>OX387393.1:1115000-2443075 GCA_947563765.1 Anarsia innoxiella
TGGAGTCGGTTAATAACTACATATTACTTTGCATATTTGCTTGCATAATATGCAAGTATGCAGCATGCATGATAGTAGGCATTAGTAAACACAGAATGCATCCAAAGACGATTTACAACTGTACCTGCTCGAGAGCTGTGAAACGATCGTTATGCATTGTGAACAATAGTGATTCGGATCATTTTATCGATAGATTTGCTTCCTTGTCAAATAAAAGTTATTGAGGATTGAGAGACTCGTTCTGAATAGTGAAGTGCTGTCTATTTTATTACACGCTTTATATTAGCCTCACTTGTAACTAACTATGTATGTAAACAAATTTTGGATTCTTAATTTGACTCACTTCCCGGTTTTCGAATAGGATGAAATTTTGCATACGCTTTGAGTTCTGATGACAAGACATTAATATGGTACTTTCGAACTGATCTGATGTTGATCTGATCATATTTAGTGCAAGCTAAAGCGTGTTTTAGTTTTTTAAACTACCAATTTTTTAATCTTTCGGACTTACTATTTCATTTGTTTTAGTATTTTTAATGATTTGAATTATTGACGCCAATGATATAAGTCTCATAAATTGACATTATAACATAAATTGGCATCAAAATATGTAATGTAAGTAGAAATGTATGCCTTTTTTAAAACCGTAGTACTGGAGTATTAGCTCAATAAACCCGAAGTTAGCTGCTAACACAGGGTTAAATCAAAATAAATCAATACAAATAATTTAGTTAACCCTGTGTTAGCAGCTAAATCTGGGTTTGTTTGGCTGCGCAAGTGGGCCTTAGTAATAATGAAATTAAAAGCGAACTTGTATCCCGTTCAGATACGTGTGTAATAAAATATCTCTATCTAACTCATCTCCAATTCATCGATAAGAAAACATCGACAAATCCCATCTCTATCGAACATTGTACCAGAACAGATGCAGATATGTGCACAACAAGAAATATTTGACTCGTTGCAACAGGAAATCGAAGCCAGAGATATACGGGGCCATGTTTAGCTGAGTGTTCACTAAGAGAGCAGGCTCGTTTGGCCAATTAAACAAGACCCCTAAGCACCACCCCATTCTATAGGGTCATCATCATCATCATGTCAGCTTATGGACGTCCACTGCTGGACAAAAGCCTCCCCCAAGTATCTCAACAACGACTGGTCTTGCGCTGCCCACATCCAACGGCTTCCAGCGACTTTAACCAAGTCGTCAGTCCACCTTGTTGGAGGTCTTACCCAATTCTATAGGATAGAGAGGTCTTTCCTGAGCAGTCAGACCCCTGCCTTGTGTCCAATTAAACATGGCCCCTAAGAACTACCAAATTCTATAGCATAGAGACGTCTTTCCTGAGCAGTCAGACACCTGCCTTGTGTCCAATTAAACATGGCCCCTAAGAACTACCAAATTCTATAGCATAGAGAGGTCTTTCCTGAGCAGTCAGACACCTGCCTTGTGTCCAATTAAACATGGCCCCTAAGAACTACCAAATTCTATAGCATAGAGAGGTCTTTCCTGAGCGGTCAAACATCTGCCTCACAAAACCTAAAAAAAAAAAAAGAAAACTGATGATATGTTTCCATTTGTAGAGTTCAATTTTGGGTTAAACAGTTTCAGGTATTGTTGGAGACTACTGAAATATAGCGTTACGTCACGGTTCAACTTATAATGGTTCGGGTTGGTTTATAAACGGATGACCTTTTTTATAGGAGCCCTGACAAGATCTTCACAGAAAATACTGTGTCCCTGGAAGCCCCATTTAATTTACAGATCTGACACACGATAATAAGTACCTATATTCTCTGCATTTAATTGCACCTATGGTCTATGAAAAAAAGTTAATTCGTTTAAGTAATTGTCCAGCAGTAGTTTTATTTATCTCTTTTTATCACATTACATTGCAACATCCGGCAGAAAAAGATGAAAATAATGAACGTCTTGTAAAATCAACCGCCGCGATCTGTTACGACTAGAATATCATCTTACTCCTACTAATATTATAAATGTTAATGTTTGTGCCGATATGAATTCAATTCAATTCAATAGAGGTTTATTCATAGGTAACCCAAAATTACACTTGAATGCGTCAGAAATATAAAACAAAATAAAAATAAAAACAAAATTATAACAAGTTAACAAAAGTAAAAGCAAATTAACTGACTGAAGCTACGCTGACTTCGGAAGGCAGATTCCCCAGAGAAGAAGCCAGCAAGAAACTCTTGAGGTTGCTCTTTTTAAACGGATGTATGATACTCTTTTACGCAAAAACTACTGGACAATTTTTTATGAAACTTAGCAATATTGTAGCTAATATATCAGAATTGTTATTCTGAAATAAGCTACATAATTTTGAGATATCATGATTTTTATCCAAGATGTGACGATAAACCAAAGAAGAAATTCTAAGGTGTATGTGAAATCCCCCAACCCGCACTTGGCCAGCGTGGTGGATTACGGCCTAATCACTCCCTGTATGAGAGTAGGCTCGTGCCCCTCGGTGGGGACATTATATGGGCTGATAACGATGAGGATAAACGTTTACGAAGTCGCGGGCAGAGTCTAGTTGGTATTTAAAAGTGAGGTTATGTCGTTCTAAGCAATTAACTTTTAACGGTATTTTGTGCAACGGAATATTGAACAATCAACTTTATACCTACTGAAACAAGAAGCCATAACATATTTCCCAATACCTACGTTTCTACGATTGATTGAATGTCTAATTTAGCATAACTCCAATTCAATTGTTAACTTTTTTTCACTTTGTTTATTTTTCTTTTTCGCTCTTTTTTTTCGGACAAAGGTTTTTTCGTTCGGCTGCCAGGTTCACCGATTCTTTTTTGTTTTGTTGTTTTAAAGTCAGGTGGTTGGAAGAATTACTTCATGATTATTCAAAGATTCATTTTACTTAAGACTAGACTCTGCCCGCGACTTCGTACGCGTTTATCGTCATATCTTGGAAAAAAATCATGATATCTCAAAATTATGTAGCCTATGTAATATTCTGATATTTAAGCTACAAAATTGCCAAATTTCATCAAAATCTATTCAGTAGTTTTTGCGTGAAAGAGTAACAAACATCCATCCATCGGCACAAACATTGATATTTATAATGATTAGTAGGATTGGATATGCAATAGTTGATTAAAACAATGAAGTTTAATCATAATAAGTTTGTTATGTAAACGACTTATGTAATGTTTGTTTTGAAAAAAATACAAACAGGCTTTCTTCTTTAAATGTTTTAAATATCACTGGCTTCGAATTTCTATAGGTACCTACATTTTGCATAGGTAATGAAAGATGTCTAGATAGGTAGGTATCTAAATTAAACTCTACCTAAGTATAATATTATCTAGCTGTTTTGCCATTGAATTAGGTAGGTAAGTACTTATTTTAAATAATTCTTTAAAAATTATATCTTCAAAGTCTTTTACTAAAATGAATCACATCAAAACAAAACATAACTTGCGTTGGATGAATAAGCAGTGATTCTCTTGCCTTCATTATGAGGCTGTAAACATACAGCTATATAAAAAATATATTATACCCCATTGTCTTTAGCCACGACTCACGTGCGCAAACGTATTCGTATTCATAACAGACGCAGCCATTAGAAACGTCGCGAAACGCATACCAACACAAAAACAAACACTGTTTTATAAAAATATTTATTAAAATACTGCTCTTTTAATGCTTAAACTTAAAATTAAATATCACTTCTAAGGGCTTATTTCATTGCCGTGGGGAATATCGTTGTCTTTTTCGGTGATGTCCTCGCGTTGGGGTGGTGTTGTCGGCTCCTTTCGGTCATCTTCGGTCGTGTTCGGGGTAGACAGGCCCAGAGTAGAAGGCTGCACTGTCGTCTTCTCGTCCTTTGACGCATCTTCTTTCAAGAATGGTACTCCTGATTCTTGTATTGGAATCTCTCTATCTTCATCTTTTACGCGAGTGTTGGGTCCATTCAGAGGAGCAGTCACGACTAAATATCCATCGGAAGAAAGGTCAGCTTTCACATCTGATCCACTGGAGTTGGCAGGTAAAGTGTAGGTATGGAAGAACTGGCTGGCAAACACGTCATGGTCATCGTGTTTCGCTTCGTGCGATCCTTGAACGAAGATGAAGTCTCCTTTAACTTTAACCTTCAAGTCGCTCTTCTTGTAATCCTTGACATTGACAACTACTTGGAATTTGTTGTCGTCTGCGATGATTTTGGGTCCGATTTCGCCAAAACTGGGTAGAAGTCTCCAGAGGGGCGCGAAAAGGTTTCCGAACATCGGGAAGTTGAACCAGGGAGTGTCATCGACGTCATGTTCTTCGATGGTAGTGACTGGTCGGGGAATAGATTTCTCTGTGGGTAATGCAGCTGTTACTGCAATGAAAGCGAGCACCGCTACGAATCGCGGAGAGTACATGTTCACACGTGTGGTCACACCGGTTGTATTATTGTAACTGCGCCGGTAACGATTGCCAAGGGCTATATAGACGAGGTAAGCGCTTGAGCATCCGCGGACCTGTTGACGGCATCTATAGATTACATATCTCTCAGACTAGACGTTAGGTGGGAAATGAATGTTGATTGTTTTGTCGATTTGAGGATGTTGTTTTGTTCGTTTTCCGTGTTTTGAATTTCGTCTTACTATCTATTGCGGTGTTGGTAAATTGATCATTGAATTACGGTTTCTTAGTTGCTTACATGTCGACTGTGGATCAGTATGATTTTTTTTTTCATTCGTTTGCGAACAATTGTAAAGGTAGAGTCGATAAAGGTAGTCAGTTGAAAGTTTGCCTTATTATGCGTTTGTACATTTTGTTATTTGAATTATGTAGTTGTAGGTTAGTTAACTAATTAAAAGAGTTATTAATAAAGTAATTAATTTATTTTGGTTGCAATTTAAAAATCCGAATACTGCCCGTTCATGCAGTTTTAGATTTTCTATACCTATCCTTTCATTTTTATTACAAAAAAAATATCCATGAAATCTAATAAACTGGTTATAATAATAAAATTATAAAATCACTTAAAAAAAACTCAATAACCCAACTAAATATAAACCAATACCAGTAGAGTCAAGATATAATGTTTATTAGTGGTTATGGCAGTGATTTGTCTTTTCTACAAATAAATAGTCTATGTTAACCAACCTTGAAAGGCTGTTCTAGAGTAATCCGATGCAGGCAAAATTAGCTCATTTTTCTCGTCCGTTGAATCTTGGATTCCATATTATTGTAACTATACGTGATGTTTACTTACTCACTGATACTAGGTATTGAATTAAACGAATGTTCGTGCGTTTGGATTACCTAAGTAATATAATGTTTGTAAGATGAAGACACGATTTTCTGATTTTGCTAGTTTAGATGTTTAGATAACGGTACCTAGGTAATGGTAGTATGGAAAATTACTACCTAAAGATTTTATAGGTTTCCTTGTATCATAGGTAAAGGAAAATATGTTAGCGAAAAACAAAAGAATATTCCAGAATTTTTTATTGCTTACGTAATGGTATTCTACACATCAAAGCCGCCGGCTTTTTTGACAGCTACCATTCGTATGACGTAAAGCCGCCGGCCTAGCCCGGCGGCATGCTGGCGGTTTGGGTGTGTAGACAGCATAAGTTGTAGGAAGTCTATTTAACTGAAAAATGCCGCGTATTTTTTTTCATAATACAAGAAAGTATAAGATCATTTTTGACTGTAATTTATTATTTTCTGTATTTTCTTTGTTTGTTGAGAAAAAGCAGGCAGTTAAGTCTCCGCCTACACCGATAGGAAAGAGGCGTGACATATTTTTTTTATTGGCTTGCTTTAACTCACTGCTGGGCAAAGGCCGAATATCCTTCCATGTATTGATTTATTTATTTAACAGTTTATTGTAATATGATAGTACATAGAGACAGAAAATAAGAGAAGTTATACAAAAGGTACAGCATATTTCTAAAAGAAATTTCTTCCTGCAGACCCCACAGAGAGAGAAGTGATAGCATGAAGGCAGGATAGTCACTACAATAAACAATAAATATATAAGTATAAACCTACACATATACATATATTCGATAAATACACATACATAAATATTATAATTTATATAAATATATATTTTATTCTCTGGTAAATTATTGATATATTATATTGTATTAGTAAATACGAGGTCAATGACCATTTAATCTACCTAATCAATGTAGGGTAAATCCGGGATATTTGCCTCAGCGGGATAGACGCCCGAATTCAATATTTTAAAATGTAAGAAATGTGACCAAAAAATTACCTTACAATATGATAGCACCCCTCCCCCCAATCAGCATGCCGCAAAGCACGCGGCTGTTTATTGCAGCGTTATTGCGAGTATTGCGAGACACTCTATTATTATCGTAATTTTACTTTGGGGATGATTTTAGAACTACTGAAACTTTCTAATTTACCGGTAAGTTAATTTTATTTTTGGTTCTTAATGAGAACTGAAGTATAAAGATTATTTTAATTGTACTTTGAAAATAAAATACATTCATATAACTTATTTTTTCTTAGTTGGCGTCTATCCATGCAAAAAGTGATATTTGCCCTAATAAGTTTCGGGTTAGATGCCCTTTGGGCATCCCCTTTGGGTATCTAACCAAACTTATGAACTTGTGATTAAATATTATATTTTTAAATAACTTGTACATATAATAAGTATGTGTTTATGTTTTTAGGAAAACTACCCATTCTTGGATTCAAAAATGAATATTGGCTGGATATAATTTTAAGTAGTTTTGACAAATACTTTTGATATAATGACATCTTAAAAAACACGCTAAAGACATAATTATGCATATTTGACAAACAAAAATGTAAAAAATGTTTAACATGTATAAAATGTTTATTTTATTCTGAAGGGCACCTATCCCCTCCAAAAATTTTGGTACAGGGCATATAACCGGCCAAAGTGGCATTTATCCCGTAATTCAATTTTACGTTTAAACCGAAATAAATCATTTATTTATGGATTATTCTACAAAATGCAGCATGATATAGTTAAATAAAGTAACAAAGACGGTAAACAAATGTATGCTAAGTGTGTATTGTTTTTTTTTTACGAATTATAAGTGAAATAAAATTGGGTTGGCATATATCCCGGATTTACCCTATACGTGAATCATGTTTTGTTGCTTAAATGTTATGGCGTGCTTATGAGTGGTTTAGAATTATGTCAACAGTGCCAAAGCAAATTTAAATATCCGTTACGGCCAGTCAAGGCCATCTTTAATATATATAGCTTCATCTTTGCATTTATGGGATAGGTAAGAAAACAAAATTTATTTCTTACTAGCTTAGAATGAACTTTATTGTGTAGGAATAAAGTGCTAATTGACTCTACATTTTAGTAAGAAAACATTTGTATGGGAAAAAGAAAAGTCTGTTTTAGGGCTTTCCCAGCAATTATTCGAATTTTTCTTGCCGTAAGAACCATCTTTGGACTTCAATGAACATTTAAAAAAAAGAATTGGCCGAATTGGTCCAGGCGTTGTTGAGTTATGCGCTTACCAACACATTTTGCGATTCATTTTTATAATATAGATTTCTCACTTTCTCTTTTCTCCTTGTTTGTGTCTGTACCTTATATCTTTGTGTGCAATAAAGAATATTTGTATTGTATTGTATTGTGTTTTAAGATCGCAAGTTTTCCGTAGGCTGTTAATTCTTTTATAGAACTTATATTTTATTTGAAATGAAATGAAATGAAATGAAATGAAATGAAATGAAATGATCATTTAATCCTGTAGGTTTTGACAACACTTAGGACGGGTCATTTTTTAAAGTTAATGCTAGATTCGCAAAAGTGCAGTTTTCCCCAGAGAAGAACCTAGCAAGAAACTCTGTAGGGTTGCTCTTTTCAATTTAAGTTTTACAAATCTCAGGCATAAACACAAACATATACCTAATAAAATTAATATTTCAAAAGAGCTATCCATAAATAAAAATTTGACCCCGCAATATCCAGGAAAAGTAAGGTAATAAATGGGAAACAGAGAAGTGAAAGGCTTAGTTTCATAGGATCCGCATGACATGACCGGCCATCACAGCAGCACCTTCACACAGGTCTCAACGCATGTGCCAGCCATCAACCCCTTCCACATATTTTAGGGAAGTAGGAGACCCGACACACAGCGCCACCACTGCAACGGCGTAAGCGAGCATGACATGTCACACGTTTCGCCTTATTCATAAAAAAATCTTAGCTATTACAGATACCATACCTACCAAGATACTGCAGAGGCAACATTTTTAATACACAATAACATTCATATACTTAATTTAAGGAATGTAAGAAATTCACAATTGTATAAGTATGAACAGTTATGCCGTATAAAGAAAGCTCGATAGAAGAGCAGGTCAATCCCATGGATTTGAGTCATCTAAATAATCGTTAAATAATCGTTTATCCTATCCTACATAATATTATTGATGTCAATCTTTGTGCCTGTGGATGTAAGAATGTTTGTTGCTCTTTCACGCAAAAACAGCTGAGCAGATTTCATTGAAACTTATATTGTTGTAACTTGGACATGAGAATAACACGTAGGCTATATGATTTTAAGATATTGTGTAAGTTGTCCAAGATAGGATGATAAATACGTTCAAAACTACGAAGTCGCGAATAGCTTCTTGTCCTTTATTACTTACTAGGGGCTGCCCGCGAATTCGTACGCATGTGTCGTCATATCTTATGCTATCTTAAAATTATATAGCCTGTGTGTTATTTCGATGTATAAACTACAAAATTGCCAAGTTTCATCAAAATCTGTTCAGAAGTTTTTGCGTGAAAGAGTCACAAACATCCATCGGCACAAACATTGATATTTATAATCGAATTAGGATCCAAAAATTCTTATATGTTATATTTCCCATAATATTGCCTACCATTTACCGTACTAACATGATCGCATGACAAAAGCAGTCTTCTTCAAATTACGAAGTTTCAAACAGAGCGAGCGACGACATCCGCAAACTTAAACAATTATGCCGAGTGATAACTACGTGATGACACTATCAAGTGACATTCTCAGTCCCTTGTCACGTTTTGTTACGTTCTATCGTGGTTCTATATACGTTTTATCTTAATGCAAAATGTCAAACTTAAATGTTTGATGTAAGTTTTGATATGGTTATCTAAAGGATTATTAATTTGAGGGGAGCGAAAGAAGTGTGTTTGGATTGTAGCTAGTGGAGGGAATTTTGCCTACCCCGATGGAAGAGAGGCGTGACGGATATGTGTATAAGAGGGAAGGTAGAGCTCTCTCACAGTTGTCTTTTATCGGATTTGATTACAAAAGGGAAGTTACTTGTGTCTGAGTATTACATAAATGTTGAAATAAAAGGATATTTAAATAAAAGGCAAAGGGTTGGAGTAGATAAAAATACGTGTTTACTGATTAATGACTTAGTTTGAACTTACTCCAACCCTTTGCCTTTTATTTCAATATCCTTTTATTTCAACACGTTATCAGCACGAAGGCTCTAAAGGCAAGGAAATATTGGATGATAAGTCATTAATCAGTAAACACGTATTTTTATCTACTCCAACCCTTTGCCTTTTATTTTTAAATATCCTTTTATTTCAACAATAAAAAAGTCTTCAGATAAAAAACTGTATCCAAAACACAATAATGATGAAAAGTCTGTTGGAAAATAAGAGCGAATACACACTACATCCGATTCTTATACGATCCTGGAAATAGTTCTCGCATCTAACTCGGATCCACAATATCTCGGATCGCATTGGATCCGTAACTTAATATCGAAAGTCATATGTTCGATTAACGCTTGTTTGACTGAACGTTTGTGTGAAAAGAGATTAGTGCGAAAGAAAGTGTCGTCGACAAACGCCATAAGAGTCGGATGTAGTGCGTAACCGCTTCCTAAATATATACGAAATAATACTAGGTATGTTTTTTCTCATAAAAAACATTTTCCTGATAAAGAAACACCTATCTATGTGTCTTTGAAAAAGTTGTTATTTATGAGTAGGCTTTGTTCCAACTTGGTAAACACCCTATACGATTGTTCTAGAAAAAAAGTAGGTAAGTAGTACCTCTAGTTTTATATGCAAGCATAAATCATTCAGCATGAATAACTCTTTATCTAGGTACATAACATTTTATTATATTGTTTTCAATAACAATACTTTAACTATGTATAATGGAAAACCTTGAAAATTCTATGTATTTTTCATACGCATGGCTAAAGCAGGCCACACACGCTAGGTTATGCCTGTCGGTTATGCTTGCGCAGTTCAACCGTGCAAGCATAACTGAACGTCTGAACGTATGTATTTAAATTTTGCTTGCGCAGGCAAAAAACAATCATACACACGTTCAGAATTATGCTTGTACAGTTTAACTGTGCTAGCATAACCTAGCGTGTGTGGCCCGCTTAAGATATTTGTCATTTGATGTACATTTATGACTCATTAATGCTGACGAACAAAAAATAATAAGTACCTACGTTGATATTCTGGCTATCCGATTATCCGTGTATCGTTATAAAGTGTGTGTGAGTGTGCCAGTCAAAATCGAAAGATATGGCGTCAAATAATTTTAAAACAATTATGTGAAAAGGCCTCCAACAAGGTGGACCGACGACCAGGGGCCCAAGTCTGCCTTTAAGTATAGAATGTATAAAGAGTTGCCCCATTTTTTTCATATACAAATGAGTTTATGACAGCGTGCCAAGGTTGGCGCAAGTTTTTCATAGTTTTCTTGATATGACCTGTCAAACGGAAATTCCATACAAAAAGGTAGCCATTTTGCGCCAGACCAGGCACGCAGATCTAGACGGTATGGCACCTCCTTGTAAAGTCTGCTAATAAAATAATCTCAGTTGTGTGACTATTGATTGATATTTGGACGCAATTAATGTAAGCCAATGTTTAGCAGAATACCAAATGCATTAAAAATGTCATTGACACTCTGCTGACACACAACTGAAGCTATATTAAATTAGCAGACTTGGGCCCCTGGTGAAAGTCGCAGGAAGCCGTTGGATGCGGGCAGCGCAGGACCGGTCTTTGTGGCAATCCTTGGTGGAGGCTTTTGTCCAGCTGTGGACTTCCATAAGCTGATACGAAGATTTTATTGGTAATGCTATCAAGTCATTTTTATCAGCCCTTTTAACGTTCCCACTACAGAGGTACGAGCCTGCTCTCATACAAGACTGATTAGTGTATGTAGATCTTACGATGTTTTCCTTCACCGTTAGCGAGCGGTAATCGTATTTCAATTCGTATATTAGAAATAAATCTTAGAGGTACAGGCCGGGGGTCGAGGCAGGCGTTCAACCAACTAGGCTACCGCTTATATCATGTCATTGGTCTTTTGAAATGGCTAGATTTGAAAGTAGTATGGACGTACGTACAGTCTAGCAAAAAAGGGAAAGAAACTCTAATAAAATATCTATTTTTAATTGTAAGTTAAACATCGAAATATTGCGTACGAGTACCTATCGCATTACAAAACATCAAACGAGTCATAATATGAAGAATTCGCACATTACTTATGTAAACCAATTTCTTTAAAAATATTATGACATAACTTTGGCTGTTATTATTTATCCAAAGTGTCGGGCATGTAAAGAGCTATTTGGCGGTATGTTTGCTTAATTAGTCAATTTCGCGTCAACATTGGCTGGTCATACGACTAGTTTCGGTTTTTTGTGCACACATCAAAGGATCTTGACGCTCAGATTGATCAGTAATGCTATTTACACACCACAGCCGCCGGCATGCCGCCGGGCTAAGCTGGCGGCTTTACATCATACGAATGGCAGCTGTCAAAAAAGCCGGCGGCTTTGGTGTGTAGACAGAATCAGACAATGCGTACACAGCAACTTTACAGATGTATCATTTTGGCCCAAAAAGGGCTAACCCCTTGGTCCAATGTATACAGCGGGCAATCGTGTTGGATAATAAGCGTTCGTTAACAGTAAAAATGAGTTTATCAAGTCTTCCGGATGACGATTAATGATTTCTGAACTATCGCAACAACCCAACGGTAACCAACCGCTAAAATATCTCGTGTCAGACCACGAAAAAGGTGGCGGAATGAGCTGGACACCTTCATGGATGTCTGGGCAATGGCGGCTCAGGATAGAAAATCGCGGAGAAAGAGGAGAGATTCCTTTGCCCAGTAGGGGGGCACTATTGGCCTAATAAGACGATAAGATCATTTTTGACGCTCCATTATCTATACTTATAGTGGGCAAACATAAGATTTAGGAGAAACATTACGATATTCAATGAATATAATAACTTTGATTTTCCTGCAACGATGTGTTAGTTTTAAACAGGAAAATATAACCTTCTTTGTTTTAATATTTTCTTAGAATTTGATTCTATGTAAATAGGTACGTTACGTTTTTGTATTAGTCATTTTATTCAAACGATCTTTGGTCTTATGATTTTTATGATTCATTTATTTATCACTAATTTGTATTTAGTTATCCTACTAATATTATAAATGTCAATGTTTGTGCCGATGGATAGATGGATGTTTGTTACTCTTTCACGCAAAAACCATTTAACAGATTTTTATGAAACTTAGCAATATTGTTGCTTATACATCAGAATAACACATACCTAGGCTATATAATTTTAAGACAGCCAGTATTTTTTTTTTTTAATTTATGACTATAAATGCGTACGAAGTCGCGGGCAGCCTCTAGTTTAACATAAATTAGTAGGTAAGTATTCAATTATTATTTCATAAAATAATACAATTTACCCTTTTCCCTCTTACACACATAAACATTGAACGCAGTTGCGTATTATCATGTTATAGGTACATATTTTGTAATTTTCTATCTATTTAATCATATTATACAATATCCTTAAATATTCCGATGCGCATGCTACAATATTGTTAAATTTCATTAAAGTCTCTTCAGTATTTTTTTTTTGGGAATATATCCAAAAATCCATCTTATTATCTTATCTTACCTAGTGTCTCACTGCTGAGAAAAGGCCTCTCTCCTCCTTCTCCAAGATTTTCTATCCTGAGCCGCCTCTGCCCAGTCATTTGTGAAGGTGCCAAGTTCGTCTCGCTACCTTTTCCATCTATCTACTTTACCTTTTATATCATCATCATCATGGCAGCTTATGGACGTCCACTGCTGGACAAAAGCCTCCTAAGGATCTCCACAACGACCGGTCTTGCGCTGCCCACATCCAACGGTTTCCAGCGACTTTAACCAAGTCGTCAGTCCACCTTTTTGGAGGCCTTCTCACACTGCGTCGTCCGGTGTAATACATATTATATACTAAGAATGTATAAAAAAAAACCCGCAACCATTATTACCTATTTCTCGCTATTTCTTACCCTAAGGTTGCCTGGAAGATATTGCTACCTAGCAATAAGGCTGCCTGTTGCTTCCTATATTCTTGTTTGTGTCTGTACCTTATATCTTTTGTGTAATAAAGAATATTTGTATTGTATTGAATAATAAGAAATCATAAAGCCAAATTAATGGCTACTCTCCAAGCATGCATTGCAACGTGCCTGTTACACAAAGAATTTCAATTTTCTCCTTCCTTTCACGTTTTGATAAAACAAAACGAAATCATTCATAGTTTAACTTCATAAAATATTGAATGTAAGTAATTTCACCTTGAAAAACCACTTAAAAACTAGCCAAGTGCGAGTCGGACTCGCGCAGGAAGGGTTCTGTACCATACACCTAGGTTAGCTAGCCTAATAATAATGTTTCCCAGTAGCCATTATTGATATCGAGCAAAAAAAAATACGTTTATTGTATGGGAATTATTATTCCTTAATTATCATTCTATTTTTTTGTATTTGTTGTTATAGCGGCAACGGTAATACATCATCTGTGAAAATTTCGCTATAACGGTTCATGAGATACAGCCTGATGACAGACGGCCAGCCGAGTCTCAGTAATAGGGTCCCGTTTTCACCCTTTGGGCATCAGTAACTATTTAGTAATCTGTGCTTTGGGTACGGAACCCGAAAATCGAACAATAATATATTTTTAAACATACTTACTCATTAATCGTTAAAACTACATTAAAATGTCTCATAAATTCCACTCTAAATTACAAAGATACTTTAAGTTATGACAAATAGAAAAATAAAACAACATATCTTACTACTAAATAAAGTAGATATTTAATTCTAGAATGTTCTTACTTGTAACTTATTATGTTTTAGGTTTTTAAGCAAGACGGCCAGCGCTGCCGAGGTAGGCCGAAGAAACGATGGCGCGACGACCTGAACACATTCAGGGGGCTTAGCACGGTGTGCCGCGACAATTATCTCACGCATGCTGTCCTTATCACATTTAAAACTATAGACAGAGACGTAAGCGTGACAAACGCATGACAACGTCTTGTCACGGAGTGCCATGCTAAGCTAGCAGGAAAGATTAGTGGGAAGCCGCCACCAACAGAAATGTGTGGAGAAGCATGGGAGAGGCTTTTCCCCAGCATTGGGACATAGGCTAAAAAAAAAAAGGTTTTTATGCACAAGCCGGTGAGTAGTTCAGCAGTTTTCCATCTGCAGTAAAAATGCCCGGGGGATGATGACTACGTTCAAAAATTATAAAAATAATTAGTTCGTCTTTTAGGCTATTAAATAATATTTGAAACACGTTTTTTACCATATCAAATACATAAATAAATACAAAGATACAGAGCATCAAAGTTACGGAGTAGGTCTGCCCTCCAAATTATAAACACAGTAACTCGAAAATGTCAATTTTTTTTTTTACATATTTGGAATCCTTGAAACGAGCTCTATCTGAATCAAAGACCCGTTTTTCGCTAGCTGCCTTAGAAGTACAAAAAACAGAGGCCATAAACACAGTAAGATCCATCAATCCTAAACATGAGTGCAGTAAGCGCTCTTACTGTGGTTTACAATTGGTAAATAACATGAATTTGATTAGGTGTCCATAACATAAACACAGTAAAAATATTAAACTGTATTTATAAGTAGGAATACCTCATTTCTTACAATGACTTTTCCTTATTATGAACGCAGTAAGGATACTAAAAGCTATAAATTGACGCGTGCGCAAGGCGCAATTTTGACGCAAAGTTTTACGAAAACTGCAATTAAATCACTCATCAGCAGAAGTAAATACTGAAAATCTCATATCCTGTTTAAAAAGCTATCAATCACAACAGTATTACAAAAGTGTTTTTACATATTAAAACACTTTACTTACATTACGAGAAATCGATAAGTAATCGTCATATTATTTTGCGATATTTTTATTAATTTATATTTGTATAGTGTGTGAGCTGAGGGACTATAGGTACATATATTTAGTATTAAAACATTTTTTACTAAATATCTATAATCAAAATATGCACCTAAACTAAAAACGTATCCAGAAGTGAGAAGTCAGGTGACTGAGGGTCCACAACTTACAAGCCATGTTTTTCCATAAATTAGGTACCTATTTACAAATTCCAGGACTTGTTTTTTTTTATCAACTTCTAGTAATACCAACTTACTGCCAATAAACACCACAACATGATCGACTCCCTCCCCACACACACACACTTACAAATACTTAATGGTTCTTAATTAATGAGTGAGTTTTTTAATCATCATCATTATAATTATCAGCTCGTGCACGTCGATTGCTCGACAAAAGCCTCCCCGAAGGATCTCCACAACAACCGGTCTTGCGCTGCTCGCAGGTCTACCTTGTTGCAAGCGTCGTCCGGTCCGTTGTTGGCAATCGAGAACCTTACTGCCCCATCGTCCCTCGGTTCTACGAGCAATGTGCCCAGCCCGCTGTCACTTAAGGCTGGCGATTCTTCGAGCTATATCAGTGACCTCATCATTTCTGATGTGATCACACAGATAAACTACGCGCAAAGTTGTCTCTGTCACCATCACCATTTGGATGACTTTAAGCCCATTGTTAGCAACCACGTATCTGTGTCATAGAGTCATACCATCACCAGAAACACGCACTGATTAAAAACTTTCGTCTTGAGGCACTGCGGTATTTTGGATGAGAAAATGTTCCGTAGCTTTCTGAACGCTACCCAGCCGAGCTGGATTCGTTGAGAATCCCTTCCTCGAAGCTGGACTGTTTGTCCTAGGTTTACGTACTGGTCACCAACTTGAAGCGCAGAGCCTTTTACTCGTTCTGGAATCGGGTGCGACAGGAGAGTTCTACGTAACCTTCGTCTTGTCCTTGTTCATTTTAAGACCCACTTGTTGAGAAGCTTTGGCTGAGATCATCAAGCATTTTGCTAAGGTCTTTCTGGTTTTCAGCTATGACTAGGCTACCATTGATGTTGATGCCCAGTCCTTCCCAACCCAAGAGCCTGAACACATATTCCAACGCAGCTGTGGATAATTTAGAAGAGATAACATTTTCCTTGTCTCACTCCACGCTGCAGTTGGATAGGTTTCGAGTCTTGATCCTGAAGCCGAACTGTCATTTTGGCGTTTTTTAACAAACACTGAGGCACCTCGATGTATCCGTAGTCTGTCCGTAATCTGTAGACGAATTAGCACCGCTGGAGAGACTGAGCTGTAGTACCACCCAAGTTTGATCGAATCAAAAGATTTCTCATAGTCCAATAACGCTAAGCATAGTGTCTTATTGGTACTCTTCGGTTTTTGTATACTTCGCAGAGTATATTAATACCTTTAAAAAAAAAACTGATCTAAATTAACTTTACGTGTTTCAGATTTTAGGTAATTACTCTGTTTATACCTAGGAATAGTATACCTCCAAATAGCTCGTTTCCTTATCATAAATGCAGTAATGCACTGTCAAATACTGTGTGTACTTATTATAAACACAGTAACTAGCTTTTATACTGTGTTTATGCTCCTGGTTACTGTATTTATGCATGGTTTACACCTGCCTTTAAGCTCTTTGTTCCTAAGTATAAACACTTTTTTCAATGTTTTTATAGTTTAAACCTAAAATAATGATTTTTTTTTGCCATATCTGAAATCTACGTCAATTTTTCTATATAAAAAGTGAAAATTTTATTCTTAAAGTCTAATGTATACTTCGTGATATGAAAAAACATGTTCAAATTTTCAAACGCGTTTTCTCAAAACTACAAAAAGTGGGTTACTGTGTTTATAATTTGGAGGGCAGAGGTATTAACGTCACTCCTCGGTTAAAATCGTAATGAGGCGTGATGTCACGAGCAACTCCCAGTGTATCTTTGTCATTTGTAGTTTAAGAGAAAAAAGAAAAAATACGTGTCAAATATTTTAAAATAATCTATGTGATGGACTAAAACAATGTTTTTAGTCATCATGCCCGTTAACGGCTGAGGCTTAGTACCCGTTTCTCCACCTGCAGATAAAATATAACTGTCAGATAAACGTATGACCATTTGACAAACATGATGTTTTAAACAAAGACAGGTATAAAATATCTGTCAGATAAATTTTATCTACAGATGGAGAAACAGACTTATTGTGTCTTTCTTCAAACGCAAAGATGTTCCAGTCGTCAATGCATAAAAGCTTTACATATAAGAGTACATTATTCATCATCATGTCAGCTTGTGGACGTCCACTGCTGAACAAAAGCCTCCCACAAAGACATCCACAATGACCGGTCCTTATTTAGGTATTCTATAATAAGTACTACCATTATTTTTTATCTGTTTTTTTTTTCACGAATATGATTTATTACCTATGTACCTACAACCCAATAAATAAATATACATAATGTCACTTTAAATAAATACAATACAATAGAATTAGTATTATCTATAAATATATTATTATAATCAGTTCATTTATAGCGCTATAAATTTAAGAAAAATAAATAATTTATAAAACTGAAAGTACAACTATGAATAGGTAGTTAAGGAATATTAGGTATCTATTTATTGAGTTTTTCCTCGACAAATAGTAACGAATTTAAGCTAAAAGATTTTCAGTTTTCAAAACAACTAAGTGCTAAGTAATTTAAGTGTTAGGTACTTAATTAGGTAATTAATTATTGTACCTACGCCAAGATTAAGACTTAGTTTCTTAGAAACATTAAATCTACTTAATGGAACTCGTAATTACGTTGCTTACCATTAAAATTAACAGGATCCTCCCATCTAAAATATAGCGTCATTAATTCCTAAGATCATTAATACTATCTAGATTTTTCAAGAGTAAATATTTACAATTTTCATTAAAAATGTTCCCTTAAATTTCGAAAGCGCCTGAAGAAAGCTACTTAGCAATTTATTTGTGATAATTTGTTGTTGCAAAATATGTTCAGGCGCGAGAGGGAAAATATGTATTTTGTACCAAAGTAATTTGAAGTTTTACAAAGTTTTAAGTACTTATGTTACGTATTCAGCTTGTAATTATCGTCATCAAAAGTTATAGAAATAGGTATCTACTTGTATGATTTTGTACATAATTGGTTTTCTTATACTAGCAAATGCGAATCTATCTATTCACTTTGGTATCGAGGTAGAAAAGACATTGCTGGGTAAAGGACTCTACCTAAATACTAGAGATGCGCCGAATATTCTTTTACTATTCGGTATTCGGCACCTCAACCGAATATTCGTATTCGGCCGAATATTCGGTTAAAATTACCATTTATTCGTTTATTTTGTTAAGTAACAATTTGCTTGATAAAACAAGATATTAACCTCATATTAAATTATTTTAAACCAAGGAGCAGTCAATCTTATATCCTCATTTTCACATCTAGGTATTACAAGAGTTATAAGGAGATGATAAAATAAAGATAAGTTAATAAGTGACACTTAAAGATTGAATTTAGAAACCTAGACATTCTGCTCTATCTAGTGACAGTCAAAGGCGCTTTTCTTTATAAACTTTACCTATTTGTTGTATCAAAATTGTGTGAAAGAACAACCGCTAGGGTTTTAAACCGAATAGTATTCGGTATTCGTTATTCGGCAAAACACATATTCGGCGCATCTCTACTAAATACATACATACATATAAGTCACGCCTCTCTCCCATTGGGGTAGGCAGAGACCACTTCCTTCCACTTGCTACGATCCAAACACACCTCTTTCGCTTCATCCACACTCATCAGTCGCCTCATACATGCACGTCGGTTTAGGGTGCTCTTGATTTGGCCTTTCTTGAGCAAGTCCCCGATTTGATCAAGCTACTTTTGTCTTGTCCTTCCCCTCCCAACATTTCCATCCACTCTTACCTTGTATTGTATATCTCTTTTGTTAATCTCCTTTCGCTCATTTTTTCTACCTAAATACGTGTATTATATGTATAAGGCAGACTGGTTCCATACATAATATTTGAACAGGAACATAAATATGTATTTGGATTTCGAGTTTAGTGAAACGATAATTTTAATTTATAAACGAGGGGAACCAGCCAAAGGCGTGTTCGCATGGACTAGTGAAGGGAAGTGGTCTCTGCCTACCCCGAAGGGAAAGAGGCGTGACAGATATCTAGGAAAGTATGTTAAAGAAGCCTACAACACAATGTTATATGATTTATTTTTATAGTAGGCTTTTTTGACAGCTGCCATTCGTAGGACGTAAAGCCGCCGGCCTAGCCCAGCGGCAAGCCGGCGGCTTTGGTGTGTAGACAGCACTATACAACATGACCTTGAACGAAACTTCTACATCTGAAGAGAAAACTCAAAAAGTCACTAGTCAAGTGATTAGTCAAAGAGACAGGATATGTATGCCCGGGTCGGGTTCGTACGTGCTCAGCATTATGTCTACACTTAGATTGAAGAATTAATGTGTAGATTGAGCGTTGAGGCTGTTTGTTGCTACTTCTTTGTTCTCTCTTTTGTTTTCTATCTCTTTGAACTTCTTGCAATAAACTACTAAAAAATAAATAAATAAAGTAAATAAGTAAGTTATTTATTGTTTATCTGTTTCAATAATATATCTTATAATAATGTAAACTAATAATTTTATTTCACGTACTATCTAATATTGGCAGAAAACACAATTTTAGCGGTTTCTTTAAATAACCAAAATGGTTGTTAAAAAAAACCGGCGTAAGGACAAATACTTGCCAGAATGTTTATCATTTGCATGCTTAAAAAATTTTTTTTTTACCCTTTTTCGTTCCACTGCTGGGCAAAAGCCTCTCCCATGCCTCTCCAAACACTCCTGTTATTAGCTGCTTCCCACCAATCTTCCTAAACTCTTTGACATGTGCATACTGCCTGTCCTAACCTACGGTGCTCAGACCTAGTCACTCACTGAGAGCCAAAAGTCCAAGCTCAAGGTCTGCCAAAGAGCAATGGAGCGCAGCATACTAGGTGTAAATAAATTTATCTTCAGTTAAATTTAAGAATGACTTTGTTCTAATATTATTTCAGTTGAGTATATGGCTCACTCAAGGCACTAAGGCTCTCTGTAGCTTACTCTATGTGTCTACCATATACTCTACTTATGATTCCGGCCGCTTCCCTTGGTATTCTTTTATTTTATTACTGCTAGTATTTGTCTGCGTTTTGTGGTTTACGTCGTTATAGTTTGTTTTAGGTGGTTTATGAAAACTTTTGTTCCTTTTAACCCAGTGGGTTCTGTCAATTCGCGATTAAGTCCAAAACACACCGGATGCGTAAACGTAGACGTATGCGTACCTCTGAGTTGTAATGTATGGAACTATCACCGCTTGCGTCTACGTATACGCATACGCAACGCATACGCATCCGGTGTGTTTTGGCCTTTAGGTAGGTTATTTTTAAGTTATCCTCAGTTTTCCAAGTAACGAAGATAAATGGGTACGAAACGGACGGTCAAATGCTACATGTATGGTTAAAAACAAAAAAAACACCAAAATATACAACAAAAGGAAACATTCATACACGTCCATCACGCCTTTCTCCCATTGGGATAGGCTGAGACCACTTTCCTACATCTGCTGCGATCCAAACACACTTCTTTCGTCTCCTCCACATTCATCAGTCGTCTCATGCATGCTCGTCGGTTTAGGGTACACCTGAATTTTTAGATTATCAAGATATAGTATAGATAAGATTTTGTTAATTTATTGATTTGTATTAATTACATAATGTTTAACATTTGCACACCTGCCTTCACGTAGAACGCACGAACTTTGATGTATCCATTTGACCTTTACTTACTGTGTTCATGCAAATAAATTTATTTCATTTCATATCAATGTACAAAAAAACCTAAGAACAAAATAACAACCATACGGTAGACACTATAGACTAGATTCATATGTAGATAGAAAATATATCAATATTCCTGTCGACATACCTTCCTCATGGTTGATCTAAAAGTATACACAAAAGGTTAGGCGTGAGTGAGGACGGCGTGATGGCCTGTCCATGCGCGTTGCGGTGCGGTGCGGAACCCCAAGCTAATGTCAATAGACGTACTAAATAACTCAGACGTATAAACACTTTCAGTTACGAGGCAAATAGTCTAGACACCACACTGCGCCGTGTGACAACTCTGACTCAGGAAGCGGCAGCCTTTGTAAAATACTTACAGGTATATAAGTAAAAAAATAAAACACCAACCCTTTTATTACCCTTTATTACGTGGGCGTAAAACGCGTCGTGTAATGTGTTTTAATTTTTAACATAAATATCTGCATTCTAGTATATATTCTACGCGCAAAGGCTGCGGGCCCGCAACCGCGGTGGGCGCGAGTGAAAACCGCTTGGAAAGTCTTTAGCCTAAGATTATTTGTAAATACATGAAATGACATTAGATGCTGTAAAAGATCTGAAAACTTTACTCAAACACGCCACATCTAACACCACACCCTCAAGACACACCAACATACTAAGCATCTCTGATATGGCGCGAACCGACAAATTGGACCGACCCTTTTCCTGCAGCCGTCCGCAAAATGGCCCCGAAAATATATCTTCATTTTTGTTGAATCTTGTGGCAAGTCGGGGAATATTGAGGGACAGAAATCTAGTAGTTTACAGAGGTTATGGAAGTGGAAAAGATTACTTAATAGTGTTTACTCATTATACTCGTAATGTGCCGCTGGGTGGATGGGTGTTTGTTACTCTTTCACATAAAAACTACTAAATAGATGGCAATATTGTTGTTTCTTTACCAGAATATAATAATCTGTTTTTAAATATAGTATTTCAAGTTTTCTATGAATTTTCCAAGATAAGACGATGTAAAATAAGTATCTATACACCATGCTAAAGAAGTAATCGACGAAACTGTTTAAGATCTAAAATAGTAAATTAACGAATAAAAATAACTAATGCTTATATAATCATCTGTTTTCAAATCATACAAAGTCTTTTTTTAATGCTATCAGTACGATGACCTTACCTCGACCTTAAACCCAATATACAAAGAAGCAAATTTCAACCAGTCAAGAAAGTAAACTAACGCCATCATGTTAAAACTAATGAGTTTAATAATTTTATTTACTTTAGCCAATACAAATAAATTGGGCGATATAAAAGGCACCTGGTACCATGTAAAAACTTTTGTTTATACAGGGTGTAACAGAAGGGGGTATAAAGCCGAAACACAGCGATAGTCCCCATGAAACTGAAAAACTTTCCCCAAGGAACATGGGTCGTAACTCGAAAAAAAAAAATTCGCCTCTCCATACAAACTGTCCGTTCAACTGATAGAGTAAGTATGGACGACCCAAAAATTTTTTCTAGTTACGACCCATGTTTCTTGGGGAAAGTTGTTCAGTTTCATGGGGACTATCGCTTTGTTTCGGCTTTATACCCCCTTTTTGTTACACCCAGTATACCGTACCTATGCGTTTTGATGTAGACTGTAGACAGATTCATATAAATACTACCGAAAACTTCTGCAAATGTAGCAACGATGATAAAACTCCGGTCACCTTGAAATCCGTGACGTCTAAGTGCCTTTTCTATTGAATTGCCTTTTATATTATTTTTGCTGATATTGCTGATAGCACAGAGAAAGTGAAAGAAGCTTACCGCGTCGTATGTGAACCGTCCAACAGCTTGAAAAATTGGAGACAAGGAAATTTGGTCGTACATCCATTAAATGATAAATATATGCGAATGTATTTCTCAGAAGTTAGTTTTGGATTTAACATGCTTCTTCAGAGATATTCCTACTCAAGCTGAACTGGATGAGGCTGTTGCAACCCTGGATGATATAAATGACACACGTAGTGGAGTTATTTGTACAAAAGGAACTAATACTGAGGAATTCAGAAGGACAAATAAGAAAACGGGGGGCTTGAACTTGTTTCAAGGGTTAAATTGATCTTTGTGTCTGTAATATATATCTATGTAACTATGAAAATATACCCAATGAAAGTCTCCTGATTAAAACTTTTTGTTCAGTTTATTTTTTAACGCGCTAAACGCAGATTCGATAGCGTTTTGGTCACGTTTGTACAGTTGAAACTGAGATTGCAGAAAGATGCGTTTGTAGGTAATGCTGTATTGTACCCCCTGTGATCGCATTTTTAAGACCAAGTTCGGCTTTGCAAGCCACATCAGAGCCCACCACCCACTTCAACAACATTCGTAAATGTAAACCTTTCTGGAGTCGCCGTCGCCGGACACGGTGTGGACGACATGATGATGGAGGTAATACTACTGAAACTGATATGGAAGATTAAAGAAGGATCTAAGTTGATCAAGACTCCTTCTGAATAAAAAGTTCGTTTTGATTTATATTTGTTCAACTTATCATGCTAGTAATAAAATGTATAATAAAATAATATGTTTTTATGCTCCTATATTTATTGTTAAAACATAAGGGTACAAAGTGTTACATCAAAAAAATAGGATGGCTCCTTGTCTCATTCAATTCTCCTCACCAGTTGACTACTTTTTATTAATAACCTGATACCATTTATTGCCTCTTTTGGTCGCTTTAAGGCTATTTTCTTCATTGGTAGCAGTAGTACATAAAAGTGTTACCTCTTTCCCACTAACATCATCTAAGCTTTCCAAAACTTCATTCCATTCCGATTGAGTAGGTATTTCTTTAGCAACGATCATTGTCAAACTATTTATTGATCCAGTGAAATATACCTTTAAAAATCTTTCATTTATTTGACGTAATATCATAATTCCAGGAATCCAGTTTTCTTTTTTAGTGCACGTCTCGCACTTCACTTGGAAATTTTCTTGTACCTCTTGAACATTGTTTGCAAAGAGCACTGGCACCTCTACGTCACTTCCATGGACTTCAAATAGTCCTATAGGTACTTCTTCACTGCCACATTTGCAAAATTTTTGAGTCGTGTTTATGAGCATCGTGTCGCAGTCTTCTTGTAAAAGTGTTTTGACATCTTGAATGGCTGCTACTCCGTACCATATACTTTTATAATGTTCTAACTGGTTAGTCTTGACTAAGATAAACAAAGACGTAAGAATTATGAATCTCAACATGATTGCGAGCACTTCTACTGTGGTAGTGTTCAATTAAATTTGCGTTTTAATACAGTTTTTAGGATTTCGTACCCAAAGGATGAAAACGGGACCCTATAACCGAGCCTCGGCGTTCCGTCTGACCGTCTGTCTCCAGGCTGTATCCCATGAACTGTTATAGCTAGAGCGTTAAAATTTTCACAAATTATGTATTACCTTTGCCGCTATAACAACAAATACTAAAAATAGAATAACAATAATTATTAAGGGGGGCTCCCATAAAACAAACGTGTTTTTTTTTGCCTTTTTTGCTTGATATTGATAATGGCTAATGATAGACATTATCATTAGGCTATCGTTAACCTAGTGAATGGTACAGAACCCTACATACGCGAGTCCAACTCTTACTTTGCCGGTTTTTATCATGAAAGTTCATGACTATGTCAACTTGTTGATTGCATTTCCAAAACACGGACGCTAAATGTACAGATAATAGGTACCTACCTAAACAAGTTGTTACCTACTCTACTTTGCGTAGAAGGTACGCAAAAACAAAATTTGTTTTAAGTACCTACCAATACAGGGTGACTTTAAATTAGTGAATAGAAAAGGATATGCATGTACTCGTGATAACAAACAACTTTTACTAAGGGACCAAGGTCGAAATTATTCAAAAATTTTTGAACTTCCCATACAAAATGCACGAGCTGATAGTATGGGTAAACATTTTTTTTTTGAGATTTCCACCTTGTTCCCATAGTAAAAGTTGTTTGTTATCACTAGTACATGCATATCCTTTTCTATCGTTCACTAATTTAAAGTCACCTTGTAGGTACAAGTAGAATGGGTGGAAAAAAAAGCGCTATGATTTAACTTTTGTATAATTTTAATGCCCGCGAAAGTTTATCTCGGAATCTACTAAACGGTTTTTTAAAATCGTTTTAACTTTATTATGAATGTTTTTTTTATATATTACCTATGAAATATTATATGATCTTTTGATAACTTTCTTCAGTGAGTTGAAAAACATTGTTTCAGGCTTGTAATGAACATTTTATTTCTAAACTGTACCTACTCGACATTTGAATCATAATATAACTATTAAAATTGATAAATTGTTACTATTTCCTATTAATCCCATTAATATTTGAAATTAATATTAAAGTTTATGTGGATGTTAAGATGTTTGCTACTCTCTCACACCAAAACCACTGAACAGATTTAAATGAAACTTTACAATATTGAAGCTCGCAATTCAGACAATCGAATTGTCCGAACTCTCAAAACAGTGATGATCCCACAATAAGTTATTTGTTATCACGAGTACATGCATATCCTTTTCTATCGTTCACTTATTAAAAGTCAACCAAATAAGTACGTTAAAAATATGCTTTGGAAGCATAAAAAATAAGTAACCACAATATTTTCTTGAATTATTAAAATCATTCGTAATGAAATCTAATGAAAGCTTAATGAAAAATAAAGAAGTAAAATAAACAATTTAATTCTACGTAGATGTTAAAAATCAAACTCACATCGAAATTTTAAATCATATTATAATTGATTCAATAAATTATCTTCACACCCAGGTTTTTACCTTGCTTTGCTTCGCTTTGGTGCGAGTTTTTTAGGTGCGAGATGACGAATAACTCCACTTCTTATTTCACTTCAGTTCCTGATATTTTGTGACCATTTAATGCCGTCAGTGGCAGTGTTCGATGATTTTTTGCTGTCTAAACCATCATCGGCACAAAGTACAGTTGTGCTCTTTCCATCTACATCATCTAATGTCTTAACAACTTTTTCTAATTCAGATATAGTTGGAATTTCTTTCGAAAGAAGCATTGTGAATACGTTTGCTGATTTTGAAAAGTACATTCTAAGGAAATCGTCGTTGATTGGACGCAGGATCATGTAGCCGTCGAGTGCGTTTTTATGTTTGACACATTTAACACATCTAATATGAAAGGCTTCTTCCACTTCTTGTTTCGTATGAACAATCATAGCAGGGTATTCCAAAGTTATTCCATGTACATCAAAACGCCCGACAGGAACGTTTCCCTTACCACATTTGCAATGCTTTTCTGTTGTATTTATGTACATCGTTGAGCAATCTTCACTGAATTGAACTCCGCTGTCGTGGAAGGCTTGTACACCGTACCATCGACCTTTAAATTCCACTAACTCGTGGCCTTTAGCTAGGACAAACAGCGTTGTAACAGCAATTAGTCTCAACATGGTTATCTCAGTTCACTTTTTCGACTGCAGCTGTTCCAGAATCGACTCTTAATATAGTAGCAATAAGGGTCAAGGTAAAGTCAAGTTATTGATTACAGTTTCAAAAGATAAGTCTAAAAAGTGGTACAGATGCAATTAAATAAAAATTTTAGTAAGATAAGGATAAAGTGCAATTTTGCTTGTGGGAGAAGTTCGTAAATAAAG
Organism: Anarsia innoxiella; assembly: GCA_947563765.1. Taxonomy (NCBI): domain Eukaryota; kingdom Metazoa; phylum Arthropoda; class Insecta; order Lepidoptera; family Gelechiidae; genus Anarsia; species Anarsia innoxiella. Next base: position 1,141,774 of record OX387393.1, read on the forward strand.
TTTTCCGTTAAAGTATCTTGTTTAGTAAATAAAATGTTATATTCTTATCTATTTACCTATCGTGTATTATTTATAACAACCTTTCTTTTATGTTTCTTGCCATATAACCTGTCCATAGACGTATAAGCACTTTCAGGTCCTGTCACAATGCTGGGCAAACGCTTCCCTCCTTGCTTTCCATACATTTCAACAAGGCGCCAGGATTTTCCACATACATACATACATATATATCCGTCACGCCCCTCTCCCTTTGGGGTAGACAGAGACCACTTCCTTCCACTTGCTACGATCCAAACACACCTCTTTCGCTTCATCCACACTCATCAGTCGCCTCATACATGCCCATCGGTTTAGGGTAATCTTGACTTGGCCTTTCTTGAGCAAGTCCCCGATTTATTTATTTATTTATTGGAAAACCAACAGCTTCAATATACAAAATAGAAAATTATAAATTAACAAAGGAGCCAATTACAGGTTTTCACAAATAGAAACATAATAAAGTATTGACAAAGCACTTATGCATTAATTATGTATGTAGTAACATAAACACACACGCACCTACACGTCATAATTGCCATATTGTTGTATTTATATTTACAATCATCTTAAATTAATTTGACCGAGGTACGTTAGTCTTGGCCTTCCTCTCCCAACATTACCATCCATTCTTGCCTTGTATATCTCTTTTGTGTTTTTCTTTTATTACTTTTCTCTTTTTTAGGATTTTCCAGTCTTCGCTAAATAATTCTGGCCAAAGATGGCTAAGTCTGCCTTGATATATTTATGTAAATTAAATACTAGAGGCTACCTCATACGCATTTATTAATTGAAATAATATAGCCTTTGTGTTACTCTGATGTGCAAGCTACAATACTTTAGAGCTTCATTAAAATCTGTTTCGGTAGTTTATGTGTGAAAGAGTGGCAAAAATCCTCATATTCATCCAACCATCGGCACAAACATTGACAAGGATTCAAATGGTAATTTCGTTGATACGTGGTTGATACTTGCGTGATTAGTTATTTGTGTCATCCATAACTTGAAAAATAAAGTCATGTGCAAAATTTTAAGTATTTAAGTTTTTATACAGAATTAAGAGCACGTGTAAAATAAATAAACATAGATTGCAAGCTTAACCCTCACCTTTACGATAAAGTTATCTGTAAAAACGTACACTAAAAACTTCGACAATAAGATAATAAAAATTAGACTCTGCAATATCCAGAACAAAATAAAGGTAAGTAAATGGGATACAATGTAGGAAGGCCTCCAATAAGATGGACCGATGACCTGGTTAAAGTCAAAGGAAGCCGTTGGATGCAGGCAGCGCAGGGCCGGTTGTTGTGGAGATCCTTGGGGGAGGCTTTTGTCCAGCAATGGACGTCCATAAGCTGACACAACAACAACGTATAATTAAATTCAAAATAAAATAAAACCTTAACATATTTTAATTCAATCTTAAAGCAACGCAAACGTCTTCAAATCTTCTTCTGTATATATATTACATCTCTTTGGTTTTTGGCAGAACATTGTTTTCTTCTTGGATTTATTAAAAAATAAATTGACATTTTATAAGAATAACTCCGTGAAAAATCTGTTCTACACCGACCATTTTGTCTTTTTTACCGATATCGTGTATTTCCAAACCCTGACACTGGCAAAATTGTCCTCGATGACAGAAGCCATGTTATGAAATAATAATATTTTAATGTTTACCAAGAATTGATTGAATGTTTATTTTTGTTAAAGTGTAGATTTATGCTCCTTAAAAGCATATTTGAACTTAGTTTTGTCCTAACCAGATTATGCTTTTTCTCTCCTTCGATTAAATCCTAAAAAATCTTAATCATTCATGAATAAAAGTTTTTATCTAGTGGTTTTCGCTTCAATATTTACCTTAGCTAAATCTGATTGTTTTCATTTTAAAGATTTGAAAAAGTGGCATAGAGTGTGGTATGGAGTTAAAGCATTTTATGACTTTCAGAATATCACCATTGAGGAGAAGTGTGAACCTTTAGGGTTGTTTCCAAGTCAGAGACACGCAAGATGCGGAGGAGAGGAAAGGGTTCCTGTTTTCGGTGTTGGTATATCGACATTCAACGAAGCATCACCGATTATAATAGTTAAAACTTACAAAGAAGTTAAAGAAGCATTAAAATTGAATTGCTCTTTCTGGGCAAGTGCAACCCTTCTGAAATTTTACGTATTTCAAGAACTAGGTAACGATAATTTCTTTATGATGTATGCATCTGATACCGGCACACATTACTGTGTTCTCATGGCTAACCGAGTACCAATGAAGAAATGCCTCGATTATTACATTAGTAAAATAGCAAGAAAAGCCCATTTGGACGGCAAACACCAATCGTACATTTGTACATGGCTGCCAAGGAAACCGGGTAAATTCGTGATTTCAACGGGGTGTAAGAAAATCCAGTGGTACCGAGTGTGGAATATGAATTCGAAAGAAAATCATCATGATGTTAGGCAAATGATAGATTATAAATATAGTAATTTATATACTTAAAAGTTGTTTAATTAAAATAAAATGATTTAATAAAGAAACAAAGAACAAATAAATAAAATTGGTCAGGCTACACAATCGTAAAAAATATCCCCATCTCGAGTCAAAGTTGGTGGAAAAGTGCCAAGGATACTGGCAGCATTGCCACGTTGAATGGCCAGTGAAATTCGTTGCACCAAAAATTATGCAAAATGATTTAATTTACCCTTTTGTATAATTAAATTAAAAAACCATCAATTATTAGGTATCACTGATGCCCCTTGAATAGCAAATCTCTTAATTTTTTATCGAAGATCGTAGTGGTTGTTCAATAATGCATGAAGTTATTTTAAAAAAGAATATATTTTTTGTATAGATATTATTTATACGAAGAACTTACATAGATCAAATGAAAGAAGGGATAGAAGTTGTGTCGTATCAGGTACTCAAAAGGACGGCAGAAAATAGAACAGATTGGCGTAGACTCCACCGACAAGAGCGAAGCTCTTTTTGATGATGATAGATATGACCCACAAGACGTATGACCATATCTTGATGATGGTTTTTGTGTGGTACCAAGTTTAATGGATTTGCTGATGATTTTTTGTCAAGTTTTTGTCAAACAAGTGTGTCTGCCGCATTTGGTGCTTTTAATGCAACTTTTTGTGGGCTTTTTGCGTATTTAATTTTTAGTTACTAGAATTTCTGGTTTTGACCAAAAAGTCTGAAAGTCTTCTATTTTGACTTTGGCTCATATTTGACAAGGTTTTGACGTTTTGACGTCGTGTGTTGATTTGACAATTTCAAATATTGATATGAATTTTTATTTGTAATTTGCATTATTTCCTTAATTAATATCAACATTATCTTTATATCGCAACATTTTCATGCTTCTATTTATTATTGATTGGATATTATGATTTCATGTTGATTTGTCGAAATGTTAATGTTTAATTCGTTAATTCTGGTAACTATACTAGGAACAGCTTCTTCAGACATATTGCGAGGTCTTACTGGTACTTGGTATCCAGTAGCTATATTACACGACGCTCCAGTGAAAGTCTGTCCAGAATGCGCACAACTATCAATAGCACCTACAAATAATTATATATCATGTACTGGACATATTATCCAACCTGTAGCACGGTTTTTGTTGCAAGTCAAAGATAGTGTCGCAGAATCTGTTCCAGTATTCATTGCTGAAAATCATACGGAAGTTATTACGTATCTCGGCATGCAATGCTTCAAGCCAAACTCAAAGGTACAAGAAAAGTTCGTTGTTTTAAGAAAATATCAAGATCCCTTCGATCAGTTATACTGTCTAATGTATTTCTCTGAATCTGGCACGCATCACGTTATAGTTCTTTGCCAGAAAATACTCGAGGAGCCAGATATAAGAGACTTTATTGGTAAAATGCAGAAATGTGATGATTTTAGGTGTAAAAAGACGTCAATAATATGTTCTTTAGAAATGAAAATGAATATGAATTGTGTTAAGAAACCAGGGAGAAAGTGGTATAATATGTTTTTGTTTCACAAAGACTTGAATACTCTCCTGTAAAACGTGGTAGCTTTTATTGAAATTCCTTAGGCGTGCGGTTGTTTTATGCGTTGTTTGCAGTCCGTCACATGCGATTAGGTTACTCCATACAATATCTTTGAAGATAAATACATGTTTATATAAGTATGAAGAAACCTGATCGTATGCTTCAGATGCTGCCAGCAACGCATAAAACGACCGCGCGCTTTAATTGATTTCTTTCTTTTTAATTGTCGTATATTATTTTGTGCATATTGGAATCATATTCATATTGGAAATGGAATCAGGAAATTCAATGATAATGGTGTTTTTTTATTAGATACTGAACTTTTAGACGTGATTGTGTAAGAAAAGAAACAACTTTTCCTGAAGTCAATTTGTAGAATTCTAAAAAATAAAAATAATGTTTGTAAACATTTTCTAACCAACTTTTAGTATACAAATTGTCTGTTATAAAATATTAGAAAATGTTAGTAAACATTTTGTAACATGCAATGTGGGAGCACTATAAGACCCAGAACACACAGTAAAACGCAACTGCAACGCAACTGAAACTGCTAGTTACTTTTGAGTTGCATCGAAGTGTCTGCTATAGACTTCTTTAGAAAACTTTCAACACACGACGCAACTAGTTTAAAACGTTTCAGATTATTTGCATCGTGTGTGGTTTTCTAAAAGAGTCTATAGCAGAAACTTAGAAGCAACTCAAAAGTAAATAGCAGTTGCAGTTGCGTTGCAGATGGGTTTCACCGTGTGTTTTGCCACTAACAGTGCTTGGGATGTCATTTTTTTCTGAATATTCGAAAACTGGATATTTGTTTGATCTGATATTGGAATCTAATACAAAGACACTGTATTAATTAATATCACGCATAGGTTTATCATAAAACCTCGTTACTAAAATAGGTACTAGCTTGTTTAATTGTTAATTTATCTATTAATCATATGATTATTCTTATGTTATGAAGCTTATAGGATCTTTTACAATTAAATATGTTTTAAAATATATTATATTTTCTTGTTAATAAATCTAATTGACTTTATTTATCTTTTGATGAATTTGTTATGAAACATATGTTGGACAGTCTCATCTCAATTTTAAAAAGACTTCCTCTACCATTATTTTCAGCTGATTATCCCAGTAATCACATGTCTTAGACCCAGAACACACGGGGAAACACAACTGCAACGCAACTGCAACTGCTAGTTACTTTTGAGTTGCATCTAAGTTTCTGCTATAGACTCCTTTATAAAACCACACACGATTGCGTTGCAGTTGCTTTTCCCCGTATGTTCTAGGCCTTAGATAATCGTCATCATATTTAATAGACTCTTGTCAATGGAGCATCCACCAATTTAGGCCTATATTCTGCATTAAATCATTCGTTTCGAGTTTTTGATACGGCATGATGTTAACTTTATCCTTCACTTGAGTAAAATAGGCACCTCTTATCCTATCCTATCCTATCCTTAACCTATTAATATCATAAATGTCAATGTTTGTGCCGATGGATGGATGGATGTTTGTTACTTCATCGCGTATAAACCACTGAACAGATTTTAATAAAACTTTACAATAACTTAACTTGAACATCAGAATACATAGGCTATATTATTTTAAGATAGGTATTCTGATTCTATTCCAAGATATGGCGATAAATAAGTACGAAGCCGCGGGCAGCCGCTAGTATTATCTAAATACGAAATATCGAAAACATGTACCTATCTTTTTTTTTGCAAACGTAGGTAATGAATCTTTTACTATAATGCTATTGGCGCTTAATATGTTATTGTTACTATTTTCATAGGAAGCCACTAGGAAGCTAACATAAACCAAAGAAGGATATCCAATGAGGATAATAAATTATTAAATACTTGAGGTTAATATAAAACCATAAAAAGGTAAATTATAGAACTTGATAGAAGCTAAAAAATACATTTATTTGACAAACTGACATTAACTGACATTTTGTTTTCTGCTGTGACATTTTTATTGCTAAAATAATTTCCTAAATAATCTGCTTACTGGACGCGTATTTATATAAACTAAAACTCAATGCATGAATTCATGATCACACTTGTGAAGATTTGAGAAGAAACTAATAATCGACACACAACCATGAAATACTTTACTTTGATGATTTTGCTTATCTTCAGCATCAGCACAAGAGCCGAGGAGCCTTTAGAAGCTCTAGCTGGCACCTGGTACGCTGTTGCAGCGTTCTTCGACGTAAAATTAAAGCTTTGCCCATCGTGTACACCTTTAAACATAAAACCTACATGTTGTAACGCTACTTGCTGTTCTATAACTGCTCCTATAGCAGAAGTATTCTGCCTGGGCTGTGAAAAACTGAAATTGCCGATCATAGTTGTAAAATCGCACAAAGACGTTGCGACATCTCTCAAACTGGTATGCAAAAAGAAAGGCTGCGATAAAGAAGAGAAATTCCTCGTGATTAGAACATTTGATGGGAATTGCGACTATATTCTTATGTATTTTTCTGAAGCAGCTTTTCATTATATAATACTGTTGAGTCACAAAATACCGTGCAAAGCGGATTTGGAGAATTTCATTTCTTGTATTGAAGACCCGGAAGAGTTGAAGGATAAGACGAAGATGATTCTTTGTGATAAAGAGCTGAGGGCTAAAGGTGTGTTGCAACGGAAAATGGCAGCTGCAACAGACTCTGGTGTTAGGTGGTACAACATACTCTCTGCCGACTAGAAAGAAAGCTTGGCTTATGAATCCGGAGAATTTGCTGCTTCCATCCTTCCGTCGAAATTTTTCAGCCCTCATTTTGAACAATGAAGCGATGATTTTGGAGATGTATTTATCGAAGATTGTGACGGGGTATCCCTATGCTTTCACCGATCGCTTCATCTTCTTCTTCATCAGCATTGCGACGCGCACCGTTGAGCATATGCCTCTCCAAATTTCTTCTACTCGGCACGTTCCGTGGTCTACCGATGATCACCGATATATAACTCATAAAAACACCAATATTCAATAGTTTAACTTTGATTCTTAATCGTTTATTTCTGTACTTATATTAAGTTAGGGTTTTCTGGTATATATTACTTCTTTTGCAGTTTTTCAATTAGTTATTATTTAAAGTAGGCATATAAAGATAGGTAGGTAACTATAATTTTAGTTAAGATTCTTACTAAATTAATTATGCGTTGTTGTTACCTGTGTGCAATTAATTTAGATAAATTTTACTTTTATAGTTACTTGTTACGATGTTATCAATTAATATACGTTTATTATTTTAACAAAAAATTGATTTTTAATTCTTGATGTGTTTCTTCGAAATTAATGTAGAATGCAGAATGCAATATTTTAAACACAAGTTACAGCAGCTTTTTATACATCTGTGGTTTCAACTTGGTTTTAACTTCAACGTATTTTTCCAATAAATCCTTAACCTTTTTTGTACCATAAAATATTATAAAGAAAAAATAATACTGGCATGAATTATTATTCGAATATTTTCAAAAAATTATTTCTTCCATTGTCATTTATAGAAAATAACAAATTAAACTGACAGATTGTCAATTTTTTACAGCTATTTTCAGGCAGTCTGAGAAAAATTGGTAAAAGGTTATTAATTTTTATTTATTATAAATAAATAATTAACTACCACTGAAGCTACTAAAGTTAAACTGAAATAATGCGTGAGTGTATATCTATTCACGCTGGTCAAGCTGGGGTACAAATCGGGAACGCATGTTGGGAGTTGTACTGCCTGGAGCATGGCATCCAGCCGGACGGACAGATGCCGTCGGACAAGACGGTCGGCGGCGGCGACGACTCGTTCAACACGTTCTTCAGCGAGACCGGCGCCGGCAAGCATGTACCCAGAGCTGTGTTCATAGACCTCGAGCCCACGGTGGTGGACGAGGTGCGCACAGGAACGTACCGGCAGCTGTTCCACCCCGAGCAGCTCATCACCGGGAAAGAGGACGCCGCCAACAACTACGCGCGGGGACACTACACCATCGGCAAGGAGATCGTGGATCTCGTGCTGGACAGGGTGCGCAAGCTGGCCGACCAGTGCACGGGGCTGCAAGGGTTCCTCATCTTCCACTCGTTCGGCGGCGGCACCGGCTCCGGGTTCGCTTCGTTGCTCATGGAGCGGCTGTCTGTAGACTACGGCAAGAAGTCCAAGCTGGAGTTCGCCGTGTACCCGGCACCGCAAATCTCTACAGCTGTCGTGGAGCCATACAATTCCATCTTGACCACCCACACCACTCTAGAACACTCAGATGCCGCCTTCATGGTAGACAATGAGGCCATCTACGACGTCTGCCGCCGAAACCTGGATATAGAGCGGCCCACTTACACCAACTTGAACCGTCTCATCGGCCAGATTGTGTCATCCATCACGGCATCTCTGAGGTTTGACGGTGCCCTGAACGTTGACCTTACCGAGTTCCAGACCAACCTAGTACCGTACCCGCGCATCCATTTCCCGCTGGTGACTTATGCGCCGGTGATATCGGCGGAGAAGGCGTACCACGAGCAGCTGTCGGTGGCGGAAATCACCAACGCGTGCTTCGAGCCTGCCAACCAGATGGTGAAATGCGACCCTCGCCACGGCAAGTACATGGCGTGCTGCATGCTTTACCGCGGCGATGTGGTGCCCAAGGACGTGAACGCGGCCATCGGAACCATAAAGACGAAGCGGACGATCCAGTTCGTGGACTGGTGTCCGACCGGCTTCAAGGTGGGCATCAACTACCAGCCACCGACCGTGGTGCCCGGCGGAGACTTGGCCAAGGTCCAGCGCGCTGTGTGCATGCTGTCCAACACGACCGCTATCGCCGAGGCGTGGTCGCGACTGAACCACAAGTTCGATCTGATGTATGCCAAGCGTGCGTTCGTCCACTGGTACGTCGGCGAGGGGATGGAGGAAGGAGAGTTCTCGGAGGCACGTGAGGACTTGGCGGCGCTCGAGAAGGACTACGAGGAGGTCGGCATGGACTCCGGGGAGGGAGAAGGGGAGGGTGGCGAAGAATATTAATTTTTTGGCCACTTTTTCAAGTTTAATATTCCGTGTTTTTTCTTTTTATTTTAAGTTTTAGATAATAAATACTCCGTTCCTTACATTTTGATAATAATAGTGATTATTTAGATAAGTTTTTTTACAAAAAAACTTGTGAGTGTATCGTTTCAATACATGTTTAATCACTTTATTTGCGTTATTTTATTGCTTTATCTAATACAATTATTGCAAATGAAGGAAGATTATAGGAATATAACACGAATAACTTTGTTGGAGCTTTTTAACATTACCTCGTTGAAACACCCCGTTGGGTCAGAATACTTATTAATTAGAATACTTTCTTACATTCCAGTGATTCCATGTTACATCAATCTAATTCCCTTAAAGCCCTACTATTATGTTCTTAACCTAACCAGCCCTACATCAGCCCAAACCGGCCCAATCGCACATCAAAGATCGCATCAGCCCCAATGTGGCCCCAATCAGCCCTCCTTGTGGCCCTCCTGTATCAACAACGTGTAGTGTGTAACGCCCTGGCAGCGCCACAGTCTCCGATTTGCTTGAAATTAATAGCAGAGGGTTCGCTAATTTTTGCCATGCGGCAAAAAATAAGTATGATTTTTTGCCTCCACTAATTCCGAAGACATTCGAGGAAGTTTGTGGCGCTGCCAGAACGTATACGCCCCAGCAGCGCCACACCTGAAAACCTATGAAAGACAGCAGGTAGCTCGAATCTGTAATTATGAGGATTTTTTGCCTATTTTTGCCCTTCCATTGAAGCAAAAATCCATTGAAAAATACCAGCTCATCCAGGAGTATTCAACGTCGTTTTCGAACGGACCGACGCCCCAGCAGAGCCACCTGTATCTCAGAAATTCGAATTTTTAACGAGAATCTGACTGCATACATTTGTTAAGATTCACTATTTAGGGCGGCGAAAAATATAAACTCTACAAGTTATCGTGTAGTTTTCATTTTATAGCGACGAAAGAAACATAACCTAAAAAAATTGATTTTGTTGCGAATTCTCAGTGAAGCCTTAGCTCCACAAGCAAGCTCTTATTTTTTGCTGGGTTCGCTATAGTGGCAATAAATCGTGGCATACTCAGTTTCATAAAAGATACTCTAGTTTTTCCTGTAGGCCGTGGCTCTGCTGGAACGTAATTTAGGTAGGTAAGTACCAAAATGTATGGAAAATCCATTAGTTGGAGGCTAAGACACCATCTGCACGTTCTCCTTACTTCCTAGAGCTAGCGCAACCAGTCCGGAGAAATCACCAAAAAAAGTAGTCGTCCATACATTTTGGTACTTACCTACCTAAATTACGTTCCAGCAGAGCCACGGCCTACAGGAAAAACTAGAGTATCTTTCATGAAACTGAGTATGCCACGATTTATTGCCACTATAGCGAACCCAGCAAAAAATAAGAGCTTGCTTGTGGAGCTAAGGCTTCACTGAGAAAATGGCCTTTCGCAACAAAATCAATTTTTTTAGGTTATGTTTCTTTCGTCGCTATAAAATGAAAACTACACGATAACTTGTAGAGTTTATATTTTTCGCCGCCCTAAATAGTGAATCTTAACAAATGTATGCAGTCAGATTCTCGTTAAAAATTCGAATTTCTGAGATACAGGTGGCTCTGCTGGGGCGTCGGTCCGTTCGAAAACGACGTTGAATACTCCTGGATGAGCTGGTATTTTTCAATGGATTTTTGCTTCAATGGAAGGGCAAAAATAGGCAAAAAATCCTCATAATTACAGATTCGAGCTACCTGCTGTCTTTCATAGGTTTTTAGGTGTGGCGCTGCTGGGGCGTATACGTTCTGGCAGCGCCACAAACTTCCTCGAATATCTTCGGAATTAGTGGAGGCAAAAAATCATACTTATTTTTTGCCGCATGGCAAAAATTAGCGAACCCTCTGCTATTAATTTCAAGCAAATCGGAGACTGTGGCGCTGCCAGGGCGTTACACACCAAGGTGTATGACAAGGTATCAACATGCCTAGATATTATTCTATGGATTCTATGGTATCAACCTAAATCATCCAATGATCAACCATTAACCTGACCGATGTCAATGCAAATGTCAATGACACAATACAACATCTACTTTATGCATGTATATAATTGGATTTAAAGTTTATTTATAATTATAATTTCTTTTCTAATACTATATTTTTTCATTTTATATTTTACTGCCTGTATAATTATGATATCCTGTTTTATTTTTGATAATTTACCTAGCAACACCGACCATTTTGTCTTTTTTACCGATATCGTGTATTTCCAAACCCTGACACTGGCAAAATTGTCCTCGATGACAGAAGCCATGTTATGAAATAATAATAATACAACTCATCAATCAATTCAATAGTAAGTATTTGTGATTATTTGTCAATTTGGAAAAAATATTTTAAAATCCGTATGAGTAACCTCTGCATTACAGATATAATAAAAAGAAATGAATGAAAACACTAGAAATTTAGATGTTGAGTTCAAAAGATACTTACAAATCATACGACCATATTTATCGCAGCTCAGTGACAAGGAAGCTATTCAGTTATGCGATGCTTGGGTGCAAAGGCTAAGAACATGTAGTGCAAACGAGAAATCTTTAAGAAATAGATATATTTTCGTGCTATGCTGTCAATTGTCGAAAGGTATCCTTGATGTGCCTTTTCTAAAATATCCTCCAATTGACGACCTTCCTCATATACCGGATACTGTCGAAAGTGACTCATCAACTGAAGTAGAATATGTCGTGATAGACGCAGATCAGAATAGCACCAAGGTTCTCTATGAGAAAAATAAAGATTCTGTTGACGACAATGATTACCCAACAGAATTTTCTCCTGAAACTGAATACGACAAAAGAAATAGTGAGAATTCAAATGAAAACATCAATTTGGATGACAAATGTTCAGAAATAACCAGAAAACAAACTATTTTATGTTACACCTGCCCAGAAATTATGAGAGCATGCGCTAAGGAAGTTTCAGGGAATTCTGAAGACCAATACGAATACAGAGCTAATAATCTTATAATGAGACTGAGAGAAATAAAAAAACAAAACACTTTACTACACAATGAACTAGAAGCTTTAAAAGATGAATCTAAAGGAAAACCTTATGACGCGTGTTCTTATGGAAAAGACTGTAAAGTTGATACATGTACTAGTGCTTTCATATGCAAAGATAGCAGTGTCACTGTGAAATCTTTAAAAACCAAACTACAAGAAATACAAGATGATCGACAATACTTAATCGACACTTTAAGCAGTCTTCAGGAACAACTAGATAATTTCCACGAAGTTAAAAAATTAGAACTCGAAGATTTAGAAGCAAAACATAAGCTTGATATAATAAAACTTAAGACTACTATGAGAGATGAGGCAAAGAATATGTACACAAAAAAATTAGAAGAAATGAGACAATTTTACGATGAGGAAACAGCAGCATTAAAGAAAGAACACGAAAGTGAAAAAGAAAGTATGCAAATACCTCACGAACTAGCACTCACTGTTAAAGACAAAATAATACAGGAAAAGACTAAAGAGTTGGAAGAAAAAGATAAAATCCTTCGTGAAAAAGATACAGCTATACAAGAAAAAGACAATGAAATTGTAGTCCTAAAACAACAAATAGAGGAATTGCATACCCAATTACAAATAGCAAAGAGTAAAGTATTGGAAAAAAAAGACGAGGACAATTCACAATCTGAATCAATTAAACTAAAAGCGCACGACCTAGAGAAACGTTTAAATCGAATGGAAAAGTCTAAAGCAAAATGTGCAAAGTTCTTCGAAAACAAACTCGCTTATATTCAAAGAGAGAAACACTTAGCTGAATGCTCATTGCAGCTTCAATTAGTAAGACAAAGAGCGCATGTTGTTAATGAAATCACCGAGGAACATCAGGCAGAGCTGAGTGAAGCGCTAGAAAAGCTGGAAGCGAAATATAAAGATATTGTAGCGAATGTTCAGTCAACTGCGATTCAGCGGAGAATGCAAGATCAAATGGCGCTAGAAAATATTTTGCAAGCAAGTAACCTTATGCGGAACGACATTTCCACACACCAGAGTCAATTTTCTGGCAAAACTGTTACTTTGAAACATAATAAGGATGTTATTGAAGGCTACGAAAGCGAAATCTCAGGTATGTAAGTATTTCTTTTTATTTTCTTTTATTGTTTTAAGTTTTTACCTTTGTGTAGTTAAAGATTCAATTACGTTCTGCGAGTATTACATTTTTAAAATTCTTTTATAGAATTGAAAAGCATCAAAGATCGAAAAATAAAATTGTTGTTCTTTTTTATATTAAGTCAATTTAAAAGTTGTCTATTACGAAAACAAATTTGGTTAAGTATTTACCGATACAAAAAAGAATCAAGATATACTTTCGAAAGTAAAAATTGTTTTTTCAAAAGAAATTAATATCTATAAAGCACAAGAAATAAAAAAGCTTTTAAAAAGAGGTAGGTTTCGAAGGAACATTTAAAAACCAAAAATAAACCCGTAAATTACACAAAACAAAATCATTTATATTAACCAAGTAATGAAAGCAATTAAATTTCGCTTCAACACAAAATAATGTCTTTACTTTTAACGGAAATTAATTTCCTTTTTAGGGTTCCGTACACAACGGGTGAAAACGGGACCATATTACTGAGATTTGGCTGTTCGTCTGTCCATCCGTCTGTCTGTGACCAGGCTGTCTGTCTGTCGTCTGTCCCATGAACCTTTATACCTAGAGAGTTCAAATTTTCACAAGGCATGTAGCACCGTTGACGCTATAACAACAAATACTGTACTAAAAATTGAATAATAATAATAATGAAGGGGGGCTCCCATAAAACAAACGTGTTTTTTTATCATTATAATTAGGGTATTGGTAACCTAGTGAATGGTACGGAACCTTTCGCGAACGAGTCCGACTCGCACTTGGTCGGTTTTTATTTTTCGAGTCTTCCATTAATTTCCGTTGGCGAGAGTCCATCGAATAATTATTCTGAAAGGTTAATCCTGTCGGCTAAGCTAAGCTTGAGAAGGGTTAAAACAGTAACTTGATTGTCTAATTTTGATGAGAGTAGTTAAAAATATTTGTTAGATCATTGACATATTTTCTTAGTACAAACACCAGTTTGCCTACTGCGGCCACGCCCTGAAGTCACACTATATAAGTATTATTTTTTTCAGCAGGTTTAATCGCCAACAAAACTAACGTGAACAAATCTTACGGGTCGGACAGCGCCGGCGTTGGGTACTGCCTCGACGGAGACCGCTTTGGGGAGCTCTTTCAACGAGTGCATGTACCCGATCTTGATAAGTAAATGTTTTTGAAGTTTTATATGTTGTTTTAATGGTATTTGACAAGATTTGTCTGTTTTGAAGAGTGGTGAAAAACATTTATGGCTGGCTGGCAGTGTGACTTTCCAGGGCCGGATCTACCTAAGGGCTGTTTGGGCTGCAGCAAAGGGCCCCGAGGTCACAAGGGGCCCCCAGACCCCGCTAAAACAAAGGCGATTTTTTTTAATGAAATTAATGTTGGCAATAATGGCAACCCTCACTATTTCAGTTTCTCATTCAAGGTTACCTGAAAGAGATTGCTATCAAGCAGTAAAGTCGCCTTTTATACAACTAATACTTACGTAGATCTAGGTAAAATTTATGTTTTTTGTATAGTACCTACTTAGGTAGGCCCCTAAGTAGTTTTAGCCCAGGGCCCCACAAATTCACGAACCGCCCCCTTTTCACAACACAGTTGACGCAATGATCAGTGGATTGCCATTCAAAAATCTTGGTTTCATATCCCAGGTGGTCTAATTAATAATTAAGTGATGTGTTACAATGTCTGTTTGATTTCAATGTTTGTGTATGTTGATGGTAATCACTGCATAGAAATGAAATGAAATGAAAATTCATTTAATCCTGTAGGTTTTGACAGCACTTAGGACGGGTCATTTTTTAAAGTTAATGCTAGATTATATAGGGATTGCTAACAGTGATTTGAGTGTTAAATGTTTATTTATCTTTTTCGAAAAACAATTTTTCCCTGTAGGAAGCAAACTACAACTTTTAATCCTAAGAGAGCAAACTTTTTTGATGCGAACTTCGATCACGTGTGGCTTATTTGAATTTTAAAAATACCAAGTTTCTGCTTTGAATTTTAAGTAGGTAACTCTATCACTGCATGGGACTTATAACTACTATTTTGTCGAGTTATTTTATGTACTACATGGATCTATCTGACAAGAGACATAGACGTCGATACGGCAATTCAACTCCATCTGTAACAAACTTCTCTTGTCAGGTCTGCGGTAAAACTTGTCGCTCTCGCATCGGATTATTCAGCCACCAAAAATGCTGCAACAGGCTTGCTCCATAAATCGTCTGCAATAGACGTAAGGCCTATATTATATATGTTACGGGCAATGTGATTAATTGGGCATTATGCATAATGCCCGGGCATTATGAATAATGCCCAATATAAGCGGGCAATGTGATAAATACTATGCAATTAATCACATTGCCCGGGAATTATGCATAATGCCCGTCACCTATTGGGCAGAGTGATAATAAACTTCTTTCAGTACTTTTTTTATTTTACAATGAAACCTTATCTAACCTAAATCTAACCAAAAGTCAAATAAATATGTAGGTAATATGAAACTTAAAATTCTCATCATTTCTTCATAAGTTAAGTTGGGTTTTAGTTAAGGTTAGGATATTCCGAACTCTCTAACTGGTCAAAGGGTGACATGCGCTGGTTTCCCTAAAATGTTACCTAAATCCCTAAAACATAATATGGAAGGGATTGATGGTTGGCACAGGCGTTGAGTGAGATCTGTGTGAACGTGCTGCTGTGATAACTGGTCATGTTATGCGGATTCTATCAAGCTAAGCCTTTTACTTTTCATCTTCCCGTTTACTTACCTCCTATACCTACCTTGTTCTGGATATTGCAGGGGCAATTTTTTTTTATTGATTTAAGCTCTATTGAAATGTAAATTTTAATTTTTGTTTCTGTGTTTTGTTTATGCCTAAGAATTTGTAAAACTTAAATTGAAAAGAGCAACCCTACAGAGTTTTTTGCTACAGAGATTTTTGTTTCTTCTCTGGGGAAAACTGCACTCTTACGAGTCTAGAATTAACTTAAAAAAAGGATCCGTCTTAAGTGTTTTCAAACCTAACCTACAGGATTAAATGAATTTTCATTCTCATTCTCATTTTCATTCTCATTTCATAGTTTTTATTTAATAACTTTGGACATTTGCTTCTTCCCAAATTAACGTATACGCCCTCTGCGCCGCCGCCGGTTTGATGCCGTAAATTTGAGTTCAAATTTTTGGTACAGTTGTTTTTACACTTTTATTTTGAAATTGTTTAGTAAAAAAAGTATTAACCCTAGTAATAACAAAAAGGCTAGGTGCCTTATTATTAAAAAAGCACTTTGTTAAATTTTCTAACCTTTTACAGGAAGATTGAGTAGGTCATAAGTAGTACGTTTTACATCATCTTAATTAAAATTAGAAACTTATAAACTTATAATGCCGACATTATGAGCATTTTTTCCTTTAGGTATGCAGCACATACGTAAAGTTTCTAAAAACTTAACTGTATTGAAGTACTTAATAACATAACATACGAGATGCCAAATTATTTTTCTACGCTAGTTCAATAATCTTAGTTGCAAAAAATACAAAAACCTAAAATCTACCTAAAGCAATAACCTAAAATTTCTAATTTTAAAAAAAATTGTCCACCAATAAGTCTCTGACAATGTTTTAAAAATTTGGCTACTTTAGAATTATCACAACCTACAAATCTCAAGTAAACGGACTATTAAAATCAAATTGCCCGATGGTCTTTGGGCATTATTCATAATGCCCGGGCAGTGTGATAAATAGCACAGTTTTGATAGTAATTAATCACATTGCCCGAAACAGCTGGGCATTATTTATAATGCCCGGGCATTATTCATACTGCCCGCATTAATCACATTGCCCGTAACATATACATGGCCCTTATAACTACTATTTGATCGAGCCATTTCATGATTTTTTTCCCGAAACAAGGGAAATTGTTAAAATTTTAAGCTAGTTTCAACTTAGTACCTACCCTCTTGACATCAAATTTAACTTACTAGAATTACCACTTTTACGAGTAGGCTCAGAGAATAATGGCCAAGTGAAATCCGAACTTAGGCTAACTATTTTAACACGAGAACATTAAACTATTTGGCCTTTTCACTATCCCTTTGACCAAAGGGAAACAAGGCGTTCATATTTCATTCTAAAAGTTTTGCTAAAGTATGGGACACTAAGTCTTTGAGAGGGTGATTCGCTTGGCTTGATAGGGTTAGGTTGCCCGCGACTTCCTACGCGTAACTTGTCGTTACTTGGAAAAGATAATGCAACTCAACCTCAGACTTCTGGACCTAAAAAAAACTCACAGCCCAGAAATGAAACCAAAGTTACCACCTAGACTGCCCCGACATTTTATTATATGGCGTAAATTCCATCGGCTCCAGGAAAAAAAGAAAGTATACATTCTGTCTGGCAAATGTTTCATTTCTGGGCAGTGAGTTGTTTTTTTGGTTCCAGGACGTTGCATTAACGTTTACATAATATCTCAAGTTAATATAGCCTATGTGTTATTCTAATTTGCAAACTACAATATTGTAAGGATTTATTACAATCTGTTCAGTGGTTTTTGCGTGAAAGAGTAAAACACATCCATCCATTTATCTCAAGGCACAAACATTGACATTTATAATATTAGGTAGTAATTTTGAGAAGACCAAAATCAAATCATCAAGTCTAACAACGTTTGAAACCTAATTTAATTTTCATGACAGTTATCAAGTGAAACCTTGGTGACACTTAAGTATACAGGGATATTGTAATTTGATACATATCTTGGCTATTTTTTTAAATGAAATCCACGCCTAATTATTAGTGATTCAACAAAACCATCAGCAAAAGTTCTAGGTATCTGTTATCAATAATCTGTATAAATATGTATAAGTATCTACGTTTTTACATTATAAAAGAAAGTCGTGTTAGTCACTATTGCTATTGCTATTATATTCACTTGAGTCACTATTGAGCTCAAGAACGTTAAAGAAAAGTTAACGTCATGTCGTATCAAGAAGTCAAGGCACTGGCAGAGGATAGGCCTAAATGGCGAATGCTCCACCGACAAGAGTCTAACTCTTAAATTAAACGATGATGATGATCACCTAAACCTCAGTAGGTTTAAAGACAGTGTTGTCTTACGGAAAAGTACAAAAAAGGAGCCAAGATTGACACATTTGGGGATTTTGAAGGACCTCTAAGAGATGAATTACACCTTGAGAAAATTATGCAGATATGCATTAAGGAAACGGCCTTCAAGCAGCACGACGAATAAGATTAACTGACACCCTACATAAACTAACCAGTAACCAGGTTAGGAGGAGGACTGGTAACCAACTGTCCAGTAATATAAACGTGAAGCTGTCCAAAACCGGAAGTCGTCGCAAGTTACCGCAGGAAATTGTCTGCAGCCCAGCTTCCGGTTTAAGTAACGAGATCAAGTAAGTACTTGCGTACAGTTAGCCACAGACATAACTGACCTCCCAACAAAAAATGGCGACGTCTATCCTAATATACCTGATACTCCTATGACCTTTGCCTGTGACAATATACCTGACAAAATAAAATAAATACCTACGATCTTACTTTTTCGAAAATGCTAGAGCCATTAAGATCGTAACTCGAAAAGAATTTTTGGATCGCCCATACTTACTCGATCAGCTGATCGAGCATTTTGTATGGGGAGGCGAATTTATTTTTTCGAGTTACGACCCCTGTTCCTTGGGGAAAGTTGTTCAATTTCATGAGGACAATCGCTGTGTTTCGGCATTATACTTACCACACCCTGTATATAGGGTGACTTTTATTTAGTGAACGACAGAAAAGGATATGCATGTACTCGTAATAACAAACAACTTTTACTATGGGGCCAAGGTCGAAAACATTCAAACATTTTTGAACTCCTCATACAAAATGCACCAGCTAATAGTATGGGGGATCAACGTTTTTTATGATTTCAAAGTTGGCCCCTTAGTAAAAGTTGTTTGTTATCACGAGTACATGCATATCCTTTTCTATCGTTCACTAATTTAAAGTCACCTTATATACCATAGCATGATGATTAAAACTCGAAGTTTTCCCAAAAAAAGTGAGTGACTGTCTCCCCCTTAACCCAACTATCCTTAAATGGGATCCCTTCATGCTACACAATGTAATACTCCGCTAAGATTTTCAATTTTATATTTATTTTTAGTACGTTTAGTATCAGAAAATATTTTCATTTTTCCTCTACGTTGTAACAGCATATTCTCCGACGTTTTCCTTACACTTTAAAACTCAATTTCCTAGAACATATTATTTTATAGACATACTAACTTTTGAACATGACTTTGTACCTAGACTATAGGTACTTAGATTACTTTTATGGCTATTTCTTGGATTTACCAATCCTAATAATATTATAAATGTCAATGTTTGTGCCGATGGATGGTTGTTTGTTACTTCATCACGCAAATATTACAAAAAGGTTAGGTTATTATTTATTGGATTAAATAAAAGACAGTACCTACTAATAGTCCAGTCAGTCAAGACAATTAATTCACAATAATTCCAAAAGTTTTCAAACTTCGGTCAAGTGAATGGTACATTGGGACGACAATAAATCTCATTTTGCAACCTTGTCCGCAGTCCGGAACATTGTTAAAATTGCAATTAAATTAATTTTTGCTCTATGGTCGTGAAAAAAATTCCAAAAGTTCTGCAAACTTGGGGAAGTTTTCGATATAATATTTCATATCACGTATTAAATTTGCAACCAATTTAAGTGTACGGAACATTTTTTGTTATTAAAAATTAATGTTTTTCTTTATTAAACTGAAGCAAACGTTCCAAAAGTTCTGCAAACTTGACACATATATCGGAAGAATATACCGAACGGTTGTATAAATTTGCAACCTTTTTCGTTGACCGGAACATGGTTATTTATAATTCTTTTTAATTCGTGGTCATTTTTTCGAGTAAGCTGGTCTCGGAATAATTACAAAAGTTTTGAAACTTGGTTGCAAACTTCGAAAACATCTATTCTGATGTATTTACAAATTTGCAACCTCATACGCTATCCGGAACTTTATGCAATTTGCAATAATGATTTTTTTTTATTTTTTCACCTTCAAGAAAATTTCAAAAGTTTTGCAAATCGAGCGGATGGTCTTATTTTGGGATCGATACCACTATTCAAATTTGCAACTTCGCACGAGACCCGGAACCTGGAACCGGAACCCCGGACTTTTTTACGAATATTTGATATCCTCATACTTTTTTTCTATACTTTTGAAATTCTTATTATGTCTATTTATTTTTTCGACGGTAATAAAATTAAAAAAGTCGATTTTTGCAAATGACACAAGGTTCCGGGTCTCGTGCGAAGTTGCAAATTTGAATAGTGGTATCGATCCCAAAATAAGACCATCCGCTCGATTTGCAAAACTTTTGAAATTTTCTTGAAGGTGAAAAAATAAAAAAAGTACATTTTTGCAAATTGCATAAAGTTCCGGATAGCGTATGAGGTTGCAATTTTGTAAATACACCAGAATAGATGTTTTCGAAGTTTGCAACCAAGTTTCAAAACTTTTGTAATTATTCCGAGACCAGCTTACTCGAAAAAATGACCACGAATTAAAAATAATTATAAATAACCATGTTCCGGTCAACGAAAAAGGTTGCAAATTTATACAACCGTTCGGTATATTTTTCCGATATATGTGTCAAGTTTGCAGAACTTTTGGAACGTTTGCTTCAGTTTAATAAAGAAAAACATTAATTTTTAATAACAAAAAATGTTCCGTACACTTAAATTGGTTGCAAATTTAATACGTGATATGAAATATTATATCGAAAACCTTCCCCAAGTTTGCAGAACTTTTGGAATTTTTTTCACGACCATAGAGCAAAAATTAATTTAATTGCAATTTTAACAATGTTCCGGACTGCGGACAAGGTTGCAAAATGAGATTTATTGTCGTCCCAATGTACCATTCACTTGACCGAAGTTTGAAAACTTTTGGAATTATTGTTAAATTTTTGATTTCGAATGTCTATAATGACTGGAGTATAAGGAGGGAATAGAAGTTGTGTCGTATCAGGTGCTCAAACGGACGGCAGAGAATAGAGAAGAGTGGCGCGGACTCCACCGACAAGAGCGACGCTCTTAAATTTATGATGATGACCTACTAATACTAGACTTGAAAGTAGGTAATAATACAAATAGATTGTGCTAATTGAGATTTTGAGATTGAGATAATGAATTGATTTGATACGAAAATGTATTGTAAAGAGGAAGTTAGTGGACATTCCCTTTGTATAACAAAACTCTAGTTTTTCATTTAAGTAGATTTTCAACTTCTCTTTTTTTCTGTCTCTATTTACTTTCATCTTACAATAAACTGTTAAATAAATAAATAAATAAATAGTTTTCGACACAATAGTTTTTTCTTCTATAATCTAGGCGAGTGATGAATGTGGATGCAACTAAAGAAGTGTGTTTGGATCGAAGCAAGTGGAGGGAAGTGGTAGAGACCACTTCCCTCCACTTGCTTACCACTACCCCGATGGGAGAGAGGCGAGACGTCCGCATTCATCACTCGCCTAGAAAATAAAAGAAGATATTGAAAGAGAACTACATTGCGCTCCTTGACGGGGATCGCTGACGTGGGCAACAAAGCTGCCAAATTAAAATAGAGTTGGGCCGGTCATGTTTGTAGAATGCATCCAGATCGTTGGGCAAAAATAACCACAGAATGGGCGCCACTAGATGGTCACAGAAGCCGAGGTAGATCTCGAAAAAGATGGAGAGACGATCTTGATGCATTTTCACGCGAATGGCGGGTCGCTACCGGAGACCGTGTTAAATGGAAAGTCGCGGGGGAGGCCTTTGCCCAGCAGTGGGATCTCAGGTGCTAACAAAAAAAAATTAAAGAGGATGTTTTCTCATTTCATAAATACTACCTAAAGGTAATGAAATACAAAAATAAAATGAAATTGCAATTCTTTGTCCTTTTATCCTGAATTTACCATCCAATTTCTGTTTCACAACCAAAAAAAGATGTAGCTAAAAATAACATCATTTTGTTCGTAAATATTTCTAAATATAAAATCGTCACCTTATTTCATTATGTACTTACGTCCGTATCAAATGTAAACAAGTTTATGGGTAGAATACCTTCCAAATGATGGTGGGGCAGGGGTGGACTCATTGCCAACCTACTAAAATTATAAACCGTAATTATAAATGTCTAAATTTTATTCCGATTTTAGAGGCAACGGTGATACTCATACGTACTTAAACAGGGTGCTCACAAAATAAATTAATATTTTGTTTGAAAAGTAAAAAAAATACTAGCGTGTAGATTAAAAATAAATATTCAAAACGTGTTCAGTTAGTCCATATGTACCTCCGGTATCAATATTTGTATTTGATTACCAAACACCTTACCTTTGCCGATCTGTGAGGATATTTGAAATAGTTTAGGTACATGTAGGTTTAAGAATATTTGTTACTCTTTCACGCACAAACTCTAAACACATGGAACTTTACAAGAATGTAAGACAAAAACCTTATTAGTTTTAGACATAAATCTGATAAATGTAAAAATACTTGCGTAGTTTGGCACAGTTTTGTGTAATTTTGAAGGGAATGATGAACGTTGTTGAAATAAAAGCGGATGAAAACTGTATGATTGGATCATAAAAAACGCAAGAGTCTCTGTTAAGTCCAAAAAAGCCTGAGTCACGTTTTTGGGGTTAGTTTCTTTTCATGAACAGTGCGTCGTCGCTTTCAAATCAAAAACAAACAAACATCTCTCACCCCAAACGCATATACCTGCTCCGTTCCCTTGTGGGTAAAAACGGGCGAAACTACATTACTGCCACATTTAATTTCTACAATTTTTAGCCAGACTGATAGATTTTTGTCATAAAGTAAAACAACATCCTTTATTTTTTATAGAACGAATAGAAAATAACCAACTAAACCAATGAGGAAAGAATATAAGGAGTGGCCCCATTTTTTTTTCGTATACAAATTAGTTTATGATAGCATGCTAAGCTTGCACCAAGTTTTTCATAGTTTTCGTAGTAGATGACCCGACCTGTCAAACGATAAGAAATACTATACAAAAAGGTAGCCATTTTGCGCCAGACCAGGCACGCAGATCCAGACGGTATGGCTTTCCTTATATATTCTATACTCAAAGAACTAAACAGTAAACACCCTCCTAAATCCACGACTGTACCTTTGCATCACGACACGACGTTGATATATTCTCTATGTATATTTCCCTTCATCATCACCCATTACATGAGATTTTCTACATTCTCCCCCTAAAACGTAACGCAGTTTGTATGTAAACGCATATTTTATCGGCATACGTCGCGACAACATTTTCTCGGTAGCGTAATGATGATTAAGGGAATGTTTGTGCCGTTTGCATTTTGTTTTATCCTTGTTAAACTGTTAAATCTTGGTTTTTGTTATGTTTCGTATGCTTTTGTTAAGATTTTTAGAAACTTTTATTGTTTTACATGAAATATTATTGTGCTATTAAGTAAATAAGTCTCAACTACAACAATCTTCGGATAAAACTTATCTTATCTTATCTTATTTAGCCACTCGTGTCCCACTGCTGGGCAAAAGCCTCTCTCCTCATACGCCATGAATTTCTGTCTCGAGCTTCCTCCTCCCAGGTACTCAAGAAGGTATCCAGCTCGTCCCGCCACCTTTTCCGCGGTCTGCCGCGACGCTGTTTGGCAGTTGGTAGGATAAAACAATGATGTTTTTTTAAATGCCAACTACTTACCTACCATATTGGAAGCCGAATCAAGCTATTTCACTGCATAATATAGTACGTCAGGAGAACATTCGTTAATACGCCATTTTACAGAGGTAATAAGCAGAACAGGAATAAATAGATAACCTAAAAACATAGACAACGCCCATACCTTTGAGTATAGAATATATATGGAGGTGCCCCATTTTTTTTTCATATACAAATGAGTTTATGACAGCGTGCCAAGGTTGGCGCAAGGTTTTTATAGTTTTCTTGGTAGATGACCTGTCAAACGATAAGAAATCCCATACAAAAAGGCAGCCATTTTGCGCCAGACCAGGCACGCAGATCCAGACGGTATGGCATCTCCTTATATATTCTATACTCAAAGGCCCATACCTATAACATTGCCATATTTAACATTTTCCACCTCTGAAAAGAATCTCGCCGAAACAGGGTCATCTTAAAAGACATTAGAGTTGTACTCAAATCGTTACCTCGAAAATGAGGGCCGAAATTGTTCAGAGGGTCCGCCAGTCACCGTCCCGCAGGATTACCGCGGACTTTAAATTATATTTGACAACGTATAGGGTTGATGGTATAGATGGGATGTTAACAAGCACAAATAGTAATAATAATAATAATCTCACCCCAATAGCCCGGTTATCCAGTCCACCAAATCCCATCCCCATAACCCAAACCAACGTTCATCCTTTCCCAGCAATAGTTCTGCAGGTACCTTGGACTATCCCCCAGTACATTTACATAGTGTTGGGGGATAGACCCCGGTAGATGCGTGCCATCTCACATTTTAGAATTAACGACATGTTGGCTTCGGCCCCATGCACGCCTCCCAAAGGACCGGGTTCCCATGGATCCGAGATCTTAAAAAAGATGTACCAACAATAATAATAAAGAACTTTATTTGCCAAAATATGCACAGTACATGCTTTGACATCATAATCATCATCATCAGTTCATTTACGTTCCGACTAAGGGGGCACGAGCCTACTCTCAAATGAGAGTGATTTATTATCATCATAAATTTAAGAGCGTCGCTCTTGTCGGTGGAGTCTGCGCCACTCTTCTCTATTCTCCGCCGTCTGTTTGAGCACCTGATACGACACAACTTCTTATATCGTGATAATAAAAATGTTTTTTGCTAGATTCTTCTTCGGAGAAAACTGTATCTAGCGAATCTAGCGTTTAAAAAACTATGTTTATTATCAATATCAAGTGCAAGAATTTGCCTAATAACTTGAATTATGATTTTTTTGATAAAGAACGTTTAAGGTGGTTTTGGTGCGGAGGGTGTTGGATGAAGGATAACACTTGATGCACGACCAACTATATATTTATTTCGTGTTCACAATATTTATTTAGTACAGACAATTAGCACGGATGACTGCTGTATAATTATTTAATTAAGTATAACAGAGCGAAAGAGAAATTGTGTGCGCTTGAGCTAGCTAAGATGGCGGCTAGCGTCCTAGAGCTTTTTGTCGCTGCCAGCGGAGGGCGACCCCTCGGTCGTCCTGCGCTGGCGTCGAGCACGAGCGCGGTTTTTGCTCGGCGCCGCGAGGTTTTGAGCCTGCCGCGCCGCTACACCACCCCCCCACGGAGAGAGGTAGTTACAAATCAAACGGCGTGTTAAACCGTACGTGACGTCCCGACCGGGTTTTGTATGGAGGTGGAACGAGCGACGGTGACTGAGGGTCTGGTGCCGGAGCAGTAGCAGGTGCGGCAGCATTAGCAGGAGCAGTAGCAGGTGCAGCAGCACTAGCAGGAGCGGCAGGCGGAACAGGAACCGAGGTAAG
The DNA here is from genome assembly GCA_947563765.1 of Anarsia innoxiella. Lineage (NCBI taxonomy): Eukaryota > Metazoa > Arthropoda > Insecta > Lepidoptera > Gelechiidae > Anarsia > Anarsia innoxiella. The sequence goes on from OX387393.1 coordinate 1,167,536, forward strand.
TGAAGGTTGGGCCGCGGTATGACTTTGCCGAGATGCAAGGGTGTCGTCATCAGTGAAGGCAGGCTTCACGCGGTCCAGGCTTACTTCGACGTTGCGATTGCCGATAGCAATGGTGATGGTCTTATCCCTGCGTGCTAAAACCCTGAAAGGACCCAGGTAAGGAGGTTTTAAAGAAGGTCTTACTGTGTCGTCACGAAGAAACACGTGTGACGCTGTGTTGAGATCTTTAGCAACAAAAATAGGTTGTCGTCCATGTCTTGACGTCGGAACAGGGCGAAGCTGGGCCATGTATTGCCGCAGTTGAGAAACTAGGCTGGAAGCGTCTTCAATCTCGTTGTCAGATGAAGACTGGGCTATGAGTTCACCCGGTAAGCAGAGAGGTTCGCCGAAAACTATTTCAGCAGGCGAACACTGAAGTTCCTCTTTCACCGCTGCTCGCATACCTAAAAGAACTACAGGTAAAACTTTGTGCCAGGAGTCTTGATGACACATCAAGGCGGCTTTAAGTTGACGGTGCATTCGCTCAACTAAACCGTTCGCACACGGGTGATAACTCGTGGTACGAACACGTTTAATAGAGCAGAGTCGAAGCAGGCTCTGGAAGAGAGCGGACTCAAATTGTCGGCCTTGGTCCGTAGTGACTAGAGTTGGAACTCCGAAACGAGAGATCCACTCCCTGTGGAAAGTTTCCGCAACTTCGTCTGCTGTCATACCCACCATAGGCCAGGCTTCGGGCCATCTAGAGAAGCGATCGACAGCTGTAAGGCAGTATTGGAAGCCTTTGCTGTGAGGCAGAGGTCCGATGATGTCGATATGGACATGCCGGAATCGCTTGGTAGGACTAGCGAAAGTACCCAGAGGCGAGTGAGTATGTCGACTGACTTTGCTGCGCTGGCAAGCGAGACAATTGCGCGCCCATAATCGGCAGTCTCGGTTCATGTTAGGCCAGACGAAACGTTGAGCTACCAAACGTGCAGAAGCCTGCGCGCCAGGGTGGCTCAAGTTGTGCAGCTTGTCAAAGTAAGCGCGACGAAAACTTGGAGTAAGGTAAGGACGAGTTTTGCCGGTGGAGGTATCACAGTAGATGGAAACGTCAGTGCCAGGTATGTTGACCTTTTCTAATTTCAGCGACGAGTCTGTGATGACCTTGCGAAGCTCTTCATCAGTCTCCTGTTCTTTGGAGAGTGAGGCGTAATCATCCTCGAGACGAATGGCTTCAACACGCGACAAAGTGTCAGCAACGACGTTGTCAGAACCACTGATATGTTGGACGTCGGTAGTGAATTGGCTGATGAAAGAAAGTTGGTTGAGCTGAACTGGAGGCAGCTTCTCGCGTCTCTGTTTGAAAGCGTAGATGAGCGGTTTATGGTCGGTGTAGATCGTCACGTGTTCTACTTCGAGTATGTGACGGAAGTGCTGAACTGCTTCGTACACCGCCAGTAGCTCGCGATAGTAGGCTGGCCATCCAGATTGCTTGTCCTTAAGCTTTTTACTGAAAAATGCCAGAGGTTGCCAATCATTTTGAACGCGCTGTTGAAGACAAGCTCCAACATGCGTGGAAGACGCGTCGGTGAAAAGACCGAGTGAAGCTCCAGCAATAGGATGAGCTAGCATAGTTGCTTTCGCCAGATGAGTTTTGCAATCCTGAAACGCCTGTTCAGAAGTAGGTGTCCAGGGGACAGGTTTCTTACCTTTGGACTGAGTTGAGGTTAGGAGGTCAATGAGAGGTGCTTGAAGAGCGGCAGCATTAGGCAGAAAACGACGATAAAAATTTACCATGCCCAAGAACCTCCTAAGACCTTCAATAGTCTTGGGGAGAGGGAAACTCTGAAGAGCTTCGATTCTCTCTGGAGGTGGACGCATGCCATCCTTGGAAATTTGATAACCTAAAAAGGTAACCTCTGAAACGCCAAGAATACATTTGGAGCTATTAACCACAACACCATAGTCTTGCAGGCGGTTGAAAAGGATGCGCAAATGTTCCCGGTGGTGAGCCTCGTCGGGTGAATATACGAGGATATCATCCACATATGGAAAACAGAAATCAAGACCCCGTGTGACCTCATCGATGAAGCGCTGAAAGGTTTGTCCTGCATTGCGCAACCCGAAGGTCATGAAGGGAAACTCGAAGAGGCCAAACGGGGTAATGATGGCTGTCTTCGGGACGTCCTCTTCAGACACGGGAATCTGGTTATAAGCTTTAACTAAATCAATAGTACTGAAGATGCTAGACCCGGCGATGTTGTGACCAACGTCTCCAATGTGGCGAACCGGGTAGCGGTCAGGAATAGTCCGTGAATTTAAGGCGCGGTAATCACCGCACGGGCGCCATGTGGAGTCCTTTTTGGCGGCGAGATGCAAAGGAGAAGACCAGGGACTCTTAGAAGGTCTCGCTGTGCCAGCTTTGACCATGTCTTCGAATTCCTTCTTGGCAGCGAGTAGCTTCTGAGGCGCAAGTCTACGCGGACGACTCGAGATGGGAGGGCCGTCCGTGGTTAAGATGTGATGGACTGTGGAATGCTTCACAGCTGTAGCTGACAGTCCAGGTGGTCTGGTAATAGACGGGAATTCAGCGAGAACCTTGCCAAACTGCGAGTTCACCTCGTCGATGGCAAGAGTTTTTACGCTGGTTTGGGCTATGCTAGCGACACGCGCAGGAGCTGACAGCTTGGTGTTGCCATCCACGAGGCGCTGGTTGCGGCAGTCAGGTAGGAGGCCATAGTGTGCAAGAAAGTCCGCACCTAGTATGGGCGTGGAAACATCTGCAATGACAAAATTCCAAGTAAATTCCCTCCTAAGACCAAGATTCAACCGAAGAGTCGCGAAGCCGTATGTCTTGATGGTGCTCCCGTTTGCGGCGCGAACGTCGAAGTTCGTTGCTGTGAGCCTCTGCTTCACAAGACGTCGCGGGAAGCAACAAATGTCTGAGCCCGTGTCAATTAGAAATCGAAGACCAGACTTGGGCTCTGTGATGAAAAGACGGCGGCTAGCATAGGAGCAGTCAGTCTCCGCCACTATTGACTGCTCTGCTGGTTTCCCTGATTTGAAGATCCTGCAGTTTTCCAGTTACACGGGCTCAGGCACTTGTTGGCCCTCTGACCGAATTTTCGATGGTACCAGCAACGGTTCCCGGATCTGGAAGCAGATCTGGATCTTGGTCTGCGGTCCCGTGAAGGTCTGCGGTCGCTGAGGGCGTCGACTTTCTTGGTGAGGTCCTCGACGCATTTGGCTAGTTTAGCTAAGTCGACTGAGGAGTGCTGGGCAGCGTGTACAGCTGCAGGCTGAAAAGAAGAAGAGGGTGAGTCAACAATAGCGTCAGCAATTTCAGCTACCTTTTCTAAACCTAAATCTTTCTGGGCAATCAAAATCCTCTGAACCTCACTAGGAAGCCGGCGCATCCACAGCTCGCGGATTATGCCTTCGTCACTCACGTTGGGACCTGCAAGGCTACGTAGATGCCGCAGAAAAGCTGATGGTTTTCTATCTCCTAGTTGTTCTTCACTAAGGAGTTGCCGGACCTTTTGCTCCTTGGACGAGGAAAGTCTACGAATAAGCTCAGACTTTAAGGTTTCGTATTTGTTCGTGGCGGGAGGGTTGGATATAATATCCTCCACCTCATCGACCGTTCTGGAGTCTAGCATGGATAGGACATAACCATATTTAGTATCATCCTGCGTGATGCGACCAGTAGAGAATTGAGTTTCGGCTTGAGCGAACCAACACTTTGGCTTATCAGTCCAAAAGGAAGGAAGTTTGACCTTGACCTCGTTCACTGAAACCCTAGCAGCTGCCAGTTGCTGCTGCAACTGCTCAATAATTGCTTTCAATTCCGCCTCCATATTGCCGGATGTCAAAAGCAAACAAAAAAGTTAAAATGTTAAAACGTTAGTAGGTTAAAACAGGTTAAAACCGATATTCCCGGAAATTATGCGTCGCAAGCTCAAAACCGTCACACAGTATTAAAATGTTAGCTCAAAAACCGTCACACAGTATCAAAATGTTAGATTAGTTGTCAAATGTTACAAAAAAATTAAATGTTAGATGTTACAAAAAAATTTTGCCAAACACAAAGTTACAATTTTAAATCAAATGACATAAGCACACACACATGTCAAAGAATTAAAACAAAATGTAGAAAATGTTTGCAAACACACCTAGCCAACAAAGCAATAAAAAATAAGTTTTAAATTTTAAGCCGTCCGTCACAATTTTTGTTAGTTTAAATTTTAAAAGAATTAATTGTTTAACACCCTGTATTAGTTTAGTTAGTTTTATAAGTAAAAGCCTAACAGCAATACTTGCAACACATCCAGTAACACTTTGAAATAACCATAGGATGGGGCTCCACAATCTCGATTGACACTTCACTGATGATGAGTTTCTATGCAGCACAACAATGTCCGTAGCCCGTACAGGTACAGCAAACGTATCAGCTGTTTCCCAAGGCTGTCTCCGACGCATGTAGCGCTCGAATCGGGGCGCGTTGACTCGGCTCCAGTACTGCAGATGTTCTAGAACTCGGCACGTTTATGTCTAGCTAGGTGGTGCTTTTTTCTAGGCCAGTAACAAGCACTGTTCACTGAAGTCTATAGGTCCTGAGCTCCGTTGGCAGCAACCGCTGTCCGCGCTGTCTGAAGTCTTTCACGTCGGGGTCACCAATTTAAGGTGGTTTTGGTGCGGAGGGTGTTGGATGAAGGATAACACTTGATGCACGACCAACTATATATTTATTTCGTGTTCACAATATTTATTTAGTACAGACAATTAGCACGGATGACTGCTGTATAATTATTTAATTAAGTATAACAGAGCGAAAGAGAAATTGTGTGCGCTTGAGCTAGCTAAGATGGCGGCTAGCGTCCTAGAGCTTTTTGTCGCTGCCAGCGGAGGGCGACCCCTCGGTCGTCCTGCGCTGGCGTCGAGCACGAGCGCGGTTTTTGCTCGGCGCCGCGAGGTTTTGAGCCTGCCGCGCCGCTACAAACGAAAGGCAAGAGTGCAAACGTACCTAAGTGCGTTCATTAAGAGACTGATCATAAATAAATAGAAAGAGACTAAGATAATGCATGTGGAAGTGGAGTAAAGACTACCCCAACGGGAAAGACCGGTCACAGACCACATTACATGTCAATTTTATGAATACAGGTCGAAATATGACAAACTTTTTAACCGACTGCCAGGAAGGGTTATGTTTTTTTGATTCTGCACTTACAGCATTATCACATCTCTACACATTCCTATTCTCTATCCATCTCTTGCCGAAACCACAGCTAGTACCAACGGTTTAGGGAGCAACAAGGTAATTTGACCTTTTCGCGGTCCGCTGACGTGATGAGTCGAAAGATTAAAAATATACCTAAGTGCGTTACAAGGGCGACCTTTCTGAAAAAATATGCTTCGGTGAATAGTTAATGTGTCAAAAAATATAGGTAAGCCTTAGCGTCTGTTTCGACATCTATAGATAAAATTTATCTGACAGATAATGTTTATACCTGTCTCTGTATAAACCGTCATGAATGTCATGTCATTGTGAACTGTTGAGTTTGTGTTGTGTGTTGTACTGTGTTTGTAAGAAAATAAATGTCTATGTCTATGTCATGTTTTATGAAATGGATATAAGTTTATCTGCCAGTTACATTTTATCTTTAGATGGTGAAACGGGTAGGTACTTAATCTTTTATTTTCAAACATCCTCATCAGCCGTTTAACGTCCCAACTACAGGGCACGAGCCTATTCTCATACGAGAGTGATTAGGCCGTAATCCACCACGCTGGTCTAATGCAAAACATGTTATTGCCTATTTGTAATATCTATGTGTTTATATGAATAGTAAAAATTTGTTTAAAAGTAAGAACCCAACAGTTTCTTGCTAGATTCTTTTCGGGAAAAAACTTTGCAAATGGCATAAATGCCAATGTGTCCGTTATATAACAATATAATCTTGTTATTTAATCACCAATTAACGTATATCTTACAATAATATAAGATTGAATTAGATAAATAGACGGGAATAATGGTACATATTAAAAAAGCGCCTGTCAAAATGCCAACCGCAAAATGTCTTTTGTTATAATTGAAACGATTTGCTAATTTAACTTTTCAGGGAAAGGATTTTTGTAAGGAAACGAGTCATAGACTTTTGCGTGTTTTTATAATATTGTCTTTTTTACTTCTGTAAACAGTTAATTTCAGAATCAGTAGATAATATAAAGTTCCATTATAACTTATTCGATACGATTGTTGCCCTAAGATGGCAAGTATTAATTACACAAGTTATTCCAAATCATGAAGTGTGTTTGGATCGTAGCAAGTGGAGGAAAGTGGTCTCTAACTAACCTGACGGGAAAGAGGTGTGACCGATTAGTCATCATCATCATCATCATGTCAGCTTATGGACGTCCACTGCTGGAAAAAAGCCTCCCCCAAGGATCTCCACAACGACCGGTCTTGCGGTGCCCACATCCAACGGTTTCCAGCGACTTTAACCAAGTCGTCAGTCCACCTTGTTGGAGGCCTTCCCACACTGCGTCGTCCGGTGCGTGGTCGCCACTCCTTTCTGCCTTTCTGAAACTGAAACCTTTCTGAACCTTTCTGCCCCATCGTCCATCAGTTCCCCACCGACCGATTAGTATGTATGGTAAATTAAGTAGATCACAGTGACGTATAGTAGAAAAGGCATGTCCAGCAGTGGACTGCAATAGGCTGATGATGATTATGGTAAGTTATATAACATTCATAACTAAATTATGAGTTACGTAAATCTTGTATAACTTGCCCCAAACCCAAGATAAGGGTCTCATTGATATTTGCGGACAGCCCCCGAAAGCAAGCTCTGAAACCCCGTCCATCCATCCGCATTTGCCAATATAAATTCCCTTTCCCATTTAATTTTAATATCTCATCGGATTTTATCACATTTAATCACACTTTTCAGTGTCAGCTTCACACTCTAACGGTTAACTCTGTTTTATACAATGTTTTATTAAACCGCAAAACGGGTTAAATATTCAAAAAAAGGAATTTTATTATAACGACACCATTGGGGTTTTTCCCGGTATTCGACAAACGTGAAGTGAAGCCGTGGTGAACCATGTTCGTGATGGTCGTGAAGCTTAATAATTCGTTGATTTTACAGTTTTTGTTATAACAGCCTTAATCCTTATCCTATCCTATTAATATTATAAATGTCAATGTTTGTGCCGATGGATGGATGGATGTTTGTTACTTCATCACGTAAAAACCACTGAATAGATTTTTGTGAAATTTGGCAATATTGTAGGTTTTACATCAGAATAACAAATAGGCTATACAATTTAAAAATATCACGATTTTTTTCCAAGATATGACGATAAATGCGAACGAAGTCGCGGGCAGCCTCTAGTTCATTTATAAGAATATGAGGGTTCTAAATATAATGATAATATGACATGTGTTTTAAATCTTTTATATTCTCAATGTGATAAAACACAGAGAAATAAAGCTATAAACTTAATACCACTTTATACATACCTACATACATATCCGTCACGCCTCTCCCATTGGGGTAGGCAGAGACCACTTCCTTCCACTTACTTCGATCCAAATACACCTCGAACCGACCGAACGAGAAAAACGTACCTCGGTCAAATCTGGGACTTACTTAGGCCAAGTCAAGAGTACCCTAAACCGACGGGCATGTATGAGGCGACTGATGAGTGTGGATGAAGCGAAAGAGGTGTGTTTGGACTTTATCAATACTATTAATTTTTGAAATATGTTTAGCATTTTTAGGTAGGTACCTACTAGAGGTGGGCCGAGTACTCGGTTTATACTCGGTACTCGGCGTACTCGGCACTTTTTTCACTACTCGTAATCGGCCGAATAACTCGGTTAAAATGCCGAGTACTCGGTGCAAGTAAATCTACCTTGCGCATTGGATCTGCTTGTTAGATCATAGTCTAGTTCCTTCTAATAATACATATTTAGTACTTTGCCCAGAAAAAGCAATGTTATAAGCTGCAATTATCATAATCATTTAGAAGAAAATTTCATAAATAGTGCTTTGTCTATTTTTTTTGCCACTTGACGCGCGTTTATTGGTTGCATTCGAATAATAATTTGCAGGGTGCAGAGGAAGTGTCAAACACAATTAACACCACTCGCTCCCAAACTTGTTCGCACACATTTCTACCTACTTCAAGTTAACCGAGTAACTCGGCCGAGTACTCGGCTCGGTAAACTTTAAACCGAGTAATACTCGGTACTCCATTACTCGGTAAAACTGCTACTCGGCCCACCACTAGTACCTACCTATCACCCCTTAGAATAGACTAGTCATACATAATGATAAAGTATAGTGTTATTAATAGGTATGTCTTATTATTGTAAGGACAACAAGTTACAGTTTTAAGTTTTACTTCGATCAAGGCAACCACTCCTACTGTTCCATCCCGCAGGTAACGAAGTGGTCACAAGTCTTCCCCTCAACCATTCCGGACATTCGCAATATGTTACTAACTAGATCTTCAATATGGTATCTATTTAAGGGCCCGTCGTGTTAGGCGAGCGTAAAACGTTCACAGTAACACGATTATCTTTTATTTCGGGCTAGGAAACGAGCGATTGAGGATTTACATGAAGTTATTGCTAATTCTGGTCATAAGAAGTGACCGAAAAGTGGCCAGAAGTGACCATAGGTAACCATAATGTGACCATAAGTGAAGGTCTGTAAGTGACATAAGTGATAATAAGTGACCATAAGTGAAGTGACCAGATTTAAGTCAATAAACCAAATGCTAGCTGCAAGGCAACGTTGTATTCTTCAACACACTTTCAAAGCATTATGTTACGATAAATTAAGTAAGTACCTATTGAGTTATATGATATCTAGGCAGCCTACATAAATCCACAAAAAAACCTCTGTTTCTACATAAATATTTTGACTAATTCCTGACTTCTTTTTCTTCAAATAATAACCTAACTCTTCATTGCTTTCTCAGAAAAATAGGTTCCTCTTTCGCTTCAACCAATTCATCAGTATTCATCAGTCTCTTCATACAAGCAGGTCTCGGCTTAGGGTTAAATAGTCAAGGTAGTCGTACATACTAATTCTAAATAGATTCTTCTTGTCCAAAATAATACAAATTTTTCTTTTTGCTAAATTCGAAAACTTAGTGGCCTAGTATAATCAAATCACACGGCTTCGATCAATTAACTGTAACAGTAGTAATGGTCCTTCACTTTAAATACATTGGATTAACCTGCAATTTTCCTGGTCCGCCATTTTGACAATGATTATTTTACTTGGAATGTTGTTCGTAGACACAATCGTAATGGTAGAAACAGACCGGTCCCACGTACGCAACGTATTATTATAATCGGTTCCATAAAACATGATTAGAAACACTTGTAACACGCTTATGTGGGATAGCATTGCGTATGACAAGTTTGTTAGTGACCATAATACCTTCCTATTTGTGGCATAAGGTACCTTAGTATAGATATTATTTGGCCCCATCGTGTGCTATCTAGACATGTGAATATTGTTCAATAGTGAATAATAATAAATCTATATATATAAAATGAAACTCGTTTTCCGTTGTCACGACATAACATGAAAACGGCTTGACCGATTTGGCTGATTTTTTTTTTAAATGTTCATTGAAGTCCAAGAATGGTTTTTACGGTGAGAAAAATTCGAATAATTGCCGGGAAAGCCCTAAAACAGACCTTTTCTTTTTCCCATACAAATGTTTTCTTACTAAAATGTAGAGTCAATTTGAACTTTATTCCTACACAATAAAGTTCATTCTAAGGCGGGACAAAGTTCGCCGGGACAGCTAGTAGACTATAAAATTACAGATACCTGCCACATACCTACATAGATTATTCCATCCGGTATCGAAAATTTTTAAATCGATATCGAATTTGTGAATATTCTATTATGAATATCTACCCTAAACCTGTTGAATAAGGATGAAGCTGACGCATTCAAGTGTAATTTTGGGTTACCTATGAATAAACCTCTATTGAATTGAATTGAATTGAATTGAATTGAAGCGGAAGAGATGTGTTTGTATCTTAGCTGGTGTTGGGAAGTTGTCTCTACCTACCCCGATGGAATGATGGTGAAAAAAGGCGTGGCCAATATGTATATTGGCCACGCCTTTTTTTCCATCGGTCCTTTTTCGCATCGCATCGCATCGCATTTTGTTCTATTGTCAATAGTTTTTGCAGCGCACGCAAAAATAGGTTTTCGATTTTACACCTTGTGTTACAAAATAGCGATTTTATTACGGAACCCTAATTTTGAATTTTAAAAAAATATAGCCTATAGCCTTCCTCGATAAATGGACTACACAACACTGAAAGAATCATTCAAATCGGACCAGTAGTTCCAGAGATTAGCGCGTTCAAACAAACAAACAAACAAACAAACAAACAAACAAACAAACAAACAAACAAACAAACAAACAAACAAACAAACAAACAAACAAACAAACAAACAAACAAACAAACAAACAAACAAACAAACAAACAAACAAACAAACAAACAAACAAACAAACAAACAAACAAACAAACAAACAAACAAACAAACAAACAAACAAACAAACAAACAAACAAACAAACAAACAAACAAACAAACAAACAAACAAACAAACAAACAAACAAACTCTGCAGCTTTATAATATTAATTAGTAAATTAGTATATTAGTATTAGTATATTAGTATTAGTATAGATTATAGTATATGCTAGCTGAAATTATAAATAACCCAAAGAAACCTGCTAGTTTCATAGCCCCAATGGTCAACCAGGCCCAACTGTTCAAGTCGCCAAAAGGTCTTAACAGATTTGCATAAATTGGCCGCCTAACAAGCCAAGTACCGTCAATTCTTGTTTCCAGATTTCTAGGCCTTCCGTTCGTTGTACGTAAATCTCAATATTTAACTATTTAAGCCTTGTATCCTCTAGACAACAATAAGGTATGTCTCCACCAGTGCGCTACCACGTTCATCTTGCATTTTCATTTGACGCATGCCCTAAAAACCATAGCGCGTACAATAGCGCACGGCTCAAAATGTGTCAAACAGTATGGCACAGCGCTTGACGCAAAACGAACTGATGAGGATGAAACGAAACATAAAAACGAAAGTGCGCAGGTGACGTGCCTATTGACGCTCAACGTACAGTGTAACTTAATTAGTGAACGGTAAAAAAGGATATGCATGTACTCGTGACAACAAACAACTTTTACTATGGGGCCAAGCTCATATTTTGAGCTCACCATAGAAAATGTACCAATTGATATTGTATGTGTGTCACTCTCACTATAAATACTCTAACGACACCTCTCAAGCTAAAATCCATCAAGACGTTTAGGTTGTAGGACGTAAATTATACATACAAACATAAATAGGTACCTACATACTTTCGAAAACATAATGTTTTTGCGCAGTCGGGTAAAAATTATATTATTTTATTAGGATGTGATGATGTAATTCATGTTTTTACAGCATTGTTATCAAGGACTCTACAGAGGGTGTGCTAACTACACCACTTACCTCATTTAGGGGACTTGGTACTTTAAAAATAAATGATTTAAGTACCAATTTTGTAGTCAATCTTAACCATACATCAGTTGTAGTGCAAAGTTCATTTTAGTTGTTGTTTCAGTACATATAAGGATGGTTTTAATATTATAAATGTCAATGTTTGTGCCGCATTTGAAGATGATTTTGTTACCCTTTTGGTTTTCCCACACTGCTTCTTAAAAAATGTTTGTAAAAATTTCAAGTAAAATAGAAAGTTACATGTTCTATCAAGATGTCAAAGCACTGGCAGAAGATAGGCCTAAGACCCAGAATACACGGTGAAACGCAACTGCAACACAACTGAAACTGCTAGTTACTTTTGAGTTGCAGTTGCGTTCCACCGTGTGTTTTGGCGCTTAATGGCGAATGCTTCACCGATAAGAGTCTTAATTAAATAAAAAAAAAAACATTTCATAACAAACAGTATACAAGATGTTTGTTATAAATTTTTTACAGACGTAACTGAAAATTGCAATATGTGAGCACTCTTTCACACAAAAACCACTGAACAGATTTTAATGAAACTTTACAAGAATGTAGCTTGCACATCAAAATAACATATAAGCTAAGTTTTCTTACCTTAGTTATACTTTTAAGTTTAGTTTCATATATGTACTTATGTAAGTAGGTTTTGTTGCTTTAATTTTGTTACGAAGTTTATCAACATTATTTATAAACATTATCTGTCAAAGGTTTAAAAGTTATCAATATTCCTTAAACTCTAAGCAATATTTAATTAAATTTCATAATAATTGAATCTTTCCGTTTCTTAGAAGTGAAAATATTGAATCTTGAGTAGGGTAAAGGGAGAGTTACTTTTTGACTTCACCCAATTTTGTTCGTTTTACGCATATTTAGATTTAAACAACTTTAAATAAAGGAGTTAGAAAAAGTAACAAAAAAAGAATAGTTAACAAATTAATTAAGGTTTGACTGATTGGCCATGGTCCACCTACTGCCTTTTAACTCCGCGCTGCTGCATCAAAAAATAAGTACCAACATAATAACAACAATACGAATTTCTGCACTTGATAGTTTACTTTCCACTTCATATAGTCGTAATGGTCCGTTTAATGTATGACAAAATAAATTGATTTTCCCTTACATGTCCGTTACGCCAAATATTTTTTTTTTATATAAAAATATCATTTACGCCGTTTATTGCAAAAATGTTAAAAAAATTAAATGCTTATAAAATCAAAACTATTATGGAGTATGAAAAAGTTAAAAATACTGTCCGATAGAGAACAAAAAGCTTTATCCGTTTATGTAAAAAAGTGAGTTTAGGTATTTTGTCCCTTACGCCAGTTGAGATTTCCACCGTCGATATAATACTCTTATGCACTCGAAATGAAATGAAATGAAATGAAAATCATTTAATCCTGTAGGTTTTGACAACACTTAAGACGGGTCATTTTTTAAAGTTAATGCTAGATTCGCAAGAGTGCAGTTTCCCCAGAGAAGAACCTAGCAAGAAACTCTGTAGGGTTGCTCTTTTTAATTTAAGTTTTACAAATCTCAGGCATAAACACAGAAACATATAATCAAATTAATATTTCAAAACAGCTATCCATAAATAAATAATAAAAATTTGACCCCACAATATCCAGGAAAAAGTAAGGCAAGCAAATGGGAAACAAAGAAGTGAAATGCTTAGTTTGATGGGATCCGCATGACATGACCGGCCATCACAGCAGCACCTTCACACAGGTCTCAACGCATGTGCCAGCCATCGGCCGCTTACAGTTTGCCTACTGGGGCCACGGCCTAAGACGCGTGCTTATCAAGGTGGATATAGACTACAACATTTACTGGTACCTAAGACCCAGAACACACGGTGAAACGCAACTGCAACGCAACTGAAACTGCTAGTTATTTTTGAGTTGCATCGAAGTTTCTGCTATAGACTTCTTTAAAAAACCACACACGATGCAACTAATCTGAAAGTTTCAAACTATTTGCGTCGTGTGTGGTTTTCTAAAGGAGTCCATAGCAGAAACTTAGATGCAACTCAAAAGTAACTAGCAGTTTCAGTTGCGTTGCAGTTGTGTTTCCCCGTGTGTTCTAGGTCTAACGTATCATCGATAGAGTATTTTTCTATAGGTAAGTATTCCGTTACATGTGAACGGATCCGAATATCGATACCAAAATATCGATATTAACGCATCACTAAACCGTTTTTAGTTCTGTTGCAAACAAAACAATTTGAACGTGTGATAATTTTCAATCGACTAACTTTTCAGTTCAATAAACACGATATTTGAGCTTATCCGTTTGAAAATAAAAACGAATAAATTGGACTGAATATTGCGTGTAGTTTTTTCATAGTTTAGGGTTCTTTTGTGCGAGGGGAAACCTTTGAAATATTTATTTCTTTTTTATTTATAGATACTGCGATTTACCCAAGTTCATTTGATGAGTCAAAATATGATCTGGTACTATAATTTGGTATTTAGAAAGAATTTCCCTTTTAAGATTCAATACATATCCGTCACGCCTCTCTCCCATTGGGGTAGGCAAAGACCACTTAAGATTCAATATTGTGCAGAATTCATTTATTCATTATAATATATTAAACAGCCAGGCTCTTGAATTAATCGCCATTTTTCCAAGGTAAAGATTCAAATCAATATGTCAAAAAAAACTATAAACACTCATAAAATATATTTTATGTGGCAGTCAAATCAAAGACTTATACGCAAAAGCACGTTCTAACACAACTGTGCTCCAAAAGCTGTTAATATAGTGCTGTAAAAGTGTCGATAAAATTTTACGATAGACAGTTGACTTGGAAAATATCGATAAAGTTCAATAGCAGCGATAACTGCACAGATATTGAAACAAACCGTTTTGGAGTGTTTCCAAATTGTATTTACTTACAGTTAATAGTTAGTATTTTTAATACATTAACTTTTTATAAATTGAACGTTTTATAAATTGAACTTTTTATAACAGTACAAACAAAGACATATCAGTCAGCTTAGTAATTTCACTCGTTTTAATTTACTGTCACAATAGTGACGGGAGATCCACAAACCACAATTACACACACACACACACACACACATACACACACACATACACACACACATACACACACACATACACACACACATACACAAACGCATACTACATATCTGTCACGCCTCTCTCTTATCCCAATGGGGATAGGCAGAGACCACTTCCTTCCACTTGCTACGATCCAGACATACTTCTCATCGTTTAATCCACGTTCATCTGTCGCCTTATACATGCTCGTCGGTTTAGGATACTTCGGACTTGGCCTTTCCGTAACAAATTCCCGATTTGATCGAGATATGCTCGTCTTAGCCTTCCCCTTCCAATATTTCCTTCCACTCCCACCACAATAGGTATCAGTTAAACATCTATAATGTACTAGAGGCTGCCCGCAACTTCGTACGCATTTATCAAAAAATATAGGCTATATGTTATTCTGATGTCCAAGCTAAATTATTGTAAAAATTCATTAAAATCTATTCAGTGATTTTTACGTGATGAAGTAACAAACATCCATCCATCCATCGGCACAAACATTAACATTTATAATATTAATAGGATTCGGATTAATATTAGACAGTCAACGAATCTAAGTTTTAAATCCAAACGCCTGTCGTTTCTATCATCGCAAATCTCAACGTTACATTAGAGAGAACCATTAGTGAGATGCACAAACCATCAGGCGTTGAATGATAACAATGTGTGGGTGGGTGGCTGCGGCTAACATTATTGCGCACTGTTTAGTGCTAGTACCTTGTTGCTAGGGTTGTTTATTTACCGATAGAAAGGAGATTAATTACACGTATAAAATACCATCAATGGGCATGATGACTAAAACATTTTTTTTAGTCCATCACATAGATTAAGTATTTTAAAATATTCGACACGTATTTTTTCTTTTTTCTCTTATACTAAAAATGACAAAGATACACTGGGTTAAAATTGCTCATGACCTCACATTTTAGTACGATTTTTACGTAGGAGTGACGTCAATACTCCGTAACTTTGATACTCTGTATCTTTGTATTTATTAATGTTTTTGATCAGGTAAAAAACGTGTTTCAAATATTTTAATAGTATAAAAGACGGACTTATTATTTTTTGAATTTTCGAATATAGTCATCATCCCCATTACATTAATTATTACTTTCGATTTGGTAACTTTTCTACCTGTATTTCTTTCGAGTTTTTAGCTCTTCCTACCTCTATAATTCAAAAATGTAGACCTTAAACAGTTGGTGTTGATTTATTCTATGTATACTTATTAGGTATAGCTGTCCCGGCGAACTTCGTCCCGCCTTAGAATGAACTTTATTGTGTAGGAATAAAGTTCAAATTGACTCTACATTTTAATAAGAAAACATTTGTATGGGAAAAAGAAAAGGTCTGTTTTAGGGCTTCCCCGGCAATTATTCGAATTTTTCTCACCGTAAGAACCATCCTTGGACTTCAATGAACATTTTAAAAAAAGAATTAGCGAAATCGGTCCAGCCGTTCAGGCGTGATGCCGTGACAACGGAAAACGGGTTTCATTTTTATATATATAGATAGATAAGATAAGATATCACAGCGCAGTTTGCTCTAGCGGGAATCGAACCCACGACCTGCATAGCAAACAGGGTCACTAGGTAGAGGCCTGATGGGGTAGTTGAGAGTGACCACCACCCCATGAGGAATCAGAAAAAAATAATTAAAATTACGGAAAATATAGACAGAACCCTCTACCATAGACAAACACAACATTCGTATAGTATTTTGTTTTTATTTTCATCCCTATGTGAAATTGTTAGGGTCGGATATTGATGGGAGATCGAATGCGACCTTTAATTGTGGACCAAGAGACTGTAAACTTTATTGCTATAGCAACAAGGACCTTTTGATTCCATCAGCGTTATTCCAAAACGAGATTTAAAAAAGTTTAAAAAACATGACATTTACCTGAATTTAGTGCTAGAACTAGTTTAGGTTTCGATATTAGTTTATTGGCACTTTTCCACCAAATTTGACTCGAGATGGGGATATTTTTTACGATTGTGTGGCCTGATTTTGTGTATTTTTTCTCCATTTATCATAATTTAGCTTATAAGAATTGTAAATAGTTTCTAAGTTCATTTGTATACTTTACTTTGTTAGTAATCAAAACCAACTTTTAACTTATCCATCTAAATAAACTTTGAGTTTATTATAGTTTTTCTATTTATTTATGGCGACTAACTCTTTTATGATTTTTAAATAGGAATAATTATGTCGTATTAAAAAGTCAAATCGTTGGAACGAAAATGGCGAATACTCAATAGACTGGCTATTAAATATGTCGATAAATGATGATGATTAATGCCCGTATAGGAAAATGTTTACATTCTTTGCTTTTTTATAAGTAGCCAAAGTTTTTAACGATCTGAAAATGTGAGCTCCTTTTTCATCTTATCTTAAGTGTAAATAAACTACATTTTAAGTTTTTTAGTTTTAAATGTTAAACTTCACCGCATTTTAACTTTCCCTCAGTAGCTTCAATTTTTCTTTACTGAGACTACTTTATTTTTTTATACTTTTAACTTTTGACTTAGTACCTACGGTAAGTACTAACTCTTTCAATTCATTATTATATTTAAGAGTCCGGCTCTTGTCGGTGGAGTAAACGCCATCTTTGCCTCTCTTCTGTCAACAATTTGACTTCTTGATATGATACGACGTTAATTTTTGAGGGGAAGAGTCCTCTCTTCCCCTCTTCCTAGAGACGTACGGTAGGTACCTACTAACTTTATAACTACGGAATTGTTTTTTATAGTTGATTTTATTTATATTTTTAACATCAATTTTTGGTTTAAGTAGATCTGTTTCTGCTATTTTGACTTCTTTTCTGTCTTTTTCCTCTTCTATTTTTTTTTTTGTTTAAACTATGCCACGAAGGACTACAATTTTATTAATATGCAAGTAGCAAAAAATATAAATAAAGATAAGATAAGAAAAAGGAAAGTGGAAGTGGTCTCTGCCTATGTATGTGTCTAAAGATATATATGAAGATCTCGTATGTAGACATATGTATCACTACATATCTATCATATCATTCATATCAATGCACTCCTGGAGCAGACCCCGTCCCTCGATATCTTCGCGGACCACTGGCGTACAGTGCTCCGTGAATGACTAAGTTACGCCGAGAATATTTGTAATGTTTAATTATTAAGATGTTTAATGTTGTTAATAGTTTGTAATGGTTTTTCTTTTTATATTTTTATTTTATTCGTTTTCTTTTGTAGATACTTAATTTTGTATTCTTTTAACATAACACTTGGATATGTCTGTCGTTATGTCTTGTTTAAATAAATAAATAAATCATCACTAGGTATATAGGTATGTATAGATACTTACCTATATGAATCTATATACCTATATTATTATGATTATCTTGAAAAAAAAAGGTTAAATAAATACTTTAAATAAACAATATTTACCTCCATCAAGTACCCAACTCTTAGACTAGAAAAAGGTGAAAATAAATAAAGAGAATCTGGTTTGCGGAGATGTCTACTTGCATATTCCATTTTGAATGTTTTACGGAAATGAGGTTTAGGTTGCTTACACACGGATATCGCTTTTGGAGAAAACATACTTAACTTATGTATAGGTACGTATACATATAGAGGTGGCTTTAGTTACAGGCAATGATTTTTTATAGGTATAGTTAAGTTACCTTTCTGTGATTGGCGTTTTAAATCTGTGCCGAACAATGATTACAATGACATTAATGACAGCACTTCAAATCATACTTCAAATGTCTTCAGACTAACTGAAGTTGTCATAAATAGGTCTATTTACAGTCTTCAAAATGTGCGCGCATATAACATATCTATACCTATAAAAAATCATTGGTTACAGGCCATTTAAATTCTGTACAATAAAAAAATTGGTAGGCATGTACTTAATAGTTATTTAATTATTTGATATACCTACATACTTTAAAATATATACCAATTTATGTAAAGGCTGCTAATAGTTACATGCCATTTAAATTCTGTAAAAAAAATGATCATATTTCTTTTAATTTGCGACTACTTTTGTAGATTGGGGCTTAGCACGGCGTGCCGCGACAATTATCTCACGTCATGCTGTCCTTATCACATTTAATACTATAGACAGAGATGTAAGCGTGACAAACGCATGACAACGTCTTGTCACGGAGTGCCATGCTAAACTAGCTGCTAATGTTAAGTGAAGGAAAGCAGAATATTCTACTTCTTAATAATATTAAAATTGACAATGTTTGTGCCGATGGATGGAGGAATGTTTGTTACTCTTTCACACAAAAACCACTGAACAGACTTAATTTAACTTTCTAGTATTGTGATACACGAAATTAACACATTGTGTTAAGATGTATAAGTATAAGCTATACTACGATAAATGCAAACGAAATCGCGGGCTGCCATTAGTACTTACATACATACATACATATCCGTCACGCCTCTCTCTCCCAAGTACCTACCCTAAACCGACGGGCATGTATGAGGCGACTGATTTGTGTGGATGAAGCGAAAGAGGTGTGTTTGGATCGTAGCAAGTGGATGGAAGTGGTCTCTGCCTCCCCCCCCCCCCTCCCCCATCAGTACTTACTCATAAAAATAATGTAAAACCTCTCCTATTTATAATTAATATAACAGAAGTATCATATTTCTCAGAACATAATCAATCTTGTTATAAGAAGCAGCCATTGTGATTTATTCTTTTTCTTTCGGTTCAAAGCCTCTGTCCCCCTCCATCTTTGAGCCAAGTGTCAATTTGTCGTGATGTATTGGACCTCTCAAGGCTAATCTGTTTATAACCAGTTTTTGAGAACGCCATTAAAATTAATGCTCTGTTAAATTATACTTTAAAAAGGGCTGTTGTTAAATATATGCACGTAAACAACAAATTTAGTAATAAGTTGAAAGTAAAAATTTAATTCTCAATAAATCCCTTTTTTAGCAAGTGTTGTGTACAATTGTAATTGGATTTCAGGTTTATATCGTTACTTATCATTAGTATGATTTGTTGAAATTCAATCTGTAATCTGTTATTGTACCTAACCAGTCATCTGTGGACTGTCAAAAATTTGCAAAATAGCGGATTTCGCGCATCTGTCCTTCTCTGGGACTCACCACAGATGGAAGGCTAACTGAAATAAATAAAATAAATACTTAAACGTTCATTGCACACCATCTCCCTTAATACAAAACGAGTTTTAAAGACAGTTCTAAGACTAATGTCATTTTGTTGCGTTTTTTCTTTAGCCGAAACGTAAAAACAATAATGACATTAGTCCTAGAACGAGTCGAATTACAAAACTATTTTTAAGATAGTTCTAGACTAATGTCATTTAGCCGCAACGTCATTTACCTGTGTTAGTTCTAGAACTATAAATAAAACTCATTTTGTAAAAAGCGGCATACTAGGTTTATAAGCAAGATTTGAATTTTTTCTATTTTTCGAGTAAGTTTGGTAGGCGATACGTGTAAATCAGCATAAAAATAAAAAACAAGCGAATTGCGAGTTGGACTCGCGCAGAAAGGGTTCCGTACCATCCACTATTGATATCGATGACAAAATGGCAAAAAAAACTCGTTTCTTGTATGGAATACAAGAAACATGTTTTTTTGCCATTTTTTCAGTTGCTTCCCTTAATTATTATTATTTTCCTATTTTTTTGTATTTGTTGTTATAGCGGCAACGGTAATACATCATTTGCGAAAATACAACGCTCTAGCAATAACGGTTCGTGAAATACAGCCTGGTCGTAGACAGGCAGACGGACGGCCAAGTCTCAGTAATAGAGTCCCGTTTTCACCCTTTGGGTAAGGAACCCTAAAAAAGAAAAAGTTGCAATATCCACAGACGTCAAGCATATCTCACAATGTTTACCGAGATATCACGTATATAAAAGAGTAAGGTAAATATGAGAGACCCACGCCTTTTCGTAAGCATAAGTACCAGATTTTTCGCATCGCCGGATTTCGGTCAACAATCTTGCACTGAAAACATCTGAAAACATTATTTGTGCTGAGTGTTCGACTTTGGTTTTATACGGGGTGTAAAAATATGTAATAATTCTTAAACTTTTTTTTTAGTTGTCCCGTTTTCTTTAACTTAAACAATTTTAACAGAATTGAGAGAATAATGTCTTATCATCATATTATTTAAGAACGTCGCTCTTGTCGGTGGAGTCTGCGCCACTCTGCTCTATTCTCTGCCGTACGTTTGGGCACCTGAAACGATACAGCATCTATTCCCTGATATCTATTATCTGATACTTAAATTCAATTGACAATAACAAAGTTGTTTTAATACAATTTTGGCATTTACAGTTTACACGTTGGCGCGCGGTACCGGCTATAACCGTGAAATTAAGACTCAAAATAGCACGGTAAGGTCCTTTCCGTAAATTGTAGTAATGCTTATGACCATTACTACGGTCACTGCTGCTTAGTTTCCATTAAAAAATCACTTAGGCCACGCCCACTTCTTTTCTAGAAACAAACTCTTTTGTTGCTACTGTCAAAATTAAGTAAAATGTTTATGTTTCTTTGAACCATAAGCCCATACTCACACATCATCACTATGGTAATGACAGTAATAGATGTATGGGACTTTGTTGGAAGAGTGCGCCAGTGCGTCGTTGCTGCGATTACTGCTATAGCTGTTATTATTGATAGTAGTGTTTTGATGTATCATAAAATAAACAGTACGGAATCAATGATTTCTACTGCCAAAGTACGAAAACCTACCACGCGCCAACGTGTTAACATTATTGTTAATAAACATTTTTTTTTATTACTACGGTGAAGCCAAAAGGAAGGTTATCCTGCTGACCGTGACGAGTCCTCGACAAGGACTTAAAGTGTTCAGATGATTTACAAAAATACAAATATATGAAAATACGTTAGTAGGTACTCTTTTTAGGTTTTAACACCTAGGAATTCATTTTTATTATCTTACACTTATTTAACAATGTTAATAAAGTAATAATATTTAAAATATAATAGTACGATACGCTCTTGAAAACCACAATATCAAAAAATATATAATATATATTTACATTTATAAAACCAAAAGCACAGTTTCCATTACTTCAGTTACCCAACCCTTTCTCAAAAACCGACGCAAATCCGTCAAAATAACACCCACTTGACTGACACTTGACGTGCCTGACACGTCCCTAATTTCAAAATATTGGTAGCCGGAGTATACTTATGTAAATACTAGAGGCTGCCCGCGACTTCGTACGCATTTTATCGTCATATCTTGGAAAATAAACATGATATCTCAAAATAATATAGCCTATGTGTTATTCTGATGTATACGCTACAATATTGCCAAGTGTAATTAAAAATTGTTCAGTAGTTTTGGCTAGTAAGTAACAAACATCCATCCATCGGCACAAACATTGACATTTAGAATATATTTATATGTAAATATTCAGAAAACACCCCGTATATCCCAACCTTTATCCTGTTTGCCGATACGCGTGTACGAAGGGTATAAAATAATTTTCGATTTTTATGTTTAATGTATGTCATTTTTTTGGTTGTAAAGAGATATACAAGGCAAGAGTGGATGGAAATTTATTTATTTATTTATTTTTATAGTTTATTGTAAGAAGATAGTACATAAAGACAGAAAAAAAGAGTAGTTAAGTATACAAAAGCTACAGCATATTTCTAAAAGAAATTGAAAATGTTGGGAGGAGAAGGCCAAGACGATCGTACCTCGATCAAATCGGAGACTTGTTCAAGAAAGGCCAAATCAAGAGTACCCTAAACCGACGCGCATGTATGAAGGCGACTGATGAGTGTGGATGAAGCGAAAGAGGTGTGTTTGGATCGTAGCAAGTGGAAGGAAGTGGTCTCTGCCTATCCCAATGGGAGAGAGGCGTGACGGAAAAGTATGTATGTATGTTTTAGGTTATATTTTGTTCTGGGAAAAAAGGGGCGAAATCTAGTGAGGTGTAACTCTAGAGAGAGATAGTCAGGTCCCACGTACGCATAGAGTTGCCAGATGAGTCGCGAAAAAATACCGGACAACCCAAACCTGGTTGTATGCTGGGTAATAATGGCACATTCGCCTTATTTTCTTTGGCGGTGTTGCAGCACTCGTGGAAGCTTCTTCTTCCTCCATTTTCTATTAGCTTTGTGTAAAACTCAACAAACAGTCAAAAACACAAACATACACGCAACTACAACGAAAAACTTTGCTTCTTTCAACGAGTAGGTACTTAGGTCAACTGCGTAAACACTCCCGAACGTCGCGTAATCTACCTAGTTATCGACTAAACTCGAAAAATCAAAACATAACACACTTTTTTTATATACCTACTTTTTTTAAGCGCTTGTCTATAATAAATATTGATTTTCCTCAAAATACCGGACATTGTTCTGTCCGGTATGACCATTTATTTTTTACCGGACAAGCCTCAAAAATACCGAACTGTACGCTTAAATACCGGACATCTGGCAACCCTAAGTACGCAACGCAACGCAATTATGAAATCTGTTCCATAGACGGCTAAGTAAAAAACATACTTAATTCCTACGTTGCGTGACACCATGTGACTCCAAATGTCATGTCACTGAATCCTACTAATATTATAAATATCAATGTTTGTGCTAATGGATGGCTGGATGTTTGTTACTCTTTCACGCAAAAACTACTAAACGGGTTTTGATGAAGCTTGGCTCATCAGAATAACACATGCTTTAAAAAAATTACCTATATAATAATATAACGGTTTCAAGAGCATTTTTTGTGCATATGAAATAAATATATTTTTGACTTTGACTTTGACTAATGCGTACGAAATCGCGAGCAGCCTCTATTCTATAATATGTCATTAAGTAGGTACATGACGCAGATTTTTCAGTGAATCCAGGAAGAGGAACCCATTCACTTTAATAAAACAAAAACAAAATCGCAGTTACTACAAACCAATCAAAAACGAACTCAAAACGAAACCTCACAACTTTCTACAATTAAACTTTTACCTAGCTCTATTACAATGCTTAGGAAGTAACATAATGGCTGAATCAACAATAGGCGTTTAAACTTACCTCTCTGTTGCACGAAAGAGCGTTAAATTTAAATATTCATTAAATGTAGAGTCGTGTTTTTTTTATATTTGACAAAGAAGATCCCACGTATGCAACACATTATGACAAACAGCTTCATAGAAATATTATGTATGACACACACTTGTGTACTTGTAACACACACTTGTCATACACACTTGTGTACTTGTAACACACACTTGTCACACACACTTGTCATACACACTTGTCATACACAGTTGTCATACACACTTGACACACACACTTGTTACACACACTTATTACACACACAGTTGTCATACACACTTGTCACACAGTTGTCACACACACTTGTCACACACTTGTCACACACTTGTCACACACACTTGTCACACACACTTGTCACACAGTTGTCACACACACTTGTCATACACACTTGTCATACATACTTATCACACACAATTTAGGTCATTTTCGGCTTTTTCGGCTATGGACATAATGACAAAAAATGACATTTTAGTCCTAGAACTATATTTAAAACTTGTTTTGTAATTAGAGGGTAGGTATGTGCCTAGCGAGATAGTATCAGTTATGGTGTAATGGAGAGTTAAAGTTAACAATGCATTCTGCAACAAGATGTTAGTGATTGTGTTCAAAACAACGCATTGTATACTAACACGCAATTATGAAATCATAGGCTGTTATGGCATTTGATATTGAATTCCGAAGCCGTGTTTGGTTGGTAAATTCACTCGTTTATTGATTTTAGGAAATTCTGCTTGTTGCGTAGATTGTTAGACATGCGAAATAAATCTGTAGAAAAAAACATTACGTCGATGGGCGTGCGTAGTCTATGTGAAATTGTCTTACGTGACCGGGCCGTGGCCTGTCGGGAAGGAAAAAATACGTCATTCTGACAACGTGTGAGAACGAATCCATAGAAAATGTATGGAATGTTATTTTTTTCCCGGCCACGTCCCGGACACGGCCCGGATGTGTGTAGATAGATCTTTATGTCTACCACATTAAAAACGTTGCACAAATGTCGTTAAAGTTAATGGTACATTAAAGTGTAAATGGCATTGTCATTGACAAAAATCTCAAAAAGACGCCTCGTTATTTCATTCAAAAACATCTTAACTAAAGGACTTTCTTGCAACGGGTTAAATACCTTTCAAATCATTTATCTTTAAACAAAATAAATCCAAAACCTCACTTATTAAACAGTTCGGAGAAATGAAAATAAACGAAAACAAATATGGCGACAGTCAGCCGAGTGACGCATAGTGAAAGTTTACAGAGAAAGCTTAAGGAAAACCGCTTTAAAATACCACAACGATCTAGTATTTTAATGATTTATTTTGTTTGTGGTCTAGTCTGGTCTTGTGTAACTGGATTTATAAATATTCATTGCGTAATATGCTAGTAATAGGCTCATTTAGGATTTATTTTTCTCTAGGTTAGATAACGTTGTTCGCGGAAGTATGCGAAAGTTTTCCCTAGAAGCGGCCAGTAGGAACACCGTGGGGTTTTAGCCGGTGGGAGTCCGGCATAACCCTTCGTCTTTCTCCGAGACGAAGGGTATCCATAACGGATTTCCCCACGTAAAAAAAAAAGGTTAAATAACGTTACACGTTGTTCAAACTTGACATGAGTCGTTGGATATGTGGATGAAGCGAAGGAATAGAGGTGGGCGTTGTATGAACGAACCGTTTACCTAAACTGTTTTTTGTACGTGAACGATAGAACTAGTTTATAGTTCACAGATAAACTAGTTTATTCGTCGACTGGTTGACGAGTCCGTTGTCGTGTCGCGAGTGTCTGGCCGCACAATAAGCTTGCCAGTCCTAAGCCTGGAAAAAGTACGAAGGGAAGTTCATTTCAACAATATGTCATTTCATTCTCAATAATCTCGTTTACTAAACGACGACGTATGTACATACCTATTCACATCGTCAAATTGGTAAACGAGACTTTCGTTCGTTCACGTTCACTAATCGTTTATGTGATGAAGTAGTCTTTTCGACGACGACGTAAACTAGTCGAAAATTAGACTGTTTTTTAAACTAGTTTATCGTCGACGGTAAACGGTCTCGTTGCGTCGACTGTAAAATCGTCAACGACCCACCACTACGAAGGAAGTACCTATGTTTGTGGGAATATATGTTACAGTCAAAACTCATAACCAGTCAAAACCCTTTTTGACTGCCAAAATCATTCAAAAGTGATTTTGACCGCCGTCTTCAGTCAAAAACACTTTTGACTGCAATAACAACCAGTCAATATTTAAAAAAGTCAAGAAGTGGTTTTGACTGGTTATGAGTTTTGACTGTAACATATATATTTTTATTAGCCTTTTTCGTGCCACTGCTGCGCAAAAGCCTCTCCTATGCTTCCCTATAGATTCCTGTCAGTGGCTGCTTCCCACCAATCTTCTCTGAAGGTGTGTAGGGCGTCACGGCATCGTTAAAATGTATGGTATCTTATCATTCGTTACCTATTTTTAATTTTAGAACTCACACATCGTTTTGATAGAAACTTACTACATACAGCTTGAAAATGGGCCCGAGCTCTCTACCGCAAAAAATACAAACTGGATTTCAATCAATGGAACATAAGAAGACTCAAACGAGAAGGTATTAGCTATATGAGCTGTATCTAAAAAACATAAAGCATTATGAAAAGGTTCACAAAGTAGGTACTTACGCAACTAAACAAAAGCATTACGAAAATCAAGTAGAAAATTAGCAAAAACTTTGTCGCTGTTACTTATACTGGAACCATATTTCCAATGAAACAGTTCGAATGTATGCACATTGCTATTTGCGTCATTGAACATTGTTTTACGTTCCCACCGGGATATTTCTTGTTACGAATATGATCAGGCGCAATCATTCAATTCATACGCCCTCGGGGGAGAGTGGGGTTTCTTGAATCGTTTTTCAGTTTGAGGAAAAATGTCTGATTCTGAATAAGCAAGTACCTACCTAATTTTTTTTCATAATAAGTTTACATTTACCATGGGAAAACTTTTTCATATCATGTCAAAGTTACGGGATAAAACTTGACTTAACTCGAGTTTGATATAAATATTATGTTACGTAAAAGCAAAAAGTACCAAATAATTATTTTTTAATCACAAATAAAAAACTAGTTTTTAATATAAATGCAATAAGTAGGAAAACAAATAAAGAAGTTCATCAACCTCTCAATTTCATAAGACGAATAAAATAATCGTAACTCTAAAGATGACATTTATTAAATAAAATTACCAAAATTTATTAATTCAACGGAAAACATCAGTCACGAATTACAAAACCCAAAGTTTTCAACATAGGAAATGTTCTAAATTCAAATTGAGTTAAATTCAATTTTCGAACAGAACCGTGAAGTTCCGCTTTATGAAAATATTAGTTTGGAAATGAAGGCTGAATAAAATCTATATCGAAGCGACCCGGACTCCCCCTTTAAATTCCCCTACCTGTTGAGTTTGTTTACAATTTGCCCCTCGCTCCTCGAAAACCGGTAGACTAGAACCATCTAGAAAACATCCTAACTCTTCCTTAACCACACTAAAATATCACCATTATTCCTATCACACTAAAACTCACTTTTCAATACCCAAGCCTGTAATTACAACGTTAAATTTTTCAATCAGGATTAGTTAAAGTCCTGAGTGTTCTATTTTCGTTCTAATAACCAGTTCATAAGGTAAGTATTTGATTGCGAAATCAAGAGTACATGAGACGGTCTGCAAAACGTATTGCGTTTACTGGAAGGAGTAGCGTCAGCAGAAATGATACTGTTTGCATATTTACGTTGGAGGTTTTAGATAGATAGAAATTCTTTATTGCACACAAAGAAATAAAAATAAATGTTTTCAGAGATGTGTTTTAATAAAAAGGTTTCTTCACATATAGTACGTAATTCTAACCTTAAAAAATATTCTTTTAATCGTCTCTAATCACTGTTGTTTTCCTTTTCATTGTTTACCAATAATTATGTCATTGGTACAAGTTTCTTAGTATCTAAAAAAAAATTTTGCCAAAAAAGAAACAACTTCAAAACGGAAACTAAAAAGTATGAAATAAATTAACTTGTACTGAAAATTTCGAGTTTATAAGTGATTAAAAGAAACATACACAATTAAATAATTATGTCTTTAAAATTTTTGAAGACGGTGCCAAGTAAAACAATAACTAGATAGGTATAGGTAATATAGGTACTTATACATCTCAAGGAAACAGGTGGCACCGTCTTCAAAAATTTTAAAGACATAATTATTTAATTGTGTATGTTTCTTTTAATCACTTATAAACTCGAAATTTTCAGTACAAGTTAATTTATTTCATACTTTTTAGTTTCCGTTTTGAAGTTGTTTCTTTTTTGGCAAAAATTTTTTATTTCACATTTTTTAGTTTCCCTTGACTGTTCTTCATTTTCATTATCAGACCCCTAATAACAGTCAAAACCCATTTAGATGAAAGGTCTCAATAATATAAGTTAATCAAGCCCAAACACAAAGTACTTGCTGTAAACCGTTGTCGAGTTCCCTCGACTGCCTTTCCGCTCCATCATCAGGTCAACGTCAGACCCTCATTAAATATTAGGGCTTTAAAATTCTTATTATTGCATAATATTAAGAAACACAATTTTTTCGAGTGTTTCCCTCGATATCTCCAGGTTTCCACCATCAGGTCCTGGTTTCCTTGCCATAGGACCACCCTTGGAATACCCCCTTTCCACTAAAAAAAGAATCATCAAAATCGGTTCATGGACGACGAAGTTGTGTGAAGAAATATAAGAAACAGAATAGTCGAAAATACAGTTTTTTCGAGAGTTTCCCTCGATTTCTCCAGGATTCCATCATCAGATCCTGGTTTCCTTACCATGGGACCACCCTCGGGATACCCCCTTTCCAACAAAAAAAGAATCATCAAAATCGGTTCATAAACGACGAAGTTTTGCGTGGACACACATAAAAAAAAAAAAATATACGGTCGAATTGAGAAACTCCTCCTTTTTTTTGAAGTCGTTTAAAAATTGATTTGACTTTTGGTTAGTTTTAGGTTAGATAAGGTTTCATTGTAAATTAAAAAAGTTCTGAAACAAGTTTATTATCACTCTGCCCAATAGGTGACGGGCATTATGCAGAGGGTTTTCTGAAATGTTCTCCGTGAGATGGCAGCTCTGTAACGTCAGGTCCAACTACCTGTCAAAACACATACACGATTTATATTTTTCGATCATTTTTTTGGTTTATTTATTCTTAAAAACGTTACAAACAGAATATTGTTTTCCAAAATGCCACAGTGTTGTGCAGTGTCTATGTGTGCAAATAAAAAAGGAGGACATAAGTTCCCTACAAAAGATAAAAGCCGATTAAAACAGTGGCTTGTAGCCATTCGAAGAGATAAATTTACTCCAACGAAAAATAGCCTCGTTTGCAAAAGCCACATCACAGAGGACGATTACCAGCTACCGAAGGACTCAGTATTAGAAAAACGTAAGAATATTTTGTACTTATTTATAATGATAAACTTTAGTTAAGTCACCTTGATTATGTCTGTGCGCGACTAACCTTCAATGATGTAGTGGAAACGTTTTTTAGTACTTGCCTTATCAAAAATTACTTCATTAAAACATTATATTTATTGAATTATTATTTCAGCCAGACCTGTGTTGAAAAAAATGTGCAGTTCCAAGTCGATTCGAAGTCGAGAGATTAGAAATATCATTTTCATTGGATTTGAAGTTGTTGTTTCTGTCATAGTCATTTAGCCTGGAATCAACTCACTAAAACACAAATAACTTCAATTTAGTTAAAAAAAAAACAATCAAATTGTGGAAACAAATAGAAGTAGATTATGTTTACCTTTCAATGAGCTTTTCTTTAGTACCAGTAACTTTTGCGCCTCTCTTTTTGAGCTCAATCTTCAGTTCGGCAACCTTTCTTTGGCCGTAATCCATAATAAAATCAATAACACTTTCAAATACATAAAATTTTACTAAAATATTAATACGTTCGGTAAGAATCTGTGCTATCTGACAGCCATTTGGACCTGACGCATACGAAGCGCCGCCTGGCGGCAGAAAAAGTATCGAAAACCCTCATTGCATAGTTATTATCACATTGCCCGCTTATATTGGGCATTATGAATAATGCCCGGGCATTATGCATAATGCCCAATAACACAAAATAATCACATTAATAAAAATCATATAATCACATTGCCCATAACATATGTATTAAAAGATCTAATCAATGATCTTTTATAGGTATAGATATGTTATATGCGCGCACATTTTGAAGACTGTAAATAGACCTATTTATGACAACTTGTAGCTATTCTCAGTTAGTCTGAAGACAATTGGAGTATGATTTGAAGTGCTGTCATTAATGTCATTGTAATCATTGTTCGGCACAGATTTAAAACGCCAATCACTATAAAGGTAACATATCTATACCTATAAAAAATCATTGGATCTAATATAATAAAACTGAAATTTCGACGGTTACAATACAAATCTTGCTGTAGATACGATACTTTTTAACACGCTTTTTTGGTTTTAACACGTTTTACAGTCTTACACGTTTTACAAATATAATAGAACCTAGGTGCGTACAGACCATGTAACATGTTATTTAACTTGTGTTTTATAACACGTCCACACTATGTAACCTTGTTATTCAACATTGCAACATAAAATAATACTGTACACATTAGAATAACAATGCAATATAACAATGTTATATAACCATTGTCGTTTGTCGTTCTTCAGTACAATCCACGCGATCAAAGTTATATAGATACCTAACATTGTTGTACATATCAATAACATGTTACTGTACCATGTTTTATAACATTCAGTGTCCACATTATGTAAAACATGTTATATAACAATGTTAAATAACATGTTATGTTACATGGTCTGTACGCACCTTTAGACATATTAAGGGGCGTAGGTAACTGGCGTTGGCGAGCTGTAAGACCCAAAACACACGGTGAAACGCAAATGCAACGCAACTGAAACTTCTAGTTACTTTTGAGTTGCATCGAAGTTTCTGCTATAGACTTCTTTAGAAAACCACACACGACGCAACTGAAACGAAACGTTTCAAACTAGTTGCGTCGTCTAGTTCATAGCAGAATCTCAATACAACTCAACTCAGTAACTAGGTAACAGTTTCAGTTGCGTTTCACCGTGTGTTTTGGCGCTAACATAACTTTTTCACATAACTTTACTACAATAGTTTTAATGCAATTGCAAACTGTTGTGTTCTTTTATTTTTCGTCAAACTTTCTAATAAATAAATCAATTTGTATTATTTCAATTATTGTCGATTACAAACGTAAATACCAATATTTTTTTCATAAATTGGATGAATAGCAATTATTTGAAGAATGTCTATTCATCCTTGGTATTGAGAATGGCAAATCATTCAAGATTGCTGGAAAATTCGGGAAAAACCTTGTCTTGATGGATGTGTGGATGTTTGTTACTCTTTCAAGCAAAAAATAACTAATGAACAGATTTTATTGCAACTACAATATTGTAGCTTGTAAGTACCAACATCGATTAATATGAATCTTATGTGTT
The DNA here is from genome assembly GCA_947563765.1 of Anarsia innoxiella. Classification (NCBI taxonomy): domain Eukaryota; kingdom Metazoa; phylum Arthropoda; class Insecta; order Lepidoptera; family Gelechiidae; genus Anarsia; species Anarsia innoxiella. Next base: position 1,198,782 of record OX387393.1, read on the forward strand.
TTCTTATTATTTAAATATATTATGATGTACTTGGAAAGCCCAAGTCGCGAGCAGCCTCTCAAATGTAAAGGTCATGTAACATAACATGTTATTTAACATTGTTATATAACATGTTATACAAATGTGGACACTAAATGTTATAAAACATGTTATTGATATGTACAACAATGTTATATAACTTTGATCGCGTGGATTGTACTGAAGAACGACAAACGACAATGGTTATATAACATTATTATATTGCATTGTTATTCTAATGTGTACAGTATTATTTTATGTTGCAATGTTGATTAACAATGTTACATAGTGTGGGCGTGTTATAAAACACAAGTTAAATAACATGTTACATGGTCTGTACGCACCTTAACAAAATGCAAATGTCATCAAGTCGCATTCATTTTCTTTTAAAAAAGTAACTGCAGTGTCGTTGCAGGTTTAACTACCTTATCGCTGCTTAATAAAAACCGCTATACCACTAAAAAAGCTATCATAAAAAGCAGCCATTTCTAAAAACTCGTCACTTCAAAGATCACCAAGAAATTTACTGACCGTAAAAAAACATAAACAACTTGAAACTGACCTAGTGTTGTGCTAACGGTACACGCACACAGCGGTCGACGAACTTGCGCGCGCGCGTGTGTTGATGCAATCCTGTGTGCAGAGGTGCTCAACTTTGGCTGTGGGTTACAGTGTACGAGCTACACTACATTTCCCTAGGTTGGTCCATAGCTACTACCATAATAATTAATTACATTAAGACCTATGTAAACCTACGATTTGCAATAAATGTATGTAATAGTTGTGATAACGACATAACATGGTAATATGTAATAAAGAGGATTGTGAGCCGATCGTGCGCCGCGCGTATCTCCATACATTTGTGATAAAAATATTGTTTCCGGCCATAACGTTTCCTAACCTAACCCCTAAACCTATCCGTAATTAGACAATTTTGGTATCATTTGATTGAATAGGTACATCTTCTATCCATCCTATTCAATCTAGGTCCGTAGGTACGTTTTGAATTTATTCTCAAAGGAACATTCAATAAATTGTCTCAAATTGCGCCATAAGTATATTCAAATAATTACGAATGTTCTTATTTACGCCAAGAATTTAAACATAATGAAGGTTAAATACAACATAAATTACATTTTCCTATCGAACAATACAATATCCATGAAAAACAGCTCTGAAATGTAAACAAAAAGTTGATTCAGGTGTTGCAAAAGCAATTAATATTACCACTATTATTCATGTATTACAAATTACAAATGTTATTGAAATGACACACGCCCGTGTCGGATCTCTGAATCATCTTGACAAAACATCGCCGCACACTTTCACAAACTGTTGGCGACTTCTGCACCTGTAGTTATCAATGGCTGTGTTTCTCGAACGATCGCCACCTTCACAAGTCTATATAAAGAGCCGTGGTTGCTCGCCGGCGTCATATAGCATTTGAAAGCGAACGAACATGATCAAGACACTAGCAGTACTCGCATTCGTGGGCCTCGCGTGCAGCGAGAAGCAAATCAAACAACAATACGTCGATCCATTCGCTGAATTAGATCGACACATCAGTCACTCGTTAGCCTTCCACTACCTCTGGCCATGGAACCAACTAATGAAAGCAGCAGCTGTGTTAGACGACGACGGCTTCGACGAACCACAAATCGTATCAGACAACGACAAACTCCAAGTCAACATGCACGTGAAAAGATTCAAACCAGAAGAATTGAAAGTTAGAGTCAAGAACCGCAACATCATTGTTGAAGGCAAACACAATTTGGATGGCGACAACAGATTTATGGCGAACCATTTCGTGCAGCGCTTCATCCTTCCAGCTGGAAGCAAACAGGAGGAAGTCACAGCTGTCCTCAAAGAAAACGGCGTCCTAACTGTAACTGTACCAAAACACGAAGTACCCCCACCACCTCCTGAAATAGAAGTCCCAATTGAAGTCAGATTACCGGCAAAACCTGTTGAAGATGAAAAAGTTGAGAAGCCAGAGAAGAAACACGATAAAACGAAGAAACCGATCGAAATTACGAAGACAACTGAAGGTCCGAAAGTGACTGATGTTGTAACTGAAAAGAAAGAAGAGACACTGCCAACATCGTCGGCTACACCCCTTGAACAGCTAGATTTGATTGAAGCCACAACACACGTGGGAAAGATTAGGAAGAAGGAATTAAAGGAAACAGCTAAAACCACCAAAGATAATGAAGTAACAAAAGGAGTAGACGCCAACAATTTAGACTACTCTCTAATCGAAACAGAGTAAATTATTGCAAAAGGAAACAAGTGCCAAAAGACTGATTTGAAAAATCGTATGCTTTAATAAGAATTGTTTCAAAGTAAAGTTTAAGGAAATGCGAAATGATTCTGTAAGCGGCGATGTTGTGTTGTGATTTATAAAAGTTATTTGTTGTTAAGAATAAAGACGTTATTTAAGTGATACATGTTCTCGTTTTATTTTCCTTGGATGCAATCCGTTGATTCATTGTGGTAATCAGTTATTTTTGCTTGGAATTGGAGCTTATGTGGTCATTTTTATACGATGGTGACCTGTCACGGTGTAGAGTATCGTTTTGAATATAAATACTTTCATTTCCTTCTTTTTCCGGAGGATTTTAGAAACATTAGCTTCAAATACATAATAATAAATAAATAAACATCAATAACACAAGTCTTTATAATTCTACTACTACACAATGTCCTGAGATATTTTACGCGCGAGCTCCAGGACTCAAATGTCATTATGTATCTATTATGCTAACACCAATGCCGCCGGCTTTTCTGACAGCTGCCATTCGTATGACGTGAAGCCTAGCCTGGCGGCATGCCGGCGGCGTTGGTGTGTAGACAGCTTAATAGATACATAATGACATTTGAGGCCTGGAGCCCAAGTTTGCTAACTTAAAATAGCTTCAGTTGTGTGTCGGCAGAGTGTCAATGGATTTTTTTGACAAATTTGGTATTCTTCTAAACAATGGCTTAATCATTAAAATGAGGTTAACAATGAAATAAATAATTACAAAAAGGTCTTAAGAGTTTTACTTTCCATATCATCATTTTAAGCCAAAATGTGTCTTGATATCTTGCTACTGAAATCGAAGTCGACCTTTATAAAAAATGTTTATGGAAACAACTAAATACGACAAAAATGTGTCATCTTCCCAATATTTCTTGAGGAAAAATGTTTAGGTTTGTAGGCAGACTTCCTTGATTTTTGTCGAGTGAAATACAGGTACACTCTATAAACGTAGAATTTCCTTAAAATTCCTCGAAATTTTTCGCTTAAAATGAACACAACTTTTAAACCAGACCAGCTTAACAAACTCCGGACACATTCAAGTCATAAATAGTCGATAGTTCAACGGAAAACGGCTATAAAGTGCATACTGGTAAACCTTTAGTTTCCTGATAGTTAGGTTATAAATATATATTCGCAAATATAATACCTAACTGCAAGTAAATGCATGTCATCAAAACTAGTTAACTTTTTAAAGGAAGAAAGAGACTGAATAATTATAGCATTTCCAATTCTGGTTAGTCGTCATCGTTGCGTGTCTTTACATGCTATTTACAAGCTTTATGCTATCTACACACCAAAGCCGCCGGCGCGGCATGCCGCCGGGCTAGGCCGGCGGCTTTATGTCATACGGATGGCAGCTATCAAGAAAGCCGGCGGCTTTGGTGTGTAGATACCATTACACGAATAGATTCTCTTTATTTAGCTAAAGAGTACAATCTGCTCCTGCAGCATGCGACTACCGACGCGACGACGCAACGCGATATCCCGTGGCTGTTGGTATGCCGCAACCGTACATTACCCTTTTTACTCCACCATCGTCGGGTAAATACCTAAGTGTCTATAGATTACGTAGAAGTTAGAAGTACATTAGTTAATAGATATTACATAAAAAGATTTTATGATGCGACGCGTTTGATTTAGAAATTAAAATACACAACTGTTCTGGAAATCAATTCGTAAAGCAATTAAGTAGCTGATGTTAGTTTTTAGTATGTTGCTATCGGCGTAACTGATTGATTAGGTGCCAATGGATACGGTATAAGTTACTTAAATGTTTTAATATCTTCTTACTTCTTTCAATTATGTTTTCTTTTCATGCTCTCTACTTCTGTGCTCAGATTTTTGCTTTCGAGGTAGGTAAGCAAAGTGTTAGAGATGAAAACATTGATACATCTATAATTACTATATTTTTATTTATGGAGACTTTAAATTAGTTAACGATAGAAAAGGATACGCATGTACTCGTGATATGATAACAAACAACTTTTACTATGGGAACAAGTTTAGTTCGATATCACAAAAAATATTGTTCCCCCATACTATCAGCTGATGCATTTTGTATGGGGAGTTAAAACAATTTTGAATGATTTCGACCTTGGTCCCATAGTAAAAGTTGTTTGTTATCACGAGTACATATATATATATTCTTTTCTATCGTTCACAAATTTAAAGTCATCCTATATAACGGCTCTGTGAGTGTCTGGATGTTTAAAAAAAACCGGCCAAGTGCGAGTCGGACTCGCGCACCGAGGGTTCCGTACAAACCTGCAAGGTTTACAAAGTTCGTTCATTACGACAATCGAGTCATAACTATGGTATTTTTATTGCAAAATGAAATTCATAACATTACAATGGGGAAAGATGGAGGAGCATAAATTTAAGACAAAGATCTCTTTATCGTTTAAGTAATCCTTTATTTTATATTAACACATATCATTTATCTATAATATAACTGAAACACTTATACTAGCCTTGCAGCAGACTTGCGAAAGTTCTTTTATTAAAGTTATTTATTTACTAAGTTTTTTAGTCACTATTTAGAAATCTGGTTCAAAAATATTAATTAAGTATTAAATTTGAACCAGACCTGTAAATGGTGACTGAAAAAGGTGTGAATAGCCCCGCGTGCCACCCGTGCCACCAGCGTCCCATCAAACTTCGCCAGTAGAAACAATACAAGCAAGCTGTCTGATAATAACCAACAATAAGAAATATAATAATGTCATTGAATTTAATTATAAGTATAACACTTTAAGCAGTTAGGACGCATTTAGATTATACAGCTACATTCACCAAAACATCGGGATTGAATGACGATGAGTGAGGTCGTCTTTGCCGTTTGAAAAATGTTGCCCTCCCCATACATAGTATAATAACTCGCGGTCATTGCTGTAACTACAATTATGTTTACAATCACAATTTTTTTGGTGGTATAACTACTTAAAATTTTAAGCTTTTCGGAATTTTTCTGTTACCTGTGCTGTAAGCTATTGCTTCTTACCAAATTTCGAGATTCTATGTCAACGGGAAGTGGTCTTTAGGTTTTAATTCCCTTGCGTGTAGTTGCGAGTTTCAAAATATGCGGTATCAATGGTTGTACTTTTGCGTTTTGCGTTTTCGGGTTGACTTATAATTTTTTTTTTCACGGGTTAAAGGCAATTAGATCTAAGTATTTGATATGAATTTCAACTTGATAGCTCTACGCGTTCATGAGGAAAAAAGTAATAAGTTTATATTTATTAAAAAATATATATTTTGTAATGTAACTAAAAATTTAAGGTTTTCGGAATTTTTCCTCTATGTGTGGTATAAAACGTTGCTTCATGCGAAATTTCAAGATTCAAGGTCGACTGGAAGTACCCTTTAGGTTTTGATTCCCTTGCAAGTACTTGCGAGTTTCAAAATATGCAGCTTAAATTGCTGTTTCTTTTGATTGCGTTGACATAGAAGTTTGATTTTGCTACAGCTTAAAGGTATTATAGACCTGAGTATTTGGTATGAATTTCAATTTAATACCTCTACGCGTTTATGAGGAAATGGGTAGTAAGTTTAAGATTATTAAAAAAAAATATATTTTGTGATGTAACTAAAAATTTATGGTTTTCGTAATTTTTCCTTTATCTATGCTATAAGACGTTGCTTCGTACCAAATTTCAAGATTCTGAGTTCACGGGAAGCACCCTGTAGGTTTTGATTCCCTTGCAAGTGTCGAAAATTTGCGGCATAAATGGCTGTATCTTTTGATTGCGTTGGCTTAGAAGTTTGATTTTTTCACAGCTTCAAGGGACAGTAGACCTGAGTAATTGATATAAATTTCAGCTTCATACCTCTACGCGTTCCTGAGAAAAAGGGTCTTGACAGACGGACAGACGGACAACAAAGTGATCCTATAACGGTTCCGTTTTTTCCTTTTGAGGTACGGAACCCTAAAAAGATACTTACTTAACTAGAATTTGTTAAGTAAACCAGAGTAGGGGACTCTAGAGATCCATCCAGATAGAATAGGGATGTTGACTACATTCAAAAATTCAAAAAATAATTAGTCCGTCTTTTAGGCTATTAAAAAATATTTGAAACACGTTTTTTACCTGATCAAATAGGTACATAAATAAATACAAAGGTACAGAGCATCAAAGTTACGGAGTGGGGGTATTGACGTCACTCCTAGGTAAAAATCTTACTTCGACGTGACGTCACGGGCAACTTTAACCCAGTGTATCTTTGTCATTTTTAGTTTAAGAGCAAAAAGAAAAAATACGTGTCGAATATTTTAAAATAATCTATGTCATGGCCTAAAACAGTTTTTTTAGTCATCATGCCTAATAAAGGATATAATTTTAACATAATAGCAGGTACCTAATAGGTACCTGGTTATATTAAAAAATTACATTTGTAGAATAGGCACAGATTATTTTTAATTTAAATGTAAGTAATTAACTTCTACAATCTTTAGGCAGTATTTAGCTTGGCAGCACCAAACTCTACTTACGTATAAGGCAATACTTCTCTCTTTTTCTTGTACTTACGAAGTAAAAGAAAGGAAATATGTGTTTGAGTAAATATAAAAGGGTGACTTTATTAAAATAAATAATACAACCATAGAAGTACTTCTCTCTCTGTGGGGTCTGCAGGAAGAAATTTCTTTTAGAAATATGCTGTACCTTTTATATAACTTCTCTTTTTTTCTGTCTCTATGTACTATCATCTTACAAAAAACTGTAAAATAAATAAAATAAAAGTAGGTAATTAACCTTTTTATAACAGACGTCTGTTTCTAAAAGATTACCACTTCGCTTTTCAGCTTTTCAGTCGCACTGCGCAAAAGTTCCCATATAAACATTTCCGCTAAATTAAGAAACAAGTATTATTGCTTCCCCGCTACATTTTATAGCCGGATATTACCAAAAACATTGTTAGACCAACGTTAGACCTAACCGTAAGCATTTTATAGAGAAACCGCCGCGTTTTGTATCACGTATTGCCGATAAAAATACATTGTATTGTGTTGTATTTGTACCTTAGTGCCGACTGCTTTTATTTCCCTGACAGGCTGTATCGTCGACCGAAACGACAGGGACGGATTTGGGTTTTAAAGGGCTTTGAAGATTTTGAAAATGAAAAGTGTTTTATTCAAAAATAGGCAAAATTCATTACACTTTTTTGATGTCACTTTTTTTTATCTAAAACTACTGCCGGTTCACTACCTGTATAGCCGAGAGGAAGAAGACGGCAAGAAACCTTCGGCACAGGGCCCTACGTTATGTGCAATATATCTTTTTTTTTTAATCGAGACTCTTATATACAATTACATGTTGACTTAACTTGTTGACTTAACTTATAGAGTGTATTTAGTAATTTAGTACTTAACTTATAGAGTGTATTGTATACCTACCAGATTTTTTTTCATGATTTACACGTTCAACGCGTTACGGGAAGTATTTGGCCGTATTTGACTTTCGGCCTGTGCGGCAGCTAATTGTCCTTGTCTTACTCCTGGTGCGGCGGTGAAAAAACTATGTTCCCATACACGGATAAGAGAGATAACTATATTCCTGACATTCTTGCTTCATATTATAATTAGTTTTTTATTATAAAATGTACGGGAAGTATTTTTGCGTAACGCACAGAAAAGAAATCATTTTCATCTAACGCGGCCCGAGAACTATTTGTCCGTATCTCCAACCCCGTACCGCACAGACGTGCGCCCGCGCGTCGCTTCAGTGTGCACTAGTGCGGTGCGGTGTGAAGTTCACACGTCTCCACGCTTCTTTTTGCCGTCATGCGTGAAATTCGAAATGAAAATTGAAATGTATATTACATTATGGATTTATCCTGTAGTTATCGTAACAAGTTTAAAATTATCAAATTATTTAAAAGTTTTTACATAAAGAAGTAAAGTTTACTCGGAACGCGTGTTGGACAAGAAAAAGTTGATTGAACCATTAAGTATTCATAACAATAGTCAAGTTCATTATTTTATGATTTATTCAAAAAATCATATTCAACTCATAATCAAAATAAAAATAAAAATTGTGTTGTAATTGTAATAAAAATTATGAGGCTTTTGTATTTACGAGTGTTCCACATCACTAGCGTGACATCTATTCTATGCGGCAGGGGAAGTAATTTCCCGTAAAATCACTGATTTTGAAAACTGCCTATAACTTTTAAAATATTGCACTGAACCCCGGGCGACGCCAGCTGTATATGCACAAGGGTTTAAACAATCAATTTGTTAAAAAAAATTGACCTGGTGATGAGTTTCCATGTCTCCAGAGACCTTTGAAGTCAGGACCTGATACGGGAAAATAGTGGTCGTAACGCACAGCAGACATTCTTGCTACGGGAAATATATGACCCGTATAGCACCAGAGGTAAGTTTAAGTTTCGCGTTGCCGCGCTGAAGGTGTTAATATACACACCGTTTTTTTTATTGTGTATGATGAAACATAAGTATCTGTGACATCTCTCTCCCATCGGCTATGATCTAACTAAACACACCTCTTTCACTTCATCACTCTATCCACATTGTCTAGGTTTTGACATACATGCTCCTCGATTTAGGTTTTATTATCATCGTTTCATCCTATAACTGTCCACTGCTGAGCATAGGCCTCACCATTGGTTCTCCATCGCAACTGGTTCATTGCCATTGCCACCTGCAGGGCGCCACACACCTTCAGTTTTTCCTAACGATAAACGATACATTTTAGTACAGATTTATCGAGCGTCCAATTGGTTTTTTTTACTTTTGAAAAATCGTAAAAACTGCACCGTTTTTGTCACACATACGTTCCGAAAAACTGTGCAGTTAAAACTGCGCAGTCCGATCGTAACGATTTCTCGTTACGAGTGTAGTGCCTATCAGTTTAGGTTTTTTTTAATTAGCCTATTTCGTCCCACTGTTGGGCAAAGGCCTCTGCCATGCTTCTCCAAAGATTCCTGTTATTGGCTGCTTCCCACCAATCTTACATAAATGAGCATCACGTTTAGGTTATAAAATAAATTAAATACTTATTCTCCTGAATCCACCCCTGTAAAGATGATCGCTTGTTGGCAATTTATTTTACAACTCAATTCTAAGCGAGATTGCACTTTACTACAAGCCGTCAGGAATGCAATTGCAATGTTACAATGAAATCACTTTTTAACACACAACCACTTTTGGTCGTGGTGTGTCCCAATACGATTTTTATTTGCGGTTTGGTATTGTTGTTTTTTTAACCGACTGCGCCAGAAGGAGGGTTATGTTTTTCCAAAGTACATTATGTATGTATGTAAGTTAGTATGTATGTATAATTCTTTGGCACGCCCAGGCACGCCGTACAGCCTAAACGGCTTGATGGATTTTGGCTGGAGAGGTGTCGTTAGATTCGTATTTACAGTGAGAGTGACACTGGGTACATCAAAATAAAAAAAGAATATGTTTTTAAATGCAGTCGGGTTTTTTTTAATAAAAAGTTAAGGTTATTTAAGAGTTAGCTCTGTATAGCATCCGGCATATTTAATTTTCTGATGATGCTTTGATTAGTTTCATTAAAAACATAGGATATGTAAGTATATTATTAATTTAAAATTTCAAAGTATTTAGTCCACCCTCACCCGTGCAAAGTCGGGGCGGATAGCTAGTTGATATTTCAAATTAATTATTTGGCAAAGAACTCCAAAAATCCGAAACTCAGAGTTCTGCAGCATTGAGGCTACTTTGAAATCTATTAATAAAATTAATTAAGTTTCCAATTCACAAAGGGCCTAAGTTAATTAATATAATTAATTACAGTTTAAACACCAAACCAAGCTTATTTATTAATTTTATTTTGTAATTTGCTTTGCTCTTTGATATTAATTAAAAACTTTTATGATTGCAATGAAAGGAAAGAGTAATTTTCTTTAAATATTCACTTCATATTTTATTTACAAAATCTTATGCTAAAACACTTAATAAATAAGGTAACATATTTAAGGTAGAAACTAAGTCTATCTATAAACTTATGTAAAATGTGATTACTTACATAGTTTAATATTAGAATATAAGCCCTCAAGCAAATATACCTTTACAAGGTAGTTATTATTTTATACTGTAATTGTATTAAAATGTAACTTTTTGCAATAAATAAATACTAAATACTATATATATATATATAAAAATGAAACCCGTTTTCCGTTGTCACGGCATCACGCCTGAACGGCTGGACCGATTTCGCTAATTCTTTTTTTTAAATGCTCATTGAAGTCCAAGGATGGTTCTTACGGTGAGAAAAAATCGAATAATTGCCGGGAAAGCCCTAAAACAGACCTTTTCTTTTTCCCATACAAATGTTTTCTTACTAAAATCTAGAGTCAATTTGAACTTTATTCCTACACAATAAAGTTCATTCTAAGGCGGGACGAAGTTCGCCGGGACAGCTAGTACTTAATAAATTAACTTATTAACTTAAATTTGGTATTCTGTTAAACAATGGCTTACACCATGCTTACACTAATTGCCTTTGAGTATAGAATATATAAGGAGGTGCCACATTTTTTTTTCATATACAATTGAGTTTATGACAGCGTGCCAAGGTTAGCGCAAATTTTTCATAGTTTTCTTGGTAGATGACCTATCAAACGATAAGAAATTCCATACAAAAAGGCAGCCATTTTGCACCAGACAAGGCACGCAGATCCAGACGGTATGGCATCTCCTTATATATTCAATACTCAAAGGCTTACATCATGCTTATACTGATTGAAGACTGATTGCGACCAAATGTGTCACTGTCATTGACACTCTGCCGACACACAACTGCAAATATTGGAATTTAGCTGACTAAGGCCCCAGGGGGCTTAGCATGGCGCGCTGCGACAATTATCTCACGCATGCTGTCCTTATCACATTTAATACTATAGACAGAGACGTAAGCGTGACAAACGCACGACAACGTCTTGTCACGGAGTGCCATGCTAAGCAAGCTGGTCCAGTCCCAGTCCAGATAAAATCTATAAAGTTAAAATATGTGATTATGTTAAAGTATGGAGTAACCTGATGGCACGCGTCTGACGCTGCGAACAACGCATAACGCCTGAATTTCTATTTTTTTATTTATTTTATTTAACAGTTTATTGTAAGATGATAGTATATAGAGACAGAAAAAAAAGAGAAGTTATACAAAAGGTACAGCATATTTCTAAAAGAAGACTAAGGCCCCAAGTTAGTCCAAAAAAAAATCTATAAAGTTAAATTAAATATGTATTATGTTAAAGTATGGAGTAACCTGATGTCACGCGTTTGATGCTGCCAGCAACGCATAACGCCGGAATATCTATTTATTTATTTATTTATTTAACAGTTTATTGTAAGATGATAGTATATAGAGACAGAAAAAAAAAGAGAAGTTATACAAAAGGTACAGCATATTTCTAAAAGAAATTTCTTCCTGCAGACCCCACAGAGAGAGAAGTGATAGCATGAAGGCAGGATAGTCACTACAATAAACAATAAATATATAAGTATAAACCTACACATATATATTCGATAAATACACATACATCTTGAGACACGACTTTATAGTCGTATCATGTATCCTACAATAGGGATGATGACGACATTCAAACATTCAAAAAATAATTAGTCCGTCTTTTAGGTCCGGCGCACATCTGACGGAGCGCAGCGCAGAGCATTGTTGATTGTCATATTATTATCGTCATTGTTCTCATTAGAATAATATTCAAAATCAATTGACACAACAAATGAGCATCGGAGCATCGAAGCGACTACAATCGAATATTGTGTCAACTGATTTTGAATTTTATTCTAATGGGAACAATGTCGATAATAATATGACAATCGAAAGTGCTCTGCGCTGCGCTCCGTCAGATCTGCGCCGGCCCTTAGGCTATTAAAAAATATTTGAAACACATTTTTTACCTGATCAAATACATTAATAAATACAAAGATACAGAGCATCAAAGTTACGGAGTGGGGGGTATTGACGTCACTCCTAAGTAACAATCTTACTTAGTCGTGACGTCACGAGCAACTTTAACCCAGTGTATCTTTGTCATTTTTAGTTTAAGAGAAAAAAGAAAAAATACGTGTCAAATATTTTAAAATAATCTATGTGATGGACTAAAAAAAATTGTTTAGTCATCATGCCTATTCCTCTTCTTATTAAGACATTTTTATTGTCTTTTAACAGAATACGATCCGTCAGCATCATAAATAGGTTTCTTATAAGTATTTAAACTAATTTGACTTCCACTTCCATATTTATCACCATAACTTGCTTTATTATATCCATAAGGGTCGAAGTCAACTTGAGGTGGACCATAACTAGGTTCTATATGCTCATAATGATGATGATGATCAAATTCCGGTTCAAAATACACAGTGTGATGTTTCTTCTCTTTCAAATAATGAATGAACCATAGAACGAAATGCCAAGCTTTCGTTGCTAGAGCGTAGAAAATGAATCCATAAATTATCTTCAAAATAAACAGCTTTGATGCCGCCACGTAGAAGAAATGGACTGTGGACAATAGAAAAATATTTATAATTAATTAGATATCACATTTTATTAAATAAAACTTATTGCTTAAACTTTGTAACTGGGGGTAACCCCCACTAAACTTCATCATGAGCCATTTTAACGTCCCCACTACATGGACACGAGCCTACTCTCATACGAGACTGATTGGGCCGTAATCCACCACGCTGGCCAACTTCCAATAAGCTTATTATCCATTAAACATCGTTCAATGACAGTGATAGCTATACGTGTAAAGGTCTATCTGCACAGATCCGGGCCGTGCCCGGAACGTGCCCGGGCCGTGGCCCGTCAGGAGAGAAAACAATATGTCGGCATGACAACGTGTCCGGGCCGTGGCACGTCAGGAGAGAAAACAATACGTCGTCATGACAATGTGTCCGGTTGTCATGGCCCGGGCACGGCCCGGATCTGTGTAGATAGACCCTAATGGAGTATTAGCTTAATTAACGTTTCTTGCAACATGTTACAAAAGGACTGATAAAGTTATATTTATGTAAAGGAGTTTTTAAATTATATTTAAGGGCCGTTTTACCACTAACAAATAGACATAGACATAGACATTTATTTTCTTACACATATTTTATAAATGTAATTATATACATTTATAAAAAAAAAAAAAAAAAAAAAAAAAAAAAAAAAAAAAAAAAAAAAAAAAAAAAAATAAAAAAAAAAAAAAAAAAAAAAAAAAAAAAAAAAAAAAAAAAAAAAAAAAATAAAAAAAAATAGATAAAAAACCTATGTCTATTTCATAAACCATGACATTTTAGACAGAGTGGCAGATATAAAATATCTGCTGTCTGTAGGTAATGAAACGGGCACTTCTTGTATATCTTTTTACACTAACTAAAGTGGACTGTAGAGCCTATATAAACTTACGACTTTTACCAATTAGCGAATAATTTTATAATGTCATAGCGGGTGGATTTATGTATGTCTCTCAGACAAAATTGCTCCAAATACTTTTGTGCCGGTTGTGCTACTTATTATAATTTAATGTGAATGTGTTTTCATGTGAATTCTAGGGCAAGTATTAAGGTAGTACAAGTATAACCTTTGAGTACAGAATATATAAGGAGGTGCCATACCATCTCGATCTGCGTGCCTGGTCTGGCGCAAAATGGATACCTTTTTGTATGGAATTTCTTATCGTTTGACAGGTCATCTACCAAGAAAACTATGAAAAACTTGCGCCAACCTTGGCACGCTGTCATAAACTCATTTGTATATGAAAAGAAATGGGGCAACTCCTTGTAAGTATATGGTATTACTGTTGTCAGCAATCGACCTTTTTTTACGAATATCTATTATATTTAAGATACAATAAACTAATAAATTAGAAAGTATGTGGTTTTGAAACTAAAAGCTTTTCTAAAAAAATATATATTTAACGACTTTGAATTTAATTATTATTCAGACCAAAAGCTTTGGGGAAGAACGTGTAATGTCACATGTAGGTATTTAATAATGAACATGAGTTGTGATATAAAGTAATAAAGATAGCAGCATAAGGTCTATCTACACAGATCCGGGCCGTGGCCCGTCAGGAGGGGAGAAAACAATACGTCGTCGACGTATTGGTTTCCCTCCTGACCGACCACGGCCCGGGCACAGCCCGGATCTGTGTAGGTATACCTTAGGTAGCATAAAGCTTGCGTAAAAATGATAAAGTGCAAAGACAAGCAAAAAGAACGCACCTAATTCTTAAAAACTGCCAGAATCTTGTCCAAAATATTCAAATTTTTGTGTTCGAATCCAACTTTTTCAACGTTGTAGTTATGTTTGAAATCAGCGTTTTGGAAAGAAGGCCAAAGGTCTGGGACGTATCGGAAAATGGCTAGAATCCATGCCATGACTACCATAGCTTTCATGGCAGCGATAACAGTTGATATGGCTAGGAAAATTTTGGCTAACCCTGCTTTTGCTGCTAGGAGAATTGCTAGATTCGCTGCAACAAAGAAATTCGTTTTTTATAAGAGTTATTATAAAGAATGTACCGAAGTGAGAAAGAACTCTGTCAAGATGTAGTTAAGTAGGTACTTAGAAGGCATCCTAGAGTCTGAGAGCGAGAAACATAGTATTTGTCAAATGTCAAAGTCAAAATCCTCTACCCAAAAGTATAAATGAACACCTGGTATAATTTTCTTTCCACTGGCATTTGATTGTCGAAACCACTGTACAGATTTCAATGAAACTTTACATTATTGTAGCTTATTCATCAAAATAACACATAGGCTATATTATTTTAAGATATTGAGTTTATTTTCCAAGATATGACGATAAATGCGTGCGAAGTTGCGGGCAGCCACTAGTTATAATATATGTATATGTCATCTTACTGTTCCGGATGGGAGTAGATAGAGACCTCTTCCCTCCACTTAAACTACAAGACAACAGTTAATTACTAAGACTTCAAAGCGAAGACTTGTTTGTTCAACAACTAATTTAAAGAAACCATCCAAACTTATCTTAGCTGCACTTTAGTTAATGTTGATGCCTTGTCTAGTTGCACTTTAAGGCGCGTATTCATTGGCGAGCTGTAACTGAAACCGAACAGGGGCTCAAGTCTGCTTATCCTCAGTTGTATGTCGGCAGAGTGTCAATGGCATTTTTGAAACATTTGTTATACTACTAATCAGGGATGTTAGGGAGCTCCGTAACCGTAACCGAAACTACCGGATATCCGATATAAAAAATCATCCGTAACCGTAACCGAATCCGAAATAAAAGTTTCGCATAGTATCGGATAGGGGCGGAGCCTAATCGAGACACGTTATTTGTATTTTACTTTTGAAATTCCTTAAAAAATTACTATCCGTAACCGAAACTTACGGATAATCCGAAATAATTTATTATTCGTATCCGTAACCGTACCCGGTATAATAATCATTCCTAAATCCGTATCCAATCCGTATCCGAAATTTTATATCCATAACATCCCTACTACTAATCAATGGCTTACCGACTGCGACCAAATGTGTCAAAAAATGACAATGATACTCTGCCGACACACAACTAATTTTTACAATATTCTCGTAAATTAGCAGATTTGGGCCCCAGATAGAGTAACGAGGTTCTAGTGTGTACGCGTGTTTCAATTACATTTTTTAAACACGAACAAAAACAAAAACAAAAATCGTCGCCGGGAACCGCTCAAGTCGCGTTCGTCACAGGCTCCGCGAACCACATTCACACTTTGTTTTTTGTTAAGCCGGGTACGCTGCTTCATGTTTTGAACAAACATTTGTTCGCATAGAATTATTTTGAATGAATGGAATGAAATTTTTCTTTGTTTCGTCTGCAAAATCAACTTTTTATTCAAAACTGCTCAAAACATGTAGCAGCGGTCTCGGCTTTAAGGCCAAAACATACCAGATGCGTATATGCGTTGCGTATGCGTACCTCTGAGTTGTAATGTATGGAACTGTCACCGCTTGCGTCTACGTCTACGTCTACGTTACGCAAGCGGTAACAGTTCCATACATTACAACTCAGAGGTACGCATACGTCTACGCATACATAACGCATACGCATCCGGTGTGTTTTGGCCTTTAGTGTAAAACAGTTCGCTAATGAGTACCCCCCCTAAGACGTTGACGCCTTGTCTTGTTGCACTTTAGATATCTGTCCAAGCTACTACGAAGTTCTTAAATTGAATTAATACAGAGCATTTTCTTTTGTTTCTGTTCTCTGTAAAGTTATTGTGGCAGCTGATGGAGTTATTATTTCAAAATGGCGACTAGGAGTTGAGTAGTGGTTTTAATAAAGAAATTAATCGAAATAATGGAAAAAGTGTATGTTAAAGTCTTAGTTACAGAGTACATAATGTGATTATGTTTAGTATAGCTCCAAGAACGAAAAAAAAAGAAAATATTTGTAAAGAATGGTCTCTTTGTAATGACATAAGGATTAACGAAGGTTTTATTTTATTCTTTTTATCTAATTAAAAAAAAATTAAATAAACTTCTATCAAAGATATCAAGTATAAAATTATCGATATTAATTTATATTTAGTCGGGTTAGGCTGCGCTCACTTTGGCTGCGTTTTCGTACGACTTTCACCCATAGAAGTACTATGGGAGCGCTCAGACTGCGTGAACGTACGACTAACTCGTACAAGTGAAATTCGTACGAAAACACAGCCAAAGTGAGCGCAGCCTTACTCTTTTGAGTGGTTTTGACAATAACTCTATGTAAGACCCGGCGCACATCTGACGGAAAGCAGCGCAGAGCATTTTTGATTATCATTTTATTATCGACATTGTTCTCATTAGAATAATATTCAAAATCAGTTAACACGACAAACGAGCATCGAAGTATCCAAGCGACTAAATGTGAATATTATGTTAACTGATTTTGAATTTAATTTTAATAAGAACAATGTCGATAAAAATATGACAATCGAAAATGCTCTGCTCTGCGCTCCGTCAAATGTGTGCTGGCCCTAAATTGACTGTTAACATCAGAAAACTTAATATTCATTTAGTATGTAGATACGACAATAAAAATCAATTTCAAATGTCACCAACAAACATTCATTTTCACTTAGAGTAACGACAGAGCTGACTTTTCAATAATCCTATGAATTCAAAAAGCAAACCAAAAAACTATTCTTTAGCCAGTTTTGAAAGAATTTCCAATTTGCCTCCATTCAGGCTTTCCTAGCTCTATTTTTTTAACGTTTTTTAGGATTCCGTTTTTCAATGCTGATAAGCAAATGGGATTTTTAGTCTGCCTATGTACCTAGCTGTGCTTAACGGACAGAAATAAAAAAACCCTATAGGTATCTTTCTTTGTTTTAAGATCCTATAAGTATATGTATTTTTTTTTATACTTAAGACATACTTACATTATGTTATACACATCTGTGTATAACATAATGTCACACTAGTCAAAACCACTTTTGACTGGTTTTGACAGTTAACAGTAGTTTTGACTGGTTATGAGTTTTGTCTGTAACAACATACATATCTGTCACAATTTTTTAAATTATTTTTTCAGTCAAAATGATGACTTTGACTTCGCTCTTTTGAAAACGGTTACACATTGATTTAAAACGAAATACACGGAACCCTTTATTACAAACCACAACGTACTCTTGCTAGAGTTTTTCCACGTCTCCGTTTACTAGACACCTCGTTTGAACAAGATTTGAAATAAAGTAACTCTTTAATGTTGACGGCAGAGTTTTTTTTTATTCTTTTTTTTTTCTAATCCTCCCCTTTTAAAGACTCTACTTTAGACAGCTTGGCTAACGAATAATATAAGAGGCTGTTTGCGACTTTCCATGTGTCATCATAACTTGGAGAACATAAAATAATAAGATGAATAAGAAATATCTTAAAATAATCTAGCTTATGGGCATTTTTAGACTAGCATTTTATATGCGCGTCTTTATTCGTACGAGCGTTGACGCGCTTTTAATAGCTTAAGATCCGGCCGCTAAACAAATTTACTCCTCGAGCCGCTACGGTTCGCGTTTTTCATATCAAACGTCCAACCGCAACTGCAGAAGAGAATGTAAGCTAAAGTAACTCTAAACATATAAAGTATGTAGTTTTTAATATTAAGTAGTTTAGTAGTAGCTTTTAATATAATATTTTTAATTTAAGCTCTCTGTGGGGTCTGCAGGAAGAAATTTCTTTTAGAAATATGCTGTACCTTTTGTACAACTTCTCTTTTTTCTGTATCTATGTACTATCATCTTACAATAAACTGTTAAATAAATAAATTAGTATTTTTTAATATAATTTAGTAGTTTTTAATATAATTTTAATATAGGTAGTAGTAGTTTTTAATATAATTTTATATGTATTTTTATGTAACTTGATACCTAAGTAAATATTTTATGCAACCAAAAGCCCCAAATCAGGATTAATCCAGTTTTTTCCAGTGAGTAATAAAACAAGCTTGTTTCCTCGATCCCAATCTATATGATACGGTTATTCTATTTCTGTCGTAAAATCCTACGGGCATTTACCGACGGTTGTATAAATGTTCAAGGTGGACGTTGATCTTTTAATATGTAAGACTGGGCCGTGGTAACTATTATTTAATTAAGTATAACTTTATTAAATTATAGTTACTATAAAGTAATCTGTTACTGGGGCCAATGGGGATGAAGACCACATTCAAAAATTCAAAAAGTAATTAGTCCGTCTTTTAGGCTATTAAAAATATTTGAAACACATTTTTTACAAGACCAAATACATAAATAAATACAAAGATACAGAGCATCAAAGTTACGGAGTGCGGGGTATTGACGTCACTCCTCGGTTAAAATCGTACTGAGGAGTGACGTCACGAGCAACTTTAACCCAGTGTATTTTTGTCATTTTTAGTTTGAGAGAAAAAAGAAAAAATACGTGTCGAATATTTTAAAATAATCTATGTGATGGACTAAAAAAAATTGTTTAGTTATCATGCCCATTGTTAAACATTTACACGACTATAGGGCCCAAAAAATTGATAACTTGTATATGAAAAGCCTGAATTGGTTGTGGTTTTTGGTTATATGCCTAAATGTGTAGATCTTGGCTCATTTTTATATTATAGCTTAGGACTGCTTTTAAATAGACGAGACATCCATTTCTAATTTACATTTAACATTTTCTGACTTTAATATTTTTCAAGCAAACTAGTTTTTCCTGATATTACCTAGTCAAAAGAACGTCCACAAAGTCTAGTCTTGTAAATTGTGCGTCAATGAGGCATACACAGATAAAGCAATTTCTTGATTGAAAAAAGAAACGGATGAAAAGGAACAGGTATAAAAGAAATTGACGTAGCTTTTTTGTAAATGTCAATTCTAAATAAACTCCTTTTTAGATTAAATCAACTGTGTTTCTTTTCATTCGAAAACAGAAGGGGTCCTTTTCAAAATGGCGGGTGATTTAGAAAAAGTTTTTTTACATTTTTTTCGGGTTGTCGACGTTTTAAAAATAAATTGAAATGATGTAAGTACTTATAAGTATATACAATAGGACTTTGATATTTAATTATTGATATTTTTTACATTGTTTTCTTATTTATAGAGGTTCATCGTAATGGGGAAGATGCAAAAACAATATTTATGAAAACTTTGTTATTAAAATGTTAAAAATATATAAAAGAAGGACCACTGCAAGGTTTATATTTTATATAATGTTGTTTTTCAACAATAATTACGAATTAAAAGTAGCTTGAAACGGAACGGATTCAAAACACTAATCAGCGTTCAGTGACGTCACTCCTGTTATGACAACGTATTTGAGGTTATAGTTGTAGTAAAAAAGTGAACATTATAACGAGAATTAATTGCGTTTTTCGAATAAAAATGGAAGTTGGGTTTGTCAAAGCAGGTAGGTATAATATAACTATGTTTCTTTTGCATACAAGCAGATTAAACTAAGCTTTTATCAAATATATCCGCCGACTTACGTCAAAGTGGTCTTCACAGCAACGAATGATGGTCTTTGGGGAATAATTATCATTCCTCTTCACAGCTTGAAACCACTTTTTTCGCAGTTTTGGGTCAGAAGGTCCAGTCAAAAACAATTTATTTGGAAACTGCTTTGAAGTAGATGGACACATTGGCACAAAACATACGTCAACACGGCTTTTTTTCGGAGTATCTATAGTATAGTTATGATCGCCTGATGTTGATGGATAGTCCATTTTAAATTTTTACAAAAAAATGTCTCGTTAGTCGAGAAAAATGCAAAAGTATAAAATACATAGAGGACGTACAGTACGTGGGCCAGTGAGTGACAGACAGGAGTGACGTCATACGAACTATAGATCCGTTTTCGCGCGAAAATTCAAATTGACAATTTTAAACCCCATTTTTTGCAGTAAATTACAGTCTTTTCATTTTTTAATATACTTGTGGTCTATTCTACATGGAGTTCTTTGAAATAAACACACAAATAAAAATATCGCATCTTCCCCATTTGAAAGCAATACTAAAACACCTATCAAAACTTTGTTTATATTACACTAGATAGCTTAGAAGAATTTTAAAAAGTACTCACTCAGTAAGGCATATTTTCCTTTGCCCCTCGCTTCAATCAAGTCTCGATCATTTTCATGGCTTTCCACGAATCCCAGTGACAATACGACCAAGGTAATGACGAACAAAGAATTCATTATTGTTTTTAAAAGGCAGACACCACTTCGATTCCTTTGCCCGCAATTATTTTTTAAACGCACTTTTTATTTCGCTGGCCAGTCGATTTCGCGGTCTTTTTTCTTGTCCTTGAAAATGTCATGAACTTTTGAGGTTATGTGTCAAATGGATTTAAATACTTTTTGGTAAGAGATTAAAATCTTTTTTACTTTTTTTTCACAGGATTTAAGAGTGATAACTCAATGCTATGGTTCTGTTCAGAAGCTAAACGTGTAATGTCGAATAGTTATTTCAGTACAAAAGTAGAAGTTATGTGTAAATTAGACGATAAGTGTTGCGAAGTGTGAAAGTTCGGGAGAAATGTTACAAACATTAAAAGACTTATTTTCACGTATGTAACCTTCATGGTTGTTTGATAAATTATTTCACACCTTTTTGCACAATATTTAGTAACAATATTTTTTCTTTTTCTTTTATGGTAGGTTTTCGTTGCTTTCGAGACGAGACGCTTTCCAGTCAGGTATTTATTACCTAACTACCTAACTAATATTTATTTTGTAATACTGCCTACTTATTGCCTACTTACAAGTAGATGCGTAAATATGTAGTTACTTTTTGTTATATTCTTTTTAAACTTGTGGAAATGTAAAGTAGTATGAGTAGGTAACTACTAGCTAGAGTGCATTTAACGAAAGAAGTCCCCCAGATATTTTTGGAACCAAATTTGACAGGTCTATTTTCCCTATTTTCTGGTCTTTTCCCAGATACTAGGTTGATAACCCCTTACTTATCTTAATAAAAATACACTTTTTACACAACAGAAATATAGCTAAGTAGACATTTTTATCAAAATATATACCAACCTACTCATGGAATGACCAGAACCTTCGAAATATGCAGGAAATAATATTATTTTATAAATTACTAGCTGTCCCGGCGAACTTTGTCCCGCCTTAGAATGAACTTTATTGTGTAGGAATAAAGTTCAAATTGACTCTACATTTTAGTAAGAAAACATTTGTATGGGAAAAAGAAAAGGTCTGTTTTAGGGCTTTCCCGGCAATTATTCGAATTTTTCTCACCGTAAGAACCATCCTTGGACTTCAATGAACATTTTAAAAAAAGAATTAGCGAAATCGGTCCAGCCGTTCAGGCGTGATGCCGTGACAACGGAAAACGGGTTTCATTTTTATATATATAGACAAATGAAATAAACATAATATTGGTAGATATTGTACTCATAAATGGCAAAATTATCAATTTTGACATGAAATACAGCGCCGCGGCTAGGGGACTTCTTTCGTGAAATGGACTCTACTAGCTACATAAGTAATAGTTAAACATATTGCTTTTTACCCGACTGCGTCAGAAGATGGGTTAGGTTTTTCGAGAGTATGTATGTTTGAAGGTATGTATAATTCTTTGGCACGCCCAAACAGCCTAGATGGCTTGATTTTAGCTTGGGAGGTGTCGTTAGATTCGTATTTACAATGAGAGTGATACTGGGCCTACCCAGTATCACTCTCATTGTAAATACTATATTTTTTATATTTTGATGTAAGTATAGGTACTTAAAAAAATGTATTATTTAAACGCAGTCGGGTATTTTTTTATAAAAAGGTTAGGTTATTGTTAACTTTTGTCGCTGAATACTTTTAAGACACAGTAAATACCTACTTGTGTACCAAATAGATACATCATACAATACAATATACAGGGTGTAACGGAAAGGGGGTATAATGCCGAAACACAGCGATAGTTCTCATGAAACTGAACAACTTTCCCCAAGGAATAAGGGTCGTAACTCGAAAAAATTTTTAAGATCGCCCATACTTACTCGATCAGCTAGCTGATCGGGCATTTTGTATGAGGAGGCGAATTTTTTTTAGGCGAACCCATGTTCCTTGGGGAATGTTTTTCAGTTTCATGAGGACTATCGCTGTGTTTCGGCATTATACCCCCTTTCTGTTACACCCTGTATATATTTATATAAATTATAATATTTATGTATGTGTAGGTTTATACTTATATATTTATTGTTTATTGTAGTGACTATCCTGCCTTCATGCTATCACTTCTCTCTCTGTGGGGTCTGCAGGAAGAAATTTCTTTTAGAAATGCTGTACCTTTTGTATAACTTCTCTTTTTTCTGTCTCTGTGTTTTACCATCTTAAAATAAACTGTTAAATAAATAAATAAATCATTTATAACTCTTAAACAATCCCCAACGGAAAATGCTCAGTGCATTAAAAAGTTAGACTAAAAAGCTAAGCTTGAATGAAATTTTACATTTTTGTACTGTAAGCTGGCTCGCTCTAATGAATATAAGAGGCTTATAAAATGCTACGCTAACATGCTTCAAGCATATACCTCTGGTTTGTATGAAAGTGCTATTTTTAACAGTTGCTATAAGGCAATTAAGCTAATCCTCTATTAAAGTTATAGCTGTCTCTGTTATTGTCAAAAATCTGAATAAGACGGCACGATGTTTAATGGATTATTTATTTAATGAGCCTTTTATGCAACTGGGGGTGATCTCATTTTTATATTTAACTAGCTGACCCGGCGAACTTCGTACCGCCTTAGCGTAGCTTTGATGCACTACATGTATATTTTTCAATCTTTCTGAGAGATTTTCTTTATATTTTTTTCCGTAAAAACCTTGTACAGAGTATTAGAAAACTACAAAAAAAAATCAGCCAAATCGGTCAAGCGGTTTCTCATGTTATGTCGTGACAACGGAAAACGGGTTTCATTTTTATATATATAGATAGCGGCTCTGGATAGAGAATCCTGGAGATGGAGGAGAGTGGCCTTTGCCCAGCAGTGGGACAACAACGGATAGATAAGATAGGTAAGATAAGTATTTATGAGATTAGGTACTTCACGTTAGTTTTGTTTAATGATTCAGAAAAGTATTTTATGTACACGTTGCAGATATAGTTGAAACATTTTAAAGTCTGTCATTAACTTTCATTACCATAAAAACATTGTCATGAACTTAATATGGTTTTTAAGGTTACAAAATTAAAACCATATTCTTCGCCAAATGTGTAAAGGCACAAAATCCTGAATGAACTTTTCATTTCATGTAATTAATGATTTATTACTTTACATAAGTATATTTATGTATGTGTATTTATCGAATATATATGTGTAGGTTTATACTTATATATTTATTGTTTATTGTAGTGACTATCCTGCCTTCATGCTATCACTTCTCTCTCTGTGGGGTCTGCAGGAAGAAATTTCTTTTAAAAATATGCTGTACCTTTTGTATAACTTCTCTTTTTTTCTGTATCTTACAATAAACTGTTAAATAAATAAATGTTTAATGGATTATTAATTTAATGAGAATTTGACAAAAAAAGATCCAATCACCATAAAAATATAACATAGCAAAACATCTTGAATAACAACTAATATCTTAGGAACGCCTGTTGGAACGTATGCCGCAATCATCGTTAAATTCGGAAGTAATGAGGATGGAATCTTTATGAGGCGTTCGAGCTTGAATTTGGAATATCGATAATATCGATAGATTGTACGATGTTTATACCAATAGTTTTGACATATAGCTAACTCTGGTACAATGTCAACTCGTATAGATGTAGTCTATCTATCTATCTATAGCAGCCCATAATATATGTCCCCACCGAGGGGCACGAGCCTACTCTCATACAGAGAGTGATTAGGCCGTAATCCACCACGCTGGCCAAGTGCGGGTTGGCGGATTTCACATACACCTTCGAAGTTCATCTCTGGTGTATGCAGGTTTCCTCACGATGTTTTCCTTTACCGTTAGCAAGTAGTCTAATCTAATCTAATTTAGCCATTTCTTTCCCACTGCTGAGCAAAGACCTCTCTCCTCATCCGCCATGACTTTCTGTCTCGAGCTTTCTCCGCCCAGGTATTTATGTCCAACTCGTCCCGCAACCTTTTCCGTGGTCTGCCGCGACGCCGTTTGGCAGTTGGTAGCCATTGGGTAGTAGGTACCAACTTGTATTTTTAAAACTGTTTACGGTAGGAATATTCGTGAACTTCTTGGACATGATAAATAAAGACAAGACAACGAGCGTGACGATATTCCTGTATCGATATTATTAGCAAGCTACCAACAAGCTCCCTAACTTGCTTCATCTCGCAAGATTATCCGTCTTCCTCCCAAAAACCTCTACATGGAACATGGAACCATGGGTAGGTATCAAAAAATCTACTACAGGCAAAAGTAACTGAAAACTCGTATTTTTGAAACCATTATGGAATTTGAGTGAAATCTCCGTGGTGTATGTAAAAAACATTTTAATGGAGTTCTCGTTTCAATTTCCACTTAATCATTGCTTTATACTATGAATAAATGTTTCACTATAACTGACTAATATCATAGCCAGGAAACTTTTCGCAAAATTTCATCGACGATGATATTATCGTTACGATATTATCGATATATTATCTGACATCCCTATCCACGTATTCGTAAAAGTAATAACATCTCCCGTCTTTAATGGCTGATGAACCTGCTCTAATAGTCTGTGATTAAGAATATTTACGCTTAGGCTCGAACTAATATAGTTCTGACGTCATTTTAGTGTCAATTTAGGATAGATGAAGTAAAGACTTCGAATTTTATTGTAATTGCATCATCATCAACTCTTTTTAACGTCCCCATTACAGGGGCACGAGCCTACTCTCAAATGATTAGGCCAAAATTCTAATTGCATAGCTTACATAGTTGGCGAGAGGAGAGACATTTTTAAAGACCATTGCTGAAAGGAGAGGAAAGATGCCGGGTCACTGATACGACACGACGACTTTTTATAAAACATCTTGGAAGGAAATGTAGAAGGAAAACGAAAGAGAGGGAGACCACGAAGGACTTACATAGACCAAATAAAAGAGGGAATAGAAGTTGTGTCGTAATCAGGTGGTCAAACGGACGGCAGAGAATAGAGAAGAGTGGCGCAGACTCCACCGACAAGAGCGACGCTCTTAAAATTTATGATGAAGTTTACATATATCTGTCACGCCTCTTTCCTATTGGGGTAGGCAGAGACCACTTCCTCCACTTGCTACGATCAATTTGTACATTTGTACATTCATCTTTGAATTGATGTAGCAGACATTGGGCTGGCATTTTTGGTGGCAATCCCATCCTCCCCTGACTTCCCCTATACCCCCTTGCTCTACCCAGGGGCCCAAGTCTACTAATTTACTATATTCTCAATAAAATAAGGCCAAAATAAGGCAATAAGGCCGCCTGTTGCTTCTTATATTCTGGTTTGTGTCTGTACCTTATATTTTTTGTGCAATAAAGAATATTTGTATTGTATTGTATTCTCAGTTGTGTCGTAAAGCGGGCCACACACGCTAGGCTATGCCTGAACAGTTGAACTGTGCAAGCATAACTGGGCCTCGATTCTGTAATTTCTTGTTATTTTCAGTGTAAGGATATGGACACCGACACCGATAAGCCACTGAACTGAATTTTGGTAGTCTCTAAAATTAAAACTTCGGTGTGGCTGTCCTGTCGATGGTGACTTTGCTTTTTTTTTTAACACGTTTGATACCCATATTTTTTAATGATTTATTTTTACATTCGTTCTTTTTAGTGGCTGTATAGTCGAATGTCACTGCTTACCAAATATTTGAATGAGATAGAGTCGTTGCAGTGTTGCCGTATGTACGAATTTGTCCGTACACGTACGGAATTTGGGGTATTACGTACGGAGAGAAATGGCGTACGGATTTGTGTTCGGATTTTTAATTATTACACATTATAAATAAAATGTAGCACGCTTTCAAAAATAAAAGTGAATATCTATGTCGATTTCGATAGTTTTTCACTTCCCTCATCTCATAAATTAAATTATTGAGTAAGTAATTCCCCATTCTAGACAATAACTTGTCTATGACAACTGATTGTCTATGATCGGGAATTACCGCAACATATTTCGTTTCGTCTGACAGAGGGAGCATGATACACGACTGACATGAATGAACGAAAGAGATACATTATAAATCCATTGTTGTTGTGGTTATTGTTTTGGCATAACGCGCTCATTACACGCATTGTTCTTTCTTAAAGTGAATAAAGTATTGCTGTGTGCGCAGCAGTTGAGCGTATTTTCTCTGCTATTAACTTAATAAAAACAAAACAACGAAATCAACTCTCAACAGAGACAATCGATACGCTTCTGCATACTAAACAATTGTTAGGAAATACGCCATGTTTTGATTTGAATGTTGATAATGATATGATTAAAAAAATTAATAAAGACATGTATAAATAATTCTTGCTATTGAATTTGTTTTTTTTATTGTACGGATTTCGTACGGAGTTTCAGATTTATTTTACGTACGGAATTTGTACGGATTTTACTGTCGAATGTACAGATTTTTAGTTCTTGTTGTATGGCAACACTGAGTCGCTGTCAGTTGTCATTGTCAGCGTTGTTTTGACATTGTTTGTGATAACTTGTTGGTGTTTATTTTGTGTTTATTCGTGTATTTATCCACTAAAATGACTTTATAAGTGGTGTAAAAATGACTTTATAAGTGGTGTAATCTAATTCTCCAAAACACCCGAAAAACTGTTTACCAAAAAATTTGAAAATTCGTAAAAAGTGGTTGCAGCTTGCCCGCATGGATCCTAGGAATATGTCTTATAGATCAACTACTTTTTCCTGTGAAGACCACTTCAATGTAAGTTAACATACCTAGAGATAAAAGATTATTGTACTAAAGTGATAAAAGGTACTAAAGTATGTTGTGGTTTTGAGGTTAGCTTATAACTTTGTTATTTTGTTACAGATGGAGCAAGATATTGCTAACTATAGTCAATATAAAAAGGAATTTTTTTTTAAATGCATTGATCAATGGAGCAACGCCTTCTAAATCTGATTGCCAACCAGATCGCCGGAAAATAACGTCTGATAAAAGTAGTACTTCTCGGCGAACATTCATAAAAGACAAAAACTGAAATGCTTCTAGAGCTCATTAGAAAAGAGGAAGAATCTCAACCTATTGAAAGTGCGCCTGAAATTTTTATTGAAACTCCTATAACGACAGGTATGTGAACTTCTATATTATCTACATATCCAAAAATAAAGCGATGTGAGATTTTTCATTATGTATGCCTATTATAGGTACTTAGTTTATTTCTCTACCTAGATGCTACTATCTGTGTAAGTTAATAAACAAGTGCTTCAAACTCGTGAATCAATTTCTTTGAAAACTATAGACATGACAGAGAAATATAAAGTCCTTATGCGATATTGTTGTTGTCAAGCCAGACTGTATTAGCCAAGCTTCCTAAATTATTTTATAATGATATGTAAGTATTCATATTTTTTTATCTTTACAGAATCACCACCAAGAAAAGATCAATTTACATCAACCGAAAACGATCAATTTACATCACAGCTGAAAAGGCAGTCCAATTTAAGGAAAAATTGCATTATAGAAGTAAAGCTTTACCAACAACAATGGTGTTCAAAGATGTCGCACTTTCTCCTTATAAATTGTCAACTATTACAAGTTACACATCTCCATTTAAGATGGAACAGTGCAGTAATGTAATAAAGCCATCAAAAAGGGGTCTTACTGAATTAATAGGAGAATTGGGTTTATTGATGAAGATAAATCAGACAGTGAAAATGTAGAGGTTCCAAAACAGCCAGATTCATCATCATATGCACCTTCTTCATCTATTGTTTCCAACTCGGGTACAACCATAGCAGAAACCAACGAAGATATTCATAAAATACAGTGTTTGCAGCATATTTTGCGCCTTATTCATAGAAAACCTATGATGTACATTGGAATCTCTGAAGATTCATATTTTTTAGTACACCTGATTCATAAACGTATCCGTATACCACATGAACATATTTTGCTTTGTCTTAAAAAAAAAATGATTAGGGAGTACTTTTTCAGAACTTGAAGATAATTTTGGATTATCTCTGTCATATGCTAGTAAATTATTTTAAAAAAATATACCCTTGATTGCTAATGTGCTATGAAGTTATATTGTGAATATAGATGTAGTTTCAACTAAAAAGCCACTACCCATTTCATTTCGCCATATTTTTTACAATGTCAGCTGTATAATTGATTGTTTAGAAATTGATATTCATAAGCCACCTAAAGCCCTTTTCCAAGCACTTACTTGGTCTGATTATAAAAAAGGTAATAGGTACAGTAAAATATTTGATTTCATGTACTCTAAATGGATAGGTCAATTACATTTCACCTGGTTTTGGGAGATGGGCCACTGATGTTACAATATTACAAAATTGTGACTTTTTAGATTTATTAGGTCCAGGTAATTATGTTCCAGCTGACTGGGGATTTAAGCATGTTGAGCAAACACTGAATGCAAAGGGAATTAAATTGCTTAGACCACCAAGTGTCCCAGCAAAGCTAACAAAAAAAGAAGTAAGGCAAACGAAAATTATAGCTAGTTTAAGAATTCATATAGAACGAGTGATAAGGAGATTAAGAGAGTTCCACATGTTAAAACAATATCATGTTATCAACAAAAACATTCTACGAGTACTTGATGATGTTATCGTTAAAGCTTGTGCTCTGATCAACACACAGGACTCTCTTATAAAATAAGGAAAATGATGGGCATTAAAATGTACCTATGTACCTTTAGTTTTAGTTATTTGAAATATATGTTATTTGTTAAATAAATCCAGCATTTATTATTTTTCTAATAAAAAATCTCTCTAATGAACTACCTACCTAATCCTTGATAGGAATTGGTAGCTTTGTTTATTACTTTTGGAAGACAGTTAAATGACCCAAGATTACTAAGTTACCTATAATATCCTAGTATGTATGTAAGTACCTAACAAATTCATAGGCACTGAAATGTAGAAAGTGCTCTACTTCAAACTAATTTTTCAATCTTTACTTGTTAGGATGTGCACTCAAATTAGTTAGTCCTGTCAGTGAATAAATTAACTTGGTTTCAATGAACAATAGTTATTTATTGTATGATATTGACATACCTATCTGAATGGTGTTATGTAAAAAGGAAACAATAAGAAGTTAAAAATATTTTAATTACTTAAATAGTTAGCAAAGACACAATGGTGTATGGTCCATAATGGTACCGTTACCAAATACATAGGTACCTATTATTATTACGATTATGAATAATATGGGACAGATATTTTTTTTCCAAAATAACTCAGGTGAAATAAATAAATAATTTAAATATTGTTCATTAAATATAACTGGAACAACATCCACTTTCTTTGTTTTTTCAAAGTCTGGATGTGCAACGCACAAATATCCTTTTTTTAAATTTGTTAGGTACATTTGCAGCGCACTAATTCACAGTTCATTACTTTTCTATCTTTTATTGTTTGAAGGTACTCATTTAGCAGAACTTGCACTACTGTCTGAAGTCAAAGCTTCTTTATTGCAATGTTGTTCCACTGTTACAAACTT
Organism: Anarsia innoxiella; assembly: GCA_947563765.1. Taxonomy (NCBI): domain Eukaryota; kingdom Metazoa; phylum Arthropoda; class Insecta; order Lepidoptera; family Gelechiidae; genus Anarsia; species Anarsia innoxiella. The sequence continues at coordinate 1,229,197 of OX387393.1, forward strand.
CAATGTGGTTCCAACATGGGAAAGTTTTGATTTCTTCTAATAGCACTCCACCTCTGTGCAAGAAGGCTCCTCGCTTCTTCTGTGAGACCACATTAGGAAAGCAACAGCAGGTTTGCAACCGCCAGCTGATGCTGTGCAGTCTAAACATTGGCAGCTTACAATTTCCTCTTTGTTCTCGTCTACAACCATTGTCACATTGTAAGAACCCGCTTTCACTTTGTGTTCTGGACAAATCTTGCATTTAAGTGTGCAGACGCCAGACTCGCGACGCAGTTGCACGTAACCAATGGCATCGTCACCGTACGACTCTCTTCCACCCCTAAAACAAAGAACAAGTAAGTTAGGTACCTAATGAAGCTGTTTTTCGCAATGGTAGCTAAAATAATGCTATAAATCTTTAGTAGTTGAATGTAAATTATATACTTACACAGCAGTTTTCACATTCCCGAGTTCTGCAGCATAAAAGTCTACCGTCTGCTTTGATAAAATTACTCTCCATTTTAAAAAACTCCGAAGACAAAAGTAGCAGAAACATAAATAACAGAATTAATTCAGAAAATAACACAAAAAGCTATGATGCAGTTTTGACAGTTGGCAGCCATTAAAAAAACTATCGAAAGAAACGTCAAATAATTAGGGAATACGGTTTTGATGCGACATCATGAAGCCACTGAAGAAAATTTTGGTAGTCTCTAAAATTAAAACTTCGGTGCCGCTATCCTGTCGATCGTGACTTTCTTTTTTCTTTTTTAAACACGTTTGATACCCATATTTTTTAATGATGTTTTTTTCATTCGTTCTTTTTAGTGGCTGTATAGCCGAATGTTACTGCTAATTATATATTTGAAGAAAAAAGTGGCATGTTTTTTGTTGGTTGACATTATGTTTGACGGTGAAAGTCATTGGAAATTTGGAAGATGCGACTGAAATTGTAGAAAAACTGTTTAAAAACAAATTACTTCTGCTTTGGTAAGTAAGTAAGTTAGTCTTTTTTTTACAAATCATTACGTTGTTTAAATGTTCAAGACAATTCTTACTATAAAAACCTGATTGTTTTAGGTAACATCTTGATAGATTATACGGAGGCCCACCCTGACCTGGCACTAGGAAGGTGCACAAGGACGAAGGAGGGCCGCAGTCTAGCTTAAAGGCTCTGAGAGGAATGCGCCCTGATACTGAACAATGTAGGGGCAGACTGTAGGTACTCATAAAAACTAGTGAGGATTATTCATACAATATGATATTAATGTAGGTACTAACCTGAGACTACTCTCTGATCAACATTTATTCCTTTTTCAGAATTACAACGAATATAAGAGTAAACTCATAAGAAAAATTAAATCAGAAAGAAAAGACAAGTGCAACAGGAGGAAGGCAGCTGCTGAAATAACATTGTCTCAGGCAGAAGATATAGAGTTGCTTGCTGCAAAGCTTTCAGAAATATCATTGCATGGCTTAACACCAACTAATAGACGCCGCCGCCGTAGTCACATTTTGTTTGATCTAAAACTATTATCGTGACCTAATGTAAACCTATAGTGCAAATAAACGTATTGAATATTAACCCATTCAGAATGCTATAACTCCTTTTGAGTTTTATTTAATATATTAGAATTTGTTATGATTAACTACATTAATACGGTACTTATCGCTTACAAACATCTTAGAGCAAATATGTTACTTGTAGGTATTAAACTTTGAGTAGAATGTAGAAATTATTTAATAGGAATTTATTCTTGTTAACTATAGTGTAGTCTTGTTTTAGTAGTTTCATTTTGCAAGAAGCAATTGAGTTTTATTTATCTGAATATGTGTACGTTGTGGGTCTCTCATAAACTAGCTAGTAACTGTGTTAAATAAAGGAAGATATTGTAAAATACTATAGCCTTTTATTCTGAAATACTTATACATTTTTACACATTTATAATAATCTATATAAGTACCTATATAAAAGAAAGTTGTGTTGTTTACAGTATTTACATAACTACAAAACGTATACAGGCAAAGGTCCACAAGGAGGAAGATTCAAAGTCCGTAGGTAAACACCAACACAATGAAAAAACTGCAGCAGGAGATAGAGTAATCCAAACGTATATAAAATCAAACATGACACACACACGACATATCGGAATAGGTTTTTTTTCCTTCTTTACCTTCTTTCTCCTAGATATGAATTGTTATTCAAAGAAACATTATGTGTTTTTTTATCGATACTATATAAAATGTGAAGAGACATTGAAAGGACTTTGCTAAAATAGCAGTGTCTGCTCAAATGCAGTTTTGACAGTTGACAGCCATTGAAAAAAACGTCAAATAAATTAGGGAATACGGTTTTGATGCGACATCATGAAGCCACTGATTACGGGAATACCAAAATTTGCTAAGATGGCTCCGTGGCCCCACGATGGCGCCATCGATGTCAAAAATGTATCAAAAAACGAGTTTTGCGGAATACCAAAATTTGCAACCATGGCTCAGTGGCTTCATGGTGGCCCCATTGATCCCAATCAAGCCAAGCCATTTTTTTACAGAATACCAAATGTGTCAAAAATTGCTGTCGACAGTATACCGACACGATATCCACGGCTATTTTAACTTACAGAATCAAGGCCCTGAACGTGTGTACCTAAATTTTGCTTGCGCACGCAAAAAATATATCATACACACGTTCAGATGCTTGCACAGTTCAACTGTTCAAGCATAACTAACGTGTGTGGCCCACTTTAGTAACTATTTAGTTATCTGTGGTTGTGTGTTGGCATAGTGTCAATGGCTTTTTTTGTCCTGACCCATTTGGCCGCAATCAGTGTAAGCCATTGTTTAGCAGAATAACGTGTCAAAAATGCCATTGACACTCTGCCGACACACAATTGAGGCTATTTTAAATTAGCAGCCTTAGGCCCCTGTTCAAGCGCAAATTCCCACCCAAGTATATGCTTATTACAACTTAGTATGTATTTGAAATAAACTCATACATAACGTAATTACCTGAAAACTTCTAAAACTTCCCTCTGAGAGGTGCCAACTAGGAAAGTAGTCTTAGAGTTCGAAACTTAAATTTTGTAAGTTTAAACCTACTCGTAACTTAATACTCTACTCGTCAACTATATTTAATACTTAACTACTTATTTTCAGCGGGTCTAGCCTTTGAGTATACGTAGAATATATAAGGAGGTGCCACATTTTTTTTCATAAACAAATGAGTTTATGACAGCGTCCCAAGGTCGGAGCAAGTTTTTCATAGTTTTCTTGGTAGATGACCTGTCAAACGATAAGAAATTCCATACAAAAAGGTAGACATTTTGCGCCAGACCAGGTATGCAGATCCAGACGGTATGGCATCTCCTTATAATATTCTATACTCAAAGGGTCTAGCTAAGTTGAAGTTTCTAAAGTCTTTCCGTCGCATATTCTTGAAATTAAAAACTTATAAGATATACTAGAGGCTGCCCCGACTTCGCACACATTTATCGTCATATCTTGGAAAATACAAATATATCTTATAATAATATAGCCTATATGTTACTCTGATGTACAACCTACAATATTGCCAAGCTAGTAGTAGTCTTTGCGTGAAAGAGTAACAAACATCCATCCATCCATCCATCGGTACAAACACTGACATTTATAATATTAGTAGGAAGGATTATGTAGTTGTACTCCTATCCAACGACAATAAAGCCACGTTATTCTATACTCGTACGTATAACTATAACACGAAAACTCCTTTTGCAAAAAGCGATGTCATTTATCCCGTACTAGATAATGAAACACGACAAAGCGACAGTATTGGACAAAAGGAACTTTTTTCGACTTTTCTCTCTCTCTAATTGGTATGTACAGAATGCTTCAAAAGGGACACAAAATTGTGAATTTCGAGAGTAGCTCGCCATTTGTGTCGTTTGTGCTATGAGGTTGTTAGTGGGTTGTTATATTCCGGAATAGGTTAACTAGAGACGTGATGTTACACGTTCTATATTTGAATACATATAAAGAGCGGGAAGCCAGAATACTAAATTTTTTTTTTCTTTTTTTTTAATTAAGACAAAAAAAAGATTAAAAATAAATCTATTCGTAGCCAGCCATTCTGCCAATGACAAGATGGTATCACAGACGTATAAAGTATAAACCAATGAGGAAGGCATATAAGGAGTGGCCTCATTTTTTTTTCATATAAAAATGAGTTTATGACAGCGTGCCAAGGTTGCGCCAAGTTTTTCATAGTTTTCTTGGTAGATGACCTGTCAAACGATAAGTAGTACCATACAAAAAGGTAGCCATTTTGCGCCTGACCAGGCACGCAGATCCAGACGGTATGGCTCCTCCTTATATATTCTATACTCAAAGGTATAAACACATTGATATACACTTTCAAAGTCTGTGGATGTTATAGGTATTTATAAAAAAGGTTAAAATGCGCTTTTTAACAGCAATTTAAAAAAGGCCGGAAAAACGAGAGCCGATAAAACATTAAAAAGATAAACATCCTTAAGTGACTCTTTTTAGGCGATTTAACCTTTTTCAAATTATAAAAAAGCGCTTCCTTAAACGCTGGCATTTTATGGCATCACCTCGCGCCTAATCCTTTTCGGAAAAAAAACGATTTTCCCTCCATCTTAAACCCCAGAATAATGCTTTAAAGAATAATTGATGAGAAGAAAAGCGTTAAAAGGGTGTTTTTAAAAAGAATATTGAATCTTTTGTTACCGTTTATAAAGACAGCTAAGTTGTGAAAAGCGAGAAAATTAGGTGTATTAGAGTAAAAAGATGTAGGGGCGAAAAGGGCGAAACGCTTTCTTAGGTTTTCTGTTAGGAATCTGCTGGTAAATTGTAAAACCATTCTACCCATCTTTCCTTTTAGACTGGAAATTCAGTTCACTTACTTACGCTGTAACATTGCTGTGACATTGTTCGTGTGAGAGGCCACATTCTTGGAGCTGTAGCTTTCGATCTGTAACACCTACAAATTTATTCTTCCGGCTACAATTCTGTCTAAACTCCTACTAAATCTTGGTGTATACGAACTTATGGTTTTACGATGTGGCCTCTCAAAGGGAACGCACACACCTAAGAGCCCGTCTTCTTTTCGATCTTCCAAAGATAATGAAATTTCTTCCATGTTAGAATGACCCCACAAAACGGGCCCAAGCCTGCAAAATTACAATCTTTTCAGTTGTGTGTCGGCAGAGTGTCAATGAGAATGTCAAGTTTTGACGCATTTGGTCGCTCGGCAAACGTGCCCGTGAACAAATGCATTCCCTGACATTCTGCCGTTACACAACTGAGGCTTTTTTAATTAGCAGACTTGGGGGCCTGAATCGTGGTTCCTTTGGCAGGTATCAAGTAACAAAAGTGTACTTGAATTTTTATAGCATTATCAAAATACCTACCTACGGTATGAATATCTTTTGAAATATAGCTTTTAAAATGTGGTGCTGGAGGAGGATGGAAAGGATAAGCTAGACTGAGAGGAAAAGCAATGAAGAAGTGTTAAACATAGTCAACGAGAAGCGCTGCTTGTTGAGAACTATAGAAAATAGAAGAGGGAAGATGATAGGGCACTTAATGCGACATGACGGTTTCTTGAGAAACATCAGTGAAGGAAAGGTTGAGGGGAAGAGAGGCAGAGGAAGACCGCGACGTACCTACTTCACTCAAGTGAAACAGAAAGTTAACATCATATCGTATCAAGAGGTCAAGGCACTGGCAGAAGATAGGCCTAAATGGCGAATTCGCCACCGACAAGAGTCTAACTCTTAGGTTAAATGATTATGATGGTATAAATATCTACGGAACCCCAAGACTCCAAATATGTCTAACATAGCAACTTGTCTCAAAGTATCATTCACCCCATACTGTACCTATTTCACCTCGTGTAAGGTACATAATTAGATTCATTTTTTGGAAAACGCAACCCGACCTCTATGTAGGCGATCATTGGATAGGCAGATGTATTGCTGATTTAGATATCTTATACAGGGTGGGAGAGAGGCGTAGCCTTTGAGTATAGAATAATATAAGCAGGTGCTATACCGTCTGGATCTGCGTGCCTGGTCTGGCGCAAAATGGCTACCTTTTTGTATGGAATTTCTTATAGTTTGACAGGTCATCTACCAAGAAAACTATGAAAAACTTGCGCCAACCTTGGCACGCTATCATAAACTCATATGTAGGTATATGAAAAAAAAATGTGGCACCTCCTTATAATATATTCTACGTATACTCAAAGGGCGTGGCAGATATATAAGTATGTAAGTATACCTACCTACAGGGAGTCTTATAATCAAAATTGAAACGCAGCGATGATTGTTTTGGAACAGAACAACTTTTGAAAATGGATCCAAATAAAAAAATCGATTAATTAAACTTATTTCTCAAACATGTTAATAATTTACACATTTTTTACAAACTTCACTTTTTTCAAATTGATTTAACTTTAAAAGCATATTTTATTCTAATTTAATAAAAAAAAAACTGAAATACTTTTATGATCAACTCACATACTTACTATGATTCAAAATAAGTATTTCTTTATCTTTATGTTTTACATATTAAGTTAGAACCATATTTCATAGAAAAAAATAATTAATTCTTTATTGTTTATTAAACAGTCCTTAAGTCGAGAGTTCTTTATAAAGAACAAAAGTTTAGTCGTAACGGATAAAGCAGGTTAGTTAGGTTCTTTAGTTAGTTATAATTAGTTCAGAGTTTCCGAAAGAGGTTTCACAGAGAAACAACATTTTATACAGGGTGTAACAGACACCGTTATCGTGAGTTTGAACATTTTCCAAGAAAATTTGCATCTGAAATTTTCAAGCATAATAAACTATGCATAAACAGGATAAAAGATACCATTTGAAGAAAATCATGAAATGTAATATGTACCTCGGTCAAATCGGGGACTTGTTCAAGAAAGGCCAAGTCAAGAGCACCCTAAACTGATATGGTATGTTTGTATTTGATGAAGTCACAGACAGTTACGTCATCAAATACGGTAATATTAATTATAATTACAGCATTACAAAAGAGATATACAAGGGAAGAGTGGATGAAAATGTTGGGAGGGGAAAACCAAGACAAACGTACCTCGATCAAATCGGGGACTTGCTCAAGAAAGGCCAAGTCAAGAAAGGAACTCAAGAAAGGCCTCATAAACCGACGGGCATTTATGAGGCGACTGATAAGTGTGGAAACGAAAGAGGTGTGTTTGAATCGTAGCAAGTGGAAGGAAGTGGTCTCTGTCTACCCCAATGGGAGAGAGGAGTGACAGATAATGTATGTATGTATGTATGTATGTATGTATGTAATATGTACCACAACACTGAACGTCCACATTATTATTGGAAAATCTTATCTTATTTAGCCGTCTATGTCCTACTGCTGAGAAAAGACCTTTCTTCCTTTTCTCCACAGTTCTCGATCTTATTGTGACATGTGATTTCTCTGTACAGTCACACAGACCTTTTTAACTATGTTAACCTCTTATTTAACCTCATAGAAAACAATAAATTTGACCTTAAAAAAGAACAAAAGTCAAAACAAGCATCAAGCTTCTAAACAACAAATAAAATAACCATAGAAAACTAATAGGAATATTAATTTAACTTCTCACATAAACGGAAATCTTTTTCTTAGCGTAAATTGAATTACATCTTAACCCTCAAGCAAAGTGCTTAATCGAGATAAGTTTAGCTTTAGCGCAGTTCAGTTTTTGTTTATACAACGAGAACTTTGTGAAAATGTACGGGGTTTTGTTAGAAACGTTGCCGTTCTTAGAAAACCTAGTAGAAATTAAAATTAAGACCAGCCCAAGTCTGCCAATTTAAAATAGTCTCAGTTGTGTGACTATTAAGTATCAATGGTACGTTTTGTCACATTTGTTTAGCAGAATACCAAATGTGTCAAAAAATGCCTTTGACACTCTGCCGACTAAAGAAGAAGCTAGATTGAAGCTATTTTAAATTAGTTGCCTTGGGCCCCGGGAGTACCCTAAACAGACATGCATATTAAGAATTATTTTCAGAATTAGCAGTAAATAGTTTTAGCAGAAATTGAAATCGTACCTACAATAAATACCTACTTCAAGATTTTTATTAATAAATTGATGAATATTAGACTGCCTATTGCTAGATACTTAACTTACCTACTTTTTTGCCAAAATTGATATTTTTTTTGTGTCTTTTGTGCAATAAAGAGTATTTGTATTTGAATGTTACTTACAACAAGTACTTACCAAAGAAATATTTAAAAACCCAAAAGATTTTTTTTCCAATCATCGAGCGATTTACTCCATATTATACATACGTATATTCCAAACTATACTTAAGACTCAGTATTGTTTTTCTCCCGGCTGTTTGCCAGTCGTCCGCGGTGCAATTTATAGCCGCATTTGTTCTTCTAACTTAGTGTGACCATTTATCAGGACACATTTCCCATTACAGTCCTTTAAGAGGAACTAATTAATTTCTTCTACGTGATACTTCGAAGGAAAAGTTCCGACAGAAAAAGGTTAATGAAGCATCAAGTAGCCTATTTATCTATTTTGTAGTGATCATTAATTATAAATATGCCTCTAGTACTTTAAAAGGAACTAATTAATTTCTTCTGGAAAATCTGGTTTATGAAGCACAGTATTTTATTTTTATTTTAGTAGCTACTTGTTCTATAATAACAAATAAAACAAAACCAAGACAATAAATAAATAATTTAATTGAATAAATACTTAAAATAAATCAGACATTCTTGTTAAATAACCAATTAACTGACCCCCCTAACTCATTCCAACTGGGCAATCCATATTGCGTGCCTGGATAGATACTTTCAACATTACTCGACTCGGGGGGTCCTGGGGTCCCTGCAGGTCCCTGTGCAGGGGGCCCATAGCTGTATCCTATAGTATTATATTCAGCAGGGGGTCCATACATAGTATTTGGTGCTGGCCCTTCCATTTTCTGTTTCATGAAGTAGTTTAGAAGTACGCCGCCGAAATAAAATAACTTTTGGAACATCATAAAGAAGAACATGAACGATGCTACTTTGAAGATCGCCACTTTTGAAAATATGAAGAACAGGGCCATTGCTGAAACAAAAAGAGGCAATATTAATACAGGGAGCCGATTCTAGTCACTTACGCTAGCAGTTATTCTAGAATCTATGCCGGCGGCGACGAGTGCTTACTTATTATAATATATTGTAAGTAAGTATACAGAATTAAGGAGCAGGTGACAAATTATAATTCTCATTACAAGATCGTAAAAACTAGAAATTTCAATTCAAATACGAGTATGCAGTTATTTCAAAATGCATAAATGTTTTTTTCAAAAGTGTTAGACTTTTTGATGTTTTTGTAAACAGTTTTTGAGACTCTTATGATGTAAGTAAGTAGGTACTACGCTTTTAAAATAAGTTACACTTTGCCTACCCTTTGTGAGCAAACTAAATGCACAACGAACGAATAGATAATTCAGTTTTAAAATCATTCACAATAAAATTACATTTTCCTTGTTAACAAGCTCTATTACACTCTACATACCTTTGAGTATAGAAAAAATAAGAAGATGCCACTTTTTTTTCATATACAAATGAGTTTATGACAGCGTGCCAAGGTTGGCGCAAGTTTTTCATAGTTTTCTTGTTATATGACCTGTCAAACGATAAGAAATTCCATACAAAAAGGTAGCCATTTTGCGCAAGTCCAGGCACGCAGATCCAGACGATATGGCATCTCCTTATATATTCTATACTCAAAGCTATACAAACGTATATTCAAGATCCAAGTTAACTCTTGCGTGTCATAGAAAAGAAAAGTAAACAAAAGACAATAGCGAACGTAACGGTCCAAATTATGACACGTGACAACTGACAAGTTAAATCAAAAGTGTATCTTTGTGTATTTGCTCTACAAATCATATAAATTATGCTAATTGGATGTGGTTTCTGAATTCTATGTACTTAGTAGATGCTGTTATGTTAGCGAGTTCGAACGCATTTATCGTGATAACTTGGAAAACTTACACAATACAGGGTATTACACAAAGGGGGTATAATGCCGAAACACAGCGATAGTCCTCATGAAACTGAACAACTTTCCCCAAGGAACATGGGTCGTAAATCGAAAAAAAAAATTCGTCTCCCTATACAAAATGTCCGATCAGCTGATCGAGTAAGTATGGGCGATCCAAAAATTTTTCTCGAGTTACGACCCATGTTCCTTGAGGAAAGTTGTTCAGTTTCATGAGGACTATCGCTGTGTTTCGGCTTTATATCCCCTTTCTGTTACACCCTGTATTAATGTTAGGAAAAGTATCACTAGAGCGCGCTATTAATAATAAAATTCTTAATTAAAAATGATTAAAAAAAAAAAAAATCGCAGAATGTGTTCTACATCACTAACACTATACCTGGTTAAAAGGAAAGTGATACTTTTCCTAACACCCTGTATAGGTAGCCTATTGTTATTGATATGTGCGAGCTACAGAGAGCTACGTACGAGCTACGAGCTTGTAAAGTTTTATTACAATCTGTTCAGTGGTTTTTGCATGAAAGAATAACAAACATCCTCTTAACCATCCATAGGCGCTCATTGACATTTAACAAAATTAACAGGATAGGATAAAAAGGATTTAAGCGACATGGTGTGGTCATGGTATTGGCCACCTTTCTTCGTCTTATTGCGATTTATTTACACTTATTTTACTTTGGCTTTAATATCTATGCTCCTTATAAATAAAAATAAATTTAACAAACATGTATCTATGCAAAAATACCCTTAATGTAGGGTTCTTATAACCAGAAACGTTATTTTAACTTCAGCTAAGTACCTTGGTAATTTCTTCATTTACATAACACTGCTGAACAAGAGCCAATGTTGAGACTAAGTATTACAAAATAAGCTTGAATCCTGTAGTGGTCGTAACTAAGTTAACCTTTTTTTTATTAGCTTGTTTCGTCCCACTGTTAATCTTAGGTTATTTAAAACAAGCTAACATTTTTCAAATACGTACCCCATAACCGCAAAACAGCCTTCTTCTTCTTCTTAGCCCTTGATTCTTCAATCAATTGGGCTTCACTTTCTTCACAATAACAACATGCGATCAGCACAAAAATAACTGTTACAAACTTCAACATTTTTAAAACGAAACTATTTTCCAAACGCTACGAAACTTTTTGCGAAAGAAACTCACAATTTTAAAAAGAAAAAACGGAATGTGTCAAACGGAAAGCGCGCCAAAAGTTCGAATGCGGAATTTAACTTTTTAAATTTTTCTTTTTTCCGATTCTCCTGGGTTTCGAATAGGACTGTTGCGGTTTGGTGCCCGCCAATAAATAAGGTTTGTTTTCAATGTCCCGCGTGTAAATTCGTTGTGCGAAGAAAGTTTTCTCTTTTGTTTTCAGCTGTTGAAAACAAATTGTCGGCGATTTACATTTCTGTGACTAATGCACGTGTTAGGAAACTTATATTCGGTTCTATTGTTTAACTCGTGTCCGCGTTTACTTTACTTTAGCTTATTTGAATTCCGCTAAGTAGTAAGTATTTAAAAATTTCACCATGTTCCGAAGAAAGTAATTTACATTGTTAATATCGCTACCGAAAATTCTTAACACGGACGGAATGACAATAGAAAAAGTTTTTTTATTTTTTGTATTTAAAATGCTAACTAAAATAAGTACTTTTGAGGTAATAATATTCAGAATTGGAATGAGTTAGATAAAAGCAGTTTCTTTGAAGTTTTTCGGTAATCTTTTGGTGTTATTTATTTATTTTTGAATTACTTTGAAGATGTCCGTGACTTCGTACACATTTATCGTTATAACTTGGAAAACTTACATAATATCTTATAATTATAGCCTATGTTTTATTCCAATTTGCAAGCTACATAGCATTATGAACTTTCATTAAAATCTGTTCAGTAGTTTTTGCGTGAAAGAGTAATGAACATCGACACATCCATCCAGAGGCACAAACATTGTCATTAAAAGGACTGTGTCCATCAGAATGGCGGGTGTAAATTATTTTTGTCTCCGAATATTAAAGTATCTTATCATAAAAAAAAATTGTTCCTAAGTAGAACTAAATTGTACCTTGCATTAGATTAACTGTACCCCAAGGATTTAAGGAAAAAGGACTCACATAAAGGGTACCTAAAAGTAAACAAAACTGCGAGTAAATATACGGAATCCAGCATATTAAGCAATAATTACGTCATCATCAGGATGGACTGAGAGTAATTTATCTTAGCATAGTCCGGGATAGGGAACGCCCATGAAATACGTCTACATTTGCTGCTTTAGTTCAGCTTTAGGTATAACCTTCACTTAGGCTAGACTGGTTAGCTCATTTTAAATACCTAGGTCTCTATATGAGTGGACTTACGACGTTTTAGAATGAGAAACTTTTAAATTAATAAATTCACACTGAAAATAGTCATTAAAAATTTTCAAAAAACTAATGAATTTTTTAAATTGAATAAAGTTTCATATTATCGAATAAAAATAAGGTGTTACAAAACTGAAATATTGTCAAATAAGTTCATTTTCAAAAATCAACTGTGAATAACTTTTTATATCCAAGAGAATATAGAGACGAAATCAAAAGCGTTAAATTGTGTATTGGGAACAACCGATTCTATTATGAATATGAGATTATGATAGGTACGATTTATTATAGCTTAGAAAAATCGAATTTAATAATGAAAACTTATTCTCATGGTTTTTTTTGGACTTTAATGATGGTACTAATTAGTACGTTGCTGGTAAATTTCCGTATTTTCAAATATCCCCACATACACCCGCCATCCTGACTCACACAATAATTTGGAGTTTAGGTACATTATTAGTACTTTTTCAGTTTTGAGTTAACATCTGCCGAAAAACTTACGTAGCTTAACAAAATTTCACTTAACTTGAGAAATAGAACTCAAAAGACGTAACTTATAGAGGAACCCTTAGTCCATTTGTTAGAATCCACCGGTTGAGGCGATTCCGCGCGTTTGGAAGTAAATTAGGGATCATTAGGTTAATAGCGAGTAATAGCTTGTTCTAGCCGTGATTGCCTTTTTGATCGAAACGGAAAGATGCGTTACGTTAGTCGGGGAAAAGGCGGGGAAAGAAAATATTTGATAAAGTTCTGCTATTGACTTGAATACGGAATAGAAATGTTGTTGTGTCAGCTTATGGACGTCCACTGCTGGACAAAAGCCTCCCCAAGGATCTCCACAACGACCGATCTTGCGCTGTCTACATCCAACGGCTTCCCGCAACTTTTACTAGGTCGTCGGTCCACCTTGTTGGAGACCTTCCCACAATGCGTCGTCCAGAATAGCCAAGCGTTCCCAACCGGCCTGCCAAGCGTGGGGATTAGGGCAAACCCCCCCAAAATGATAAACATCATAGCTGAGACAATAGAAATAGTGTTTTAGTATTATTAGCATGCGGTCACACCTGCGTAACGTACCGCGCCGAACGTTCGGTTCAATACGCTCGCAATGTATTTCAAGTCACCTACGACACATCAGCTGAAATTACGTCGCATACATTTACTCTAGCCACTGAACTCTATCTATAATCTAGGAATGTAATCAAACTTCACAAACAAAAAAATATACCTATACGACGAAAGTGACGAAACTAAAGATAGCAAATTTTAGGTTTTTATTGCCTACAAGATGCCCGATCAGTCTGTCGACATATCTGGGTTTCCTTTCTATGTTTATAAGGCCAGTAGATGGATAACGAAAGATCTGAAGCGTAATGACGGTAAAGAAAAACTCGAGTTCACACTTGAAATGGATAATATCCTCGACGCTTTTGCCGTTGATGTGAACCTACCTTTAAAGTTCAAAATATTAGCCTTGAAGGCAGTTTTTTTCCTCTCCTTCTTTATAAACGTTTCCCCAAATTTTATGAACTGTGGTACAAAGGGTACAATAAATACGCAAACCTTGCAAGAAGCCGCGAGAAACTAATTTTAAAAAAACCCGCCGCCGCCGCCGTGCCGTTTAGTTTTTTTTTACAGCTAGTTTATAAAATACACCTCACAATTTTTATTCAAAATTCGTTTTCCTTCAAGTAACTTCTGAAGTACTAATAACAAGATGAAATTATAATGATGAGAGCCCAACGAAGCTCGATGGCGCCCCGTTTAATATATTTCTGTGGGGCCGCAAATATTTACTTGCTACCGTGTGGTGCTAGAGAGGGCCAGGGAAGGATTAAGGCGATAGAGGCATTTAAACTACGACTTAATTTAAATGAACAATGCTTTTTTTAATAGTGCTCACGTGCTCATTCAATTCACATGGAGCCAATGATATTATATAATACCTACATGGAGCACAAACAAGTATAACAAACAACCTCTTATGAAAACAGCACCTAGGTACATGGAATGTGTGATATTATGCGAATGTGACTTTTTGAGAGGGACATTATGCGAATGTGACTTTTTGCGAGAAGGACATTGAAATGAAATGAAATGAAAATTATTTAATCCTGTAGGTTTTGACAACACTTAAGACGGGTCATTTTTTAAAGTTAATGCTAGATTCGCAAGAGTGCAGTTTCCCCAGAGAAGAACCTAGCAAGAAACTCTGTAGGGTTGCTCTTTTTAATTTAAGTTTTACAAATCTCAGGCATAAACACAGAAACATATAATCAAATTAATATTTCAAAACAGCTATCCATAAATAAATAATAAAAATTTGACCCCACAATATCCAGGAAAAAGTAAGGCAAGCAAATGGGAAACAAAGAAGTGAAATGCTTAGTTTGATGGGATCCGCATGACATGACCGGCCATCACAGCAGCACCTTCACACAGGTCTCAACGCATGTGCAAGCCATCAACCCCTTCCACATATTTTAGGGAAGTAGGAGACCCGACACACAGCGCCACCACTGCAACGGCGTAAGCGAGCATGACATATCACACGTTTCGCCTTATTCATAAGAAAGCTTAGCTATTACAGAATTACAGATACCATACCTACCAAGATACTGCAGAGGCAACATTTTTACAACACAATAACATTCATATAATTTAAGGAATGTAAGTAATTCACAATTGTATGAGAACAGGTATGCTAGAGAAAGCTTGATAGAAGAGCAGGTCAATCCCATGGATTTGAGTCATCTAAATAATCGTTAATTTTATAATATCCCTTTTTGCTAAGTTTTTGTTTAACAATAACCTTGAATTTATTGAGGGGTAGTTCGCGTATACTGGTAGGGATCTTGTTGTAAAAGCGTATACATTGACCTACAAACGACTTATTTACTTTCTTTAGTCGACTAGCATGGGGCACTAATTTATCCCTATTTCTAGTATTAACAGTATGTATATCACTTAGTTGTTTAAATTGATGTATATTTTTTTGTGTAAACATTACATTACTGAAGATGTATTGCGATGCTAGTGTTAATATGTCAATATTTTTAAAAACATCCCTAAGAGATTCCCTGGGACCTAGTTTATAAATCGATCGAATAGCACGCTTCTGCAGAACAAAGATGCGCTCAGAGTCGGCGGCGTGACCCCACAGCAGAATGCCGTAGGACATAAGACTATGGAAGTAGCTGAAGTAAACTAGCCTGGCAGTTTGAACATCTGTCAGGTTTCTTATTTTTTTAACTGCATAAGCTGCAGAGCTGAGCTTATCTGCTAACTTGTCAATATGGGGGCCCCATTGTAATTTAGAATCCAGAGTAATACCAAGGAATATGGTTGTTTCCACAAGACACAAACTCCGTCCCTTCATCTTAATATCTGTAGTTACTTGTCCAACATTGGGCAAAGTAAATTTAATACATTTAGTTTTCTTTTCATTAAGCACTAGATTATTGGCAGTAAACCACTCGACTACTTTACTGATAGCATTGTTTACGTCGTCATATAAATTCTGTTGTCGTCTAACTTTAAAAAGTAAAGAAGTATCATCAGCAAACAATACTATATCATGACAGTTATTTACAAGACTTGGCAGATCATTTATATAAATTAGGAAGAGAAAAGGACCGAGAATTGAGCCCTGTGGGACACCCATGCTAACCGCAGATCCACTCGACACTTTGCCGTTTACATCAACCCTCTGTACACGTCCATATAAGTAAGATTCTAATAGGCTGAGTGCGTTGTCCTTTACACCGTAATAATGAAGTTTCCTGACCAAAGTACGATGATCAACGCAATCGAAAGCCTTGGATAAATCGCAAAAGACACCCAAGGCGTCGTGTGACTTCTCCCAGGCATCAAATATACACCTTATTAAATCAACACCTGCGTCGGTTGTTGAGCGACCCCTGGTAAAACCAAATTGTTTCAGGTGCATTAGTTTATTGGTCATTCAAACGGGTCGTTTTGAAATGAAAATTTGCGCAGAGGAAAGAAAAATTCCTGCTGGTTTTTTGTACAGCAGGCGATTAAACGGAGGCCTATCTAGTATCACTGCTTTGCGCAACTTTTGTCTCTCTACCAACTGTATATATCCACAAAAAAGTATAATTAAAACAACAAAATATATAATTATTATTTTGTAATTCATTAAATCTAGTCTAAAAATAATTTAACACGCTAAGAACTAAATAATCTAAATTGTAACAGTAAACACGTAACATTAAACTTGTATTATAAGTGACTAAAATTATTAATATTCTTCTCCACCCTCCCCCTCCCCCTCCCCGGAGTCCATGCCGACCTCCTCGTAGTCCTTCTCGAGCGCCGCCAAGTCCTCGCGCGCCTCCGAAAACTCTCCTTCCTCCATCCCCTCGCCGACGTACCAGTGGACGAACGCGCGCTTGGCGTACATCAGATCGAACTTGTGGTTCAGTCGCGACCACGCCTCGGCGATAGCGGTCGTGTTGGACAGCATGCACACAGCGCGCTGGACCTTGGCCAAGTCTCCGCCGGGCACCACGGTCGGTGGCTGGTAGTTGATGCCCACCTTGAAGCCGGTCGGACACCAGTCCACGAACTGGATCGTCCGCTTCGTCTTTATGGTTCCGATGGCCGCGTTCACGTCCTTGGGCACGACGTCGCCGCGGTACAGCATGCAGCACGCCATGTACTTGCCGTGGCGAGGGTCGCACTTCACCATCTGGTTGGCGGGCTCGAAGCACGCGTTGGTGATCTCCGCCACCGACAGCTGCTCGTGGTACGCCTTTTCCGCCGATATCACCGGCGCATACGTCACCAGCGGGAAATGGATTCGCGGGTACGGCACTAGGTTGGTCTGGAACTCTGTCAAATCCACATTCAAGGCACCATCGAATCTCAGAGACGCTGTGATGGACGATACAATCTGGCCGATGAGGCGGTTCAAGTTGGTGTAAGTCGGTCGCTCTATATCCAGGTTACGGCGGCAGATGTCATAGATGGCCTCGTTGTCTACCATAAAGGCGGCATCTGAGTGTTCCAGAGTGGTGTGGGTGGTCAAGATGGAGTTGTATGGCTCCACGACAGCTGTAGAGATCTGCGGTGCCGGGTACACGGCGAACTCCAGCTTGGACTTCTTGCCGTAGTCTACAGACAGACGCTCCATGAGCAACGAAGCGAACCCGGAGCCGGTGCCGCCGCCGAACGAGTGGAAGATGAGGAACCCTTGCAGCCCCGTGCACTGGTCGGCCAGCTTGCGCACTCTGTCCAGCACGAGGTCCACGATCTCCTTGCCGATGGTGTAGTGTCCTCGCGCGTAGTTGTTGGCGGCGTCCTCTTTCCCGGTGATGAGCTGCTCGGGATGGAACAGCTGCCGGTACGTTCCTGTGCGCACCTCGTCCACCACCGTAGGCTCGAGGTCTATAAACACAGCTCTGGGTACATGCTTGCCAGCGCCAGTTTCGCTGAAGAAGGTGTTGAACGAGTCGTCACCGCCGCCGACCGTCTTGTCCGACGGCATCTGTCCGTCCGGCTGGATGCCATGCTCCAGGCAGTACAACTCCCAACATGCGTTCCCGATTTGTACCCCAGCTTGACCAGCGTGAATAGATATACACTCACGCATCTTTTATATTTACTTTTTCAACGTGGGTCAATCACAAAATCTTGTCTTCTGAAAAATCGAAATATTTTTGATAATAAAACGTGCGAATTCGTGTCGAGTTCGGTCGATCGAACGAACCAAACAGTGAATTATGAAACAAAACAAAACAATGCTCTGCTCATGACACTCATGACAAATCGAGTTTTTTTTTTCTTTATCCTTTGTCATATGAAAAGATTTCAAGTTTCTATTAAAGTAAATAAAAACTTTTCTTAATAAAACTTTTCATAAGCCATGTATGCGTTGCATTGTGGTTGGATTTCCAAGAAGTTCTACTTGAAATTCCGACAAACTGCTCTAGAGTTTTAACAGATATAAGGAAGTAGTCGAAATATGCAAGATGGGTCAACAAAATAGGATTCAGGAGAAATAGAAGCTTTTGAAAAATTCACATTAAGTATTTAACAAATCTCTTACTTAGGTACTAGTTTTCACTTATTAGTTTGTACTGTACAGACAGACAATTATAAAAGGAATCGGTATTTTCAACTGAAACAACTGAAAACTCACTGAAAACCTGTGCTAGGCGCGACTGAAAAACAGCGTCTCTCTCTTCATGAAGCAGACACATGCTGAGTCGCGATCTGTTCACTGTTGTGCCTTAGTGCACACTTTTCTGTAGAATTATATTTTAATTATGCAGATACGCAGGTATTAGATTAAGCAAGCTTTGTTATATCTGCATTTAAGTGTGTATTTTGTGTTTATAACAGAATGAATAAATACAATACAATACGTACAAAACAAATATTCTTTATTGCACACAAAGATATAAGGTACAGACACAAACAAGAATATAAGAAGCAACAGGCGGCTTTATTGCTAGGTAGCAATTTCTTCCAGGCAACCTTAGGGTAAGAAATAGCGAGAAATAGGTAATAATTTTTTTTTTTTTTTTAGCCTATTTCGTCCCACTGCTGGGCAAAAGCCTCTCCCATGCCTCTCCAAACACTCCTGTTATTAGCTGCTTCCCACCAATCTTCCCTGAATGAGCGTAGGTCGTCGCTCCATCGTTTCTTGGGCCTACCTCGGCGACGTTGGCCGTCTGGCACCCAATTTGTGGCTATTCTTGCCCAGCGCTTCGAATGCATGCGACTTACATGGCCAGCCCAGTCGAACTTCAATTTGGCGGCTTTTCGTCCAACATCTGCGATTCCAGTATTGGAACGCAGCACAGTGTTCCTCACCCTGTCTATTCTTTTCACACCTAGTATGCTGCGCTCCATTGCTCTTTGGTAGACCTTGAGCTTGGACTTTTGGCTCTCAGTAAGTGACCAGGTCTGAGCACCGTAGGTTAGGACAGGCAGTATGCACATGTCAACGAGTTTGCGTTTAAGTGTCATAGGAAGGTCCCCCTTCAGGAAACGCTTTAGAGACCAGTAGCTCTTCCAGGCATTTTCAATCCGACGATCGACTTCCTTTTCCTGCCTGTTTTCGAAGGATACTAACTGGCCTAGATAGATATACTCGTTGACATAGTGTATGGTCTGCCCGTCGACCTCGACCCTACGTTGCGTGCTGTTGGTCATGAGCTTAGTTTTGGTCATGTTCATGGAAAGTCCAACCTCGAGGCTGGCATTGTTTAGGTCAATAATGGTATGAATAAATGTATTTTCTGTCTTTCTTCTTTCTTTCAGTGCTGAAAACTCCAAGAAAACTCATATAATAATAAACACGTATTTCTCAACTTAATATTGAGCTCAGAAATCTATTGTTCATCCTTAGATGGTATATAAAATTGTAACAAAATAAGAATTTCTTGACAATGGCAGAATCCATAGTTACTATTTATAAAAAAACCGGCCAAGTGCGAGTCGGACTCAGGCAGGAAGGGTACCGTACCATTCAGTATTGTTATCGAGCAAAAAAAAGCAAAAAAAAAATGTTTCTTGTATGGGAGCCCCACTTAATTATTATTATTATTCTATTTTTAGTATTTGTTGTTATATCGACAATGGTAATACATCATCTGTGAAAATTTCAACGGTGTACCTATAACGGTTCATGAGATACAGCCTGGTGACAGGCAGACGGACGGACAGACACAGACGAACAGCCAAGTCTCAGTAATAGGTTCTCGTTTTCAACCTTTAGGTACGGAATCCTAAAAATATAAGTAAAGGCAACCTCGGTTTTAAGACTTGACAATATAGTAGGGTTCTAAAGCCTTCGCTAAAGCCTCTTACACTTGGCATCTTGATGCTCGGTAATATCACATAAGCTAGGCGTCGATGAAACTTGTTAAGAATTTTGAATTCTGGGGAAAATAAGCTGGAATGGCTTGAAGTTAGGTAGGCAGGTGGTAGGCAGATTTATATTCTACTGTAGTATCCTATCCTACTAATGTTATAGATGTTAATATTAGTGCCTATCTAGTGCCTCGGCTTACATGGATGGATGTGAGAATGTGTGTTACTCTTTCACATAAAAGCCACAAATTTTAATCAAACTTTGCACTTCAAAATAACACAAGGCTATAATTATTTTTAAATATTGTGTAAGTTTTATCCAATATACAGGGTGTAACAGAAAGGGTATATAAAGCCGAAACACAGCGATAGTCCTCATGAAACTGAACAACTTTCCCCAAGGAACATGGGTCGTAACTGGAAAAAAAATTTTGGATCGCCCATACTTACTCGATCAGCTGATCGGGCATTTTGTATGGGGAGGCGAAATTTTTTTTTTCGAGTTACGACCCATGTTCCTTGGGGAAAGTTGTTCAGTTTCATGAGGACTATCGCTGTGTTTCGGCTTTATATACCCTTTCTGTTACACCCTGTATAGGTACCGATAAATGCGTAGGAAGTTGCAGGCGGCCTCTTGTACAATTATAAACTTTCTTACTTCCTTTTAATGTTGCTATGCTACAAAAGTAGTTTGTCAAAGAGATATAAAGAATTTCATAATTTTATTTTGGTGAGTGAATGTGCGTCGCGGCAGACCGCGGAAAAGGTGGCGGGACGAGCTGGATACCTTCTTGAGTACCTGGGCGGAGGAAGCTCGAGACAGAAAGTCTTGGCGTATGAGGAGAGAGGCCTTTGCCCAGCATTGGGACACGAGTGGCTAAATAAGATAAGATAAGAGTGAATGTGTTCTGATTTTGGCAATAAATCAAGTCAACTCTTTTTCACTCTGTTTTTTCATTGAAAGAAAAGGGCTATCCTCACATTTCCGGGTCAGGGCTATCCGTGTTCAGATTTGTCCGTTTCACTATAGACGCTCTGACACGGAGCTGTGTGAACAAATTCATACAGTTTGTATGTAACCGATATTTGCCTTGTTTCGTCAGTGACGTGTTCCAGGAAATGTGTGGTTAGCCCTTTAATTTCTATTAGGGTCATACAGAGACGTAGAAAACAAAAAATATCTCTCCTGTTCCCGAAAGTTAAGGGCACTGGGAGCTAATTTCTCAACTTAATGCATATCCGCATAATCTGTACCCGATGTAGTTTTGGCCTGTATAAATATTTTGAGGATTGGCTGCTCCAGTATCCTTAATCAACAGGAACAGGAAAGAATTTTGAACCTAATTCTGTGTATGGCTCATTAAATTCTGGATGTAAAGGCTGATTTACATTGAGTGAGTAACTGACGTCAGTGGTCAATTTCCACTATGGCAATACCAGGTCAGTTCAGTAACTGACGTCAATTACTCACTCAATGTAAATCAGCCTTAACTACCCGAATCCAGCCCTGATAACACTTATGACTCTTATAAGTACCAGTTGGGTTGGTAGAATGGCAACTTTTCAGTTTCTACCGTTTCAAGTCAAAAATTCAAGGAGCGAAATATTTTTATAAAGCTACAAATAAATTGTTGGCTTAACTTTAACATTCGGACAGTGAATGAGAATTTAATGTTAGTCGGTGTTTGGGAAGGCGAGAAAGATTTTATAGTACTTACGTTGTTGAAGTGGAAACCTAAATTTATGTTAGAAAGGCTGCCTGCGATTTCGTACGCGTTTATTGATTTGGAAAACATACATATTATTGTAAAATAATAATATTAGTGTTTTTTTTTCTGATGTGCAAGCTACAATATTGTAAAGTTTTATCTAAATCTGTTTAGTGGTTTTTGTGTGAAAGAGCAACAAACATCCACGGGCACAAGCTTTAAGCACAGATTACCTAATAGTTACTACGTAACTTTAAGGTAGGATAAATGACAGCACTGAAACAATAACTAAGATAGACTTTTCACAACAACTGATGCATAGTTTCATTATCTACAAAATTTTATTCATGAAGCAAAAAACTACTGTCTACACGGCAGACGTAGGTAATAGTAAGTAGTCGCAGATAAAAGCAAAGAACATAATATTTAGCTATGGTAGACATTATTTCTGTGCTACTTTTACTGGAAAAATGACACTCATACCCGAGGTCACTTTGAGGCACTTTTAACAAAATCTTGACGGAAAATACCCAAAACATAATGCAAATGTCACCAAATCTCTCCATAATCCTCCATGGCACAAAGGTTAACACGGAAACGTAAAGGTGCTTATACATTGGCGAGCCGTAACTGTAACCGAACAGGAGCTCAAGTCTGTTAATTTCAATTTTTAATGTCAGTGTCAATGAGAGTTTCAATGTCATTTTTGGACACATTTGGTCGCAATCAGTGTAAGCATACCTCAAGCATACCCAAAGATGTAAGCCATTGTTTAGCAGAATACCAAATGTGTCAAAAAATGCCATTGATACTATGCTGACATACAACTGCATTAAGGAAGGAATATAAGGAGTGGCCCCATTTTTTTTCATATACAAATGAGTTTATGACAGCGTACCAAGGTTGGCGCAGGTTTTCCATTGTTTTCTTGGTAGATGACCTGTCAAACGATAATAAATTCCATACAAAAAGGTATCCATTTTGCGCCAGACCAGGCACGCAGATCCAGACGGTATAGCCATTGTTTAGCAGAATACCAAATGTGTCAATAAATGCCATTGACACTCTTCCGATATACAACTGAGGCTATTTAAAATTAGCAGACTTGGGTTTATTAACAAGGTTCTAGTGTAATCGTGTGTTACAGTTATCCTTTGATACGCGGCATAAACCGACAATCGTCGCCTCACTGCGAGCCGCTCGTGTCGCGATGACCCAGAACACAGGGAAAAACGCAAGTGCAACGAAACTACAACTGCTAGTTACTTTTGATTTACATTTAAGTTTCTACTATACACTCAACTAGTTTGAAACGTTTTAGATTAGTTGCGTAGTTTGAAACGTTTCAGATCAGTTGCGTAGTTTGAAACGTTTCAGATTAGTTGCATCGTGTGTAGTTTTCTAAGGAAGACTATAGCAGAAACTTCGATGCAACTTAAAAGTAACTAGCAGTTACAGTTTCGTTGTAGTTGCGTGTCTTCGTGTGTTCTAGGCCTTATAGCTTGCCAACGCCAGTTACTTACGCGCCTTAATAAGCAAACATTTCACAAATCTCCAAGATTCTATTATATATATGAATAAGTCATAGTTTCGACTGAATACTAATTCGAAGTTTATCTTTATACAATGTTACTTAAATTAACATAAAGTTATTAATATTGAAATCAAAGTTAAACTATGTTTGCGTTCTTGAATGATTTGATAGTAGGCTGTTATTTTAATACCTTGCTATAAACTTAATCATTGTCTTACCATTATAATGTCTTTTGATATTGACTTTTATATTAAAATGTCGTGAAAACGGAAAAAAACGGGAATGGAATGAAAACGGAAGTAAAGACTGTCAGTCCGTTTTTCTGTCCGTCTGTCCGTCCGTCTGTCCGTCGGTCTGTCCGTCGGTCTGTCCGTCGGTCTGTCCGTTGGTCTGTCCGTCGGTCTATCCGTCGGTCTCTCCGTCTGTCTGTCCGTCTGTCTGTCCGTCTGTCTGTCCGTCTGTCTGTCCATCTGTCGGTCTGTCCATCTGTCTGCCCGTCTGTCTGCACGTCTGTCTGTCCGTATGTCTGTCCGTCTGTCCGTCCGACCGTCCGTCTGACACCAGGCTGTATCTCATAAACCGTCATAGCTAAGGCGTTGATTTTTTTTACAATTTTTGTATGTAACATGACAGCACAGATACTAAATAGGTATATAAGAGCCTCCATTGTTGTTGTTATTGTTATCAGCCCATTTATTATGTCCCCACCGAGGGGCACGAGCCTACTCTCATACAGAAAAATCACACAATATTTCAAAATAGCTTTGGAATATGTTAATCTAATATGCAACCAACAATATTTCTTATCCATTCGGTGGTTTTGCGTGAAAGAATAACATCTATCTATCTACATAAAGATACAAACATTAATGTTTCTAATATTGGTAGAATATCACACACGATTGAGATCAACAAAAACACATTTATTTCAAAGCAAAACCCAGTGTAAATAGACATGAAATGTGCAAAAAATGAAGTCCGTATCTACATCTACGTACTAACTTACAAAGAGGTCTCGTCAAAGACAGACCGTTTCAAGTCTCAGTGCGCCTGTGTTTAGGAAATGTGCAACGTTAGTTTACATAAAAGGGTATAAATATAGTCCAGCCGCTATAGGAAATAGAGGATTTATATTTAAATATAATAGAATACATAATACGTCGAAAAGGAGAGATTTTGATCATTGCCTAATCTTGTGACACACTTTATTTAGTAAACGGCAAATAGAAAGAGAAAAAAAGAAAAGAGATTTTGAAATAGTATCTACCTAACTAGTATTT
Organism: Anarsia innoxiella; assembly: GCA_947563765.1. Lineage (NCBI taxonomy): Eukaryota > Metazoa > Arthropoda > Insecta > Lepidoptera > Gelechiidae > Anarsia > Anarsia innoxiella. Next base: position 1,253,941 of record OX387393.1, read on the forward strand.
TAGGACAAATCATTTTACAGATCCAGTAAAGAATAATAATACCTATTAAACAAACACCCAATGCCATTTAACCCAAGCTAAGCTTATTAAAGTACTAAGATACAACCTGTGAGCTAATTAGACAATTGATAAATACACTTATACCTACGTATTTATTTAAAAACATAAGTACCTACATATTTTACCCAAACTCAAGACAAACATTTCTGTTCATTAATATTTGTCTGTAGTGGAAATCGAACCCACGACCTACACCAAAACTTGGGTCTTATACCGTCCATAGGCCTTTACTTCTTAGTCTGTCCTAATACCATCTACACTCACATCACTCACTCACTCACTCACTCCATCATTTTTTAAGATATATATATTTTTTATCCCTGTAATGATCTCAAAAAAGTTCCTACTTAATTCTTAGTTTGTAAGTTAGCTGTTACTAGCATTTTTTCGCACACAATGTTTATTTGTACTGTTTTTGAAAATAAATGTCTTATGTCTTATGTCTTACTGTAGATTCTACTGTGTAATATATTTTATTTTAAAAGATCCTAAAGCAACATACCTTTGAATCTTTTTACGCCCTTTGCGTACTGAGTCGTCAATTTATAAGAGCCGGCGCAGGTCTGACTCAGCGCAACTTACGTAGTAACTATTAAGTAATCTGTGGCGCAACGCAGAGCATTTTTGATTGTAATATTATTATCGACTTTGTTCTTATTAGAATGATATTCAAAATCAGTTAACACAACGAACGAGCATCGGAGCATCGAAGCGACTTTATGCGAATGTTGTGATAACTGATTTTGAATATTATTCGAATGAGAACAATATCGATAATAATAAGACAAATATGACAATCAAAAATGCTCTGCGCTGCGCCACAGATTACCTAATAGTTACTTGGCTGCGCTCCGTCAGATCTGCGCCGGCCCTTAGACCCAGAACACACGGTGAAACGCCACTGCAACGCAACTGAAACTGCTAGTTACTTTTGAGTTGCATCATGTGTGGTTTTCTAAAGAAGTCTATAGCAGAAACTTCGATGCAACACAATATAAGTTTTAGTTGCGTTGCAGTTGCGTTTCACCGTGTGTTTTGGCGCTTAGTCTATCCTATACCATCTGTACTATAATATATTTGTTTCAAAAGATCCTAAAGCAACAGACCTTTGAATCTTTTTACGCCCTTTGCGTACTGAGTCGTGTTACAATTTGTAAAGGATAGTTTTAGGAATTCATGCTTTGACGGGCTTGAAGTTAATATACACTCGTAGTTGCATCTGTTTTACTATTTCCTGGAATTCAACGTTTGTTGGGTAGCGTGGTTGATGTTTCTTTGAAGAGTGGAAAGTCCACGGCAAAACCTATTTATTTTGTAGTTTAATGCAAGGAAATAGTATACAGAAACGGAAAAAACCGGCCAAGTGCGAGTCGGACTCGCGCAGGAAGGGTTCCGTACTTCACTATTGATATCGAGCTAAAAAGGCAAAAAAAACAAGTTTTTTGTAAGGGAAACCGCCTAAATTATTATTCTATTTTTAGTATTTGTTGTTATAGCGGCAACGGTAATAACTCATTTGAGAAAATTTCAACGCTCTAGCTATAACGGTTCATGAGATACAGCCTGGTGTCAGACGGACGGACAGAGAGACAGCCAAGTCTCAGTAATAGGACCCCGTTTTCACCCTTTGGGTACGGAACCCTAAAAACGAGTAGTTATACAAAAGATACAGCATATTTCTCAAAGAAATTTCTTTCTGCAGACCCCACAGATAAAGAAGTGCAAGAAAGAAGGAAGGTAAGTCACTAAACATTCAATAAACTATGGTTTAAAAACCTACACATATTTGTCCGTATACACCCATACCTACATAAATATTATTATTTCTATTTCATTCCTATCGTATAGCATAGCAGAACTGAATGGAGAGCAGGGACTTTACAAGTAGTGGATCACTACAATACAAATTAACTGTATCTATATCCTACTATAAGTGTCAATGTTTGTGCCGATGGATGCATGGATGTTTGTTACTCTTTCACGCAAAAACTACTGAACAAGAAAGTGACCTCATTGCAATCTCTAAAAATATTCTTTTTCAAATTAAGACCCTGTTTCACCAGCTACAGATAAAATTTATCTGACAGATAAACCTATGTCTATTTCATATAACATTACGTTTTAGACAGGTAGAAAATATTTAAAAAGACATTTTATCTTCTCTTCTTCTTATTAAAGAGCTAAGCTCTTGTCGGTGGAGCCTCTTCCATCCCTCCCTATTTTCTGCCTTCTTTTTAACATCTTGATACGACATGACACCCGCCTTTTCCTTCACCTGTTCTAGGAACGTCCGTCTGGGTCTTCCTCTCTTCCTTTTCCCTTCAATTTTTCCTTCTATGATGTTTTTTATGAAGGAATCATGTCGTATCAAATGTCCTAGCATCTTTCCTCTTCTGTTCTCAATAGATTTTATCTGTAGGCCCTAATTAGATAGCCATTTATAAAGAAGTACATTATGACACGGTACTTACTTAATTACAGTGTAATGGGTTTTGTATCAGACAACCTATCACCGAATTAATATATGGAACCACATAAAAGCAATTATGACACTACAAAAGATACTTTCTTAATGAAATCCATTTAACAAATCGAGTTTTCAATAAATAACGTCATTTCAATGTTTCGATAAAGCAGTTTAAAGCAAATCTTCGAGTAGACAACACAAAAAAAATATATACGGTCGAATTGAGAAACCTCCTCCTTTTTTGAAGTCGGTTAAAAAATGTACCGTTTGATAGTGTTTGCAGTGATCTTTGTGATTTTAGTTGAGCCAAGTTATACTTGGATGAAAGGTGAAGATTATTGGACTAAATATCCTGTTGGGAAGGATCCAGATATTCATGGCAGTTCAGATGTAGATGGAAATGATTTGGATAACGGTGGAGGGAACAATCAAGGGGGAAATAACCAAGGAGGTGATAATCAAGGAGGTAATAACCAAGGAGGTAACAACCAAGGTGGAAATAACCAAGGAGGTAACAATCAAGGGGGAAATAACCAAGGAGGTAACAACCAAGGGGGAAATAACCAAGGAGGTAACAACCAAGGCGGAGTCGACAAAGAAACAAATGAAATCTCCAACGATCCAGACGTAGCTTACAACAATTTCGTAAACCACGCCATAGCTGAAGACAATTACCTCTACAAATACTGCCAAAAATACACACGACCAGCGAAAGTTATTTATAAAACGAACTATTTCGTTCTAAGGATTGAGATTAAAGATTTTACCGACGACGATATTGAAGTCAAAGCGAAGCATAACGTGGTATTCATCAAAGGTACAGTTCCAGAGATAGATCCCAGATATGGCGAAGATGGCGAAAAAGAGTTATATGATATAAGGAAATTACCAGCATTCCTCGACGTGAAAAAAGGCACTTGGACGTTAAAGAATGGTATTTTCGAACTGACAATACCCTACAAATTCAAGCTTAACGTAGAAGCACCTATGACGTGCGGTACGGAATTCAGTGTGAACGAAGAGGAAGTAATTCTACCCCAAGGAAAAGTTAATGACGAAACTGGAATAGACCAAAGTATTATTGATGAAATATTCGGTCGGAGGCGGAGGTAAAATGAAGTCGTTTCCAGTAGTGCCTTCGTTTGAAATTGATTTATCAGCAACTACTACAGAAAGTTTATTATCTAGTATTGTTTTTCCTAGTTAATGATTTTCAATTTGTCTTTTATTCCGATGAAAATAAATTATAATGCTTCAGATCTGTCTTTTCTTTGTCTTATTAATTCTTATTATCAAGACGAACGCGCCTCAAAGGCCAAGTGCCGCCGAGCATGTAGGAGGCGACTGATGAGTATGGATGAAGCGAAAGAAGTGTTTTTGGATCGTAGCAAGTGGAAGGAAGTGGTCCCTTCCTACCCAATGGGGGAGAGGCGTGACGGATATGTATGTATTTATATTTTACCTATATTATTGTTATATATCGAAAATTTTCTAAGATATAATGTATATATGCAGCCGCGAATAGCCTCTAGAGTGCGTTTTATGAAATAGTTCCTATGTCGCCATGTTGGCAGCATTGAAAATTTGTACTGCAATATTAACCTAGATGACGTTTCGGGGCACAGGAACTTCATATTTCATGAAATGCACTCTAGTTATCCAATAAATTCAACCACTATTTAGAAATACATACCTAATACTGGCCAGGTAATTAATGTTAATTAAATATCACTTAATCATGTTCAAGACATGCCTAATTAATGAACACGACACATTAAGCTTCATAATAATATTACCCTAATATTACTTACTTATAAATGCATTATGACAATTTACTATGGACTGCATCATTGAAGGAAAGTTTGAAGAGAGGGAAAGGAAGACTGTAACGTACCTAGGTACTTTACTAGAGTGAAGGAGAAAGCTAACATCATGTTGTATCAAGAAGTCAATGCATTAGCCGAAGATAGGTCTAAATAGCGGATACTGCACCGACAAGAGTCCAACTCTTAAATATGATGAAGATGATGACTATAGACTTGTCATCTGTGCACCAATGCCAGCTGATAAATTCTTAATAGGTCCTTTATTTGAGCTGTCAGCATGTCCAAATATGCTTTAAAGAAACCGTGAAAATGGGCCATATTTCGTTTAAAAAATTATATGATGCGATATGCCTATAATACTGGGGCCCAAGTCTGCTAATTTATAGCCTCAGTTGTGTGTCGGCAGAGTGTCAATGGCATTTTTTGGCACATTTGGTATTCTGCTAAACAATGGCTTACACTGCGACAAAATGCGTCAAAACTCTCTGCCGACACACAACAGAATATTGTAAATTAGTAGACTTGGGCCCCTAGATAAATAAATTATTTACATGCCAATGATAATGAATACAAAATGTTTGTTGTTTATAAATGAGTCAGAAGGTTATCTCTACTTAGAATTCTAGACACCTATTTAGATAATGCTAATGAAACAAACCAGTTCAAAGTACATTTATTTAATTACTTAAGTATCAGATAAAGTCTCAATGCAGATATTTAATCTAGAAGATATTGTCGCCGTCACAATAAAGAAATTGTAATTTTTCTGTTCGTTAGCTACATTAATAAAAATAAACGGATTTCATGTTTTGGAGGATTTTAGAATGAGTTGAATATTTTTCGATAAATGTTTTAATAATATAAATTGTCCTAAACTTAATACTTTACAGGCACAAACTCCACTTCGTTATTCAAGTCTACTGCGTAAGTTGTAGCTTCAACGATATTGCTATCAGATATCACGTTCGTTAGTATTTCAGTATCTTTGTCTCCTCTTTCAAGACCAACATCCGCATCCTTGTTTGTATCTTGATTGTTAATATCTATTTCTTCTCGACTCTTTTCATCATCTTCTCTGTTCTCATCGTCACTGTTTTCTGTGATCACTGGTCGGACTGTCACAACTTCAGTATCATCAGTTTTCTCTTTCAATGGAAAGACAATTTTAAGAATACCATTGCTGAATGTCCAACTACCATTTACGTTAACGTTTGATGGTAATGTGTTCACGTTAACTAGAGACTGTTCTCCGATACCATTTTCTATTTTATGAACTGCTTGGATCACTAAAACTCCAGTATTGGCTTTGACTTTTATATCGTTTTCTTCAAAACCGTTTAAAGACATAGTCACTACGTACTCGTTACCTTGTACACCGGCAGATATTGTTTCTGTGGTCGGTATGCGTTTCGATATTTCTACAATGGCTCGTTCGAGTTCTCTCATCTCATTGTTAAAGTCGTTCCAGAAACTTCGAAGATCGAAGACGTTGTCGTGGAAGTATTCTGCAGAAAGGTCTTCGTGGGGTCTGAATGGAGGGCGTGGTGGTGGCGGCATTGGGTAGCCATATCTTTGTGGTGCTGCACTGGCCAAAGCCAGAAATCCAAGGAATATCACGAACATGATTATAACTTTAACACAAGTAAACTAAACGAGAGATGCGTCATTGTGTGGTTTTATACCCCGATACCCGGTCATAGGTTATCCCTTATCAGTAAATTCTGGAATAAGAAATAACAGTTTATCCATTTCACAGAATTTTGCGTATTCAATGTTTTCTTTGTGTTTTTAATGATTGATAAAGGTTTTTGGAGAATTATGTTGTAAATGAATAACTTTTATAAGCGGGAAATTACAGATATAAGTACATTGTTGGGTATTTACCGAGAAGAGATAAAAACAATAAAGCACTCTTTGTAAAGTTGTATTAAAGACGTGCACTGTTTAGTTTTTTTTTTTTAACAGCGACTTCCTATTGTGGATTCTACCAGTTTCAAGTTTAACTTGTTCCCTTTATTTTTAGCCATCAAATTGAGAGAATCTTAATCAAATTTAGATTACTAACAACAAACTTACCTACATACTTATTTTCCAAGAATGTTATTTAGTTTATGGCCATTAATGTTGTTTTGTTCTGAGATATCTCTTAATTTATTTGATAAACTTATTTAAAATGTATTATTTGATAAACTTATTTAAAAGATATATTGCACATAACGTAGGGCCCTGTGCCGAAGGTTTCTTGCCGTCTTCTTCCTCTCGGCTATACAGGTAGCGAACCGGCAGTAGTTTTAGATAAAAAAAGGTGGCATCAAAAAAGTGTAATAAATTTTGCCTATTTTTGAATAAAACACTTTTCATTTTCATTTTCATAAAACTTAACCTATATCACATTATACCAAATAATCAACTTTTTCCTGTTTTTATGAGTCATTAAACGAAATAGCTTATCACGTAGGAAAACACTATGAGCATAGTGCGTAATGACTGCGTTTCGGTATGGTACGCTAATATTGTCTCTTATTTCAAAGCTTTAAAGCAGCCCACACACGCTAGGTTATGCCTGACGGTTATACCAGTTATACTTGCACAGTTGAACTGGGGCCGTATTCTTCTAATTACCAAATGAAAAATGGTGTCTCTCTAGAATGTGAATTGTATGAATTGACACATTTTGGTATTCTCTTAACAGATAAGTTGACAGTGGACAGCGATCGGCCGTACATTTTATTACTTTACGCTATAATCGGTATTCTACTCCGCAATGTCACACGAGTGGCAGTTCCAACCGGTATTCTCTTCGCTATTTGACAGTAGACAAAACCCTCTAGAGACTACTAATCGACTACTAATCGACTATTAATCGTGGCACTTAGAGAATACCAAATTTGTGACATATTGCTGTCGAATGTTTATCTGTTGGCTATAGTTTGGTCGCTTAACTTAATTTAGCGGAATTGCTACCCTGTACAAGCAAAACTGTGTATTTAAGTTTTGCTTGCGCAGGCAAAAAAATATATCATACACACGTTCAGTTACGCTTGTACAGTTCAACTGCACAAGCATAACCGTCAGGCATAACCTAGCGTGTGTGGCCTGCTTAAGACGCTTGTAGTCGTCCATTTTTACTGGACAACGGCCCGTTGTCCGTCACGTAGCGGTGTACGGTTTATAATGGACGTGTTTACACGCACCAGACATCCATCCGAAAAAAAAATATGGCAGCCGTTTTAGAATACATTCGATTTTTGTGTTATTTTTACTCTTATTTCATCGCTAGTGTATATTCGTCGAGGGATAATAATAAAAAACTTATTAAAACAGTCAATGAGTGATTTTATTATTTACATTTTCTTTTCTTATTTAAAATGTTTCATTCAAAGTTTGATAGTACACAAATCCTGCGAAATAAAATAAAGTGACGAATGGTTGTGAACTCTCTAAATTCCTTATATAAATATCTATGAAAACTATAGATAAGGGATCAAGGTTTTCATACACCCTGACTTATAAAATAAAATACACACAATAGGCATGATGACTAAAAAAAATTTTTTAGTTCATCACATAGATTATTTTAAAATATTCGACACGTATTTTTTCTTTTTTCTCTCAAACTAAAAATGACAAAGAAAGATACACTGGGTTGAAGTTGCTCGTGATGTCACGCCTCAGTACGATTTTAACCGAAGATTGACGTCAATACCCCCACTCCGTAACTTTGATGCTCTGTATCTTTGTATTTATTTATTTATGTATTTGATCAGTTAAAAAATGTGTTTCAAATATTTTTAAATAGCCTAAAAGACGGACTTATTATTTTTTTTTTAATTTTTGAATGTAGTCATCATCCCCATTCTTATGTTTATTGCTTTACAATTTCCACTGGATGTCCTGTCGTACCATTGCCTTTGGTGTCCTTTAATGGAAATACTACTTTAATAGTTCCGTTAAGGAAAGTCCAAGAGCCATTAAGATCAATGTTTGATGGTAAATTATTACGTATACTATATAAAGTATCAATTCCACCGTTCTGATTTTTATGCTTAGCTTCTATATCTAACTCTCCACCTTTCACTTTGACCGTTATATCATTTTCTTCAATATTCTTCATCGCCATTGTCACTGAGTACTCATTGCCTTCTATTTTTGAATTTGTATGGGGGAGATTCTTCTGCATATTCGCTATATCCTGTTGTAATTTATTCATTTGTTTCTCGAAAGTTGGCATTAAGTTGCCGTAAGCATAGTTGCCGTAGTTTTGCGGTTTGCCGTATGCCAATGCGGTTAACGCGAACAGTATGAGTATTGTCTTCATCTTTGTAGTGAACTAAAAGATATGATACCAAGTTTCTATATAAATACCTCTTTAAACGGTTAAAGGTGAACTTTTATCACAATACTAAAAGCTGCCCGCGACTTCGTTCGCATTTACCGACATATCTTGGAAAAAAACGTCTGTGTCGGCGAATCTTATATTATGATATTACTATTCTTATATACTATGTTCTGTATACCCTATGCAATGCAAATAAACTCATTCATTCATTCAAAAACATGATATAATAATATCTCAATATTATATAGCCTATGTGTTATTCTGATATATCAGCTTCAATATTGCCTTTCATCAAAATGTATTCAGTAGTTTTTTGCGTGAAAGAGTTCGTCACTTCTTGAAAAAAAAAACATGATATAACTCAATATTATACATATGTATAGCCTATTCTGATATATATCAGCTACAATATTACCTTTCATCAAAATCTATTCAGTAGTTTTTGCGTGAAAGAGTAACAAACATCTATCCATCCATCGGCACAAACATTGACATTTATAATATTAATAGGATCAATACCTCGTTGTTATGAAACGTATTTCCCCAGTGTCTTAATTAATGTTTTCTTTTTTTTATCTTCGTGATACGGAGGTATGTTGGGTCGTTGCAAGAGGAGGGAAGTGGTCTCTGTCTACCTCGAGGGGAAAGAGACGTGACAGAATATGTATACAGGGTGTAACAGAAAGGGAGTATAATGCCGAAACGCAGTGATAGTCCTCATGAAACTGAACCATTTTCCCCAAGGAACATGGGTCGTAACTCGAAAAAAAAATTTCGTCTCCCCATACATAATGTCCGAACAGCTGATCGAGTAAGTATGAGCGATCCAAACCTTTTTTTCCAGTTACGACCCATGTTCCTTGGGGAAAGTTGTTCAGTTTTATGGGGACTATCGCTGTGTTTCAGCTTTATACCCCTATTCTGTTACACCCTGTATAGGGTGACTTTTAATTAGTGAACGATAGAAAAGGATATGCATGTACTCGTGATAACAAACAACTTTTTCTATGGGAACAAGGTCGAAAAAAATGCTAATAATCGTTCAACTCTATCACAAATAAATATTATAAAAGTATTTTTAGTAGTTTTTAGGTAGGTCCTTACAAGATTGCTTTTGAAAAAACTAAAATAATTCAATTTTGCTTAAAACAACAGCTAATGTTAGATTTAAATATTTCATACATTAGAAATCTATATTTCATAAAATCCTAATCCTTATCTTAATATAAATGTCAATGTTTGTTTGTGCCGATGGATGGATGTTTATTACTTCATCACGTAAATACCACTGAACAGATTTTAATGAAATTTTACAATAACTTTGGCTTGGACATCAGAATAACATATAGGCTATATCACGCTATATTAATTTAAGATATTGCGTAATTTTTCCAAGATGGTAAATGCGTACGAATCTTGCTCTATTTCTTACCCTAAGGTTGCCTGGAAGATATTGCTACCTAGCAATAAGGCCGCCTGTCGCTTCTTATATTCTTGTTTGTGTCTGTACCTTATATCTTTGTGTGCAATAAAGAATATTTGTATTGTGTTGTATTGGCAGCCTCTTGTAAAATATAAACATAACGTAAGTATAAAAATAATAATATTCTTAAACCTAAATTGGTACTTACCATAGTAGTAATAGTTATGCAAAATAAGAAAACATTCTGGAAGTATAATTCGAAATAATAATAAGTATAACTAAAATATTTCTCGGTAATAATTTTTATTCGTTATTTATTTTTTATGCAATTATGCATGCATGACGCATTACATGAAACTACTTATTAAAAATTACAGTGTAGCAAATAACAAAGAATATTGGTAACTACATATAATCATTCTAATCCTACTAATATTATAAATGGCAATGTTTGTGTCGATGGATGAATAGATTAGAGGATGTCTGTTACTCTTTCACACAAAATCCACTTGACTCCTAATTAAACATTGCAGTAATATAGCTTGCAAAACGAAGTTGCCGGGGACAGGGAAAGATAGACAGATGAGGGGGAGTCCTTTGCCCAGTAGTGGGGTTTAACAGGCTACTAAAAAAAAAGAAATTGGACCGACGCCTTCACCGGAATAATTGAAAGCACTTATTTTAAGAAACGGAAAAGAACTTACATGGATCAAATGAAAGAGGGAATAGAAGTTGTGTCGTATCAGATGCTCAAATACGAAAATACGCTTTTTAAATGCAGTAAAAAATAAATTACATATAAAGATCGTTCAAGTTTTCTGTATTTCTTGCTATGAGCTTTTAATGATTGAAAAAGCGTGGGGCGCTGAAACAGGAAAGACTTTCTTAATGATGACCTTGAAATGGCTGAACCTATTTCCATATTATAGATTACAGACACAGACAGACACAGACAGACACAGACAGACACAGACAGACACAGACAGACACAGACAGACACAGACAGACACAGACAGACACAGACAGACACAGACAGACACAGACAGACACAGACAGACACAGACAGACACACAGACACACAGACAGAGGCGTCAAACTTATAACACCCCTCTTTTGGCGTCGGGGGTTAAAAATAAATACCAATAATACTCGTAACTTTCTGCCAAGCTTTCACCATGGAATCCGCTCCTTCAGCAACTTGAGGTCTTGTAAGAGCATAATGTTTATGCCGCCAAAAGGTTACCGAAGGGAACTAAATAATACTTATTTGAATGCTTCCAAAGCGCCCCACGCTTTTTCAATCAAATATTATCAATAAAAGCTCACAGTAAGAAATATAGACAACTTGAACGATGTATGTATTTATTTAATAGTTTATTGTAAGATGATAGTACATAGAGACTGAAAAAAAGAGAAGTTATACAAAAGGTAAAGCATATTTCTTAAAGAAATTTCTTCCTGCAGACCCCACACAGAGAGAAGTGATAGCATGAAGGCAGGATAGTCACTTAACCTACAATAAACAATAAGTATAAACCTAGACATATATGTTCGATAAATACACATACATAAATATTATAATTTATATAAATATATATTGTATTCTCTATGATAAAGAAAGATAGTACTCTGTATAATGTACGTATTAAAATTTATTTTTAACTTTTACATGCATTTAAAAAGCGTGTTTTCTTGAGTTTTTTAAACTATTTTTTTTGATGATTATTTTAAGAAACTCGCACAATAAGGTTTTAAAGACATGACGATAAATACGCACGAAATCGCGTGCCTCTATTAGTAAGTTATATTTTAAAACTGAATATTAAATACTTTAGTCGAATAACAGACGTTGAGTACAACAGTCATGTTGTATTTAATAGTTTTAATCGCTTTAGTCAACACGGTGCAATCCTTCGACCACCTTCTTCGCCCTGACTTCATGGCAAACCTCAACATGAAAATGAAACAACTGGAAAAAGATATGGCGAACATTAGACAAAAAATGCAAACCTCAATGGATACCATGAAGAAGGAAATTGCAACAAATATGGTCAAAATGAAGAAACAACTGCCATCGAAGACTACTATGATTATAGGCGATGAGTACATAATTACTGTTATTATGCCTTATAAGGACTATTTTAATGAAAACGATATACATATTGAAGTAAAAGGAAGGACTTTAAGCATAAAAGCAGAAGGGCGTAATATCAACGGTGACGGTACGAACACTTATATAGATTTCAGTTCTTTGCCAACTAACATCGATGTCCACGGAACTTGGAGCATTGAAGGTAACCTCATAAAGATAGTATTTCCTATAAAAGGGACTTACGAAAGTGTAACCGGACTTGGTCGCCCAGTTATCATAAATGCTGAATATCGCTGGCCTGTCAAAAGTACATATAAAGATGATGAAGGTGATGACGATATTGATGATGTTGATGAAAGTGATGAAAGTGAAGAAAGTGATGAAACTACAGAATATTGAAGAGGGGTTATAAAGGGCCGTTACGCACTAGAGGCTAAAACATATTTGCGTAAAAACCCTAAGTGTTGGCAACACCAACATAGATAAAATTTAAATTGTTCTATAATTTTGTTAAGTTGTACTTCCTGTTTTATATACTTCACTTACCCTGTAATACTCGACCTTACTCGACCTAACCGTGATAATATAGCACAATTCAAATCCTACAGTGCAGTTTTTTTTTATTTTCTTTCTTCGCCCAACTAAATACCAGTGCCTCAAGCTCTTCATCAACACTAAGTATGTATAAAATAACCAGAAAACATGTATCAAAAACATTTTTATATGTTTATTATTTGTTTTTTTTTTTACCAAAATGTAAGTTTAAACCGAATGGAGAGCAAAGATCTGTGTCTGTAGTTTAAATTTTAACTGTGTATTTAGAAATAAATTTAATATCATTCAAATAAGTTCTAAGTTTGTTTTGTTATTCACATGTTATTCAATTTATCAGTCATCTACTAAGTATTTGCCAAAATACAAGATTTTTAAGTGCAGTGTGGTACAGTCCCGCAAAAAAGTAAAGAATTTTAATACTTAGTGGCAATACTGTAGGATCATCCTTTTCTCTTTTTAAATAATATATAATAAACTTTATTTCGGACCAATAATCCATATTTAGTGTTAGTAATACAAAAGCCTTATTCCTAATGTTAGTTTAAAAAAAATACAAATATGGATTCACGTGTAACTGTGTCCACCGCTCAATTAAAGGACCTTGCATTGTCTCAGCCAATACAGTCAGGAGGCTATTGCTATTGCCACGCATCCTGCGCATCAAGGAAGCCACTCTCTTACGCAATAGTGTTGAAATCGTCAACATGTTCTTCTGTGAACATTCCCGATTTTAATTTCTTTACTTTTTTTTTGCTAGACTGTGCTCTCTCTTTAAAATCATGGTAAGTAGGTACACAATTACCCTTTATAAGCCTTCAAATTAAAAATCTTTTTTCATATTTTCATGCAAAAAGACCCTTATCAGATAATCAGCTGTTTTCTAAAGATATGAATCAAAACGACGTCTTAATACTGTGTAAGACAATGCTTAAGAGCTAATCGACCAATTTTGAATGAAAAGTAAAACAAAAACATGACGTGTTAAAATTTCAGCAGAATCGAACCACTGTGTTAATAAAATATCTACCATTTGTTCAAACAAAGACTTCGCGAAACTACTTAAATGTAGTAAAACCTAGAATAGTTATTTAATACATTTTATTACCTACAATGTTATCTGAAATGGTTTTTTTTCTGTTTTTATAGTCAACTTTAAACGATTACTTTTTAGATTACCTCGCTTAGGTCATTAATCGAACGTTAATAGTTAAGTGAAAGTAAAGGAAATTCATTCAGATATTTAACAGTTACATAAAAACTAGTCCATTAGACTCAGAACACACGGTGAAACGCAAATGAAACGCAACTGAAACTGTTAGTTACTTTTGAGTTGCATCGCAGTTTCTGCTATAGACTTCCTTAGAAAACCACACACGACGCAACTAGCAACTAGTTTGAAACGTTTCGTTTTAGTTGCGTTTCACCGTGTGTTTTGGCGCTAAATAGAGTTTTTTTTAATTCCAAAACGAAAATAATGGGACATATTTCCAAGACCTTTTCATATATAAGGCTTTTAGTATAACTATGAGCAAAGTACGGCGGCGGTAGGTATCTAGTCGTAGTTTGCAGAGACCAATTTATTCATCTATGAATATGAGATTTAAGACAGTTCAGGATAGAGAATCGTGGAGAAAGAGGACACAGGTCTTTGCCCAGCAGTGAGACTCTAACGGCTAGTTAAGATAAGACATAAGGCCCTTCTTAAACTGAAAAAAAAACGAGAACTACGGGACCAATACGGGACATCCCACGGAATTCCTAGGACAAGAACCGCAAACAGTTTTTTTTTTCTAGATATTTTTATTGATTAAAAAAAAAACAAAATTCATACTTCGAATCCTCATCATTTTGCTGTCAGTCATTAAAAAAGTCAAAACGAATTTTGACTGTCGGAATTCTCGCGAAATAATATCTCTTGTAATCTTGAAAATAATTGATTTTGCGGTGGAATTTCCTGTGAAAATGTCTCTACCATCAATTCTTCCTTTACTGCTGGAAAGGCGAAGGGCTTTGGAGCAACTCTGCATGTCTGATGACAATTTATTCAATGCCGTCGCCCCGTTCATGTCTGGCGACTTTCTCCCAAAAACCTATAACCTTCTGGGCAGGCAGTCTTCTCATGATGGATCCATCAAAGCTGATGCGAGCAAGATGCAGATCAATTTAGACGTCCACCATTTTGCTCCTGAAGAGATTTCTGTCAAGACTTCTGAAGGGTTAGTTTCCGCCAAAACACACAGTGAAACGCAACTGCAACGCCAGTGAAACTTCTAGTTACTTTTGAGTTGCATCGCAGTTTCTGCTATAGACTTCCTTAGAAAACCACACACGACGCAACTAGTTTGATATGTTTCGTTTCAGTTGCGATGCAGTTGCGTTTCACCTAAAAAGAGACCAAAGTTGGTCTAAGACCCAGAACACACGGTGAAACATTTTTTTTGGCGCTTAGTGATAGTCTGAAGGTAGATACAGAATGGTCAAAAGTCTTGGTAGACCTGCCAAACCAAGACCCTTTCCGTTTTATAGGCAGATATTGTTGATAACCAAGTTATTCTGCTAGCTTAGCATGGCACTCCGTGACAAGACGTTGTCATGCGTTTGTCACGCTTACGTCTCTGTCTATAGTTTTAAATGTGATAAGGACAGCATACGTGAGATAATGTCGCGGCACGCCGCCGTTAGGCTAGGCGACTGGGCGGCAAGCTGTGTTTGCCTGTAATTGGGTCTGCATCGAGCTAAAATTTAAGACATACTTATACGTAAGTTAAGATGTATACCTGTTGGCAAACCATTTAAATAAATAAATGTAAGCAATGTTCGCAATGCATTATGACATCAGCTCTGCAAAATAATATGATTAATAGTATACTTGTCACATGCAACATTATCCCACGTATCTACTTGCCTTCTCCGTTACGTTTTACCTTTTGTTTCTACCTAGACTGCGTCCCCAGTAGGCAAACTGTTAGCGGCCAACTGAGTGAGCCGCAAATTGTGGCGAACTAAAATTTGTGTAAGCTGCAAACGTACATCAATTTTCATGCGTCGTTACTCGTTACAAGCAAACTTATTAGTTAGTCGCTTATTTAGATAGTCGTTAGATAAACGTTGCAAACTGCGTAGAGTGAGCGCAAAACTAGCAAACTATGGACACGCCATTTATAATATATGAATGGGCGTACTAAATCGATACGCCGCAACCTCAGTCAGCCGCTAACAGTTTGCCTACTGGGGACGAAGCCTAAAGGAAACATAAAACGCAACGCGACGCAACGTGTGTCGACACTACGCGTCGGATTCTCATTGTGTGGCTTTGATCACAAAAATAATCTTCAACTCATAAAACAAAATTGCGTTTTAGGCCGTGGCCCCAGTAGGCAAACTGTTAGCGGCCGACTGAGTGAGCCGCAAAATGTAGCAAACTGAAATTTGAGTTAGCTGCAAACTCAAATCTATGAAATCACCGGTTTTGGTGGGAGTCGGCCGCTGTCTGAGATAGTCAGCGCGCGTAACGCTGCAAACTGCGTACAGTGAGCGAAAACTAGCTGACTGTGGACACTCCATTTTAAATATACCTATGGAAGGGCGTACTAAATCAATACGCCGCAAACTAGTCAGCCGCTAACAGTTTGCCTACGGCACTACGGCACTGGGGCCACGGCCTTACTGGATAGCATCGCATTCCAAAAACGATCCAATGACAAAATCATAGCTCTTACATGTTTACTCATTACCCTTTATTATTTGAATCTAAAATTACATAAAGTGAAAGAGATTTTGCCCTTATCTGTCTGGTTTTCCCCTACTTATCTTGTAGCTTCAAACTAGCAATTTACCTACTTACTCACTTGATTCATTCTATTATTATTATAAATGTCAATGTTTGTGCCGATGGATGGATGTTAAGTTACTTCATCACCTAAAAACCACTGAACAGATTTTAATGAAATTTTACAATAACTTAGCTTGGACATTAGAATAACACATAGACTATATAATTTTAAGATAACACAACTTTTTTTCAAGATATGACGATAAATCGTACAAAGTCGCGGGCAGCCTCTAGTCTGACATAAATTATTTGTATTAAACATACGATAACTACGATCAGTCAAAGGGTATGTACATATATTCATCATAGTTATCTTACATACTAATGTTATGACCTTTGATAATTCTTCTTTCTGGAAAAACCATCAGCATCTTGGTTACCATCCAACATATATTAAAAAACTTCAATGAACAATCATTGAAGTTTTTTAATATATGTTGGATGAAATATTAAAAATTAGCACAAGCTGATAATAAAGGATGAATGCATAATGTGATTGATAGAGAAGAATGGAAGGGTGCGGGGGAGGCCTTATGCCTAGAACACACGGGGAAAAGCAACTCACGTTTTCCCTTTGTTTTCCCCGTGTTTTCCCCGTGCAAAGCAACTGCAACTGCTAGTTACTTTTGCAACTAGTTTGAAAACCACACACGATGCAACTAGTTTGAAACTTTTTAGATTAGTTGCGTCGTGTGTGGTTTTCTAAAGGAGTCTATAGCAGAAACTTAGATGCAACTCAAAAGTAAATAGCAGTTGCAGTTGCGTTTCCCCGTGTGTTCTGGGTCTTAGCGTATCAGTGAGACACGATAGGCTATAAAAAAAACATAACACTAGTTACAGAAATGACTTTCAAAGTTAATTGTATCGCCTGTTATTGGTTTTTGTAAACGAAAATCGTAGTCAAATATTATAATTTATTTTATAGGCACAAAAAATGCTCTTGAAACCGTTACATTATTATAATAGGTATACATTTTTTAAAGCTAGTGCTAGATTCGCAAAGTGCAGTTTCCCCCAGAGAACAACCTACCAAGAAACTCTGTGGGGTTGCTCTTTTCAAATAAAGTTTTACAATTCTTATAAGTACTTACCTAGTGATCATAAAAACACCTCTTTCTCATGGCGTAATGGTTATACCGCTTTGCAACTTTAATTAGTCATATAGTCATGCCTTTTCTGCAGCTTGTATGTCATGTTTCAGGTTTATCATAGTGGAAGGTCGGCATGAGGAGAAGAAGGATGAGCACGGATGGGTGTCGCGGCAATTTACTCGCCGTTTTCCTCTTCCTGCTGGTAAGTAACAGACCACAGTCTTTAAAGGCCGATAGATTAGTTGGGCTCTTCATCAGTAGATACGTAGATTTGCAGCGTGCACATTGGGCTCTTACTATAATGATTTTTATAGGCATTTGTGATACTGAATAATGTCATATTAGCTAAATATCCCACTCGCAAAAAGTCACACTTGCGTAATGTCACACTTTCCAAGGAAAGCAGTTTTCAATGACTCGTCTACAACTTTAAAATGTACTAGGAGACTATGATTTCTTAAGAGGTTTTTATCCTGTAGGTATGTCATACATCCCGAGGAAAGTAAGTTCTCAATGAATCCATCTAAAACTTTAAAATGTACTAGGAGAGTATGATTTCATAACACGTTAATTTATCGTCTCACATTCCACGGAAATGAAGTTTTCGATGAACCCAACCAGTGTGGGTACTAGGAGACTATAATTTCATAAGAGGTTATTATTTCTTTCCACAGCCTGTAACATAGAAGCAGTGCAGTCGAGGCTGTCTTCGGACGGTATTCTAACAATCATTGCCCCGATGGAGACCACGGCTGAAAGAGTGGTGCCCATCGAACAAACGGGCCCGGTTCGAAAGGAGAGCCAGGATGTACAATAAATGAGTTTTGTGTTGGTGAAAAATAAAGGGGTTTCGAAATATGGTGGTTTTTCTGTTGTGTGATATTAGCAAAGTGGCAGGGCCAGCAGCTTTTTAGATTTTTTGTCCAATAATGTGTTTCCGATTTTTCTGTGTGATATTAGCGTCGTATAATGTGGTGGCAGGATTTTCGGATTTTTGACAAAGAATGTGTTTCATTTATTAACTTAACAATCATCTTTTTTGCAACTGTTATTAGTACCTAATTCCTTAATTAGATATTCTCGAATTCTCATTTTGGCAACTTCTCGTTGCGATGTTGAAGACTACATTTTAAAAATCTTTTACAGCGCCATCTAGCTAGCGTCAGTGGAACTACAAAGAGTTTTATGTGTCAAACTAAAGTGTTAGTAAATCCATGTTGACCAGATAGATGGCGCTGTTTCAACAAAAGATTGTAGGGACCCCTGCCTCTACCTCCACCACTACTACCAATCGACAGTAGTAGTCTACTATCGATAGTATCGATTGTGCTATCGATAGGGTACATGTTTTTGACGTTTAACATTCGATTGTAAAACTATCGATTTTTCGGCAACGCTAATTCATACAAACAGTCTTTCGCATGCATGGGCTAGCCTAGCGATGGTTGTCGCTTTCTCTTTATTAGTCTCTGTCTAAAGACTTGTAGTGACAAGGACGGAGTAGGCGAGAAAGTAATAGTTTAGCCATGTTCATATTTTTATCACAAAATTGTGAAAAGTTACTATTTAGTTCAGAAATTAAAACACAGTTGTAGAGACTCAAAATTTACTTTTTTTTATTTTAAATTTCGACATATACACACACGCATCCATTCATACAACACAAACTTATACCTACTTAGGTACCTAGGTATTTAAATATGATCGATCATACATCTCACCTAAAATTATTGCAGACAAATTAAATGCACTGGAATATTTTCAACACTAAAATTACTTCTAAGTTCCGCCTACTTCTGTTCTTTAACTTCTTTAACTTCATTCTCTTCCATTTGTTTCTTAACTGGTCCAGTTTGTATAATAGGAACAACTCTTTCATTGGTGTCTTTGGGTGGTGCTTTAAGTGGCGCAGTAATGCTCAGGACCCCATCTGAAGACAATCTTGAAGTCACAGAGTCCTCTCTAATGCCTTCTGGTAAAGGATATCTTCGGACAAAGCTTCTAGATATGTACCCATGTTGATCCTGTTTTTCTTCATGTTTTGCTTCAACAACAAGAAATCCGTCCGCTGTTTTGACTGAAATTTCTTCCGGTGCAAAGTGCTGAACGTCCAAATTGACTTGGAACTTGTCTTTATCTTCTTTTATTGTTGATCCGGCGTCTTGATTCGAAGCTTGAAGGTTCCGCCATGGTCGGTAATAGTCTCCGCTTGATTTGGGAACGGCAATCACAGTTAGGTAGTCATTTGGTGTGAGTCCTAGACCAAAATGTTGGTCTAGAAGCTGTCTTGGGCGTCTAGGAGCACTATATTCCAAGTAGAATGGATAGAGGGACATTTTGACGTAGTTTTTCGTTCACTTTGTTGAGTATTTTAGTGAAAAAACTATGAAATTCGTTTCAGATTTTCACCGGTCGCTCGTTTGTTTATTGAATGACGCTTTCGACGCGAGCTGTCGTTTATATTTGAAGCGCCATCTAGCGTCGTCTCGAAAATTCTAGAACATATTATTTGATGACGCGCATGCTTGAATATAGCAGAGGTTGTCAACTTTTGGCGCAATTTTAAGGAAGATCTTTTTTATTTCTTTAAAAAGTATACAATATTAACCTATAATTCTGAATATTGTGATTAAAAACTTACCGTGAGGAAAGAGAACCAATTTAATTAAACAACTGGCAAAGAAGAATAAGAGCAATACCAACTTTTTATATCTTTCTACCTTATTGGTACTTACCTACTTACCTTCGTCTTACTTTAATTTATTTTATTTTTATTAGATGTCTAATTTACATTATTTTACCTTAGTCTTAGAAAAAGCAAATAATTGCTAATAAGAGACATCACATGAACATGAGTGCTACAATAAACTAAGTCAGCTATTGTAGATAAGGTAGGTAGGTACTTACACCTCTAAATTATGTACGAAATAATTACACAGAATTAATTATTAATCTGTTATTAATCAGTTCTTAAATATGACAAATTGAATGTTATTAATAACTTTATTTTTTATTGCAAATCAAATACAAATTACTTTCGTACTTATTCTGGAGATTGTTAAAATAATAATTCAGAAAG
The DNA here is from genome assembly GCA_947563765.1 of Anarsia innoxiella. Lineage (NCBI taxonomy): Eukaryota > Metazoa > Arthropoda > Insecta > Lepidoptera > Gelechiidae > Anarsia > Anarsia innoxiella. Next base: position 1,274,705 of record OX387393.1, read on the forward strand.
TTATACAAAATAATGATAATTCCAATGGAAATTCTTTTTTTTACTCTTTCTAGGACAACCAACATTTGTTTACCTTACTACTTATTCACAAAAATGTTTAGCACCACTGTTTGAAACTTCTACTCGGCACTAGATGTCACTATAACAAATTCTAGAAAGTTCGTTCTGCTATTAGCTACTAGATGGCGCTAGATGTACCAAAAATTCATAAAATATTTATAGCCAAATTGCGTGTTTTGTACATTTGGTACTGTTTGAACATAGTTACAGCATTATCCAATAATATGTACATCTTGTTACATCGATGAGTCATATAGCTATAGAAATTCGACCTTGGGGCAAAATAACATCTTTTCTATTCTCAATAGTCATGAACAAATACCTACCTACATTACCTATTATAGGTACCTACTTATTCATATTGTTCTTATCCACAAGCATTCATTTGCGTTGTTACACTAGTTAATTGTTTCAAAAGATACTTCTAAGTACCTACCATCAATGGATTGAATAATTATTCGCACATTTATAATCATTAGTTAATCGTCATTTAATTACATGCTTGTTGTATTTTGCTACTTGTAATGAAAAAAAAATAACAACCTTAACCTCAAAATGCAACAGTCCCCGACCGGCAAGCAAACAGCTGCCAGGTATCTCTTTCCAACTTACTACAGTTAAATCAACCTCTCTCTTTCTGTCCAGACATTCGTGCCCCTCTACTCAGACATCAGTCATTCGCCTTTCATTATCAGCTACAGTTGTGTGATTTTTGTTATTTTTAACCTTAAAAGTAGAGTTTGTAGCAAAATGGCGCCCGTGTCGAAGCTAGGAAGAGGGAAACCTTTGAAAAATCAAACCAAAGAAGTGTTGCATAAGATTTATAGATATTTCGAGACAGAGATAGAAAGAGACCCGAATTCAACGGTAACTGCGGCTCAACTCGTCACACACTCCACCGGCATTTCAATGAATGCTATCAAGCGTGTGCTCACCGAGTACAAGGACAAGGTCACCGTAAAGAAAGAATACAAATCAACAAAGAGACGATCTAAGAAAACCGTAACTTCGGACGACTTCGACGCACAAGCTATTAGAAAAATAATCCATGGTTTCTATAACGGAGATGATGAATTCCCAGTCATGAAAGATTTATACCTAATTATGAAAGGTGATATCGACTACCAAGGCTCTCTATGCACTTTAAGACGAGACGTCGCAAAACTAGGCTTCAAATGGATGGAAAAAGAAGACAACAATAGTATTTTGATAGAAAAACACGAATTGCGATACGCTAGAGTACAATATTTGAGTAAAATCGAAAGTTACAGAGCACAAGGGCGAAACATTGTTTACACCGGCGAAATAGCTATTGAGAGTAGTCGATTATCTTCGAAACCAAAGCCAGATGGCAGTTCTACAATGTTAAAGCAACCTGCCAAATCTAGACTAGTAATTTTACTAGCAGGAGACCAAAACGAATTATTAAGAAACACTCTATTCATGTACGATGCAAATAAAAGAGATTTTAAAGAAGAGAGTGAGTGTAAGAGAGAGAATTTCGAGCAAATGGAAAAATGGTTTAAATTCCACTTGATACCTGTGTTAAAACCTAATAGCATTGTTGTTGTGGACGGTGGATCACCTTTCCACAATAGAGTTTCAAATCCGACACCACATTCGAACTCGAGAAGATCGGAAATGATGGACTACCTTACAGCTAGAAACATACCTCACACCCCTGATATGTACAAGCCACAACTATACCAACTAGTCTTACTAACTAAAGACAAATACTGTGACTACAAAACTGACGCTTTATTAAAAGAACACGTATTAAGACTCCCGCCTCATCATAAAGAAATAAACCCAATTAAAAATATTCTAGGAACTGTAAAAAGTTATATAGGTAAAGACTTATGCTTAGTTGTGGAGAGCGTAATGAAAATTGCCAAAGAGAAAGTGTTGTCGCTTCATAATGAAGACTGGAAGATTTCGTGCAGAATGGTGGAAGCTGAAGAAAATGATTTGAAGGCGACTGAAAAGTTAATTGATGAAATATCGGAGAGTTCTTTCAAGAATGTGGATGAAGAGTCAGAAGAAAGTGATGATGAGGTAGAAACAGACTCTGATAGTGATTAGCATAGACTTTTGGAGGCAAGCTTGTGAATAGACCAAAGAAAACTGTTTAGTTTGTAAGACTAAAAATCGGATTTTATACAGGGTGTAACAGAAAGAGGGTAAAAAGCCAAAACACAGTGATAGTCCTCATGAAACTGAACAACTTTCTCCAAGGAACATTAGTCATGACTTGATAAAAATTTTTGGGTCGCCCATACTTACTCGATCAGCTGATCGGACATTTTGTATGGGAAAGAGAATTTTTTTTTCGAGTTACGACCCATGTCTTTTGGGGAAAGTTGTTCAGTTTCATGAGTACTGTCGCTATGTTTTGGCTTTATACCCCCTTTCTGTTACACCCTGTATAAATACTTACTAATGATTATGATTAAACAGATAACATTATTTGTATTACATGTTTTATTTACATAAACCTGCTAACTTTATTTGAATTAAAAATCCATCAATATCTAGTTATAAAATAATCATCTTCAAAAATTATCTTATTTATTGAAGTTAGTCAAAACAATGAGGAAGGGATGAAATAGCTGTAAATTTTCGAAATTATCTTTAAATGTGCTCTAAATAAAAAAAAATCCAAAGTATTTTCAATAGCTATCAAATCTATTCTAGATGTGATACTTTTTCTTTTAGTATTTTAAATGCGTGTTAATGCAAAGAGATGCAATGAGATGAATCTTGTCTTAGAGTGCATTTCACGAAAGAAGTCCCCCGTCCCCCGGATATTTTTGGAACTAAATGTGACAGGTCTATTTTCCCTATTTTATGATCTTTTCCCCGATAGTTGGTAGAAAACCTCTTACGTAACTTAATAAAAATACACTTTTTACATAACAGAAATATAGCTAAGTAGACATTTTTATCAAAATACATACCAACCTACTCATGGAATGACAAGAACAGTCGAAATATGCAGGAAATTAATGATATTATTTAACACGTTAGCGCGCGGTACCGGCTATAACCGTGAAATTAAGACTCAAAATAGGACGGTACGGTCCTTTCCGTAAATTGTAGTAAAGCTTATGACCATTACTACGGCCACAGCTGCTAAGTTTCCATTAAAAAAAATTTAGGCCTTCTTCTTTTTTCTTTTCACTTCTTTTCTAGAAACAAACTCTTTGTTGCTACTGTCAAAATTAAATAAAATGTATGTTTCTTTGAACCATAAGCCCATACCAAAGATTTTTAATATAGTCATAGATGGCGAATAAAGAGACAAACCAAAGCTCCTATATCTAACTCTTTAATCCTTATTAGCATATCAATGAGTGGAGTGAAACAAACAATACTGTTTGTTTTTATTATTTTTCAACGTGTCACTAAAATTTATGAAATGGTCCCATTTTGGTCCCAAACCATGCTAACAAATTAAGAAGTCGAGTTTCCTTTGGTCCCATTCAATACTACGAGAAGTCAAAAAAGTTCTCATAACCTGTCAACTTAATTTTGTACTATTATTCTTAGTTGTCAGAAAGTTGTCAGATTGTTGATGTTTTTTCTATTTTTTAATTAAAATTGGATAAATATCTGCGTAAAAACGTGTTAGAAAGCATCGAGAAGCTTTTATCAATTATAGGTGCTGATGTCGTGTGCTGTAAAAGGATGCAAATCCCACAGTTCAAGAAAAGAAAACGAAAATGAACTGATAACATTCCACCGGTAATTTTGTTGAGATATTTTTCATTATTGTATTAATATTGATGAATGATATTGATAGATGGTAAGAATAAATATTTATTTTATTTAAATACTACACATATTTGTTGTATTTGTGACGATTTTTCAGATAAACAAAATTGGCGATTTTAGGTTACTAGTGATATCAAAATTGTTATCGATATGATTATTAATATCTACGATTTTTTAGATTTCCTGAAAAGGACGTTGAAAGAAAAAATCAATGGATAAAATTTACAAACAGGCCGAACTGGATACCATCGAAACACGCCAAACTTTGTTCTAAACATTTTCCGGACGCTGCTTTCACGACAACGGATAATACAAAGTTCAGACGCCTCAATAGTGATGAAATTCCGTCACTAAACATAGCGAAAGATACAGATTATCTAAAAATTAGGATTCATTATATTACAAAAAATATTTTTTATTTACACACTAAAAAATTCGCAGCCACTTGACAAAAACTATTATTTTTAAAGGCCAATAATGAAGATTTTTATTTTTATTTATATTTTAATGCGCAGTTAAAAGCGAAAAAATATTGGTTTCATTTTTTACCAATGTCGAAATAAAAAAAACATGTACATAACATTAAAAGATTATTTTATTTAACTTAAACACTGACGTCTATTAACCCGGCGTCAGCTAGAGTGCATTCCATGAAATAATGCCTTTTTTTTGGAATGTTGGCAGTTGGTAATTTGTATGGCAATGACAGGTCTCGCCACACTAATTTCCATCTACCAACATTCCGAAAATAGGCATTATTTCATGGAATGCACTCTAGGTTGGGTCATAACTACCCGTGTTGTTTTTATATGCGGATATTTTCAAAAATAGGTTAGGCTAATAGAGGTCTTGAGAAGAAATTTTCTAATTGCTTTGATGATCGACATCCACTAATACCGATAATCAGCACATCACTAGCAAAACACAAACTTGTGACAACCTTCTACATGGCGAAACGACATTGTAATATATGTCTCTTTCTAGCGCACTGATAACATCGCTAGTAAAAGGAAATAGAACATATGCATCTCACTTCTTATTTGACATTTAATCTATGTAATATTATTAATCTAAGGCCCATACTCACAAATCATCACTACGGTAATGTAATGTCAGTTATAGTTGTATGGGACTTTGTTCGAAGAGTGCGTCAGTGCGTCGTTGCAGCGATTACTGCTATAGCTGTTATTATTGTTATGTTGTGTTTTGATGTATCATAAAATAAACAGTACGGGATCAATTATTTCTACTGCCAAAGTACGAAAACCTACCGCGCGCTATCGTGTTAATTTAAGACATGAAATAAAGCGCCGCGGCTAGGGGACTCCTTTCGCGAAATGGACTCTACCTACTTTGTTTGTTGTCCAATAAAAACTTCGCTAAAAATCCAATCAAATCAAAACACTTCCGACGTGCTTTTGTCAGTGTCAGTCACGACTCTGGAAACCTCCTGGAAACCCAAAGAATTTTCTTCTCAATAAATTTTCTATCTAAATTATCGTTTACTTAAATCGCAAGTTAATATTCCACCCAAAGATGCTTTTGTACCCATTTTTACTCCCTCCATTCAAAGCTAATTGCGATCCTACAAATCTACCTAATGACATCGACATGGTGTCTAACGTGGTCTCCAACGACGATATGCCCTGTATGAATAACCCTTGTAATACTACATGCTGTAATTCTACGTGTATGAATCTAGGGTCACAAATACCAATACCTGATGGATACAAGGGTAACGCCCGTATAATACCAATCCATGGAGACAAGGACGACTTTCAAGTAAATATCGACGTACATCAATTTAAACCTGAAGAAATCAGCGTTAAAGTTGTAGATAGATTCTTGATAATTGAAGCTGGACACGATGAGAAGAAAGACGGAAATGGTTGGGTAAAGAGATATTTTTCCCGACGGTACACTTTGCCTCAGAACTGTAATGTAAACGCTATTCAATCCCGTCTCTTTTCGAATACGATTCTCAATGTCACAGCTCTAGCTAATTCTCACCAACCGAAGGTAGTGCCTGTTGTACAAGCTGATAGTGGCAATCAATTGGAACCTACTTGTAAAATGCATAACGTCGAGCGCGTAGAAACTGGCGACGATGTTCGTCATTCAGAAACTTCAATTGACAACTCTGAATTATGTGTCGATAACATTTCAAATGAAAAACCTATTTTGGGACGGAAATTTATTGCTGCAATGTGTATTTAGAGTTTACAGCTATGATATAACGTCCAAATTTTCTATCGCATTTTGAAAGCCTTACGAATATAGGTTAAGTACGTTTATACTAAATTTTAAGGATTCCGCACATATGTGGATTAATTTACCTGATTTAAATCTTAATAAAACGATAGAGTGAAGCATGTATTGTCTGTAATATAGAGTTATTTCTGAGTACCTAGGTATTTTTTGGCCATAGCTGAAAAACAAATATGTTAACCTCCTGACTACTTGTGGTGTGTCAATGATTTTTATTCAAAGATGGAACTATAAAGTGAACTGATTTAAATATAATTTGTTAAATCGTTAATTAAAACTAACGGTTCTGTCTAAGAATATATTGACACTGTTATTTAGATTTACCTAGCAGTTTTCTATATCAGTATTTAAGAATTTAATTAAAATAAGTACTTAATCATTAACATCACTTTTGGTTTTATTTCTCATTTAAGATTATCTACAATAAGGGATAGTTAGATAGAAGAATGAATATAAATACCTTAGACCCAGAACACACGGTGAAACTGCTAGTTACTTTTGAGTTGCATCGAAGTTTCTGCTATAGACTTCTTTAGAAAACCACACACGACACGTAACCACAGAACCTATAATAAATAGTAGGTACTACATACGTAACTAGCAGTTTCAGTTGCGTTGCAGTTGCGTTTCATCGTTTGTTCTAGGCCTTACCCATAGCCCTTTGGAGCCCTAAAACTTATAAATCTTTTAAACAAAATCCGTTCAATAGTTAAGTAAGTATTCTATCTATTTATCTATCGTTTATTATTTATCATTTGGCGGTGGACCTTATACTACTCAGTTTAGAATAAAATTATTAAGAATAACGATAGGTACGAATTCAATTCTTACGCCGTTGCAGTGGTGGCGCTGTGTGTCGGGTCTCCTACTTCCCTAAAATATGTGGAAGGGGTTGATGGCTGGCACATGCGTTGAGACCTGTGTGAAGGTGCTGCTGTGATGGCCGGTCATGTCATGCGGATCCCATCAAACTAAGCATTTCACTTCTTTGTTTCCCATTTGCTTGCCTTACTTTTTCCTGGATATTGTGGGGTCAAATTTTTATTATTTATTTATGGATAGCTGTTTTGAAATATTAATTTGATTATATGTTTCTGTGTTTATGCCTGAGATTTGTAAAACTTAAATTAAAAAGAGCAACCCTACAGAGTTTCTTGCTAGGTTCTTCTCTGGGGAAACTGCACTCTTGCGAATCTAGCATTAACTTTAAAAAATGACCCGTCTTAAGTGTTGTCAAAACCTACAGGATTAAATGATTTTCATTTCATTTTATTTCATTTCAATGTACCTAAACCAAAAAGACTACATTTGAATTTCACATAAAAAACCTTTTCGAAGTATCACTCTCTGTATGAGAGTAGGCTTGTGCCCCGCGTACCTACTCCATACGTTCCTACTCTGGAAAAATTTATGCCGGTTTAAAGGCAGCCCCGACGGATATTCCTCGGTCGGGGCTTTTGAGTTATTTTATTCGTTTTCGATTAGCGTCATGGGATTTTTTAATTAAAGTCGAGCGCTTCGCTGGTCATCAAACTCTGAGTTGCATCTACTGCAAGTGCATCTGGCACAATGCCAGCACAATATTAGATCAATGACGTAGCAAGATTGCACATTTGTTTTTCAAGGCGTTTATTTATGAAGATATTTATTTACTTTCGATACATAGATATAGGTACTATATCCTATTATTAAGTAATATTATTATACATGTTAGTCGCTGGAAACCGCTGGATGTGGGCAGCGCAAGACCGGTCGTTGTGGAGATCCTTGGGGAGGCTTTTGTCCAGCAGTGGACGTCCATAAGCTGACATGATGATGATGATGATGGATGGATAGATGTGTGAATGTTTGTTACTCTTTCACGCAAAAACTACTCAACGGATTTTGATGAAACTTTATCAATATTGTAGCTTATCCATCAGAATAACAGAAAGGCTATATTGTTTTATGATATAGTGTGAGTTCTCCAAAATAAGACAATAAATTATTATCTTGTCATATTTTACAATACTACCCATTCAAGAAAGGGAATGGAGCTTTAAATTTTTCATGCCGCTATATGCTTGTTTACTAATAGTTTAAGATAAAAATATTGAAGTAGTATATTGTTTTGTAAGGAGAAAACAAAACTGTTATTTGCCATAACATTTAGTTTAGGTAATTAGATAAAATATGACTACACCTACACCACCGACACAGAGTTTCTTGCTAGGTTCTTCTCTGGGGAAAACTGCACTCTTGCGAATCTAGCATTAACTTTAAAAAATGACCCGTCTTAAGTGTTGTCAAAACCTACAAGATTAAATGATTTTCATTTCATTTCATTTCCCTAAAGATTAAGTGACCGTTTCACCAGCTAAAGATAAAATTTAACTGCCAGATAAACCTGATGTCTATACAGGGTGTAACAGAAAGGGTATATAAAGCCGAAACACAGCGATAGTCCTCATGAAACTGAACAATTTTCCCCAAGGAACACGGGTCGTAACTCGAAAAAAATTTTTGGATCGCCCATACTTACTCGATCAGCTGATCTAGCATTTTGTATTGGGAGACGAAATTTTTTTTTCGAGTTACGACCCATGTTCCTTGGGGAAAGTTGTTCAGTTTCATGAGGACTATCGCTGTGTTTCGGCTTTATATACCCTTTATGTTACACCCTGTATATTGATGTCTATGAGAAGTCTATTTCATAAAACATGAAGTTTTAAACAGAGACAGGTATAAAACATCTGTCAGATAAATTTTATCTGGGGGTGGTGAAATAGGCCCTTAGGATCTAATAAACAGTTTACTATGTAGGTACTAAATTAATTCAATCAATTCTTGGTAATATGGCGGTCCTTCTTTGATTTCGCCAATGTCCAGTGGTGTAAGCTAAGTAAATCAAAAGTAAGCTAAGTAAAATTAAATCGAAAAAACTCAATAAATTGTCATAAGTCCATCTTGAACCAGCTAAGTAAATCAAAAGTCACGCAATTAATTACGCAGATATCTTGCACACATGTAGGTTGGTAATATTTGGCAGCGAAAGTGTTTACTCGTACATGTAAGTATGTAATATAAAATAGAATAGAAAATATTTTATTCAGTACCTACCAATCAAAACAGATTATGTAGTACATTAAAAGACTTAACACTAGATGGTCTCGATCGATACTGAAAGGGCCATCCAGCTCAGTACCTATACTGCTGCGACTCCAGGCCACAGCAACTGATTTTCAGCTGGAACCCTAGCAAACTAAAAATATGAATCAGATATCCTTGCACCGGGAACGACCAGGGGGGGTTTATTTGATTAATTATAAGTTTTGACATTTGTATTTTATCAGATGAAATAAATAAACTGTTTATAGACCCAGATCTATTTTACTGTAAGTTAGGTCAGACACGTCCCGGATCTGGGTCTATTATACCTATTATGAAAATCAAAATTATGTGGTACCTAAGTAGATACGTTATGTACATTGTACGTATAAGACCCAGAACATAAAGGAAAACGCAACTGCAACTGCTAGTTACTTTTGATTTGCATCTAAGTTTGTGCTATATGTACCTAGACTCCTTTAGAAAACTATACACGTCGCAACTAGTTTGAAACGTTTCAGATTAGTTGCATCGTGTGTGGTTTTCTAAAGGAGTCTAGCAGAAACTTAGATGTAACTCAAAAGTAACTAGCAGTTGCAGTTGCGTTTCCCCGTGTGTTCTGGGCCTAATTGTGTATGTTTGTCATTCATTACATTAATTACATTAGAATTAAAAAATAAAATCCAAAAATAATTGTTAAATCAATAACTTTATTTACAGTTCTACAAACTTAAAATTAGAGATTGCGTAACACAGATTATTAGATCAGTCTTTAAAAAAAAATAGCACATAGGATGGCACCTTATTCGGCCTTATCTTCTTTGATCGGGTTTGGAGATCCTAGTTGTTTCTTGATAGGCCCAGTGTGCGTGATTGGAATAATCTTTTCACCAGTAGAAGGTAAGGCGAGGACTTTTGGAGCGGTCACAGTCAAGACGCCGTCAGAAGACAACTTTGACTCCACTGTGTCAGGCAGACAGCCTTGTGGCAGGGTGTACTTCCTTATAAACTGCCGTGACACATATCCATGCTCGTCTCTTCTCTCCTCATGCTTTCCTTCCACTACGACTTGACCATCTAAGACTTTAACTTGCACCTCTTCCGGCGAAAAATGCTGAACATCGACGTTCACTTGAAATTTCTCGTCGTCACTTGTTATTTTCGTGCCCATTTCCTTCAATGCCATTTGGTTAAAAGCACTGGATAACTCCTCCATAGGTTTGAAGTAGTTTTCCCATCGGCGAAAAACGTTGTCCCAAGGTCGGAAAAACTCAGGTGGGGCGAAGAAATCGCGGGGCACCAAGCGGTTGAAGAAAAAGTCGTCCGGGCGGAAAAAGTCGCGTTCCATCATCTTGAATGGCCTGTCGAAGTCGTAATAATGCGGAATGATCGACATTTTCGACTAGATTTGGTCTTAGGTTCCTTTCGTACTGTTACTCGCTTTTGCGTCTTTTCTCAAGTGAATACTGAATGCAGTTCGCGCCATATGCCCGCTTTTATATCTCAGCGGAACAGCGCCACCTGTTATCGAATCGAAATACCCGAAGTTTCGAGAATAGCATCCCGTTTTCCAGAACAAATTAGAATGCGCGCGGCTGTGGTAGAAAAACGCTAAACAATATAGTGCTATTCTATTCGGTCGCATAGTACGAGTTATTGAATAACGCCATCTAGTGTCGAGTAGCGGTACTAATAAAGCGGTGTATTTGTTATGATAAGTACAAATTATTCTCGATAGAGTGCGTGTTTCTAGAATAATCAAAAGTCCAAATAAATACGATTATATATGTAACACATATTCTACATTATTCTACGCATTTCTACGTCATAATAATTTATAATTAGCACATTATTTTAGCAAAATGATTTACTAAATGCCTATCAGGCTTATCTATCTACTACGCGCTCTACGCGCAGAAAATGTCAATGACTTAGGACGGGGTCATTTCATTAATTTACAATTAGATGCCTACTACTAGGTAGGTATTTATTACACTGAATTATAAAGTTAGGAACGTAAGATGTAACTGATCAAAAAAATATTTAAATAGTAAAAATTAAAAAATAATGTTTTTTGTTTTAAATTGTTTGTTGTTTTATTGTTGTTTATATTTTAATGGTTATCCTGGAAAATAAGCATTATTTAGGGTACTACGAAACTTGTTTCTTGTAAATAAAAGGTAGATAAAGAAGCCACTAATTACTAAAGTCGAAACTAAAAACTACCTAGATATAACAATTAATAAAACTGAAGACTTTAATTTGAGCTTTAATGCAATTAGGGGTCAGCCTTACCTAAAGGTAGATTAATTAATAAATTTAATGAAGCTTTAACTCTTATGAACTAATCTGCAACCAGCTGCAAGATAACAAAACAATGGGGATGATGACTACATTCAAAAAATAATTAGTCCGTCTTTTAGGCTATTAAAAAATATTTGAAACACGTTTTTTACCTGATTAAATACATAAATAAATACAAAGATACAGAGCATCAAAGTTACGGAGTGGGGTATTGACGTCACTCCTCAGTTAAAATCGTACTGAGGCGTGACGTCACGAGCAACTTTAACCCAGTGTATCTTTGTAATTTTTAGTTTAAGAGAAAAAAGAAAAAATACATGTCGAATATTTTAAAATAATCTATGTGATGGACTAAAAAATTTTTTTTTTTTGTCATCATGCCCATTACATAATCTCCTATTCTCGTTAAGTTAGGTAAGTCCCTATCTACATAGTTATTTTTATCATAATAGACACTTTTTTACACCTAAAATGGACTCTTTATACTTTACATTTTAATAAATAATGATTGTTTATAATATATAGGGTGACTTTAAATTAGTGAACGATAGAAAAAGATATGTAAGTACTCGTGATAAGGATAACAAACAACTTTTACTATGGGACCAAGTACGAAATCATAAAAAAAGTTCCTCCATAGTACTATCAGCTGATGTATTTTGTATGGGGGGTTCAACATTTTTTGAATGATTTCAACCTTGGTCCCATAGTAAAAGTTGTTTGTTATTACGAGTACATGCATATCCTTTTCTATCGTTCACTAATTTAAAGTCACCCTATATAACTAAGTACCTATTTAGTAATGGAGTCAAGGGGTATCATTTTTACAGCCACTGAGTAACTGACAGACGTGTGTGATAAACCCAGAATATAGTGAACTTATTTTATTGCAATATGGTGGGTGGAAAAAGCTGGAATGTGTTGTGTTTTGTGTTCTTTTTAGTTGTTTTAAGGTAAGTTTTTGATTTATTTATTTATTTATTTAACAGTTTATTGTAAGATGATAGTACATAGAGACAGAAAAAAAAGAGAAGTTATACAAAAGGTACAGCTTATTTCTAAAAGAAATTTCTTCCTGCAGACCCCACAGAGAGAGAAGTGATAGCATAAAGGCAGGATAGTCACTTAACCTACAATAAACAATAACTACACATATATTCGATAAATACACATACATAAATATTATAATTTATATTAATAGATATTATAATATATTGTATTCTCTATGATAAGGAATGATAGTGCTCTTTTTGTTAATAGGTTTTACTTAATGAAAATATCCATTAGTTACCATAGCTACAATGAATACCTACCTATCTTCAAATAAACCTGTTTTTGGGTGGTGTGGGTGTGTCATCTCAGAGAAACATCCTCTGTGTTAGTTACTAAAAGGGCATTGGCCGTCTTCGCCCTTTCGTCATGTTACTAAGTGCTTAGGTTATTATATCTCTTTTATTATTTTTCTATTACCCTCTTTCGTCCTACTGCTTGGAAAAACCCTCTCCCATGCTTCTCCAAAGATTTCATTTATTGGACATCCCTAAGGCCGTGGCCCCAGTAGGCAAACTGTTAGCGGCTGACTAGTTTGCGGCGGCGTATCGATTTAGTACGCCCTTCCACATATTTGAAATGGAGTGTCCACAGTCAGCTAGTTTTCGCTCACTGTAGGTACCTACGCAGTTTGCAGCGTTACGCGCGCTGACTATCTCAGACAGCGGCCGACTCCCACCAAAACCGGTGATTTCATTGATTTGAGTTTGCAACTAACTCTTCTTTGCGGCTCACTCAGTCGGCCGCTAACAGTTTGCCTACTGGGGCCACGGCCTAAATAATCCTAAATATCCCTAAATGAGCGTAGGTCGTCACGCCATCGTACGAAAATTATGTAAGTATTAGGTACCTACTTATTTCATCATCTTAAGCTCATGTTCTTTGAAAAAGGTTGCTTTGTGTTACGGAGTAAGTAATAGGCTAATAGTAACTACATCAGATTCTTATCCGCTACGAGGTATTTACTTAGTGGCTGTTTTACCATCTACCTACAGATAAAATTTAACTGACAGATAAACCTATGTCTATAAAACATGACGTTTTAGCAAGAGACAGGTGTAAATTATCTATCAGATAAATATTATCTGTAGGTTTATGACGAAACGGGCTTTTAGTAGGTACCTATAGAAATAGCTCTCGAATCTACACTAAATATCTCGATTAAGATAAGAATCGAATGTAAATAGTGCGTTACTATAAAACAATAAAAGAAGTGGTCTCGATACAACTTGTATTTTAATTACTAATTAATGAAACAGTAGAACAAATAAGTTTAAATTAAATTCTCACAACTCGAATCAATCCGACAATTTTTCTTTCTCTCTTTTTTTTTTTACAAATCCCGCCACTCCTCCTTTTTTTTTAAATTCTCTCACTGTGTTGCCACTCCAATTCATAATAATACCTATTTTAATTGATTGACTACCCAATATTTGAGCTTTGAAATTACAGAGTCACAACACATTGAGAGAAACTATTATAAATAATTAAGAGCGACAACATTACCATACCAGGGTGGCATAATATGCTGACAGGTTAGTATTTCATAATGTAACAAAAATATTTTTGTATTTTTCTTCAGAATCGACGCGCACCGTGGAGACACAAAACTATGCTTCCCGAAAGGTTTCCTATGGGGTGTCGCTACTGCCTCCTACCAGATTGAAGGGGCTTGGAATACATCAGGTACAATGCTTACTTCACGTATCAAGACCTAAAAGTTCTTATTAGAAAAAAACATTACCCTTTTGGCTTTACCGTAGTCGGGCAAAAAAGTCTAAAATAGGTACCTAACAGGCCATTTAACTTCTTAAAATCTCCAGGAAAAGGCGAAAGCATCTGGGACCGTTACACACACATGTTCCCCGAGCGAGTGTTCGACCACAAAAACGGTGATGTAGCTGACGACTCGTACCATCAGTTCAAAGAAGATATCAAATTATTGAAACAGCTTAACGTGCAGTTTTACCGGTTCTCCGTATCTTGGCCTAGGATATTACCCAGTGGGTTTAGCAAGTACGTAGTTTTGTGTCTTTATAAAGTGTTTTCGATTGAAAGTTTTGAAAGGCTTGACTCCTGAATTTGGAATCATTTTAGCTTATTCGCCAGCGCTAAAATGTTTCGTTCTTGTATTTTGAGAGGATCAATTGATGCTTTTTGTATTCTTTACGTCTTCACAGTAACGCATGTGCAGTCGTTTCTCTTGTAGATATAACAGGGCTATTTCTCTTCACATAAGTCACCAAGGTCACTGAAAAACAAATCAAAATCGAGAATCAAAAAAAGCGAGCGTCTTTTGATCTTCCCTGATTGTTTCAAATCGTGTATGACACTCACGGTACAGGGAACCCTAGTGTGGCACATGAGTGTGGAAAATATTGCCAAGTATCGTTAAAATCTGTTCAGCAGTTTGCGTGAAAGAGTAGCAAACGTCCTCACATCCAATCCATCCATCGGCACAAACGTTGACCTTAATAAATAGGAATTAGGATAATACAAATATTATCCATTATTTCCAGTGAAATAAACGAAGACGGCATCAGATACTACTCGGAGCTGATCTCCGAACTACATTCCAACGGCATCCAGCCTCTAGTCACGATGTACCACTGGGACCTTCCGCAGAGTTTACAAGACCTCGGCGGCTGGACCAACCCTATTGTAGCTGATTATTTTGTTGATTATGCGAGGGTAAGGATGTGAACTTGGAATAAATAGATAACGGATATTGTATAGGTAGCTTTAGCTTATACTTTAGATGATACAAAGTATTGTTTCCCTTTATGACGAACATCAAGAAACGTATTGCTGTGAAACTGCCCAACTGTTCCCCAAGAAACATGATCCGAAATATGACCACAAATTGTCACTCAAAACTAATATTTATCAGCTGATAGGTCACTTTGCATGAAAAGTTGATCCGTCGAGTCGGTCGCGTGACGCTAGAATTTGCAAATATATAGAAAAACACTTGACCGTTCACACTCGACCGAAAAACCATCGATCAGAATAAGCAAATGTGCGAAAAGGCTAGATCGTTGACAAATACCATTCTCCTTCATCATTTAATTTAAGAGTCAGACTCCTGTCAGTGGAGCATTCGCCATTTAGGCCTATCCTCTGCCAGTGCTTTGAATTCTTCATACATGACTTTAACTTTCTCTTTCACTGATACCATCTACCAGTCATTAAATAATAACAATCCTTTCAGCTCCTCTTCTCAACCTTTGGCGACAAGGTAAAAGCCTGGTTGACCTTCAATGAGCCGTTATCCTTCTGCCGCGACGGGTATGGTGGTAATGACGCTCCTGGAGGACACTCCAGTGGTCTCGAGGACTATCTCTGTGGACACAACGTGTTAAGAGCTCATGGAATGGTGTACAGGATGTTTGAACGGGAGTTTAAGAATAAGACTGGAGGTACGTGTTGGTATTGGGCCGATTTAGTCTCATTAGTTAGCTGATTGCTTTAAGATAGTACTTACTTCAATTGAAACATGTAAACGGTTCTTGTTTCAGTGCAGTTCTACTTGACTTAAAGCACTAAAACCTTGCCTTTCAAGATGTACTAAAATACTCCCCCCTAATTTCTATAAACAGTAAGATAGGAATGTACTTAAATCTTTACCTTTATAAGCTGTTAACTTATGTAAATACGATGATTTGACCATGATTTGACTCAAGAAAAATAAACGACTATAGGTATTATGGAGATATGCTCCCGATTATTCACCGATTATTTCACATTCTAGGTAACGTAGGCATCACATTAGACATGGCTTGGATGGAACCAGCGACAACTTCAGAAGATGATCAGAAAGCAGCTGAAACCGCAAGGCAATTTATTGTAAGTACCTTTCATTTTGTTAAAATCTCGTAGAATTGTCGCGATTCATGTTTTTCGGATTAATAAATCGATAATGCGCGATTTACTAATCCGACGAAATCGAATCGATAATCACCTCTCGACGAGAGGTCCCCAAAGAGGAGAAGTGCCTGAACCTATATGGTTTGATATGACAATACAATAAATCTTTGACCAATCGTCTAGCCCGATTGTTTTCCTTAAGAAATGGCAAACCGCAGAGCCGAATCAACTTCTATTACGAAGAGGACCTGTTATGTACTCGTAGCTTCGTGGTCCTTTTATACGAAGCCAATTAGACCAGACAATCCACTAAGCCAGACCAACATTGGTTTCGTGAGAGCCAAGCTTTGGCCTGACTCTATTCTCACGAAGCCAACACTGACCTGGCCCACTTGACTGTCTCGTCTATTGACCTCGTGCAAAATGACCATAAACCAACATAAATTGTTATTTCAGTTCGGCTGGTTCGCCCATCCGATCTACTCGAAAACCGGCGACTATCCACCAGTCATGCGTCATAGAATCGACGAAATTTCAAGACGTCAAAATTTCCCGCGCTCCCGCCTACCCTCGTTCACGAAGGAGGAGATCGACAATCTTCGGGGTTCCGCGGATTTCCTCGGAGTGAATCATTACACGACGTATTTAGTTAGCAAAGGCAATGGGAAAGTTAATGTGCAGCCGTCGTTTGATAATGATATGGGGGGGATTGTGAGTCAGAAACAGGAGTGGCCTAAGTCCAACTCTACTTGGTTGAGGGTAAGTAAGTATTTATAATGAATGTCAATGAGGAAGGAATATAAGTTTTTTTTCATATACAAATGAGTTTATGATAGCGTGCCAAGGTTGGCGCAAGTTTTTCATAGTTTTCTTGGTAGGTGACCTGTCAAACGATAAGAACTTCCATACAAATAGGTAGCCATTTTGCGCTAGACCAGGCACGCAGATTCAGACGGTATGGCACTTCCTTATATATTTTCTACTCAAAGATGAATGTACTTTAAGAGCCCGTTCCCACTTCTAAATAGAAGGATGTGCCAGTAGCAGTACAATTTGTATGGAGCTGTTCACATTATGACCGGGTATCGCTGACGATCACTTTTATACTTTTGTAGAGACAGCGTTATACAAAGCAAAAGAGACAGAATGCAGACATAACGTAGGGCCCTGTGCCGAAGGTTTCTTGCCGTTTTCTTCCTCTCGGCTATATAGGTAGTGAATCGGCAGTAGTTTTAGATCAAAAAAGTGTAATGAATTTTGCCTATTTTTGAATAAACACTTTTCATTTTCATTTTCTAGGTCGTCCCCTGGGGCTTCAGAAAGACCTTAAACTGGATCAAAAAGACCTACGACAACCCGATAGTGGTGATCACTGAGAATGGAATCTCTTTGGAACCTGGTCTCCAAGATACTAGAAGAATCAACTACATTGATGCGTACCTTCGATCACTACATTCAGCTATAACGATTGACGGGTGTAATATATTAGGTTACACGCATTGGAGCTTGTTGGATAATTTCGAGTGGATGAGGGGGTATTCGTGAGTATATATACATACATATCTGTGACGCATATTTAACTTTCAATATGTATCTGTCACGCCTTCTCCTTTTAGGGAAGGGAATGCTCTTTATAGAAGGTCCATAGCCCCCTTCTGTTTGGCAAGTGGGTGGACAGAAAGAGACAAAAAGTAGACTATGTTACAGTCCATACTTTCAATTATCTCCACTTCAAAAATCACGTCAATTCGACGGATAACTCGGAAATAGAGTCACACATGTGCATGTTTGTGTAAACATGCCTAATGTTATGCATAGCCAAGAAGTGGTATTTATATAATATACTATTTTCGCAGCTAGTGGTATCTTAAAACTACATTAATATTATTATTACCTACTTATTTAGGGTTTGAATATTCTGTCTACTCTACTATTTACTAGGTATTGTACTGATCTATGAAGCAAAAATGAACCATATATGGTCCCTTGCACCAACTAGACCCATTTATGACTTCACTTCTCGATAAAAAAAAAGATATATTGCACATAACGTAGGGCCCTGTGCCGAAGGTTTCTTGCCGTTTTCTTTCTCTCGGCTATACAGGTAGTGAACCGGCAGTAGTTTTAGATCAAAAAAGTGACATCAAAAAAGTGTAATGAATTTTGCCTATTTTTGAATAAAACACTTTTCATTTCATTTCATACAATTACACATGAAAATTGAATTATCTATTATAGTCATTGATAAAACACTTCCTTATCAGTACGTCATTGAACTGCGACTCTGTTGTGCAACGAGCCTTATCTGTTATTATATCATCAGTGTGGCATTGGCCTTAGTCCTTAAGCGACTTAAATATAACTTGAATGAAAATTATTTAAAGTTAGTTTTTTAGAAAAGGTGGCTTTTTTAGAAATAAAAAAATATGTAGCTACAACCTTTGCGCGTGTTAAGTAGCAGTAAGGTAGCAATCAATCAATCTGACTTATTTACACAATATTAAAAAAAAAAAAAATTAATCTATTTTAATTTAAGAGTCAAGTTTTTTTTTATTAGCCATTATGATCCCCCTGCTGGACAAAGGTCAGTTTGCCTAGTCGTTTAGTGAACTTTTTTTTTTTAATTTCCAGCGAACGATTCGGCCTATACGAAGTAGACTACTCAACTCCAGAACGACGTCGCACCCCACGTGCATCAGCAGCCTTTTATTCCAAGATTGTTAGATCTGGATGTATACCATCAGCTAAATATAATTATATTTATAAGTTGTGATATAATTGATGGCGGAGAATAGAGAAGCGAAGACTCCACTGAAAAGAGTGACGCGCTTAAATTTGATGATGAGGCAATAAAAGTTTTGTATATTTAACGGTTTTTTCATTTATTTAGTTAAATTTTAAGTGTGATTCCCAGGTAAATACCTTAATAGGTGATAAGACTTGTGATAGGAAACAACATTTTAATATGGGACCTATATTCAAAAAAAATAAAAAAAATCGAGTTAATGATTTCGATAGAGGTTGCATACTCAAAGTTATGTATTTTCATCTAATTAGGCAAGAAAATAAAATTCCAAATGATATGAATACCCTGATTTATTCATGTCTAAATCTGACTTATTTTATAACAACACTAAAATGCAATGAATTGTACAATCATTATACAAAGTGTGACAAAAGCTATCTCGTATAATTATACGAATTATCCTCGTATAAAAGGATCAGCCTCATACATTTGTGAAATATAAATATAATACTTTGAATAACAATATTTAATTACATAAAATAATCACGATTTATAATATATTCTTAATTAAATCGCATCGTATAAAGTTATATAAAAAATGCCGTTACTTTTGTCACATACCGTATAATTTATATCAAATACATTGATTTTCACGACTAATTATAATAATATTTTTATGAATCTATCAATCTTACATTAAACTTAATAATATTGCTTTTCTTAAAATATCATAATTAAATTTTATATATTTTGAAAATTATATTTAAATGGTGACATTTATATTGGTTAATATCATTTTAAGATAAAATAATAATATTATTTCCTGCATATTTCGAATGTTCTGGTCATTCCATGAGTAGGTTGGTATATATTTTGATAAAAATGTCTACTTAGCTATATATATATATTTTTTAAGATAAATGATTTATCTATTATACAGGGTGTAACAGAAAGGGTATATAAAGCCGAAACACAGCGATAGTCCTCATGAAACTGAACAACTTTCCCCAAGGAACAGGTCGTAACTCGAAAAAAACTTTTGGATCGCCCATACTTACTCGATCAGCTGATCGGGCATTTTGTATGGGGAGGCCAAATTTTTTTTTCGAGTTACGTCCCATGTTCCTTGGGAAAAGTTGTTCAGTTTCATGAGGACTATCGCTGTGTTTCGGCTTTATATACCCTTTCTGTTACACCCTGTATAATATAACAAAAAAAATCTATTTAACCCAACATAAACGCACCGGGTTTAAAATATAAAAGAACAAAAAATTTCAAATAAATAAAATGGAATTTGTAACTACTTATTTTTATTTAAAAATGTAGATATTTTCGAAAAATACTTTAGGCACTTACTTTTACACTGTGGACCGTATTACAGCACCATAGAATTGATATTTACGTACTTCACTGTGGTTATATAAGATGTAATGGTAAACAAATACAAATTTTGTACTGTAGGTACATATAGGGTAGCTGAACACGTGTTAGGGTTTTTTTTATTTGTACGCTCGTTTTTTTACATTTCAAACAAAAGAAATAGGTAATTTATTTTGTGAGCATGCATTAGCGTTTAGCACTTATCAGTAGCAAATGTAGGTATAATGTAGGCGTCTAGTGTAATGTAGCCAGTGGCGGCAGCTGCTACTGAAACGTGCTTAAAAAGCATGCTCACAATTTTTTTGTTTGTAAAATAAAATTTAAAGATATATAATTCAAAACGTGTTCAGTTACCCCATATGTACAGTCAGCATTAGAAGTCGATTAACACATTCAGATTTTCAAAAGCAATATCCACCACTGTTAGACGTAAAACCTTACCTTTTTCCCTTATTTTGGACCTTATGGGAGTTCATTTAACTCTGGAGTATTTTTGCTAAGCGATTTTCGTCTAATAATGATGTATTTTAGTTTTAAAAATCTGAATGTGTTCATCAACTTATGATGCTGACCGTACCTTCGGTATCAATATTTGTGTTTGATTACCAAACACCTAATATGCATGGTAATCATATGTAATATTGAATCAAATCCATCAAGGATTGTTACACTCACGATTTTGCAATCCACATGTATTATTGTTTACTAGATACAGCTTCGCTACCTATGAACAAGCAATTTGAAGTATTAGATTGAGACTAAATGGATTATTTGAGTCTATTTTCTATTTACAATGGGGATGATGACTACATTCGAAAATTCAAAAAATAATTAGTCCGTCTTTTACGCTATTAAAAAATATTTGAAACAAGTTCACCTGATCAAATAGGTACATAAATAAATACAGAGCATAAAAGTTACGGAGTGGATGGTATTGACGTCACTCCTAGGTAAAAATCGTACTAAGCCGTGACGTCATGAGCAACTTTAACCCAGTGTATCTTTGTAATTTTTAGTTTAGAAGAAAAAAGAAGAAATACGTGTCGAATATTTTAAAATAGTCTATGTGATGGACTAAAAAAAATTTTAGTCATCATGCCCTTTGCTATATTACGTACATTAGCTACAATGAAAATGAATCGCTTTAAAGCGCCACCTAACGGAGCGCAGCGCAGAGCATTTTTACACGCTTTATATTAGCTTCACTTGTATGTAACTAACTATGTATGTAAACAAATCTTGGAATCTTAATTTGACCCAATTCCCGGTCTTCGAATAGGATAAAATTTTGCACACGCTCTGAGTTCTGATGACAATACAATAATATGTTACTTTCGAACTGATCTGATGATGGAACATGTTTAGTGCGAGCTAAAGCGTGTTTTAGTTTTTTAAACTACTTATTTTTTTATATTTATCATATTATTTTGGGATATAATTAACCGCACAGCAAATAAAATAATCGCTTATCAAATGATTTTCATCAATTAAACCATTTTTACATCAAATAAACTACTTCACTACAAATAAATTAAATGTTTAACAAAACTAAAACTGCAAATAATTCGATAGCATACATCAACATGACATTACTTTTTTTCTCAAAATGCTAAACAAATAAATTGCTTAAAGTGCAATAATACTACAGACATAGCAAAAATACTAAAATGCGCAGCAATTAACCACTTTTCATAGCAAAATAACTATCTCTGTAACAGATACACCAGTAAGCACCACAAAACATATTCTGGATATTTGTCTTAATTTTCACAAAGCCATGCTCGGCAATTTTAATGATTATTATAACAACAAATTCATTTTTCGCACCATTATTTTTAAAAGCAGAACAAAATATTTGAAAAGGATTCGCGGATTCGCGCGCTTTTTCGTCCTGTGTAAATCGGAGCGAGCAAGCGAGATAGATAGCACTTAGTCGCGTCGGGATTTAACCGTATAGCTCGCGTGAAAGAGCGAAATAGAAATATTTTGTCAGCGTTTTACATCAATCAATCTATGTGCCGAATTTGTTTGTTTATTTACAATCTGTCAAAATTAAGTTGCGTTGCGCCGGCGTCTCGGAAAGATTATCTTATATAAACAATAATTGCAATTTCTGTGTAATTTGTGCATTTGGCTTTTGAATATATCTAATGTTAAGTTAACTAATAAGTAGGTAACTAATAAAAAAAATGAGCATGACGAATAAAATGTTGTTTAATTTATGAAAATTGTTGTGAAAAATAATAAAATAGAAGCTATATTTCAAAGAAAAAGAGTGAACATGTATAATGTGCATTAGGTTTATTTGCTGTGCATTCATAAAAAAAGTTTTTACTTTAAGAAAATCGCTGAACGCTGCGAGTATATCTGCAGTTTGTTTAATTTTATTTTGCGGTGAGTAATTTGCTGCGCAGTTAGTATTTTTGATTGAAATTCGGAATATTTTTTGCATACAAAAAGGTTTTATTTTGATGCGCGTTTAAATACGACCCTATTATTTTCGACATTGTTCTCATTGGAATATTCAAAAGTCAACACAACAAATGAGCATCGACGTATCGAAGCGACTACATGCGAATGTTGCGTCAACTGATTTTGAATTTTATTATAATGAGAACAATGTCCAAAATAATATGACAATCGAAAATGCTCTGCGCTGCGCTCTGTCAGGTGTGCGCCGGGTTTTACGCTTGCATATATTATGAATTTCCATATAAATACACTACAAATAGTTGTGACGCTATAAAAACCCATTTAATCTCAATCACTTACAAATTCATCTACGACCACTTCAACGCCATTACGACCACTACAACGCCACTTCTACTAGGTACTTCAACGCCACTTACACTTACTGCAACGCCACCTACGCTCACTACAACGCCACTTATGCCACTTCAACGCCACTTCTACCACTTCAACGCCACTTCAACGCCACTTACGCTCACTGTAACGCCACCTACCACTTCAACGCCACTTGTACAACTACAACGCCACTTCTACCACTTCTTCCACTTCAACGCCACTTCTACCACTTCAACGCTACTTAAACTACCACATCGCCACTTCTACCCTTTCCTACGCTTCAAATCTACGACTGCGGCATCTTACACTGACTGCAGTCCTCCATTGCGTCACTGAACTCTTCAATCTGTAGAGTCATCTCGAAGAAGTTGTATTTTTCGTGAACTAGCCTGGTCGCTTGTTCTAGAACCTTTTGTGGCGATACACCGGATCCTGTGAAGGGAAAACATTATTTTGTGATGATACAATACATACCTATTGTGTGAGGGGTCCACAACATGTAGGTATCTACTGTAAATTATTTTTAAAACCATTCTGTAACTTTGTCGAAGCGCAATAATAAAGAATATGATTATAAGAATGTCAATACTATTCTAAAATGACATCATTTTCATCATCTCAGCCTATAGCTGCCCACTGCTGAGCATAAGCCACTCCAATGATTCTCCAACGCGATCGATTAATTATCATAATCATTATATTTATAGCGCTTGAATGCAATGAATCGATCCTTAAGAAAAAAAAATCTGCCGAAATAATGCCATAGATATGTAGCATCAAAGTTACGGAATGGGGGATTTTCACGTCACTTTTAGGTAAAAATTGTACTTAAGTGTGACGTCACGAAGAACTTTAACCGTTGTCTATGGGTACCTATTTTAGTTCAAGAGAAAAAAAATCTAAATGGACTAAAAAATTTTAGTCGTCATCCCTATTACTTACCCTTTTCTATCTAAAACTACTCGTTTCACTACCTGTACCTATGTATTTCATTTAGTATTATCATGTTTTTCTTACTTTTCAGCGTCTTTTTGCTAAAGCGACACTTATTTCAGTAACGGAAAGAGATAGACACTCACAGTTATGCTGAATATTTAGACAAAAAATCAAATTAATTATATTTTGTCTCTTTACAACATCTCTCTAACTCTAACAATACTATGTATTTAGTATTTTGTACTCACTGGTAACAAGATGTGCTGAAAGCGCCGTTTTATCAAGCGACAGCGCCCACATCCTAAGATTGTGTACTCGAACCACACCCGGTAGAGCCAAGAACGTGTTGGCTACCTCCTGTGAAAGAAAAATTAGGTGTATTAATATGTTTTCATCAATAAAATTCAAACAAATATTGGAAACAGAACAGAGTAGACAGTACAGTTCTTGTTATTTGACTTTAAATTGGTCTCAGAAACGAATTTTCGTTATTAAAACACATACGTCTGTCACGCCTCAAAATACATCACTGATGCATGTCGGTTTAGAGTACTCTTGACTTGGCCCCTTGAAAGGTCATAATTAATAAAGTCTAGAGCGTCACTGGTTTATACCTCGTTTAATACATAGTATTTGAGGTTTGTGACGCACAACTCATACAACATATTATTCCAAACGTTATAAATGTCTTTGTATAACGTCCTCCAAAGAAGGGATATTTGGCTATACATTCATATCCGTCACGCCTCTCTCCCGTTGGGGTAGGCAGAGACCACTTCCTTCCACTTGCTACGATCCAAACACACCTCTTTCGCTTCATTCACACTCATCAGTCGCCTCATACAAGCTCGTCGGTTAAGGTTACTCTTGACCTGACCTTTCTTGAACAAGTCCCCGATGTGATCGATTTTGAGTGTGGATGAAGCGAAAGAAGTGTATTTAGATCATAGCAAGTGGAAGGAAATGGTCTCTGCCAACCCCAATGGGAGAGAGGCGTGACGGATATGTATGTATGTATGTACTTAAAATCACGGTGTATTCGTATTTGAAACATTAGTAAGTCCATTCTAACCTGGAAATCAAGTCCCCTCGGTGAACCCTCCATGAGCACCAGCAGAGCGTCTTTGATGATGTTGAATGTGGTGATCAGCACCAAGACGGAGAACAGGAACGTGCAGATCGGGTCTACTAAACTCCATTCCGGCTGAAAAGAAATAAATGTTCATCATCACCGTCATTATCATATATCTTCGTCATCATCACGGCCTATAGCTGTCCACTTTATTTATTCATCATTACTATTTTTTTATTCCTGTATTTTAATAATACATATTTCATTAAGTTATGACTATGACACAGATAAAGAAAGATGATTCATAAAAAATTGAGGCGTAAATAGAAGATATTTAAAAAAATGATAAATATAAAATAAAAACATTTGATGCTACATTGGAACAATTTGATAAAAATAAAAAGTAGTTTAAAATATGTTTTTTTTTAAACCTAATACAACGTAGCCAATATGCAACATCATTAAAATGAAATGAAATAAAGTACCTATTTAATCTCGTTTTAGGTGACATCACCTAAAACGCTTTATTTTTAAAAGCTAACGCTAGATTCGCAAGAGTGCAGTTTTCCCAGAGAATAATCTAGCAAGAAACTATGTTGGGTGGCTTTTTTCAATTATTGTGCGACGAATGTTCTGTTTATGTCTAAATTTGTAAAACTTAAATAGGGATGATGACTACATTCAAAAATTCAAAAAATAATTAGTCCGTCTTTTAGGCTATTAAAAATATTTGAAACACATTTTTTACCTGATCAAATACATAAATAAATACAAAGATACAGAGCATTAAAGTTACGGAGTGGGGGGTATTGACGTCACTCCTAGGTAAATATCGTACCTAGGCGTGACGTCACGACGCAACTTTAACCCTTTGTCATTTTTAGTTTAAGAGAAAAAAGAAAAAAATACGTGTCGAATATTTTGACATAATCTATGTAATGGACAAAAAATTTTTTTTTTGTCATTATGCCTATTGAAAAGAGCAACCCTACAGAGTTTCTTGCTAAGTTCTTCTCTGGGGAAAACTGCACTCTTGCGAATCTAGCATTTAACTTTAAAAATGACCCGTCCTAAGTGTTGTCAAACCTAACCTACAGGATTAAATGAATTTAATTTTTTTGAATACAATTAAATATTTAACTATGTACAGTACATACCTTGAAGTATATAACAATAGCAGCGACTAAAACCCCGAAGCTCTGTAGGAAGTCTCCTAATACGTGAATGAAAGCCGCTCGCACGTTTATGTTCTCAGCGTGATGCGAGTGTTGGGAGTTAGAGCTTTCCACGTCCGCCTCGCCCTGGGGGAGAAAAAAAAAAGGATTTATTTCCTGTCCAAAAAGGTCGTGGGCTTGTATCCCTCTGCTACTGTCACCAGTGAAAGACTGGTTTAACTTTGAGTATAGAATATATAAGTTTATGACAGCGTGCCAAGGTTGGCGCAAGTTTTTCATAGTTTTCTTGGCAGATGACCTGTCAAACGATAAGAAATTCCATACAAAAAGGTAGCCATTTTGCGCCGGACCAGACACGCAGATCCAGACGGTATGGCACCTCCTTATATGTATATATACATATATAGGGTGACTTTAAATTAGTGAACGATAAGAAAGGATATGCTTGTACTCGTAATAACAAACAACTTTTACTATGGGACCAAGGTCGAAATCATTCAAAAAATTTTGAACTCCCCATACAAAATGCACCAGCTGATAGTACGGGGGGAACAATTTTTTTTTGTGTTTTCGACCTTGACCCCATAGTAAAAGTTGTTTGTTATCACGAGTACATGCATATCCTTTTCGATCGTTCACTAATTTAAAGTGACCTTGTATATTCTATACTCAAACACAACATTTTACTTTTTCTTTGGATAAATGTAGTTGATACATGTCACGCTCACATTGTCATACAAAGTGTACACTAAGGGTTCACTATCTACAGACAAAATGTATCTGAGAGATATTTTTATACCTGTCTCTGTCTAAAACGTCATGTTTTATGAAATAGACAAAAGTTTATCTGTCAATTAAATTTTAACTGGTGGAACGGGCACTAATGCAAGTATCTTTGCCATCAAGTGACAATTGGGATGATGACTACATTCAAAAAATTGAATTATAATTAGTCCGTATTTTAGGCTATCAAAAAATATTTGTACCACATTTTTTACCGGATCAAATACATAAATAAATACAAAGATACAGAGCATCAAAGTTACGGAGTGGGGGGTTTTTACGTCACCATTGAGTAAAAGTCTTACTCGAACGTGACCTCACGAGCAACTTTAACCCAGTGTATCTTTGTTATTTTTGGTTTAAGAGAAAAAAGAAAATACGTGTCTAATATTTTAAAATAATCTATGTGATGGAGTAAAAAAATTTTTTTAGTCATCATGCCTATTATATCGCTTGAAACTGTTTGTCACACTGTCATGCTTAGGAAGTTGATACTTCCCACACTCACATTATTACACAAAGGCTTCTTTGCATTGGGCCCATTTGCGCAGCCCAGAGTTAACTGCTAACACAGGGTTAAATCAAGATAAATCAATTCAAATTATTTATTTAACCCTGTGTTAGCAGCTAACTCTGGGTTTATTGGTCTGCGCAAGTGGGCCTTAGTATGACAAATAGTTGCACACATATTTGCCCTAGTGTGACAATTATCACGCTTGACTTCTCTTGACACATTCAAATTTGAAACAGAAATACATGTCGCGGGAAGCAGTAAGAGATAAACAAAATATAAATCAAACCTTATTATTAAGTACAGGATTGCTGGACCCGTGCGAGTGGCCGTGGCCGCCGCCGCCATGGCTGTGACCATGTTGATGTAAGGTCAAACCCATACTACAAACAAAACAAAACGTAAACAAAAACAAAATAAAAATTGTAAAAACTATGCCATCATCATCAATCAGCCCTTTCAACGTCCCCACTACAGGGACAAGACCCTACTCTCATACGAGAGTGATAAAACTAGGTGAAAATGAAGTCAGTAGGTAAGTACATAAAATAATAAAATTAAAATTAAAGTTGAACAACCAAAAATATTTTCAAACAATTTACGCTTCAAAAAAGCTAAAAAGACTACAAAAAAAGGTTATGTACCTACTCAAATTCTTTATTTAATATAAAATAACTAATAAAAAATCTTCATCTCAAAACAGAAATAATATCTTAAACAAACACTATAAATAATAATTCGTCAAATAACAGCTCAAAAACTTTTACTCCAAGACAAAAAATCTTGAAAAAAAACACTCAAAAACCTTGACTCTAAGCCGGAAATTAATTTAAAAAACTTACAGTAAATTGACAGCTACCCCAACGGCTGATGTGATCAGCATGACGGTGGCGTCGATATCGAAGTCTCTATAGATGACACGCTGGACTGCCATGTAGACTAAAATACCAGTAACCACCCAGATCAGCAGCACTGATGTTAATGCGCCTATCACTTCGGCTCTGTACCAGCCGAAGGGCATCCTGGAAAATGGGTAAAAGACAAGATAGATTAAAAATTAAATCTCAAACATCATGCCCCGAATTTCTCCAAAAAAAATGCCTTTCCATAGTAAATTACCCGTATCATCATAATCATCATCATCGTCACTCAGTAATCTCTTTATCCTCCATTTTCCTCTTAACTCCTTGATGCGACATAACTATCACCTCAAATCACCTATTTTCAAAATGTAATTTTCCCATCGTAATATCGAAAAGTTGGGCAATTTGTATGAAAAGTTAGATTTTTCAAATTTTTACACCTAGGTATGTTTCTGGGGAATGATTTTGAGTTTCATAGGAGACGTCGTTTGATTTCACGCGTTTTTCAAACATATACCTACATATCCGTTACGCCTCTTTCCCATCCATAGGCAGAGACCACATCCCTCCACTTGCTACGATCCAAACACATTTCTTTCGCTTTTTACTTCAAACACGTCTTGTTATATTAGGACTGTATTTAGTATCTTTACTTACTTCCTAGTTGCCGGTCTTCCCGCCACCCATAGTGCAAACAGCGATATCATGAAACTCGCAAAATCTGTGAGCAAATGCGCCGCGTCTGTCGCTATCGCTAAACTGTTTGATAATACTCCACCTGAAATTATTTATTACAACATTTATATGACAACAAGGGACACAATATCATCAAAAAAACCTGCCAAGTGCGAGTCGGACTTGCCCAGGAAGGATTCCGTACCATTCACTATTTATATCGGGTGAAAAAGACAAAAACATCATGTTTGTATGGGAGCCCACCTTAATTATTATTACTATTCGGTTTTTAGTATTTGTTGTTATAGCGGCAATGGTAATACCTACATCATCTGTGAAAATATCAACGCTCTAGCTACAACGGTTCATGAGATACAGCCTGGTGAGGGAGGGACAGACAGACAGACGGACAGCAAACCCAGTAATAAGGTCCCGTTTTCACCCTTTGGGTACGGACCCCAAAAACGAAAAAAATCCTGAAATGTTTAAAATATTGTACTCACCTACAATTTCACCAATCATAAATACGACACATAATATACTAGCTATGATAAGTTTTCTTCTCGCTCTCTTATCTATTTCTTCATTCCGTGTTCTGTGACAATGTCCTGAAAAAAAAACACAGACATAGGTAAGTACTTAAATATATTTTGTAGAAGATAGAGGCTGCCCGCGACTTCGTACCTACGCATTTATCGTCATATCTTAGAAAACTTACACAATATCTTAAAATAATACAGCCTATGTGTTATTCTGATTTATAAGTTACAATGTTGTAAAGTTTCATTAAAAACGGTTCAGTGGTTTTCGCGTGAAAGAGTAACAAACATCCTCATTTCAACGGAATAGAATGTAAAGTCAAATCATCTACCAACTACCAACATAGTGTCACACAACTAAGTAAAGATTATTCTATTTTTTATAATAATTATGACAACTAAAATTATCATTTGCGTACAATGTCAATTCAAACTGTCATGTTTTTGACATGACATGACATAATGCAAATAACAAATTTTGCAGTCACCTCTAAAATTACAGAGAAATCTCTGTCTGTATTAAACCTTTTTCAATCACTAGGCATATCCTGAAGCAGAATCTTTTTAACCGTCCATCTTCGCCATTGCTATCAATTCTACACCACTGGACATTGGCGAAATCAAAGAAGGACCGCCATATTACCAAGAATTGATTGATTGAGTGGGATGGGACGACCATTATAAAAAAAGAAACAGCTTCAAAACGGAAACTAAAAAGTATGAAATAAATTAACTTGTAGGTACAGCAAATTTCGAGTTTATAAGTGATTAAAAGTAACATAAACAATTACATAATTATGCCTTTAAAATTTTTGAAGACGGTGCCAAGTAAAACAATAACTAGATATAGGTAATATAGGTACTTATAATCAATCTTTTTCACATCTCAAGGAAACAGGTGGCACCGTCTTCAAAAATTTTAAAGACATAATTATGTATTTGTTTATGTTATTTTTAATCACTTATAAACTCGTTTGCTGTACAAGTTAATTTATTTCATACTTTTTAGTTTCCGTTTTGAAGTTGTTTCTTTTTTGGCAAAAAATTTTTATTTCACATTTTTTAGTTTCCCTTGACTGTCCTTCATTTTCATTATCAGACCCCTAATAACAGTCACAACCCATTTAGATGAAAGGTCTCAATAATATAAGTTAATCAAGCCCAAACACAAAGTACTTGCTGTAAACCGTTGTCGAGTTCCGTCGACTGCATTTCCGCTCCATCATCAGGTCAACGTCAGACCCTCATTAAACATAGGGCTTTAAAATTCTTATTATTGCATAATATTAAGAAACACACTAGTCGCGATGCAATTTTTTCGAGTGTTTCCCTCGATATCCTCAGGTTTCCACCATCAGGTCCTGGTTTCCTTACCATGGGACCACCCTTGGGATACCCCCTTTCTAACAAAAAAAGAATCATCAAAATCGGTTCATGGACGACGAAGTTGTGTGAAGAAACATAAGAAACAGACTAGTCGAAAATACAATTTTTTCGAGAGTTCCCTCGATTTCTCCAGGATTCCATCATCAGATCCTGGTTTCCTTACCATGGGACCACCCTCGGGATACCCCCTTTCCAACAAAAAAAGAATCATCAAAATCGGTTCATAAACGACGAAGTTTTGCGTGGACACACATAAAAAAAAAAGTATATATACGGTCGAATTGAGAAACTCCTCCTTTTTTTGAAGTCGTTTAAAAAATAGGTAGGTACATGAGTACCTACGGCAGATTTCAACTAACTATCTATACCTACTTGAAGAAATTATATTTTTTTATGAATTTAAATGACGAGTACACCTATTTAGGGCGTTTTCAGACTAGAAGTTTTATACGCGCTTATAAGGGCGTAAACGCTGCTCGTACGAACAAAAGACGAGCGCATATATGCTCGAATAAAACGGTAGTCTGGAAACGCCCTTACATTAATCATTTTTAATATAAATACATAATTAAAAAAATACAAAGTATAAAACTCACATATAAAAATACATTTTCAAATTCATATTGATATTGTATCACAATCTAATCAGTATTTAATACGTAATTAATTGTAAACACGTGTAACATAGATAATTATGTTACGATATTCTTATTAATAGTTCTACTTTTTTTACAGAGTGTAACAGAAAGGGGGTATAATGCCGATTTGCGCCAGCAGCGTGGTGGATTGCGGTCTAATCACTCTCGTATGAGAGTAGGCTCGTGCCCCTGTATTGGGGACGTTAAAAGAGCTGATGATGACGATGTCATTCTTATACAGGGTGTAACAGAAAAGGGGTATAATACCGAAACACAGCGATAGTCCGCATGAAACTGAACAACTTTCCCCAAGGAACATGGGTCGTAACTCGAAAAAAAATTATGGATCGCCCATACTTACTCGATCAGCTGATCGGACATTTTGTAAATAATACATCAGCTATATTATTTTACGATATCATGTTTTTTTTCAAGATATTATGACGATAAATGCATACGAAATTGCGGGAAGCCCCAAATATACCTAATATTCTTTTGAACAAGATTCCTACCATTTAGCGCCAAAACACACGGTGAAACGCAACTGCAACGCAACTGAAACTGCTAGATGCAACTCAAAAGTAACTAGCAATTTCAGTTGCGTTGCATTTGCGTTTCACCGTGTGTTCTGGGTCCTAGTTTGTAATTTTTTCTTTGTTATTAGCTGTGTTGTATTTAATTAAGGGAATACAGTGAGAATAACAAGCTGTAAGAACACTTTATCATTAAATAAATAAACATGAAACTTCTTTTACACGTGTGCTTATACAAATGAGGTGTCGAGTTAACTCACGTGGGCTGTTCAGCGGTCTAATACAAGGAATTCGACTGTTTCCAAGAGAATTTAAACCCAAACATCATAATGTTATTATTACAGACCATTATGTTATGATACGATGCATTGTGCGAAAACTTTTACACTCACAGCCGAAGTATTTACGTGAATTTCGTTTGATACTTTAATTCGTGTTTTGAGAAGTATCAAATGTTAATTATTCTTCTTCTTTATCTGCCCATATACGTATATGTCCCCACCGAGGGGCATGAGCCTACACTCATACAGAGAGTGATTAGGCAGTAATCCACCACGCTGGCCATACTCTGACCTGCATACACCTTCGAATTTCTTCTCTGGTGTATGCAGGTTTCCTCACGATGTTTTCCTTCACCGTTAGCAAGTGGTAATCGAATAAATTGATCCGTACATGAGAATAAACTCAAAGGTACGTGCCCGCGCCAGGATTTGAGCTCACGCCCTCAGAATTCGAGGCAAGCGTTCTACCAACTGGGCTACCACCGCTTCCTTTGTTAATTGGGTCATACAGACATAGAAAACAAAAAATGTCTCTCCTGTTCCCGAAAGTTAATTACACTGGGAGCAAATTTCTCAACTTAATGCATATCCGCATAATCTGTGCCCGATGTAGTTTTGGCCTGTATAAATATTTTGAGGATTGGCTGCTCCAGTATTCTTAATCATCAGGAACAGGAAAGACAATTTTGAACCTAATTCTGTGTATGACTCAATTATTTATACTCGGGTAATACTGCATACATACATATCCGTCTCGCCTCTCTCCCATCGGGGTAAGCAGACACCACTTCCTTCCACTTGCTACGATCCAAACACACCTCTTTCGCTTAATCCACACTCATCAGTCGCCGCAAACATGCGCGTCGGTTTAGGGTACTCTTGATTTGGCCTTTCTTGAGCAAGTCCCCGATTTGACCGAGGTACGTTCGTCTTGGCCTTCCCATCCCAACATTACCATCCACTCTTGCCTTGTATATCTCTTAACAACTAACAAACTGATTTAGCAAATTTTTGGTTAAAAACCGATGATTCATTTGTCTTATACCGTTTTATAGGTAGGTAAGTACGAAACTAAAGGCTGGGACTTCGTACGCATTCATCGTCATTTCTTGGAAAACTAAGACAATATCTTAAAATAATAAAGCCTATGTGTTATTCTGATGTATAAGCTACAATATCGCCAAGTTTCATTAAATTCTGTTCAGTAGTTTTTGCGTGAAAGATTAACAAACATACTCACATCCGTCCGTAGGCAAAAAAAACACAAACATTGTCATTTTATATTATTACGTATAATAGTAAATATCATAAATAGTAGGATGATTGACTCACTCGCTGTATTTGTGCAACCTTATTGCCAAGCTTCATCAAAGTCTGTACAGTAGTTCTTGCGTGAAAGAGTAACAAACATCGTCACATCCATCCATCGGCACAAACATTGCCATTTGTAATATTAGAACTAGAGGCTGCCCCCGACTTCGTACGTCTTTGTCTGATTTTGAAAAGTGTACAACATGATACTCCAAAATAATATAACCCATATGATATTACGATTATTTACGATGTACAGGGTGTCACAGAAAGGGGGTATAAAGCCGAAACACAGCGATAGTCCTCATGAAACTGAACAAATTTCCCCAAGGAACATGGGTCGTAACACGGAAAAATATTTCGCCTCATACTTACCCGATCAGCTGATCGGACATTTTGTATGGGGAGGCGATTTTTTTTATCGAGATACGACCCATGTTTCTTGGGGAAAGTTGTTCAGTTTAGAGGACTATCGCTGTGTTTCGGTTTTATACCCCCTTTCTGTGACACCCAGTATAATCTACACTACTGCCAAGTTTCATCAAAATCTGTACAGTAGTTTTTGCGTGAAAGAGAAACAAACAATATTAGGTACTAGGATAGTAGAATTAAAGTGGAACCTAACCTATCAGATAAAAAACATCATGCTCACTTTCTGTGCTGTCAGTGACGCTGCCATTTCTCCTATCCTGGTCCTGATCCGTGGTCTCTATGACTGCACAGCATCCAGTCGAAGGGTTCCCGTGGACGCAGAATATAACCCGTCTGCCTTTAGGAGGGCTGTCTGTTCCGTATGTTGCTATACCTTCTTTGAATCTGAAAAGAGAAATGTTGAGTTCAAACTTTATTGCACTTCTACAAAGATACAGAAATATGTTAGAACTATATTTAAAGTTGTTGTGAACTCTGTTATAGTACACGACAAACGGATTGAGGAAGGCGTATTGAGTTACTAAAATATTACTAAGTTTGTAGTTATTTCTTCTATCAATAAATACCTATACCATATAATACTATAGTTTCATTAAATCTGTTCAGTAGTTTTTACGTAAAAAGTAACTCCTTCCATCCATCCATCGGCAAATCTATAACATTTATAATATTGATAGGAATACTGGGATGACATAGACGCGATGCTAGATTATGAAAAACGTGATAATAGGTACGTGATGGCCAGAAAAATACATAAAAATAGTCTTTTGAACGGGCTACTGAATACTAGATAAATACAGCAATTGAAATGATGGCAGCACTTAGCTACAATGAAGTTAAGTTGTTTACAACATGTCTCTGTACTGGACCATTTAGATTGCATTGGCCGTGCATTTACTAGGCGAGCGTTCGACAGTGTTCGACCATTCTAAGATGACCTTGCAATGCATTACAATTGGGTAGTTCTTAGAGACCTATTTTAATTAGCTGACTCTGCCTTACGAGCTACTCGCCCAATGACGGCAATTTTACCATGCGAGCGTTCGACATTGTTCGACCATTTTAAAAGAACTTTGCTAAACATTCTAATTAGGTAGTTACTAGGGACCTATTTTAATTGGTCGAGCCCACGGGTCGAGCATTTGCTTCCTCGTGAAGCAGCGTTCGACCATTCTAATAGAATCTATCTGTCCATTGGAGTTAGATAGTTCTGAGAGTCCTATTTTAATTAGTCGAGTCTTTACCTTGCGAGCAACTCGCCCAATGCCGCAAATTCACTAGGCAAGCTTCCTCGCGAGGCAGCGTTCGACCATTCTAATAGAACCTTGCTATACATTCAAATTATTTCGTTACTAGGGACCTATTTAAAATGGCTGTCCTTTGCCTTGCGAGCTACTCGCTCAATGGATACATATTCTGTGCAGGGAAATGATGTACTACTTTTACTTATACCGCTTATTTTGTTAATTTTATTAAAACGACACAAAACTCGCTTTTTAAAACACGTATTGTTCAACAACTTTACTTAGTTACATAAAACACAGAGTTTATACAAGCAAACACAAGAAAACAATTTGCTATACGGGCATAATTTACTTGAGACTTGATTAGTAGGTATAAACTCTTAAGAAAATCGAGTGTCAGCAAAATTTATTCAAGTTGAAGGTGCTAATAACAATCTAGCTAATCCATATTTTATAATACGTACTTATTTATACATGATAATAGCTCTAATTTACACTAGAATAAGGTGATATATAAAACTGCAATGCAATATGTATGACTTGGATTTTAATACTAGTTTGCAACTTGGCTAGGTACTAGTGTTGGGCCGAGTACCAGTTTTACCGAGTAACCGAGTACCGAGTATTACTCGGTTTAAAGTTTACCGAGCCGAGTACTCGGCCGAGTTACTCGGTTACCTTGAAGTAGGTAGAAATTGTGTGCGAACAAGTTTGGGAGCGAGTGGTGTTAATGGTGTTTGATACTTCCTCCGCACCCCGCTAATTATTTATTCGAATGAGACCAATAAACGCGCGTCAAGTGGCAAAAAAAATATAGACAAAGCACTGTTTATGAAATTTTCTTCTAAATAATTATAATAATAGCAGCTTATAACATTGCTCTTGCTGGGCAAAGTACTGAATATGTATAATTAGAAGGAACTAGACTATGATCTAACAAGCAGTTCCAATG
Source organism: Anarsia innoxiella (assembly GCA_947563765.1). NCBI lineage: Eukaryota > Metazoa > Arthropoda > Insecta > Lepidoptera > Gelechiidae > Anarsia > Anarsia innoxiella. Next base: position 1,311,377 of record OX387393.1, read on the forward strand.
CGCAAGGTAGATTTATTTGCACCGAGTACTCGGCATTTTTACCGAGTTATTCGGCCGATTACGAGTAGTAAAAAAAGTGCCGAGTACGCCGAGTACCGAGTATAAACCGAGTACTCGGCCCATCTCTACTAGGTACTAATATTAATTGCTATGTTATGTGGAATGAATGTGCATGAAGGGGAAGAAGTGTGTTTGGATCGTAGTGTTATTTTGGTGTCATTGTAGTGTCATTGGAGATCACCAAAATGACACGGGCCCAAGTCTGCCAATTTACAATAACCTCGGTTGTACGTCGGCAGCGAGTCAATAACAGTCTCAATGTCGTTTTTTAACCCCCGACGCCAAAAGAGGGGTGTTATAAGTTTGACCCCTCTGTCTGTGTGTCAGTCTGTGGCACTGTAGCTCCTAAACGCGTGGACGGATTTGGATGCGTTTTTTTTTTTATTTAAAGCTGGTATTCCTGGGAGTGTTCTTAGATATATTATATGCAAATCGGTTCAGCCATTTCAAGGTCATCAGCTCTTTTGTCGGCTGTGGTAGGGTTGTAAATCCAATATAACAGCAGGTATGTCGTGTTTGGATTCATTTTGATCAGTGTTTAATTCTTAATATAGTGCAATGGTGACAACAGGAGGAACTTATAATAATTATAATATAATAAAGGTTTAAAAATTTCAAAATAAAAATTAAATTAAGAATTTAAAAAACCCCCGACTATAAAAAGTAACAAATAAGTTGTATTTAACTTTCATACAAACTTCATTTTGTCGGGGGACCGCTAAGTAACTTGGTGGGTACGCACATATACCTATCATAAATAATCATATTGTGATATCAAAATTTAAAAATACATGTGAAATGTTTTAAATGAATCGATGAGTATAATATATTCGTAAGGAAAATAGAATGCGGTCCCTCGACGTAATGAAGCTTGTATGAAAGTTAAATACAACTTATTTGTTACTTTTTATAGTCGGGGGTTTCTTAAATTCTTAATTTAATTTTGGACAGATTCGGTCGCAATCAGTGTAAGCCACTGTTAAGCAGATTACCAAATGTGTCAAAAACGCCATTGGCGTTCTGCCGACGCACAACTGAGGCTATTTTAAATTAGCAGACTTGGGGACTGAACAAAATTGTTAGTGTCCATACTTTTGAACAGTAATGCGCTATCTAACTCTTCAATAACAAATTATATGTAACATTCGATAAATGATATATATTTTTCCAATATTACCTGTTGTTATCTTGTACTTGTTTATCAGTTTACCTGTTTATCTAAAATCGTATTAAATTTGTATTAAAAATGTTTGTCCTTATCTTTCCGCTTCAAAGTAAAGGTTTATTGACCTATATCTATCGACCTTTGTGTAGTGTTGTTTTGGATTTATCGATATTTATGTGACTGTCATATATATCTGTCACGCCTCTTTCCATCGGATTTGAACCGAATCATCGCACGTATTTTATTACATCTTATGCCTCCTCCCATCGGAGTAGACAGAGATCACCTCCCTCCGCTTACTACGATCCAAACAAACTTCATTTGCATCCACATTCATAAGGCTCCTCATACATGCACGTCGGTTTAGGGTACCTGATCTTGACCTGGCCTCTCTTTAGTACAGACTTCTTTCGTATAGTGAAAAAAAAAAAAAACAAATATGAAAACTCCCAGCTGCTGTTTCATTTGCAAGATTTAATTTTGCATTTCAATCTATAAGACTCAAGACTTATGCGTCACACCTACTCATACACATTCCAGCTACAATATTTTGATGCAAGCGCCGTGCTTATTTACATTACATCGATAAACGCACTTATCGATAGTTAAACAACACTAAAGTTTATTTATATAATACGGTGTGGCTTCCGGCACGTATTTTTTTTTTTTTTCTTTTTTCAGTCACGTGGTTTTGTGATTTATGTAGTAAGTATTCATCATTTTAGCCTATAGCTACCCACTGCTGAGCATATGCCTCTCCAATGGTTCCCCAGCGCGACCGATTCATTAGTCATCGGCATCCAACGAGACCCCGTCGCTTTATTCACATGTGGACGGTGTTAAGCGTTTATGTATCAACCCTAACATCATCAAAGTTGAGAAAAAGGTCTTTAAAGTTTCAAACGGTTTTTTTGGTTTGGTATGTCTGATTATTGATATATAGTTACGATTTTGGTACCATTTTATGCGTAATAAAGTACTGAATCGAATTGATAAACAAAACCTAATGATATTCCGCTGCTGTTTTAATAAAATACAAAAAACTATTATGGCCAAATAAGAATCTGGAATTACGAATTCAGCGTTTATGTACTAAGCTGCTTGGTACAAAAATAATTCGAATTAGGAGTTTAGCAAAAATGTCCTAAAGCGGCTTGATATATGAATGATTTATTTACAATAGAGCTTACATTTAGAAAAAGTGTATCAAGCAAGTACCTATTTATTAAGAGTGTTGTTGCCGTCATAGTGATCTATCAACGCACAACCCAAACCACTGGATAGATCGGGCTGAAATTTGGCATGCGGGTAGATTTTATACCTTCATTCCAAATTTCAGCCCGTTATAACCATTATAACGTAGGCATCCAATAAGAAAGGATTTTGACTAACTCCACCCCTATGGGGATAAAATAGAGGGCGAAAATTTGTATAAAACTTTGTCAATTTTGAATCGCTCTAGCTGAGACTTTGCATGCATAAAGTTACTATAACATAGACATTCCCTGATAAAGGATTTGGTCAAATTCCACCCCTAAGGGGATAAAATAAGGGGTGACAGTTTGTATGAAACTTTGTAAATTTTGAATCGATCTAGCTGAGACTTTGCATGCATAAAGTGACTATAACATAGACATCCCCTGAGAAAGGATTTGGTCAAATTCCACCCCTAAGGAGATAAAATAGGGGGTGACAATTTGTATGAAACTTTGTCAATTTTGAATCGATCTAGCTGAGACTTTGAATGCTTAAAGTGACTATAATATAGACATCCCCTGAGAAAGGATTTGGTCAAATTCCACCCCTAAGGGGATAAAATAGAAGGGTGACAGTTTGTATGAAACTTTGTCAATTTTGAATCGATCTAGCTGAGACTTTGCATGCATAAAGTGACTATAACATAGACATTTACTGAGAAAGGATTTGGTCAAATTCCACCCCTAAGGAGATAAAATAGGGGGTGACAGTTTGTATGAAACTTTGTCAATTTTGAATCGATCTAGCTGAGACTTTGCATGCATAAAGTGACTATAACATAGACATCCACTGAGAAAGGATTTGGTCAAATTCCACCCCTAAGGAGATAAAATAGGGGGTGACAGTTTGTATGGAACTTTGTCAATTTTGAATCGATCTAGCTGAGACTTTGCATGCTTAAAGTGACTATAACATAGACATCCCCTGAGAAAGAATTTGGTCAAATTCCAGCCCTAAGGGGATAAAATAGGGGGTGACAGTTTGTATGAAACTTTGTAAATTTTGAATCGTTCTAGCTGAGACTTTGCATGCTTAAAGTGACTATAACATAGACATCCCCTGAGAAAGGATTTGGTCAAATTCCACCCCTAAGGGGATAAAATAGTAAGTGACAGTTTGTATGAAACTTTGTCAATTTTGAATCAATCTAGCTGAGACTTTGCATGCATAAAGTGACTATAACATAGACATCCACTGAGAAAGGATTTGGTCAAATTTCACCCCAAAGGGGATAAAATAGGGGGAGACAGTTTGTATGAAACTTTGTCAATTTTGAATCGATCTAGCTGAGACTTTGCATGCATAAAGTGACTATAACATAGACATCCTCTGAGAAAGGATTTGATCAAATTCCACCCCTAAGAGCATAAAATAGGGGGTGATAGTTTGTATGGAACTTTGTCAATTTTAAACTAATCGGGCTGAAACTTTGCATGTATAAAACAATTATGACTTAGGCATCCACTAAGAAAGGTATTTGACAAATTTCATCCCTTAATGGATAAGATAGGGGATAAAAATTTGTATGAAAAGTTGCGGACAAAAGCTAGTTAAAATATCAAAAGGGATTAAAAATACCTATAAGAAACAACAATTTATGTAATATTTTTCATAGAATCAGCAATTTTGAAAATAAAATCAACACAACAAGACGAAACAAAAAAAGGGCGACCGACCATACCAATGGACGATGGCCGTCGATTTTAGATATTACGTGTCTATAGATGAAATACTCGCTATTTAAATAGAGTTATCGATTGGTATACATGACTGTTGGATCATATTTTCAGACTACTCCGGTACAAGACTTTTCTGACGTCAATTTACGGCAAGTTGGCTGTCGATTTTGGCAATGACATCTATGGATAAAATACTCGCCGTTTGAATAGCTTTCGATCGATGTGTATCCTATTAGTGTTGAGTCATATTTACAGACTTCTCTGGTACATTAATTTTTTTCGACGTCTATTTAGGGCAAGTAGGCCGTCGATTTTGGCAATATTGTCTAGAGATGAAATACTCTCTGTTTGAATAGCTACCGATTGAAATGAGTCACATGACTGCTGACCCATATTTTTAGGCTACTCCCATATAAGTCATATTTTTCAGATGCAAAAACAGTACTTTCACTTTAGGTATTGGGTGCGTCGCTATAAAAGGAAAAAATGTACGTCCTTAGAGCTAACGAATGGCATTAGTTTCATATAATTCCAACATGTGTAGCCAAAATTTCCCAAGGTCCAAAGAAGGTTGATACATAATTGCTTTTTAAATGTGATAAAACTTAATTTTGCTTTTGTGTATCAAGGAGGGATAGTACATTAACGCTAAAATAGGAATAGCGCAATAGATTATTTTCGTTTACGTTCTATGCAGCATAACACATAAACGCTAAATACAATAGTTTGATTGTAAATTAAGCAATAATGTAACCATCAAATTATGAAAAAAGTAAAGTAGATCGTATTTTTTTAATAACACGGTCGTGTTCTTTACAAAATTTCGAACAAAACTGCATTCAAAACTCAATTTCGCACATTTTGTGGGTTGATACATAAACGCTTAACACCGTCCATGTATTGTAGATATAATTAAAAATATATTAAAGCATAGAAAAAAATATAACCCCTTCTTTTAGCAAGGGCCGTTTATAATTCATTGTCATATCAATATCTTATACAATACACAATATCATACAATAATAAAGCTTATGGACTAGCAAAGTAAGACCTAAATGGTCTAAAAGATTCAATTGTTTATACGTGGCGTTACATACACACATACATACATATCCGTCACGCCTCTCTCCCATCGAGGTAGACAGAGACCACTTCCTTCCACTTGCTACGATCTAAACACACCTTCGCTTCATCCACATTCATCAGTCGCCTCATACATGCTCGTCGGTTTAAGGTACTCTTGACTACTACTAGCTAAAATATTATAAAGTTATATTAAAATTTGTTCTCAGTAGTCTTTGTGTTATAGAGTAACAACCATCCTTACATCCATCCATCGCTACTAGGGTTACCATATCTCAGGATTTGTCCTGAGATTACCGGACTTTTCGACTTTTCTCAGGAGTGCGGCCGGACTTTGTCAATCTTGTGAAATCTCAGGAATTTCAAAATACAGCTTACATTTTTCAAAGATCTCTTTAATTAAAAGTTAAATCAACTAACATAAACTAAAAAATATCTTTTTTTATAAATAATTACAGTTTCAATCTATACCTACTTAATTATCCTAGTAAAACGTAACCGAAATAATCTTCTTTTGATAACAGATTGCAGTTAAAATGTATACTTTTTTATACAGGTACCTACTGTACATAACGATATTACGTTTTTAAGATGAAATTCTCGAACTGTATAAAATCTCAGGACTTTTATATGAGAATTAGGACTTTTCTCCGGACTTCCGTTTATTTCATCTGGTAACCCTAATCGCTACTAACTATAGGCTATAGATTTATCAACATACCGATCAGCAAACCCCATAGATTACACATTTTAAAAGCCTTTTAACCAAGGAATGAGCGGTGCATCAATCGTATGCAATGAGTACACGCGTATGTCGCCTGCAAAGATACGTGTGATGCATTCAATGCACTAATGATTGCACTGACTTAATAATATTCTAGATATATCGCCACAAAAACCGACGAGCATGTATGAGGCGATTGATGAGTGTGGATGAAGCGAAAGAGGTGTGTTTGGATTGTAGCAAGTGGAAGGAAGTGGTCTCTGCCTACCCCAATGGGAGAGAGGCGTGAAGGATATGTATGTATGTATAAGAAAGTTGATAAAACTGTCCTTTGATTAAATTGCTAATAAAGTTAGGTAAATAATTTTTCACCGCACATTTTGACATTCTCGCATAATGACAAAATTGCGAGTTTTAAAATTGAACGGATTAGGCAGAAACCACTTCTTCCCTCCACTTGCTATGACCCAAACACACTTCCATCGCTTCATCCACATTCATCAATGCGTCATACATGCAAGGGTACTCTGGCGTATCAAGTTTAGGAAAGTGGTCTCTGCCTACCCCTATGTGAAAAGGCGTGACATGTATTTATGTAAGTACCTAGGTATATTATGTACCGAAAATTTATGTAGGTAAGTATGTAAAATTAAAAATAAATGAAAATTTCATTGTATGATAATGAAAAATCATGTTGTTACACAATAACAATACTTAAACAGTTTTTATTTTCAAAATTCGTTATTACTTTTTGACTTCTACGTCTCTTTACCACCTAACATTGTAATGACATAATTATCATTAATTTATCATTATTATTCAACCTTAATGTCCTACTATTGTTGGTATATTGCAACCGTTATCAGTTTCAGTGAATTGTTTATCATTTTGATAACGCTACCTATTATTATATGATTAGAAATTACGTCTAAGTACTTATAGCTAGATAAGTATTAATTTTGAGTGGCGGAAGAACGCAGCTTATTGCAACAAAGGTCGATTAAATTAATGCTCCATGACACGTACTGTCTCTGTCATTGTCGAAAATCAGAATAAGACGGCGGGTTTATATTGGAATCCCTAACATTTTTGATCCTAATTTCATAATTCCTACTATTGTTTGTACTTATCTTTTGTGCTAATGCAAATTAACCTAATGAACTTAATCTAATAACGTTTATCCTAATTTTTGTTTACTATAATCTAATTTGTCCTATCAATTTGGTTTTTGGTTAATTAGGTCTGTCACAGACCAATTTTCTGGGTGGTCATAAAAAAAATAACCTAAACCTAACTTAGTACATTATGGTACATTATGGGGATATTAGGGAAGTCAAAGGACACCCTAAGACAGCAAGATATGAATGGGCTATTAACTTAATGAATCTTTTATGCAACTGGGGGTAAGTAGAAAAACTTATAAAGGGCGACTTTAAATTAGTGCACGATAGAAAAGGATGTGCATGTACTCGTGATAACAAACAACTTTTACTATGGGGCCATGGTCGAAATCATTCAAATTTTTTTTAACTCCCCATACAAAATGCACCAGCTGATAGTATGGGGAAACATTTTTTTTTTGTTATTTCGAACTTGGTCCCATAGTAAAAGTTGTTTGTTATCACGAGTACATGCATATCCTTTTCTATCGTTCACTAATTTAAAGTCACCTTGTATAATATTGCTTGTGGTCACTGATGTCGAGGAAGACCTCGAATAAGGTGGAGACACAATCTGGATACATTTTCAGAGGAATAATGACGGGAGGCTACTTAAGACCGTGCTAAAGGCCTTTGCCCAGCAGTGGGATTTAAATTTCTATTAACAATTGAAAATGAAAGTGAAAATGAAAAGTGGTTATTCAAAAATAGGCAAAATTCATTACACTTTTTTGATGTCACTTTTTTTATCTAAAACTACTGCCGGTTCACTACCTGTATGTATAGTCGAGAGGAAGAAGCGGCCAATATATCTTTTTTTTAAATCAACAGACTTATACAGTTACATGTTGGTACTTAACTTGTTATCATAGTATTTTTGCTTTTAAACCTTTGTTTTCAAGACAATATTGATTCAAACTTGACGCTATAGCATATATTAAACTACCTACACGCTATTTATTGAAAATCGGAATATATGCCTCATAAAATATTTGAAGTAGGTAGGTACATGAAGGGAACCTACCCACTATCGAGAAAAACAGAGAATAACAAATTATAGTGCTACAAGGATCAATTGGCACTTGAGTGACATTGTCAGGAGGGCGTGGGTGGTGACTAAACAACTCAAAATAATGATAATTTGCAAAGACGATATCGTTAGTACCAATATCTGCCACGTGCCAAAAGATCCTTGTAACACTGTAGCAGCGACTTACAGCAAAAGCGATTTTTCATTGTCGTTATCCATTTCTGCACCTATTCACAATCACTCAGAATCACTCAAAAAAGTTTTTTATAGTGCAATAAACAATTGAGTATCTATTCAATACAATACAGTCCTCAAGTATTAAATCACGTTTCACATGTGATCTTCCCCGCGACTTTCATAATTTAAAAGTTATTCGCGATTAAACACTCCTTGAGTTTAACACTTGACTTAAGCAGAATACACGAATTCTTATATCAAAGAAAAAAAAAATTTTGGAGCCAAAAATGACAGTTTTCTTCCCGTTTCCTTACAAGACTGGTGTAAAACTAATTTGTGCCGTCGATCGGTGGTTGTTATCTAAAACGTATTAAATATCGTAAAGCACTCGTAGCCAACTGATATAAATGTCAATGTTTGCGCCGATGCATGTGAGAATGTTTGTTACTCTTTCACGCAAAAACCACTGAACAGATTCCGATGAAACTTTACAATATTGTTGTTTACACTTCAGAATAACTTATAGGCTATATTATTTTAGGATATTGTGTAAGTTTTCAAACATCCTACTAATGTTATAAATGTCAATGTTTGCGCCGATGAATATGAGGATATTTGTTACTCTTTCACGCAAAAACCACTGAACAGATTTCGATGAAACTTTACAATATTGTTGTTTACACTTCAGAATCATTTATTGGCTGATATTGTGTACGTTTTTATAGATATGACGAGTAATCCGTACGAAGTCGCGGGCGGCCGCTAGTAAATACCATAGCTATAACAAATGTAGATAGATAACGCAAATACTACCGGCCGATAGATTTGTTTGTTAATTCGATAAGTTTTCAAATTCTGTGACTTATTTTTATTACTTTTTCTAACTCGCAATGATCCCTACTAAGTCGAAACTATTACAGAAGAAGGTAAGTAGGTAGGTACATGAAATCTGAACAACTTATACCCAAGAGAAACGGTGCCTTTTTTACCAGAGATGTGCTATGCTACGTTGCTATGGATGCGTTTGTTATCCACCAATCATATTCATTGAATATGAGGGCAGCCTGAACATGATTGGTGAATATTAAACACATCCGTAGCAACGTAGCATAGCACATCTCTGGTGGAAAGGCACACTAAGGATGTAATAAAGAGTCATTCATTTGTTTATTTAGTAGTGTCATGCACGTGACGGAGGAGTAATCACTAGGGATGAATAATGCGAAAGATATGCTTTTATTTTTTTTTCGCTACTTTTTCTTGTAACGTTATTTCGTTTTGGTCATTTTTATGTATTTGAAAAACAAGTAACGCCATCTATTAAGTAGTTTGTACAACAAGTGACGTTGCATAAAATGTTCGGATGTCAGGCCATAGATTATAAAAAAACTATTAGTTCATTGGGTGACCAGTTGTCTGTCACTTAAACAGATCAGCTGATTTTTTTTTTGTGTTTTGGTTGGTTTTGATATTTCGAATTTGAATTCGCTGCTAAATATAGGGTGACTTCAAATTAGTGAACGATAGAAAAGGGGGTGCATGTACTGATCATAACAAACAACTTTCCCAAAGAAACTTATTTTTTTGAGCACTTTTTTACGATGTTAAAAAATAATACAAAAACGGTGTAAATGCGGACGCACCGAGCCACGCGCTACGATCAGCTGAGCGCTCAAACATCTGATCGTAGCGCAGCGGGCCGCCGCCGCCGCGAACCGCGCCCCGCGTTTTTGGTGTTTCTAGTACCTACCTATTAACTATTAACTACCTACCTAACTGTTAACAAATAAAATCATTTCATCGAAAGTACCTACCTACTCTCGATCACACATACGGATTCTGATTCCGACTTTTTCATCACAACTTTCTAGGTTTTAGACTAACAACCGCATACCTACCTACTTAGTCAAGTAATCATAATCTAAATACAATTCAAAACAAGTAAATAGGTAAATAACAAGGTATTGGATCGACCCCGCCGCCGCCGCCAAGAAGCCAGCTGAGACAGCCAGCAGCAGCGGTTCAACGAGTAGTAGGTACATAAGGTAAGTCAGCAGGAAGATAGGCTGGCACTGGCGGCGGCGTGTCTAAAAAATTGGAATAAACTCTTTAAAAGTCAGCTTATTTACTTACTTACAGCATTTGTTGAAAGTGTCCAACTTGTAATAATAATACTCCAACCAAATAATGCGTTGCAAACTTGTAACGATGGAGCCCTAGATTCACTTTTCACTGAGGTAGGTGTATCTACCTAGGTACACTAATTAAACACAGATCAAGGGGTTCCCGGGGCGTTGGTCAGGCGAATGTTTTGTTTTCTATCTCTTTGGCAACAAAATTTCACTAAATTCACTTGTTTACACTACAAATTCACTTCCTTATCCCGACACTACCTACCTACTGTTTTCGCATAGACGAGGACGACCCGTGTCCCGAGTGAGCGAGAAAGAAGTAGAGACGGACGCGCACATGAACTACTTATGACGCCGCACGTGCGCTATTTAAAATGCAATGTTTAGTATTGAAAATTGCTTTTTCATTAAAATTGAATCTAATTAGTCAATTAATCAAGAGATTTAAATAAAATTCGATACATTTTCATGCAGTAAAGGGTTATAATAAGTTAAAATAAAGATATTTTAGCTACTGATTGATAATCACTCTTTCATTCATTTTGACTTTTTGTCAACACTATCAGTAGGTACTTAAGTAAATGTTTTTATTACGTCACGCACGCAGTCTCCCCTGCGCACTCGTTGGGTGTGTACCGACGTGTTTTTTTTTTCTGTGGACTTGCTGTACCGCGACGGACCAGTTAATACTGCCAACGAATTAAAAATGAAGATCGAAAGTAGTTTTCAAATTGTGAAAAGTGACTTTACGGTGGTGCTACAAGGAACGCGTCGAACGCCATATCCTTAGCCGGGCCAGTTTGTGCGTATACCTAGACGTAGCAGGTGGACACTTTCAACAACTAGGTACTGTAGGTAAGTACCTAGGTAAATCAAAACTGTAAATAAGTTGATTATTACATTTCAATCATTGTAAATACTTTAGTTGATTCGAAATTTGAATCACGCCAGTCTTACGTATGTAGGTAGGTACCTGCTCGTACTTAGGTAGGTACGAGTTTTCTACCACTCGTTAATGATAGAGAGAGGTCAAAAGAGCAGGTTACTTCGCATTTTTATTTATCAAAAGTAGCGTCGATAGGAAGGAAGACAAAAAGTTAGGTGAACTTAATTTCGGTAGGTAGCTACAACAGCGCGAAACACGCGGAGCGGAGTGGGGCGCGGCGCGGGCTGAAGGCTATGTCGCTCGGCGCGGGCGGCAGCGCGCGGCCGTTACTTAGCAACGGCCGGCAGTTACACCGTTTTTTTATTTTTTAATAACAAAGAAAAAAAGGGCTCAAAAGAAAAAGTTTCTTTGGGAAAGTTGTTTGTTATGATCAGTACATGCACCCCCTTTTCTATCGTTCACTAATTTAAAGTCACCCTATATATGCGTAAAAAAATATTAAAATAATGAATAATTAAACTATTTTAAGTTGCGATTAAGTTTGTGTAAATTGGTTAGTGATTTTGTTAAAATGTGATTAAATTGTGTCAAGTTTGGAAGTTATTTGTTGGATTTGACGTTTTGTGAATTTTGGGTCGACAACACAGTGATGTCTCGAACTTTCTTTCTTTTCTGCGATGCGACCGCTTGCAGAGTAGTGTTGCCGAAAAATCGATAGTTTTTCAATCGATTGTTAAACGTCAAAAACATGTACCCTATCGATAGCACAATCGATACTATCGATACTATCGATAGTATCGATTGCTCTTGCGCTGCAATAGTATCGGTTAACAGCAATACTATCGATAGTATCGATAGTTTCGATCGCTGCCGAACAATAAACTATCGATAGTATCGATACTATCGATAGTATCGATATTGAATATACAATATTGAATATACAATCGATACTATCGATAGTTTTGCACAATCGATAGTGATCATTTTTTCGATAGTATTGCATTCAGTAAGCAGGCATAATGGGTGGTAGAATATATGACATGATCACATATAAGTGTATGACGGACGAATATAAAGTAAGTATGGTCAGTTGACCAGCTATTTCGAATCTAAATTGATGAAATTGATGATGAAAAAAATGATCACTATCGATTGTGCAAAACTATCGATACTATCGATAGTATCGATTGTATATTCAATATTGGAGAGCAATACTATCGATAGTATCGATACTATCGATAGTTTATTGATCGGCAGCTATCGATAGGGTACATGTTTTTCGACCTATCGATAGGCTATCGATATTGGCCTATCGAGCGGCAACACTATTGCAGAGCGCTCGCTCACGCACCTTTTCTTGGTGTAAATGCGTGCGACGCTGAAGATGTAAAATCTTACTCATCTTCTGAATTTACGTTGTTTCTAAAATATGGTAAGCACCTTGTTGAAATACATTGGAAAATCGTTTATTTCTTGCTTTATCTGTTTTGGCCGTTGGTTTTGAATCACATGTTTCTTTGTTTCAGCCGATTTAAGAAATTTCGTTATGGACATCTTCCAAAATGTCAACAAGTACCTAAATAAATCTTATTGGATTATAAAAAATTGTAAGTATATTCTTCATTGTGAAGATTTCTGTTTGAAGGAAATTCCTTTGTGTTGGAGTCACATGGTGACCTTTAAGTTGCAACTATAGTAATTTGTTCTTTTCGTTTGATCTTTTCAGAATTATGTTATCGTCCTTAAAAAGGATGAGCTTCAGCATGTTGGCAAATTTATAGTAACCTTCAGGTATGTAGTACATGGTGTTTTAAGGAAGATTGGGGCCAACGCCCAATTCTTTTTTTTTTTTTCCTACCCTCAAGATCCAAATGAAAACGCTGTTCTTTGAATTTTTCCAGAATCTTCCCTGCGGATTAACAGGATAATATCCTATTATGTTCCAGCTTATTGCTTTTAAGTTATGGTATGTGTTTCTTTTAATTTATTTAAGTGAAAACCATAAATTCAGTTTTGTGAGGACGGTCTAAAGAGATACCCACGTTTGTTTTAGATCGGTGTGATCCTGTTAACCCGGGGATGAACAATTTTAAGTCTTTCCGGTTTCAGTGAGTTTTAGATTCCGATGCCCTTTTATTCAGTCCTTTCGTTTTGCCCTTTCTTTTGGTTTAACCCTTATGTAATTATGGTTCTTAAATTTTGACCTTAGGATGCCCTTGAGCTACCCTTAAGTTTTATTTTGTTTTTGGCCTACTGCCTTAGTTCTATAACACAGTTTTAATTATGACAAAGAACCTTTGAGTGCATATTAGGGAATCTTTAAGTAAACTAAAATTTTATGAACATTTTGATAAATTCTGTTGGTGGTTTATAGTTAAGATTATTTTAAATTTATTTTAGTTATAAATAACTATAATATATGAGAACCCACTTGCTCCTACCATATGTTTCTGAGCTTCGTATTATATATTTAAGGTTGAGGTAACGAATTAAAGAAAAGTATTTATACTGAACATATTTCCGGATTTTATTTACACCAAATTCTTACCTTGACTTTGTCACCTACCAGGCCGGGGGTACCCGTGACATTCTAGTAATCTAATAAAATAAATAAACTAGTTTCTAATGTAAAATACGTGTAAAAAACAAAAATGAGTGAAAGATTTAACATTCGACATTTCTGAAAGTTTTAGTATTTTACTGAAAAAAACAGAGCCCGATTGAAAGATTATGTAAAATACATGTCATTTTCAACGCTAGTAATCACCATCTTTGCCCTTCTGCCAATAATTTGACTTTTTCTTTCACTTTAGCAAAGGAACACCTTGGTATTCCTCTTTCTCTCTTTCCCTCAAAGTTTCCTTAAATGATGTTCTTTAGAAATTCGTCATCTTGTATCAAGTGTCTTATCCCCCATACTATCAGCTGATGCATTTTGTATGGGGAGCTCAATTTTTTTGAATGATTTCGACCTTGGTCCTATTGTAAAAGTTTTTTGTTATCGCGAGTACATGCATATCCTTTTCTATCGTTCACTAATTAAAAGTCACCCTATATTGTGGGAAACAGAACACCGAAGTGGAGAGATGATAAGACACTTGATACAAGATGACTTGATACAAGAGTCACCCGATATACAGACAGCATAGTTAATTTTAAAAACACTCTTGCTTTGTTCTTGAAACGTTCTTTAATCTAATAAAATATTAGGCAGGATTATTATTTGGTACCTATATGTACAGAATTAAGATTACAAAATGATTATACCTAATCGCTTTTGAACATACGAATATGTCTAATTATAAAGATAAACTGACTAGAGGCTGTTCGCGACTTCGTACGAATTTTTCGCCATATCTTGGAAAATTTACGAAATATCTTAAATTAATACAGCCTATGTGTTATTCTGATGTCCAAGCTGTGTTATTGTAAAAATTCATTAAAATCTGTTCAGTGGTTTTTACGTGATGAAGTAACAAACATCCATCCATCGGCACAAATATTTACATTTATAATATTAATAGGATATGTGACAGTTATGGAATTTGATAACACTATTTAGCCTTAGTATACATGCCCTATCTCGCATCATACTGTCCTTATCACATTCAAACTTTAAAAAGTGACGGAAGAGTGAAAAACCAGCCAAGTGCGAGTCGGACTCGCGCACGTAGGGATCCGATACTTTCATTAGGTTTATACCCTAATATTAATATTATTATTAATATTAATAATACCCTAATAATAATATCTACCAGTAGCCATTATTAATATCTAGCAAAAAAGGCAAAAAAATCACGTTTATTACATGGGAGCCCCCCTTAATTATTATTATTATCCTATTTTTAGTATTTGTTTTTATAGCGGCAACGATAATACATCATTTGTGAAAATTTCAACGCTCTAGCTATAACGGTTCATGAGATACAGCCTGGTGACAGACGGACGGACAGACAAGACAGTCAAGTGTCAGTAATAGGGTCCCGTTTTCACCCTTTAGGTACGGAACCCTTAAAATCGTCAGAGAACACGCTATTTAGTGCGGATAGATACCGAGTAAGATGTTTCTTATTAGGTCATTGCCGAATTGATTGTTCCCGGATGCATCGAAGGTTGCACTTTAGTGCATTGCTTCGAAGATGTACAACGCATTCAATACGTACATAGGTAGGTACTTAGGGCCACCTGACGGAGCGCAAGGCATTTTAAATTGTCATATTATTAACGACATTGTTCTCATTAGAATAAAATTCAAAATCAGTTTACACAAAAAATTAGCATCGAAGCAACTTCAAGCGAATGTTGTGACGATAATGACAATCAAAAATGCTCTGCGCTGCGCTTCGTCAGGTGTGCGCCGGCCCTAAGTGTGCCTTTCCACCAGAGATGTGACATGCTACGTTGCTATGATGCGTTTGATATTCACCAATCATGTTCAGACTGCCCTCATATTCAATGAATATGATTGGTGGATAACAAACGCATCCATAGCAACGTAGCATAGCACATCTCTGGTGGAAAGGCACCCTTATCCGATCCGAGACATTACTACTAGAGATAGTTCTCGGATCCATACTAAATCTCAGATCGTACAAAAATCTGATGTAGTGCGTCACCGCTCTAACAAGGTTAGCCACCCCACTCATGAACTTCATTGTCAAATACGAGCTAACAATGGAAGGCCAGTTAAATAGCCGTCTGTACTCAGATAACGTTTATTATCTCTAGTAGTATAGTAATTATTTGTTTTATAATATCAACACTCTATAATGAGTGGGCTGATTAAGTGAATTGACTATTCTAGCATACAAAAATTATAAATGTCAATGTTTGTGCCGATGGACGTATGTTTCTCTTTCACACAAAAACTACTGAACAGATTTTAATGTAACTTCATAATATTGTATCTTGTACATCTGAATAACACAATAGACTATTTAAGATATTATGTAAGTTTTTCAAGATATCTACTACTTATATAAAAATAAGTCGGGTTTTCCTTCCTGACGCTATAACTCCAGAACGCACGAACCGATTTCCAAGGTTTTGCATTCGTTGGAAAGGTCTCGGGCTCCGTGAGGTTTATAGCAAAGAAAATTCAGGAAAAATTTCAACAGAAAAGCGGGAAAATCTTTTTTCACATACAGAACTTTGGGGCGGTACTAAGTTCGCCGGGTCAGCTAGTATGATTATAAAAGCGTACGTACGAATATTATATAAGTAATAATTATTTTAAACATACTAGCTAGAGGCTGCCCGCGACTTCGTACGCATTCATCGTCATATCTTGAAAAAAAATTACGATATCTCAAAATAATACAGCCTATGTGTTATTCTGATGTGCAAGCTACTATATTGCCAAGTTTCATCAAAATCTGTTTAGTAGTTTTTGCGTGAAAGAGTAACAAACATCCATCCATCCATCGGCACAAACATTGACATTTATAATATTTGTAGGATTCATAATATAATTATTAGAGGTGGGCCGAGTACTCGGTTAATACTCGGCATACTCGGCACGTTTTTCACTACTCGTTATCGGCCGAATAACTCGGTTAAAATGCCGAGTACTCGGTATAAATAAATCTACCTTGAGCACTTGGTCTGCTTGGTAGATCATAGTCTAATTATTTCTAATGATACATATTGAGGCCTTTAATCAGCTGGAGCAATGTAATAAGCTGCTAATATCATAATTATTTAGGAGTTAATTTCATAAATAGTGCTTTTCAACAAAAAAAATGCCATTCAACGCTTGTGGATTATTGTTTTCATTACGAATAATTAGCGGGGTGCGGAGGGAAGTTCTTTAAATACCATTAACACCACTCATTTCCAAATTTATTCGCGTGCAATTCTATCTACTTCAAGTACACCGAGTAACTCGGCCGAGTACTCGGCTCGGTAAACTTTAAACCGAGTAATACTCGGTACTCGGTTACTCGGTAAAACTGGTACTCGGCCCACCACTAATAATTATATACCTAATATATTATTAAGCCAAAACTTAATAATATTCTTATGTACAATGAAATAAGACGCACCAACTGACACTAATTTCAATAGGTACATATCCTTAGGCCCAAGTAAATACAGAATAACTTATATACTTAGTTATATAGATACTCATATAGTTATGTATACCAAAACTAAGATAACACAACATGTCCTAGTTAAGTACCTACTCTGGCCTTATTACTACTGATAAATTAACAGAGACTATTGTTTTACATAGGTACTACATTTACTTATATACTTATGCATGTAAATTTGTTATTTTATTTTGTTTAGATACTACGTTTGACCGTACCGAAGACTTCTATTTTCTGAGGTAAATTGAAGTTTTGAAGTTCAAGTTAATGTCACAATTTTGTTATTAAGTTACAAAATGATATGTTTACCTACTCATTTGGGTAAAGGACTTAAAATAGGTAGTTACCTATCGTACTAATTAATATTTATAAATTAAAATGTAAGTGAGGATATTTGTTACTACACAATGGGGATGATTCGAAAATTCAAAAAATAATTAGTCCGTCTTTTAGGCTATTAAAAAATATTTGAAACACGTTTTTTACCTGATCAAATACATAAATAAATACAAAGATACAGAGCATCAAAGTTACGGAGTGGGGGTATTGACGTCACTGCTAGGTAAAAATCGTACCTAGGCGTGACGTCGGGCGTTTTTTCTAGAACCAAAAAACACTAAGGTCCTACCTAATCATGGGACTTCTTAATTCGAGATGTGTCATTAAAAAAGTACTAAGGAGTGACGTCATGAGCAACTTTAACCCAGTGTATCCGTGTCATTTTTAGTTTAAGAGAAAAAATATGTGTCAAATATTTTAAAATAATCTATGTGATGGACTAAAAATTTTTTTTGTCATCATGCCCATTCAGAAAGTACAGACAGATTTTAATGAAACTTAACAACATTGAAGGCTACAATGTTGTAAAAATACTACTTATAGCTAATTATTTTATATATATATATAACTAAACTACTTATATTAGTGGTGGGCCGAGTAGGTACTAGTTTTACTGAGTAACCGAGTACCGAGTATTATTCGGTTTATAGTTTACCGAGCCGAGTACTCGGCCGAGTTACTCGGTATAGTTAAAGTAGGTAGAATTTTGCGCGAAGAAGCTCGGGAGCGAGTGGTGATAATGGTGTTAGAACTGTCCCTCCGCACCCCGCTAATTATTCGTAATGAAAACAATAAACCGCAACCGTCAAGTGGCAATTTTTTTTTGAAAATACACTACTCATGAATTTTCTTCTAAATAATTATGATAATAGCAATTCATAACATTGCTTCAGCTGGGCAAAGGCCTAAATATGTACCATTAGAAGGAATTAGACTATGATCTACCAAGCAGATCCAATGTTCAAGGTAGATTTATTTGTACCGAGTAAAAATGCCGAGCATTTTTACCGAGTTATTCGGCCGATTACGAGTAGTGAAAAAAGTGCCGAGTACGCCGAGTACCGAGTATTAACCGAGTACTCTGCTCACCTCTAACTTATATCATAGTAGCAAATAATATTTTAATATTATGTAAAAGACACACACAATACCTAGTCTTTATTAACATTGCTTAAAATCTTTGGATCAATTTTAGGTAGGTATTCAAAAACTGTTTCTTTATTAATTATTTTTTACATTTCAGATTAGAAATAAATTAGTATCTTTCTAAATATTCACTCACAAATAACATACAGATTTAAAAAAAAGTTTTTTTATTTAATTTCTAAGTGCTTATTAGGCCTAGAATACACAGGAAAACGCAACTGCAACATAACCGCAACTGCTAGTTACTTTTGTGTTGCATCTAAGTTCCTGGTATAGATTGGATATTGCGTTGCGTTGCAGTTGCGTTTCCCCGTGTGTTCTTGGCCTTAGGGTTTTTAAAAACATTTAAATAAACACTCATAACATTATGAGTCATATTTTAATGTATTTTTGAAGCTAGTTAGAATAATCCATCATCAGTGAAGATGTCAATTTTAAAAAAAGATAGTAAGTAGTAATAGGTAGTGATGCGTAAAAAACATTTTGATTTTTGATACAAATCAATGTCATCATTGTTATCTTTAAGTATATGTATAGAATACAGGTGACTTTTAATTAGTGAACGATAGAAAAGAATATGCATGTACTCGTGATAACAAACAACTTTTACTATGGGGTCAAGTTCGAAATCATAAAAAAATTAATGGTCCCCCATATACTATCAGCTGGTACATTTTGTATAGGGAGTACAAAAATTTTTGAATGTTTTCAGCCTTGGTCCCATAGTAAAAGTTGTTCTTTATCACGAGTACATGCATATCCTTTATTTAATCTAATTTAAAGTCAACCTGTATATAAGGAGGTGCCACATAATTTTTTCATATACAAATGAGTTTATGACAGCATGCCAACGTTGGCGCAAGTGTTTCATAAATTTCTTGGTAGATGACCTGTCAAACGATAAGAAATTCCATACAAAAAGGTAGCCATTTTGCACCAGACCAGGCACGCAGATCCAGACGGATGGCATCTCCTTATATATTCTATACTCAAAGATTGTTATCAAGAAATATGACTTATCATGTCCATTACCTATTCTATACAATTTTTAGTTATGGTGTCAGTATTTTTGTTTATTTTTTTAATTACTTGATAGGTAGGTACATTAATTAGTCTTTGATGATAACTACAAAAATAATTAATAATTAATTTATTATGCTAATTGTTTAATTTTGTTGTAGGTAGGTACTTGTTAAAAAGGGTAACAGGTAGTATGTTTAATCAATTATATTTAAAACAGTTTAAATATTTTTAAAAGGGTGTTTTATTATAAAAAATAAGAATATTAATTGTTTAATTATACAAATTTTAAAAAAGTTGGTTAATTGGTAAGTTTAATTTTAAATGATTTTTTTCAATGTAGGTAGATTAACAAAGTTTAATTCCTGTTTTCCATTAGACATTGTTTTGAATGCAAATGTAATTCAACAGCACACAAGTTAACACTGTTTACAATTACCCTATTTAAAACATGTTTCTAGAATTCTAGTAAATTCTTAAAAAACTGCAAAACTGTACGTAACATTACTTAACTTTATCAGCGATTGGAAAAAGCCATCATTTAAACTTTACCGCCTTATAAAGTATAAAAATTATCACTCAAGTTCGATGGTCAAGACGTTTCCTGCGTATCAAAAGGTCATGGAGGTGATAAGGCTTGAAAACGCTAATTTTAACCAAAAACACGAAAGTACTCACCCGTTCATCTTCACAGATCCTTGATCCATAGTTCTATTCACCACTAAACACCCTGGAGTTTCAGATTTATCCGTAAAATGCTGATCCTCAACATCCTCCAAAATTGCCGCCCGATCCGCGTTACTCTTGTTCAACTTATCACTTGACAAACTTTTAGAACGATACCGACCGTTAATGGGAGCTAAACTCTTATCAGAAAATGCACTGATGCCGTTCAATTTATTATCATTCTGATATTTTTCGCTTATTATATTAGATGACATCTCGCAATTCGCAAACAAACAATCGTACGTCACACGATAGCTGTCAATCTCAGCTGCCGCGAAACTGGCGCGATTCAGTGAGAACGGAACGTTTTGCCACTGCCCCGCGCTCGGACAAAACAATGCAATGCGACCCAATTCACAACAACACAGCCCGCAGTATTATAAAACCGCACCGACCAGCTTCTCAGCTAGCCGTGTAATATTCACAGTGTCCACGAGCCGTTTGAAAAACTCCGACAGTTCAATTTCAATGCCATTTTGTATGGCGAGGTGAGGGTGAAGGAGAATTACTATTGTGTCATCTTAGCGGTTTTGTAACGGAAAAACAATACATAAAGCCTACAACAAAGCCCAAAAAGTTAGGAAGTTAATTTTTCTCTGGTAAAAACTTGCCAAAATAAGATGATTTCCGTCTTCCGTAGGCAGATGAAACGAAACGTAATTTTTTTGGCACTTACAGGGCCGAACTCAGGCGGGAAAAAGTTTCGAATAATTTCTGAAAGTAATTAATTAATTGTCTCCCGCTGCTGGTTTGCCCAAGGCTTAAGAATTTAAATGCTGTAGGTAACACACTGATTCCGAGGCTGTCGGATTGGTCACCCGACCTTAAACGTGCCTAGCGTTCAAATAGATCGCTATAGCTCATAAAAGTATCAGTTGAGTTATAAATTGAGTCTTTTAAATTGATTTTGCCTAATTTAGGTTAGAATGCTTTTAAGAAGGTTATTGCCACTTACAACTGCAAATATGCGTTAGTCAACGAAAACTTTATTTGTTTAAGACCTCAAGTTTTAACCCATTATTATAGTTACCTATTTTAATTAACGAGGAGAAATATTTATTTGCAAAATCAAGCTAAAAGGGGCGTACGGGCAAATAACACCACTTGTTTTATTATGTACTACCTAACTACACGAGGACGCGCGCACTTGGTAATTAGTTTTAAATTTATTTAAACAATGCAAAATATTGAATATAAAATTTAAATACAAATAATAGTTAGGTACCTGCATAATAAGAAGCATTTTGCATTATAAGTAATGTGTACCTACACATATTATAGGTTAACATTGTACCTACGTATGTAACCTATCTCTGACAGTGTTTTCGAATCTGTGCTTTGACTAATAATAATATAAAACACACTCCGTTATTACAAAACGAATTTTAAAATATAGTTCTAGGACTAATGTCATTTTTTGACGTTTAATCTATAGCAGAAAATTCATTTATCTGAGTTAGTTCTAGAACTATAAATAAAAGACGCTTTGTAACGGGTATAACGGGTAGTAAGTTCTTCAACATAAGTACTTAATACTAGTAGCATCCAGTTATTAAGTATACCACAAAAGACAAAAACAATGGAGGTAGGTACACAACCCATTGGGTTACATCTTTCTTTAAGCATTAACATAAAACGTAACACTCTTACTAAACTTGTTAGTTATGTATGTATGTGATTAGTTTGTAAACGACTAAGGTCCAAAATATATCGGTACCTATACAATATATTAAGTTACTTTATTAAGATAGGTACTAACTTCTTTTTTTTCTGTCTCTATGTACTATCATCTTAGAATAAACTGTTAAATAAATACTTTTTATATGCTCTCAAATAGGTATCTACTCATAAAGTTAGCTAAAAAAACTGAAATAATGAGTATCACATCTCTATATAGTGCGTTTCATGAATACTTTCTATGCTGCCAACATAGCGGCATAGGAAGTATTCTATGAAACGCACTCTTGTCATGCGTGGGTTTTGTGATTTACGCAAATACTTATTCATTATTTAAAAACAAGTCTGAAATCTACAAAATGCTATTGAACTAGACCTTTTATGATCAAAATGTCTTTAAAACTAAAACACAAGTCTCAGAAATCAACACGACATCTTTATGTATACCATTGTAAGACAAATTCCTTTGAAAATTGTATCTCTGTGACATGTATATGACAAGAAATTCGTAATGCATTTGACTAAATATTATTCTTTGAATCATCATGTTTGGATGGAGTGTCTGCGATACCTCATTTACATAGTAGAATACCTTATTATCATTCAGCCAATGGTAAAGCTGAAAAATATAATGACAGCTGGCGCGAATGACTTCATTTAGTCGGTAAATATTAGGTTTGGTTATATATTCTCATTTATTTGCTACGTATATTTTTTTAAATTGTTTTTTTTTACTTCAAGGTTTTAGAGAAGAAACAGCTTTTTTTTGTTAGCCAATAAGATCCCTCTGCTGGGCAAATCCTCTTCCGCGACTTTCCATTTAACACGGTCTCCGGTAGCGACCCGCCGTTCCCAAGAAAATGCATATAGAAACAGGAATGTACTTTATTTTCTAACTGATCCACGTTAAAAAAAACATATCCTAAGAGAATTGCAGCCGCGTGAGCATTACCGGTCGTTCCCAATATTCTATCTATCTCTGGTTTTACCCTGCTGGAGAAAGAAATACCTAGGTATCTTAGAATTTTTGTCTCAATATCTATGGAATTCTTTTGAAGGATAAATCAAATGTGACAGCTGCGTGACAGTAGTACTGCCGAAGTGGAGTGGGCGAGATGTATATAGGAGCTCCTTTGCCCATCTAAATAATGAGGCTACCTTGTAGTAGTTTTGCTATAGAGTCCCTGATCGACTGTACCTTACCGATCGACTGATCCCCACTTGACCCTGCTTACTTGTTTTAATTGCGTACTTGGGTGAAATTTGTAATGTAAGAAAATGAAGCTACGTATGTAGTAAAGAAGAAAAAAAAAGAAGAAAGATAAAGAAAAAGAAAGAATAGGCATGACGACAAAAAAAATGTTTTAGGCCCATCACATAGTTTATTTTTAAATATTCGACAGGTATTTTTTCTTTTTTCTCTTAAACTAAAAATTACAAAGATACACTGGGTTAAAGTTGCTCGTGACGTCACGCTTACGTACGATTTTTACGTAAGAGTGACGTCAAAACCCACCACTCCATAACTTTGATGCTCTGTATCTTTGTATTTATTTATGTATTTAATCAGGTAAAAATTGTGTTTCAAATATTTTTTAATAGCCTAAAAGACGGACTAATTATTTATTGAATTTTTGAATGTAGTCGTCATCCCTATTCCTAAAGTAAGATAAATGATGCCAAACAATGAACATTTTATTAGTAACCTACAAAATAACCACTTAGGTACTCCTACATAAGTAATTGAAATTCGTAAACATTTTGTAATATTTTATCGTGTCTGGTTGCTATCAGTTGACCAATAAACTTTGTGGCAAGTAGGGAGCGTGGGAAGTGTAAATACATAACATCGTATCACCAATTTGGTTGGTAAACGGTAGTTGCAAATCTATAGGAGTAACTTGTGACAAAATATAAATAGGTACCTACATAAACACATATTTTGTAACTAAGGAACATTTTGATATAAAGCTGTACTTGGATATTTTGAAAATGATCCTAGAGGAAAAAAACGTAATTTTTTGTGCTAATGTGTAGGATATGAAGAAACTGGGATGTGTGTTATTCTTTCAGGCGCAAAACAATTAACAGATTTAAACGAAAGTTTACAATAATCTTCCAGATCAAAATAGGATATAATAGGGATGATGACTACATTCAAAAAATAATTAGTCCGTCTTTTAGGCTATTTAAAAAATATTTGAAACACATTTATTACCTGATCAAATACATAAATAAATACAAAGATACAGACCATCAAAGTTACGGAGTGGGGGTATTGACGTCACTGCTAGGTAAAAATCGTACCTAGGCGTGACGTCCGGCGTTTTTTCTAGAACCAAAAAACACTAAGGTCCTACCTAATCATGGGACTTCTTAATTCGAGATGTGTCATTAAAACAAAAACTTTAACCTACTTCATCGCATGAATGCTTACAACCGCATAGAATACAAAAACCATGGTCGATTCGCCAAGATTTCTTTTGAACGTATCCTACAAATAATATTATTGTGTTCTTGTATAAACAACACTGTTCTTAAAACAAATAAATAATATTTATTTATTGTTAGTAAATAAAAATCGTGTCACATTAAAATGTGAATTTTATGTAAGCAAACAAACATTTTCAGTTAAATTGCATCGCGATTCTACCGCCCCCTATGTCTTATGACATTTCAAAAAATTTCTAACTTTTATTTCCAAGAAATATACGCCCAAAGGTCATCATAATAGCTAGTTTTTAACCACCACATGTCATACTCGAATAATAAAAGATACATTTGACATATCTTCAACCTATTAAACTACAGCAATTACACATGAGCATTCAATAGAAAATTGCACAATTTACTATTTAATGACTAGCTTATTACAAACGCGAAGTAATCCAGGCAAATACTGGGTGTAACAGAAAGGGGGTATCAAGCCGAAACACAGCGATAGTCCTCATGAAACTGAACAATTTTCCCCAAGGAACATGAGTCGTGACTCGAAAAAATAAATCGCCTCCCCATACAAAATGTCCGATCGAGTAAGTATGGGTAATCCAAAAAAAATTTTTGCGGTACGACCCATGTTCCTTGGGGAAAGTTGTTTAGTTTCATGTGGACTATCGCTGTGTTCCGGCTTGATACCCTCTTTTTGTTACACCCTGTATAATTGGAATTCAGTACCTATACGATTTGATCCATAATTCATCTGTAGGTATAGATAATTTATGAGTTAGGCGACTTGATTTTGTTACTAAGAATATGCAATGGGGTTTTTATGAATAGTTTTGCTTGTACGCTTATAGTAACAATAAGGAAGGATTACATAAGCCTATTCTTTGAAGAGGACGTGATTGTTTAATGGCCTTGTCAAATATAGAGATGTTTTTTCTTATATGTATTTAGATCGTAATAGGTTTTCCCATGTTTCCATGCTATAGCATTGGCAGGGACACATTGGGAACAACAGCGACTCAATCTTATAAGTTATAAGATTGAGTTTTTTAGGTGATTAAATCAAAATATATACCTAAAGACGACTAAGTCCTGCAGGTATTGACAACTATTTTTTATAAACTTTTTAATTTTTTCAACATTTTACGATTGTAGGTAAAATTGTACTTATTCGTTTTTTAAACCACTATAGCAGCGAAAGGGGAGACCACGAAGGACTTACATAGGTCAAATGAAAGAGGGAACAGATAGAAGTTGTGTTGCATCAGGTGCTCAAAAGGACGGCAGAAAACAGATCAGAGTGGTGACTCCGCTGACAAGAGCGACGCTCTTTTTACAGCATATAATAACACGTTTTTCGTTGTGCAAAATAAATATACGTAGCGTCATTAATACGTGCAATATAAGTAGTTTTTACTGTTCATTATGTAGAAAAATGTTCACTTGCTTCTTGACGTTTATTGAAAAACTTAATGTTAAAACTTGTGATGAAAAACCAAATAAATAATTATATTAGCTTGGTAAATTATTATTTATCGATAAAGATGCTTACGCATTTTAAGTCAAAAACTGCAGTAGGTAAATTTTTGTGTTTTACTATTTTGCTAAGCCATTTCCAATGCTATGGAGAATCTACGCAATTATACATAATATTTATTTTGAAAATAGAATAGGTTCAGTACGTACTTTGTATTTTGTGGATCCATGCATTTCTCAGAACTAACACTCATTGATATGATTCAGGGAAATCTCGTGCGTTAACTGACGCGTGCGCACCTTTCCAATACAACAATGGATCATGCTACGTTACTAAAGTCACACTTTATTTACGTAAAGCGATTCTTATAATTTAATACCTAGATCGTTTCGGAACTGATAAATTAATGTTAAGTAATTCTTAAAAGCTATTATTAAAAATAATTTTTCGAAAAGTAAAAATGCATTGTGTATTGTCACATAAAGTTACATACAATATAATAGAAAATTATATAAAATAAAACAAGCTTACTTTTGTTTCTTTACTATAAATATTTATATACTTTAATACGTAAATACGTATTTTGACTAGTTATATGAATATTTAAAATCGAAAAATCATTAGGTATGTGCCAAAATATCCATAATGGATTTCCCTACGTACAAAAAACGACGGTTTATACCAAAAAAGAGCAGAAAGACTCGAGGAACATAAACTTCTATTTGGAAAATTGAGAAAAGGATTTATTTCAAAACTTATAAATTAAAAAAATTTCACTTAAAAAGCAGCATCAATTATTTCAACATTAAAACCAAGATATTAATTATGGCTAGTCAATCGCGTGACACGTGGGAAAGTACTACTTATGTAACATCACTTTTATTATGTATGTCTAATTGTTATGCTAGTGCATGCAATACGCATGTGCCTGCGATTTGTCAGTGACCCAGAAATATAGTTTGATTTTATTTAGACACGAAAACGACGTAATCTATTAATATTATCAAGTGTGTTAGTAAAACAGAGCGATGGCTTGTGTTTAGGTAAGGTACTAATGATTTGCCGCAAGTCTAATTGTTTTCTTTGTCTTGGAATCGTTTTGTATTTAAACTTTTAGTTATTTGAGTAAATACTCTTTAAACTGGGAATAAATATTTACTTACTTATTTACAATGTAAGTAAAGCAATATTTTCTATTTCTAAAAAGGTTAAATAAAACAACCCAAGGAAGCTGTTCAAGGAAAATAAAAATCAAAGTTACAAGTAAGTTTTTAATTTAAATATATTTTTTATTATGTGTTCCATTTAAACCCGGTCTCCCCAATTCTGAATCGAAACGCCTCTGAATACGTCCCTGTATTTTTGACAGTTTTAAAAACCATACGCATGTTTTTTTAAAATCAATCGTCATTAGCAACGACTCGAGATCATGCAGCCTAGTAAATATTTTGTTTTGGCTTCGGTTTGGCCTTTTTCCGTTAGTTGTTATTTTGCCTGTACAGTAGGAGAATAAAACAATGAAAGAGATTTAATAAAGTCCTCAAGTTTTTATTTATTTTAAAATTCATAATTTTGATAAATATCAAACATAAATATAATATGTATTGCTATTTATTTACCTACTTAAAATTTAATATCAGTAAGAAAATTTTCATTTCACTAGACTGAATTGAATACGAATTTAACTGTAGAATAATGAAGGAAACGTTTTTGTCTGTTTTAGATCACTATAGTTAAGAAGTCACGGACCGGAATCAATTGAAAAGTAATTACTTCCTATTCCTGATTGTCACTGATTGCCATTATAGTTTTTTTGTGCGGATGGACTTCCTAGTATTATTTAAAAAGTGATAGGTAGGTACTGCCTCATTAAGGCCTTATTTACATTATATTAGTGCTTATGAGAGTACATAGGTACAATTTTAAAGGCTTTTCTTTAGCGGATTTATGTATTAATTGTTTCCTATTTACTTAGGTTTATTGCTTTTATTAGTTAAAGTTGAGACTGTAGCCGTTGCCCATTAAACATCGTATCGTCAATTACTTATTAATTGAATCTTTATCAACTTTATTTGCCTTTTCTGAAACATGGAGTTCGTCTTGTCTTCATTAAATGATTGCCTACCTACAAGATTATCTCTCCATCGTTACAACGCCAGAAAATTAGTTTAAGGCAATTTAATGCATTAAAATATTTGCTCCTAACTTTTAGTCAGGCGTTTTTTTACATATTTTTGGAATTCTCGGAAGTTATTCGTACATAGCTTAATTATAATAAAAGGTATATTATTAAAGTGCATTTATATATTTAAGCATTTGTCAAGATTGTCAATCAATTACGAAAGACACTACATAAGTATTTACGCGGTAATTATTCATATAGTAATCTGTGCTTAAACTAAGGACTTACCTAGTTACAACATATACAGGAAGGAAGGATGCAGGAAGAATTTTGTCAATTCCAAGCCTATACCTACCGATAGCTAAATAGGGCATCATTGTTCTAATATGGAAGCTTACATGCATGGTAACGTGTGACCTTTGATGGGTAAAGGTCGAATAAATGTGCCAAGTTCAGATCTAATTTGATGCGGTAATGACTGCTTGAGAGGTGAATGAAATTTTAGGTATTTACTACTAGTAAACTCAAACTTATATCCTTTGAGTATAGAATATATGAGATGCCAAATTTTTTTTTCATATACAAATCAGTTTATTGCAGCGTGCCAAGGTTGGCGCAAGTTTTTCATAGTTTTCTTGGTAGATGACCTGTCAAACGATAAGAAATTCCATATAAAAAGGTTGCCGTGTTGCGCCAGACCAGGCACACAGTTCCATACGGTATGGCACCTCCTAATATATTCTATACTCAAAGCTTATATCCATGCATTTAATCTTTTATTTCTATGCTGACGTGTATTTAGTTAATATGCTAGATTTTATCACAACTTTGCTGATCCTAATAATATTATAAATGTCAATGTTTGTGCCGATGGATGGAAGTTTGTCACTCTTTCTCTTAAAAACTACTGAATAGATTTTGATGAAACTTTTCAATAGTGTAACTTCACATTAGAACAACACATGGGCTATATTATTTTTGGATATCATGATTCTTTTTCAAGATAAGACGATAACTGTGTACGAAGTCGCTGGCAGCCTCTAGTAATTAGATACCTTTCTCCGAGGTCCTTTTAAAAAGGTAGGATAACTTCTTAAGCCTTAAAAAAACTAATGACATTTTTAATTTGTCAATGTAACATTTCATAAGTCGCATTGTCAATTTTCTGCGGCTTTTTTTGTATTTTTAAACGTTTACAATATTTTGAATTTCATATGAAGCTTCGTCTTTTAAAAACAATAATTGATATTCAAATATCAAAATTAAAGGCAGCGTGTAATCCCATATAAGGATAACAAATGGTGAAGAAAGAAAATCGGGATTTCAAGCATCATATCAAAGCAGATGTTATCATTTTAGGGTTAAGTTTGCCAGGGATAGTAACAGCGCATAATTTGAAGAAAAAATTTGGTGATACCATGGACATAGTTGTCTTGGATTTGGGCCATCGTTGGAAGAAGCAGTCCAAGTATAACGTGATCTTCCAGGACGAGGACGATGATGACGATGATGACAGTTATGAAGAGGCTAAACCGCCGCCTCCTCGCACTGGAGTCTACATCGACTCCGTAGCTCGGTTTTACCTCACTAAGTACGCCAAAGACTTGTCTCTAATCGTCCCCGACATTATCCTTTCACCAACGTCTTGTAAGAATGACTTGTTTAAAATCTTCCAATACAAATGTGGAAGCATCGTCAAGAGTAAGGCAGATTACCACGACTTTGCATATCTGAATTTTCTCGAACGATTCGAATTGGCGCAGTACCAACGCCTCCTTGACAGCAGCATGCAAGATCTTTTCACTATTTCAGCTAATACAGACGCTGAGAAGAAAAAACTACATTTCCTAGATCAAACCACTATGGAAGAACATATTTGCAGCTGCTTAATATTCTCTACCTCTCGAGAAGTAATGAGAACGATCGTTGTTCTAGTCTGTGGAGCGCCTGCCGAAAATGTATCCCTTCTTTTCTATCTTCATCAATGCTATAGGACTAATAGTTCGAGGAATCATTTAGACGGAGACAACACGAGGTTTCGAGAGAAACTCTTAGGCACTTGCAGGAAACAGTTGTCGAGTAAACTTCAGAAAAGCATAGCTGATATAACATTGACAACGAAACCTATAAAGCAGATACGCGCTCACGCTGACGAGCAAGTAGTTTTAGAGCCTTCGATTGGGGAAACTGATTATATTTGCAATTTAGTCGCGATGGCGATAAGACCGGATCAATTGAATGACATAGCAGTAGATTCTGTGTTGCTACCTCAAGCGACAGCTAAAGCGTCACAAATGTCAGAAGGAGCTGGTCGCAAGTTCACAGTGTCCTACCACGTGAATTTCTGGAAGCGCTGCGGTTTCAGCGGCGACATCCTAAGCATCAGAGGTCCTATAATCTGGGCAATGGAACGTCCATCATTATCATCAGCTCAATCCAGCAACCAAGCTACTTTAATCGGATATCTAACTCCGAGAGATGACGTGGTGGATTGTAAAGAGGACGTCCTAAATCATTTGGTGGAAATTTTCGGGCAAGAAGCTGCGGAACCTATAAGCTACAAAGAATCTCAAATTAGGGATATATTTGTACCTCAATGCGGTGATTATGTTGCGTTACGGGATTTGACAAGAGAGAATAGTCCTAAATTCTTGGAATGGGGTGCTTTAGATGTGTTTGCTGACGGTGATGTAGCAGGAGCCATTGAGGCGGGTCATGTAGCGTATTTACATTTGCTAGGTTGTTTACGTCCTCAAGCGATAAGCTACGAAGATATAACAGCCGGGGAATTGCAGCCAAAGATGTCTCAAGGCTACAAAATGACTGCGATGATCAATTACAAAACTTCGTCGAAAATGTTAGTGTATGGGTTTGTTGTTTTCGCTACTATTAAGTTGGTGAAGTATTTGTTGAATAGAGGGTCCTCTTGAGATTCATTTGTTTTATGATGTAGGTACTTTTTTTTAATAGCTTTTTTTCCCACTGAGCAAAGGCCTTCTCCGCATTCTTCCTTTAATCTTTGATGTACAATTTCATATGCCATGGGCTAAAAGTGGAAGTAAACTAGAATGTCAAACACGCTCAGCGAATTTTAACTTCAAAACAACGTTTGTAAAGTTTACAATTGTATGATATGAAATATTTTTATATGTTTATAGAACTTTTTTTATTTGAATAAATAAAGTTTTATTTTTAAATGTGTTTTATATTTACTACTTACTTTGATTGATTTACTGTCAATAGGACTGGTAAATTTTAAAGTATACAAATCCTACTAATATAACAAATGTCAATGCTTGTGCTGATGGATGGATGAATGGATGTGACGATGTTTGTTACTCTTTCACGCAAAAACCACTGAACAGATTTTAATGAAATTTTACATTATTGTAGCTTATTCGTCAGAATAATAACACACATAAGTTAAGTTAGTACCTACTTAACTATATGATTATCTATGACATAGGTAGGCTAACCTACCCTACCTAAAATAATGGTAGCTACCATTATTTAAAGGTATTGCGTAATTTTTTTAGGATATGACGATAAAAGAGAACGAAGTCACAGACAGCCTCCATTTAATAAAAATCCTTCGTTAAAATATGTTTATTTATTTATTTAAGGATATCCACAGCTTATCTATAAATAAGGTAACATAAAAATAACGTAGTAATATGTCTTCGCCAATCACGGATACCACAACTTATTTAACATGTGTGAACTATATTTCTATTTTAACAACCAAGAAAGATAAATAAGGTACTGCCCTTTAAAAAAAAAGTACATAAATGACAAACTAAACAATAGTAGGTATCTACGTATACTATTTTCAAAGGTACCTACCTATTGCTTGCTTAATAATAATGATAAAACTGAGCTGAAAAAAGAAAGAGACAACAAGTATTTAGAATGACAAAAAAGAAATAAAATGTAAAATCCAATCCTAGTGCAGAATCCATAATCCATCCTAATCCATATGTCGGAGATTACGTTCATGAAGGCTATTTTGGAACCATTTGCAAACTCTTTACTGCTAAAATGCAAGAACTGGCATGTTTCTAACTGGTTGTCACTTTGGCGCTTTCATATTTGAGTCGCTGTCATGTATGATGGATTCTGTTTGATTATTGATTGGAAGAGATATCGGAAGACATCACGTTCACCTTGTTATTTTCTAACGTGATTGCAAATTACACAATAAAGCCAGTTTGTTCGTTACACGCCCACTGTCTTATTTTAACTAAAAGCTTAAACGCCACTTGATGACTCGTCTCGTCGACATATAAAATAAAATAATAACAATCTTATTATAGACTTACTTAGAAAAAAAAATGTTTAAAAATTCCATTATGGTATAACCTTACTAGTTCATTCCGAGCGCTTGAATGCACGTGATCACACCGTCTCGTCGCATCATTACATTATCGTCACTGCCGACGTCACGCCAATGTCGCGGCCCTGACTGCCTCAGGTCATTAACATTGCATAACCTGACTACTCCATTACGAACGCTCTGACATTGTTGATTTTATCCATTGGAAATGACGTCATGAGTTTGCTTTTTTAATTAAATTAAGATGTTGTTGAGGTGTTTTGATAATATTTGATTTTTCTATTTGCGTAACTATTTGTTTTTATCATACTTATTTTATTTAGATACAACCTATGGAATAGAAGATATAGAAGCCAGCCTGTTAATCCAAATATTTAATTGGAGATGCGTTTGATCCACTAATAAGATAGGAAACTGAACAACACCAATTACAAGCAGTTGATCTATGCTTTCCTTATGCTTTCTTTCTTCATTTGATTTTGACGTTTGATTGACATTTGATTTTTGACGAGGAAAGAGCAAACTATATGTTTTTGTGTGTGTCAGCTTATGGACTTCCACTGCTGGACAAAAGCCTCCCCCAAAGATCTCCACAAGGACCGATCAACTACTTATATGTTTAATGGTTTAATCAAGCGTTATTTTAAGGTCTTTTTTTACAAGTGAATTAATGTTTCTTAATTGGACGTACTGCCAAATGAGAATGGGAAATAGGATAGGTATTTTCCACCGTGGTAGCACAGCACAGTAGTTGCCATTCAAAACAAAAGAGGATCATTTACAGCCAGAAAAACAAAAACAATTCTAAGTATTGACATCAAGAAAGTACTTGACTTTACCAGAATCCCTCGTGCGTAGCTGTTGCCACGCTAATCATGAAAAAATAAAATATTATTGATATCAGTGTGCGTATGAAAAAAGCCGCTTATTGTAGATAAAAATTATTTGTAAATGATAAGAAAAAATAGCGGATGTTCGTAACTATAACGAAAATTTTCGTTAGAAATTTATGTTTTGTGCTAAAGGAGTTATTTTTCGTTGTAGCTGCCTTATTCGATATTTAAGAGCCAGGCTTTTGACAGTGGAGTAATCGACATCTTTGCCTTTTTTTTTCATTAAAGTAACGACTCTTTCTGAAATTGTATAATAATAAAAACGACATGAATTACCCAACTTAACCTTACATTTTATAAAGCTTATTTACCCGCTGTTGTAAACGTATTATTCCATTAATAATTTGTGCTGTCTTCTTCTAATGATTGACAATGATAGTGTCAGAAGGAAGTTTAACAGCGCATTATTTTAAAGATCTTTACTGCGACGGAATCTTAATCAATTCATAAATCTAACTGAAAATTCTTGTCTGCATACAATCAACATCTCTCATAATTAATTAATATTGTTCTAGGTTAGTTAGCGCACTGACCTCATGCTATTCAATTGGAGCGATCAAAATAAACGAGTAGAGTTATAACTGTGGTCGCGACGGCGAGGGATGCCGTCGCATTTTGTTTCTTTTAATGTCGTGTTATATTTGCAATTTGGAATCTTTTAAGGCGATGTACCTTACCTACCTATGTTTTAGTAAAGGCTGATTTACATTGAGTGAGTAACTGACGTCAGTTACTGAACTGACCTGGTATTGCCTTATTGTAAATTGACCACTGCCGTCAGTTACTCACTCAATGTAAATCAGCCTTATTGTTAAGTAAAGTAAGTAATCCTAGTTCTACGTATAAAAAAAAACAAAAACATAAATAAAAAAAGAGAACATAAAATTGCATTTATGCTAACTAAAGGTAGGCACTAATATTAGGAAAATAAAGTAAGAATTGGAATTGAAAAAAGGATTTGATTCAGCTTGTGCCATGACAATCTATCTATTTAATAGGTACAATGTCATGGCATTGATTTTCAGTGGAACCAGTTTATGCTGATGAATGGGAATGAAGCGAAAGAAGTCTGTTTGGATCGTAGCAAGTGGAGGGAAGTAGTTTGCCTACCCCGATAGAAAAAAAAGGCGTGACAGATATGTATGTATGTATGTTGATGAAGTCACATACAGTCACATAATCAAATACGGTAGTATTAATTATAAATTATAGCATTACAAAAGAGATATACAAGGCAAGAGTGGATGGAAATGTTGGGAAGGGAAGACCAAGACGAACGTACCTCGATCAAATCGGGGACTTGCTCAAGAAAGGCCAAATCAAGAGTACCCTAAACCGACGAGCATGTATGAGGCGACTGATGAGTGTGGATGAAGCGAAAGAGGTGTGTTTGGATCGTAGCAAGTGGAAGGAAGTGGTCTCTGCCTATCCCAATGGGAGAGAGGCGTGACGATTATGTATGTATGTATAGCATTACTACTACAAAACTATCACTACCTTACTCATTATACCCTGACGACTCCAAACTCGTCGTTCCAGTAATAAAATAGGCAGGGTTCGAGAGATAAGCCTTAACGATACAGTATAGCCGGTCGCTACAGTCGCTATGCGCGATCAACGTGCGCTGGCGCACGTACGCCAACTGAGAGTGTGTTTGCGTTGTTATACGGGCTTTTTGACGGATGTTAAGCGCAACTTATTTTTTACCCAACTGCGCGAGAAGGAGGGTTATGTTTTTCGAGAGTACCTATGTATGTTTGTATGCATAATTCTTTGTCACGCCCTACAGCCTGAACGGCTTGATGGATTTTAGCTGGTGAAGTTAGATTCGTATTTATTGTGAGAGTGACACTGGGTACATCAAAATAAAAAATAGCGTCTTGTAAACGCAGTCGGGTTTTTTTTTAAAAATAGGTATAGGTTATTTCATTTGGTTTTTCATTATAATCAAAAAACGTGTTACGTGACTTTCACCTATGATTGTTTATGGCAAAGGTAAAACGATCCATTTTTTGGCAATTGGCAGTTGGAAATTAATATGATAACTTTTAAAAAATATGCGAAAACTTTATTGATACCTATGTGGAAAGAAAATGTCAATAACATTTAGGGACCTAATGAAAACTTTTTTGCGAATAACATGGTAGTGAATTCTTAATTTTATAATGACAAGGCATAAACACGTGAAAACTTTTTTCTAAATGTCATTTATAGAAAAAGAAACAAACTTAAAATCTTTTTAAAAATATCAAAAGGCGTTTTAAAATATTATTTCATCGAAAATGACCAGTCTTATCACAATAGCTAAGACTAAAAACTTTTTATACATTTTTGTAATCTATGGTGAATGGTGATGCAAACTTTTTGATGGAAAACTGTTTGAATTTTTTTTAAAATTAAGACAAAGGAGTCTCGTGTAGTGATTAAATGCTCTTTGGAGACCCGTTTTGTAAAATTAGGAAAAATCACAGGTAAAATTTCGTACCTATGTTGATTTTACTCTCATTATTGACGATTAACGAACTTACAAACTTACCAGTACGTGAAAAGCTATCGTAATTATCCTAACTTAATCTCAAGAGTTCATAAAAATAGGTAATTAAGTATAGGTACAAGCAAGCTTATGGTCGAATTATAATCAAGTTTCAAAAAACACCATTGTTTCTTTAGTCAACGCATAAAACGACTCTATAACGACTAAACGACTCGATAGTCCTCTTGAAACTGAACAACTTTCCCCAAGGGACATGGGTCGTAACTCGAAAATTTTTTTTGGATTGCCCATACTTACTCGATCGGACATTTTGTACGGGGAGGCAAATATTTTTTTCGCGTTACGACCAAGGGCGGATCCAGCTTTGGCGCCAGGGGGGGGGTCACGTATAAAGAAATTTTAGTTTTTCAACTCAGAACAAGAGTTTAGTTATTCCGTCTATAGAGGATACGTCTTGCTAGGCTTTAAGGCCGAAACTGTAACTGCAATTAGGGAATACATAACAAAATCGGCGGCCGTAGGCCGGCGGCCTAATTTTCAAGCATTTTCGAGCGAGTAAAGCCGCCGGGCCGGTGGCTTTAGTTTGTTTAAATCAGCAGTGGCAGCAATGAAGCGCAGGCGGCGCTTTTTTGAAGCTTGAAGTTTGCGTTACGGCTTTGTGACGTTGCGAACAGGAGCATTTTATTGTCGTATGGTAGGTAGCCAGTTCCTCGGGATTTTTGATTGTAGATTTATCCACCAATAGTCGTGTATCTGTCATTGATTGTACGAAACTGATTGCTTTTTCGTTATCAAGAAGATATTATTCTGTTTTTTTTAACGACTGCGCCGTTGCCACGCCTCTGCCGCCACTGCCGATTCTTGAGTTGCGGTGTCACAACTCGGAAATATGTTTCGGTCCGTACTGGTTAGGTGCTCACAAATTATCGGACGCCTCTGTAAGTGGCGTCTTTACAATGTATAAATAAAATAATTATGTTCAATTAGTGGTTCACCTGAGTCCTGGCACCAGCCCAGGGGGGGGTCATGACCCCCATGACCCCCCCCCTGGATCCGCCGTTGGTTACGACCCATGTTCTTTGGGGAAAATTGTTCAGTTTCATGAGGACTATCACTGTGCTTCGGCTTTATATCCCGTTTCCTTTACACCCTGCATTATTATTTTATATTATTTATCCTCTCGTATCGTATCATCAAACTATGGAAACCAACTGGCTTCATATAAAGCGCGAAACGCGACCGTAGCCAGCGCGCACGAGTCATATTTGCAAATGCACGGCTCCTTTAAATTAGGTCATTCGACTGACACTAGAAACCTAACACAGTCTAGACTTTGACATGTCTTTGTAGCTTTCTACTTTGTAGTCTTGGATGCTACGTTGACTACAATGTGCTACTTTACTTTAAAGACTACTGAAATGAAAGAGTTTCTTGCTAGGTTCTTCTCTGGGGGAAACTGCACCTTGCGAATCTAGTGCTAGCTTTAAAAAATTACCTAGGTATATAATAATAATGTAACGGTTTCAAGAGCATTTTTTGTGCCTATGAAATAAATATACTTTTGAGTTTAAGTTTGAAACGTTTGTGATGGACAAAGTAATAAGATTCTATCGTTAAATGTTGTTAAATTAAAAGATCGCCCCATTAAAATTTAGAGTTTCTTACTAGACTTAAAACAAATACCTTTTCCAATCAAGTTTTAGTATGTCTGTGGTTTTAGGTAAAAAAAAATATGAATCGACAAAAAACGATGGAGTGACGACCTACGCTCATTCAGGGAAGATATTGGTGCGAAGCAGCTAATAACAGGAGTCTTTGGAGAGGCATGGGAGAGGCTTTTGCCCAGCAGTGGGACGAAATAGGCTAAAAAAAATGAATCGACATATTATTTAAATTGTTTTGTGAGGTATCACCTACCTATACGAACTACGAATTAAGTATTGTTTTGTTTGATTCATTTATTGTTCGGCGTTATTTATTTCGCACAGTATAATCTGAATACAAATGTGTGACCTTAGCCACAAGGTTTATGTTTTGGAAAAGAGAGCATACATACTTATCTGTCACGCATCTCTCCCATCAGGGTGTTCAGAGACCACTTCCTTCCACTTGCTACGATCCACACACACTTCTTTTGCTTGTTTTTTAGGAATGAGTAATGTATAACAGTAACCTATACCTACTGTTTTACATTTATATGGAAAATTTTCTTCCCAAAGAGAGACTACGCTTGCAAGGAAGTAGTTTTGACGTAGAGTCGTTATTTTACAGAGGAATGAACGTCATTTAACTTCCAAAATAAGTAATAAGGTAAGATAAGCATTTGTATTTTTTTTTTTTTAGTTTTTAATTTTTATTTTGTAACTAGTTTACTTACTACCTACTGCATGCATAATTAAGACCTAGCTATAACAATATTTGTATATTTTTCGATTAAGTGAACTGTAAGTTCTTTGGAGAAATAATTGTCTTTAAACATAAATACTTAAACGTCTAAATGCCATGCCACCTTAAAATTTTCTCATTTGGAAAATCCCCCTTTTATTTTAAACTTTACCTACTACTAAAAGGGTGATTTCCTATTTGACATACTTACGTATTCAAAATGAAAATTACGGTTTTTCACAAGTGGCACTCAAATAACATAGGTACTCGTATTTACCTATCTTGTTTTAATGGAAATAATTGGAAAAACACCTCTATGAACCATTAGTAGGTAGCTTAATAGGTCAGGTTAGTTAGTTTACCTTTTAGTTTTTC
This sequence comes from Anarsia innoxiella, assembly GCA_947563765.1. Lineage (NCBI taxonomy): Eukaryota > Metazoa > Arthropoda > Insecta > Lepidoptera > Gelechiidae > Anarsia > Anarsia innoxiella. The sequence goes on from OX387393.1 coordinate 1,350,254, forward strand.
TACCTTTTAGTTTTTAAAACCTTTTTTTACCTTTTTTTTACCTCTTACCTTTTTTTACCTTTTAGTTAGTTAGTTTACCTTACATTAGTTTACCTTAATAGGATGACTATATTACTATACTATGTGATTCATAAATACATAATGTTTTATTTCGTACGTGCCGACAGAGTATGTTTTTAAGAGTAAAAGATGACGAAACGATGCTTGTTTAGTATTTATGAGATAAAATTATAAAACTGATGAAATAATGTCTAAGACATTCGTAGAGCTGAGTAATTTAAATTATTTATAGTTTATTGTAGAAAGGTACACATAGAAAGAAACTAACTCATCATCATCTATTATCTATTATACATATTACATATAGGTACATATACAGGGTGTAACAGAAAGGGTATATAAAGCCGAAACACAGCGATAGTCCTCATGAAACTGAACAACTTTCCCCAAGAAACATGGGTCGTAACTCGAAAAAATTTTTTGGATCTCCCATACTTAATCGATCAGCTGATCGGACATGTTATATGGGAGATCCAATTTTTGTTTTCGAGTTACGACCCATTTTCCTTGGGGAAAGTTGTTTAGGTGCATGAGGACTATCGCTGTGTTTCGGCATTATACCCCCTTTCTGTTACACCCATGCTAAGCTAGCTGCAGTACTATCTATATGTACTATCGATACTATCGATAGTTAAAAATAGGCGAAACTATTGTATTTTGTCGATATTATCGATAGTACCGTAAGGATCGATATTTTTCGATACCCTATCGATAGTATGACTGAATTTCAAGGTCACGATAATTTTGCAATACTATCGATAGACTTAATTTTGCTATCGCAACAACACTACTCACAACTTCAACTTTTCATAGCGTTTAATGATTTTAATCTCATAAACCTCTTGCTATAGACATAAACTACGTATTTATAGTAAACTAGAGGCTGCCCGCGACTTCGTACACTTTTATCGTGATATCTTGGAAAAAAAAATGATATCTCAAAATAATATAGCCTATGTGTTATTCTGATACATAAGCTACAATATTGCTAAAGAGCATCCAACCTAATTGGTATAGTAAAAATTTTCGGTATCAATTACACTCAATTCAATTCAATTCAATTCAATAGAGATTTATTCATAGGTAACCCAAAATTACACTTGAATGCGTCAGAAATATAAAACAAAATTAAAATAAAAACAAAATTATAACAAGTTAACAAAAGTAAAAGCAAATTAACTGACTGAAGCTACGCTGACTTCGGAAGGCAGATTCCCCAGAGAAGAAGCCAGCAAGAAACTCTTGAGGTTCCTCAACATCCCCTATTCGAGCTAGTATGGAGAAAAACAGTTGGCGGCCACAGGTGAAACTTACGTCAATCGATAGAGAAAAATATTATAAAAAAAATGAGAGTATTTCGGACAAATGTCGAAAGTGATATACTTTCGGAGATATAGTAACAAACAAACAGCCATCCATCCATCGGCACAAACATTGACATTTATAATACTAGAAGGATAGGATGTAGGTATGTTTATTACTAGGGAATTAGGATTTAACTGTTGCGAAACTTGCATTTAAATGGTAATAAAACCATAATTTTAATGGTCTTTGAGGACGTTTTAAAATAGATAAACGAGTATGTTGTTAACTTCTTCTACTTCTTCTTCATCAGACCATATATGACCCCACCGAGAGTGATTAGGCCGTAATCCACCACGCTGGCCAAGTGCGGGTTGGCGGATTTCACATACACCTTCGAATTTCTTCTTTGGGCTGATTCTCAAAAAAGTGGCACCGCTGAATTAAATTTGCATTTTTTTTTAAAGTTTGCGATTTTAAGTTTCTGACTTCAGTTATCGCTAGATATATAGACCAGTATTCGATATCAAGTGAAGGGAAGTAAATTATTCAAATAGTTTAGGAAATATAAGCATTTAAAAATACTAGGCGTCCAGGTTAATGACTGTGATGACAGGTGAACGAATATCAGGATCCAGGTTATTGATAAGAAGTGCAGGATACCGACAATCCAATACAAAATTAGTTGAAACTATCAGCGGGTTAACGACAATGTGCGCAGGTTCATAGTTTAGACAAATAAAATACAGTTCATTTAGAATAATCAATCACATTTATTATAATTATCTTTAATATTAGCCTTTTCAAAGTACCTCTTAGGCTATAACGAAAAATAAACAAAGCATAATTCTAAACTTTTTCCAAATAATTATTAACGAAATCAAAATTTTAGTAAAAAAAAATTGATTTCAAATGCCTAACAATCCGTAAATATATCGCAAGTACTTTAGAAGAAGGGTAAACAACCCGATTGGTTAGTCTTTTGTTTAACACTAGCAGGCTAACGACTTACAGGTGACCGACAATTTAACGGTTTTTTTACAATTACAAGGAAAGTATTTGGTTTATGCCCGTAATATGTTTTGACAAGAAAATAAACACCAATTTACATAATGCAAACGAATTTGATCACATCAACTAGTACATAATTTTCGACTTTTGAATGGCAGAACAAAGACAACATACCTGTTACAAACTACCGCTCGCCGAATATTTTTATTTTCCACGTCGCCTACAATAGCTATAAACACGTGAACTTGTAACAGGAGCTGGCCGACATCTGGACGCGTCGATTCATGCAAGAGGGGGCACGGGGGGTAACATAGTGCTTACTCTATAGGAGTGTTCGTGCGGTGGCAGAACAACGACAAAAACTACCTTGGACAAACTTAAACTGCATTTATCTACAAAAAATTGTATTAAGAGCAGTTGTAAAATACTAAAATTATAAATATGGAAGGTATAAGTAAGCTACGTAAAGCACTCAATATTTTTTTGGTTAATGTTTTCTATTTTATTTTTAACCTCAAAGTTTGGTATCTGGCGTTGGGACACGTCAAGTGAACGACAAAACGTAGTTACAAACTAAAGTTAATATAATATTATACATTTTATTTACTTTTAATTACTAGGCCTCGATGTAGAAAGTGTCTTTAAATAATAATTGATAATTTAAATACGATTAGGACGTACTGTAAAAAAAAGATCTAACATTAATTGATTGACAGGTTGCGGTGCCACTTTTTTGAGAATTAGCCTTTGGTGTATGCAAGTTTCCTCCTTGATAACTTGAGCAGAAGAAAAAAGTTTAGCTATACATAAGTATAGAATGACTTTTAATTAGTGAACGACGGAAAAGGATATGCATGTACTCGTGATAACAAACAACCTTTTACTATGGGACCAAGTTCGAAATCATTTTGAAAAATTTTGAACTGCCCATACAAAATGCATCAGCTGATAGTATGGGGAAACATTATTTTTTATGATTTCGAACTTGGTCCCATAGTAAAAGTTGTTTGTTATCACGAGCACATGCATATCCTTTTCTGTCGTTCACTAATTTAAAGTCACCTATATTCGCTTTATGCCAAGTCTGCCGCATGCCAGAAGACTGGGCTAAAAGAGCTACCTAATGGCTACCAACTGCCAAACGGCGTCGTGGCAGACCACGGAAAAGGTGGCGGGACGAGCTGGACACATTCTTGAGTACCTGGGCGGAGGAAGCTCGAGACAGAAAGTGATGGCGGATGAGGAGAGGCCTTTGACCAGCAGTGGGACACGAGTGGCTAAATAAGATTAGATTAGATTAGATATTCGCTTAAGAATTCTAAGCTTAGGTACAGAAATAGGTACCTACATTCATTTTGTATTTCGTCGGTGTTTTTCAACTTGAAAACGTATTGTTAAAAACTAAGGAGGTATCTACCTAATCCATTTTAAATGTAGATATACCTAGATATACGCTGTTTGTTTTCTGGTCATCTAAAAATCTGAAAAAGAAGTTATGATTTCAATTATATGGAAAATTATCGAACGATCCTCCCGCTGAAACTTTATTTAGAATTTGTCTGGAATACTACGCAGTATCAAGCAGCCTATTTAATTATTATCTCAAATATTTTTTTTATTTAACTAACTAAGGAGTTTTCATCATTTGGAAACGCAACGAATTCAAAAACCACGCTATTGTCTATGACCAAAAGCAAAATTTGACAGCCATTTGACAAGCAATCACATTTCAGAAGTATTTCAGACTTCGCCTGCATTTTTCCCTCATTTTTCCTTAATTACTTGTTGGTTTCTTTCGGAATTTTATAGGAAAACCATGGCTTTTGGCGACTACCCCCCGGAATACGACCCTAAGACCCATGGTCCGTACGACCCTGCGAGGTATTATGGTCCACCTGATACTCCATTTGGGGAAGTCAAGATCATTGAGCTGCCTGGTTGGCTTCTGAGAAGGTAAGCTTAGAAACTGCCTAATGTAGGAGGGGAAAGAAGAGGGAATAGAATTGGTGTCGTATCAGGTGCTCAAAAGTACGACAGAAAACCGAGCAGAGCGGCGCAGACTCCACCGACAAGAGCGACGCTCTTAAATTTAATGATAATGATGTCGTGATGTATCTTCGCTGAATGAGTCGAGCTCGTCTCGCCATCTTTGCATAGGTCTGCCGCAATGTCGTTTCCCGTTTTCAGCCTATCGGTGGATGTTTTGGCCTCTAGTTGATTAGATACATACATTTAAATAGGTATATTTCAAAACTTTCTCAGTTTTACAAGGAATAGGTAGTCCTAGTCAATATTTTGGTGCCGACGGATGGACGGATGGATGGATGTTTGTTAATCTTTCACGCAAAAACTACTAAATAGATTTTGATGAAATTTGACAATACTGTAGCTTATGTATCAGAATAACATATAAATTATTTTGATATATCTTGTTTTTTTCCATGATATAACGATAAATGCGGGCAAAGCCGCGGGCAGCCTCTAAGGGTCAGCGCAGACAGAACGGAGCGCAGCGGAGAGGATTTTATTACCGCACTTGAAAATAAACCTTAAAATTTTTACAATTAAGTGCATAAATGCTCGAACCTGACAAAAAATGCTCGCGCGTCCTCGAGGATGCGCGGGAATGCCGGTTCGAGCATTTATGCACTTAATTGTAAAAATTTTAAGGTTTATTTTCAAGTGCGGTAATAAAATCCTCTCCGCTGCGCTCCGTTCTGTCTGCGCTGACCCTAAGAGTTTATAAATGTAATTTTCATGACATTTGACTATACAGGCTGACTTTAAATTAGTGAACAATAGAAAAGGATATGCATGTACTCGTGATAACAGTCAACTTTTACTACGAGGCCAAGTTCCAAATCATAAAAAAAAAAGTTCCCCATACTATCAGCTGATGCATTTTGTATGAGGAGTTCAAATTTTTTGAATGATTTCGACTTCGGTGCCATAGTAAAAGTTGTTTGTTATCACGAGTACATGCATATCCTTTTCTATCGTTCACTAATTTAAAGTCACCCTATAGAGTATCCTTCTTTTTGTTTCTAGAAGGAAAACTCCGTCAGCTTTGTTCGGCGCCATAAGTCGAGCTTGGTGGAGATGGCAACACAAATACATGCAACCACGTAAGGTTGGCATCGCACCTTTCTTTCAAATACTTATAAGCACTATGGGTTTCTTTTATTTTATTAATTACGGGAAATTGAAGCATCACAGGAACTACAGATATCATTGAAGATTCAGTTTTAAATATGATGTAGGTACCTATTAGGTTGTGTTTCGATCGCTGTTTGAATGTATGTGTAGGTAACGTAAAATTTTAGTTAAATTTTTAATTGAGTAGGTATGTTTCTTATGTATTTTTTCTAATCTTGTTTATTTTTTCAAAATTTTATAATACCAACATAATTATGGTAAATAAATTATTTGTGAACATTTTGTTGGAAGTATTTTTAATACCTACTCTTAACACAATACCATGAAATTATCATTTAAGATGCCATTTTTAATTATTCTTATTAAAAAAAATATTTCTAGAACACAATGAAAAGCGTAGCAATAGCTCAAATTAAATTATAAATATCTAATCAAAGTTCAAGTATAAAATGCACTCGATATTTAAACACTATTTTTTACCGATAAAACAATCTATTCTAAACTTAAAACACCTAAAAATAACAACTGTTTTTAACCTTCACCAAATTGCATGATTTGCCGTTTTATTTTACCTACTCTGTCTGCAAGATTCATAGTTTTTACAGACGTCTAAACTCACGTTTCCTTAATTTGGATGCAGTTCCCGAAACAAGATTTTCAAAAGTATTTAGTACCTATTTTTAGTTTCTTTTTAGATTTTCAAAAGTATTTTTAGTTATTGCGTATTTTCCTTCGCGACTTCGTACACATTACAATACAATACAAATATTCTTTATTGCACAAAAGATATAAGGTACAGACACAAACTAGAATATAAGAAGCAACAGGCGGCCTTATTGCTAGGTAGCAATATCTTCCAGGCAACCTTAGGGTAAGAAATAACGAGAAAGAGGTAATAATGGTTGCAGGTTGTGCAAATAATACAGAATACATACATACATACTACATATACATACCAAAAATAGATAGTACCTATAATAAACAAATAGATATCCAATAGATAAAATAAATATTACATACATATATATATATATATAAATGCACCAGAGAGGAAATAGATATAAAGTGTGATGAATGAGGTAAGATGGTAGGATAGCAGACAACAAGTAGTGGTAGGAAGGAGGTCAGGAATTAAGGTAGTGTTTGCGGAGGAGGCATTTAAAGGAAGCTATGGAAGGGGCTCTACGGATAGAATCAGGTAAGGAATTCCACAGACGGATAGCTTGCACGGTGAAGGATTTGGAGTAGGAGGCCGAGGAGAAGGTGGGAATATTGAGACAGAGTTCATGAGAGGAACGTAAGGTGCGGTTGAGGGAGCAAGAACGGAAAGAGAAACGATCTTTGAGGTATGAAGGAGTATGTTGATGGTGAAGGTCAGAGTATAGGAGGTAAACAATGTGAAGGTCTCGCCGACGACGGATAGGTAGCCATTGAAGAAGGGAACGATAGTAAGAGACGTGGTCAAACTTCCGGAGGCCGAAAATGAACCGTATGCAGAGATTCTGCAGACGTTCCAACTTATTAAGTAGCTCTAGGGTAAGGTCAGGAAAGCAAAAGTCAGCATAATCCAGGATGGGAAGAAGGAGGGACTGGGCAAGTGAAATTTTAGTTTTAGTAGGTAAGAGATTGCGGAGGCGCTTTAAAGAGTTATACGACGCGAACATCTTCCTACTCATCTCAGCCACATGAGGTCTCCATGAAAGTTGGTTGTCAAAGATGACTCCCAGATTTCTGACAGTGTCAGCGTACGGTATCGTGACCCCATCGAACACAACAGACGGACGGGAGTTGAAGTTGACCCTCGAAATGTACCATGAGCCACCTATAATTATACATTGCGTCTTCTTCGGGTTAACCCTTAAACCGAAGGCGTTGCTCCAGCTCAAGATACTCTCGAGGTCGCGATTGGTGGAGCTAATGGCATCCGGCAAATCAGTGAGCGAGGCTTGAGTGTAAATTTGTAGGTCGTCTGCGTAGAGGTGACAAGAGGAAGAAAGAGGTAGAGTGATAGAATTAATGAAAATAGCAAAAAGAAGTGGAGGCCACCAGTACCACCCTGAGGTACGCCTGCAGTGGTATCGCACCACGCAGAGAAGGAATCTTCAATGCGGATACGCTGCCGGCGACCGAATAGATAACTACGGAACCAGTCAATTACCGTCGGAGAAATGTTAATGGAACGCAGCACCTCAAGCAGTATATCAAAGTCCACGGTGTTAAAGGCATTGCTAAAATCTAACAATGTCAGGACAGTGAGTTTCTGCTGCTCGATTCCGTAACGAATGTCATCGGAGATCTTGACAAGTGCAGTAGCCGTACTATGACCAGTGCGGAAACCGGATTGGAAGGGATTGAAAAGACTATTCTTGGTAAGGAAAACAGTAAGTTGGTGATGAACAAGCTTTTCAAGGACTTTGGAAAGAAAAGGTAAAATGGATATGGGACGGTAGTCAGAAGGAGAAGTAGGATTGGACTTTTTTGGCAGTGGGATAACGTCTGCATTTTTCCATGCAGTGGGAAAAGTGCCAGAGGTGATAGATGAGTTAAGGATATGGGTGATGACGGGAGTAAGGATGTCAATGAATGATCATGTTACGGCTGACGCTGTCACAGCCAACGGCATTCGACGAAATCGAGTGGATGTTCTTCTTAACATCATCCTCAGAAAATTGACTTAGAGAAAAGCTGGGGAAAGTAAGAGTAGGTAACGAAGAAAGATGGTTAAGAGTAGTAGCCTTAACATTACTGTCGAGGCTGGAAGAAGAAGAGAAATGGTGATTTAGTTCATATATAGTTATCGTCATATCTCGAAAAATTTACTCAATATCTTACAATAATTTTGCTTTTGTGTTATTCTGAAGTACCTATAAACTATAATATTGCCGAGATTCAATAAAATCTATTCAGCGGTTTTTGCGTGAAAGAGTAACAAACATCTTTACATCTATCCATCGGCACAAACATTGACATTAATAATATTAGTAGGGCTACAGTATACTGGGCCAGCGTGGTGGATTACGGCCTAATCACTCTCTGTATGAGAGTAGGCTCGTGCCCCTCGGTGGGGACATATATGGGCTGATAACGACGACAGTATAAGGCCGTGGCCCCAGTAGGCAAACTGTTAGCGGCCGACTAAGTGCGCCGCAAATCTGTGGCGAACTGAGAGTTAGCTGTAAACTCAAATCAATGAAATAACAGGTTTTGGTGGGAGTCTGCCGCTGTCTGAGATAGTCAGCGCGCGTAACGCTGCAAACTGCGTACAGTTAGCGAAAACTAGCTGACTGTGGACACTCCATTTCAAATATATGGAAGGGCGTACTAAATCGATACGCCGCCGCTAACAGTTTGCCTACTAGGGCCACGGCCTAACTGTAATATTTTCTTAGCATTTCCAGTGTATTTGCTAATCTCCTGACGACATAATCTTTTGTTATTGTACACCCTATGACGCACGTTTTCGTAACATCTGCAAGGCGTTTTGCTATCAGATATCGGCATTAAATTGACGTATTCAGGTTGTTTGTGTTTGCCTTCTGATTTGATTCAATGCTACATGGAAAATCCATCTTCTACTATTGTCTCTTTCTTTTTCATTAACTGTCTTTTTTTAAATTTCATAATTCTAAGATTACTTACATCTTAAAATAATGCCTATATGTTATTCTGAAGTATAAGCCACAATTCTGCCAAGTTTCATCAAAATATGTTCAGTAGTTTTTGCGTGAAAGTGTCAGAAACATCCTGACATCCATTGATACAAACATTGACATTTATAATAGGTAAGTAAGTATTACTTGGATAGTAGAAAAGTAGCATGAGCTAATTATCTTGACTCGCCCTTCTGTTTGCAATAACTCATTTTCATACCTACATTCTTTGTCAATTGTCATTATTGAATTATTTATTTATGGGTTACCCAAGCCCAAAAACAAACAAAAAACTAAACTTTAAAAAATCGGCAAAACAAGTCTTTCAAAAATATAACTCCAAATATATGGACGATGGGGCAGAAAGGTTCTCGAGTGGCGACCACGCACCGGACGATGCAGTGTGGGAAGGCCTCCAACCAGGTGGACTGACGACTTTGTTAAAGTCGCGGGAAACCGTTGGATGTGGGCAGTGCAAGCGGTCTTTGTAGAGATCCTTGGCTTTTGTCCAGCAGTGGACGTCCATAAGTTGACATGATGATGATGAACTCCAAATATACTTTATATTCAACGTGGCGTTTGAGAAGCGCAGTGTTAGATAGGTACCCTTAAGTTCATTGTAGGAAACCTTACATAAGTTCCTACATAAGGCTCTCAAAATAACTAGCTACAACAACATACTTTTTACAACTTTAAAGGTATCCAACCGTGCCTACGTGATCTCAGTTCACTGCACTTGTTGCAAATATCAAAACTTCCCTTCGAAAACGCTTCAAATCTCACTTACCAACTTTGAAAAACCTTCTTTAATCCTACAACTAGACAGTTATAACTCCATTGAGTGTTAGAAGGAGTTACGTCGTTTTGAATTGGGTTTAAATATTCGCATGGTTGTAATTGACGTGTTCCCGTGGACCCCTCTATCGTATGTTATTTGATTGAAGCATACCTCTTGTATAATCCTGTAATTTGGGAAGTCAGTATAGGAGGGTGTGGTTGTAAAACAATCATACGCAAATTGGATTTATAGCTACAAAAAATTAAGCGAAATGTTGTATGGGAGACACGGTAAGTTAGATTCAAGATGAGACCATTTCAGCTGCTCATTGCTGAGCATAGGCCTCTCCAATATCTCTCCATCACGACCGGGTCATTGCCATCTGCATCCAACGAGACTCAAACGGGATCAAATTAGATGTGGGCCAGCTTAAATGTCAAGTAAAGGTAGGTAAGTCATTTATTATAGTGTTCCACAATCCTACTAATATTATAAATGTCCATGTTTATGCCAATGGATATAGGTATGTTTGTTACTCTTTCACGCAAAAACTACCGAACAGATTTTGATAAAACTTTACAATATTGTAGCTTAAACATCAGAATAACACATAGGCTTTAATATCTTAAGATATCATGTTTTTTTTAAAAGTTAAGACAATAAATGCGTACGAAATTACAAGCAGCCAAGTTTACAATATTGATGAGTAATTATTACTAAAGAAAGAAAGCATGAGAACCTCAAATCAACATTAAAATATCAATGAATCAGATGACTACGGTAATCAGCTGACTATGTTATTAAATCCACGCCGTCTATAGTTTATTTTCGTTTCGAAGCGCGTGGGTCACTCACATGACGTGCGAAAGGGATGTAAGATCATTTAGTATGTATTACAATACTAATCTTTAAGAGTAAAAAATACTACTTATGGTGCTTCCACGCTGCATGTTATAAAATGTTTCTAAACATTTTTTAACAAACTTTTAGTACTTATACAAAATGTTTACAAACATCTTTGTATACTAAACGTCGCTATAATAAAAGTTGTTTTGTATACTAACAGAGTCATACACAGAATTAGGTTCAAAATTGATTTTCCTGTTCCTGATGATTAAGGATACTGGAGCAGCCAATCCTCAAAATGTTTATACAGGCCAAAACTAAATCGGACACAGATTATGCGGATATGCATTAAGTTGAGAAATTAGCTCCCAGTGGCCTTAACTTTCGGGAACAGGAGAGACATTTTTTGTATTTTATGTGTGTATGACTCAACATGCAATGTAGGTTCACCATTTTATACCTAAATACAAAAACCAATCGAAGAAATAGAGCTTCATTTGTTTTAGTATTATTATTATGTAATTAGAGCCAATTATTTATTTATTTATTTAATTTTTAATTTCAGGCATCTAAGGCCCATATGAATAATAAATAAATAATTATGTTATGTTATTATGTTATGTTATATCTATAATTATGTTATGTTTGTACTACAAAATAAATAATAACAACTGCTTATCACTTTACTGAGCAACAAGTGTATTCACAACAATTACAAATAAGTCTTGGTTTAAAAATCTCAGTTGCCAAGCCATTAATAAAATAAAAAACATAATTAAGCAAATAAACCGTCAAAAAGAAAATAACCTACAAAAGTTTCTTTACGTGGCCTTAATTTTGGCGCAAAGACAGTTTTTTAACCGACTTTAAACTAAATAAACGAAAAAAATGAATGTTATTAATTTGGCAGATTTATTTTTGTCACACGACACGATGTTTCATAGATAAATTAACCTTTATACAACCAGGGTAAAAGTCCATTATAAGTAGACACCTCCAAGTTCTTTTAAACAGTACATCTCAAGTCCTTAATTAACTATAAACATGTACAGGTAAAGACAAAGAGAGAGTAACGAAATACCAGACAGCTGTTAGTTAACTATTTGGGAGCCTACGTGCTCGAAAGAAGGTAGGAATGGAAACATACGGGAAGAAAGATGGCGCGGAAACGCTGAGTTGTTTGAGTACCTATCTATTTGATTCAATTCTATAATTGTACACAGGTTTCACATGTTTCAAAAAATTTAACTTTATATTGTAAAATGACATTTGTTTTTTTTTTAGAATTTTTTCTATTGAATTTTCTATAGGTAAAAATTGAAGTTTATATTTTGTTTATTTTGCTTTCAACGAAAATAATACAAAAACAATCTTAAAAATAAAGAAACATACAAAATAATCTACTTATAAAACTAAATAATCATAAAAATTAAATCTACTTAATTCATTTCATCAATATCAAAATACAAAAAAAAAACTTTCATAATATAGATAATGAATAAGACAGTAAAACAAAATATAAAATTCAATTTTTTGAATCAAATATCTACCTATAAACGTTGTCAGTCAGATTGAGGGTTAACCACACATTTCCGGGAACGCGTCCCTGACGGAACACGGCAAATATCGGTTACATACAAATTGTAAGAACTTGTTCACACAACTCTGTGTCAGATAGCGTCTATAGTGAAACGGACAACTCTGAACACGGATAGCCCTGACCCGAAAATGTGTAGGTAGCCCCAAAATCGTTGCGGCATCTATAAAAAATAAGAGTAAAAACATATTACATTTACCTATTAAAAAGCGTATTACATATCTTTTATTATACTTAAGCACTTACGCATAGGTATATTCATTTTTCCTACAAAATCAACAATTACAATGATGTATATATAATATAATAATGTAATAGTAAGAACTTACATAAGTACCTAAACACAAACTATCATAAAGATTATCTTTGAACATTGTCGTCTATTAACAAAGCTTTGTCATGTAACAGCCTTTTTCAATATTATTGAATGCGGCAACGCCACAATTCTATAACTGTATGTTTTCACTTGCCTACTAGTTTACTCTAAAGACACCTAAATAGGACTTGATTAAACAGACGAGATAAAGAGCAAAAAAACTAGGTTATGTGCTTAATTAATAAGGTACTGAGTTTTATATTTAGATTTATGACGAGTGTATGAATCATAGTGTTGAGGTAGGTTTCATTGAAATCTTTTTACTACATATATATCCCTCATGTCTCTTTCCCATCGGGGTATAGTGCGTTTCATAGAATACTACTTATGCCGCCATGTTGGCAGCATTGAAAATTTGTACTGCGAAACACAATGACAAACCTAATGTATGTAAAAAGTATTCTATGAAACGCACTCTAGGTAGAGACCACTTCCCTCCACTAGCTACGATCTAAATCCACACAAAAAGCAACAAAAAGCAAAACACAAAAAGCATTTAAGTACTATTATCTAAGCAGGCTTTTTTAAATTCAAGTAAATGAAACAACCATTTTTTTCATTACCAAAAGCCGAATTAACTTAGATAAATGTTTTAAAAGAACTAACGTCGACGCTGCAACTTTCAAACAGTATGTAACTTCAAAATGTATCCTTAAAATTCTCGATCAAGGTCTTCCCAGAATTTCTAATCGAAGGCTGACCTTGTTCGTGACGTCAATATAATAATGAGTCAGAGACGAGGTTTTTACCCAAAAACAAAATATACCAGAAAATAAAAAAATAAAAATGAGCTACTTATAGAGATCTCAAGATATGTACCTACAGGACTCTACCCATAACCGGATTCTACTTACGTAAGAAATTACCCACACTTCTTTCAGTAAAATGAAAATGATAAGTGTTTATTCAAAAATAGGCAAAATTCATTATACTTTTTTGATGTCACTTTTTTGATCTAAAATACTGCCGATTGACACTACCTGTATAGCCGAGAGGAAGAAAACGGCAAGAAACCTTCGGCAGAGGGCCCAACGTTATGTCCAATATTTATATATCTTTTTTTTTAAATAACGTAAAGTAAACATAGGTACCTACGTCTAGCTAGTCCTACTATACTACACGGTACACTCGGTCTTTCCTTTTAGACAGATCGAAACTACGAATTGATAGTGTATGTCAAGATCGTTAACTATTTACTTAATTAATACATTATCGATCAATCTGATCGTAAAGATCGATCGAACTGTATATGGAGGCCTTTACCTAGCCCACTGCAACTAAAGCCCGATTTACACTTCAATAAGTACAGTAGCGAGTAGGTAGGTACATACTACCAATGATTTTAAATTTAGTCTAAGCTATTGGAAGTTCAGACTAAATTACAGCATACCTATGTTGGGTGTACGTACACATTGAAGAACATTCAGCTTTCGAACGTGAGGAAGATAGGGCTCTCAAGCTCTTGGACTATCTGGTGCTATCTGTCAAAACGCGAAAGCTACGCGAATAAAACGCGTAGGCGTAAAAAAAACACGTACGCTCCGCAAACGCGCCTACGTCTGCAATGTCTCTTAGATTAGACTGTCTGAACTTTAACCCAACCATTGCCTCATACGTGAAAAAGAAACCGCCTCTCTTTAAATGTAAAGTTTTTAAAAGATAAACGAGATAAAAATAAGATAACACACTTTATGTTGGGTCCAACTTCCGTATCATGCATTATATCGGAAAAGGTTAAAAAAATCGCTAATTCCTTATCGGACGAAGAGGCGCCAATGCGGTCGAGGTGCGGTCGAGGTACGGCCAGGAATTCAAGACCTATCGCTAACCTAACTTAAGCACCTACTGTAATACAAATTGCAAACGTTCTAGAGCTCATTTCAAACTGGTAGATTAAAGACGCAACTGCCCAATTAAATAAGAGCTCCCGTTATTTGAGATCGGTGTAAAAACATAGGTCACGTTAAAATGGCTGCGCAACGAAAGCAGTAGTGGGGGGAAATGTTGGACTTATATTCGTGATCGCCGAGCTCTCGGCCCAGTCTGAACTCAGCGTTCGTGTGACGATTTATAAAACAAAAAAGATGTGTAACATGTGTACTCGTGACGTCACTGTGAAAGCGCCCCCGCCGCCGCCCCCTGAAAAACAAAGGAAAACCACGTCAATCGTGGAGAAAATGAAGAAAAAACATAACATCAAAACCAACCCCGCGGATGAAGAGAAACAGAAGCAGGTGGAATATCAGCCCGATCTTCTGGCAGTCTCCACGCAGATGACGAAACTTGTATACGATGCCCTCAAGAGCACTTTAGTCAAATTCCAGAACACTTCTACTCACACGTAAGTTTTCTTTTTTTTATCCGGTGGCAGAATAATAGCTCGGCCTTTGCTTGGCTAGTCAAAATATTTTGACAAAAAAGTTTACACGTAAGTTTTAATTGACCAAAGGATTGACTTTTATTCTTCCATCTGAAACTTTTTTAAATTGTTTTTAAAGGTATTTTATCGTTACGCTATCACTTCTTAATCTGAAAGAGATAGTAACCTTTGCCAATCGGTTAAATAAATGACGAAGGCTATTGAAAAATAAAGTACTAGATCAGAATTGACGTTTACAAAGATAAAATCAATCAATGTCTAATCGAATGCAATTAATTTCATCTGTTCTTAAACGTACTTTTTGGAACTAGTTTTTCAGGACTTTTAATTGAAAACCTAGAATTTTCACTAAGGAGATGTTGTCAGAGTATTATATTTTTTCTTATGTCTATTTTTAGATAATTTAATAGGTACAATACTTATTAAACAATTTTATATCTGAGTTGAGACCAATATTCAATGTCTAAAAACACAAACCTTAAGTATACCTTCCATAAATCACGTCATAACCCATAAATTGCGTTTAAAAATAAACCTTTGCATAATCAATTTCTCGTACATCTTAAACAAAAATTCGTAACGAAAACGCATGAATTTCCATCGCAATTTTGCGCAATTGTTAGTGAATGAAAACCAAACGTATTACGTGCGTCCACGTGACTGAATTGGCAGTGAGAAAGAAAACAACACCTCTTTAAAAACATAACGTATTGTAGGACCTAAACAGTTCAATAATAATTTTAAACCGTATTGGTAGTAGAAAATACCTTTTAAAAAATAACGCCGTATCATAAACTAAAGAGTAAATACCATACAGCATGGTTTTGATTTACTGAAGACTAGGTTGCGTGGTCTGTGTTCTTTGCCTGTCCTGAATGGACGAATTAAAAAAAAGGTCTTTGATCTTCGTCTGTTTTTTAGCTGCTAAAAAGTTCTTATAGCTGCTTATAAAATGCTCTACCACTATTCAGCCTCTGTTAAATAACCAAAGTTAACTAACACACGCTCATAACTCTATTTTCCCTAGCTTTAGAAAATATGCAGACCTTTTACAAGTAAACTACGAATGTATTGGAAATAAATTAATACGATCTGACCAATCCAATGACTCACAAAACCCTCTGATTATAGAATAGATCATTTAGCCAACTAATTGTGCCGAGGTCGGTCTGTCTGTGCCACAAAGTGAGATTTCACCTCGTAGGAACTAAGTAATTGGAGAAATTCTAGTGTCCAAATTCTAGATCAAAATATTATAGAAGAAAACGCTGAAAACATTATTATTTAAAACGCGAACTAATGCTCTTTTGAGATACTTACTTATTAAATATTTACAATTTACATTCAACGCTAGTTGACTAATTAAAAACGCTGAAATCAGCACAGAAATTGAAAATTAATTACAATAAAGGGGTACACCTTCTCTCAGTTAAAACTCTTTAATAACTAGACTATTCATCCTAAATGTAACAAGTGACATTATATAATTTTAGGCTCTAGTAAACTGTGATTAAATTGTGCTTCTCTACATACCCCCTTATTACAAAACGAGATTTAAAGATAGTCCGACGTTAGTTCGTTTAGTTTGATGTTTTGTCCATAGCCGAAACGTCAAAAGAAACGAACTAACGTCGGACTATCTTTAAACCTCGTTTTGTAATAAAGGGGTTTGAGTTTAAGTACCTATCATCTACATGTATAAGGACGGATGCAAGCTAAACAGAAACATTATGCAAGAGACATTGTCCAATGAGAATTTAAAATTGTCTTTCCTATCCCTGATGTTTTAGGATATCCTTACAAATTTTAAGCTATAACACACAGATTATGCAAATACATTTCAAGCTCAGAAATTAGCTTCCATTGTTGTTAGCTTTCGGGAACAAGGGCCCAAGTCTGCTAATTTAAAATAGCCTCAGTGTGTCGGAAAAATGACAATGACATTTTTGACAGATTTGGTCGCAATCAGTATCTATCATACGACATTGTTTAGCAGAATACCAAATGTGTCAAAAAATGCCATTGATACACTGGAACTGAGGCTATTTTAAATTAGGAGACATGATCTCCAAAGTTGCGGGAAGCCGTTGCATGTGGGCAGCGTAAGACCGGTCGCTATGGAGATCCTTAGGGGAGGCTTTTGTCCTGCAGTGAATAAGCTGACATGATGATCTCCAAGAGAGATATTTATTTGTTTTCTCTGTTCATATAATTATAAGAACCTTTGGAGATGAGTCCGGAAGAAAACTAGAGCCAATGTCAAGGTCAAACTATTGTATTAGAAGAGGAACGCGTGTAGCAAGATAAACTGTAGTCAAGTGGACGAGAGATATGTCAACTGTGAGATAAAGGCCCTTTGTCTATTCGATATACGTTTTTTTATCTGTAGAGGAAATTTTCTTCGATTTTTAGTTTTGAGGTTACATTACCTACAAATAATGCGGAATATTTTTATAAGAAATCAAATATTTTGATTTATTTCGATGACCATAGAATCAGGCATCATGTCACAAACTACCTAGGTACGCATTCGTTCGTATTTCTTTCTTAAAGCCTGTTTCGCTGTCTACAGATAAAATTTATCTGACAGATATTTTATACCTGTCATTGTCTAAACGTCATGTTTTATGAAATAGACATAGTTTTATGTGTCAATTAAATTGTATCTGTACGTCTTAAAACGGGCACTTAATCTAGTACCCACCGTACCTATGCGTAGGTATAATGACATATTCTAACACATAACATACCTACCTACTTAATTTGTTTATCAAAGTTAGTCGCTCGTCTACGGTAAACATGTGTTAAACTAAAGAGACTAAAGACTAACTAAAGAAACCTAAATCCACAGGAAACAACATAAATATTTAATGCGTCAAAAATGTGCCAAGGTTTTAAAATAGCAACAATAACATTGACCTAAATCGTTCATGCTTTTTATAGCGTTGCAAATAAAATCTAGCCATTTTACGAGGACATAAAAATTTATAGGTTTGTTCTATGGAAAACGTTTTCGGCCAAAGGGTTGCGAATTGACTTAGTCTACTCTGATTCCCCAAGCTCTGATTATAATTATGATCTGTTGCAAATGGAAACGGTTCAGGCATTTTAGTACACCTCTAATCGCGATATCAGTTTTGGCTTTCGTGATACATTCTTCACAAATTCTTTTGCTAAAATTTGTACCTAACTGTTTGCAAATAACTGTAGTAAAATACCTGATCCCTTCCATAAATCATACTTTAACGCAATATTTTCACTCATAAATCAATCTCCTTCAAAATACAGACAATTTGAACAAACTTTTATCTATCTTATCGGTTGTCGGCGCCGCCGCCACCGTCAGTCAATATCCTTTGTCTATTTTGGCGCCGAAATTAAAACATTAGAAAGTCGTTCCGATTTCGAATAGTAAACAGCCAGTGTTTGCTTTTGTTATTTGCAAACAAAAATGTAATAAATCTCTTTGGTGAAAATACAAATATGTCTAGACAGTGCGGTCTTCTCTATGGAATTTTTGACGTCCTGTGGATTACTTTTTAATTTTTTTAAAAGATAGTTGCATGGCGCCAATGCGTAACTAAGGACCCGTTGTTAGGTTTTTTTATGCAAAAAATAACACAATGAAACCCTATGGTACCTACCTCTTGTTATATGACTTCGTATGACAATTAAAAGCCAGAAATCCGTGCACTTCCGGAAAATAAGTAGGTACTAAGATCTATTTTTACATTCGTATTCCATTTTCCTCATACCTATTTCAGTCTTCATCCACAAGCATGTTTTTTTTTCTAGTCCAGTCATAATGTTGTTTTCCGTAACTACTAGTTATGTCGAATAACAATTTCATGTGACCCCTAGGTGTGAAAAATCATTGGATGCTTTCCAACTTCCTAATGCATTAGTCATTTACGAATTGGATACAATGGTCTTGAAAAAACTGACGTTTTCAAACGCAGATTTTTATTGCCAACTTTTTAAAGGTAGAATATATTTTTTGTAGAGGTAGGCAAAGACATTTTCTCTCTGCGACCCAAACATACAAGAAGTACCTAGGCATGTTTGATAATTATTTCTTTAAGAATTTATCACATGTTCAAAAGTATATGAATGAGTAGACAATATTTTGCAAAAAAATATTTATCATTATTTATTACGCTCCAAATAAGTCATTTATGATAAAAATAATAATAAATGAATAAAGGTAAGTAATCTTTAAAACCTAATTACCTATTGCTTGTTGACTCATTTATTGCGACACGGGGTTTGATTTTGAGATTATGCTAGAGTGGAAACGATAGGTAATGTTTTTTTTATTTATTTTCATTCAGAAACCCCGCCTTCTTTTATTTTTGACGTCATCACAGCCGTTGCGTCACCATTTCAACTTTGAATTTCGAATTGTTTCTTTTTGATTTTTTCTCACTTGTGCCTATTAAGGAAATGGTATAATGAAACTAATAGGTAACATATTCACTTTACTCACTTGGCATCTGTAACTATGACGTAATGTTAGTTACCTGAAACTCACCTCATCCCGAAAAGGAATGATCGTGACTTCATACCAATATAAAGACGAAAAGCAAACGTGGTGGCCAGCACGTAGGTTCCCCTGAAGAATACTGTTTATACAGTCATTGTGTTATTGCAAAACCCACTTTTGTCTCACCTTCCATTGAAAAAGCAATCTTGAAACGATTGTCCTAAGAATCAGATTCTAAATGGAAGCAATGGCGCGTGCCGTGTTAGGCGTGGGAAACGCGAAATTTCAGTCGAGTTTTTGTTTGGCAAGTCGATGACAATTCGTAATTTGATTGTTTGATGAGTTACAATAGGTGTTCGAAAGGGAAGTTTTTAAGAAAAAATATGTCGATAATGATTTTTTTTTTAAACTGGCAAAGCAAAAGGGCGGGAATGCCTAAAACTTCATTATTAAAGAACAAGATAAGTAGTTTAATAAACTACACAGAATAATGTTAAAATACGTAATTTTCGTTTAATTCATTGAAAGTTAGCAATCTATGACGAATCTTTTATTTTAGTACCTACAGATACCGATACAAAATCGAAGATTGAGATAGATATCCACCTACATGAAAATACAACTAATATCTTAAAATCTAAACGCCTATCTTGATGTATCGAAGATGTGATTCCCCTGTGACGTCACGTAGGTATTCATAAAGTTTTAACACTCAAAAGTGACCTGTCAAACAATAGATAGATATCTAAATTAAATGATAATAACTTACACAATTATTTTAAAAATATTTTGAATTCGGTTTTAAAATACCTATACCGATTGGAAATGATACGTAAGTTTTCATTAAGTGCGAGACTGCAGGCAAGGCGTTATTATACCTATGTACCTATTACGTGGTGATGAGGCATGTCATTAAAATATATGAAGCATGAGATAGTCATGATGCATCGATGCAATGACGTTTTGCTCTCACAGCTTGCTTAGAATGACTATAGAGAGCATTTAAAATCTGCTATATTTAAAAAAAAAAGGAGTTTTACTCTAGACTAGACAATATACCTTTGACTCCTTTGAGTATAGAATATATAAGGAGGAGCCATACCGTCTGGATCTGCGTACCTGGTCTGGCGTAAAATGGCTACATTTTGTATGGTACTAAGTACTTATCGTTTGACAGGTTATCTACCAAGAAAACTATGAGAAAACTTGGCGCAACCTTGGCACTCTGTCATAAACTCATTTGTACCTAAGTATATGAAAAAAAAATGAGGCCACTCCTTATATTCCTTCCTCATTGATTTAAATATCTGCTATATTTTAAAAAAAGTAGTTTTACTCTAGACTAGACAATATCCAAACAATCAAAAACAAAAGATGGATAGAGAAGAAAGTAGGAAAAAAGATACTTACGTAGAAAAGAAGATAATATCGACATAATAACTACTTTCAAAAATTAAAAAAGTAATTTAGTCCGTCTTTTATGCTATTAAAAATACTTGAAACACATTTTTACCTGATCAAATACATAAATAAATACAAAGATACAGAGCATCAAAGTTACGGAGTGGGGGGTATTGACGTCACTCCTAGGTAAAGGAGTAAAAATCGTACCTAGGCGTGACGTCACGAGCAACTTTAACCCAATGTATCTTTGTCATTTTTAGTTCAAAAAAAAATACTTGTCGAATATTTTAAAAGAATCTACGTGATGGACGAAAAAAATGTTTTTGTCGTCATGCCTGTTATCTATCGTTAATTAAAACCATTAAATTATCATTCGAGATAAAAGCAAAGGTTGCACTACTATTTCTAAGCGGTAACATTGATAATTAATTAATCTATACTTACGCGAATTGATAACATCAATCCATGCGATGATATTTGAATAATCTATCTTATCCCTGTGGGTTATAAATATAGATAGAAGAATAATCTAAAAGCAACTGGTTTATTTTGGTTGATGATGGTATAAGAAACTCGATATGATAGATAAGTGTTTATATAGGGTGACTTTAAATTTTTATTTTGATTGATGATGGTATAAGAAACTCGATATGATAGATAAGTGTTTATATAGGGTGACTTTAAATTAGTGAACGATATAAAAAGGATATGCATGTACTCGTGATAACAAACAACTTTTACTATTGGACCAAGGTCGAAATCATAAAAAAAATAATTGGTCCCCCTTACTATGAGCTGGTGCATTTTGTATGGAGAGTTCGAAAATTTTTGAATGAATTCGAACTTGGTCCCATAGTAAAAGTTGTTTGTTATCACGAGTACATGCATATTCTTTTCTATCGTTCACTAATTTAAAGTCACCCTATATGTTTGATTAACACGAAATTTTGCATACATTTGCGTATTTGGTTCCATCTTAAAGATTTTTATAAGATTAATAAATGCTGCTTGCGATTTTCTACGCATTTACTGTCGTATCTTGGAAAAAATCATGATATCTGAAAATAATATAGCTTAAGTGTTATTCTGATGTATAAGCTTCAATATTGCAAAGTTTCATCCAATTCTATGAAGTACTTTTTGCGTGAAAGAGTAGCAAACATCCATCCATTGGAACAAACATTGACCTTTATAATATTATTAGGATTTAACCCAATTATCACATTAAGCAATATCTCCTAATGAAAATTGACAATATTGTAGCTTATACATCAGAACAACTAGGGCTTGCAAATTTTCGAAAATTTTCGGTATTCGAATATTCGAATTTTTTTTTTCTATTATTCGAATAATTCGTATAATATTCGAATATCTGACTCATCTATTCGAATATTCGAGACAATTTAATATTCGAATAATTCGAATATTCGAATGCAAGCCCTTAGAACAACACATTTGCTAAATTTTTTTTAAGATACGACGCTTTTTTCCCAAGCTATGACATGACGGTGGAGCAAAGTCGCGGACAGCCTCTAGTATCTTACTAACATATTATTTTCAAAGGAACATAAACAGTGGTCACACTGCAAAACAACAGTAATAAAAACATGGATTGTCATTTAGATAAATTGTTTTTGCAAACTTCCGTCACAATGCTGTAAGTAAAACGTGAGACAAACATATTATACTTAAACAAGATGCAACAAAATAAGAGTCTGTGAAAATCGCTAAATTGTTTAACCCGATTAAATATCTACAAATAAATGCCGATAGTATGAATATTATGATGTTTTACGCGTCTACTTAAAAAGTTGGGTTATGATTTACATTTTTGATTAACCCCCAATTGCTTAAAAGCTCACTAAGTTAATAATCCATTAAACATCGTGCTCTCTTAATCTGATGTTTGACAATTACAGTGACAGGTATATAGTTATGTTATGGTGATAGTGATTTTAAACGAGTGAACAAAATAAAATGTTACATCTTAAATTAAATCTTTGTTTATTTTTAAATCTTGCAGTGACATAGGTACATATTCAGTCTTGTTGCCAAGTAAACTCAAGGATTTTTGGCCAAGTTAAGATTAAGCTTATAAAATGGCAAGTATGAAATCCTTTTTGGAATATGTTTACCTCCACAAAGATGACATATTTGCAACTTTACAAATTAAAAGTGACTCAAAATGGAATAAGTAAGCAAATAGTAGGTACGCTTGATTTTCTTGAATTTTCTTATCCTTTGGGAACAAAATACAGCAAACCGGCACGTTCAAGATTCTGAACTTCATTTACATATTACAAACTGATTAAAAACTATCTTAAAACCAGTTGATTTCCATCCAATTTTTCTCCAATTGCTAAAGACTCTATTTGCAAACCAATCTTCGAAAACGCACCCTTTAGAGAGTCAATTTCGATATCACGATTCCTACTTATAATTTACAATAAAAACCTTGCGACTTTATCAGTATACACGCTCATACAAATTGAGTCTCAAGTTATCGTTGTAAATGGAAATGAAACGGACTGCAAACTGCCTATGATAGGTACAGGTTCCCTATCAAGTGTTTTGAGTTATAACTATTAGAAACCGTTTAATTTCCATAATTTAACGATTTATCTTCTTCTCCGACTGTCTAAACTTGTGTTTAATACTGTACAATTTGAATTAGTGAGTTGTAATTGGTATTGAAGCTTGTCTTGAAGTCTAGACTTCTAGGTTTCTTATTTATGTACTCGCCTACCTAGTTATGCAAGGTAAACGCCTACTTGGGTTATGTACTACCTATGCTCTGCTCTATCTAATTAAGGTGTTTACATAAAATACTTAGGTAGGTACTTGTAAATAAGTATAATTTTTTATTTGAAAAAGCTTAGGTACCAAGACGTGGAAATCGCTTTTGACGTGTTTTAAACATAACTATACTTATGTTGTGTAGTATCAAAATAGGTACAAATAGTGTTTCTGTGATTTTCTGTTTATCTACATTTAAAACTCATATTGAAACACATTAAGTAGGTACTTTTTTTTGCTAGCCATTAAGATGTCACTGGTGGGCAAAGGCCTCCCCCGCGACTTTCCACTTAACACAGTCTGCGGTGGCGTCCCGCCATTCGCCTGAAAATGAATCCAGCTAGCTTAGCATGGCACTCCGCGAGAAGACGTTGTCATGCGTTTGTCACGCTTACGTCTCTGTCTATAGTTTGAAATGTGATAAGGACAGCATGCGTGAGATAATTGTCGCGGCACGCCGTGCTAAGCCCCCTGATCATCTCTCCATCTTCAAGGTCTACGTCGGCGTCTGTGACCATCTAGTCGCGCCCATTCTGTTGTTATTTTGGCCCAACGATCTGAATGCATTCTATAAACATGACCGGCCCAACTCCATTTTAATTTGACAGCTTTGATGCCCACGTCAGCGATCCCCGTCAATTACTTAAAGTAAATGAAAGAGATTCTTCTGTAAACACAAGAAATTGGCTTCTTTTTAATCAATACAAGAGAAAATAAATCCATCCATAGGCTAATTTCTACATAGATACAAAACAGCACTGCACCTTTGATTTTAATCTGATTTATCTGCTTATCTAATCGTTTTATACCCCAGTTAGGTATTAAAGTCCAAAACTTTGTACTTAGGCTACACCTATACGTGAAAGAAAGAATAATGTATGAAAACTCAAAGATTAAAGTTTGTGTGAAAACATATCTTTCTTTATCAATCTTTTATCTTTCCTTAGATATCTTTATTCCGGGTGTTATCTGTTTATCTGTTTACCGTTATTTTGCTTGACGTACTTTCTTATCTCGTTATTCTGTTTTGCTAAATCAATAAATCAAATTGAGCCTATTTTAATTCAAAAGAGTCTTTTTACAAACTTTAGCTTACTTTACAATAATTATAATTATCGATAAAAACGCAACGTTACACAAGTTATTCGCAATAAGCATTGTTTTGTAATAAAAACTAATCCTTTTAATAATATAAATATCAATGTTTGTGCCGATGGATGGATGGATGGATGTTTGTTACTTCATCACGTAAAAACCACTGAACAGATTTTAATGACATTTTACAATAACTTAGCTTGGACATCAGAAAAACACATAGGCTATATTATTTTAAGATATTGTGTTTATTTTCAAAGATATGACGATAAAAGCGTACGAAGTCGCGGGCAGCCTCTATAAACACATTATAAAAACTCCTGCAATAATTTGCATAACCTCACAAAGGAAATAAAATAAAATAACCATAATTATGTATCAGGTAGGCAAATAAAGTATTAAACACTTTAATAATTACCGGATTATCAATAAAATATCTCAATAAATACTGCTAAATGTAGGTTAAAGTTGTCATTAAATGCCAAGGATTTAACCGTTAAGGAAGATCCTTTAAACCCGTTGCAGTCAATATTCTTTATATCAGTTGTCTTCTTTCGATTTTTTGAAAATGACTGTCACATGCCCAAGTCTGCTAACTTAAAATAGCCTCAGTTGTGTGTTGGCAGAGGAGGAACAAGTGAGAAGATTCCTCACTTGTATGTGAATTATTGCATGAGTTCAATGTGATTTAACATTCCCATTCATTTACTTATTTATTATGATGCAATAAATGTAAATATACCTAATGACGGTTTTATTATAAAAAAATAAAGAAGAAATTCCAAGGCGAATTTAAATAACTTGACCTTTGAACTTGGCTTTAAAAAGGCATTATTTGGCTTAATTATAAATACTTTAGCGTCCGAATTAAAAGAGCCTTGGAACTCTTCTTTAATGCCAACAAAATCTTATCTTAATCTAGCCATTAGTAGGGCACTAACACTGCTGGGCAAGTCCTCTCTCCTAAAGAGGAGTATGGAGTAGAAAGCTCTATGATACTCTTCTCTATCCTGAGCCGCCTCTACCCTGCCTCGCTTCTGCAAAGGCAAATAAAAAGAAAATTAGGTATAGGAAAACGGTAGGTTAATAGTTCACCGCTTTCTTAAAAAGACAAAAAATCCCCTAACTAGTAGGATTAAATACTTAAATACCTACAAAATCATAGGTTCGTATTCGCATGACAACAAATGCGACAAGTGCACATGTTTGCTGATATATGCAACTGCACAAGTATCGAGTTTCCTTAGTAACCAGGTCAAACAACTGAGTCAATAGGTAATGATGGCTCTTATACTCTTCAAGGTCTTTAATAAAATAGTTTATAGATATATTATCTAGATCACAAAGCAAAATCGGTATAAGCGAGTACTCCAAAGATTTTCATTTCAATTTTATTTCTAAACACATAGAACACAAATCGGAAAATGCATAACCGTCGCTTATAATCTTTTTCTTCGCATTCGTTTAGTGTGATGTAATATTACTTAGTAATGTAAATAATTGTAGAGCTAGGTGTAAAGTTCATTGTAGTTTGATTCATGTGATCAGCTGACTATTGCGTTATAGGTATTCTAAAGGTACTTACGTATTAAGTATAGGTATGTAAACTATTCTTTTTTATATTGCGTAGATAAGTATTATACCTACTTATGTGGTTACGTAGGAGGTTTATGTATGTATGTACCTACTTCATGACGAAAAACAAAAGGCGTAATCTTCTTCCTAAAAACATGGGTCGAAAGAAAAAAAACTTTTAATAGATACATAGTGTCCGATCAGCTGATCTACATTAGTACCTATGAAGAGAAATTCTCTTTATCGTATTTCGTACCATAAAAGAGCTCTTTTTGTGGGTCAAATATATTCGGAGATATGCCGGTCCGAAGTGGAAGCAATTGGCGAGGGATAGGAAGTCGTGTAGTGCTTTGGAGAAGGCCTCAGTCCGAAAACGGACAATACAAGGTCTGGGATGATAATGATGATTTCATAGTTCTTAGGGAAAGTTGTCTAGTTACATGAGAAAATTACATTGCTTGATTTTCGTCGTAGATTGAAACAAAACTTTGTTGCCATGGAGATATGTTTGTTTATGATAGGCTAGATATGCTAAAATGACTTTCTGGTCACATAAAATTCATTGTAACTAACTGACGCGAGAGAATCGTAATTACTTCTATGAAACGATTTAATATTCAATGTAAAAAGTAATTATAATTAATATGAGCCATAATTCCTGTTAGATCATGTAGGTACTCGGAAATTAAATCATTTGGTTAGGTATTTCTCATTTATAACTAACTATAAACGAGATGTGAATTAAATGTAACCTTTTATAAAAACATAGGTAATAAATAAATACTGTAATACCTACCTTACTTCATCATCATCATGTCAGCTTATGGACGTCCACTGCTGGACAAAAGCCCCCAAGGATCTAAACAACGATTGGTTATACCCACATCCAACCTTATCTACTATGATAGTAAACCCCAGTTGCTATGGATTACTCATTAACTTAATAATCCATTAAAAATCGTGCCGTCTTGTTCCGATTTTTGACAATGACAGCGATAGCTATAGGTGTAATGGAGCATGCATAATTAACCTTTCTTGCTTCCTTTTACTTATTTGAAAAAACATTACCCTTCCTTTTGGTTTTGCCGTAGTCGGGTAAAAAGATTGATCTCTTATGTCAATATATTGATTCTTCTATTGAAGTACCTATGGCATAGTTTCATTTGCCCGTTAGGACGACGCAAACTCAAGATATAATGCCAAATGAGGCTTCAATATGCCAAAATATAAAACCTGCAATATCCTTCATTATTATTTTTAATTACAGTTTAAAAAATGTTCGAAAAATGTCGTTCGAAAACATATCGAAATTCGAACCTCGAAAGCGAAATACGAAAGCTGTTTACAAACAGGTGTTAAATTACGTATGTATTGAATGACGTTGATTCACGTCATTGCGTGAGTCATATTTTTTTGTATAAGTATTGTAAATATTTAAATTCTTCATACGTATTGTATAGATAACTGAAAGGTAGGTAGGTACCTAAGATATACCTAGACAATTCAAAATTGAAAATGAAAAATCATTTAATCCTGTAGGTTTTGTCAACACTTAGGACGGGTAATTTTTTAAAGTTAATGCTAGATTCGCAAGAGTGCAGTTTACGATGGATAGTCGCGTTTCTCGAAGTCGACAATAACTAGATAACATAAAATTAAAAAGTAGGTACATCTGCATGCAGCCATTTTCAATAAGAGACCTTGGAAAGATTTTGACAAAGAAATAATCAGCTAAAAAAGAAGTGGAAAGAAGGAAGGAAGGAGTGGTGGAAGTGGTCTCTGCCTACCCCAATAAGAGAGAGGCGTGACGGATATGTATGTATGTATGTATGTATGTATCTTCAGCTAAAAACTTGTAAGAAAAAGTTTCATGATATTTGCAACTCAATCTTAAAATCCTACTAACTTACCGACTTGTATTTTTCAAATACTTAAATTCCATATTTGTGCATAAGCAAATAGATGTTCCCAAGCTACTAAAACTACTAATAACACTGCAAAGTGCAATCGTACTGCAATAAACCAGTAACTGAATGAGTCTCATATAAGCACGTACCCAGCCAGTTCTTAATGACATGTAATAACCACGTATATGCTAATTAGACTGCGCTAAGAGGCGCCATATAATTACCTCGGCTTTACCGCAGCCTGAATGCAAATAATATTTAATAAGATTTCAATAAGGCTGTAAATATTTTGTAGCCAGTGCTTTATTAAAAAAAATTTGGCTGTCATTTTGATGTGGTATTTTCGCGCGCTTTTTAAGGGATTGTTTTTTTTCTATTGTAGTCCAGATTGCAATGCACCTTTGATAATGCTTTCGACTGTTATCAAATGGACTTTGATCCAAGTTTGTTTTTTTTTATCACGGAATCGAATTGAAACTCATCGTCTATGATTCAAACTTTTATTTATCAATTCAGACGAGAGATAATAACATTAGGTATTGCTTATTCATAGGTTGTTTTCAATACAATCTATCTAGCACGGCCATAACACGTTGTTCTGTATAAATCACGATGACATAGTAATTAAATTGGATGTAAATCTTACTTATCATTGTTGATAGTGATTCAATAACACTTGTCGATTTATGCTTGGCTTCTTTATGCCCTTTGTTACTTCGCAATTAATGAACACGACATAATATGATAAGGAGGCTCGTAGATATTTACAAAAAGATGGAGGATTGGACCAAAGAGATTCTATAAAAAGAAGTCCTTGTTTAAAAATCACAATAGGCGTGACGACACTATGAAATAATCGAAGATTTAATGATTTCAGGGGAAAATACACATTTAAAGGATTCAAAAAACTATTTTAGTTTTATTAAAAAAATTGAGATTAACAAGATTTTCTATAAAATAAAAGAGTAAAATACTGCAATCGGCCATTTTGACTGAAACGCCAATCACAGCGCATGACGTCATACTCATGTAAACATCACTGTGTTGTTTTGACTGATTGTACGCTAGGATTGACTTTTTGTTTATTTTTGTGAATAACTACAAATTTATTATAATGGAACCAGGGTTTATCAGGGCAAACAGTTCCAATTTGCCCAGGATCGATTTGCTAATGTTATAAATAAAGTGACGAATTTAATTTTACTTCGTTCGGGTTTCGCCGTGCAAGCTGTAACCATTTATCTCTTTTTTTTTATGTATGGGACATGAACAAACACCTTGTTGGGTGTCTTTATTGATGTATTTTTGCACAGAGGTACTGCACACCACTTATAAACTTTAGAATTCATTTTTATCACAAGAAATACGAAACGTTTGTTTACTTTGTTGTCTAGCCGGGCGGGAACACATTTGACGTTTACAAAAGTGTGACGTCACACGCGACGCCATGACACGGAGAGCTGTTTTCACGCAGTATTTAAAAATAATTATAAAAATGGCTTTAATCTTCTTAAAACATTAGTTAAATACCGAAATAAAGTTTTTGTTGTAAACAGTAAATGTGTATCTGCATTTTGGAATAGGATTTCAAAATCTTTCGACATGCCTATTTGTCGAATCAACAAAAAGAGGTTATCCAATGTTTTGAACTGAAATGAATAAAACATTCTGGAATTCGAAATGCTCTCGATTTTCAATCGAAACATTGTTTAAATTTAACTTGAATGCGTATTTGTAATTCCAATTAAAAGAGTAGCTGATTTTGTTATTAAATAAAAAGAAAATGATAAATCCTACCTTTTTTTTAATTAAATATTTTTGTTCGTCTATTCAGGACAGGCAAGGATCAAAGACCGTACAGTCTAGTGAATTTGTTCTTTCTTTTAAAAACTTTACATTCAAATGAGGTACCTAGGTAGGTACCTACCTACCTATTTTACGGTTTTTCTCCAAAAAGGCGATGATATTTTAAGTCCTACCTCAATTTTAGTTGGAAACGTGACTAATTGCAACCAATTTGTTTTTATATGATGATTTGTCCTGAAATAACGTGGCCGGTATCCAAAAACATTATCAGATCTAAAGAACTCGAATGCACCCACTCAATAATATGTTTATTTTAAAATTTTCCTTCACTTACTTACCTTCCAATGACGTCTGAGTGAAATTCAGATAACACTTGATTTATTTACTTTCTTGCGTAGGTACTTACTTCAAGAATAAACCTCGGTGTTTATTGGTAGAAGTTACTGGAAAATGTCTTACGTACCTACTTACTAAGGAACTTTGTTAAATGTAGAGTTTAGAGGTAGATAATTTGTTGAACGAAGTATAGTCCGAACCTAACCATTTCCGTTTTCAGATCTTTTTTGATTAATAGATATTCTAGATATTTTGGTCAAATGTGGCCAGATAGGATAAAAGACTTACTTAGGTACTAATCAATTTAATTTCAATATAAGCTAATATGGCTACATAAAACTTTTTTAAAAAGGTAAACAAACGCGGGAAAACCGCCTCTAGCAGTCACTATAAAATACCTTTTAAAAAAGTTGTTTGACACATGTCTAACAAGATTAAATTGGCGCCAATGACGCCAATTGAGAAAAAAAAACAAGATTAAAATTTTATTATCTATAGGAATATTTTAAGCGGAAAGCATCCATCAAGTTTTTTATTAATGAAAACTTAATTTAGCTTAGAGATGGATAACAGAAATAAAATTGGCTAATAACAAGGTATTCGTGCGACAAATCACGTCTGCAATTTTGACGTAACAACTTATTTTGATAACAATGGACGATAAACGTTCTATACGTATTCAAATAAGAAATTAGCATGACGCTTGATATGTAGAAAGAATTTCTGTTTACGTTTTGTTAAGTTAGTAGTAAAACACAATGTATTAGCTACTTCTTTAAGATAATAGTGTTAAAAGAAGATAAGATAAATATTAAAACAAATAGCTACCTCTAGGTATAAATTAAAATGTAAGTATAGTCTCATTAGACGCACCCACCTGTAGGTACCTCCGCGCATTTAAATAAGTAGGCAGTAACTTAGAAACACGTGTTAGCTGTTTTAGATGTTACTACTTAACTTGTTACTAACATCATGTTAGCACTTAGTAACAACAGTATCCTACCTGTTTACCAACTTAAAATCTCCCTTCATTTTTTTTTCACCTTTGATTTCGTTTGTACTCTACTCAAACTAAAAACTATAAGTTAACGTCATTTGTGAAAAATTTTCTCAAGGTTTTTTCTCTGCATTCAACAGTGCGTGTTCTATAATGACGATTGTATGAATAATAGTATCCCTAGATATTATAGATCCCTAGATCCCTAGATATTCAGCTCATCGTGGCCCGAAATCTATAATAAGTATTTAAAGTTTTTTTTGGCGAGATTGAGTTAAGTAAGTAGGTAATACTTAATAAATAAGTAAATTTACTATAGGTACATTCCAAGTAAATATGAAAAAAAAAAAACCTAGGTATAAACGGCTGATCTAAAAACTCTAACAATAACGCAACGCAAAAGTAGCCGCTAACTTACACATCAAATAAACGCCACTATTTGCAAAACATAACGTACAAATACGCTCCACTCTAATTACTTCCAAATATTTAAAAACACTGTTTCTATATACTTTGAGGTTTTCTCACGATCTCTTTTACCACAAACGACGTAGTATAACACTCTACGTATCGTAAACTTGGAAATACGAATAAGCGAAGTGTAAAATATAATCACAAATACCTAAATAGAGAGAGTTCGTAACTCGAAACAATATTTAGTACTATGTTCATTAAAACAATCGATTTGTTTACTGTCTTGATCAGCACGAGCAAGTATGTAGGTACATGTTAGTCACTTATCTATAGTTTTCATGTTTACGCGGTATCTTTTTTTCATTATGAAAACTTTTCAATTTGGAAATCTTGACTCCACCTTTACTTTAAAACGCCGCTGCCGCCGGAACTAATCTTTAAAAAACATTCTTCCAATGAAAACGGTCCCGATAAAAGACCTTTCTTTAGTTTTAATTTTCTGACAGCCAATTAACCTGACATAGCCAAACTTTTTTTCTTCCGCAGAGTCTTAACAAAGACAACGCAGCCGTTCCACATAGCATTAGCAATAATAGTGCTTCTCATTTGGCTGACGAGGCCGGGAACTGGTGCCGGTATCCGTGGCTGGACTGCGCTCTACGTAGGGTCCGTCGCCACGCATCTTGGCGCGCAAATATGGATGACACTTGTTTCTGGTAAGTTTTTTTTTTATTTATTTCATTTTCACCTCGCAACAGCCTAAAATTTTCTAACTTAATTTACAAACAAAACTGCAACGAATCAAGTTCATACCTGAATTTAAGACATTGAAAATTAAGATCATGGCAAACAAATAAAATTAACTAGCTGATGATACAAAGAAATCAACCCCTTGGCATGTTCAAAAGTTAACGACCTCAATATACTTAACTGCGCTTTAATTACCACCAAAAAGATTCCATCACGTTGGCACTTTGGCAGAATGAGGTATGCGTGCCATTGACTTGTGCGCGGAAAAAAAAACGCCTCCGGCGAATTGGCGATGTATGATTCGAAGAATTCATTGCGATTTGTTTGAGCTTGCAACATTTTGCAGCCAGCGTTTAAAGTATTAAAAATACATTCAATTCATATGAATGCATTTTTAAAAATGCAGAGGAAGCGAAGAGCAAATTGTTAAGCGTTTTAAGCCAAAAAACTTGCAATACGAGATTGCCGACACAAGTTTTCAAAACTTTTTTGAACACTTGAATTTCATATTACCAAGCATAGCAATTCTACAATTGACTTTAAACGATTAAATCGTTTGTATTTTAAATTTAATTTTATTTCTATTTTATTGCTTGCTAAGTGAAGTGCAAGGTCTAAAAAGATATAAAAATAAATCGATTTTCAATCATAAAACATGTTCATTTGTGAATTTGCTTACCCATAGACTTTAGACCATAGACCATAGACCTACCTATTAAAATAGCAACTTAAATTTTACACAGCTTATTTTTAATTTCATGCTTTGAAAGTTTGAAATAAAACAATGTACTTACTTAGTTAACACTTTCTTAATTAAGATAACCATTTATAGAAGGATAATAAATAAATAGATACAGATCTATGTTCTAATAAGAAGTTAATGAAAATAGATATTGTAGGTACTTACCTATCTACTTATGTGCCGGTATGTTATAAATTTTATGATCTAATGAATTTATGATGTGGCAATAAAGACATGCGTAAAATATGCGATAGAGTTCTTTATTTTATTTTATAGCATAAAAGTTTATGGCGCCAGAACCCTTATCTATTTTTTTTTATTGTCTTTGGTAAACCAGATTTTACCGCATTTTAAGTTAGCCATGTTTTGCTTTTCGTCACGTACATTCGATAGTTATGTTTAAGATAAACTTATGGGGAGCATCGTTAAGATAAGTAGGTATTTACACTACTTACGGTATGTGAACTACACAACATTAGTAGTTGTGAACGCCATCTTGTAACCATAGATATTTCCTAATTTTATTTACTTTTTATCTCCAATCCAATGAGCAATCCGATCTTTTTTTGTCTCTGAATTGCCGACATCAGTGTGTGGCAAGATAAAAATTAATTCACTGCCCATTCAGGTGTTTAAAAGTAAAAAATATATTATTTCTTTTTACGGCTTTTAAAAAGTTAACGCTTGTATTGACAGACGGCCAATTAGTTGAAATACGACCTGAGGTGAAAAGGGCCAGTTAATTTGACTTTGGCGTGTCAAGTCTCGTTAAATAAAAACATGAAAGGGTTTATTGTAAAACATTTTGTATTTAAAATAAGCCAAAATTTCACACGGTTGCCGAATATTTTAATGTATTTAAATTGAACTTTTTGCTTTTAAAATAACTCATAAGTAAATAAATCTCTATTTAGTCAACAAAAAGACACATAGATAATAATAATATTTAGGTATAAAAATGCGATTTCAGATGACACAGCTAAATAAAATAATCAATTAATTAATTTACCAATGTTTATTTCTTGTTTGCTTAAGAGTTGACTAGTCAATAACTTTCTGCCGATATGACTGATAAATCCGTCGATAAAATCCATCAACTTGTCAACTAGTGAAGGTATAGATAGATAAGTCTACCAATCTATCACAAAACAGTTATACGGATAACACTACCGCCAAATCTTCCATTCATGATAATTTTGTTTGCCAATAAATAACAAAGCTAGGGGTCCGAGTTCAAGCCAATAGATATGACCTTTACACATGTGACTCTTGTGTGACTCGTTGACGTTTCATGACGTTGACGGTTTGCGTGACGTCATGACTCATGACGTGTAAGAAAATTGGGCGGGAAAATATTGCATTAACTTTAGTTTTTTACAATGCTATAAACCTCAGTTAGACACAAAACGGAAGTTGCAAATATGATAACCACTTTTGCATAATAGGCTCTCACTTTTGCAAGTTATTACTTAGGTAGGTACCTAATTATAACGTTTCTTTTAAAAATCTATTCAGTTCATAGGTTAACTATGTGAACTGATAATAGGGATGATAACTACATTCAAAAATTCAAAAAAATATTAGTCCGTCTTTTAGGATATTAAAAAATATTTGAAACACATTTTTTACCAGATCAAATACATAAATAAATACAAAGATACAGAGCATCAAAGTTACGGAGTGGGGGGTATTGACGACACTCCTAGGTAAAAATCCTAATGAGGAGTGACGTCACGAGTGACTTTAACCCAGTGTATCTTTGTCATTTTTAGTTTAAGAGATAAAAGAAAAAATACGTGTCGAATATTTTAAAATAATCTATGTGATGGACAAATTTTTTTTTTTAGTCATGCCCATTCTATCTCTAAACATGTACGTATTTCTAGTCATATTACTTAGGTATAGAGTCTTATTTATACCAACATAGGCTGCATAATATCTTTGAAAAACCGCCTGATTCACAGAAAAGTTTAGAAATTAAACAAATTCTTATAAATACTTTCAAAGTAGGTACCACTTACCTACTTATGTAGGGCATACCTATTAAAACAAGGCTCAGTTATTTAAGTTGCTTCATTAGATCATTACTCTCTAATGCAGGAAATATGATATCTCTTCTTGTCGTAAAAGGATAGTCATTTCAAAAGAAGTCTTGGCTTTCTTATAATAGTTTCGCAAAGATTATTTTTAATGGCAACTAAGTACCTTTTTGTACATTCTGCCAAAGCAAAGATTTAATTATCCTAAAGTTTTCCCGCTATTTTCCTAACCTAAAAATGTAATGTCAAACTTTTTCTTTTTTCACAGGCATAGTGTTGTACTTCAACCTACCGAGACACGAGTTCGGTCGAGTGCAGACAGTGTTGTTCCCAGTGTACTACGCTTTTAATGCAGGCGTCAGTCTTCTGGCGTTAGTGTCATATTGCCGGACGCAAGGCCTTACGAGATTCCAGCATACTTCTTGGGTGCAGGTAAGATTGAAAATTATTCAATAACTATAATATCTACTTACCTAATAATAGAAAAATCATTTCTCTATTTTATTTGTATTTTTTTCTATTAAAATATTTTTCACTCTTTCTTATTCAGCCATTCTTTATTCAATTTATATTACTGCATAATTTAAATCAATCCTTTCATTCCACCGCGACTTTTACCTTTATTTTATCCTACAAGAAATAATAAACCAAACTAGTTGTTTGACAATGTAAAGTTAATTGTATCCCAAGGTCAAGCCGCTACAATTAAAAAAGGATTAAGACAATGACATTTATCGATCGAATGGAAGCTTCAAAAAGTTCCGTTCTTTTTTAAGTAGGCACTTTAAAATCCAAAATTTTGCAGCCTTTCACCGAATTAACCTTAATCGTTATCAGTTTATTAACGAGGGTTTAATTTTAAATTGGTTTAAGTTTCAGTGCTAAAAAAAAGTTTGACAAAATGGCAGACTTTTTCTTCTTGTTAATCGCTTCGTTACATCCAATTTTGCTATTCAAATCATACTTTTAAAGCAGTTCCCAATTATTTATAGATTTACATGACCCTATCATATGTTTTTATTGCATCCATGAATATAATCACAATCACAAATCAAATAGTGTGACAACATTCACATTGGCTTCCACGTGTGAAACAGAGTCGAGAAACGATAAATCGAACGAACGTACTTTGTCTCTATAACAACTGATATTGCAATGATATCGATTTGAAATACAATCTCTTTTTAAACTGATAATCGATTACTTTAAAATCATACATCATTTCACCACAGCACTAATTTTGGCGCCAAGGTCTTTTTAATGCACACATACTGACAGATGCATCTCGTACGGTAATTAAGTTACAATCTTCTTTTAGCAAATACCTAATGTAAATGATTAATGATTGTATTAATACAATAATACTAATTTCAATGATATTTGACGTGCTAAGTAGAGCAAATGTAGGTATTTGCTTCTATTATAACAGTGCAATCCTTGAGTATGCCTACTTGAGGTTAACTCTCAATAATTTCGCAATTAGATTTTGCAACATTAATCTTAAGATATCATTACATGTGCTACTTAAAACATAACTAAGTAATTTTATATAAATTTAAGAATTTAAAGGTAACTAAGCTCTCATCAGAATAATGGACATTACAAGGTTTTTTATAAGGTCGATTTATTGCAAAGAGATTGCATTATAAAGCGTTTTGTTGAACTTTTTAGGAAGTGCCTGTCGGAAATACGCTTTGATTTTTACAGTTTTAATATCGTACATATTAATTGGTTGATAAAGATACATTGAAATTATTTCGTGTTAATGTTTTAAATAAGTTACCATTTCTGAAGTAGGTAACACATCAAATTAGATCGATCTAAGATCAGCAGTTTTAGCAATGACGGACCTAGCCCAGTCATGAATTTACTAGGATAACACAATTTATACCATAAAAAACCTTTTTCAAAATCAAAACTGCCAGTATCATCTTAACTTCTAAATTTAAATAATAACGAATAAATTCTCTTTGGTTTCAGCTGGGACTCCTGTTAACCGTGTTCAGTATAGAAGCCTACGTGCGTTTGTTCCTCGTGCGGCCGATGTTGAAAGCCAAGCACGACAAGACTCAAATGGAGGAAGCTGCTGGGGGTGGCCAAGAGGTAAATATTATAAATCCTATTAATAATCATAAAAAAATATGGAAATGAGGGTGTTTGGATGAGTACATAGATAAAAGTATAGAATTTGTAGGCAAGTGAAGGAAAGAACTAGTCTTGTCGTGTCAAGATGTCATGTCAAACGGAAAATGGAATAAGTATTTTTGTAGTGCGTTTCATAAAATACTTCATATACCGTCATGTTGGCAGCATTGCAAGTACTGAAACCGTGAAACATTACCCTCAATAAGTTTCACAGTATTTTTCAATGCTGCCAACATGGCGACATAGGAAGTATTCTATGAAACACACTCTACAACTGAAAGGAAAAAGTTCCACCGACAAGATCGTGGCTCTTAAATGATAATGATGCTTACAAATTGTTTGTAGACCTACCTATTTCTAAGGGAACAATTAATTCTTTTATCATACAGACAGATTTAAGCCATACCTACTTATTTTTAAATTGTTGTTCTTTGCCTGTATCACGTACAGAAGATAAGTCACTACGAGTACAGATTAAGATTTTACTTATCTGCATTTTGTGCTTCTTAAAGAAGATTGTATAGAACAAAGACAATGACTTTATAAATAGAGAAATCGTAATAAGACTTTTAAAATCTATTTTGAGCATTTAAGTCAGTATTTTTAATTTTATTGCTGATTATTGTCGTTACTTACGTAAAGCCTAGTTTATTATGAGACCTAACATTACATTTCAACAGAAAATCGTCACATTTGATAAAAAGCCAAGAAAAACTGAGCTGAAAAACTCAAATAACATTAAACAAGAGCCAAAATTTTAAAAAAAATGCACCTTGTGCCAATAGTCTCGTGATTTCGTTTAAAAATAGAATACCTACCTAATTATAAATTGGGTATCGTAAAATACCTAATTTGAAGTTCTATTTTTAAACCATTCAATAAGAAACAAATAGAGTAGGTACTAAAATTAAAATGTAGGTAGGTCGGTCAATGAACTTGTCGTGTGTGCCAAGTGTCAAGACGTCTTTAATTCAACAATTTTATGAGTTGATACTGTCAAGTTCGTAAGATTTGAAACCAGGGGCACTTTCATTACACCAAAGGTCGATATTGTGAAGTTCTCCTCTATATTGGTTTTAAGTCTATGTAGATAGGTATAACTCCATAGATTTATGGAACTCTTTGACTTTGATATAAGTAGGTATGTTCCTAACTACCTAAAGTACCGTAGGTATTATGTTGGTATGTAGCTGCTTACTAGTAACAAAAAAATTGTTAGCGTTATAAACCCACTGCTGACGCTTGGTCGTTCAAAAACATAAGAAAAGACATGATTTCTAACGCATAAAAACAACAATAAATAGTATAACATAGGAATTAATGACAATAGATCTTAACCTGATTATCAATACAATACAATACAAATATTCTTTATTGCACAAAAGATATAAGGTACAGACACAAACAAGAATATAAGAAGCAACAGGCGGCCTTATTGCTAGGTAGCAATATCTTCCAGGCAACCTTAATCCTTACATAAAAAGAATTACTTAAGTAGGTACCTACCATAAGTCTCGTTTTGCACGTGCTCCATAATTCACTGGAAAATGCTAAACTGTGTATTTTATTGCAAGTATTGCAACACTTAATTATAATTAAATACCTAGGTATGCATTTAATGCATTGTTACATCAGTTATGCAATATTTTTCTGTCATACGTAGGTAGGTAATATGACTAACGATGAAAAATGTCGACATCTGCATTGAGTGTCTGCAATTGAATTCACCACGTGATTTATTCAAGCTGTAGATATAAAATACAATACTACAAGGATCTTTTGGCGCGTGGCGAAAATCTGAACCAACGATATCTTCTTGTAAATTATCATTATTTTGAGTGACCTATTCACCACCCACGCCTACCTGACAATATCACTCAAGTACCAATAGATCCTTGTAGTGCTTTATAGGTCTGTACGGATGAATTTAGATTTGATCACGAGAAGTGACCCTAGCGAAGTGTACCTAGGTTTATTAGAATACCTACTTAGTATTTAGCAAATATCTAACCAAACAATTCACTTGTCCACAGATCGGCAAACACATCCTAGGAGAGCTAGCGCACTGCCCCCGCTACCTTCGTGTCCTGAAGACCTTCCGTTCATACCACTCCATCATCGCAGTTGGCACCATGATAGCTCTTGGGTGCTCTCTCTACTCCACCATGATCATCGTCGACTCTATGTGCTTTAAATAAACCACAAACAAGAGTCGATCGGAGTGAACATGTGAATTTAAACCTAACGTATTTAAGTATTGCCAGTTTTGAGTCTCGGATTTGGTCTAAATGACGATTTTTTGAAATGAAAATCGTTGTTGATCGTTCGATCTGACATGACCCGTGTTTTGAGATTTTGACTTGGCTGTTTAGAGCCAAGTTGGAACGTAGCCAGTTCGATTCAGATACCATCCTTGAATAAAAGTGACTTGTTCCAATTTTAAAGCACACCTTTTATTTTAAAGAGATTTTAATTAAAAGGTTCGTGTTCAAAGTTCCATTTTTCTAAAACT
Source organism: Anarsia innoxiella (assembly GCA_947563765.1). NCBI lineage: Eukaryota > Metazoa > Arthropoda > Insecta > Lepidoptera > Gelechiidae > Anarsia > Anarsia innoxiella. The sequence goes on from OX387393.1 coordinate 1,390,411, forward strand.
TAAGATGTTTTAACATCCCTATTTGCAACTTTTGCTCTTATAGTGGTCGTATTGTAGTGGTAAATAATCCACACAACGGAGGCCCACTTTTTCAGCCATTTTTAGTAGCTAAGTAGGAGATCGAGTTTAAATGAATGTATACAGGAAAGTAAGGCGTTAGCGCATGTATCGTTTCCGAGAGAAACATAGAAAAGTTTGTATATCTAATTGTAGATAGCCATATTTTTAAGTAGATACCTAATTAAAAAAGGTGTTTTTAGGTGCGATTTTAGAATCGTAGCGAAGGCACCGACTGCCTTCAACCTAGTATTACCTATAATGTATTTGGCTTGTATCGATTATCTTGCCATTAGTTTGTTTTAATAGACGTCTAAGCTGTTATTTTAAATTAAAATGTTCCGATTGATAGTGTAGATTTTTTTTTTCGGAAAAATAACAGCTGCCTAGTTGAGACTAAAATAGAAAAATACCTTAAAGATCAATAAAAGCTGCTTAATAAAATTGTTAATTAAATGCACCTAAATAAAGATCGTACATAAAAACTTTTAGCCGTTAAAACTTCTTATTTTAAAAACAGTATTTTGTATGTTTGTAACAGTGTGTATACCTATTGAAAATACAAAAAGTAGCTTTTTAGATCTTTATTGATAAGTACCTACCTAATTGGCAGACGAAACTTAGAAGAAAATAATTATTCTAGTTTAAAAGATATCTTCCTTTAAATTGCATAGAATAAAATATTTTGTGAATAAAGTAGTCATAACTAATATTTAGTAGGTATTTTTTATTCTCTAAAATGATCTGGAAGTTAGTTTTTAAGACTTTACTATTTATTTGTGAGAATGATGGATGAAATTGAAATAAAATTACTTATGCTATGATTTTAAGTTGTTTTTACTACTGAAGAATAACACACAGAACATTGATTACCTACCTATCCCTTTAATAACTACCAGTAAATAAATAAAAATAAATCAATATTAGGATATCAAAATAACGCAAGCTGGAACTGGTACTAGCAGAACGTAATCGCTTACGAACATATTGACGACGACGGAGGCATTGATTAGTCGACGGCAAAGAGTGAAGCTGTGCGCAAAGAGCCGCTTTTTACAAGATCTCTTAGAATAAGTAAAGCGAAGCGCAGTTGAATGACCCAATGCACTCACAAATCGCCGTATTCAGTCAATGTAAAATATTATGGCAACAAGATCTGGTTATCAGAAAACCAGAAAATCGATCTTTTTTGAACTTTTGAATGAGACCGCCATTTTTAATTCGGCTTTTTCCTGACAATAATTATTGCGTAAAACGAAACGCATAGATAAAACAGCTGTCTTGCAATTTGACAGCTGTCATTACTGTCAGTGTGTCAAGAATGGCCTTACGTGGTTTTTTGTTATTTGCATTTGGAAATATTTTAGAAATACACGATGCAATCTCAGTTATTTGCAGTGATTAACGCGTGTAATAATACAGCGGTGAGAAATTCTATTAGTTTCAGTCAATATGCTGTTCATAGATAGGCGAGTCGATAGTGAAAGCATGAAGTGTCCCAAGCAGGATTTTGGAATGAAAATGATATTAGAACGGTGTAAAACAGTAATAATACTGTCTAGCATAGTATGTACGATAGCTATTGTGATATCGTTGCACAAATTGTTAAGTTATGATGGGAAATTCATCAAACCTTTCGCGCCTCTTCCATCGGGGTTGTATGGTAACTACTTGGAAGCTGTAAATGAGGATGTCCCGTTATTCACACCTCCAAAACAGCCAGATAAGACCCGGGACGCCGAAGCTGTAGTCTCATTAAACGCTGCATTAGAAATGAAGAAAAATGGTAAATCGGATAAAGCTTTAAAATTGTTTCAACATGCTTTCGCACTGTCTCCTAAACACGCAGATGTTTTGAATCATTACGGTGAGTTCTTAGAAGATACGAAGAAGGATATAGTCAGAGCAGATCAGTTGTACACATTAGCTTTAACAAATTATCCTGATCACTCTGGTGCTTTATCAAATAGACAAAGAACGGCGAGTATAGTTGAGAATTTAGACAGAGAAATGTTAAGGAAGATTGATGAAAAACGAGACGCTTTGTCATCAATACCAGAAAATAATTCAGCTTTACGTAGAGCAAAGAAAGAAGCATATTTTCAGCATATTTACCATACAGTAGCTATAGAGGGTAATACCATGACATTGTCTCAAACGAGAAGTGTTTTGGAGACAAGAATAGCAGTTTCTGGCAAAAGCATTGACGAACACAATGAGATTTTAGGTTTAGACGCCGCAATGAAGTATATTAACTCAACTTTACTATACCGTTTAAGAGATATCACTATGGGTGACATTTTAGAGATCCACAAAAGGGTGTTAGGCCATGTGGACCCGGTCGAAGGGGGCCAGTTTAGAAGAACTCAGGTGTATGTTGGGGGCCATATACCACCAGGGCCATCAGATATACAGAAGTTGATGAGTCAGTTTTTAGAATGGCTCAATTCTGAAGATGCGCTGGATTTGCATCCTGTGAGGTATGATATTTTCAACTATAGTGATTATTAACTCTTATTTATTTGGTACGAATGTACTTCGATCAAATCGGGGACTTGCTCAAGAAAGGCCAAGTCAAGAGTACCCTAAACCAACGTGCATGTATGAGGCGACTGACAAGTGTGGATGTAGCGAAAGAGGTGTATTTGAATTGTAGCAAGTGGAAGGAAGTGGTCTCTGCCTACCCCAATGGGAGTGAGGCGTGAGGGATATGTATGTATGTATGTATGTAACTCAGGTAGTTTTAAATAAGTAAAAATACTGTTAATTTATTTATTGAAATTCATATTTTTTTTTTAAAAAAACCTAAACCCACAACCAAATCCGCCATTCATCCCCTTTGCTAAGTCACCAATCAACAACACTCACTCTCTAACTCTTTAGCATGCATCCCTTTCATTCATTCGCAACTTCCGTTTCCTCCTTCCGTCACTTCCGTTTCCTCCTCCTTCCCACATGTATTTATTTGGTTATGATAAAATTCCTGAATATTTCTATTAGATATAGATAAGGCCACCCATTACTCCTTTATCTTGTTTTTACCCACGACGGAATTAAAATCATTGTATATTTGTATAGGTAGGTACCTAGTATGTAGTCCCTATAGATCCAAGATCAAGTTTTCAAGTTTGTAATAGTTGTTCTTTTTACAATATGACTTTTGACTAATATAAATCAATGAAAACTCCAAAAAATTAATAATTGTTTATAATAATTTTAGGCCCAAAAAACGATGGAGTGACGACCTACGCTCATTTAGGGACGATTGGTGGGAAGCAGCTAATAATAGGAGTGTTTGGAGAGGCGTGGGAGTGGCTTTTGCCCAGCAGTGGGACGAATTAGGCTAAAAAAAAAAAAAAAAAAAATTGAGAGCGGGAAAAATTTTTTTTTTAACATTATTCTATATAAGTACTATTAAAAACATATTTTCAAGGTTTATATTAAGATTCATTGACTGGCCCTGGATTCCGAGGTATAAACCTTACGGCACTCTACTATTAAGTCTGACAACTTTTACCTAGCAAAGGAAACGAAACTATTTAGACATTGAATAAAATTTATCCAATTGCAAACATGACCTAAAAGAAACAAACCTTTAATAGGTAAAAGTTTTTTTTTTTCCATTTCTGGGAATATTTTGCTTTTTTTTCGATTTGCGAACCTCTTGGATTATTTAACCATTTTTTAATTTAGGTACTGGTTAAATGCTCGAAGGCGAACCTACTTATATTCTTCATTTAAATATCTTTCACCTTATTACAAAAAAGTTTGCATTACCAAACATCCCATTAAATTCCCTTATACCTATTCCAGATACGCAGCCCTAGCGCATTACAAGCTGGTCCACATCCACCCGTTCATAGACGGTAATGGACGCACCTCCCGACTCCTGATGAACCTGCTCCTCATGCAGGCAGGGTATCCGCCCGTTATCATCGCCAAGCAGCACCGACATCTGTATTATCAACATTTGCAGACCGCCAACGAGGGGGATGTAAGGCCTTTTGTTAGGTGGGTGGAGAATTATTTTACAATACAATACAAGTATTCTTTATTGCACACAAAGATATAAGGTACAGACACAAACAAGAATTAAAGAAGCAACAGGCGGCCTTATTGCTAGGTAGCAATGTATTTTGTTTAACAATGTTGGAGTGATTACGCGCTACATTTGATTCTTATTCGATCCAAGATAGTATACTTATAAATAGTTCTCGGATCTATATCAGATCGACACTAAATATCTCAGATCGGAAAGGAACACGAGAGCGTAACCGCTCTTAAGATGACCCGGTCTTCGCGCTTTAAGATTCACAGTAGGTAGGAATTTCCGAGTCAATTGACTGTTGTCTTGCATCACCAACGTCACGCTTGTGAAGCTAGTGGCAAACATAGCATGATGCGCTAGTATAGCATGATTGATAAAGGTAGCTTTAGATGTCGGATATAAGCGAGAAATCAACATTTTTAATTCAGATTAATGCGCCTACGTCAAAGTGTGACGGAACTAATAGGTATTGCGGATATTTTTATCGCGCCTCGTGACTTACCGCCATAAAAATGCAACGTGATTTAATCTTGCAACTCTTAGATCTCATACATACATACATACATGGGTTCATACCATATCTGTCTCGCTGCTTTCCTATCGGTGTAGGCAGTAGACAACTTCCCACCATTTGCTGCGATCCAAACACACCTCTTTGGTTTCATCTACATTCATCACATTTTTTTTTAATTTTCGTCTCTGTCACAACACAATCAATTAAAAAGTTCAAAACAACCTGAATTAATTATTTAATGTTTTTTTTATAAGTAGTATGTTTTTAGGGTCCAGCTGAAAATCAGTTGTTGTGACCTTGAGTCACAGCAGTATGCTGAGCTGGATAACCTTTTCGGTATCTATGTAATTTTCCTAGTGTTAAGTAAAATATTGTACCTTGAGTGATACCGAATAAAGCTTTTTCTATTCTATTTTATTAGTTATGGATACACGAGCAGCTTATCAGTCCTTAGAAAACGCGATTAGGTTTCTCTTATCGAAAAATAAATTGTGAATCGCGTCACGCACTTTCCACTTACGCTATTTAAAAGATAACATAAGTAGGTACTTACTACCTACCTACTCATGAACATTTAAGCTAGAGACAGACAGGTCCCACGTAGGAAATGCATTATGTATGACATCGGCTCCATAGAAATAATACGATTGGAAACACTTGACACACACTACGCTGTCCCATGTTGTCCCACGTTTCGTGTGACAAGTATGTTTTTATTTACTTGTCATCATCATAAAAGGAGCGTCGCTCTTGTATGTGGAGTCAAGTGTGGAGCATGATGACAACATTTTTTTTTAGTCCATCGCATAGATTATTTCAAAATATTCGACACGTATTTTTAAACTAAAAATGACAAAGATACATTGGGTTAAAGTTGCTCGTGACGTCACGCCTAAGCAAGATTTTTACCTAGGAGTGACGTCAATATCCCCCACTCCGTAACTTTGATGCTCTGTGTCTTTGTATTTATTTATGTAATTGATCAGGTAAAAAATGTGATTCAAATATTTTTTAATAGCCTAAAAGACGGACTAATTATTTTTTGAATTTTTGAATGTAGTCATCATCCCTATTCTCGTATGTCGTACGTTTGAGCACATACGATACAACCTCTATTCCCTCCTTTATTTGGTCTATGTAAGTCCTTCGTGGTTCTCCCTTTCATTATTTACTTGTGTAGGTGCTTAATTTTCTCACAATTATTTTAACCCTTTTTCAGGTTCATAGCCCAATGCACAGAGCGGACGCTAAACCTCTACCTGTGGGCAACGAGCGAGTATTCTCACATGGTACCAGCTATTGGCGACCCAGCCATCTTGATCAGCGAGGATTTTGAAGAAGATCCCCTATGACAGACTGGTTATTAGATTTATAACACCACTTGCAGCAAACGGTAGTAAATACATACATACATATCTGTCAGGCGTCTTTCCCATCGGGGTAGGTAGAGACCACTTCCCTCCACTTGCTACGATCCAAACCAAACATTCCTACTTCCTTCACTTCATCCACATTCATCAGTCACCACATACAAGTACCTACTACGTCGATACATACTTACATATCTATCACGCCTTTTCCTCATCGAGGTAGACAGAGACCACTTCCTTCAACTTGCTACGATCCAAACGTACTTCCTTCGCTTCATCCGTCTATCGCCTCATAAATGTACGTCGGTTTAGGGTAGTCCTGACTTGGCCTTTCCATAACAAGTCCCTTAACATAACTTACACTTTATCAGGTGACAATATCAACCTCTCACATCCCACTGACCCATTACAAACCCAGACACAATAGATTTTCTATTGTTTTTTTTTCTGGGATGTGAAAGATTAACATAACTGACAGTTTATCAGGTGACAATATTAATGGATGATTAACTTGACGGCGTTTTTTGCAACTGGGGGATTTGTTTGAATACTTACTCTTCAATTCAAACTTATGTGAGATTTATATTTATAAACAGTCAATTGTTTAACTTCCGCCTGCGACATTGTGGAGTGCGTTCGTTTCACGAAAGAAGTCCCCCGGATATTTTTGGAACTAAATTTGACAGGTCTATTTTCCCTTTTTTCTGGTCTTTTCCATGATAGTAGGTAGAAAACCTATTACTTTTCTTAATAAAAATATACTTTTTACTTACATAAAATAAATATAGGTAAATAGATATTTTTATCAAAATGTATACCAACTTACTTACTTACTTACTTACTTAATCGAAGTATGCAGGAAATAGTACTATTTGATAAATTACAAATAAAATATACATAATATAAGTAAATGTTCATGTCCGTTAGTAGCTCTTCTAGCTGGTTTGAGCTTTTTTTTTTTGAGGAAGGTTTTTGAGGAATTTGGTTTGAAAATCAATGTGGCAAAAACCAAAACACTTGTAGCGTCAAAATCAATAGCCAGGCATAGACAGATTAAAATAAATTCCACAGTATTAGAGCAGGTTAAACAATTTAAATATCTGGGCAGTCTTATTACCAGCGACTCAAGATGTACACCTGATATAATTGCTAGGATAGCGATGGCCAAGCAAGCTTTTAATAATAAAAAGTACCTTTTCAAAGCCCGCATAGCAAGAACAATCCGAAAAAAGCTTATAAAGGTGTATATCTGGAGTATCGCTCTATATGGCAGCGAAACGTGGACAATGAATAAAAAGGATAGAGAAAGACTGGAGGCATTTGAGATGTGGTGTTGGCGAAGAATGGAGAGGATAAGTTGGACTGAAAAGAAGAGAAATGAGGAGGTATTACAGATTGTGGGAGAAAAGAGAAGTTTACTAAAATCTATTGAGAACAGAAGAGAAAAGATGCTAGGACATTTGATACGACATGATTCCTTCATAAAAAACATCATAGAAGGAAAAATTGAAGGAAAAAGGAAGAGAGGAAGACCCAGACGGACGTTCCTAGAACAGGTGAAGGAAAAGGCGGGTGTCATGTCGTATCAAGAAGTTAAAAAGAAGGCAGAAAATAGGGAGGGATGGAAGAGGCTCCACCGACAAGAGCTTAGCTCTTAAATAAGAAGAAGAAGAAGAAGAAGTAAATGTTGTACTCATAAGTGGCAACATTATCAATTTTGACATGACGCCGCTGTGGCTAGGGGACTTCTTTCGTGAAATGGACTCTATCTACAGACTGGCCAAAAACAGAAGAAATTAAAAACTGGCAACACTGTAGTGTCATCCCTTTTTTTTGAAAGGGACCACGCTACAGTGCTGCCACTTTTTACTTTCTACTCTTTTTGGCCAGTTCTGTACGTTAACTTTTGATTGATATAATGACATGTAGAATTTAGATGGAAAAGATCTATGTTCCGACTTTTAACAAAATTAAACCAGTAGTTTTTGTGTGATTGAATTTGAGACAATACTATTTTGAACTATTACGAGATTTTTTTATTAGTTAGTATCTTAAAGAAGAGTTATTTGTCATCTCGCACCAAAGCAAAGCAAAGCAAAAAAAGTTGGGTGCGAGTTTTTTGGGTGTGAGATGACGAATAACTCAAAGAAGACAGTATGTTTCCAATGTAGGTACCTACTAGCTAGCTCAATCGACATTTTTATATCTTGATGACTAATGATATTATAATATACCGTTTTGTTCATGATAGAATTTTTCAATTAAAAAATATTGCTAACTTTTTGGGTGCATTTAAAATTCTACGCGACAGTTTTTACGCACATGTTTTCAAATAGGTACCTTCCATTAAAACACTTGGGTAAATTTAAGTTGATGCCTGCTGGCAGGCTTGACATAAGCTTTGTGCTTAAGACTTGCTCTATCTTGCTTACAACCCGACGGAAATATCTGCGCAACTAGCTTAGTGACGTCATGCCACTCGTACGTACTCATCACGGCACTGGATAGGCGAAAATGGGGGAAGTGAGAGGCAAGAACATTTGAGTAAGGTGCGCAGATATTCCAACGGGTCGTATGTTTGTTATTATGTAAAAACATTGTTTGTTAACACGTTCTGATGACTACATTGTGTTTAAGGCCGTGGCCCCAGTAGGCAAACTGTTAGCGGCCGACTGAGTGAGCAGCAAATTTGTGGCGAACAGTGAGCGAAAACTAGCTGACTGTGGACACTCCATTTCAAATATATGGAAGGGCGTACTAAATCGTTACGCCGCAAACTAGTCAGCCGCTAACAGTTTGCCTACTGGGGCCACGGCCTTAAACGTGGAAGTTTGAAATAAACGTTTATATATTACTGAAAGTATTAAATTATTGTAAAGCAAATAAAAACAAACCAAAGAAATTTTTATCTTAGATTTTATCGTATTTGTGCCTTTAGCTTGCTTTTGCCGAAAAAAAATTGATTTAACAACTCGGCATAATAAATCGTTAATATTTTTTTCTTAAAATTTTAAAAGACAAAAAGTAATTCTTTTTAAATTATCAAATCCGACGCCCTTTTAACCAAGAAAAAAGGTGGTTGTCAATTTGGCGGTTTTTTTTTTTTCATTTTTGTGTCTCCCGCTGGTCTTTTCGGTGGTGTCTATTAACTTATCAATGATGGCTTATTGTTACTGATAAAGCTAGAACCATTCTTATCCCACGTATGCAACGTACACGATATGTGGTATCAGTCTGTTTCGATCTTCAGACCACTAGGAATGTTCTGTACTGTGATATAAATCCTTGTGATTTATTTAAACTAGAATAAGTTTTTAATTTATACTGACAATGACTACTATATTTCTCAGTCGTCTCGTTCATGTAGCAATTTAATATTTATTTCAAAATACAGAGCTACCAAGTTATCTGTGAAACGGCCGTTATTGGAACTACGGCTACGTATACGGAAATGTCAAATTCAAGAACTGCTGCGATTGGTAGAAATACAATTTTGTATTACTACTAGCGCCGCCGTTCAATTCACAGATAAGTTGGTCTGTCTGTAATATAAACGAGCTTACTTACGTTACATGACAATTATAATTTTATGTATTTGTGTGAAATAGTTATTTATTTTTTGTAGTCTTCCATTATCTTTTTGTACAATAAGTTGTACTTACTTTCAAATTATCTTAAAATCCATGATTCCAGTACAAAATTGTAAATATTGTTATTTAATTCTTGTAATAAATGAAGGAAAGTACTTATTGCTTTTTTTTAATCGATATGTTTGCTACCTTTTCGAACTATTCAGGCTTATGATTCTAAGATTCTTACTAGATTTCAGCCATTGCTCAAGTGGAACTACATATGTGTTTTTCGTTTTCCATACACGTTGGATGATCACACCAAAGCATGCGCACACAATTTAAAGTTATATCGGAAACACACTAGATGAAACCTTGCGTGTGGAACATTCCGACTCATCTGTGTAGTAGGTATAGCCCTTCAGTAGCTAAAAGGTAATAGGCAAGAGGAAATAAAAAAGTTTCAATTTCGATTAATTTATTATAATGTGCGATGTTAAAATATGTTTATTACAATAAAGCATTCAACTAGACAACTAGGACCTCGACGCGCAGTACGCCGCCCTCACTTGTCAATACATAACGCCACACTTCTATACAAGTTCATTCCAAGGCAAAATCAGAGGTACAATATCCATATTACAATTATTTAAAAAAAACTCATAATAGTAATAAAAAAGAGAGATTTCGATCAGTACGTTCCGTTAAATACAACTCGACTCATTCAAATGTACATTGATAGTTTTGAATTTCTTTTCAAGTTTGTCGACAAAAGTATCAATTTACTTTGAATTTGTTTGATCACAAATCGGGTGTTTAAATCAGGAGATTCAGCTATTGCTGAATCGAGTCAAACCTTTCGCTGATTTATTACTACTCTACATTGGCATTTCGACTGGAAATATATAATAAATAAAATAAATATAATAATAAAATAAATAAAATATATAAAAACAATCCTACTGTATATTTAAAACTTCAATTCTCAATTAAAATTGCATGTAGATTTGACGAGAAGAGCGGCGCGTAAATGAAGTAAAACGAAACCTTAATTCAATGTTCTTGAAACCAAAAAACGCGTCTTTAAGTATAAAAATCCTTCTATAAGTTAAAACAAAGTCATTTAGTCTAGTCGATATGCCAACTTCGAGATGTAAGGCCACATTACACTTTTTTCAAAATACTTTAATGCGTTATTGTGCACCACATATGACCACTTGCTTCTCGTTTGACGATACCTATTAAGCAATGTTTCATTTAGCGCTCTGAAAAAAGTGTGACGTAATACCAGTTTCATTTTTCTTTTTGTTGTCAAACTTCGGCGATCAGTGACTGGTCTCTGATACAGAGTACCTTTTACGTCTTTTATATTATTTATTTATTAATAAGCACTATCTATAATAATCTTTAAGCATAGTATACATAGTCTTCGTTAGTTTAGAAGCCGGATAGGATTTAAGGACATTGTAAATATTGCTTTACCAGGCTAAATAAATGGACGTTACTTCAGTTTCCAAGCTCTAAGGTTCGCAACTCGTCACTGACACAATTTGTACTTTTAAAATCTCATTTCGATACAATGAGACGAAATGCGACGACAATGTTAGTGTTTGAGACGAGTCGCGAACCTTATTATATAATTTGACAATTTTGTAAACTACACATGAATTTGACAATTTCGAAGTTTCCTACAGTTTTCTAATATTCCGGCTAAAGTAAGCGAGAGGCGAGAAACATCCTAGCACCAGATGAATATAGAACAACACTGAGTTAATCTGATCTTTTATTACGAAAGATTTCAAAGTAAAAAAAGTTTTACAAACAATTTGAGATACAACTAATGAAATGTCAATTTTAGGATGATTTTGATGCCACATTTTATTCTGAGTGATTTAAATCGTCCGTGCTTAAGTCCAGAGGCTATCGTGCGTTACATTTAAGCCCGTATTTTCTAGTTTCTAATACAATCAAAATCATCCTCAAACAGACAGTAAACTTGGTAAATATAAGATGAGCCACTGAAACGTAAATACCTTGTGATTTTATCAATATAATTATTTAGTTAAGTAAGGCTTTACGCCATATTTTAAGATGTGAGAATGAAACAAGGCTATCCAGGATCCCGCCTGATAAAACGATACAAAAGCTCAAACTAAATTTACCAAACAAATTAAAATTTAAACATTACCATTATCACAACATAATAAATAATACAAAACTGAGAATAAAATGACTTGAAAAACTTACAATCATAGTTAGTCTTTTTAAGTAGTTTTACTATTTTTTTATTACAAAAAAATATAATGATGAGTTTTTACGATTTTTATGTGAGACGATTGAGTTCAGATGTATGTACTAGTATAATACATGTTCTAGAGGAAACGAGAGTATAGAAATAGATCTCACCACATTTTCCGGAGTTGTCAGTCGATACATTTATCTAAAGCTAAGCTCTAGACCCTGCAAAATATTAAATACGTCACTGGGTGGTTGTTCAAATGTTTATTTAGGAAGAAATCTTATTTTAAGTCACATTCAAAATAGTTTTAACAAGAGTTTCATAACAAACACAATTCTTTATCCTATCGTGTCTTTAAGCATGTAGTTTTCCTATAATATTTGTAATGATTGCAATGTCACTTTGGGAAATTATAAAATGACGACTTAGTGAACTAATTACTAGAAATTTCTGTAGAAATCTCGTAAGTAGCTAGCACCAAATAAAGCATCTCCTCTCCTACAAATTAATATTAATTAGAATTCAGTTCGCAAAATCAACATGTATGAATGCGCGGCAGATTTTAAGTACCATCGCTGTCCTTGTCTGACGCATTGATGTGATAGTTGATAAGACAGAGATGGTAATATTTCTCCATGTGTATTTTCTACAGCCGAGTAATGTAATCAATAAATTATATTAAAATTTTCCTGCGTCACTTTGTACTTTCCAAATTTCCGTCGATTTTAATGAAAAAATATTTACATTTACAATTTTAAATAGGCCTTTTATAGTTAAATGCAACGAAGTAGTTTTTAAATGAAATGAAAAAGAGTATTTTATTCATTTTAAATGAAACAATAGGCAACTGTTTCATACGAGTTTTGTTTTACCCTATGACGAAAATCAAGAGACGTAATCTGCTTATGAAACTGAACAACTTTTCCTAAGACACGTGGATCGAAATACGACTAAAACATTCATCTTCCCCTACACTAACACCAATCACATCGTACAGTTCGCATGAAATGTTAAAATTTTCTTCATATTTCGACTCATGTTTCTTTTTGAAAGTTATTCTCTTTTTTAATTCGTTTTATGTATAGATTACGTCCTTAAATATTTATCATAAAGTGAAGCAATACTGTATACATATTTATTTTATGCTTATTTTTCAAACGCGAAATTTTTCATTACGCGTAGAATTTTCCATCATTTTTCCATACAATACAATCAAGACCGTCTGTTTTTTGTACGTAAACTAACTGATAAAATGTCAAATTTTGTGGCTAAATCATCAAACTTAAAGAAAAAAAAACTAAAAGATGCAAATTAAAAGTCACATCAGTACACGTATCAGAGTTAAAACATTAATCTCAATTATAATCATTCGTCTCATTATATGTATATTTAGGCTTTTCATAGTCATTACAAATGATTTCATATTTAGGGCCGATTATTCATTGCTCGAAACGCTATCTAGGATTTTAGTTGGCAACTTCACTTCAATACAGTGCGAGAGAGACGTGCGACTTACGTATACCACATAGGTGCTTCTCGCTCGCACTGTTACAGCGTGAAGTTGCTGCCAAAATCCTATAAGTCTATAATAGCTATCTAGGGTGGTAATCAGCAACTTCACTTCAATGCAGTGCGAGCGAGACGTATGATATACGTATTCTGTAAGCGTAATTCTCACTCGCACTATATAAGTGTGAAGTTTATGACTAAAACCCTAGAAAACTATATCTATCTAGAATTGCAATCAGGAACTTCATGTCAATGCAGCGCGAAAGAGAAGTTTAACTTAAGTATACAGTATGCGTGCTTCTCGCTCGCACTGTATCACTGTGAAGTTCTATCCGAGTATTGAAAAGTCAGCCATTAAGTGAAACCTAAGAGGCCCTCGACATTCCACGTTCATGTAGGTTTTAACAATCAGATCATGAATTTAAATACTCTACAAAACCGACTTAGTTATTTCTCGTAAGGAAGGGTTCCTTACGAGAAAGCGGCGGTTACACAGCACGCGGGGCGAATCGAGGGTCAATTCCCAAAGAGACGTAGCGAGCGACTTAGAATATACTTTATTTAATACACGAAAAGATACGCATTACAACGTGACATTCAAAAAAATTGGATTAATCAAATAAATGAAATCAATTGAATTGTTACAATAAAATTGATATCTATTCGTGTTCAAAGTATATTGCAGGTGGCAATTAACAGGGCGCGTTGAGAGCCATTGGAGTCTATGGTCACCCTATGGTCAGCAGTAGGCAGCTATAGGCTGACATAATGATGAAATATAGTATATTTTAAGTCATTCCATTAAGCAGTCGTCTACTCGGTGTCTTTGGTCATTGTCCCTAAGAAACCAAGCGACGGGCCCAAGTCTGCTAATTTAAAATAGCCTCAGTTGTTTGTGTAGAGTATCAACAGCATTTTTTGACACATTTGGTATTTTGCTAAACAATGGTTTACACTCGCGATCAAATGTGTGTGTCAAAATATTACATTGACACTCATTGAAACTAACGACACACAACTGAGGCTATTTTAAATTAGCAGACCAGCTAGCTTAGCATGACACTCCGCGACAAGACGTTGTCGTGCGTTTGTCGCGCTTACGTCTCTGTCTATAGTTTTAAATGTGATAAGGACAGCATGACGTGTGATAATTGTCACGGCACGCCGTGCTAAGCCTCTTGAGTCCCAGTAGTACTCTGCGTGTTACATAACCACCGCATCCATCTCAATCACCGTTACAAATAAAATATAACATACCTACATCAAACTAATGTTGTCTGGGCTGAATGCGTCGCGAGATATGTTCCTCTTGTTGCATCTTCGTTCTAAACTCCGCGACTAAATCCCTCGACTGGTTGAGTACGGCCAGTTGCTCGTTTAGTAGCTCCTCCCATTGGGTCGCGTACGCTGGGAAAGGAGGGATAAAACGAATTAGTTGAAAGAGAATATTATTAGTAATTAGTAAGTTTAAAATGTTTGATATGTAAAATTTTAAAATGTAATTTAGTAAGTTATTCTATTTTTGCATGGTTGTAATTGTGCTCCCACACTGCATGTTATAAAATGTTTTGTTTTTAGTGCTTATACAAAATGTTTACAATCATTTTTATGTACTAAATAGACATTTTATAACATGCAATGTGGGAGCACCACAAAACTGTTTAAAGCAAAATAAATGAATTGAATTGAAATGACAATTAAACATATAATTTTAGAGGTTACGTTCAAGCTTGAATTTCTGAAATGATGATTGTTATTTGAATTGTGCCGGTTAATACGTCCCAAGCTTGTTAGGACAGACCCATTACGAAACACAAGTCATAGATAAAAAAGACACGTTTCTTGAAGAGTTTCATGAGCTGTTAAGTACTAGTAAAAAATTGTATTTAGGTTTTGTTTTATGGACAGATAAAAACAAGAAAAACTTTGTATTTAAACAAAAAAACAAGTTATTCATATAAAAATGTTAATTGATTCTTTTACATTTAATTTCTTGAGACTTTATTAAACTATCTCATTAAAGTTAACTTTAAATTGAGCAACAGCATTGGCATTAATAGAAGCGGATGATGATGCTATGATTCTTTGAGTTTCATGATCGATTATTACATTAATTGACAATAATTTAGTTTCCAATTATATTCCCAATTAAATAGTGATGAATTTTTGATATATTTAGATAGCCCAATGATTAATTTAACGTCGGGAATCGAACCTATCATCCTCCGAGATTTCCACATGCCATTGCCGTGGCCCGCGCGCGGCCGCTTGTGGCGAGAATGCCAGTATCCTAATACATACAGACATACGTATATACAGCAATATTAAGTGCTCTTAAGCTAAGTTTAAATACAAGTATTATTTACATATCATGCACATTCTTGTACACGATGAAATTAAAACAAAAACTACAAGAGTGCGTTTCATGAAATAGTTCCACCAAGTTGCCGCCACGTTGGCAGCATTGAAAATGGGTACTTCGAAACACAATGAGGGTAATGTGGCAGTACAAATTTTTATTGCTGCCAACATGGCGGCATAGGAACTATCGACTTTGCAGGCAACCTTTTTTTCTTTAATACTGACGTCACAAACCTATGTTAACTTATCTCTCTCTCTCTCTGTGTGTGTGTGTGTGTGTGTGTGTGTGTGTGCGCGCTTGCGGGCTGGTGTGCGCGTGTGCGTGTGCGTGCGCGTGTGCGTGTTCGTGTGTGTGTATGTGTATATGTGTGTGCGTGTGCGTGTATGTGTGTGCGTGTGCGTGTATGTGTGTGTATATGTGTGTGCGTGTGCGTGTATGTAAATATAGCCAATGTGTTATTCGTGACGTGATGAAGTAACAAACATCCATCTATCAATCGGCACAAACATTGACATTTAGGCTCAACTCAAACCAAAAGAGCGACGAAGCGCAGCGAAGTATTATTAGAATATATTTATTAGAAGAATTCGCCGGTATTCTCGCGGCTCACCGGGCATCCGCCCGCCTCGTTCGAGTTTCTCATGCGATAATAAGTATTATAGTAATGGAAATAAAGTTAAAATTCTCATGACACTGAAACTGCGCTGCACTTCGACGCTCTTTTGGTGTGAGTTGACCCTTATAATATTATTAGGATTAGGATGAAACCCAGCTAATTAAATATATGCTCACCATCCTGGTCATAGTCCACGTCCCTGGTGAGTGACAGCAACTGGTTGCACCTGGTGAGCGCGTGATGGAGGTAGTCGGAGATGGCTTTGTGGTTGTCGAGCACCTCCTCCTCGGCGCGCTGCAGCTCGTCGATCGCCTCGTGGAACGTGTACATCTCCGCTGACATGTCACCCTCCTACACAACAAACAAATCGCTTTAAAAATCAAACTAGAGGCTGTCCTAACATTTATCGTCATAACTTGAAAAAAAAAAACATTTTGTATCAATACAATACAATACAAATATTCTTTATTGCACACAAAGATATAAGGTACAGACACAAAAATGAATTTATGAAGCATCAGGCAGCCTTACTGCTAGGTAGCAATATCATTCACTAGGTTAATCTTTTTCACAATAAACTATAGTCTAATATTATTGTCTACCCCTACGGAATCCTAAAAATATCATATTTTTAAATTATATAGCCTATGTGTTATTCTGATTTATTAGTCACCTGCGTAAAGTTCGGTTCAATACGCTTGCAATGTTTCAAGTCACATAGGATACATTCAAGTCACCTATAGTATGATCGTAAACAACGATTTCGCTAAGTTTTATCAAATTTCTGTTCAGGTGTTTTAGAGCGAAAGAATAACAATCATTCTCACATACATTGATATTTATGATATTATATGGATATTACAACTTACATTGAGACTCCTAAGCTGTGCCAAGTCATCGTGCGCGGGTTCCATCTCCACGTCGGCCAGCGGCGAGTCCGCTCGCGGTCGACCGCTCTCCATCGTACCTAGCTCTTTTACTCTGAAACGAAGTAAATTCATCTTTATCTCAAAGGCATATCTTTTGCACTTGAATATATTTAAGAATTCATTCATATGCTTTAAACTAAAACTATAATTCGATATTATTTATTAGCTAGTATGTTTTGTGATGTTAACATTATGATTATGAGACACAGCAATTATGCGGTATGGACATTTTGAGTCAAATAAATATATTTTGCGATTTCTACTATACTACAAAATGGACATTTCGCGTCACAATCACTTCGCAAAATGTCGATTTTGGTACCTAGACATTTTGCGAATTGGACATTTTGCGACTTGGTCATTTCGAGAAAAAATACTTTTAACACGTTTCTATTACATTAGTTACATCCACATACCTGTCAGCATATCTAAGCGTATTCAACGAGTGCTCGCATGACGACATAGCGGGCGAAATCATGGCGATCATGCAGGTACGCGACTTGTCCCCGATGAATGAATCCCGCAGCACCTGCGTGAGTTTGGACACGCGGAACGGCAGGTGGTTGTTACCCTTCATGCCCAACGCTCGGATACATTCTTTCAGAGCTAGGAGAGATTTGTTTATCTCTGCGCTTTCCATTCCTGTGGGGGAGGTTTTTTTATTAGTTGATACATACATTTACATATATCTGTCACGCGTCTTTCCCGTTGGGATAGGCAGAGACAACTCTCTTCCATTTATCATGACGCAAACATACTTCAAAGGCTTCGTTCACACTGCATTGTTCTGCATGTTTTGCAGCATATGTCTTACACGGACATAGATCCATTCGCCAGTCGATACGATTGACGTTTGAATGTGTGTCGTACGCTACATGGTCACTATTTATAAGTTGCAAAATACGTGCAGGACAATGCCGTGTGAACGAGGCTTTAGGCTTCATCCACATCTATCTGTCGTCTCACACATGTATGTCGGTTTGGTTCCAATAACTTTTTTTTTTCTAAATTTCCTTGCTTTACTTATTGTTTATGCATCCCACGAGCTATTGGCTACATACGTGTCTGCCTATTAGCGGAGGAAGTATCAGCTCCGCGCTCGTTCCCGGCGAGGTCGATGAGCGAGAACTTCCCGTGTACGCGATGCATGCCGGGCGAACGCACCACGATCTGGAACACTGCGTGCGACCGCGACGAGTTCGAGTTCGCTGACGTCTGCAACACAAAAATACCTTATTAAGGAACATTTCAATGTACATATTAGGTTAATCATAGCTGGTACAGCAGCGCTGCGTAATGCAAATACGATTGAATTTAAAGATTTTTCATATTACACAATACGATGATATCGTTATACAATCGACTGAGCCAACTTGCGCCAAAGTTGGCGACCACTACGACCAAATCTTGTAATGTAACATGCGCCACAATTTTCTTACTCTCTTATATACCTGGTTGAACACCTAAGCTGTCTAAATCCCCGAAACTCAAACAATCTTTTTCGTAGGATATTTAACATATTACTTGAAATACCTATGTCTACTTTTTTAAGAACTGATAGGTACTAATCGTAGATTCTTCTCTCTCAACACCAATTCAGCAGTAACCATACATCAAGTCCATACCTGTCCACTAGTCCTGGCCGCGTTCCCGTGCTGGATAAGTTTGAGCACCTCGTCTACGTTGTCAACCACCTTCTCAGTGAGTCCCACTATCTGTACTTGCTGTTTGCCGTCCTCTAACACGCGCAGTTTCGCTTTGTCTGCTAGGAGGTCGAACACCTAGAAGAAATTAGTTTTTAAATTAAAGTATTCTTTATTTAACTTGACGAATTTATACATCTGCGACTTTCTTCTTGATCTTAAAATTTAATTAAGGAAGTTAACAGATCTCCCTAGAAGTACCTTAACGTCTTATGCTATCTACACACAAACAACGCCGCCGGCATGCCGCCGGGCTAGGTCGGCGGCTTTACGTCATACAAGTGGCAGCTGTCAAAAAAGCCGGCAGCTTTGGTGTGTAGATACCATTAAGGGTCAATTTATACTAAGGCAGAGACGAAGCGAATTTCTAAAAATGAACATATGACATTCAACTTTAACATGACAGTATTATATATATATTACTACTGATATTTTTCATGTCTGATTTCGCGCGCATTAAAATATCAAGTGTAATATGTGCTTTAAGCTTTTGAGTTAAGGTTGAATTATTTACGTT
Organism: Anarsia innoxiella; assembly: GCA_947563765.1. Taxonomy (NCBI): domain Eukaryota; kingdom Metazoa; phylum Arthropoda; class Insecta; order Lepidoptera; family Gelechiidae; genus Anarsia; species Anarsia innoxiella. The sequence continues at coordinate 1,409,844 of OX387393.1, forward strand.
CGATTTTGGAAATTCGCTTCATAATTGACCCTTAAGACAAATCTTAGATCCCTACTTGCATTTTTGCTATTTGCATGAAACTTTGCAATATTCTAGTGCATATAATACATATTATGTGGATGCATCTATATATATAAAAATGAAACCCGTTTTCCGTTGTCACGGCATCACGCCTGAACGGCTGGACCGATTTCGGTAATTATTTTTTTAAAATGTTCTTTGAAGTCCAAGGATGGTTTTTACGGTGAGAAAAATTCGAATAATTGCCGGGAAAGCCCTAAAACAGACCTTTTCTTTTTCCCATACAAATGTTTTCTTACTAAAATGTAGAGTCAATTTGAACTTTATTCCTACACAATAAAGTTCATTCTAAGGCGAGACGAAGTTCGCCGGGACAGCTAGTTGCATATAACTTTACAATATTGTAGAAGATATATATTTATGTATTTGTTTACCTTTCCGGAGTAGATCTCGAAGAATGAGGCGGACACGATGAGGTTGAGCGGCTTGTACTTGGCAGACTTCAAGTACATGAACACGTCGCGCGCCGCCATCGCGTATATACCCTTCTTGCAGTCTTGCGTCTTACCCTATACACAAACAACATAGTTCATTAATATTGTAGATGAAGTGAGAAAATATTCGGGAGCGTCTTCATCAACATAACATTGTTTTTTATGCTCTCACAACTATACCTATATACCTACTGCACGAATCAACTACAACTTTAAGGCACAGTTTCAAAGAAAAAAACTAAGCCAAGATTAACTTTAAAGTAGTCTCAGATAAAGTAACATGATAATTTCTGAGTGGAGTCCTTTTCCCAGTTTTGTTTTTCTTAATGTTAGCATAAGGGCAGTTTTATGTTCAGTTTATTGTTTTATTTGTTTTGAACTGCGTATAAATGATTTCATAAGGCCTAGCGCGCACTGCCTTGCGGTGGACGCGTTGCGTTTACTCTACCGTATCGTAGAGTATCATACCATACCGCATGCGCTAGGCTCTATACCAAGCTAAACACCGCTTATTCATTTTAAAACATAAATGTGAAACCTGAAAGTCCCCGCCCATAGTGTGCGTCTTCCCGGATCCGGTCTGTCCGTACGCGAAGCACGTCGCCATGCCGCCCTCGAATATCGTCTGCACGAGCGGCTTGGCTGTGTATCTGCGAGTACACGATATGATTACACTCACAGGTACATACAGGCTGGTAACGGAAAGGCCAAGTCAGGAGTACCCTAAACCCACGAGCAGTCGACTCATATAAGCAAATCTTTAACGAGTCCCCGACTTGATCGAGACAGTACGTCCGCTTTGGCCTTTGACACAAAAATCACTGAACATATTTTTATTATTTTTTAAAAATGCTGTAGCTTGTATAGGATTTAATACTTTTAAGATATTGCGTATATTTTCCAAGTTTCAGCGATAAATATACAGGTAAGTATTTGAATGATTTCCTAGTTGGTCCCAAAGTTAAAGTTGTTTGTTATCACGAATACATGCATTTCCTTTTCTATCTGACTGTATTTCAAATGAGTACAATACTAACTTATAAACAACTTCATTAGTGCAGGAGTCGTCGAAAGCGTAGTCGAATCTGAACTTCTGGTTCTCGAGGTACTTGGTGAGGTCCACCTTGTTCTTGGGCTCGTGCACGATCATCAGGTCCTTCGTCGGCACGCTTATCACGTCCACCTGCATTTTAAACAAATAAGTATCGTTAATTTTTTTAAGCAATTCTAAGAAGGAACACCTAGAAACTTTGTACAAGATACTATGCTAGAAATGAACAAGTAACAATTTTCAAAGGTCTTTCATTTTCAAAGTTCTTTATGTATCTCCGAAAGTATATCACTTTCGACATTTGTCCAAAATACTATCGTTTTATAATATTTTTCTCTATCGATTGACGTTAGTTTCATCAGTGGCCGCCAACTTTTTTTTCTCCATACTAGCTCGAATAGGATGTGTAGTGTAATTGATACCGACGAAAATTTTACTATACCAGGCTCCATACAAAATTATAATTTTTAAACAACAATTTGAAAGTAGACCAGAACTAGACCAGAAAAGCGCCACTTCCAGTCTTGATTGAAGCAAGATATTACTTTTTTGGGCATGTGTAATGAAGAAATGATTTTTATGACACTATATGCCTCACCACCTACAGATAAAATGGCCAGATAAAACTATGTCTATTTCATAAAACATGACGTTTAAGACACTAACAGATATAAAACATCTGTGTTGAGGCGTTTGAGTTCTTTATTGTTTGACGTGGAGTTCGGATGATGGTTTAATTTAAACTGATTTGAACATAACAAAATCAAGATAGGTTTATTCACACTAACTTAAACACTACCATGCAATTAATACATTGAACTGAACAATCTGTCTGATAAATTTTATCTGTAGTTGTTAAAACAGGCCCTATGTTCAAACGCAGCGTGGGACGGCCACCTGCCAGATGAACTGACTACATAGTGAAAGCCGCTGGGTTTAGATGCAGGTGGCAATAAATAAATAAATATTGGGGGACATTCCACACCCGGTCACCTGACCCCAAACTAGGCAAATCCTGTACTATGGGTATTAGGGACTGATAAACATACATAGATAAATATATAACATCCAATGAACGTGTCACGTTTGAGAGGCATATACTCAGCAGTGGGCAACCATAGACAAAAATGACGATATTATCTAAAATCCACAACAAACCTCTTTCTTGGTAACCTCCTTCTTGTTCAGCGGGCGTTTCCTCACGCACACTGTGATCTGGTGGTCTTCGACCGGCTCGTTGCCCGTTAAAGGTCTGAATTCGATGCTGTTCTGGTACTCCCGGATCATGGCTAGGAACTCCCAGTTCGGATTGCCTGGGTCCATGTTCATTAGGGCTTCCTGGAAAATACAGAAATTTTGTGGTAAATATTCTGTTTTGGTTTTTAATCAGCTGCTATTGTAGCAGGTGTTAGCTATTTTAGATTATTTTTCTTACTCCCAGTTACCTAAAAATCTTGTTATTAATTATTAATCTATTAAATATCGTGCTGTCTTATTCTGAATTTGACAATGACAGTGACAGCTATAGGTGTTATGGAACATTAGTATTTGACCTTTCTTGACCGTTTCCGTTCTTAATGGAGTTCTAACTTATAGTTACCGAGCAGCAGAGCGAAGGCAGACTAAGCTCTTTTATTTATATCTTTCTTTACAACTTTCGCTTATGAATTAACAAGTAGAAAAGTCTTTAAGCTTTAAAACCAGCAGCAAACTTAAATCAAGGCAAGTCAAGACAGTTGAGAATCTTTTTAGAGAGGTCTCTCTTTATGCTGTTGGTTGATATACCTATTTCAAACCTTCTGAATTTCTCAGATACTTTTCTAAATATCTACAATCAATCATCATTTCGACCCTTGAACCCCCTACCTTCTCCTCCTTAAGCTCGGCCTGCCGCTGCCGTCTCTTCTCCCGGTTCTCCTTGAGCCGCTCCACCTCCTTGACGACGTTGGACCGCCTGACGGCTCCGGACGCGACGGCGTGCGGCACCGACGCCGTACTCGACACCCCCCCCGCGCGCACCGCCGCACCGCCCAGCGCTGTGTTCGGGTTGTTGAACTGGAACACGTGGACATTCAGCTAAGTTTTTCGTAAAAATAAGAAAAAAGCAGTGGTCTCTGTCTACATCGATTTGAAAGAGGTGTGACGGTTATGTATCGTAAATACGTCAATATTACCAGAGAGGATAGCTCGCTCTTCTGGGAAGAATTATCGGCCAGTATCTGAAATGAGCATATAATGTTGATCACGTTCAGAACTCTATAATCCTGATTTTATATTTACATCCTGTCAAGATAACTTAATACAAAACAAATAAACTTTTTGTTTCAAACTCTACTTAAGTATAATTTGAGTAGAGATGCGTTGACTGTCTAACCCCCTTATTACAAAACGAGTCTTATTTATAGTTCTATAACTAACTGAGATATATGACGTTTCGGATATAGATAAAACGTCAAAAAATGCCATTAGTCCTAACTGCATTTAAAACTCGTTTTTTAATAAGGGGGATTGAGTTTGAGGCGTGATCATAAACAATACTCAATTCAAAAACCGGACACTTGTTCTCTACTATTAAAAGGGTTTTGGGCGTGCGCTGCGTCACTCGGTTGCCCGCCGCGGGCAACCGAGTGACTTATTAAGTATTCTATTTCCTAACCTACGAGGAATATTAACTAGGACAAGGATAAAGGATCAAGGAAGGATAAAGGAGACCTCTTTATGCCCGCGTCGGGGTAGAGGCGCGTACGGTGTGTTCCCGACAGCTTGAGGCATTGACGCTGCGCTGGGAGTGCTACCCGAACGCGACCTACCGCCGGACGGGGGTTGCTGTAACATAGGGTGGGGATGCTGTAATACAGGGTGGGGATACTGTATCTGAGGGTGGAGCCTGCTGTTACATAAAGCGGGGGTTACTGTAACGTAGGACATGTGCAGCTGTAACATAATTAGTAGGAGTACGTGACGCGACTTTGCTGCTTCGTGTACACAGATTTGATTGTTTCTACGCAAGATGAAAGCATTCTTCTTGCAATCGTCAATTGACGTGCGGTTCCGTGGCTTTAGTGTTGCTGCAAATTTTTGATTGAAACAAGCGTTTTTGTCATATGATTCTTGCGAGTGTTCTAAACACAATCGGAACCATAATACACCATTTATGAGACAGCTTGTATACCTGCTGCGTGACCCTAGTATTAGCAGGCGGCTGTGTGGTAGGAGGTACATTCTCAGCCCCACGCCGTCCCGTGGTGTCCCCGCCGTGGCCGTTGGTGTACCCCCCCGCGTTTGACACCCGCATCTGGTTGTTGCGGGTCACCCGCGTCGATGGGGCTGCTACGAAGTGCGACCCTGGAATTTTAAGACAATTTATTTTCAATAATGAGCAAGCTGTAGTATATCTAAGGCCCAGAATGCACAGGGAAACGCAACTGCAACGAAACTGCAACTGCTAGTTACTTTTGAGTTGCGTTTCAAACTAGCTGCGTCATGTCTGATTTTCTAAAGGAGTCTATAGCAGAAACTTAAGACGCAACTCAAAAGTAACTAGCAGTTTCAGTTTCGTTGCAGTTGCGTTACCGTGTGTTCTGGGCGTAACGAGGCAAGTCTTCAAATGCCGATTTTTGTGAGGACTGCAACCTATATCACGTGTGCCTCGAAGTAAGCTCGCTTGGCTAGTCAGTATGTAAATAAACATATAATTGTTCCGCATAAGCGTTACATCATGAAGCTATTGTTTTTATTTATGCAATCCATATTCCATTCTATTAAACCATGAATCATAATTCCACGATCGAACCTATAAATAAAAAACAAAGGTACTTAATAAATACTTCAGAGACCCAAGAATGCGAACTGAACCGTGCAAAAAGCGAAACAAACCAACCTGTGCAAACCTACAAGAGTGCTAAGTTTATCTCTACGAAGCATCATCATTATACAAATTATCTTACGTGGTTTCTTATCTCGTTCCTCATGTAGAACCTCTTCTACAGGTGTGATTGGTACTTTAGGACTTTCAGATCCTAAACTCGTCTCCTCAAACGCTTGTACGGGACTACTAGCTTCAGTAGAGTCGGCTACGCGCCGCCGACATCGCAACCATGAACAACACATTTTGGCTAATTCAGTCTTATTAAATTGTTTATTTATATAACTATCTTCGTAAACTGTCTACTCAGTCTGACGTATGGGTCGAAATGGCGCGCGTTGGCGCAACAATCTCCCGCCTTCCATATTAGGCGGTCTCTGTATTCGAGGCAATGAACCATGCATGACACATGCAAGGCCCGGCCGCTCGTTGCATATGAAAACTTCCTTAATTACATCGAAAAATTCAACCTTTATTCAATAAGAACTAGAGAATCACTTTCACTGGAAAAAAATGCAGAACGTCATTTAACAACAATTTCTAAAGACCACAGACAAAAAATCTAACCGCCGGAAAAATGGCTGCAAACGCGCGGGAAACAGTTTTGAAAAAAAAAAGAACCGTCGAAGTAAACGACGCGAGATAGACTGCCAAGTCGAAGACCGTATTCGAGCAATTACACAATTCAGCTTAAGGCGGACGAAATTGGTATATAATAGGTGGCCATTTGTGTTATTAGACGCCTTTTGTCCCGCACGATGAAAAATTTAGCAGCGTGACGTCAACTGAAAGCGAGCTTCAATCGATTTTGATCAATGTCTTCAAAGGGTGAACTTGGAAACTCCAAGGTGAAAATTACGACATAAAACTATAATACTTATGTAAATAACTACTCATTCATCAAATGACAGATTACTTTTTAAATGTCAAGGCGAAACTTTTCTTTGAAAGTAATTTGGGGGGTAAGAAATCTTGATAAGGATTCATCATTATAATACCATAAAAATAAACAAATCTAATGCCATAATAATGTTCCTGAAATAGAAAAAAAAACAAGACTAGTTTTTCACAACCTTAACCGACAAAATAAACTACATGAAAAACAGTTGACAGACAAAACAAATGAAAAAAAAAACACACTACAACATAGAACAAGACACAGAATTAATTCTCAAAGAAAACTGCACAAACGCCGATTAAAAAATAATATCTGAGGTAAATGATAGAACACATGTGAACTCCCAACTAATACCAAGTAATGGCGCATAGCAACGGATTTATAAACGACAGTTGTCATGGAGATCCAATAACGGGTGATTACTTGATCGGAGTTCAGTTTTGGGTTAAAGGTTAACAGTTTTTCACTAGATTACCTAGATTTTGACAGTTAATTACGGTAGAAGGTTCACGTGTCCTTCTAGTTTATTTATATGTTAATTCTAATGTAATTAACATTAGAATTAATTTCGTATTAACCTATATCCCACCAAAAACATAAATGTGAAAAAGGGTGGCCAATTCAATATGAAAATTATGTTGAGAGCTTTGCCGTAAAAAGTATGGAGATCTAAATGAGTGCCAATTCATAGGTATGCAAAATAGAAATATGTATTTTTATAGGAAAAAAATAATGCCTATTATGAACAAGTATTAATAAACTCTATTTCTTTGCTTTGTTGGATAACTTAAAATAATTGCTGTTATTTAAAAAAATGTAAGATCTTAAAGGAGGTTAGTTTTATTTGGCCAGTTTTCATTAAATCAGTCATTTTATTTATAAACTTATTCAATATTTTAATTCTGATGAAAACTGGCCAAATAAAACTAACCTCCTTTAAGATCTTATATTTTTTTTAATAACAGCAATTATTTTAAGTTATCCAACAAAGCAAAGAAATAGAGTTTATTAATACTTGTTCATAATAGGCATTATTTTTTTCCTATAAAAATACATATTTCTATTTTGCATACCTATGAATTGGCACTCATTTAGATCTCCATACTTTTTACGGCAAAGCTCTCAACATAATTTTCATATTGAATTGGCCACCCTTTTTCACATTTATGTTTTTGGTGGGATATCATTACTTTTTGTACAGAGAACTAGGCAAGTAGTAAGATTTAGTTCTTTTTTTATCTTTTCCGCTGCGTCGTAGAGTGCGTGTGTTTCATAAATATTCTTAAAAACGCACTATACAAGTACAACGTAAGTTTACTGCTAATGACGTCAGTGTAGCGTTTTCTCACTGGAACTAGGACTGAGTGAGTGAGACAACAGCGGCAAACTTATAGTGAACGGGTTGTATAAATACCTAAAGTAAGCAAATGTTTTTTTCCTTTGCTTACTCGTAATTACCGAGCTGGATTCCAAAGGGGTTTGAATATAATGTCCTACCTATACATGTGTATGGTAACTTTTTCCACAAAAATGGCGGCAGTCTAACAAACCTGCATTAATCGATAGTTCAAGTCAATACCTTTATAGTCAAACCTTTATACCTGTGTAACTGTTTATAAGAATTGTAAAACTTTATTTGAAAAGAGCAACCTCACAGAGTTTCTTGCTAGGTTCTTCTCTGGGGGAAACTGCACCTTGCGAATCTAGCGCTAGCTTTAAAAAAATTACCTGTATAATAATGTAACGGTTTCAAGAGCATTTTTTGTGCCTATGAAATAAATATATTTTTGACTTTGACTTTGACTAATACAAATCGAAAATACAAGTAGATGAAAAAAAATTGATACCTAAAGCGTCACGTTTCCGAGATATAGTGTGCTTTTCCACCAGAGATGTGCTATGCTACGTTGCTACGAATGCGTTTGAAATCCACTAATCATATTCATTGTTTTGTGGAAATGGATTCAGCTAAGCTATGTTTTTCACATAGAAGGATGCGTGCTATGGATGTGTGCTATGGATGCGTGCTATAGATGCGTGCTATAGATGTGTGCTATGGATTCGTGCTATAGATGCGGGCTATGGATGCGTGCTATTGAGCAAAGCTATGTTTTTTTATATTATCGAGAGACGTAGCATAGCTCGAGATGCGCATCTTCCTCGCACAGCGACGTCCCGCCCTTCAGTACTCCATTTAGCACGTATGCAGAGCAGCGCAGTAGGTAACAAAATAAACGGTAAGGAGTATTTGAAGGGGCCATGCTTTTGGGAGTTGGTTGACATAGGTTGCTTCAAAAACTCTTATTTTTCAACCACTATAAATTGCCACCATATTTATACCTAAAATAATAAAAATTATAAGTAGTCTGAGCATCTTGGTGGGAGGGAGGGGCGTTGCTAAAATAAGCCAGGATACTTTATTTAACTGCTTGTATCAATTTCCAATACAATATGTGCCATTTAATAACACCAAAACACAGTTTTTCATGTTCCAATAGTTACTGGCGCCACTAGTCTATCTTTGACAGCCTATATCTCGGAAACGTGACGCTTTATCATTTTCTTTTTTCATCTATTTTTTCTATTTGTTTTGACCTGAACTATAGATTAGTGAAGGTTTCATTGACTTCCGTCACTTTCGGAAAATTTTAAAAAAAAAGTTGTAGAGCACTCTCCACACTAAAATCTTCAAACCCCTTTCATCCTTCTAGGTCATTTCGAAGTAGGTTAAGATTAGCTACTTTAAATAGTCAGTCAATCAATACTAACTAGTTCTAAATTTCAACTCCATGGGCATAGTGTTAGCTGGCCTAATGGTAAGCGCCATGGTAAAATGTTTCTTTCGATATTTTTAGGTCCGTGGTTCGATCCCACATGAACGAATTTAATTTTTCAACTTTTTTCTTTTTTGTTAAATATAAATTGTGTCTCGATAACTGTTAATTTAATGAGTTATAATTTTTTATTACTTTTCTGATACGTTTACCACTATAAATCACTACCACGTAACGCCATCTATAAAATTTAAATCCCAGTCTACGTTTCTGCGATAATATGTGGCGATATGTTACATTACATACATACAATGAAAATACATACACTTAACGTTTATAATATAGATCAGAGTATCAAAAAAGCAGATCTAAATTTCGTAATACTATCAACAGTTATGGTTGGCGCAATAGTTAAGCGCCAAGTAAGAAGATACCTGAGGTCTTCGGGTCGGTGGTTCGATCCTACGTGGATACATTTTACTTCTTATTTTTATTTTATTTTTGTTCATTATAATCTATCTTCAAATAAATCTAATGAAAGACGCAGCATAAAACGCAATCTAATAGGCGAGTTTTTTCTAGACAACCGGGCATAGCGAAGACGCTGGCGCGAGTGAGCGCCGCTAAGAGCATACTTTGGTTCGTTCGCATTTTAAATCGTATATCGCTTGTTTTTTGTTTGATTAGCTGGAGTGACAGATTAGATACTTTGAATAAGCAGATCTAAATTTCGAAGTACTATCATCAGTTATGGTTGGCGCAATAGTTATGCGGTAAGTAAGAGGTCTTCGGGTCGGAGGTTCGATCCTACGTGAATACATTTTATTTCTTATTTTTATTTTTTTTATTTTTTTTTGTTCATTATAATCTATCTTTATGTATCAAGTCATGTCCTTGTTATTAAATTAAATCTAAAAGAATTGTATAATTTTTTATACCACTTTTAGTGTGTATTGCAAGTTTTTTGTATGGGGATAACAAAAAAAAAATGACTTTTTTAAAGTTTTGGATTTTTTCCTACGGTCAAATGTAATTATAGAGCTGAATTCCAAATCTCAACCTTCTAGGTCATCTGGAAGTAGGTTAGGTTTTGCTACTTTAATCAGTCAGTCAATAACATATTTTGCGATTTTTGGAACTCCATATCTTCATAACCGTTTGAGCTAGCTTCATGAAATTTGGGCTTCTTCGTGACGTTATGGATATGATTAAACATGCGTAGTTTTATGTCTTTACGTTAAAGGACTTTTGAGTTATGGAGGGGTGAAAAGTCGTACGAAGTGGTTCGTGTAAAGATACACTGTGGCGCTTTGTCTTTGAATTGGCCTGACACGCTGCCGGCGTGTCTCGATCTTAGAAAATAATTATGATATCTTAAAATAAATTATACGCTTTGTGTCATTGGCTACAATATTTTCAGTTTCAACAAAATCTGGTTAGTAGTTTTTGCGTGATAGAGTAACAAACATCCTCTCATCCATCCATCGGCAAAAACATTGACACTTAATATTACTAGAGACTGTCCGCGACTTCGTTTGCTTGATCGGTGATATCTTGCGTGATAGAGTCACAAACATCCATCCATCGGCATAAACATTGAAAATAATATTAGTAGGATATATGAGAAATTGAGAACTAAAGCCTCAAAACTTCCAACCCAATATCAGTAGGATTAAGTAAAGATAACCGACTCATACTCCTTTTTAATGAATCTACACACTAACCTAGTTTCCAACAACACGTATCGTCCTACTACCCTCATCAGATAGCACCTGAATACTTTAGGAAGGAAACTCGTTGCATGGACGCATCCGATAAACTAACTTACGTGCTATGTGCATTGTTAGATTTGTTGAGTAAATTAGTTTAGGTAATGGTTATAAGCTGGATTTTTTGATAGATAAATTGAGGTCTTGATGAATATCTTTAGCCAACAGCTCATACGAAAAAATGCAAGATGGTTTTTCCTATGGCAGCTTGGTATCCCAAATAGGCGGTGACCTATAGATAAAAATTATATGTCCGATATTTTATAACTGTCTCTGTCTAAAACGTCATGTTTTATGAAATAGACATAGGTTTATCTGTTAGTTAAATTGTATCCGTACCTAGATGGTGAAAAGGGCACGTAGTGCGTTTGGATCGAAGCAAGTGAAGGGAAGTGGTCTCTGTCTAACCCTATGGGAAAGAGGCGCGACAGACAGATACGTATGTATGTACTTTATGATTAAGTTCCTTTCATAACTAGCACCTTACAAAAAGTTCAAGGACGAAAAGGTCAAAATCATTTAATGACATAAAATCCATTTTGATACGGCAATTCGCAATGTTAACTGTGACATTAGCGTTAAAATCCACTTCTGACTTCGGATCTGAATATGAATGATTGAATTATATTGGGCGTGTTAAAAGCTAATCAACGCTGTCCAAATTAATCAAAGTATTTGGTAGTGTGAGAGTTTGAGATTGAGACGAAACAAGAAGTTTGTTTATATGAAATTTATATGAAAAAGTACGATTTAATGTTTAGTTTAGTAATGTTATCTATATAATACACATACTTACATACATGCATACCAACATATTATACCTACATAATTATCTGTCACGCCTTACGCCTCTTCCCCTTCAGGTTAGACACAGACCTTCCCACTTGATACGACCGAAACACAAAACTAAGACCCAAAACACGGGGAAAAGCAACCGCAACTGCTAGTTAGTTTTGAATTGCATCTAAGTTCCTGCTATAGACTTCTTTAGAAAACCACACACGACGCAGCTAGTTTGAAACGTTTCAGATTGCAGTTGCAACTCAAAAGTAACTAGCAGTTGCAGTTGCGTTGCAGTTGCAGTTGCGTTGCAGTTGCATTTCCCCGTTCGTTCTAGGCCTTACACATCGTGTAAGTTTTTAATATCATCATCCACATTAATCTCATAAACATCGCAGTCATTATTTACGGAAATTCCTCTCACAGATTAATCTTCAAACAGGAACCATAAAGCATAAACTAAAGTCTAGATGAAAACAGCACGTTTCAGAGGTCGATATACCCAGCGTTGATCGCCCACATCATACTGAATCACCAGTACGTTATGATCAAATGAAAACATTATTGCTAGCTCATTGTTTGATCATTTCGTCTGTAGGTTGACGAATATGAGTTTTAAAACTTTTAGATTTTTTTGGAAAAGAATCATCATTAATAAATTTGACCGCTTTGTCTTCGATAAATTTTATTGATTTCTTGTCGGTCTCATGCTCAAATTTCATATAATGAATGATATTGGTAGGCAGAGATATTAACGTTTCAGGTGATTGTAAAAATCCTAAGAAATAAAGATTATTTGACTATTGACTATAATTAGATAGAGACCATTTCACTCCACTGCTACGATCCAACCAAACACACTTCTTTCTTTTTTCATAAAGTATTACTTCTTAATATTTAACAAGTAAATAAATAATCCAAGTAGTTACACGTTACATCTAATTGCACGTTTTAAACTCATAAATTAGGTAACTTGTGTGCGAATTTACGGTAAACCTGCTTGCACGAAACTAACGGTTCACGCTTTGTGTCAAGATCACGAATTTATTTCGATACTAACTGAAAATCCAGAGGTTAAAGGAGTGATTTTGTAGGTTTTTTAACCGACTAAGACGTGGTGAAAAGGATGGGTAATGTTTTTGGAAGCATAGGTAAGCGAAATGTGTGTGAACAAATAGTCAGTTCTTTCTTAGGGGCATAGAACGCCACTAAAACCTTTGAGATTCGTTTAATATTTAAATAAGATTAAAGTGAGATTAAACAATCATATACATTTCATAATATCGCTTATTTCGCTAAGTTTATGTAAATTGAATTAAATTAAAGAAAGATTTTCGAACATCCTTGAATTTCAGTTATCATATCTCAAACTCATTAAAGGCAGAATATATGTGAGGTAGGTAGTATTTTACTCTTCCATTTCCTATCACCAAACAAAGATAGCATGAATTTCATTCTTCCCTACCTATATTGTGTAGGTAGGGAAATGCTCTCGGAAGCTTGCCAGCCAATAAAGACATTTTACATATTCATGAGAACGTTCGCTTTTGATATTACTTGCAGACATGTTTATATTATGGGTATGGAAGATAGAGTTCAATTTCTGAGGTTATTAAGTTAGGTAAAATTCGGAAAAGGTCGTCTTTTGATTTGATATAGCGTTTTGGGACTGCTAAAAAGAATATGGCTATTAATAAAATAATCAATAAAATGAATATTCATGTTTACTTTGTTATTTTTTATAGCACGTAGTGTACATTTCAATACCTACAGATAAAATTTAACTGACAGATAAACCTATGTCTGTTTATTTTATAAAACACTAGCTGTCCCGGCGAACTTCGTCCCGCCTTAGAATGAACTTTATTGTGTAGGAATAAAGTACAAATTGACTCTACATTTTAGTAAGAAAACATTTGTATGGGAAAAAGAAAAGGTCTGTTTTAGGGTTTTCCCGGCAATTATTCGAATTTTTCTCACCGTAAGAACCATCCTTGGACTTCAATGAACATTTAAAAAAAAGAATTAGCGAAATCGGTCCAGCCGTTCAGGCGTGATGCCGTGACAACGGAAAACGGGTTTCATTTTTATTTTATAAAAACATTACGTTTTAGGCAGAGACAGGTATAAAATATGTGTCAGATAAATTTTATCTGTAGATAGTGATACGTGCCCTTAGTGAACTCTAGTACGAGATATTCAACGTTTCCTTAAATATTTCAGAAATTACAGACTACATTTCAAATATCTGTAACCGCTGTAACAGATCATTGTCAGGAATCCATTTTTTTACCCGACGACGGCAAAGACAAAAGGAAGGGTAATGTTTTTTTGCAATCAGTTACTATCCTACCAAGCATAGTTGAAAAAGAAAACAATACGACTTACTTATAAGACTGACAATACTTCAATACTGACATACCCATAAATTCAATGTAGAGAACCTAGACACAAATTTTACAAAAGCACAAGGAAGACAACATCCCATAACTTAAAGGTCATAACTCCAAGCGAACCTGCATCACTTTATAAGGAAACTCTCCCAAGAGAAACAAACCACACACACTATCACAACGCAATAGAGTCGCAATTTCACTGAAACTTACTGCCTACGCTTTTTGCGTTCCTTTGCACTTGTTGGTTCTTTTCGTATCGCACTGGCATTTTGAATTTAGAACTTTATAAAAAATGAATTCGAAATTTTTGGAAAGAGATTCGTTTTGTTTTGTTTTTTTTTTATTATTTTTAAATACGTGTCATGCCAGCCAGTGCTTCGCGCGGCCGGCTAAACACTGGCCGCTAGCGGCGCCTACCCACGCTTATACGACTCCACTGACGGCCTGACCACCCCATGTATACAAAATTCACAACACCCCTAAAATAGCATATGTACACGCTATGCTTTAACGATGATAGTTGGATATGAATTACTAAATAAAACTTTGATAAGAAAGTATGAATTATGTGGAGTCGAGTACATGCGAGGTCAGCTCAAAATAGAATTGCTGAATTTTTTGCGGTGGTCTTTAAGTTTTACTGTTGTCATATACGAGTAGGTTTATGTAGATTTGTATGTTTATATAGTTCTATAAGCAGTGTATGAAAAGTTCAAAATTAAGCCACATGTAAAACAAAAGAAAAAAACTTCCAAAATACAATTGGGTATAAAAGCTACATTAACAGTTAAAAAATTAGTTAAGTTCTTTTTTTCATTAATTTAATTAGATACTAATTTTCAGTTTCTTTTTTTTCACACAAAAAAAACAAGGAAACGAATCCTACGTATAAGTAGATTAATCTCTCACATCCCAGAAAAAAAAGAACAATAGAAAATCTATTGTGTCTGGGTTTATTTATAATGGGTCAGTGGGATGTGAGAGGTTAAAGGATACGTTTTAATCGCAATTTCTGCAACTGATTATAAAATATGTAGGTACCTACATTAATATAACCGTTATAAGAATTCTTTGTTCTGAGAGGGCCGGCAAATGAGATCATGTTTGTTATAAGTAGAATCAATAACATCATATAATCAATACTGCATCATCGTAAATAACATACACAACTTGACTCATGATATGACAGTACAACGAATATTTAGGCCGTCACGCTAAAGATTTTGCATAATAATTCGAAGGATTTAAAAATAAAAAAACTAAATAAGAATGTGTTTCCTAGCAATAGTAGCGCAGTAAAATGCGATTACGAAAGTATAATAAGTTGCATTCTGTGATTTTTGAAGGTAATGTTGAAGCACATACATTTAGTTCTCTATACTCAATCATTCCACAGGTTTTTACAGATCTTATAAATAACTTAAAGTACCAAATGTGGACCCTGATTAGGGCACCATCTCCATGCTTTCAAGATAACAGAGCTTAGATGAGCCCCGTGGTGAAGTATGGTTTATGCTGTTGTCTTTCTCTAATCTTCTTGCACTTCTTGCAGTAGAAGAGTGTAAGTAGAGTTTTAAAGATCATGTTCACTTGGACGCGCTGAGCTTATGATGCATTTTTAACAGAGTTCAGATTAAGACCAATCCAACCAAAAAAAGAACGTGGTTCTTATTTCAAATGATTTCTTTTTTTTTATTTGATGTATTAAAAACATTTAATACTTTCCACCTTTAAAACATAATTACATAAGAAGTATAACAAACACCTACAGAGTTGCTAATGATTACTAAAAAACCTTTGCCCCAATTCACGCTCAATTTTCAATTTCAATTTGGCACTAGAACGTAACTCTTAACAAAATTAACTTGTGAAACAAACTATTTAATTCCAACTGCTATTTCTCAGTGCAATGCACTTTACGTTCTATGGCAAGGCTCCAAATGAGGTGGGTAATGTTAATTTTTTTATGAGTCTGCGTGCATGAGCTAAATTGACACTTTTGTAATAGACACTCTCATATAAACCAGGTCCCAAGTAAACTCTTGTATGTTATGATGGTGGGAACGATTGCCACGTGTTCGTAACAGCATAATAGCTTAAATGACTTTTATTGCAGGTTATTAGAAGGTATTGAATCCTTTGACTTCAAATTGGCTATTTATTGGAAGAATATGTAAAGAGGTAAGTCTTTCGACGTGGACAACATAATTTATAGATTAGGAATACATTTTGATTCAATTACGTAAAATAACTTGCAGGCGACTGATGAGTGTGTATGAAGCGAAAGAGGTGTGTTTAGATCGAAGCAAGTGGAAGGAAGTGGTCTCTGCCTACCCCAATGGGAGAGAGGCGTGACGGATATGTATGTATGTATGTAACTTGCAGGTTTTTGTTTCACATCAGCCTATTGCAGTCCACTGCTGGACAAAGGCCTCTCCTATTGCATGTCACTGTGAGCGATGTATTAATTAGTAATACTTAAGTACCTAAGACACATTTGTTGACTAAATTTCAATAAAGGACGACAACACCGAGTATCTTTACTTTAACCCACACCCATCAAATCAGATAAATAAAGCAGCATAGACAAGGTATAAACAAAGTAAGAAAACAAAATAAACTAAACGAAAATAGAAAGCGGAAAAAACTGCGTAGACTTTACCAACAACAGCATTCTTCTTAAATATGACGATATAAGATTCAACATTCATAGATATGTATATCTTGAAATAAGAAAAATTGGCCTTACATACATATCTGACACGCCTCCTGCCCGTCGGAGAAGGCAGAGCAGAGAAGACCATTTCGCCCCACTTGCTACGATACAAACACACTTCTTTCGCTTCATCCACATTCATCATTCGCCTCTTACATGCACGTCGGTTTAGGGTACTCCTGACTTAGTCCCGATCACCACTAAAACACAAAAGTCAACAACCTACCCCAATAAAACCACCAAATTAAAAACACACACCGCTCATATAAAAACCGCATATACATTTTAACCTTCCACCAATGTCAAGATTACACAGGCCAAGGCCATATCGTGTTAAACGATTGTTTAATATAAGAAACTGGGTTGTAAGGAAGTCATCTATTTTACGTGAAACAGTTTTTAATATTTCCATAAGTTTTATGTGTTAGAATAGCATGGTAAAAGGGTTTGGACTGTAGGTAAGTTAGCTTGAATATGTATTCTACTGTAGAGAATTTTTTGTTCAGTTAAAGATGGCGAGACGAGTTGGACTCGACTTTAATTCATTCAGTAATGATCAGAAAATAATTTCGCATATAAGAGCAGACTCGCGTGACCCTGTTGTTGTGATAAACGACTGCTTATGATCCTGGCATACAATAAAGCTTCATGGAGAAGGAAGTTTTTGCCTAACAGTTCTTTTTCTTCTAATAAAAGAGCTTAGCTCTTGTCGGTGGAGCCTCTTCCATCCCTCCCTATTCTCTCCCTTCTTTTTAACATCTTGATACGACATGACTGCCGCCTTTTCCTTCACCTGTTCTAGGAACGTCCGTCTGGGTCTTCCTCTCTTCTTTTTCCCTTAAATTTTTCCTTCTATGTTTTTTTATGAAGGAATCATGTCGTATCAAATGTCCTAGCTAGCATCTTTCCTCTTCTGTTCTCTAATTTGCAACTTAACCCTGAATAAAATGAGTCTACAAGAAGCCTATATCACAAATTATGATTTTATACCCAAGTAGGTAAAAACGACGACCTACTGAAAATCGTGGGGTCTCGTTGGATGCAGGTTGTAATGAACTGGTCACGCTGGAGAATCACTGGAGGGCCCTATGCTACAGTTATTGGCTGAAATGCTGACGATGATGATGCTGATGAAAAAGGTTTTATACACCGCTCTCAACCCTAAGATCCGTCTTGAGCACGCTCTTGCGATGCATTCTAGGCTCTAGACATCTTACAATAAAGCTCTTAAACATGTTACGTCATAGGCCACGCAATGCAACAAAGATTTCTAATTTCTTTCGTCTCTTTGGAAACGCAAATCACCTTACGAGTGCTAGACATGGAAAACCATCACCATCTACGTAACTAGTGGCACCAAACACGCAAAGCCTCGTAACATTAAAAATGCGCCTTGGGTATGTACCTTACTTACTTGTGTGACGGATGTCATGCAACCTATGCAATGAAATTGAAATTTTTTTTAAGTTATATTTGCAATATAAAATGAAATGAAATAAATTTGTTTGCGCGCTAGGTTATTGCGCGATAGGAGATATCATTTATTGATTTGACTACTTAATAGTTTTTGTGAGAACCCTAAATCTTAAACTGTTTAGGGCGACTGATGAATGGGGATTAAGCGATAGCGTAGGTACGATAAAGTTTCGATCACTATTATTTCTAGAAACAGTCAGTGGAGTCTTTGGAGAAGCATGGGAGAGGCTTTTGTCCAGCTGTGGGACGAAATAGGCTAATGAACAATATTCTGGACGAACAAAATCAACTATACAGGGTGTAACAGAAAGGGGGTATAAAGCCGAAATACAGCGATAGTCCTCATGAAACTGAGCAATTTTCTTCAAGGAACATGGGTCGTAACTAGAAAAAAAAATTCGCCTCCCCATACAAAATGTTCGATCAGCTAATCGAGTAAGTATGGGCGATCCAAAACTTTTTTTCGAGTTACGTCGCATGTTCCTTGGAGAAAGTTGTTCAGTTTCATGGGGACTATCGCTGTGTTTTGGCTTTATACTTTCTGTTAGACCCTGTATAAAAAAGACACATGGATACACACACGTTCTATATCCAAACAAATATAAAATTCTAGGTTAGGAACACACTCACGGAAACTGTAACGAACAAACGCAAATTATGAATTTTTAAAAGATAGTTGTGTGTACAGGTGACATACATAGGAGGTCTTCGACCGACACTTTTTGAGAGTGAATGGACTAATTGTATATCACACTATAATTTGTAGTGAGTGGTTAATTATATGAAATGGACGATAGCAAAACTATGTCGGTGGTTGATTGAGTCCATTGGGTAGAAACGGACTGTCAAGACAAGTGTACTTTTTTAAAGAGCGGATGTCATAATATATAGGGTGACTTTAAATTAGTGAACGATAGAAAAGGATATGCATGTACTCGTGATAACAAACAACTTTTATTATGGGACCGAGGCCGAAATCATTCAAAAAATTTTGAACTCCCCATACAAAATGCACCAGCTGATAGTATGGGGGGAACAATTTTTTTTTTGTGATTTCGACTTTGGTCCCATAGTAAAAGTTGTTTGTTATCACGAGTACATGCATATCCTTTTCTATCGTTCACTAATTTAAAGTCACCTTGTATTGCGTACGTAGGACTAGGTATTTAGACTTCATTTATTTAATAGTTTATTGTGAGAAGAGAGTAGGCCGTAAACAGAAAGAGAAAAAAAGAGTAGTTTGGTGTACAAAAGTTTGTATAGCTACTCTTTTTTCACGAATAAAACGGCTTCCTTGATAGAGCGGAAATAAGTTAGGGTTACAAGGCAGTTAGGTTAGATTAGATCGATCACTTATCTATGCGATCGACTCCTTGACCTGACTTAACCCCATATATTCATCATCTATCATTACCGTACAATAGAAATCAATTAATGGCTCCAAAAAAGACTAAAAACTTAACCAATCCCCCCATAACCTATCCACCTGTTCAACCAACTGAAGCAAGTCCGATGACCTTACGACCTTAACTGTCTCGTTCACTCGCAATACAGAGAGACAAGGACACGATATATGACTCATCGCGTATCGGCGGTTATGTCAATATTTGGATGTATGCGATTAAACTACTTTGGAGTTTGAGTTTCGAATCCGCGAATTGTGAAGTTCCGTTAGGTTTTTAAATTTGGTGGAATTTCAAGTCCATTGGATTTTTTTATTAGCAATGTTTTTTTTTTAACATCTTACTAAAATTATAAATGTCCCAGTTTGTGCCGATGGATGGATGGATCGATGTTTGTTACTCTTTCATACAAAAACTACGGAACAGATTTTAATGAAACTTTACAATATTGTAGGCTGCGCATCAGATTAACACATAGGCTATATCACCCTACTAATATTATAAATGTCAATGTTTGTGCCGATGTGGGGGTGCATGGGTGTTTGTTACTCTTTCACGCAAAAACTAATGAACAGATTTTGATTACACTTGGCAATATTGTAGCTTAGACATCAGAATAACACATAGGCAATATCATTAAAAGATATAATGATCTGTTTCCAAGATATGACGATAAATGCGAACAAAATCGCGGGCAGGCTTTATACTTAAATAAAAGAAAAACAATCAGATAAGTTAAACAAATTGCTTAA
This sequence comes from Anarsia innoxiella, assembly GCA_947563765.1. Classification (NCBI taxonomy): domain Eukaryota; kingdom Metazoa; phylum Arthropoda; class Insecta; order Lepidoptera; family Gelechiidae; genus Anarsia; species Anarsia innoxiella. Next base: position 1,430,239 of record OX387393.1, read on the forward strand.
GTCCTGAGTTACATTTCATATAAAGGCGTAATGAACACTGAATCATCGAATCACAAAGAAATCTTTATTGCCTGCTCTCATTTTACAAAGAGACAACAAAAGACCGAATGTAGGACTAATGAAAATAAAGTGAATCATGAAGAAAGGGTACATATCGGGGTTGGCCGAGCCCACTTCTCTCCACTTGCTACTACACTACGATCCAAACAAACTTACTTCTCTTCATCCCTACATATTTATTTATTCAAGATTCAAGATATTTTATTTGATAATTGGGTTAAACTAATCTTTATTTTGACACTTTAAAAATTCTCCAAGTTGTCTCCAAGTCTATAGAAACGCGGTTATTTTGGGAAGTAAAATCTTTTTTGAAAAGCTAGTAAATTTATTCCAAATATATCCAGCAAAGGATGTTTATTTTTGTGGGCAAGATCAGAAAGCTATCTATCTTAAACGTCATCCATGTGGATCTGGACTAGACTTGTTCACTATCATTTGGACGCAAGAAGAATAACTAAGCCTACAACAACAAACATCCATTTAAAAAACAAGCACATTTCCAACCAAAAAAAAGTAACAGGGAAGTTGTTACCTGCAAGTAATCATAAGCAGACGAACTCTCAAACAATCATGGTAAGTTCCCACATAATACTAAACAAAAGAACCGCGGTAAGAGGTAACTTGACACTAATGTATATTGAAGACAGTCGTCAATAAGGTTCTTTGCATTATAATTTGAAGAAAATTAGAGAAAGGAAAGTGAGGTACTAAATGTCTAAAATACATACAATATAATCAAGCTCGTTGCCAAAAACCTGCCAAAGTACCAGAATGTTTCTGAGTTTTCAAACATACCCTGTTGTAATATAGCCTTTTTAGTAATAACTTAATCTAAACTTTGTGTTTAAAGAAATAAAGATTTATTTTAATTTTTTAAATTAAGATTGTGTCACCTTGGACATCATAATACACTTCTGGACACCTAAACCGAGCCACCTAGTATGATTGGTTTCTATCGCCCATATCTTAAAAAAAACATATGAATGACCAAAAAGTTTTTATGCTATTATGTAGCTGATAGGTTTATCGTCTAGTTGATGTGCATTTCGTTCTAAATTTAAATTTGTAATCGCAGAAAACAAAGGAGGAGCAGTAGTTGTTCATTACGTAGAATCTCATAACAATACTAAAACTTTAAAATACGAGCTTTAATTAGTGATTCTTTTGTTACTGTGGATTGAAAAAGTTCTGTTAGTGGTTATCGTTAATTTTTATACTGTTTTCATGTAAAAAATATGCTATATATATTGCCTGAAGTAGCTGCTAAACCTGTGGCACTCCTTTAGTTTAGTTTAAGCCAGAGAAACTTCAGCATACAACTTCACATAAGACAGGCAGCTGTACAAAGAGTGTACCACAGGTTCCTAGAGACTAGGGGATATGACCACCGTTCAGGTAGAACACGATTTTGGGTAACAACGTTGCGACAGAATGGATTTATGATGACGGCCAGTTTCTGAAATCGTCACCTCACTTCGGTTCAGATCCAGGAATAGCTTCGAGACCTCCATGGAGTAAATGTTAGTGCTCGTACTGTGAGAAGAAGGCTTGTAGAAGGTGGATTAAGACCGCATTAGCCAGCCAATGGGCCCAAACTAGAGCGAACTCATCGAATGTCGCGCCAACATTCACGCTGGATGCAAAGACAATGGGATCAGGTGCTTTTTACTGATGAGACAAAAATCATGCTTTATGGCAATAATGGAAGAAGAAAGGTCTATCGAAGGCAGGGAGACGTTTTGTACAGTGTTGCATAGAAGAGTGAGTAAGTAATGGCGGTAGGTCGTGGATCATCTGGCGTAGCATTTCCGCCGAAGGCAAAACTGCTTCTGAGTTTGTGTCTGGGCCTCTGATGTCATCTCTAAATGCTGACCGCTGTATACGCCAATGTTTGGAGCTTCATGTAGTACTTTATGCCAAATTTCCAGGATCAGACTTCATTTTTATACAGGGTAACCCCAGAGCACACACATCAAGAAAGCGTCGCAAATTTCATACAAGACCACAACATTACTGTAATTGATTGGCCATCCAGAAGTTCCTACATAAATCTGACCGAGCACTTATGGGACGAGTTGAAAAGACGTGTTCGGTCTCGTCATCCAGCTCCAAAAACACTACGGGAGCTAAAAATTGCAATTAAAGAAGAATGTGAAAACACTCGTCAATATGCAATTTTTACACTCATAAATTCGATGCCAAATCGCATGAATGCCATTATAAACGCTTTGGAAGGCAAAACAAGATATTAAATAAGGCAATACAATGAATGAATAAAAAGATTTTTTGTTTAAAACCATCTTTTTCTTTAAAATTCCAACAAATGACTTTTTCAGTTGTTAAGCCAAATCAACACTCAGGTTGACTCGGGTCATTAACTTATTTTTTAAGTTCAAATTTAGAACGAAATGCACATCAACTAGACGATTAACCTATCAGCTACATAGCTGCATAAAAACTTTTTGGTCATTCATGTTTTTTTTAAGATATGGGCAATAGAAACCAATCATACTAGGTGGCTCGGTTTAGGTGTCCAGAAGTGTATTATTGTTTACATGTCATCACTTCAAACTAAGTCATTAATCAGTAAACTCGTATTTTTATCTACTCCAACCCTTTGCCTTCTTATTTCAATATCCTTTTATTTCAACACTAACACACTTGTGATACAATTCCACCAGTTATGACATATATTAAAATATCACATCAATTTTGATATGGATGTGGATTTGATCTAGTGGACTGCCTTCTGATTGCAAAACAAAGAAAATATTTTTTACGTCTTTTGCGAAACTTTTTTTAAATGGCAACTACCAGTAGATTCTGCCAATTTCGAATGAAGTAGAGCTTATAAAACGAAACTTTTTCTAGGTACAAACATAAAAATATCATTTCAAAGTGCAAGAAGGACATCTACAACTGTGTGCAAAAAAAACATATATTATCTTAAGTAATTTTTATAAATTATCAAATTAGACAAATTGAATTATGATTCATGGTATGTTGTAACCCCCTCTTTTAAACAAACTAAACGTATTTTTATAACCAACTACAGAAGGTCTAAAATACATAGTCGTTTTTTAATTTTAAAGCGTAGGTGTTTTTATGTCGATTGAAGTAAGTTCATATTTTATCTACCGTTCCTTTCTAACGGTTTTTAAAAGGACTTGAATTGTTTTATAGTGGATTAAACTACTGGAAAAGCAATTAAATAGAAAGACATTATATAGATAAATTAATTAGACCAACACTAAACAATATTTTGTGTTTTGAATAAATTAAGACACTTTTGAAAGTAAGTAATTAAATTGAAAAGATTAATTAAAAATCATGAAAATATAAGGACTAGCTCTGCTCTATCAAATATACCTAAATCTTCAAATAAAAAGTTAAATAACCACTAATTTATAGCGATAATTTTCTAAGACATATTTTTTAACTTTAGACGAAAGCTTCACACAAATAAGGATAGATGGCGCTGTGTGTACCAACAGTACCAGGAATCCATTCGTTTTTCACAACTAAAATTTTAACTAAAATATTTTTAACAACTCACCTTTGGTAGCCACTGGGATGGATTGCCGCGTCATGTCCTAAAAATTAAAACATTATATTAATATAGTTAAGAAATAAATGCGGAATTAGGTAGAAACGCCAAATTATACACCCACAGAAGCATAGAAATTAAATAGGAAATAGAGGGATGTATTTACAAAATGTCTACATATACACGAAGTTCATTCACTCAATTGACATGACACCCTCTACTGGGTGTAACAGAAAGGGGGTATAAAGCCGAAACAGAGCGATAGTCCTCATGAAACTGAACAACTTTCCCCAAGGCACATGGGTCGTAGCTTGAAAAAAAAAATTTCGCCTACCCATACAAAATGTCCAATCAGCTGAACGAGTAAGTATGGGCGATCAAAAAAAAATTTTTCAGGTTACGGCCCATGTTCCTTGAGGAAGTTAAGTTTTTCAGTTTCATGAGGACTATCACTGTGTTTCGGCATTATACCCCCTTTCTGTTACACCCTGTATACAGGAAGTTCTTTCACTCAATTGACAGCCTCTATAACTAAATATAAAGAAAGAAAATAAGGAAAACTTGTTCAACATTTATTTGACAAAACTTGCTACTCTTATTTTAAATCTATGGCATGCATATTTAATTTATCTTTTAAACAATTTTATCTACAATACTATATAACTGTATAATAGGTAAGTAAGTATGTTAAAAAAATAGAGATAAAATATTTTTTACTTCTAAGTAAATGTCTAAAAAACGTAGCCATAAAGTCAAATAAATGTTAAAAGCAAGGAAACATTAAAAAAACTATTTTCTCCAAATAAGTACCTTTGTGCAAACCCAGTGTAGGTAAGATAGCCTAGAAGAAAACACTAAAATATGTACTAAGGCTTAACCCTAGTCTTGTATAAATCGTAAGTACTAAATTCTTGCATTTATCATTAGTGTCCTAATTATCTTTATTATATTATCAAGTAAAAGATATACTTGAATAACTAACTTTTTATAATATAAGTAATTGTATGGTATAAAAGACGCGGAGCTCATTTTATAATTACTAATCATGCTCAAAAAACACTTTCCAAAAAACACGAATTTACCAAACAAAATCTCCATTGTTAGAAAGTGCAAAAACTGTAAAAAGATGTAATGACGTCACATCTTGCATCAGTACTTATAAATGCAAGTAGGGCGTTGTTGTGTTTCCTTATTAGGTCCGCCAACCGCTTCCTAACCGCTAGATAAAGCTTTGTGTTTACAATAGAACCTAGGTTTGCGTTTGTTGATAATTTACAGGCCTTAAATGTTTCATGTTACATATCTTTTTGGTGGGCAGTTGCCAAAAGGCCTCGCGACAGACCACGAAAAAGGTGGCGGGATGAGCTGGACACCTTTATAGATTTCTGAGTAGAGGCGGCTCAGGATAGAGAATCATGAGGAAAGAGGAGAGAGGCCTTTGCCCAGCAGTGGGACAATGACGGCTAGATAAAATAAAATAATATTTAAAATCCCAACTAAATACTAGTCTTTCAACAACCTAGCTTAATTGAATCCACCCACATCAATAATTACCTCCCAAATTCAATTTCATCAATTTCCTAGTTAATCTACCTAATCTGCCGTGACATGCTGGACGTTTGACAAAAAGGCTAATTTAGCAAACTGTATGCAAGGCTGAATGTACGGAAGTCCACCCATTTGTATAAAAGGAAGGGTTATTTCAATGGTCTTTATATGCGAGACTAATTTGTTTAGTGTAGTCACTTTGGTGGTTTTCTGTAAGACGATAGCGGTATAGTTTAGATATAGGTAAATAACATAGGTATCCTAGATCCATACCTACATGATCCTACCCTTTAAACGTATTGTTTCAATTAAATATGTCTGGTAATCCTATTTTACCCAGAAACCATTACTTTATAAAATCAGAAAAGTGAATAATAGTCTAAAAATCTAAATCAATTAAAAATCCAGCTTGTCTTTACATCTCCTAAATAAAATTACTTTTAATCTTAATAAACATATCTACTCACTTATATGTAAGTCCTTAACCAAAATTAACAAAGAATAATCTAAAAACTCTACATCAAACAAAAAACACAGAACCGTTAAAAACTAAAACGTCATAAACGCCAATCCTAGAAAATGCGTACCTACTTAAAGCATTCTTATAAGTAAGCTTTATGAATAAGTAAGAATGATGTCATTTCTTTACAAAATATGACAAAAACTGATATAATCCGCTTAAAACTAGTTCAATAATACAATAGTGCTATTTATATGATTGCTTCAAATATAATACAATGAACAACATCGAAACTTTTTGGATTGTGTTTTTGTTGTTCGTGTCTTTGTAAGTTAGGTATTCTGTTATAAAACGCGACCTAAAAATATGAATATAAAGATCTACTTCCTTTGGTACTAGGAAACCCTAAGATTTTAGCAAAAGCTTTAATTACATTAATATACTAACAACAGTAACAAAATATATTCTCTTTTAAGGTGCTAGGCTAGGAAGATTCAAAATCTATTAAAAACTGATTTAGGTCCAAAAAAATGACCTAAATACACAAAACCACAGTCCAAAAAACACACCAAAGTCTAATAAAAACCCAAAACTAAGCAAATGGGTCACAAATTTACATACATTTCGCAAAATATAATGAATGTAAGATATAATATATATGCAAAAATGAGACCTATTTGGAAGTCAATAAAAAACTTGTGCAAACCAAAGATTGTGGAGCAAAATTATAATCCAAAAGTGATTTATTGAAATAAAGAGTGTAAAAAGCGCTTTTTTGACCGTATTTACGCGATTCAAGTGCCAAATAAAAATATAACGTGACGTGAATTTTTAAGGTTGGATCTGGAATGGCTGTCAGAACACGAGCTAATTTTGGGGAAATATTTCAATTGCATTTTGGTAAGTGTATTATGCTGTCTACACACCAAAATTGCCGGTATGCCGCCGGCTTTACGTCATACGAATGGCAGCTGTCAAAAAAGCCGGCGGCTTTGGTGTGTAGATACCATTACACTGACATCGTCGTTTATTAACCGGATAGCGACTAAAGAAGACACAAATAACAAATTCTCGGTATTTATTATGGAGAAATCTTCGCACTTGACTTCGCTAATTTGTGCAAGAGTTAAGGGCTGTTGCATTACTTACAGATAAAATTTAACTGACAGATATTTTATATCTGACACTGTCTATTTAAAACGTCATGTTTAATGCAACAGACTAAGGTTTATCTGACAGTTAAATTTTATCTCTAAGTCGTGAAACTGTCCATTAAAACTCATGGATATAGACCTCACGTCAGCATCATCAGCTTGACTTTATTTTACTAGAAAAATATTTCCAAAAAAAAATATTTCCCCCATTAAACCCAACAGCCATCCCCCCCAATAACAGTACCGATCGGGAGCTGCGCACGGGCAGCGTGTGTCCGGAGTCGGCGGCCTCCCCCTCCGCGCCCGCCAGGAACCCGCCGTCGTCCGACGACGACCCCGAAGGATCCTAGCCAACAGGCGGGCTGACATCAGCAAGCATTTTGCACAAACAGAGAGCCTCAAAAGTTCTTTTCTAGACCTCAGAAGACTTAGAAATGTGCGAATTTTTGATAAATTTAAACTCTTAAGCGTCACTGGTTTATAAGCCGATGCCAGCAATATATTATACTATTTTAGGTTCGTGACGCACAACAGCAAGAAAATGTGCGAATTTTTTAAATTCCGATTTTTTTAAGGATCTATAACTAAAACGCAATTTATTTTATTTTTCAATACAGATCATTTTGGTTTCTATTAGGATAGAAGCTTTATATACTTTCGACCCCCTTATTCTAATCAGAATAAAAAACATTTGATTAACTGAAAACTTAACTCTAATCAGGCAATATTTAAACGAATTTTGTAAAAGCCCAGCCGTAAACAAATTCAACTGTAGCCATTTTAAATTAGGTCAGACAGAACCGAATGCCACGAAACTACGCTATCCACTAATCAACACGGAAAAACTATTTCAAACATGGCGCCTGAAAAAATGCCGCTCAAATTCACAAAGCACTTTAACTCACATTCTCCGGGCCGTCGGATTTTGTCATTTGTTTAAAAAAAAAAAATAGCGCGTAATTGGTCTAGTTGCCGTGGAAAGTGAAACTGTAGTGCCGGTGGAAAATCAATGGCGGACCGACTCAAGCCTTACAAGTAACTCGGGTACTCGTCGGAAGGTCGATCGGACATCAATCAGCCAGTGGTCAGCACGCAACGCAACTACTGTGTTAGTAAACACTACTTTCTTGTGTCCAAGCGTGCCTGCGTTGCCAGGGCAACCGTGCTTAAAAAAAAAAACGTTGCTACGTGGGTTTATGAGTCGAATCACCTGCAAGGGTATGATTATCGGGAACATTTCTACATTGTCTTTTTTTGGAAATTACACTGTTTAAACCAAATCTTCACTTTCTAAGGGACCCGGTTATATCTGGCTTTTATCCAGATCACACATTCGTTCCCCGTGCATATGTGGTATAAACTGACATGTCTGTACGTCGATTAGCAACGTGCTTCGGTCCAAACAATCAACGTTATCGCTGCTTGGTACGCTTCACCCCATTCTTGATCAATACAGGCTTCCGCGCTACTTTCCGTCTTTTTAATCAGTGACGTCATCAAAGCATTTGAAAAGGGCAATTGAAGTGAATTGTAAGAGTATTTCGACCTGTATGTTTTGTTGGGAAAATTTTGGGTCACTATAACTTGGTCAACGCAAAACCTCTTTTATTTACCAGATTAAAAAGCAAACCTTAATCCAATTTAGATTTGCTTATATTTTTAAGTAACTAGGTATCTAATTATTTTGTTAACTTTCCACGCAACAAATACAATGTCTTAAAACGCAAGCTAATTTCAATTCTAACATTTATTCATTACAACTCGCAATCAACCTCTAAAGCCGTGGCAGTTAATTTACACCGCGCCGTACTTGTAGCAAAAATAGCTGCGACGTACTCATTATTTGAATACCTATAGCTCTGCCTGGGCGAAAGTACTAGCTAACTGAACTACCTGATGGTTAGATAGTACTGACTGTAAAACAAAATGGGTCATACAGACACAGAAAACAAAAAATGTCTCTCCTGTTACTGAAAGTTAAGGTCATTGGATGCTAATTTCTGAACTTAATTTATATCCGTATAATCTGTGCCCGATGTAGTTTTGGCCTGTATAAACATTTTGAGGATTAGATGCTCCAGTATCCTTAATCATCAGGAACAGGAAAGACAATTTTGAACCTAATTATGTGTATTACTCAAATAGTACCTAGCCTAGAGAGTGATTCTACTAATCAAAGCAACTTCAAGTGCCCCGTTTCAGCAGCTACAGATAAATTTAACTGATAGATAAACCTATGTCTATTTCATAAAACATGACGTTTTAGACAGAGACAGATATAAAATATCTGTCAGATAGATTTTATATGTAGATGGTGAAACTGCCCTTAGGCCAACTTGCGCAGCCCAATAAACCCGGAGTTAGCTGCTAACACAGGGTTAAATAAATAATTTGTATTGATTTATCTTGATTTAACCCTGTGTTAGCAGCTCTCCGGGTTTATTGCGTCAACTCTAGGCTGCGCAAGTGGACCTTACCAAAGCAACTTTTACTGTATTAAAGAACTAACTTTGACATCAAATACAAGAATTACCTAACTAACTAAAATAATATAATTTCGTATAAAAATTATGGAATACTCGTAGGTAGGTATGTATAGTGCGAAATATTTGGAACATCATCATATTATGTGAGCCCAAATATTATACAAGGTGTCTTTAAATGAGTGAACGATTGAAAAGGATATGCATGTACTCGTGATAACAAACAACTTTTACTACGGGACCAAAGTCGAAATCACAAAAAAAGAATTGTTCCCCCCATACTATCAGCTGGTGCATTTTGTATGGGGAGGTCAACAATTTTTGAATGATTTCGACCTTGGTCCCATAGTAAAAGTTGTTTGTTATCACGAGTACATGCATATCCTTTTCTATCGTTCACTAATTTAAAGTCACCCTATATAAGTATCGAATATTTAAATTGCTAGTAGTAGAATCACTCTTTACAAGCCATTCAAACTGCATCCAATATTAATTAATTATACTAAAAGTCAGGCCACGCCGCACTGACCTTAACAATTTGTGTTGCATTCAACATTCAGCCATTCACGGAATGTATTATGCATAAATGCACCCACTGCAGTAACGAAAGCAAGCGTCGAGTTTGTTATTCAAATTAATCTAAGCATTATATTAGTATGTTAGCACTGATTGTTTAATCTTGCTTTTACATCATTCAATGTTACGCGTACGAAGATATTTTTCCGGGTAAAACAAATGTGCCTGAATACTATAAATAAAGGGTCTGTTTTTATCCACGTTAGTTTCGAGTGGCTTTAAAGATCTGTCTCTTTCTGACTTTACATTAGGTGAGAAAGACAACTTTAGATTTAACTTCTCGAGAATTAGGTACTTGGACGTTGTCTCACTCACTAGTCTTTATAATATATATCACAGCTTTCTATAAAATATAGGGTGGCTTTAAATTAGTGAACGATAGAAAAGGATATGCATGTACTCGTGATAACAAACAACTTTTACTATGGGACCAAGGTCGAAATCGTTCAAAAATGTTTGAACTCCCCATTCAAAATGTATCAGCTGATAGTATGGGGGAACATTTTTTTTGTGACTTCGAACTTGGTCCCTTAGTAGAAGTTGTTTGTTATCACGAGTACATGCATATCCTTTTCTATTGTTCACTAATTTCAAGTCACCTTGTATATATTTAGAATCTTTATAATAAAACACTCTTGTTTTGCGAATACCAATTACTCTATTCAACGTATTTGAGTATATAATAGCAGTCACACTGGTAGAAATACAAAATCCAGCAATACACAATCGCAATAGACTTTTTAAATCGATTAATACTTAAATAAGCAAACGATCGCGAGAGTGTTACAGTCATTGACTGCATACGTCACAGTCGACGACGCATAGTCTAGTCCAGACGTGGTTTACGCACTATTGGAGCTACAGATTTGATATAATCCTTTGCTTTACTGTGTTTTTTTTTTAATTTTGACAAACATGCTAATTGCATATTCTACTGCTGACGGAAAAGAGAGGAAATCGATTGTAATTTAAAAATGATGGAAAATACAGGAAAAAATGCTTTACTAATTCAATACATACAGAGAATCGGTTGTCTCTTTCTCGTCTTCTTATCTCTTCTTTTGTTTGTTACTTAAATCACCGAATTGATTGAAATTGAAAGCAACAAAAGTTAGTGTCACTATTCGATGCAATTAAAAAACGAATGAGCGCAAATCCCACAAATCTAGTCTAGACTTCAGCTAAAAACTACCAGGCGATCATATCCTATCCGCAGGTGTATTCCATATGACCTTCTCATAACAATACTATCGGAATTAATTTATTTAAACTAGGCACGCGAATTGAGACGGCCGAATTAGTGTTGTACCTATTTCAATTCCAAGTCTGTATTTTTTTGTTTCGTCAGCGTTACATCGTAAATTATCTTTTTTTTTTTGTTTGATTTCAAGTTGTTCAAGGCTTCTGTGCTTGTCGTACGTTCGCAAATGTACCAGGCTGGCAAGAGACGGAAATAGTTTAATAAGGTCATTTCATTTTAGCGAAAAGTACTAGGCTATCATAAAGAGGCTTGTAACCGTGATATTGGATTACATAGTTTTTTTTTATTAAAACGCAGACTAATAGGACGCTAAACAAATCGAGCATAGTATTTTCAGGTTTATTTTTCACTACAAAGCCTTTTAGAATCTTATTCCTTGACAGGCCTACCTCAAGGCTATTTCTATTAAATCTTCCGTTATGAATGATAAAATGGCATTACTAAATTAGTCTGGTGAAGAAAATGGCACACATTACTCCTTAGTGCAAAAACTACGAAAACAAACATCCAACTTACCCTGGCCAACTTATTAGGCATAGGCTGAAGATGCGTGGTGTGATGTCGTGGAGCCAGCTCAGGGTTCAGAGCCAAGATGGCGTCGATCTCCACCTCTTTGCCCTTCGTCTCGCCCCGCTCGTACCATTCCACGGTGACGGACCTCGTCTCCAGGTTGACCCCAGAGACGATTGCTGAGTGGATGCGCCCTGGAATTTGAGGGAAGGAGGATTTGTGAGTAAAATGGTTTTATACTTGGAAACTAAATTTCATAGATAATATGCGTCATCCATAGTTTTGGTGGTCAATAATTGAAAATGCTTAGATGAGTCAAGACAGCATTATTATTAGCTTCAGCCGGTTGCACCACACAAGTTCTTTTTTACGAATTTGTAAAAAAAATGCAATGTATAGTTACGACCGACGCCTAGTGTTGTAATAACATCGCTTCCTGTCAATACTGCAGTCAGAACACTACAATCACTAACTTAAGTCAGAGTTAAGCTCTTGCCAAAAAAGAAACAAAAAAGTTAAACAAGAGACAAAATATTTTAAAAGATCAGAAAAGAGAAAAGAAAAGGGAAAAGAGATAGGTTAACAATATCCTTCATTCTTAGAGCAATGAAGATAAAAAGTCATCGACCTATTGACAGTGAAAACTCTAACCCAGCCGGTCCCGACTTGCATCTAAACTTTACAGGACAATAGTGAACGTGAACAATACACAAACCGCTAATTATACCACAAGGACGAGGTCAATGAACTTGACCTGCCGCACTGTGCAGCTAACTGAGAGTTCAACTGACTTTGAAAATAGAGAAACTGAGGTTTTGCTGTTGACTTGTTTTGACGTTGCTAGCAAAGATATTTTTATTAAGGAATAATTGTGTAGCATTAAAAGTGCTATAAGAACAAGATTTCTATTATATATAGGTAATAATAAATAATAGGTAGTTTAAAAAACTAAAACACGCTTTAGCTCGCACTAGACATGCTCCATCATCAGGTCAGTTGTCATCAGAACTCAGAGCGTGTGCAAAATTTCATCCTATTCGAAGACCGGGAAGTGGGTCAAATTAAGATTCCAAGATTTGTTTACATATATAGTTTACGTCTACTTTTTACTTACAAGTGAAGCTAATATAAAGCGTGTAAAAATCATATAAAATAAAAAGGTAGTGGAAAACATTTAAAAAATTATACTTATTCTGTTGTACCAAACAAGAAAAAAATTATACCTATTTTTTTATATGAAAAATATAATAAACGCATCCACAAATGCATAAGCAAATAAAATATGAACACATATTGAATTAAATACAAAAGATATATTGTATTGCAGCACCTATTCAAACAAAAATAAATTAATCGTAGGTACGTATATGAAATGAGACCGTATCGAAAGCACAATAGGTTTTATAGCGTCACACTACGGTCTAAATAAATCAAATAATTACATTATACAGTGTGCTATGTATAGGTTAAAAGGAATTGACCAATGGAGTTACATCCTTCACAAAATATTAAATAATTAATCAATAAAAAAAATACGGCCGAATTGAGGAACTTCCTCCTTTTTTAAAATCTATCAAAAGCGACACAAAATAGTATCTCACATACAACTCTTTCATGTGAAAACCACTGAACAGATTTTATGAAACTTGGCAATATTGGAGCTGATACATCAGAATAACACATGGGCTATATTATTTTAAGATACCTATTATGTTTTTAAAGATATGAGATAAATGCGTAGGAAATCGAGGGGAACCACTAGTAAAACAATAAATACTAAACATATAGGTCAAAATTGGTTTGCAGTCCGATGTACAAGGTCAGGCTTAGGTCATTAAGGCTTTTGTACGAAATTGGCAGGATTCAGAATACCCGTCTATTGTCAATCGAATGATAGATCGACGTTTGTCTATGAAAGCAAATCCTTGAAGTGCAGATTATTCATCTATTCATATATTGATGGCAATTTGTATTAAAATATTCATTTATTTTCTATTGCTTTTGAAATGTTTAGGTATAGGAGTAAGTATCAATGAACTTTAGTCGACGGAGGGATAAAACTTTTTTTTTTATGGCTACTACCTTTGTGGATTCTGCCAATGGGAAGTGAAGTAAAGCTTACTCTAAAACTAAATATTTGTATATTGTACTACTTCTAATTTTATAGTTTACTTAAATTCATACATTAAGAAGATTGTAAGCCGACCGTGCGCCGCGCGAATGTCCATACATTTGTGATAGAAATATTATTTAGGGCCATAACGTTTCCTAACCCTATAACCTATCCGTAATTAGATAATTTTGGTATCATTTGATTTAGTAAACCTTAATCTAGGTCCGTACGTTTCGATTTTTTTTCCTCTTAATTAAACACACGAACACCTAGAATATTATTGTACGTGTCAGTAAATCAAGCTACGATTTTTTCAGATAACGCTACCAAAACACAACAATAAAGCCTACAGTGCTATCCTATTCCTATAACCTAACCTAACTTCAAATAAAATCCTATACAAAACCTATTCAAACTAAACTATCGAACTAACAGTTACCACGGAGATGGAAAGTGGAACGCTCTACGTAAAATAACAAAAAAAAACACCGTTATTGACGGCAAAAACATTGATATATTACACTTAGATCGCACACACACCTCTGTCGCTTTTATTGCGTTACCTGTAAAATTATGCAAGGTATTGAGGAAATTTTATGTATTATATAGCTTTGAATTTTATGGCTTATTTAAAAACTAATTTATGAGTGTCTTTCCTTTTTAATATTCGTAGACTTACAGTGCGAAATGAAATAAGTAGATGAGAAATTGAGCATTAACATCGGAATAGTATAGAAAAGAATAGTATTATACCTAGTAGAATCATGACTAATAAATTCCAAGTACTAATTATCTAATATGGCAAACGAGATACAACGTTACACAAAGGGCCATCCAACTAAATGATCTACAATATCTATCGCTCCAATTTATCGATAGTACAAACAGCCCGCACTATGGTTTTTCGAATCCTCAATCGAGTGAAAGTCCGTTTTGTTTGTTAAGTCAACCGTAAACTTGATAACTACAAGCACAGCCTTTTTATACTACCCATACATATTATATGCACCGTTATACTTGTTTACTACAATAATTAACTAGAGAATTCGCTCCTACCACCGCGGATGCAGTTCGAGTTTCTAGTTCAATTTTGTTTTATACAGAGCGTTTGAATGCATCAGTTTTTGTAGCACCCACAGTACACTGAAAGCCTTTTTGTCGGAAACTAGAGCAGAGAACAAAAAAGCACTTAAAATCGTCGATGTTTGAACCGACGGGCATGTATAAGGCGACTGATGAATGTGGATGCAGCGAAGGAAGTGTGTTTGGATCGTAGCAAGTGGAGGGAAGTGGTTTCGGCCTACACTGATGGAAATGAGGATAAGGGAAAAATATCGCGAATTTTATACCTACCATTTTAAATTCACAATTCAAAATTGTAACTAAACAAGACGTAAACGACAATGTGTCAGTTATATTATAGCATAATGAAAATATTAGACCAATTCCACCGCTCGAAAATATCTAACTGTTCTTACTAATACACCAATGTAGCATACCGTTTCACAACGTACTTAATTATGCTATCTATAATTTAATGACCACACCACATCACTGTCTTGCAACAATTAGTGTCACATTACAGAATAATTATTGCACTTAGACACCCTTTAATCATTAGTAAAGAAAGTTTGTCGCGTGTGATGTCTATTAATGTGACATATCAATGTCGCGAACATGTGATGTGTAATGCATACTTTGTGTTTGCATGATTATTAGGATTGGTCAAGGAAGGAGTAGAGTCTTACATAGAGTTTAGACTTATGTTCGACGTCTATCCTGAATATTCCTGCTAGCTTAGCATACACTCCGTGACAAGACGTTGTCATGGGTGAACTTACGTCTCTGTCCATACTATCCATAGTTTTAAATGTGATAAGGACAGCATGACGTGAGATAATTGTCGCGGCTCGTATGCTAAGCCTCCTGATCTTGATAATTAAAGATAAATAAAAATTTAAAATTGGAGCATTTTTACATTATAATAAAGGAGATCTAATTGGACAATTGGACATAGTTTATTATACCTACTTTATATTCGGAAATTAATTTCCAGTAGCCTGAACAGTCTCATTGAAAGAAAATAGCATGTTAACACAGTCCAATCGATTTTCTACTAATCAGGGAGGACGTAACCAAGCTTTGCTCTATCAACGATAATCAAAAAGAGGATGAATCAAAAACGAACCAAAGAACTACACAAACGTATTTGGCAAACCACAACCTCACGAAGCGTATCAACTTCCATAAAGAGACAATCCCTAGAAGGACCAAATAGGTCATCTCTAAAAAGGTATTTTAGCCTAAAAAGGCATAAAAACAATACTACTTGAATATAAACAGGAAGCAGTCATAGAAAACAAGCAATTCAATACAAAAGCATACGAACCAAAGCAACGAATATCTACGTGGCCATGTGCCAAAGTGTTTACCTATGACACCAGTTTAAGTAGACCTGCAGTTGAATAAACAATTGAGGGAATCAAAGGTCTGTTTAATATGGTGTTGTGAGAGCTACAATTTTATTCAAAGCTGGTGTCATTGACCCGTTAACGCATCAGTCTAATTATAATTTGGTTGCGTTTCCTTACTCGTTTCGTATTCACTTTATGCATTGCTTTAGTTCGATTTAAAGTGTTATTTTATTAATAATAAACATTGTAATCGTGGTTATTACTTTTTTACACTTTTTAGATAAATGCAGAGCATAAATTGATAAATCTTAGACATTGCGCATATTTTTGAATCTCGTTTGATATTCAAAACATTCTAACAAAGGAAGCTAATAATCTCATTGTAATTCTCTTATTCTTCTCTTCTTCTAATTTAAGAGCTTAGCTCTTGTTGGTTCCTCTTTGTAATATTTAATAAATCTAAAAAGTGAATCATATTATTCTCTTTTGCATTAAATACGAGTAGATTAATAATCATTTTGACCACAAAGGAGTTATATTTGACATAATGCACCACTTATAACCTAAAATCATTAATCAACATAGATTACGTAAACCAATAATGTATCTAAGCTGAAAACCCCAATCAAACATTTGAAACCCAAGAAAATTGCGTTACTAAGAATTGTCAGCATTCAACGCATACCGTAAAACTTTACAACTTTGCCCGTTTTTTTCATAAAATTGCAAGTTTTCAATTTTTTTTATATGGAAACCTATATATTTTTTTATTTCTACAGTAACTTTAAGATATTTGGCACATGATTATGGACTTAAACTTATCATATTTTAGTATTAAACCTCATTTTTGGTCTATTTTAAGGGCGGGCAAAGTTATCCGCACTTTTTGACAACTTTGCCCACGTCAATTTTTTATGCTAAACCTAACCGTATATTAATTAAATTGGAATCATAAGAGGGCCAAAGGCAATACTATCGGTTACTTCAGAGAAGGAAACGATATCATCAATAGTTTTAGAATAATATGACTGGGCAAAGTAACCCTAACATTTTTTCACTTTCCCATAGAAAGCGCACGCAAAGATTTAAAAGAGCTTAGGGTTGGCACTTCTGACAAAATGTATCAAGGAAAAAAAAGTCACAAAGTGCCTATAAATAACATCGCATGTTCAAATTTTCAAACCAAACCAAAAGATAAAACAAAAATTTTGCATTCTGATACAAAATGAAACAGCTGATTCACAGTTACTATGTCAAGACCAAAACTAAATTGTTTATTATAATGAGTGCAATTACCTGTTAAAATAAAAATACCTATAATTAAAAAAAAACGACTTGTAAATACAATAAATACAGATATATAAAAGCAAAAAATAGTGTTAAAATATATTAACAACATACAGGTGACAGCCCTAAGCTTTTTTTGAACGAGGGCAAAGTTGGCAGACGTAGGTTGAAACATTACTGGGTAACTTTGCCCATCATCATAACTTTTGAATAATATACCATTTTATCAATAAAACCAACTTTGAACTACTCTTTAATATGTATTCTATTAGAGACAGTAAATAAAATCTTCCTGTGGCTCCCCATTTCTACACAATCCGCCACCAAAAAAGCCGAAAAATTTGCCCGCGAAAAAACGCTCCTGACTCAACAAGCTATAACTATTTACCTAGCCAACTTAACAACAGAGGCGAGTCACAGGGATGTCACATAAGAAGTCTATTTTGCACTAAGGCACAGAAAGTTGCCACAAAATTGCAACTTTTTGTACAGTCCAAGAATTGCTTACGAATTGGATTTTGGGCAATGTTACGTTGAAGGGCAAAGTTGTAAAGTTTCACGGTATCTTAACCGAGCATTTCAACCAATAATTACTTGGTAAAAGTGGAATAGAAACTAGCATCCCACGGTCAAGACCAGAGACAATACGGGCAATTACTTATGTACAACTTGTACAAGCTTGAACATAAGTATAGGGTTTCTGATTACTTTAGATGTGCTCCTATTTCGCGGTTTGATGTTAGCTAGGCTGTATTCAAGAGAAAGATTAGAAACATTGTCAAATTGCTGGCAGAATAAAGGCAAAGATGGCGTTTACTCCACCGACAAGCCTGGCTCTTAAATAAATGAATGAAGAAGCTGCCTGCGACTTCGAACGCAATTATCATCATATCTTGTTAAACTAAGATATCTTAAAATTATTTGTACAGCCTATGTATTATTCTGTGCCAGTAACAACATTGTAAAGTTTCATTAAAATCTTTTTACTGATTTTTGCGTGAAAGAGTAACAAACATCCTCATCCGATCAATCAAATACTTTACTAACTGATCGTCAAACCGATCTGAGTTTTGTTGCAATCCTAATGCTATTCTTTAAATTATCTATAAGATCCTATATTCGACTTAAAACAAGCAAAGACAAACATCCTACAATCTTTAACAAAGTCTTAGGGTCAAACTCGTGAAATGCCTGTAGTTAACTTTCGCCTATCCCGTAATAATGTGTTCCAAATACGGGTAACACAGTACAACTTACAAGACTTTACTTGCGACCCGATCAATATGCTCGGTAATACTTATAAGGTTTTAAGTTAAGTTTTACGGTAGTATTCCCAATTCTGTGAAAGTGCATTGTTCAGCCGTTTTAGGAGTCATGCATTTATTAATAGAAGCTCTTAGGCGCCTTATAGATTTAAAGAGGTTGGTTGCACAGAGTTGCACTTGCATCCTTAAAACATCCTTAAAGGTAGAAACATCTACTTAGCCTGAGCGTATACATACAAAATGTTTGACAAGGCGAACCGAAAAAAGAAAGAAACTCTGATACTTAGATGTCTATTAAATAAAACATCAACTTATTCGTATCTAATTCAACCACTGTAACCTAGTTTAAAGTCCCTACTTTTGCTTTGCAAACATCATATTATTCCTATGGTGTGTAATACGGATCCATAAATCCCTATTTTACTCAAGTGAAGGAGAAAGTTAACGTCAGGTCGTATCAAGAAGTCAAAGCACTGGCAGATAGGCCTAAATGGCGGACGCTCTATCGACAAGTGTCTTACTCTTTTAATGATGATAGGGCTCCAAGAAAAATCTATGTACCTATGATTTTTTTCAAAGTATGACGATTACAATAAGCTAAATAACTAGCTATGCATCACGTGTAAAAAAGTCACTGAACGATGCAAGTACAATGTTCTAATTTACTAAGTACTTACCTACCACAACAAAGAAAGCTAGAGCAACCAAAATACCCTACGTTTCAGTGCCAACACCTACTACTTGCTCATAGCATACTACGAGACGTGAACGCTCCCAAATGGGACCATAGTTCAGTCACCACAATGTAATCAAATGTCAACTGCACGCTAGCTTTATTTGATATAAGTAGTTAGTATTTACGATTGCCCTAGGTCAGTGGTTCCCAATTAGTTTTTGCTGCGTACCACTTTAAAAAAGACCTGAAACCTGCGTACCCCTTATGGGACCAATCACACTAATACTAATATTATAAATGCGAAAGTTTGTGAGTGTGTGTATATGTTTGTTACTTCTTCACGTTCAAACGCGTAGACTAGACCAATTTTGATTAAATTTGGTATACAGGTAGTTGACACTCTGGATTAACATATAGGCTACTTAAACCGCGGGTAACGCCGAGGGGACGCCGAGGGGAGGAGACACATACCCCTTGATACAACTTCACGTACCCCTGAGGGTACGCGTACCACTAATTGGGAACCACCGGCCTAGGTCATTTAATGTTTGAGCTAAGTGAATATTTATTTGATGTTTTAGATAATGGGTAATAGCTGCTTAAGTTCAGGAAAAGGTTAACTTTTATCATATAGTGGCATCACATTAGTGTATTCTTAATATTATAAATGCGATAGGTGTATGTGTTTGTGTACGTATCCATATTTCTTCGTCTTTAATGGCAAAACAGGGCAACGAATTGACGTGATTTTTTAGGTATAGTTACTTGAAGGGATAGACAATGGCAAAGACTACTTTTTGACCCTTTTTATCCTCCTACTTCCCTAAAATTGAAAGTGGAATCTTAATGTTCCAATTAAAGGCAATGTTCCATTTGCCTAAAATCCAAATATAAAGTAAGCGGAGACGCAGACAAGACCTAGTATCCTAGACATTACTATAGGTCTAATAAACTATAGATCTATTTTATAACTTAAACATTTACAACTTAAAAGCGTCATCTGAAATACGACCCTTTTACATAAAATTGCATTACAGCCCTACATAGCAACTGCATACTTAAAACTAAACTTGCAGTGGCAGATTGGCAAGGCGACCTTGGCCCGGATAAAAACAACATTACTAATATAAATTCAGCACTGTAATTTTAATCATTACACAAGCTTTCCTTATGAAACATACGCGATGATTTTTTTTGTTTTATTTGACTTGGTCAAGGTTTCGCGTAACTTAACTAGATAATATATTAGGTTACATGATTTTTAGTTTAGACTTTATGTATCTACTACTTTTTTACATATTTACTTACATAAAAGGCCTGCCCGCGACTTCGTACGTATTTGGGAAACTAATACAGTGTCTTAAAATAAACCTGTGTGTTAATCAGGTGTACTTATAAGCTACCATTTTGAAAAGTTTCATCGAAATCAGTTGAGTAGTTACCGCGCGAAGATGCTCGAACGATCAGTGAACCAAAGCGCTAATTGTGTATAAAACTGAACTGTTATGTAAACGGTTGACGACCTTTTACGACCGTGACTGTTAGCTGTAAATAAAGAGAAACAATTAACTTTTATTCATTGAAAACTGTGAGTTGATGCTATCTATCACGCTTGCACAACTCTTTTTATTCAGATGTTTTAACTTTTTAAATTTTCACTATATTGTGATCAATGGAGAAATGTATGTAAAGGCAAGAAATTTCGAAGAATGGCTCATTTAGTTACTATGAAGCGTAATATATCTGAATCAAATATACTTAAATTAATAGATAACTAAATAACTTTAAAAGATTTCTAGAACACAAAATAATTTTTGAATTTTTTTTTTTTTATTTTTTTTTTTAAACATTGTCTGTTATAAAAACGAAGACTTTATCCTATAGGTTTGGTTCACATCTAACGCAGGATCCGTTGCGTAACGTCAGAACAATCAAATTTATAGAAAAACACTCGACGGTTCACACACAGTCGATGATACGTTAGTCGGTTGAGTGAACGATCGAGATATACCCTTTTGCAACAAATATTTATAGTAACACTAGAGGCTGCCCGCGACGTCGCATTTATCGTCATATCTTGGAAAATAATCATAATATTTTTAAATAATATAGCCTATGTGTTATTCTGAAGTCCAAGCAAAGTTATTGTCAAATTTCATTAAAATCTGTTCTGTAGTTTTTGCGTGAAAGAGTAACAAATATCTATCCATCGGCACAAGCATTGACTTTTATAATATTAAGTGGGATATTTTCGCAAAAATTTCCATCACCGTATTTATTTTAATAACTGCAATGGCTCTTTAGCAATCCACATAGAAATAAGTTAATTTGTCAACGACCTTGCATCGCCTACGTAACGTAAATATCGTTTGAAAGCTGCCCGTAATTTCGTACACTTGCAATAATAAAAATAATTGACGTCATTAAATTAAATCATAGAGTTTGATAAATTATTTTGATCATGCTATTTTTATTTTCGAGTTGAGGTATCGTTCATGAGTACCTGTTTCATTTAGGGTAAAACGGGTAATGCCGGTCAGGAGATAATACCGGTCACTTTACCATTACATACTTAACGGCTAGCTAAACGCACACACACATATAAATTAGGTGGCATGATTGTTCCCGTTCCCCCCGCGCTCATCCCCGCTCAGTTGGTCTAACGCCGCCGGTCAAAGACATTTTTTTTTCTTATGTTGATTGTTCCTAAAATATAATTACTATTGATCTTAATTTTAGTCATTCGATAGCGAAAAAGGCTATATTTTGTTATCTTAAAGTTTAATAAAGATAAGTTGATTATTTTGTGAGTTATTTGTTTTTACCCTTAAGTGACCGACAATACCCGCTCCAACCCTAATAACACATTGACAATGTGTCAGCAATTTAGCCGGTAGACTGTAAGTACTCTAACATAAGCTTTTTATTACCATTCTTTTGATGAAAATCAGACGTCTCACGACGACATGACAAATGTTGTGTCGAGTAAAGCCGATATTCGTCCCTTCTTACACCCTCAAGTGTTGCCAGATCACAAAATTACTTCCCAATTTTTTCAAAAGTTTTGACAATGTGACGACGAAATCTTCCAAACCTTCAGTATAAAATAGCCTATCGGAATCTCGTCTCGATTACCTATACCTTATAAAATGGGATATTTTAAGGCTGTTGATGTTACAAGGCTGCGCGTATGAGTCAGCGAACCAGTTCGAACCGGCTAGACGAGTGGCGCCCGCGCAACTCGCAATGCAGCAAAAATATTGAATCGAGTACATTTGAAAGTGATTGAATGAATTGGAGCGGATTTCTGTTGTATTTTGTTTTTCAAAAAGGTTGGATTAATTTGGGGCACGTGTTGCTTGTTAATTTCATATTTTTATTGTGTCTGACTCTTTCATAGCTTGCTTGGATATAATTTCATTCAATGGCTATAATATCTCTTATTTATAACAGAAATGATCACAGTCATTGATGATTTGCATTCGTTTCCATGGCGTGACGACCTATGCACATTTAAAAATGAAAGATCAAAGAACAAGAAAGCAGCAACTGACAGCATCTGAAGAGAAGCAGAAGCTATTGCCCAGCAGTGGGACGAAACAAGCTAATAAAATAATCGTATTAGACATACCTCTCCTATACTTCTCTTTTTTTTCTGTCTCTATGTATCATCTTACAATAAACTGTTAAATAAATAAACACCTAGCATTTCTCCAAAACCTACTTATAACATATCAATAAAAACAATCAAAGTCGTTGAGGTCACGTTATAGTATCAATGCCCGTATCGATCGGGACACTAAACCGACCTGACATATCACGATATGCTATGTAAGCTATGTTTTACGGGCATGGTGATGACATAACTTTAGTATGATACAGATGTGACATTTCTATGATGCCTAATCAGCAGTTTTAAAGGTTGTATGGAAATATAATAGTATAGTGTTTTGATTGAATCATGTAGGTAGTTGATTGCATTGCATCGCAAATCAAAATTACAAATAAAAAAAAATACAGTTTTAGTACAACTTTGTTATTAGTTTTTAAGCATTTCTAAAATGAAAGTGATCCTAATGGCTGGTTACGGATGGAACGCTAATACTGTCTGTCATATGTGCAACAATATTTTAAATTAAAACAACATAATTTGAAAATATAAAGATGAAACTACTCTTATTCGCATTGTTACGTCGTCATTTCGTCGATTGCGTGCGTGTTAATGTAGTTACCTATTGAAGAAAGAATATATGGGCCATATATTCAGGTGTAGGAAATAAAACACGAGATTCACATACTGTTGCTTGTATTGTTACACGGAAGAAGACGGAAGTATTACTTACAGTGTAAGTAACTAAATTATTGCCAGTAATAAATAAATACATTTTATGTTTTCAACACCTATATGATATCTTGTTTATCATCTATTTTAAGCTTTGTGCGATTCAAGCAAAAGCCCTTTCCACATTTCTCTGGCATAGTCCAACAGGCAATTAATTAATAAATAAATCAACTGAACTTTGTTAAAATTGATTATATAACCAAGTGACCCCTCTATACACTCTGAAATCTATATGACGTCACGTCGTGATAAAGCCCAAATGAAAATTGATGAATGCTATCGATTCTATTAGAAATAGACCGTGTTTTTCAATACACAAACTGAAAACCTCATTTCTGACCTTTTATAAAAGAATAGGGACGCGATTAAGTAATCATTTTGTAATCAGGATCAAATATTGGAGTTAAACGTTTATCGTATCCAGGTCATATACATATTTTTTCCAATAAACATCGTGCTATCTTCTTCTGATTTTTGACAATGACAGAGTCAGCAGTGGGTTACTGTGGGTTGAAGAGAGTAAGCTTTTAAGGACCCTGTCTTTGGAAGGCCAAGTTCATGAAATTTGCTGTTACTGTGCAGTTAAATCATCTTAAGAAGCCCTTTTTAAGTCCCTACAACAGGGGAACATCACGAGCCTATACGAAATTTTCTGATAGTTATGAACAGACTAGAGATGGGCCGAGTACTCGGTTAATACTCGGTACTCGGCGTACTCTGCACGTTTTTCACTACTCGTAATCGGCCGAATAATTCGGTTAAAATGCCGAGTACTCGGTGCAAATAAATCTACCTTGTGCATTGGATCTGCTTGGTAGATCATAGTCTCATTCCTTCTTATGGTACATATTTAGGCTTTTGCCCAGCTAGAGCATTGTTATAAGCTGCTAAAACCATAATTATTTTTAAAAAAAAACATAAACAGTGTTTTATCAATTTTTTTCCTCCTTTGACCTTGCGGTTTATTGGTTTTATTCGAATAATTAGCGGGGTGCAAAGGGAGGGCCGTAACACCGTTTGCTCCCGAACTTGTTAGCGTGCAATTCTACCTACTTCAAGTATACCGAGTAACTCGGCCGAGTACTCGGCTCGGTAAACTTTAAACCGAGTAATACTCGGTACTCGGCTACTCGGTAAAACTGGTACTCGGCCCACCACTAGAACAGACCAATACAACAAAATGTCGTTTAACCAAAACCACATTTGCTCAGAAAACCTAAATTAAAAGCTGAAGTAAGCAAGTAAGCGAGATTTTGTAATATCACCAAGAGAACAGACTCATAATTGCCAAACCATACCTTATTGTTGAGGCATTATGCAAACTTCGCCAAAAGCGATCATGGTAAAACCACAATTTGACTAAAACGTGTTGCTATTACATTGAAAGTTGCCATTTTATATGACATTGTGGTTAGGTATTACTTGAACAATCAAATTAGGTCAAAAGCCTAGTGCCTACAGCAGTGTTGACTTTTTCGCGTAAAATAATAATTCTCCGATACTACTATACGTTTCACTACATACAGATAAAATTTATCTGACAGATATATGTCTACAATGTCATGTTTTATATAGATAGGTTTATCTGTTAGTTAAATTTTATCTGTAGGTAGGCGGTGAAACGGGCCTTAACAGTAAGTTGAAGGAAAGCTTATACGCTTTATATGGCTTTATCATCGCTTTATTACAACTATAGTTGTCACTGTCTTTTTGTCAATAGAGATAGAGTAAGATGGCACATAGGATAAACAACTTAATGAGACTAGTCTGTAGGTAGTAGATAGGAAAACAAGTTAATTTCCCATTTAGGTACAATATTATCTATTGATATGACATAGCGTAACTTCCACGAGTAAAACCCAGACTCCTCCGCCATCTCCTTTCTAAAGATACAATTTAAAAGTGAACCGTCAAGCGAATTGATTAACAAACGCTTTCTTAAATACCTATCCAAAAATAATTATTGATAAAATCATGAAACATCGAATTTCATGTCCATTATACTACCTTCAAAAGTTAAGTTTGTACCTGGTCGGTATGCGTTGTAATACAAATGGGGTTTCAATTAAAGTCGTGCTGATGTTAAAATTGAATCAATGCATTCAATCGATATTTTTCACGGTATTTTCACTCGTACCTAGTAAGGAATGCATTAGAGCACAAGAAACGAGATATTATATCGATTAGATGTAATATCGTTTGGCGTATCGATTTTATCGTCGTTTGCCATGTATTGTTGGTTTTTTATTAAAAATGGTGTAAGACAAAGGTATTTTTTACTTTGCTTGACTGAAGGAGAAAGTTGTGTCAAGTCATATAGCCATATAGTGCTATGTTCATCAATGTATATGTAGAAGAAAGGAGTAGCTAAATCATGATAACTCTTAATATTATAAGCGACAATTTTTTAAACTACAAAACATCTGTCACGGCTCTTTCCCATCGGGGTAGGTAGAGATTCCACATGCTACGATCCAAACTCACCTCCTTCGCTTCATCTTCATTCATCAGTCGCCTCATACCTCATACATCATGTATGAGACTTAGCCTTTAAGCAAGTTCCTAATTTGATCGCAAAACTTTAAAACTAGAATAATTAATTATAAAAAACCGTCAAAGACAACCTAATGATTGACTATAGTGGACCTCCACGAGCTGGTATGATGATGAAGATGATAACCTTGACCCTGATTGTTCTACTGCCAAAAACTACAATGTCCATCAACTAGCAAATACAAAAGCCATTCCAAGGTCTAAAAGCCCTCAAGTGCAAGCGTCGATGGTGACATCAGCACACGGAACAATCGCCCACTCGCCGCCTACGGTAAAGGCTTTGGTTTAGGATTGTTGTATGGATGTAGCGGGCTTTCTTTTAAGACTATACATTATCTAATCTAATCTAGCCACTCGTGTCCTACTGCTGGGCAAAGGCCTCTCTCCTCATCCGTCATGACTTTCTGTCTCGATTTGTTAAAAGCCTGAAGAGTCCCACAGTTGGGCAAAGGCGTCTTTCTGCTTTTATTATTATCAAGGCTGAAGTCTTACATAGCTGAGCAAAGGCCGCCCTCAACTTTCTTCAGCATTAGACGATCCCTTATTTTGCTGATTCAATCTAATCGGGGGTAAAACAGTCAAGTTCGTCTCTTTATTGCGTTCGTGGTGTGCCGCATTTTCTTTTTAGATAAATAGATCAAAGTTGCTAGGAAAAAGTTACATATAGTCAAGACGATCTAGTCTAGAGAGCCCGCTTCAAAATTCATGACGCAATTTGGATTAAATGACAAATATGGGTACTAGGTACCCATAGTACCTTTCTATTTGAGACATCGGTTGTTCTTAAATAGAGTGCCTATTTACAACGTAAACGCGAGACAGAGTCTTATAATACGAACAAAAAATTGTGTGTTTTAACATAAGAATAATAAGATGTATAAGATAAGATAGAGAATATTATACGTACGAATTAAAAACAATTTTGTATATTTTAGAGCTTCACTTCCCTTCATATATAATTTAAATAAATTTCACGCTCTATTAACTACTATAACCGCATCCTTACATATGATATACGGCCGCAAAACATAGCACCTAGAGATTTATAGCAAGGCAACTTTACTATAAAACATTATCTAATAAAGAGCTATTAGATAGTTCCACCGACTTAACATATTATTATCTGTATTGAGGAATGTTAAACATTCTCCATAAGTTTCTATTGATCTTTATTTTATGAATGATAATACAAGTGAAAGGAATTGTAAGATTCATAATATTTAGTCTCAATCACAAAGATCTTGTTGTACAAAAGAATGTTAAATTAATTAATTCTTCTTATTATTTAATAAAGACATGGCGTTTATAATCCATGGAGGTTTAAAACCACTGCAGCTGGCTATATATTAATAATAATTTGTATGTATGTTTTTTAACCTTAAGATAATAAGGACCGATCTTTGTCTAGATTAGAAAATGAAAGCCAGCAAAAAAATGGAATATTTCAATCTTCAATCCACAATCCTCATTCTGAAATGTAATTTATACTTTTGTGTAACGTAGTCATCACATAGGAGACCTGATTTATCAGTAAACTGACAAAAACACAAACCTATAATCTGTTCTCTATATAAAAACTCCCTAACACATTACATTACATCAAAATCTCAGCAATAACACTGGACACTATTAAGAATCTATTACGACTGCATGCGCGTGGGCATAGATCGTAAATCATAAGTATAGCCACAGTATAGCAATCGCGCATGTCAGATCGACTTCAATGCGATATTGTCAAAGGATAATGTTATGACTGTATAAAACTAAGTGCGGTTGGAATGTTAATAGTATATCTAGTTGAATATTATGTTTATGACTGATTTAAAATTGATATTGTTTCAATTTATGATGAAAGTCAAGGGACATCTGGCCATGAAACTGACTCCCCAAGAAACATGGGTCGAAATGAGAAGCCTATGTCCAGCAATGGACGCCCTACGGTAGACGATAATGAAGTGTTTCATAATTATATTGTGATTAATGGGGATGATGACTACATTAAAAATTCAAAAAATAATTAGTCCGTCTTTTAGGCTATTAAAAAATATTTGAAACACATTTTTTACCTGATCAAATACCTACATAAATAAATACAAAGATACAGAGCATCAAAGTTATGGAATGGCGTCACTCCTCGGTTAAAATCTTACTAAGGCGTGACGTCACGAGCAACTTTAACCCAGTGTATCTTTGCCATTTTTAGTTTATGAGAAAAAAGAAAAAATACGTGTCGAATATTTTAAAATAATCTATGTGAGGGACAAATTTTTTTTTTTGTCATCATGCCCATTCAATGTAGGACAGTATTGATAAGAAACATCATCATAATCATCTCAACCTATAGCTGCCCACTGATGAGCATATGCCTTTTCAATGATTCTCCAACGCGACCTATTCAAAGCCACCAACAAGACAAGACCCCGCGGTTTTTACTAGGTTATCGGTCTGGCATGCTTATGTGATAAATATAATGCTTATGAAAAGATTACATACATACATAAATACATATCACTCACGCCTCTCTCCTATTGTGGCAGGCAGAGACACGGACAGGTGAAAATATAAGTTTAAAAAAAAATACTAGACTAATACCATAAACTTAAAAAAAAAAAACATATTTGCTAGCATTATAACATCTAGTGACCAGTTCAATGTACACAGGTCGTTTATCCCAATCGTCTGTAGTCGTTTGCGCCAATTAGCGCCGTCAACTTTGTTCAGCGGTTAGCGTTGTTGACGAGTTGACTCATCGGCTCGTTTACGTCAATTTCATTCGAATTTGTGGACTTGTCCGTGGATTTGTTTGGAGAATAGATGTACTTATGATCCAGGTTTTTATCTTTGGATCGAACAGATACGTCAATTTCATTCGGATTTGTGGACTTGTCCGTGGATTTGTTTGGAGGTATACTAATTATATAGCTTATTTTATTCAAGGGATTGTTCCGATATCTACTCATGTGACAAAAAAACGAAAAAGCGAGAGGTAGTCAAAAGAGAAAGAAGGGAAGAGATATCAAAGAATTCCAAATAATGGAATTAACTTAAAAGACCAATCCTTGCCTAGTTTACTTCACTTTATGATGTGTTAACCTCACTAAAGCCTCTTTTTAATTAAAACACACCCGTCATAACCCTTTCAAATATAAAATCTTTAAAAAACCAGGTCAAAATGCCCATTAATAACTCCCCAAACAAATCTTTGAAATGAAAAGCAGACTAAACACTTCAGTTCAATGTTTACAATGAAATCAAGGTCTGAACAACGTACGGATAGTTTAGTAAACATTTGGTAGGAAAAACGTTTCATTTCTTTACGACCGGTGTTAACTCATCATTTTGAATCGGATTCGTATAATAGGTCAAGGTTTGGACTCACTAAATAACGTTAGGAAGAAATTCATCTGGCAGTAGTTTTAGGCTACTAAATGAAAAGAAAGATAAAAAAAAACATAATAAAAAACAAAATAAAAACTGTAGCATAGTTACATATCAGTTCAGGCGGCAACGAAAATGATAACACAAGATAGACATTTTTGTCATATAAGATAAGATATCTTATCTGGCCATCGCTGTCCCACTGCTGGGCAAAGGCCTCTCTCCTCTTCTTCCATGATTCCCTATCTTGGGCTACCTCTGCCCAGACATCTAAGAAGGCGTCCAGCTCATCTCGCCACCTTTTTCTGTGGTCTGCCGCGAGGTCTTTTGGCTGTTGTCATATAATGCCGTGAAAAATCTTTGTCACGGATATCTCACGTAAGAGTAATGACGTCATTATGAGATATAATGACGCTAGATAACTCTCACGGTGCATAAGCTAAGCCTGCTGAAGGAAACAACAGTACAGTCAAAACCATCACGATAATATTGAAAAAAAACTAGCGCACGCTAACAGATCATTCAACTGAACAATTGCAAAATTATTTGCATAAATAATACACCTATGATTATGACACATCGAGTCGTGACATTTAATATAATGTATTCAAATAGTAGTACATAAAAACATACGTATTTATACATATGTACCTTTATGTTTTTACCACTATTATTATAGCGTTTTATCCTTTACTACGGGCAGAGGAAGCGACCGTCCGTAATGAAAAATGTTCAAGGAGGCCTTTGTCCAGTAGTGTGACAGTTTAAGCTCTTAATAATAATGATAAGATATGAAAATGTTGTCAAAACTTCTCACCGAATCCTCGCCATAACACCACCGATATAATTCCGTAAATAAACCAAAATAAGCTTGCAAAACGTTTACTAAATTCAAGTACCATTATCTATAATGTTTAAAGAAGCACTGTAAGTAAACACAAGGCTGTCCAGTTTGTTTAGTATGGGTTTGTGTGGGCGGGAAGATCCGCTGATCTGTAGATAAGCATTTAATTTGCTAAGATAATAATTTTGTGTTCGAAAACTTGAAGCTTCTGTATTTGTGGATTATGTATTTCCAATCGAGATTAGCCCATACATGTCTTGTAGGTTACTAGGTACTTAGAATACCTATCAACAGAAACATGGAAGAAAATACGACTCTAGTAGCTTTGTCATCGCAGATTATATCCTAAACATATTGTATTTCAATCTATAAGTAAGAAAAGGAGCATATCTTTTTTCTAGATGAAGAGATATGAGACTAAAAGGATATAATTAAGGATGTTTAATATGTTAGAGGACTGTATCCTGTATGTAAAAATGGATTTAATTACATGAGAAGTGTTAAGAAATATCGAAGCCATATTAGGCCAATTGCTGCCAATTGGTGGAAGAAGACGAGAGGTAGCATAGGTAAATAGCAACAACAAAAACCATTGCAACTATACCAGTCCATCTCATTATTGCAAAACTTGGTGCATGATCACGGACCAGTTTCATGAGGTTTGTAACGAGCATGTCTTGCGCCAGACCACGTGGGCGAGCCGAAGTTTGACGAAGACGGCCCGAAAGTTGCCGAACTAGCATTGACTAATCCAGTAGTAATCAAGAGTTAGGTACCAATTGAATAAATGCTTCATTCGAATTTATATAATGGTTTTGAAGAACACATTTGATGAAATAAATCGGTTTTCAATTGATTTTTGGTTATAATCTTCTAAAGATTTTTTTTTAGCTTTTATAATGTGGTTATTATTTGGTCTTTTATTACCCGAAACAGAAGTTATCTATCTCTATCTCTATCCGGCCGATTCCGGCCATGGCGACCACTTCGACTCCTATAGGTCAGTTTGGCGCTCGTGCGCTCTCATGTGGCTTGTGTAGCCTATCTTTGAGACAAAGTTCCGTGCACATTGTGGGCAGGTAAGAACGCCGTTGTCAAAATTGTATATGATGGCAGCAGGTGGCCGAGCCTTCGAAACAGAAGTTAGTATAGCTCGTGAAAAACTTTTCCTATAAGAAAGATATTACTTTCAAAATACTTTAAATAGTAACGTAAGCCTCTATTTGTCACATAATTACAGTTACAAACATACTGAAACTAGATCACGAGTCCAATCATAACCAAAACAATTTTTTGCAACTAAATCCTTTCACAATCGAAGACATCGATCAAATCTCAATTTACATATAATGTCAACACACCAATTACTTTAAAAAATACAGTAGAGTCTATTAGGTTTAATATCTAAATAAATAAATAACATTTTACAAAGGGCCTCGCATCTTGTGACCAAAAGCGACATAAAAAATATCTAAAGAACAATTTTTAATAGGTCACAAGTTTGTCACTAAAGAAGGTGCAGTGAAAATTTTACCTCATTTTGCAATCAGAAACTTTGTATGACACGATAAGTAAATGTACTTTTACTTCATTTCATTCATAATTTTAGAGCCAGGCTCTTGTCGGTGGAGTAAACGCCATCTTTGCCTTTCCTCTGCCAGCAATTTGACTTCTAGATACGACGCGACGTCAATTTTGTCTTCCACTTGACTTGAGAGAATTTTTCTAAATACATACATATCCGTCACGCCTCTCTCCCATTGGGGTAGGCAGAGACCACTTCCTTCCACTTGCTTACTTTGATTTTTCTAAATAAACGAAATAAATAAATAAGATTGACGTAACGTAAACCATATCCTTATAGAAATAAATATCAATGGAATGCGAGACGTAAATAGTCAAAGGGGAGACTTTCGATTTTGATCTTACGTCATTTAGGATCGCGTGGGATGACGACAAATAAAGTAATGATTGAGTATTTGAATCTGTATAAGTATTGTTGAGATGTCGAGACGAGTGGGTACTATGTTTTAGGAAAGAGACATGTTTTAACAACGGGATAATGATGTAGTGTGATGGAAGGCCTTTAAATAATGTTTCAAAATCAAAGGTTTCTTTAATTCTAGTTCCTTAATCTGTAATATGTAATCATCGCAAATCGTGCTGTCTCAGCGTAAAATTAATAAGTGTAAAAGACAGAATTACGTGATGACTGATAGATATCAACATTTAATGATCAGTGGTCTCTGCCTACCCCTATGGTAAAGAGCGGCGTTAAAAGAATTTGTAGTACACTAAACTATTTTTTTTTAACTTGAAGAAATGTGTATACTTTGCTATTGATTGAATTCAAACTTTTGTTTTATAATATTTATTGATAAGCCTCCTTTCCAATTATTTCCTACCCACTTAGAAATAATACTCTAATAGCCTAATCTTCTTGTCAACAAGCCTGCATTAACTGAATACTAAAATACACAAAGTACTAGGTTTTAAGGCCACTAAAATGGGCTGAATGGAAAGTAAACCAGTACGTATCTATTTACTTTTACTGCAAATCGATAAGACGCCTTTCGGTTTATAATAACGTTAGGAGATACCTACTCCTCCTACTACCATACTCGGTAATAGTTTTACAATTTGGTTGAAGAAAAAAATAGGTAGTGTAGTCCTACTTTTTTACTAGCATTAAATGCGCGGTAATTTTTTTTTCTCTTTACATCTGAAAACATAATAATGGCTCAGTATAAAGCCACTTATGTCCCATTGCTGGGCAAAGGCCTCTCTCCTTATCTGCCATGACTTTCTGTCTCGACCTTCCTCCGCCCAGGTAATCAAGAGAATACTTAACATATTTTAATATTGATAAAATTATATTTTAAAGCCGGTACAAGTCTGCCATAAAAACAACACATAAGAAAAATCTTCAAAAGTTTAAAACTAATTTAACCTATAATAAAATCTATGCAATAGATATTTTATAGCCGGCAAAT
This sequence comes from Anarsia innoxiella, assembly GCA_947563765.1. Taxonomy (NCBI): domain Eukaryota; kingdom Metazoa; phylum Arthropoda; class Insecta; order Lepidoptera; family Gelechiidae; genus Anarsia; species Anarsia innoxiella. Next base: position 1,463,703 of record OX387393.1, read on the forward strand.
GGCTGCCACAAAAACAATACATTAGAAAACATCTTTTAAATACAAAATTTTAAACTTTGAAATTAAATTTTAAACTACAATTTAACCTACGCAAATAACAACTCAATATATACAACGATATGGTTCAAATAAATCATTCTACACGACTTAGCTTCACCAGTAATACTCATAACTGTAGTCTAAGTACGTACTGGGGCCGAGGGAATCCGTTTGTGACTCATGCGCAGCGAACGTACAGTTGCTTCATATTTTAAAGTATTTATTCGTGAACATTTTCGTTTGGACGTTGCGAATTTGTAGCGTTATGGACTTTGGTTTCGTATTCATTAAATCGCGCTTTTGAGTAGAATCTTGGAGTTACTTTCAGGAGATTTGCAAATAGATGTATTGCCGTTATAGTTTTAGTCTGTTTTTACCGCAAAATACGTACTTTTAATTTTGTATTAAAAATATTTTTGTAATTGATAATTTATCTTACAAAAAGAAAGAGGACATAGAAAGAAAGTCACAATTCAAAACAACTTAATAATAGTATGTATACTTGCTTCTCTTGTTGGTTCTCCTTGTAAGGTTATTTTCTAAGATAAAATGATCAGATACTGATAAAAAATGATTACAAGTATGTAAAAACATACACGATATCATTGAATCATAATACCGTTGCACTTTACATAGGAAACCAAAACTCTTATCTCTGACTATCTCAACGCACAATCTTCTTAAAAATTTCTGATATCATACTTAGCCTAAGTATAACCTAAGTAATCCTAAGTATAAGCCTAAGTAACTTAGGTATACTATACAAACGTGGAAAATTATCAACTATGACACAAACAGTTAATTATAATGTGTAATACGTGAATGGAGATTCTTTGTTTCAATTATCTATACGACGCAATTTAATGCAAGTTTATTTGATCTCATTTCTCGTTTAATGATTACTCATTTTTAAGACGAAAAAGTGTGTCATGGAGTACTCAAAAACAATCACGAATAAAATGTTATTATAGAATTTAGGAAACTCACACACAGTATTTACAGTTTCCTGCAGCTTCAAGTAAGAATTATATAAATTTATTGTCTAGGACATGATTTAGATTCAGGTACTTCATCCAATGGTAAACACATCGGCAAACCATAATATGTGGGCGATGGATGGGCAGGTAGTTTGTCAACAAATGAGTCGTCATATCTTATGTATCTTCAAGTACATTCTATAAAATATCTTAGACCAACTAGTTTGAAACGTTTCTAACGATGACGACGACGAACGAAAGACACAACTCAAAAGTGTGTTCTTGGCTTTAGACAGACAGTACTACAATTTCCACTATAAACAGACGATAGAAAAGACAGGAGATTGAAACCTTCAAGAGGAAACAGTTTCCAACTAGATCCTAGAGTATGAATGTTTGAAAAAGATATACGATTCAACAACGCTAGCATTTTAGCTTATCGAATTATCTTCTTTATCTAGATAGGTAGTAAGTTTAAAGGACAGAATGACAGATGACGAAATTAATGAGACGTCATATTGTGCTAATAGAAGTGGAATCTGCTAAACAATAATGATTGATACAAGCTGATTTCATCACCGAAAATGAAAGCAAAAAAAGATTAAAATTCATTTGAAAAAATCCAAAATTTCTTACGAAAAACATACGTTAACAAAACTTCAATCTTATTTAATAACCTAGAGTTAAATTAAATCAAGTACCGACTTGAAATGCCCTCTAAAAATAACAATCGCGTACGAGTGGGGCCCTCAGATCGATGACATAACCTTGGTCCGTGGGCGACCCAGTCAGGAAGTGAACTTGCTACCAAACTAGCATGCGAAACTAAGTTGAGACTAGCGAAGCATGGTGAATTTTGTTGCTTAGATTTTAATGTAGTGACAATAATTTACTCTCCTTTTGGATTTGACGTAGTCGATTAAAAATATAGCCTTGCGCTGTTATAACATGAAGACAACGTGAATAATAGGAGAGATCGTTGTCAATTTCAGCTTAGAGCATAAGTTTTAAGACAAAAGTTCACTGCTTTAATTTTACCGTAAAATCGAAAAGAGCATTTCCATAATTGGATATTTTTTTCGTAAGTACACAATAACGTCAGCAAGTGAAGTGTCAAACACAGAAATAATCCCAATTTTCTGTTCTAAAATTTCTCGTCGCTTCTTACGACATCAACATAAAAGATCAACCTTATTTTCTACAAAAAAAAAGAAAAAAATTGTAGAAATATAAAATTTCTACAAATTCGTAACCGGTAACAAGAATTGATTAACTACTTGACCTTGAAAAACATTTCAGGACCACCATAGCACTATGAAGCCGATTATAAACTCTACAAGGGCAGGGTTCCTTTAAACTGATCATTAATTCACTCGTAACATCACTCTATTTATTACTACGCGTGTTTATATTAACTGCATCCTGTGTATGGGGATTACTACAGTTAAATCCTATTGGATTATGTTACTTGTAGGTTCTTTAGAATATTTGTCTTCCAGAGTTACGAGGTTCATTTTCATACTATTATGATAATTTAGAGTTCTGTACTATTAGAATAGGTTCCATTCGTACTGTAAAGTCGAATTTGGCAAAACATTCTTATTGAATAGACATATCGCACTCCTGACTTGGGGACAGTCACCCCTGCTCTTTCATCCCTGCATTTTACTGCCATGTCAAGTACTATTATTACTTTCAAAAACGCCTTTGTTGATGTTGAGACAGTAAACCGTACGTGTACCTAACTTCTGCTTTTCGATGCGCTATGTGTGTTTTATTCTGTTAGGAATTAAGAATTTAACACAAAAATATTACAATGATGAGGCATGCTTCAATTCAGTAGCCTTTCTACTTAAAAAATAATGCTAAGTACACAGTACAATGTTACTATACAGAAAAAGAATCATTTTCATGAAAAATTGCTTTAGTTTTATTTAACTTACTAGATGCTGCCCACGACCTTGTACGCGTTTATCGTCATATCAAGGAAAAAGTAATGATATCTCAAAATAATATAGCCCATGTGTTATTCTGATGTATAAGCTACAATATTGCCAAATTTCATCAAAATCTCTTCAGTAGTTTTTGCGTGAAAGAGAAACAAACATCCGTACATCGGCACAAACATTGACATTTATAATATTAGTAGGATTATCCCAATAATTGAATCCAAATAGGACAAATTTTATTGTATTTTTCATAAACTTTTTCAGTGCTTAAAAATCGCAAGAAAATGCCGACCTGGATACGCAAAGCGAAAATGCCGGTCGCCGAAAATGGCTGAATAAGAATTAAATTGTTGTTTTATTTTAATACTAAGCCTATAGTAACGTAAGCGCGCGCGCATCACCGTATAAGGAGAGCGCAAGGCCGAGACAGCCTCGACTTGCCGCCTTATTTCAATCTACTTAAGATTCAATTGGATTATTTGTGTTTTGGTCTCAAATGATTATTGTTCTTCAGACAAATTGATAATCTTATTGGATTACTATTTAGTTACGGTATTTTTAGTAGGTTTAATACAAACTGGTTGCTAGAAAAGATGTTTTACTCGGTCAAAGAATTCCTAGACGAAAGACACAATTAGGTGAAAGTACTTAAGTAATTGTTATCATTTAATATTTAATTGTCTTGTTTTATTAATTTTGTTCTTCATTTTTTTTTATAATTCTATTTTATATGTTTGTGTTTGTAAAATATAAATCTATTATTTAACTTTTGCATGCTGCGATTGTAGTAGAACTTAAGAGCTCTTTTTATAATCTTACCACCAATAATGTAATATTTACTGTTCATGCAAATAAACGCTTTGACTGAAAAATCAAGTAGATTTCTGAAATAACCACCTATGTACATTATTTTAATTATATTTCAGTTGAAAATTTCAAATGAATATCCAAAAGAGCAGAAACCAAAATCACAACTTAATTCAGTGAACTTTAAGCTTTTTACCGAATACTGGCTTCTATGAGTAGGTAATGTTGATGATGTGTGATATGATAGATAAAAATTAAATGTTATTTTATTTTCAGTTAGCAATGAACTGTTTTACTTAATTGAATAGTGCTTTACTAGACATTGATGTAGGAAGGTACAACAGAGTTGAAACTTAAATCCTAAATGCAAGATCTAATTGGAGTTATGAACGATTCACAGTTACAAGTCCTAACAGGAAGAAATACAGATAAATGTAGGTACCTGTTTCTATGCTTGCATGTGAATTTGTTTCACAGAAAATTTTACTTACATTAATGTAGGATTTTAATTCAATTTTTTGTTTCAAACATATGGGCTTCGACTGATAAGTCATACATAATATCAAGTTGGTTACTGAACATCTAGTTAATGGGCAGTATTTTTCTGATACAGCCAGAAATACATAGTATTTAATAGTAAAAAGGCGTGTTAAGAAAACTTTATGTGTATTAAAAATAATATAAGTCCAACTTCTGTTTTATGAGACCCATTTAAAAACTCATTTATGAAAAATGTTTAAGAGCACTGATTTAATTCCAAAAGTCTTTATTCTAGAAAAAACCTACAAATGTTGAACAGGTTATGAGAGTGTTAAAGTGAAACCATTGTTTCCTAAAGCTACAAGATTTAGAAGGTTCAAATATTCAAGAAAAGTGTTTTATTCTGATATGACACTGAATTTCACTCTCACCACTGCAATGACTAAACAAATAAAGAACATTTCATAGAAAAATACAGCAGTTTCTTCACAGAAACCCACGACTTATCGCTTTTAAGGAGATTGTTGCCGAAAACAACAGTTGAATCATTGAATTGTGAATCATTCGGCATAAGTTTTGACTGGCAGAGATTGGCACTCGGCGCAACGCTCAAGCTGCCCAGCTATGCGGAAACAAGAGAAACCGTCTCCTAATGTAGGTAACATCAAACTTAGATTCTACTCACCATCTGTTCTCTTTATGTTGATGTTGATTCCAGATTGAATCTTTATCGAGCTGTCATCCATTTTCGCACAATTTTATGCACCACGTACACTATAGAACATTATTTCTCAATGAACCTAGGTTCAAAAATAGTCTAACACTTTCGGAAAATACACATGAGAACCGGTGATTATTACAAATAAATTTCTACACCCAGATTGACAGTTATATCGAGCTAGCTACACACTTCAGACTGCAACGTTTGAAATTTGTTTCACTACAACAGTCAAATCAATCACTTTACTTTCTTTTACTACTAGCTAATGTAATTGATTTGAAAATTGTTAAGTATAATGAAACTAGAAACGGAAAAAAGCACGAATGTTTCAAATTATTTCGGTTATAACACGAAAATCCAAAAAATTATCTGTCTGAACACCAATGCGTCGAAAATTGCTGTTTGTATTGCCAGGGCAAAAAACAGTCTCACTCAATTTGACTCCGATGAATGCGTTCAAATTAAAAATTGTTATAATCGATCGACTAAAGGGTCAGTATGATAATAAGTACAACACTTGTCCATAGACAAAATAACAGTTATTAGTGTAGCCAATTATCAAAAATAATTCGTTCTTATTCTTATTCTTATTCTTATCTAGCCGTTGTTGTCCCACTGCTGGGCAAAGGCCTCTCTCCTCCTTCTCCATGATTCTCTATCCCGCGCCGCCTCTGCCCAGTCGTTCGTGAAGGCGTGCAGCTCATCTCGCCACCTTTTCCGTGGTCTGCCGCGAGGTCTTTTGGCGTTTGGTTGCCATTGGGTTAATGTGATTGCCCAGAGATCGTTTGGCATGCGGCAGACGTGACCGGCCCAATCCCACTTTAGCTTGGCAGCTGTCTTTACCACATCAGCAATACGTGTCCTGGAGCGCAGTATGGTGTTTCTTACTTTATCAGTAAGCTTTACACCAAGCATACTGCGCTCCATGGCGCGTTGGCAAACCCCGAGTCGAGACCTTTGTGCTTCAGTCAAAGACCAAGTTTGAGCACCGTATGTTAATATAGGAAGAATGCACATGTCCACGAGTTTACGCTTGAGCGTTAAAGGAAGGTCGCCTTTTAGATATTCCTTCATAGACCAATAGCTCTTCCAGGCGTTTTCGGTGCGTCGTGCAACTTCTTTGTCTTGTCGCGCCTGGAAAGAGACTATTTGGCCTAGGTAGACATACTCGTGGACATATTCCATTCTTCCGCCGTCGACTGTAACCAGTCGTTGTATGCTGTTAGTCATCAACTTGGTCTTTGACTTATTCATTTCTAGTCCAACATCAAGGCTCGCCTGGCTGAGTTCTTGTATCATTTGCTCCAGTTCAGTCGCTGAGGATGAAAACAAGATGATGTCATCGGCAAAGCGGAGATTGGTCAGTCTTCTACCACCTATATCCACACCTCGATTTGTCCACTGCGTTGAGAGGTTTTGAAAAACTTCTTCTAGCGGGCTAGTAAAAAGTTTGGGTGACAATGGATCTCCCTGTTTGACGCCTTTGTGTATATGAAATATTGGTCCGGAAGATTCTAGTTTAATGGAGGCAGTGCTATTTGTGTATATTATTTTTAAAAGATTAATGTAAACCTGGTCTATGTTTTGTTTGTGTAAGGCGTCGAACATGGAGGAGTGTTTTAAACTGTCGAAGGCTTTGGAGTAATCTATGAATGCTAGGTATATCGGAAGTTTGAACTCTAAATGTTTCTCTATAACTTGATTCAGGGTGTGGAGGTGGTCGGTGGTGGAGAGTCCCGGACGGAAGCCTGCTTGTTCGGGGGGTTGATATTGGTCGAGCTGTTTAGATATTCTATGTTCAATAACTTTGATGAATAACTTATACAAGTGCGATACTAAACTGATCGGTCTATAATTATTTATATCTGATTTGTCCCCTTTTTTGTGTAATAGAATTATATTGGAGTGACAAAAGTTATCTGGAAGTTTGCCTGATACTAATATTGCGTTGAAAAGTTCTGTGATATGCGAAAGTAGAGTGGGTTCCCCTATTCTAAGAGCCTCTGTGGTTATGCCATCTTCGCCTGGAGATCGGCTGTATTTCATTTTGCTAAGTGCTACGTGGATTTCTAATGGTGTTATTAATGGAACAGAATTGGAATATTGGTAGTCTATAAAATCTTGCATATGGTTAGGGTTAGAATAGAGGTTTTGGTAAAAATCGGTACTAATTTCAATAATTTTGTCTCGGTTTCCATGTTTTACTCCTTCGTTGTCTCTAAGGCAGGTTATCCAAGATTTCCCTTTTGTCACTCCTCGTTTTGCTATGCGTAGAGATCGATTTAGCTCAAGTGCATGTTTTATTTGTGTTGTATTATGGTTTCTTAAGTCTTTTCTAATGCTTCTCTTGACTTGTTTATCAATCGTTCTAAATTCCTGACCTGTTACATTATATCTATATTTTTCCCTATCTTCTATTAATTTTAGTGATTGTTTCGATAGCTTTCTAATGTTATTCTTTGTATTTTTAATTTTATTACTTGCTATTTTTATAACTGTCTCTAATTTTTTAAATTGTCTTTTAACATTATTTTCTGCGTCTGTATCTGAATCTACTTCTGTATTTAATAGTTCAAAAGAATTCTTCAGTTCTAGGTTAAATTGGTCGCTATGTGCTATCAAAACTTGTTTATCTATTCTTTTAATATTTGCTTTAAATCGTTTTTCTCTTAGTAGTTTTTTGTTCAGGTTTAGTTTCATTCTTACCGGTCTGTGATCAGAGCTAAAAAGAATTTTGTTTATAGTTTCTATATTTCTAACAATTTGTATGTTGGAGCATAAAACGAAGTCGATCTCATTTTTGGTGTATCCATTCGGTGATATCCAGGTCCAGCGTCTGTGTGCCTTTTTATAAAAGAAACTATTACCCAAGCAAAGCTGTTGGCCGAAGGCAAATTGGAGCAGGCGGGTCCCTCGATCGTTGCGGCTACCTAGGCCGTGGAGGCCCATGATGTGAGCATCATCCGAGTCTTGCCTTGGGCCTACTTTGGCGTTAAAGTCTCCTAGAACAAAATTCCAGGTGCCACGATTTTGATCTAATGCTTTGTTTAGTTGATCATAGAATTCCTCTATTTCGTCGTCGGTATGGTCTGACGTTGGCGCGTAAACTTGAGCGATCGTCATTGTTTCCTTTTTAGTGATTCGAAACTTGAGCAGGGCAATTCTCTCAGAGTATGCGATGTTGATTCCAGATTTCGTAACTTGAAATAATTCGTAAAAAATAATTCGTAACTTGAAAAAAACATAGCCGAATTGGGCGAGTTTGGTAGACGCAACTTTGAAACTATTTGAGATAAAAAAGAACTGGGCTAAAATGATGACTTACAAAAAGTTACTTTGATTGATGTTTCTTGGATTTTTTTTTTATAATACTGCTATAAGACCTTTATTCCATAACAGAAAAAATCTACAGAAGTACAATAATCGTAAGTTAGCTGGCAACTTTATTACAAGTTGCTAGAGTCTGGCTAACGAAAGTAGATACTGGATTTTTTTGCAAACTTTTTATATGACAACACTAGTGTTCCTACCATCGGATATTTACCCTACAAATTGGGATATTTTAAACAGAAAGTACTTAGGAACAATTAATTCCAAAAAGGCATTTTTAAAACAAACTCATTTTTAACATTTTATAAAATGAGTTTTAAAAATTCGTACGTGTGCTAAAATTGTATTCATCAAAAATAAGTATCGTATGTACGTGTTGGATCATTTCAAGAGCAACACTAAGTCTTAAGTTGGTCTAATAAATATCTTAATTAATTAGGTACACTATTTACTAGAGAAAAACTTGGCAATTTTATTTTAAAGAAATTTATTTTCACCTGTTTTCCGAAAGATTTGGTAAAATCAGAATCAGTATATGGTATCCCTATCTCTAACGCAACAAGATGGCGCATGGCGTGTTGTTGATGTTTCGTTGTGGTTGACTTTAGGGTTGCTATACTGATATTTTTTAAATTTGCCGCGCTTTTTCAGTATCAGCTTTCATTAGCCAGACTCTATTGCTAATGAAATCTGTCAATCAAAAAAATTAGCACAAGGTTTGCCGCAAAAGTAAAAGAAAAAATATTGAATTCCCATAACAAAATAGAATGGAGAATGAATTAAAACTGTCGCACAAAGCAAGGAAACGTATAAAAGAAGTTAAAGCGAAGGCTCGACCCGGTAAGTCGGAAGAAAACCAAACAATTGCTTACCGTATAGAAAGTTGTAAGATTTTAGGCATGTTCTAATTTGTAGTAGCATTGTCGCTTTTCGTTTAAGGCTTTTGTATCCCTCCCTATCATAATCGATAAATACCAATGCCAAGTATATCCAGCCTACATGTATATTTGTTGAAAATGGAAATACAAGTTGTAGTTCTAGAAAGATCCGAAGCTTCGCGTCCTTCCATAAACCGACCTCGATTCATCCAAACGGATATGGCCTTCAGAACTCCCCAATCACCAATATTTACCTAACGCCATGCCTAACTACAATTATCTTTGATAAATCTTCCCTCAGCATTATAGTTTACCTCTCAGTTTGGCCAAAACTAGATGAGACATAGAAAAATATAATGCGATGTATTGCTTGTTAATGTTATTATCTAAAATTTTCTGAGATTAAAAAGATAATGTTGTACTAACAAAGATATCTGAATCGGTATAATTTAGTTCATTTACTTATGAAAATGTAGGTTATGTCTGTGTATAGGCCATACCATGTGTACATAGGCCTATCTTCTGTTTCCTAATTGAGATAGGTATATTAAAATTATCATAATCATTTTAATTTTGATCTATTCACCAAAGCCTTTTCATTTTACCTAATTTGTCTAGTTAATGTTAACAGCAATGAAAACCAAATAATTGTTATTTCAGAATTGAGTGACAAATATCAATGGACAATCCTACAATATGCTAAGAACTTTAAACCATTTTGGGAATGCAACGACAATGTCGACAGAATAGACGTGAACCAAGTCAGCCCTGAAGAATTTATAGAAAAATATGAGAAAATATACAAACCTGTAGTTATAACAAATGTCCAAACAAACTGGCGAGCGAGTCATAAGTGGTTATTAGATAGACTAGCCAAAAAGTATAGGAACCAAAAATTTAAATGTGGCGAAGACAATGAGGGTTATAGTGTTAAGATGAAAATGAAGTATTACGTAGAATACATGAGGACAACGACTGATGATAGTCCGCTTTATATTTTTGATAGTAGTTTTGGTGAGCATCCGCGGAGGAAGAAGCTTCTTGACGATTACGACATCCCGAAATACTTTAGGGATGATTTGTTTAAGTACTGCGGTGAAGAAAGAAGGCCTCCATATCGTTGGTTTGTGATGGGGCCAGAGAGGTCTGGTACGGGCATACATATTGATCCATTAGGTACCAGTGCATGGAATGCTCTAGTGTTTGGCCACAAAAGATGGTGTTTGTTCCCCACACAAACGCCGCGAGAGCTGATCAAGGTGACGGGAGCTATGGGAGGCAAACAGAGGGACGAGGCTATTACGTGGTTCAAGATGATTTACCCAAAGACTCAGGAACCAACATGGCCGAAGCAGTATAAACCTGTAAGGGAACAACCTTAAGTTTATCAAAACCTGCATAATCATGACTTACATTAACTGTTCTTGTTGTATTATTGCCTATAATTTTAATAAATATTTTTTTTCGAATTTCAGATTGAAATACTCCAGGGTCCAGGTGAGACAGTATTTGTTCCAGGAGGCTGGTGGCACGTGGTGCTAAACCTGGACGACACGGTCGCTGTGACCCAGAACTTCTGCAGTCGCACAAACTTCCCCGTCGTATGGCACAAAACGGTGCGAGGCCGACCCAAACTCTCTAAGAAATGGATCAAAGTCCTTGAAGCCAAAGACCCAGAGTTGTTCAACATTGCCAGCCACATGGACTTGAGTGTTAGTACTGGAGTAGCCTCGGATAGTTCCTCAAATAGCAGTTCTTCAAGTAGTGACAGTGACTCCAGCTCCAGTGGAAGTTCAAGTGAAGATGACAGTGGCCAAGAAAGCATCACCGCGCACAAGAAAAAGAGACGAAGGAAACTATAAGATGACCAATGCCTTACATAAATATCATAAATAACCAGCTTAATTTATACATTGACTACCAACCATGTTTTATCATGGAAAATATTTAAATCACTTTTTTGTAGGTATACCACATTCTATTTTACAGTATTCACCAATTAAGGGAACATCTTTATGTTACTCGGTTGTTAGCTATAGTAAAAATATGTAATGCGTAAGCCAATGTTTTGTATTACTAGAACAATTCAAGTTTAATAAGTTTTCCTTTGTGTTCTTAAGAATAGACGACATATTTTGTTAACTAAGGACATAATTTGTTTATGAATAAAGTATTATTTAGCATAATTTTCCTTTGTTTTGTTATTTTAGTTGTCTATTTATAGATCCAAAAATTATTTCTCAATTTCCTAAACAAGAAGCGACATTATTCTAAAGGGAAAATTTAATTAAATGAAGATAAAAATGGAATCTCAATAGGGAAGCAAATTCATTTATTTGTTGACGCTGGGGCCCGAGAGGTTAATAATGTGGGTGGGATGCTGTTAATTATTTACCTACTTAGTAAATTCAGTGCCTTTATTTACCGAAATAACACAATTAACTCATCCATACAAAGAGATCACAATCGAGATTTTATCGTTTAAAGTACAACACTATGTTGTCAATCTAAAAGACTGTCAACTGACTGGCAGAATCGTTGTCTTTGGCTTACGGCAGCCATTTGTTATCCTTGCCAAAGTTTCCGTGAAACTTATCGTCAAAAATGCTGAAATCAACTACTGGCAGACTGGCCAATGTCCTGAAAAGGTCCCTGGTTCCAGCAGTGAGGGTCAGTGCTGTGGTTCCCGCCCGGAAAGCGCACGGAGGTCCAGTGGAGACTGAGGAAGAATTCGACTGCAGGTTATCCTTAGTTTTGACGTTATGTAACTGAAAATTGTGATAATCCATGTTGAAGTTTCTATGTTTTGGGATATTAGACTTCAGATACAAAATTGGCGCTTTCCGGCGTATTATTTTACCCTAACCGCCTTCTGGAACTTCGGAAAATAGCATAAACATTTTTCAGTCGTAGTAGCGTGGACGGTTTCCTATCGGGCGTGATCGATTTTTCTTTGCTTAGATCAAGATTACTGGCGTTGTAACAACTGATAAGGTCTTGAAAATTACAGGGATTTCCAGTTATTTAAACAGTACCTTAACCTTTGTATTGGAGGAGGGATTTATAACCATGTTATTGCTATCTATAGACCATTGTTTCCAAGTGATACCTACCGATAAAATGTAACACAATAACTGGGTTCTTCTGACGTCAACATTCTTGAAATGATTCGTACTACATTACAGGTGTAGTGTTGTGGTTATGTAAAGCATATAAGAGTTTATCTTACTAACTATATTTGTTTCATTTTCCAGATATGAAGCATTCTTCAATAGAAAAGACATCGACGGGTGGGAGATCCGCAAAGCAATGAACGACCTGTGCGGCATGGACCTGGTGCCAGACCCAAGGATCATCAAAGCCGCTCTGGTTGCCTGCAGGCGGGTGAACGACTATGCCCTCGCAGTCAGGATCATTGAAGCGTGCAAAGACAAATGCGGTCCCAAAGTAAATGAAATTTACCCATACATCATTCAGGAAATCAAACCTGTACTCACCGAGCTCGGGATCGACACCCCTGAGGAACTTGGCTACGACAAACCAGAATTAGCTTTAGAAAACGTTTATGGTATTTAAGGTCATCGGTGATAAAATAAGTTGTAGAAAAATTTGTATAATAGTTTTGTTGTCGATTATTTTATTGAATTGTGAGAAACAAGCCTTCTACTCAGCATATTGAATTCAAATCAACAAGCCTGTCTAATGTATAAACCATTAGAGGAATATGTTTGTTGTTTCATTTTTATACATTTGTTTTCATAATTCCTTTTATACTTTATAATCTGTCAGCCTAACTAGCAATAAATACAATGCTCCAAGTTGATTTAGAATTTTTAATTTGTAGCAAAAAACAAGTTTTTGATGAGAAGAAATTAAATTCTGATATGATAACCTTTGAGGAAATAAGACATATTCTTATGTGTAGCTAGGGATAAGAAAAACTTATTCTAGCTTTTGGGTGTTGTGCCTTTTAATTAACTTTCTATCTTGATGTCCAATTGGAAAATTCAGATTAAAAAACATGCCAGTTGCATTCCCCACACAATGAAACCCATTTTGTACGTAAATACTTTAATGATCGCAATATTCACACAGTCATACCAATATTTACAGTCAATTCTTAACAAAATTGTGCTTTCGTATAATAGTTACAATGAAAATCATCAAATTGTTTGGATTAATTCATTAAACATTGCCATAAAATAATGCAGAGAAAACAAAAGAATTTTAAGTTCACATTGCATTCTTTCCTAATACCAGATATTTAACAAATTCACCTATAGATATCGACTTCTATCTATTATTATAACCACCTGATAGCAAACAACTTTAGGTATGTAGTAATATTTCGAGTTTGCGGAGGCTCTTAGAGAAAGTCGTTTGTGACGCGTATAACCACATATTTCAGTAAGTATCTATAGGTAACAGATTAATTAGGTACCTATGTCTTCAAATTACTTATTTAATTTAGAGTTATCCTCTAATAAGTTTTAAACAATGTCTATCAATTTGTCAAGAAATTTTTAATCGATACTTGCATGCTGAGATCTTTGGCAGAAAAAATAATTAATTTTTCGTTTGTACTTTTCTATGAGACTACCTTAATGACTAGACCTAGTTTTTTTTTAATCCTTAGGTTTTAATATAATACCTACCTGGATCTAGATAGGCTCATATACAAAAACATTGATTCGCACGATTGAAAAGTATTACATTAGCTAACAGTATGTCTTATTTCAATTTATTTACACGTATTTGTAAGGATATAATGACGATAAATGACTATACACAAAAATATAGACATGGAAATTAGTTTTACCACGAGAATAAGTTACTTTGAAAAAAAATTGGTTTATAGTTTGCCAGTTAATTAAATGATGGTAGACTAGGTAACGTTTTTTTTAGTTTTTATCAATTTCATCTTTGATTAGGCCGAGGCCCCAGTAGGCAAACTGTTAGCGGCTGACTAGTTTGCGGCGTATCGATTTAGTACGCCCTTCCATATATTTGAAATTGGTGTGTCTACAGTCAGCTAGTTTGCGCTCAATGTACGCAGTTTGCAGCGTTACGCACGCTGACTATCTCAGACAGCGGCTGACTCCGACCAAAACCGGTGATTTCATTGATTTGAGTTTGCAGCTAACTCAAATTTCAGTTCGCCACTTTGCGGCTCACTCAGTCGGCCGCTAACAGTTTGTCTACTGGGGCCACGGCCTCAGGTACTTAACAAAATCTATTTGACTAATTTCAGCGTCAATAATGAATGTATGGAAGGTGGAAGCTGAAATATCTTATAATACAAGTCCCACGCAATACTTTTGTAAAACGAAATCTTATGTATGAGACCTTTTTAAATAGTTTCAAACTTAACACTCGTAATTCGACTAGCATCCTTATGTAAATAGACATAAGAATCTGAATATTTCTTACTTCTATTATGTAAGAACTTGTCAAATCTGTTTAGTGCCAACTTTTTTTACTTCAGATGAATGGTAACGTAATAACCAGTGTTTGGGGACGATCATGTTCTTTGATAATAGTGCTTTTATTATTACTGAACCCCAGAACATTTAACATCGATAATTTTGAGAAGTAAGACTAGGATGTTACGAATAAATTCTGCTAACATTTATAATACAAAAATTACATTAATTTCTGTAATTCACAATCATTTCATTCTTAGACTAGATTTGTCGACGACTAGAGTTTTACAACAAACACCAAATTAAAACAACAACAATTAACAGACTTGCTAACTTAATCCGTAAATAAATTAAAGGAATGTAAAGTTCGAATAAATAATAAAGTTAATTAAATAAATAAGTTATTAAACTCTCTTACAAAAAAAATAACCTGATTTATGTGAAAAAAATATTAATTTGTACAAAATAAAATTAAAATATGGCGTCAATTAAAATATTGCACTAACATGAACATAAAATTTTAATTCTAAAATAAATTAGGTTTTAAGTTAATTTAGGTACTTTTGAAGTCCCATAGACTATGAGCGACGTAATGCTACTTAGATCAAACACTCAAATCATCGTAATAATTAAACTTTTGGACAATTTTTCTATTTATTATAATAATACTCTTTATTAGTTGCACAAAATATTATTTCCTAGAAAGTCTGTTCGTCACTTTCTGTTACTTCAACAAAAAGCGAGACGACATGACACTTCATAGGAGATTTGCGCAACTAGCCTTTCTCATATAGAGACAGGAGGAGAGTAAGTTATTTAATTTTAAAAATTATACGATTTTTAATTACACGAATTACAATTAGACTAATTTCAGCTGGTTTTCGGGTCGTATTTCAGGAAATATTCCCTTTATTTAAATAGCACGAGACCACGTGAAACGCTATAATGTCACATCAAGTAAGAAGCGAACGCCGTAACATACATTTAATGTAAAATTGATACCTATTGTATATATATCCACCGATTAGTATAAACCACGATTAACGACTATCGATTAACGTTTCATACAAAAAATGTTTAACAATGCGTACAAAATGTTCACTACTAGGGTTTTCAATCGAAATAAAACGCATTTCGACTGAAAATTGACCTTAGCTGTTAAATATTGCTTCAAATTATAGGCCTTCTTGTATAATGTGCTTGGAATTGTCAATAGGGATGAAAAATGAAGTATATTCAATAGTTCGGAAAAAGTGGTTCATTACATTTACAGCAGCCCTGACGAAGCTGTTAAAACATCTCATAGGCGCATATTTTTGTTAACATTATAAATTATCATACTTGATTTCATATTTGGTATTTAAAATCAGATAAGTATTAGTTTATAGGTACATTTGTCTCAAGTTTAAACCGGTAGTATGTAATCGTGACGAATTTACGACTTTCTATAGTAGGTACTAAGTCTTCCAATAACGCGCACTGTTTCATTAGTAATTGTATCCTTTATTTGCAAATCAGGCGAACTGTGTATGCCAAGATTTAAGTGCTAAGATACTTTAAAGTTCGCTTTTTTTCCATTGCAATATACTGCAAAAAGGTCCCGTTTATTGTAACAACTCGTCCACTATTACGCAAACCAGATTCAGTAAATTCAAAACGATTATGACGATACAATTTTGTATAAACCGTCATCCAACATCAAAGAGCGTTGCTCTGCGTCTCGATATACTGTGGCGAACCATCGAACTTAGCTCGCGCGGCAGCCGCGTTCTGAATTTAAATTTAAGGGTTGACGCATAAGTGCATTTCGTTTCACGCATGTAAGTATTTATTGACTTAATTTAAAGAATCAATCCCGAAAATCCTGTTCATCAAAAATCCCGAAAACGTGACTGAAATATGGCAGGATCCCGGGATCCCGAGACCGAGATTCCGGGAACGAATCTTCGAGTCATAGGTGATTTGAAACATTGCGATTTTACGCAGGTGTGTTAAACTTAAGTTGCCGCGGTCGCACACCGTCGAACAATATTAAATGGTTCACCGCAGCAAATTGAAACGCGTCTTTTTTTCGTTGTGTATATATCAATCACGATTACAAACACCAGAGTCAAGTAAGTTAGAGCCGTGAGTTGTATACGATGCTCTATGCGCGCTCCATGAGCTGCGCGAGGTCGTCGCTGTGCGGCGCGTGGTGCAGCAGCAGCTAGGAGTCCGCCGCCACGGCCTCGCGCTCCGTCTTCACTTGCTGCTGGAATATCATACCGCCTTGGTAACAAACTATAGCATATTTCTTACTTTCAACATATTAGACTAGTCATAACTCATAAATTTTGGTCAGTCCGCACATAGCACGACTCAAAAGGAACTAATAAACAGCTGGCTTAGCATACGCTCCGTGACAAGACGTTGTCATGAGTTTGTCACGCTTACGTCTCTTTCCATAGTTTTAAATGTGATAAGGACAGTATGACGTGAGATAATTGTCGCGGCACGTATGCTAAGCTTCCTGAAATTGCTAACGTAACGAGTTGCTTCAGCGTCACCGCTATACATTTCCAATTTCCATAGATGTTCGTCCACAAAGCTTATCTGTGCATTAGGTACGCCTAGTTACTCCAACCTGGATATCTAAAACTTTAACTACTACCTACGATATTATAATGTACAGACACAGTCAACCCGTCACGTCCCATTAGTGAGCAAAGAGATCGTAGAGTAAGGAGGGACCTTAATCTCCAATCTCTTCGTCCAGTTCAGCTGTACGCCAAGACCTCCCAATCAGTGAATGCAATGATGGTGTGGCGAATAATTGCAATGTAACTGTTACATACAATATAAGTGCCCAAATCCCACCTCAGCAAACAAAATTATCATTTCTTCAACACAATTCCGAGCTAAAAACACCCGCTTCTCACCCGCTCTATCTTACCATAGCCTTGGTGAGCACGGTGGCGTCCTTGAGACTGAGCACCTGCAGCACCTGCGCCTCTCCTCCGCCTTGCAGCATCACCTGCGCCACTCCACCGCCCATGGAGATAGCTTCCAGAGCTTCGCCGTTGTTGTCCACCTAGGGTTATGAATGTTGGAATAAGTATCATATTTAAGTTAGATATAAAATAAGGAATAAAAATATATTACATAAACTTGCGAATATTGCCGAAAATGACTTATGTAAGTTATAAAATAAGAATTGAAATAATATTTCTTATCTTACTATGCCTTCACGAATAAATTTTGGTTAAGGGGTCAATTTATAATAACGCGCAAAGTCAAAGAGAAGCGTTTTGGATAGATATTCAAAACACTTCGATGCGTTTCGACCCTAAGCTAGTAAGTATAACTTAACCCTAAGGCCCAGAACACACGGTGAAACGCAACTGAAACTGCTAGTTACTTTTGAATTGCATCGAAGTTTCTCTTATAGACTTCTTTAGAAAACCACACACGACGCAACTAGTTTGAAATGTTTCGTTTCAGTTTCAGTTGCGTTGCAGTTGCGTTTCACCGTGTGTTCTGGGTCTCAAGCGAAACAATTTCAACAAACACAAATCAAGCCAAAAATAAATAAAATAATACACACCTTCATGCAGACACAGTGCGAGACAAACTGAAAACCGTGCAGTAAATAAAAACTCAAAATAAAACAAAACTTAGGACATTCACATACGTTTATTGACGTGCTCAACACAACAAAACTACTTGGAATTTCGTATGGGATTCAATAAGGCTATCCACACATTTCCGGGTCAGGGCTATCCGTGTTCAGAGTTGTCCGTTTCACTACAGACTTCTCTTTTTTTTCTGGCTCTATGTACTATCATATTACAATAAACTGTTAAATAAATAAAGACTCTCTAACACGGAGTAGTCTGAACAAGTTCATACAATTTGTATGTAACCGATATTTGCCGTGTTCCATCAGGGACGTGTTCCCGGAAATGTGTGGGTAGTCTTTTAAGCTAGAGACAGACTAGTCCTACGAACGTAACGTTTCGCAATGCATTACGACATCTGATTCTAATCATATTATTTCTACAGGGTGACTTTTAATTAGTGAACGATGGAAAAGGATACGCGTGTACTCGTGATAACAAACAACTTTTACTATGGGGCCAAGGTCAAAGTCATTTAAAAAATTTTGAAGTCCCCATACAAACCGCATCAGCTGATAGTATGGGGGAACAATTTTTTTTTATGATTTTGAAGTTGGCCCCATAGTAAAAGTTGTTTGTTATCACGAGTACATGCATATCCTTTTCCATCGTTCACTAATTAAGTCACCCTATGTAGAGCAGATGTCATACTGCATTGCGGACGTGGAACTAGTATGTTTCTACAATATTTCATTAATAACAACAATTTTTAAAGTTCTATAATCTTTGAATCCCAAAAATACATTTACAAATCAATCAAACGCATCAAATATAAAAAAAAAATAATCACACACAGGATGCACTACAAAAACGGGTAATATTAGACTGAAACATAACACGATATAATACAAAATGATATAGCACTGGTTTCAATTTAAAATTAAAATTATAGAAAAGGCCTATTTCTCAAATTAAAACAATGGTACATTGCCAGCCCATCGCCTAAACAGATAAAGTCATAGACAAAAAATGTTTCTCCTGTTCCCGAAATTTAAGAACAATGGAAACTTATTTCTGAACTTGATGTATATCCGTATTATCTATGCCCGATGTGGTTTTGGCGTGAATAAACTGATTAAATCATCAAGAACAGGAAAGACAATTTTGAACCTAATTCTGAGTATGACTCAAATCGACTTGCTTATCTAAGGATAGCAACTGTAACATTCTATGTTAAAACATACTCAAACTAGTGTGAGATTTGCCAAATATCTCTCCAATATGTAATAATGATGATTCTACATGTTCAAAGAAATAAAACCCGTTTGTTTTTCTTTCATTAAAACACAAATACTCGTAAACTAAAACAGCTTTTAACAAATACTTAACATTGACAGGCAAAATTAAATTGTATATTAGAAAAGGTACCTTACTTCTTACTTTTGGTCATTGTATGAATATTGAATCCCTATTAACCTCTCACATCCCACTGACCCATTATAAACCCAGACACAATAGATTTTCTATTGTTCTTTTTTTTCTGGGATGTGAAAAATTTATATTAAAATTGTCAATGTTTGTGCCAACACGTATAGATGTCACGAAGTTAGTTGCTGCGCAAAAGCCAGTGAACAGATTTTAAATAAAATTGTACAATATTGTAGCTTGCACATCTGCTAGCTTAGCATGGCACTCCGTGACAAGACGTTGTCATGCGTTTGTCACGCTTACGTCTCTGTCTATAGTTTTAAATGTGATAAGGACAGCATACGTGAGATAATTGTCGCGGCACGCCGTGCTAAGCCCCCAGAACGTAGGCTACATTAATTTAAGATATTGCGTAAGTTTTTAATTATTTTAAAATTCGTTTCGTACTCTGCGTTTCAAATGAGAATAGGGTAAAAGTGATGACGTCAAACGTCCGCATTACGTTCGAACGTCAAGAGGGACTGTAAGCGCCAAAACACACGGTGAAACGGAACTGCGACGCAACTGAAACTGCTAGTTACTTTTGAGTCATAGCAGAAAAGTCTATAGCAGAAACTTCGACAACTAGTTTGAATCGTTTCGTTTCAGTTGCGTCGTGTGTGGTTTTCTAAAGAAGTCTATAGAAAAAACTTCGATGCAACTCCAAAGTAACTAGCAGTTTCAGTTGCGTTTCAGTGTGTTCTGGGTCTAATGTGTGCAAAAAAACGAATAGGGTTAATGTTCTATTTTCGACCATGTCCGAATAGTCGACAAGAGTGTTCACTAAGGAAGTATTAGCATACCCAATTTTTAATAGTTCTGATAAGTTTAGGTTCGCGTTTCAACATCTAGAAATTACCTCTATTAGGCCGTGGCCCCAGTAGGCAAACTGTTAGCGGTCGGCTGAGTGAGCCGCAAAGTGGCGAACTGAAAGAGTTAGCTGCAAACTCAAATCAATGAAATCACCGTAATTGCTGGGAGTCGGCCGCTGTCTGAGATAGTCAGCGCGCGTAACGCTGCAAATTGCGTACAGTGAGCGAAAACTAGCTGACTGTGGACACTCCATTTCAAATATATGGAAGGGCGTACTAAATCGATACGCCGCACTATAGACCGAAACTAAAAAACAAGGGACATAGGGCTCAAAGTCGAAAAATCGATCTAAAAAAAATACTATTGGCTAGGAAATGATATTTCTAACAACATTTACCCTTGTGTAAAAAGTCCAAAAATGCGTAGTTTTTGAGAAAAAAAATAATCTTTATTTTTTGTATGGGGAAAAACAGTCTTTATTTTTTTTCTCAAAAACTAGGCCGAAGGCAGGATCGACACTTGGTGTCATGTTAGACTGGATGCTTAAGCCTCGGAAAAAAAATAGACCGCAGCGATATCCGCACGGCCGCGGGTTTGCGGGTATTTTGAAAATTCAAAAAAAAAATTACTGTTTTTCACTAAAAATGGCACTTTGACTTTAAATTATTTAATATCGTGGTAATAAATTCACAAACAATATTTTTTTGATCAATATTTTTGACATTTTTGGGCAAAAAAGCGAAAAATATACAAATACCTATTTTTTAATCTAAGTGAAGAATATCACGAAATTATACATTATAATGATTTTAGTGGTACGCATTTGGTATATATGAGTCTTGTACCTAAGTAAGACTTAATTCTATGCCCCCCCCCCCCTTATAGCAGTTATTCGTTTGCGTACCCAACAGGTAACTGAGCGTTGCTGAGACCCCATGAAGAGTCATAATATGTTTGTGCAATCGTTTTATTATTGTTGTACCTATTATGTACACGTGGTGTATTATTATGATACCCATAAGCATTACTGAGAACCAATGATGAGTCGTATGTTTGTGCAATTTTTTTATTATTATCGTATTATGTACACGTGGTATAAGTATTGAAACCAAAATGATGGGTATGGTAGCCCTGAAAAGGGCTTTACAGACTGTTAGATCAAAGGATCTGGAAGGTTTTCGGACTCGACCAACATATAAGCGGTACTGATAACCAATGGTAAAGGACTCGAAACATAAACAGCCCTTTTCAGGGCTACCATACCCATCATTTTGGTTTCAATACTTATACCACGTGTACATAATACGATAATAATAAAAAAATTGCACAAACATACGACTCATCATTGGTTCTCAGTAATGCTTATGGGTATCATAATAATACACCACGTGTACATAATAGGTACAACAATAATAAAACGATTGCACAAACATATTATGACTCTTCATGGGGTCTCAGCAACGCTCAGTTACCTGTTGGGTACGCAAACGAATAACTGCTATAAGGGGGGGGGGGGCATAGAATTAAGTCTTACTTAGGTACAAGACTCATATATACCAAATGCGTACCACTAAAATCATTATAATGTATAATTTCGTGATTTTCTTTACTTAGATTAAAAAATAGGTATTTGTATATTTTTCGCTTTTTTGCCCAAAAATGTCAAAAATATTGATCAAAAAAATATTGTTTGTGAATTTATTACCACGATATTAAATAATTTAAAGTCAAAGTGCCATTTTTAGTGAAAAACAGTAATTTTTTTTTTGAATTTTCAAAATACCCGCAAACCCGCGGCCGTGCGGATATCGCTGCGGTCTATTTTTTTTCCGAGGCTTAAGCATCCAGTCTAACATGACACCAAGTGTCGATCCTGCCTTCGGCCTAGTTTTTGAGAAAAAAAATAAAGACTGTTTTTCCCCATACAAAAAAATAAAGATTATTTTTTTTCTCAAAAACTACGCATTTTTGGACTTTTTACACAAGGGTAAATGTTGTTAGAAATATCATTTCCTAGCCAATAGTATTTTTTTTAGATCGATTTTTCGACTTTGAGCCCTATGTCCCTTGTTTTTTAGTTTCGGTCTATAGTGCGCCGCAAACTAGTCAGCCGCTAACATTTTGCCTACTGGGGCCACGGTCTTATGGTCGGCCTCTAGTATTTCATAAGGTACCTCTTACCGTTATACTTTACAAATAATTTCAAGCTTACTTAGCATTATACTAGTCTTTGGTCACTTATATTAACTTTTATGCCCTATGATATCAAATTATGTTTATAAGAACTTGGGCTTTTAAAAGGACTAGTGCAACAAAATATATCTTTCTGTGAGTTATTATGCTTAAATCATAGCAAATGGCATCGAACATATTTGTATGGAGCCTGGTATAGTAAAATTCCGGTATCAATTAGACAAAACATCCCCTATGTTCGCATGTCACAATTTTTAAAGTTCTTTCATTTTCAAAGTTCTATATCTCCGAAAGTATATCACTTTTGACATTTGTCCAAAATACTATCGTTTTTTAATAATTTTCTCTATAGATTGACGTTAGTTTCTTCAGTGGCCGCCAACTTTTTTTCTCCATACTAGCTCGAATAGTGGATGTTGAGTCTAATTGATACCGAAAATTTTTCTATACCAATCAGGTTGGATGTTCTTTTATATCTATAACTTTATATCTTCTGAGAAATCTCAGTAGAAGCCCCAGTATACTACAAAATCACCTGCTAACATTCTGTGTTGCCAATTAATCAACTACTTCTAAAATGGTAACTTTTTGTTACAGTTAGCAACATTCATTTATGAATATAGCGTATAGCTTTAAAATTTTAAAAATACTAACAACCTAATAGCTTAATATTGTGGAACATACTTTCGCCTTTAAATTACCTATATAATCAATCATAACACATTTAAACTTTGAAAATAAAACTATGCACATAATGAAAAACATATTTTGAGTAAAAGCCAGTTTCAATCAATAAAGTTGCAGACGAATGCGCGGTTGGGGTGCGGACGCGTTTTTTTTCAGCTATTAAAATGCGCGCGTTTTGCACGCGTTTTGACACATTACAAATAGGAGCGGAGTAGTAGCAGGAAAAGGCGATGATACGCATCATAGCAAAATATTGTGTTTTTTCAATAATTTTGCGTAAACTAGTAATAAAGACTAGCCATATTAAGACTTTATTACTATTTAGTAAGTATGAGTATTTTTATTTGCGTCTTAATAAAAGCAGGTTGATCTTAGTTAATTCTTTGAAAAATCTAAAAATGTTTTAATTTAAGCAAGTTCAGACTAAATTACAGCATAGCTATGGTGGGTCCCTATACACATAGAAGAACATTCAGCTTTACGAACGTGAGGAAGATAGGGCCCTCAGGCTCTTGGACTATGTCAAAACGCGAGTGAAACGCGTGGGCGCGTTTTGGTAGCGGAAAAAAAACGCGTCCGCACCGCAACCGCGCCTTCGCCTGCAATGTCTCTTAATTATAATGACTGTTTCAGTCATTAGTTTAATGTAACATTTGAATTAATGACTATTTTTGCAACTGGTTGGAAGTAAAACTAGTATTGTCACAATTTAGATAAAAAAAGCACAAAAAATAGGTTTCTTTCGAATCATCATTAACTTTTGCTTAAGTTGATAACTTTCATACATTTTTACTAAAATTAACTAAATAAAGCAATCGAAATGTCAAAATAAAGTAATCTGTGCTATGTCAACATTTAACTAAAGGCATAACATGCATTTGGCACAAAATTATCTAGCTCACTAAGTTTTTAATACTAAAATTTAATACGAAATCACTTTTGTCAAAAATGCTGTAGTAAGGTGTACAGCAATTTTGACTTAAATTACTATTAACAAGCTAATATATTTATAAAGAAACTTTAAAAGTTCTTATTTTATCTTTAAGGCCTTTTTCCTGTCATGCGTGTTTTTATCCGCATGCGGGATAGCACGCTATTGACTACACGTGTGAAATGATAGGATATGGGGGCCGAGCATGCGGAATCCGCATGCGGGTCAAAACTCGCACGACAGAAAAAGGGCCCTTATCGTAAAAATTATGTAACATACTGACAACTTCTTAAAAAAGCGCAATTTTTGCTTTAAATAAACCTTAAATCTTTAAATAAAATATGTCCTTTGTAAATATCTTCTTTTTAAAATGGTAACTACATTAAATGTACCTATTGCAAGAGACAAGCTGAGACATAAAATTTAAACTAAACATCACAAGCTCTCACTGGTTGCCTAACCTAGCAAAGCGTACAAATGGCACGTCATTTTATTTAAATAAATACTTCATACTTGTACTTTCAATTTTGTCTTTGGGTTTCACCACTATGGTTTATATTACTACATATTGCAGTAGTTAAAATCATTTAAATTAACATTTAAATACTTTAAAAGTAAATAAGGTCAGTCTAGCAAATAACTAATAATAAATTAAGTAATAGTTCGCAACTTAAAACAACAAAAACATTAAAATTTGGCATGCGTTTGAAATGACGACGTGATATTAACAAAGATATTTCTTATTTTTTAATAAATATAGTATAAAGTAGCTATAAAGTTTATTTATAAGTTTTAAGCTTTATCTACACAGATCCGGACCGTGTCCGGGACGTGTCAGGGAAAAAATATCATTCCATACATTTCCTATGAATTCGTTCACACACGTTGTCATGACGACGTATTGTTTTCCCTCCTGACAGGCCACGGCCCGGATCTGTGAAGATAGACTTTTACAGAGCATATAGAGTGCCTAAAGTACTCTATAGCTAGCTGTAATCTTTGCATGAATCGTAACTTCACAGAAATAGTGTGTACGAGGTTCGCCTATGTGCTACGAGCGTACACACTATGTGTTTTGGTTACAGTAGGTACATGTAAAAGTTACGCTCGCTAATGGCGTAATAGGTACCTCTTGTTTATATCACGTTCATCATTTATAAAATTCATTCTAGTTCACATCAATGTAAATAAAATTTTGTTTTAATAAAATATTTATAGTTTAAGAGTAGCATCTATCAAATTGAGTTAAGGCTACTGGAAATAAAACTCTATTGTTGTATGTATAAATAGTCGGATATCGACTTTAAGTTGTGAACATATAGCTGCGGGGCCGTGCCGGTTAAGGGCCGGTAAAGGGACGAACTCACAGTAATTCTAACATTCCTACATTTTTTATTACCTTAGCTTAAGTATGTCGCGTCATACTAACTTTAGAATAGAGACGTAAGGGCCCTTTTCCTGTCATGCGTGTTTTAATCCGCATGCATTCCGCCCGTAACCTATTATTTCATAAATGTTTTTCCTTTCATGCGGACTGTACGCCAGCGTGTGGCCAGTAGCATAATCCGCATGCGCAACAAAACACGCATGACAGGAAAAGGGACTTAACCGTAAGGAAATTCTGACGATTCGTCACTACGTTGCAAATCTAGCGTTAGCTTTTAAAAATATATATTGTACGCGTTCAATATTGACACCTATGAAATAAAGTTATTTGACTTTTATGTTAAGACTGCAATTCAAAAACGTCCCTATACCGTACCTATACTTGTCCCGTCCAGCAACTATTCTATCATATCCTAGCGTCAAGCAAATATAGCTTCAACTCTATTCAATCTCAATCTTAACAGCGTGTGTGAGTGTGTTGGTGTGCGCGCGCGCATGTACCTGTACGAGCGGCGCCACGCACACCGCGTCGGGGTGATGCATGGACGCCACCATGCTCTGGTATACTGACGCTGATACCGGGACTGTGATCACGCCGGATACTGATACTGGGTAGCCTGCGGACATTTACACAGGCTTAATACATTGCACACTTAACTGCTCTATAGTTATTCAAATGGGGCTGACGACTACATTCAAAGATTCAAAAAATAATTAGTCCGTCTTTTAGGCTATTAAAAAATATTTGAAACACATTTTTTACCTGATCAAATACATAAATAAATACAAAGATACAGAGCATCAAAGTTACGGAGTGGGGGGGTATTGACGTCACTCCTCGGTTAAAATCGTACTAAGGTGTGACGCCGCGAGTAACTTTAACCCAGTGTATCTTTGTAATTTTTAGTTTAAGAGAAAAAAATACGTGTCGAATATTTTAAAATAATCTATGTTTTTTTAGTCATCATGCCCATTAAATAGTGCTACAAACTGTAACTACTCTCTACATATATAGTTCTTATATACGTCTTTTGCAGACGACTTATTTTGATACATCATATACAACACTTTGGTGGTTGAATAAACTAATGCAAGAGTGACAAGTTTTACTGCAGGTCTATCAAGAAAAGTTTGCAATAGATGGAGTTGAGTCGCCTAGTCGAGGTCTTTGTTTTTGTAGTTTAACTACTCAATTCGTAGTTTTTTTTTTGTTAATTGCATGTCCTATTAAAATCTAGTTATTGTATATTTTTCTATCAAGTGAAGTGTACGTTCTTTAGAGAAATAAATGTCCTTGAATCTTCATGATATTTATGTTACATTGTTGTATTTGCCTATAAGCAACTAGGTAGGTAAAGTACACGTTACCATGTCCGTCCTCCCCGGTGAGTATGATCTGTCCGTCGTGGTTGAGCGTAGCCTCCGCCACCGCGTTGAGGTCGACGGCTACCTCCCCCTCTAGAGCCTGCACCACTCCCGCACCGCCCTCGCCGCTGTGGATCTGCGGGAACGAAACATTCATTCATATATACAGGTACATACATACATATTTGCTACGTCTCTTTCCCATCGGGGTAGGCAAAGACTACTTCCCTCCACTTATAAACAAACATTGGTCAAAGTTATTCGGCGCACGGCGTCAATCTATCAGATTCCAACGCTTCCTAGCTATTTACTTTTTAGCTATTTACACCTTGTGGTTTCTTTGAATGCTGCAGGATCAAAATTAATTTTTAGGGACAATAATTATAATATAGAAAATATGTACCTTTATACCTGTGTAACTGTTTATAAGAATTGTAAAACTTTATTTGAAAAGAGCAACCTCACAGAGTTTCTTGCTAGGTTCTTCTCTGGGGGAAACTGCACCTTGCGAATCTAGCGCTAGCTTTAAAAAAGTTACCTATATAATAATGTAACGGTTTCAAGAGCATTTTTTGTGCCTATGAAATAAATATATTTTTGACTTTGACTTCCTTCAAAATATTCCGTGTAGGTCATAACGCGTCAATAATATTAGTTTAGACATTAAGTACACGCTATAAAAAGAACAGTAAAATTTCATATTTGACGAATTGAAGCAAGTGGCTTTCCTTTAAAGTCCTTTCGTAGCACCACATTCCCCGTGTAATGCAAAATGAAGGCCAATTGTCCAAGAATTATACGCACATTTCATTTCAATTGACAATTACAAGATGAATGCTGAAACAAATCTGTGTTCACAAAGCGGCAACGTCACGTCGCTTTTGTCCAAACTAACAAACCCCCAATATAACCTATTATAACATAGTTCATTATCATAATCAGTCTATTGCAGTCCACAGCTAGTCATAGGCCTCTCCTATTACACGCCACTGTGATCTATCATCGGCTGCTCACATCCAGCTGTTGCCAGCTGTAACATAGGTAAAAGAATGTATACTTACAACTTGTGCAGTGGTACCGTCGGGTAGGGTGATGATCGGGTTGTTAGGGTCCACCTGTATCAGCGACACCGTGCCGTCTGGGTTTGTGATGGTCTGCAGTACTGCTGGCGCGTAGCCCGACATCTAACATATAGATAGTGTTTATTTAATTAAATATTATACTTAATGTTTAATAAATGTAGCGGTAAAAGCACGGATAATACTAATAACGAGGCTGTACCGATCTAGGACAAAGCGTCCATCATCATACCAGCTCGTGGTCGTCCACTGCTGGACAAAAGCCATGGATCTCCATAAGTCTTGCACTGCCCACATCAAATGGCCTCCTGCGACTTTAAGTCGTCAGTGCACCTTGTTGGAGGCCTTCCCATACTGCGTGGTTTCTTATATGGTTGCCACTCGAGAACCTATCTGCCCCATCGTCAATCGGTTCTACGGCCCATTGCCACTTAAAGTTTGCGATTCTTTAAACTATATCGGTGACCTAGGTTCTTTTCAGACCACATCACTGAGTATGCGTAACACTAATTCGTCCATACTGATTCGGTTATAAGTTAAAAATTGCGTGGACATGTCCTGCACTTGTTTGTTTTACGTCTTAATTGAAGTTATTGTGATGCAAGACAGGAGTAAGTGAGACTCCTGTGAACGTATTAATTTAGTATCGCTAGAACGCATGTAGATGCAGTATGTCGTACATCGACGTCAGCGAGCGTCATCTGGTCGATGCAGACTTGCTGCGCGGCGAGGTTGGGGGTGTGCGTCTGCGGCGGCCGCGCCTCCTCCTCGCAGCGCGACGAGCAGCTCGCCAACTATACCACAACGCGACACGAGGGTATACAAACCGCGCAAACACCAAGGATTCAAACAAAAACACATGTTTTTACCCAATCCAAGCAGCGATCCATAATGTGAGCGAAGAGAACGAAGAGAATACATTTTTAATACAGATTTTATACAAGTCTTATAAACTATTACACGTAAAGCTTAGAATGAATGAATACAAACTTATGAATGTTATGAAATGGTTAACCTTTTTCAAAACGATTGATGAAACAAAAACTCAGTTCTTGACAACTTTTATGCTCAATACTTTTATAATAGCCGTCTACAGCTAGCTTAGCATGGCACTCCGTGACAAGACGTTGTCATGCGTTTGTCACGCTTACGTCTCTGTCTATAGTTTTAAATGTGATAAGGACAGCATGCGTGAGATAATTGTCGCGGCACGCCGTGCTAAGCCCCCAGTAACCAACTTCACATCAATGCAATGCGAGCGAGAAGGACGATTAGTACACACACGTGTGTCACACTACTCGCTCGCACTGTATTGAAATGAAGTTGCCGACTAAAAACCATAGATAACTAACTAACTGAGTATTGAATAATTCTTCAATTACTAACTGTCCGTTTCAACACCTACAGATAAAATGTAACTGACAGATAAACCTATGTCTATTTCATAAAACATGACGATTTAGACAGTGACAGGTATAAAATATCTCTTGAAACAGTAAACAGAATTCAACCCCAATCAGATACAATTTTAAGTTTGTAACTCCCACCTAATAAACTATTTATTTATATTTATTTATTTAACAGTTTATTGTAAGATGATAGTACATAGAGACAGAAAAAAAATAGAAGTTATACAAAAGGTACAACATATTTCTAAAAGAAATTTCTTCCTGCAGACCCCACAGAGAGAGAAGCGATAAACTAGTTTGTAAGAGACTGAGAATTGTATTGAAAGGTAATTTTAAATTTCGTATCTATCATTATTCATCTAAACATGAGAATGATTCTTCATAACAATGATGATTACTTTCATACTCACGTTCTGAGTAGGCTGCTTAGTTTCGTCCTCCTCAGTGAAGGCAGGCAGCAAGTCCTCGCGTCCGTGGTACTTGTAGCAGTTTATTACTATCTGCCGGAGAGCGTGCGTCCAAGACATCTGGAATAGCGGATATAGGAAGGTGATCGAATAGTTTTTATATACATACATACAAAACTATCATAACTCTCCCATCGAGGTAGGCACAGACTACTTCCCTCCACTTGCTACGATCCAAACACTTCTTTCGCTTCATCCACATTAATGAGGCACGTCAGTTTAGGAAAAACAAAAGAGAGATATACAAGACGAGAAGAGTAACAAACATCCATCCATCCATTCATCGGCACAAACACTGACATTTATAATATTGTTAGGAATTAGGATGGTGATGACAAGCTGCAGACATTGTTATAATGTAGTTGTATGTATACCTTCTGTTTCTCGTCCTCAGTGCGCGCGTCCATGCGCACGTTGGCCCACGGCAGGTCCTTGGGCCACCACGGCGGACGCGTGGACTCGCGGCCCCAGCCCGGCTTACCGCGGACTACACATACAAACACGACTCACTAAAGTTTTCTCTAAAAATCTACATTAAAAGGTTTGGAAAATAAATTATTGCAATAGGCAGTACGTCCAAGATTGATGATCAAAAAAAAAAAAACAGAGCTGCGGGCTGTTGTTGCGTAGGCACGTATTTTTTCATTTCATTAAAATTCAAAATCAGTTGACACAACATTCGCATTTAGTTGCTTCGATGCTCATTTGTTGCGTTAACCGATTTTGTATATTATTCT
Source organism: Anarsia innoxiella (assembly GCA_947563765.1). Lineage (NCBI taxonomy): Eukaryota > Metazoa > Arthropoda > Insecta > Lepidoptera > Gelechiidae > Anarsia > Anarsia innoxiella. The sequence continues at coordinate 1,494,437 of OX387393.1, forward strand.
AATGAGAACAAAGTCGATATTCATTATGACAATCAAAAATGCAGCGCAGAGCATCCGTCAGGTGTGCGCCGACCCTAAATGTTCATGTGTCACGTAGCGACTAACCCATAGAGTACTTGAGCATGAGCGGGATGAAGGCGCGCAGCTGCGCCTGCGTCATCTTCTCGACGGGGGTGGGGATGCCGTCGATGATGAGCGGCGGCAGCTCGAACAGCGCCGGGTCGTCCGCCACCGGCGCAGGCGCAGCGCCGCCAGCGCCCAGACCGAACTACAACACCACACGGGGTTAATATATCACACTTCACATAGATATGTAGGTGTAGTATAAGTTGATTAATGTCTACACTTATGTTATCAAAAAGAAATCAACAAGCTAAATCAGTTTAAACTTGGAATTATTCTTATCATTATTATTTTTTAAAAGAAAAAAGAAACCATTAAAGACTATCTGGAAACTTATAAGTACTCCTCAAGTTATCCCATGTCCTGCTTTCTTCTTTTGTCATCGTGTAAGTTCAATAAATTGGAAAACACAACCATTAAATTCTCAAACTATTCCTAAAAGCTACTCAATCAAGTTAACCGAATGATATCCTTACCTGTTGCGCAAGCGCATTCTCGAGCTCTTCCATGATCATGCACCGCAAGTTACGCACGACATCCTCAAGCGGTTTCGCTCCAAACACTCGGTACGACGTATTTGGTTTACCCGGAGTAGCCACAAGTACCACTGCTTGTTGGCCTACACGGGTCGCGAATTCTTCTATTGTTTGCTGTTTGGAAGATTTTATAGGTTAGGATCAATTTATATTGGACAGTCGAAACGAAGCGTTACGCGTATCCGTAATAAGTGTAAGTTTCAACTATAAAGTCAACAACATTACTGCAGAGATTTTCAAAACATGAGCTTATTATTATAATTCACACGTTTTTAAAAATATCAGAAGTAATTAGTTTAATCTTGGAGTATTCAATTTGGAGTAGTTGGTTGTATTCGACTTTGCGTCAGTATAATAAGCGTTATTACAATACGAGGTAAGCTTAATAACTCTGAATATGTCTCCACCAACGCGCTTTGACGTTCATCTTGCGTCTTCATTTGAAGCATGCCCGAAAAACCATAGCGCATAGAGTAATAGAGTCAATAGAGCACGCTTCAAAACGTATCAAACATTAGGGCACGGCGTTTGACGTAAAACGAACTGAAAATTGAATCGCAAGCTGAACATGAAAACGAAAGCGCGCTGGTGGAGACATACTTATTGGGTCATAATGTTTATTTCGTGACCACAAAACTATTATAAAACGATCGTTACTCACTCTCAATTTCCTGAGAAGTCTATTCTGATGTCGCTTCCTCACTGAAGGGTTGGTTTCAAACGAGTGCGGCCTCTTGCGTTTCTTTGAGGATGCTATAGCGGCAGCGGCGGCCATTCCCACTGGTCCTGTGAACAAATTAATAGTATTATTACTGGAGTTTATCAATTGGTTATTTATACTACTGACCATAATTTTAATGATATTTAACACACAGATCATCCAGTTAAATGTTACCAATGGATATTTCTTAATCTTTCATCTAAAACTACTACATATATTATAACACATAACATGTTACAAGCCTATTTCCAATCGGAGTAGGCAGAGACCACTTCCCGTTACTACGATTACTACGATTCAAAAACACTTCTTTCGCTTCATCCATATTTATCAGTCGCCTCATACATGTACATCGTTTTAGGGTAGTCTAGATTTTGATGAAACTACCATAATGCCATCACACCAGAGCCTGAGACTATAGTATAATCGATAGTAAATTAGTAAATATTCCAAAATCAACGACAAACAATACCTACGAAATCATCACCACTAGTCTAACTTATCATCATCATACCTGCAGCAGCCAACTGCTTAGTGACCTCATCACTCATAGCAGACTTGATGATGTCCACGCTATCATCATAAGCGGACCCTGCCGGGGAGCTGACGCACTCGTCTTCTTCATCAGAGCCGCCGCTTAACCCGCATCCCTCCACTTGGGACATGTCCTGCGAAAGCTGGGATATTATGACGTTGTTTTACTAAACAATTGAGACTGTTAGGGGACAATCAATGCTGATCATTAAGTGCACTTGTTGCGACGATAGTCTACCAGTTAGCGATAGCATAAAGAGTTATTTATTACAATTAAGGGTAGTGTAGGGATCATGATAGGGATAGACTGACTGCAACGGCAAAGCCGACGTCTGCGGCAGATTTCCTATTGATATTTTGGCTTCGTACGCGCGACCGAGGAAATCAAGTCTAAAGGCCTCTTTTCTATTTCTCAAAACATGACGTTTTAGACAGAGACACGTATAAAATATCTTTCAGTAAAATTTTATGTATAAGTAGTGAAACAGAAGACTGTTAATAGATGTTTTGATGATGACTAGCAACCTAAAGTACATGTTGTAAGTATGTATGTAAGCAAACTATTAACTTTCATGACCTGCCCACAAATGCAATTGGACTATTTGTATGAAATACTTTTCCCTTATCACGTAAAATAGTGCTCAAGTTTCCGGGACGTATACCTTCTCGTGCCACTTAGTTAACCTCTCACATCCCAATGACCAATTAAAAACCCAGACACAATAGATTTTCTATTGTTCTTTTTTTTCTGGAATGTGAAAGATTAAAAGCTATACCTATAAAATATAAATACCCTAAGTTCCGGAAACCTACTGTGATATCATTAAACAATTTTGATTTAAGAGTAAATTCTTTAAAATAAACAAAACGCCGCACTTTAGGCAAATAGGTATAATATGATGAAGTCTATTCTGACATTTTTTCTCTTTCGACACGTCGACACACCATCGCGGCGCGCAACCTTTCTCTTATTATTGTGCCCACCGTGAATCTGTGTTTCTAGAATTTCTAGTTAGACAACGTCATGACATGAATCATTGAAATTATATTATTGATCTGAAATCAGAAGTTTGTCCAGCTGCAGAAAAGGTTTTTTTGGTAACCATTAAAATCCCACTGTTGGGAAAAGGCCTCCCCCGCGACTTTCCATTTAATTATTCAGAGATAGTTTTGAGCCTGTTGGTATTTATACCAAATGCCAACAGACGTATGACTATACAATTTATGGACAATTGGTTTGAGATGTTGCTACCCAACCTTTATTGATTTGCCTCAATATAGACAAGACACCTACACCTTTTAAGCAAACTATAGGTTGGTATATATGGTGACTTAAAATTAGTGAACGATAGAAACGGATGTACTTGTGTTAACAAACAACTTTTACTATGGGACCAAGGTCGAAATCATTAAAAAAAAATTGAACTCGCCATACAAAATGCACCAGCTTATAATATGGGGGACCAATTTTTTTTTATAATTTAAAACTTGGCCCCTTAGTAAAAGTTGTTTGTTATCACGAGTACATGCATATCCCTTTCTATCATTCACTAATTTAAAGTCAACCTGTATAATATTATTTGTATTCAGTAAAGATGTTGTTTTATCTTGACAAATTATACTAAGGACACTGTCCATTAGTGTCCATTCTAGAAAAAAGTTGTTTCCCTATGTACCTATCTATACCAATATGCAATTTTTTTTAGAAATTAAAAGAAATTTCAACTCAATGTATTGTAACTTAGTAATTGCATGCATAAGTTCAAACAATTGTATGCAAAAAGAATTTTCTTCCAAATAAGCACAAGAAAACATACAGTACACTGTAGTTTTTTAACACATTATGTTTTATTATCTTCTCCGTCTAACATAATAGATGTAAAATGTTATAGACAGAGATGGAAATATTACTCAATGTACCAAATATTGGCACTAGTAGAAGATAGGCCTAAATGGCGGATGCTCCACTGACCAGACTCCAACTTTTTTTAATGGTGATTGAGTTGTCCTGTTTTGTTTCTGTTAATTTACCTAGCAACCAACCATTTTGTCCTATACTACCGTCATTGTGTATTCTCCAACATACATGACATAATGACAGAAGCCATTTTATTGAAAAAAAAATTGTACCTCTTCAGCCATATCCATAGACTCGGTGCTGACTGCAGAGTTCATGATTTCTTCCGTCTTCACTCCTGGTTTAAGCCAGGACCATCAGGTCACAGCCGTTGAAGGTTCACGTGATGTCTTCACGTTATTTTATTTCAGTTTTCCAAGCCTCTCCTTGATTTAAAGCCTGTTGGAAAAGTTTTAGATGCATTCTGTTATCAAATTAACTAACTAACTAGAGTGGACATTTCAGAATGGCAAAATTGACAATTATTTTTCTAACCACCAAGTATTCTTTCTTATAATATTAAGTAAAAAAACAACTTGAGGTAAAAAAGTAGTAACATTGAAAATCCAAATTCATTCTTCACTTATTAGTGGAGTGCCGTAAGGTTTATACCTCGGAATCCAGGGCCAGTCAATGAATCTTAATATAAACCTTGAAAATATGTTTATAATAGTATATAGAAAAATGTTAAAAAAAAAAATCTCCCCGCTCTCAATTTTTTTTTTATTTTTTTTTTTTTTTTAGCCTAATTCGTCCCACTGCTGGGCAAAAGCCTCTCCCATGCCTCTCCAAACACTCCTATTATTAGCTGCTTCCCACCAATCGTCCCTAAATGAGCGTAGGTCGTCACTCCATCGTTTTTTGGGCCTAAAATTATTATAAACAATTATTAATTTTTTGGAGTTTTCATTGATTTATATTAGTCAAAAGTCATATTTTAAAAATAACAACTATTACAAACTTGAAAACTTGATCTTGGATCTTTAGGGACTGCAGGTATACCGATGCACCATTCAAATACTACCTGTTTTGGTCCATTACACTATTTTGCTTTAAACAGCAACTTAGTTTTTGCCTTTATCACTCCCTATTTCTTAGTCAGGCTGAAAAACAAACGCCCTACTAGATTACTTCTCTTAACTACTCGATTTTGTCAATTTAACCACCTTAACTCAACTTCTAAGTTTTTGAAATAATCCGACTTAGGTAAGTCTTCGATGTCTAATACCCCGAATTTGTTGTTTTTGCAATACATGTTATACCATTCTGGATTCGGAATAGCACAAGGCAGTTTTTAAAAACATTTGTTCATTAAGTTCAGAGTAAATTTTTTTCGTGGCAGCTGCTCAAAGTCGAGCTATTGTTTTTGGAGAGAATTAAAATTAACTTTGACAGTTAATTTGTCGATGTTCCACTTTAATCATCAACGAATTGTTTTCGCCATATCATAAGTAACTATCGAAGAAGCCGTTAACATACTTTTCTTTTTAATTAATTGAATATTAATCGCTCTCTGATACAAAAACCATCAAAAAGTGGTTCTTTTTTCAAAAATCACTAAAACGGGTCTAACTCGATACTCATAAGACTTTTCTATGGGCATGTAAGGCTTATTTGATGCACCTTAAGTCCATCTACCTTCGCCTACAATCTATATCAGCGAGATCGACGACGACGACAATAATGTACAATGATAAATAAACACTTTTTCCCCCTTCCGCCTCTCATTTTTCAGTAAATTGTTGTTAAAAATTGTTGTAAATCGAGATCGGTCAAATTTTTTTTTTAACTTTTTTATTTGAGGTTTTAATAATGCAGTCTCATACTTGATATACAGATTAATTGACTGGCCCTGGGTTCCGAGGTTTGACCATTTTTATGCCTTACGGCACTCTACTAGTGGGGCGCCGTTAGGTTTATACCTCGGAATCCAGGGCCAGTCAATGAATCTTTTGCCCAGCAGTGGGACGAATTAGGCTAAAAAAAAATTAAAAAAAAAAAATTAAAAAAAAAATTGAGAGCGGGGAGAATTTTTTTTTTAACATTTTTCTATAAACTATGAAAAACATGTTTTCAAGGTTTATATTAAGATTCATTGACTGGCCCTGGATTCCGAGGTTTGACCATATTTATGCCTTACGGCACTCCACTATATGTAATCTAATCTAGCAACTTGTGTCCCACTGCTGGGCAAAGGCCCTTCTCCTCATCTGCCATGATTTTCTTCCTCAAGCTTCCTCCGTCCAGGTACTTATGTATTATATTTTAATTATTGCTTATCTTAGCCAATGGGATTAATTAAATCTTTTCAGCAGAATATAAAATCTTCTTGAAAATTAAACTCTTGCTATCAGCCTCTATTTCTAATTGGATTTTATAAATATGTTAGAATATTCCTTATGTCTTATTAAGACCGGTGTGGTGTGATTTAGATAGTACTAAAACTATGTAGGTAGTTACTAAAAATCATGTTTCTAAATTATAAGATGATAACAAAAAAGAACAAAAAACATTTGGCACTAAACCCTTATTGATTAGTCTCTATTCAAAAGGCCATCTTGTGATATGAAAGAGATGTAAATATCATAGACCTAAGTTTTTCAGAAATTTCATGTTTGGTAGGAAATAGTATGCAGATAAGAGCATGTTTGCAAAAGTGGCTACATCATTCAATTGCCCACCCCAAAATGAACTGAGTAGGTACTTGTGTTTGACTATTCTATTGTGTAGGAACCTAGTGCGAACGAAAAATCAATACTCGACGGCCCACACAATCGCCTAGACCAAGAATATTAAAGTCCGAGAAATCAGCAGAAACTTAGCAGAAACTTAGCCGAAACCGGCCTGCCGTACCAATTTCAAGCTATTTCACTCCAGCTATGACTAGTTAGAGGACTTCCAGCTTAGATTTATCGTAAAAAAGGCTTCTGTAAAACATCGTCAGGCTTACTGCAAATGACGCATTTTATTTAGTGTTTTTGTTTAGACGCATTGCACCGCCGTCGCAGGTCAATTGCAAAGACAAATGACATGAACTCTTTTGCGGCGGCGTGAAGGATAAGCCCAAATGAATGGCTACCATGAAGGGGACTCGCGCCGTTCGAGCAGGCCCAGATAGAATAGAAAGACTACGGCTGCGTACGCACCTGCGTGATTTGAAACACATTTTGCGGTCTTATCAGCTGCCTCAGGAACCCGCTGTGATGTAACCGGACAAGAACTACACTTTTTAAGACTTGTTCACTCAACCAGACGCGGAATTCACAAAATACACGGAGGACGCAAGAGACCCCGAAAAACTCAAATCCTCCATTATTATCGATCGGCAAAAGCGATACGAGAATCGTATGAACTTCACTCTTCGAGACGCCATTTTGTACGAGTCTGCGCGGTGGGTTTTTCGCATGGAAAGGGAAATCGCCCCTCGAGCTGCGGGGGGACCGGAGTTTTTGAAGATTCGCTTTAAGCTCTAAATACTATTTATTTGAATAGTACTCACCAAAATTCCTAGGAGATTATTGTCCTAGACTTTATTTAGGGCTTCTATGAGCTAGGCCTGGATGTTGAGGAAAAATTCCAAGTTTATTTTCGAAAACATTCACGTCATTCAGTGGCGCCATCTACAAAAATTGATGGAACTATTTTGACATTTGTGTTGTAAACATTGCTGAAAATCATGTGAAAATATTTTTCACGTTTGTATTTTCCGGCGTGTCGTGTAGAATATTACTGTATTGTGAACAATTCCAGTTGCTTCTGATACTTCTTAATCTACAAATTCATCAAATTGATAAAGAAGTGATTAGATACTGTTGACACAGAAGACGAGGTAAGATTTTGAGTTTCAATTTTGTTCTTGTTTTTTTCGTGTTCTTTTTTGAACAACTTCCAAACATTTGCCAAAGTATTTTATTATTAGCATTTCGTATTAGGAGAATAACATTTAAGGCACGATTTCCTTTCGGCCAGATTCTTAACAAATCTTGCACAATATTTAACTTCATATCTTTCTGCTTGCTTTCTGCCTTATAAGAAAGTAGTAAACCCTCTTACTGCGGAGTAGTTGGACCTATTATGGGTATTGACTGCTTATTTTTTTAGAGAAACATCAAATCATTATGGAAAGTAGGCCAAAGAGTCAAGGACGGTTTAAAAGATAGCAAAACTACTAAGCAAACTTAATATCCGCAAACATTAGCATTACAACACACTTATTTATATCGTTAACCTGTATTTTCCCACTGTTGGGCATAAAACTTCCACCTCCCTCACTCTGCAGCTCTAGCAGCAGTAGAGCCTTGTAGAGCCTGCAGTCAAAATAAGTCTGCCTGTCATCTACTGATTAAGCTTTCTACAGCAAGAAAAAAGGTATTGAATCTCCTTGGACTAAGGATGATTAAAATTTCCTTAAGAACTTTACAGATTCCTTATTTAAATAATTAAAAAGTTAAACAGGTGTAAAAAAACAACAAAAAAGTTTAATTATTTTATAATCTCTTATTGTTTTCATATTGCATAGAGTTATTCTAAATTAACTACAAATAGGTACTTATATCTATGACTAATTTAAATTTATTTAATATGTATAAGTTTTTATTATATAATAATTATAATTAAGAAATCACATTGTCTGTAAGTAAGGTTACAATGATCATCGCGGTCGCGGTCTTTTTAACTCACTGGATTCTTCAGAAGAACCTGAAAATAACAACAATTTATTTTAAAAAAGATTAATTTAATTACTTAAGTAAAGTTTGTACCACCAGGCAATTGCAAAGAGGTCTATTATGCTAATGCTCCATAACACCTGTAGCTGTCTCTGTCGTTTGAATGAATTATGAAGAAGATGGCGCAGAATTTAATTTAATTTGATAGTTTATACAGTCCATTGTCCTAACCATTACTAAGTAGGCACCTTTCACCTTGCTGTGCCAGGATTGGTTGTCGAAATGAAGATGATTGATTTTCATTTTTTCAAAATGAAAAGTCTTTTATGGTGCTCCCACATTGCATTTAAACTTTTAGTACTTATACAAAATGTTTATACCTATGTGTAGGAGCATCACTAGATGCATAGACAATAATAGTATAGGTATAGATTCTTTTTTCCGGTATCTTCTTTCTATTTAATGAAATAGTCTCTGAAGTTTTTAGCTTGGGTCATTTTACTTAGCATGCTGATAATTATGATGCTAGTTACCGTTAAGCCGATGACAAGCCCTCCCCCTCCAGCCCGGCTCGCACACACACACTCCCCCCACACACGTGCCGTGTCGACATGCGCGCGGGCACAGCGCCCCGCGGCGACCCACCTCGCAGTGGTTGCCTCCAAGCCCGGCCGGGCAGCGGCACTTGTTCACACCTTTACATTTGCCTCCGTTTAGGCAGGGGATTACGCATTTTGCTGCAATATTCAATACTGATATTAGAAATTGTATAATTATAATGGCCTAATCACTCTCGGGAGTAGGCTCGTGGCCCTGTAGTGGTGACGTTAATAGGGCCGATGATGATGATTATAATGGTGATAATATTAGGCTACATTTTTTTTATTAGCCAATAAGATCCCACTGCTGGGCAAAGGCCTCCTCCGCGACTTTCCATGAATACATAATGCACATAAATCTTTTTAAAAATTACTTTCTTTCTTAGCCACCATAATGCAAAATATGAAATCTGATATGCTTTGAGTATTGTTAAAATAATCTTGATAGAAGAGAGTCTTTCTGGGTTTGGTTGGCCACTATTGAAGTTTGTTTCAAAACAGTTTGGGACAGAGTACTGACTACTGTTGCTAAATAAATATCAATACTTACAAAATTCGCATCGCAGCCCGTAGTAACCTTTCGGACACTCGCAGGTGTCCTTCTGTATACATTTCCCTCCGTTCAAGCATTTTTCAGAGCAGATTCCTTAAAACAAAATAAAACAACAACATTATAGGTATGTAGGTGGGTTTAGAGTATAATATATGGGTACATAGTGTGGACAACTGGACAGTGTAGGCTACATTTTAATGCCGTGGCCCCAGTAGGCAAACTGTTAGAGGCCGACTGAGTGAGCCGCAAATTTGTGGCGAACTGTTTGAGTTAGCTGCAAACTCAAATTAATGAAATCACCGGTTTTGGTGGGAGTCGGCCGCTGTCTGAGGTAGTCAGCGCGCGTAACGCTGCAAACTGCGTACAGTGAGCGAAAACTAGCTGACTGTGGACACTCCAGTTCAAATATATGGAAGGGCGTAAATCGATACGCCGAAAACTAGTCAGCCGCTAACAGGTTTCCTACTGGGGCCACGGCCTAAATCTTATCTAGGTAACAGAAACCTACAGACCAAAATAAACAATTAGGTACCTAATGATTTTCTTGCAAGTGTTAACTATTGAAAATAAAACATTTCCAGATTATTAGTACAAGATGATGCGTCCAACAACAGTATTAAACCAAGTGAGGAGAGCTCATTCTTCCGCGTCGTGGCAGAAAAATCCACACGTAAGTATGAAATTGCTAATTTTATGAAATTCTCTAAAGAACTGAAATGTAATAGCTCAACCTTTGAAATAATTGTAGAAAAGGTCAAGGAAAAGGAATTCGGATGAATTCGCTACCTACATACTTTTTTTTTTTTTTTTACATGGGGAAATCCGTTATGGATACCCTTCGTCTCGGAGAAAGACGAAGGGTTATGTTGGACTCGCACCGACTAAAACCCCATGGTGTTTCTTCTCTTCGCCAAGTGACAGGGACACGGGAAAGCTTCCGCATACGTCCGCGAACCCTGTCGGCGGTGTTCGCCGAAGCAGATCCTTCTCGGGCGAATGCCCATCCTACCTAATAATAACTAATTCCCTCATACACTAGGTAGATAGTACCACAGGGCATTCACATTACCAGACTCGTAAATAAGGCCATTGTCTACGGAACCGCACGCCATAAGCACGTTTTCGTCAATTAAGCATTGCAAGACGAATGCTTGCATCTTGCGTAGACGTAGAAAAAATTAAATCTCTGTCCACAACGCGACTGACGCGACATTGCCGCTGCGTAAAAAATGAAAAACAATTGCATCTCGCATAGAAACAAACAAATCTGTGTTCACGACGTGGCAACGTCGCGTGGCTTAAATGATGAAAATGGATGGCCAATCAAACAAATACTAATAAAACTCCAACTCCCTAAACAGCTAGACAAAATCATCCGAGTAGACCACGCAGGGGAACTTGGCGCGGACAGAATCTACGCCGGTCAGTACGCAGTGCTGGGTAACACGGCCGAAGGGCCAACTATACACCACATGTGGGAGCAAGAGAAGAAACACCGTGAAGCCTTCGAATCGTTGATCAACGAGTATAGAGTGCGGCCGACTGTGCTTACGCCTATTTGGAATGTTGCTGGGTTCGTGCTTGGGGCTGGTGAGATAGCATTTTGTTTTTTTGTCACAAGTTCAAGCTCAAATAATATCTTATTTAAAGGAAGTCGTGTTAGTTACACATTTTAACTCAAGAACAGCTGAACCGCTTAGCAGCTTAGCAGCTTTAGCAGAAAATTGGTAGGGAGGTAGCTAAGAATCAGGAACAGGACATAGGATACTTTTTATCCCGTTTTAATTTGCCTCTAAGGCGAAACAAAGCTCGCCGGGTCAGCTAGTCTTTATTAGAAGAGCAAAGATGAGACGAGCTTGACTCATTCAGCGAAGAATAGGAGATTTTGGCATACAGCAGAACTTGATGGAGAGCGAGGAGGGAGGCTTTTGACTAACAGTGAAACGTGACGAGACGATCGGTTGGATGCATACTCATTGGCACAAGACGTTATTTCTTCCTTACTGACCAGAAAGTTGAAAGAGGCTTTTGCCCAGCATTGACAGGTTTGGAATAACAAAACAGGCAAGAAACACACACAAATGAAAAGATTGTCTTCGATCTAATATTTAATCGAACCCACGATATCCATGTTCTTTTAGCTAGGCTATAAAAGGAACTCTAAAAACATAAACAATATTTTTTTCTCAAAATTCCAGGCACAGCGCTTCTAGGCAAAGAAGCAGCGATGGCGTGCACAGTAGCTGTCGAAACAGTCATCGTCGACCATTACAACGACCAACTACGAACGTTAATGGAAGACCCAAACATAGACAAGGAAATCCTCAAAACTATCACGAAATTCCGAGATGAAGAACAAGAGCATCATGATACGGGGATCGATCATGGCGCCGAACAAGCACCTTTCTACCAAGCGTTGACTGAAGTGATAAAAGCAGGGTGTAAAGTGGCCATAGCAATATCAAAGAAGATTTAGTTTACTTAGGTAGGTGTATAAATGTTTATTTTTTCGAATTATACTCGCGGTTTTCGTAGTTAGGTTTTGTTGTTTTATTTTGAACCTTTTTTCTAGTATGTAGTTAGGTTCAGATAAGATTAGATGCCGTGAAAAGCAGTACTTTGCCTCAGAAAGTTCTTGCCCATAATGCCACACCTATTTATCATTCAGTTTGACTTTTCTTATTTTCTTCATTATTAAATTGAAGAGCAATACTTTTGTCAACGGACACTTTACCATTCCATCCGCTCTTTGTGTGACCTAATTTCCCTTCTCAGCCTATAGCTACCCACATCTGAGCATAGGCCTCCCCAATTTCTCTCCAACACAACCAATTTCCCGTATTGTCTAAAAACTAAAAAGCATTTCCAAAAAGTAGCATATCTACTTACCACCTTCACAATTCCTTCCCTGATACCCTGGGGGGCAAGAACACACCCCAGGGGCAGTACAGTTACCCCCGTTCATACAGACGGGGTAACAAAGCGCAGTGCGGCAATGTTGGCCCATGTATCCCTCTGGGCATTGACATATCTTCTCGTGATTACACCAACCTTGATTTGCACATTTTTTATCGCATTCCGGGTCAGGACCTGTTGGGTTTTTTTTAAAGTAAACATGACGGTTTAGTGGTTAAATGACTTTGAGGTTAGAATGACAAGTTTGTACAGAATGTTGGTGAAATAAACTTTAAAATTGCTTCGCAGATCACAGATTTTTTATCCGATAGTTTAGTCAGTTTGGCGTGCTAGTACAAATCATCACAAATGCCAATCGTCATAATGTGGGCACTTTCATACATCTAGGTACTGATTAAGGGCCCAACTAAACTATCGGCCGACAAAAAGTCTGTGGTCTGCGGTGACCCTAAAAAAGACGTTTAAGTGGTTAAATGACTGTGGGTTCAATGACAAGTTTATACAGAATGTTGTAAGCAAGAAACTGAAAAATTGGTAATACAATATTAGGTAATGTGTAAGTTTTGAGTTATGATTTAGGAAATGTTTTTAACATAAATGGATATTAAACTGTTTACAAAATAAAGCTCTTATCGAATTATAAATTAAAATTGATAGTAACCGTTGGCTTTTCAAAATAATGTTCAATACAAAAAGTTAAGGGATTGACACGTGGCATAGATGCAAAGCTGAAGATAATATAATATGTATAATGAGATAAATCGTGCCATATATGTACATAATGCCCTGTTGTGCGTCACGAATCTCAAATAGTATGGATAGCTGGCATCGACGTATGAACCAGTGACGCTCAAGAGTTTCAAATCAAACTCCAATAATCTATATTTCAAAGGCAAATATACATGGCACTTGAAATACGTATTTTTTTTTAAACTAACTTTCGCAAGGTAGCTATTTTATCCAGTTTACAGGTTAACAAAAATGCCGTGTGTATAGTGCATTCCATAGAATAGTTCCTATGCCGCCATGTTGGCAGCACTGAAAATTTGTATTGCGATTATTGCGAAACACAATGAGGGTAATGTGGCAGAACAAATTTTCAATGCTGCCAACATGGCGGTAAAGGACTTATTCTATGAAGCGCACTCTAAATCTAATTAGTAAGAAAAAGCAAGCGTACCAACCTAAAAACGCAAATGCTGTGAGCAGAGGGACCGTGCGCTCAGCGGATCGGCTCGGCAAGGCCCGGGAATAAAGGCACTCGGTTAATATCGCCCGGCTGTATTCGACAGGCTAACACTCACATTAGTAGACAGTTTACAAGAGAAGCGGGGGCCTTTTATGGCTGGTTGGTCACTGTTTTTTTTTTTTAATTATTCTACTTCTAATAAAAAAATCCTATTCTACTAAAGTCGACTAAAATAATCCGTTCCATTCAAATAGTACGTTAGTCAATGTTAGTGTCGATGGATGGATGTGATGTTTGTTACTCTTTCACGCAAAAACTACTGAACAGATTTTGATGAAATTTTGCAATATTGTAACTGACACATCGGAATAACATATAGCCTATATTATTTGCAGATATTTTGTGTTTTTTTTTTTGAAGATGTGGTAATAAAATATGTGTAAGTACGTAATCGCGGACAGCCGGTAGTCGACAATAAATATCGAGAAACAAGATAGAGTTTTCTTTTATGAGCTTGAAACTTAATCGAATGTACGTAAAAATTGCAATAATTCTACAAATATTATAAATGTCAATTTTTTTGTTTGTGCCGATGGATGGATGGATGGATGGATGTTTGTTACACTTTCACGCAAAAACGACTGAATAGATTTTGATAAAACTTAGCAATATTGTGGCTTAAATATCAGAATAACATATAGGCTACGTATGTTACTCGTATTTGACATAGGTACTTAAGCTATATTATTTTAAGATATGAATTCTTTTAAACTCGCGGGCGGACAGCCTCTAGTTTGATATAAAATCAGCTATATACATCAAAAAAGGTGATATGTTATGTCTGGTATTACGCAGAAACCACGTTGTGCCCGTCCAGTAGTACAGCAGTGCAATAATTCCTCATAATGGTAGAATAAAGTAAAAAACAATGACCAATAAAGCCAATTGGCGATTGTTCGACGCAACACAAACATGAGGGCTTGAATTCATGATGGAGGCCGATTCCTGGCTTTATTCCGCTGTGGGAATTCTTATTTTTGTTTACATTGCTTGTCTTTTATATTATAATATTCAATCAAGCGAAAAAAGTTGCGCTAAATCGCATTCGTTATGTGAGTGTTCACAATTTTTCGACGGATTATAATCTCTCGAGATTTATTGGAATCAAACGATATTCATAATTTTACGGTGACATATAAGTAGATACATATATCTGTCACGACTCTTTCCCATCGGGGAAGGCAGAGAACACTTCCCTTTTCCACTTTTCTTGGTCTTTTATTTACTTCATCATAGTATAAAGATTAGCAGTAGGTACCGTTTATATTTGTTTACTAGCTGTCCCGGCGAACTTTGTTCCGCCTTAGAGTATAGCAATAAAGTTCAAATTGACTGCATTTTTGTTAGAAAACATTTGTATGGGAAAAAGAAAATGGTTGTTTTAGAGCTTTCCCGGAAATAATTCGAATTTTTCTCACCGTAAAAACCATCCTTGGACGTCAATGAACATTTAAAAAAAATGACAAAATTGGTCCAGGCGTTGTTGACTTATGCGCTTACCAACACATAAGTATTAAAGAAGATTAAGATGTTACAGGCGAAACCCTCATAAATCACAGAATTCATTGTCTGAGTTTTCCAAGATTCTTTTTAAAGGTTGAATAACTTCTATCTCCATAAACTCATTAATATTTAGGAAAGGAACTATCTCTTAAATATACCTAGTCAAAGGTGATTTGAAACACATTGCGAGCGCAAGTATTTAACCGAAAGTTCGGCGCCGTACGTAATCCAGATGTATATAAGATTCTACACTAATTAAACACACTTTTTTAAAAATGCTTAACTAGAACATCAAGTATATAATATATTAAAACAGTAAACTTATCAACACGCCTTTTTAACATGTTAAAAACAAAGCAATGTAAACGCAAATAAGTTTGAGCAGCTAAAAATAAACTAAACAAGAATAGGCCTCTACTAAGTACTCGCCCTCTAACTATATTAGTAAGTATAGCATAAGCAAACATATTGAGCTGGAAATAGATGAAATGCGTCGTTTAGTCCTTCGGTAAGTACTCTCGGCTTGTGTAGGTACTCGAAGGTTATAAGCTAATGAATGGTTCTAAATGAAGTACTGTTAAGATTTCGGAATCGCAAAGGAAATAATGAAAAGCTATGCGCCCGTTATTCTGGAGTTTGTTGCATGATTTTTAGATTTTATAACTAAGATATTTTTGTCGATTTTACAAAATATTTAAATAAGAAAAATATTATTTTTCAAATGTGATAGAAAACAAATACCTACTTACCCACCTTTGGCATTCAAGCACTATTTTTAGAAACTTATTGTTTAGAAGTCAGATACAAAATCCTTGTTAAAGATCAAAATAAACGAATGAGAAGTCAAAAGTTCGCTATTTGTTTTGGAAAACATATCTATTTAGAAAATCTTTAAACCAAAAACAAATAACTTGAATAGGTAGGTACCTACTTTATTGACGACAAGTAGAGTCAGTGCATTTTCCCATTTTCGAGTTATATCTAGTTACGAAGATTCACTTACCCTAAATATTCGATTGGAATAGAATAATAAGTAGGTATCTAATGACTTATCGGTCAATGACTATTCATAAAAATAGGTACCTACCTAACAATGATACATAGGTATTCCCGATATGTATACCTAAAGTAGGTATTTGTAGTTTATTTACTATCATGAATTAGGTTGGGAAAACCTGTAACCAGTTAGATACAATTTTTGGTCAGTTCCTATTAGCAAGATTCCGTCACAAAAACTAACAAATTAGGTAGGTAGGTACCACAGAATAAAATACTGGGAAACTATACCTCTGTAACTATACCTCTTGTGGTTTCCTAGGTTTCACACTATGGTGATTTATCTGCAAATTCATATTATTCTAAAGACAAAAAATACCCTTCGTACGTATTGACTATTCTTTGAGATAACAGGAAAAACTAAGAAAATAGGTACCTATTAGGTATGTTAAATCATAACTTGGAAGTTGTCAGACGCGATTAGGTTTCTGTAAATTGACAAATGAACATCTAATTATCACAGCTAATTTATTGATGTGGTCTAGAACTTCAGTGTACATTCTTTTACTGTTGAGAAGTTGGTAAAAAGCTGCGAATAACTACTGTAAAAACTCTTTTATCGTTACGAAACAGAATTAGACGGGAGTAGAGAATACTGAATATGCAACATTTATTTCCAAGGGATTCTTATTTAAAAAATCCTAGCAACAATTTCAGAACCACGGGCGCGTAAGTGTTAAAAATGCGTTGGCGATACAATACCTGTCCTTTCTAAATACACACCTCTCTGTGCGCATTCCTTCTTTAGGTTTAACCTTAGAGGTGTGCCTTTTAGAGGGACCCCGCGTCCGTTCTTTAGCACTAAACCTATCTCTAGAGTCGCTACTCCGCTGTTGTTATCCATGCAAGGTAGAAACACGCTAAATTCTGCGGACAATCGCTTTTTGGATTAGTTAATGGAAGGTAGATGGTAGAATTAATAGTTTTCGTATCATATTGCCAGTCTAGACTTTCAACGTCCGATATATTGCCTAGATTCGTGGCAAATCGATTGATAAATTGATCGAGTGATCGGTCAACGTCGATCGAAATTGATCGACTGGTCTTGTAGTTTTAATTGATAGAGAAATCTTTCGATCGACAATTCGACTAATTCATTTACCATCGATCGAATGGTCTGGATACACCCTATCATTTGAATCTTTTTTTGTTTTAATAGACTTACCTTTAGGAGTCTTCGGCACTCTCCCTTGCCTCTTTATAGACAAAACCGGCGCTTGCAATACATTAGGATCAGATGACGTCAGAGTATCGAAGTTGTAATAATATCGCTTCTTAGATCTCCAAGTGAAGTTAACGTAGCCAACTTCTGAAGGGATTAGCGGCAGTTTGTGAGAGAAGTTCGGGTCCAAAATGTACGGCATTATGTGGCCGTTTTGTATCGCGAATACTATCATTGATATACCTGAAATAGGGTTAAATTGTTGTAAATAATGTGAGTAGGTAATTAATAACTATGTCCCTTCGGCGTAGACAGAGATCACTTCCCTCCACTTACTACGATCCAAAAACACTTTTGGAAGAGAGGCGTGACAGTTAGATATGTACGTATGTAAGTACATATCTAACTGTTTGTCTGTATGTATTAGTAGATATCTGTATTAGTGAAAATTTTAGAGTAAATAGATATGACACGATAAGTCACTGAAAAAAAAACCAAGGTAATCGAGCTGATTATCGAAATGTGTTGGATCGAGCACATTTTGACCTAAGTAAGTATGTTTCTTGGGAAAAGTTGTTAATTTTATAGGTATATTTTTAACACCTCATGATTTCCGTCGTATAGTCATATAAGTAGTTAAACAACATTATGAACCTATGAAATATTAATTTAAGAAATTACCACTGAACATCCGCACTTGCCGCTCGTCGATCCACAACGAGATGTCTGTCGAGCGGTCGTAGTCGCGGCGGCCGGCGCGCGTCAACGACAGCGACAGCGCCAGCGCCACTCCTGCGCACACCCGCGCGCCCAGCGATGACGACACCCACATGCTGGAAGAGTATGAATTTAGAGGGAGAGAAATTATGATACTTAATTTTGTAAAATTCGCTATGATGACGATAAAGTTGTAATATTAAACAAACAAATTCGAAAGAAGCCCAACAGAATGTCTTGCTAGATTCTTCTCTGGGCGAAAACTGCTTATTTAAACAGTCTTCACGTTAGTTACCTATGGTAATGGTAACTAACGTGTAATGGTAATGGTAACTAACGGTAATGGTAACTAACTAACCTAAGGTAACCCTATGGACACGGAATCCTAAAAAAAAGAATAACGAAAACGTAGAGTTAGCCTGTCGCAACCACTAAGTACCTACCTATTTCAAGTTGTGTTTATGGTAATGGTAACTAACTAACCTAAGGTAACCCTATGGACACGGAATCCTAAAAAAAAGAATAACGAAAACGTAGAGTTAGCCTGTCGCAACCACTAAGTACCTACCTATTTCAAGTTGTGTTTATGTTAATGGTAACTAACTAACCTAAGGTAACCCTATGGATACGGAATCCTAAAAAAAAGAATAACGAAAACGTTAGCCTGTCGCAACCACTAAGTACCTACCTATTTCAAGTTGTGTTTGATTTCCAAGATTTGACGATAAATGCGTACGAAGCCTCATCTAGGTACCTAAATAACTTCTAATATCAAAATTAGGAATAAATTAATCATAAACCCAAACATCACACAATTTCTGAACTGCGTACGCCTCGTAAACAAAACAACAAACCAATTTTAATGGCAATAAAATCTTTTGACAGTCATTTAAGTTTAACGGGGAGAAAAAATGCTTTAAACCGAAGGAACGAGCCTGATAATGGGCATGTAACTGGCGCATAATTTGTTTGTTGACGCTACGTGACATAGATTAGACGGGGATAGATGGGACCATTCGTAATAGACGGGTTACTAAATGTCAATTGTATTATTTGTGCCTCTATTGAACTGATTTTTCATTTTGTCTGTAACATTTTGGTTCTGTTGGTTTTTTATGTTTGACCTCGTATTAGACACTTATTTTGATATTAATTTAGTGGCTACCTGACTAGAACTTATTATTTTCACGTTTGTGTTAACACGTATCAAAATGTTGTGTTTTACTTAAGCTAAATTTGTACCAATAAATTGAACAAATCGGCCTAAGAGGAGAAGGCGCGACGATCTGGATGCATACTTGGCAAACTGGCCAGAGGCGGCCGGAGATAGGGAGGCATGGAAGAATGCGGGGGAGGCCTTGGCCCAGCAGAGGGACACAAAAGGCTACTAAAAAAAATTGAACACCAACTTGCTTTTAGACTATGTAGGTACGTAGTTACGTACCTAATATATAGATAAACTTGCTATTTTGAAGAATGTAATGACTACAAATGTAAATACATGGGACTTAAGAAAACATATCTACTTACCTTCGTCCTTTCGCATACGTAATCGTAACAAATCAACTATTCACATGTAGGCGCCTATCTACAGTGTCCCTTCTGCGTCATATTTAAACCTCAGTCCAAAGATGGTTATACAAAAAAGTGGAGAAATAAAATTATCACAGTTTTAACATAATTGATTGGGTCGTTCCGAACGTGCTCCCAAAACCGGGGCCCGTGGGAACGTATTGCCTTTACATGTTAAGTTTAAGTGCGGTTTAGTTGCGATGGGTTCTGTAGGAAGATTACTTGTATAATCTATTCATCACAGTAGAGTAGAGAGAGAAAGAGAGTAATATTATCTAGACTCTGGATTCAGGAATAGTTTTTTAACCTGCAAACTATACCCTGCAGGTTGTAGTTCTAGATTAAAAAAAAGGTCAAAAGCAAGTTACCGAATAGCGTATGGACTTTGGAAATGCCTATCACTACAAATACTCACAATTTATGACCTATTTAATTATAGATAACATATCTATAGGTAATAAAGTATAGGTCAGTGGGTGAGTAATCAAATCATTTACAAGGTAAGTAGGTATTTAATCTTATTATATATTTTTTAATAAGGTCTCGTCGGTTGGACGTGCATTAAAAATACTAATACCTAGTGTGTTAGTTTCTAGTCTGAGTCTTAGGCCGTGGCCCCAGTAGGCAAACTGTTAGCCGCTGACTAGTTTGCGGGGCGTATCGATTTAGTACGCCCTTCCATATATTTGAAATGGAGTGTCCACAGTCAGCTAGTTTTCGCTCACTGTACGCAGTTTGCAGCGTTACGCGCGCTGACTATCTCAGACAGCGGCCGACTCCCACCAAAACCGGTGATTTCATTGATTTGAGTTTGCAGCTAACTCTTTCAGTTCGCAACAAATTTGCGGCTCACTCAGTCGGCCGCTAATAGTTTGTCTACTGGGGCCACGGCCATAGGAAGTTAAAAAAAGGTAGGTATAGGTAGTATAATTTAATGATTGTTTTTATTGCCTTCATCTAGGATAAACAAATAAATATCCATTCAACCGTAGATCCCCAAAATGTAACAACTTCATTAAGTATCCCCTGTCAAAAAGCAATGTCTACTAGTTTTTTTTTCGCTCCCGATGTCAAATTATAGCTACAAAAGGTGTTAACAAAAAAGAAGCACCTTATATCTATGAGGGAGGGGTTGTAAACAGTTTTTGTCTAGGCGTTAGTTTTGGTAACTTTTAATTTGCTATTATATTTTAATTTGCTATTATGTTAGTTTTGTTTGTATCCCCTGATTTAGATACAGGTAAATTGTTTATTCTTTGTTTATCAAAAGTGTGGTTGTATCTATCTACTTAATTTAATAAGTTTGCGGTTCCTAGATATCTACCTGTTGACAAAAATACGCCGAGTAGCTTCCATGTAAAAAAATGTATAGGTAACTAACTAAAATATTTTACGCAAAGTTAGATATTTAATAAAAAGTACTGGGAATGGATTACGAAACGTTTTACATAATATTACCTACTTAAATGTATCACATTTAACATGAATCACGAAGTATGTGATATACCTACATATTAAGTATATACTTACATAGTTATTTCTGCATTTCCTATCTTATCACTGTGTCTATAAAAAAAAATGAGAAACTGTTTTGATCGCCACTCCTATCAAAAAATTTGTATATAGGTAATTATTTTACGCGTAGATATTAAATATTAATTAGTAATACAATATTTACTCTGATAACCCCAAATTAACTTGATGTCTCGTAATGATAAGATTATTATATCAGTTGATATAAGTAATAAATAAATATTTAATTACTTACACCTATGTAAACATTAAACATACATTAACAAACATATTGCAAGAAAGGTCTATTAAACTAATGCTCCATTACACCTATAGCTGTCACTATCATTGTCAAAAATCAGAGTAAGACGGCACGATATTTAATGGATTATTAAGTTAACGAGTATTTTATGCAACTGGGGGTCTATGGGGTAAACAGAACAAGTATGTAATCAGAAGTTCTCGAAGTTTCAACGCCACTTGTGATGTGAATGGGATGATAGTTAGCTGTCAGTTTATTGCGAATTTCTCTCGAACCACAATACAAGTAGATATAGGTAGTGAAGATTATTTAGAACGTGTAAGTACCTACTTTGTCGGAAATGAAATTGAGTATGTGTAGGCAGGTGACACCTATAGTCTTTTAGAAATTAGAATCATCACAAATCTCAGATAACACCTACCTACTTTTTTTACTAGTAAGTTCTAAATCTGGGGCATCTATTCTCATTTCTAACCTAATGTTTAGGGGTACCTAGCCTTCCTATGTTTTTTTTTACAATATTTACAAATAATATTTACCTATTTAACTAAATACTCATACGAAACATAAATAGGTATCTAGGTTCTGAAACATTCAATTAAATTCAATTAAAATTAAAATTCCATATAAAACATATATAAACATAGAAACCAACATTAGTTGCTTATTGTAAAAGTAGTAAAAAAATATATTTTAAAGTACCTAGATAATTAATGTGAAAATAAACCTACCTACTCGTGTAGACAGTGATTTTAAGCGTGATGTCGCACAGTCTCATATCCTGTGATAGCGTGTGCGAATGACCTAATGCGGTTTTGCACACATCGTAGGTATGCATGTGCTGATAGGAATACTAAAATCGGGAAATGTTATGTCCTATCTTGTATGTATGATTTTGTGGCATTTAGGAATTTGAAATAAAATTTTAGTTATTATAGGATAGGAGGTTGACATTCTCTGTAGGAACCTAGGTACCTACTACTTACGTAGGTGGGTAACTAAAGATTTATTTTTATTATTAGAACATTACTACTGACGTCTATTTGTGTCACAACAGAGTACTTACATAAAAATTAGATTACTTTCTTTTAACATTTGTTCAAAACAAAAAAAAAAGTAAAAGTTATAAAAATGAAAAGGTATAGCACCCCTGGCGTACACTTGTTAACCTAACAGGGGCGATACGATACCGATGGAAACAGGTACCGGGGCAAAAAGGTAAAAAAAAAACTCGCGCCGACTCCTGTCCGAGGTCCGGCGGGCAACGGGCAACCGATGGCCGACGACTTGATATAAATGGAAGGGTTAGCTGTAATCTGTATATCAAATTAACTAGGACTTTCTTGCCATTTGGATATGGGACCTTTAGGTTTTTGGAAGTTTATAAAGTTCGGTTAATCAACATGCTATTTGGTCGTAGTTAGTAAGTAGGTAGTTAGGTAATGTTTTTTCTGGTTTCTTAGGAAAGAAATAGTTTGAAAAATAGGTTCTTAATTATTATTTTATAGTAGGTATTTAGTTATAGATACCTAGTATTCCTAGAGTTTCTTAATGACATTTGATTTGTTTTTGCGTTTTACAGAGACGATTCGAAGTAGAAATTTCTGTTTGACATATTTTTCTAAACAATTAATTTATTTTGGACATTATGTGACAACAAAACACTAATAAGCCACCATAAAAACAAGGATTTTTTGGAATATGTAGGGAATATGTTTTTGTTTGAGCAAGAATCATCTCAGTATTGGCAGAATCTAATTCCGGGCCTGCAATAAAAAGTAAAACAAAAGGATGGACCGCGAAGGGACCTATCTACCTCCGAATACTAATTTAAGATGTCCAAATTGGCAAAAACACACCGATTCGGATCAATTAAAAATTTAAAACCGGTACACGATTGCATTCTTTGCTAAACCCGTTTCGAGCCAAATCAACGCGCAAACCCATCACTTGTAAGCTTGTTAATGAAAAGCTGCTTTACTTGCACTGGGAGCTACCGCATCTCGCACATGATCCCACACTATTATTAACTATCCTAATCTGTTTACCTTCCCGATACCAATGTTTACTTTTCTACTTCATCCTTTAATCTCTCAAAGGAAACTTTCTTAAAACAAACCGTTTTTAATAATTCTAACGCGTATACCTAACTTTACAAGTAGGTAAAACTGCAATTGATAAGTGTATATTAGATATGTGATTAATCAATGGATATGATCAATTAGGTTTCGAGAGGGTTCGTCGATTGATAACCTTATGAAATGAAGCTGTTACCTTTATTGCAAATGTCCTAACACTTTCGTGTCACGGCTCGACAAAGGCACACGAAATCATGATACCACTTCACGGGTAAATACGTCCTTTTTGAACTAGACACTCACTGGCACTGTACGTGCTGTCGTCGCCGCGATCAAGCGCACACTGTCTACTTTATTTCGCTCCTATATTTAAATTTACAACGACGTTTTACAGCTGTATAGTCTAAAATTAAACGAATTCGAACTTTATCTTTCAGAATTAGGGGTGTGTCGGGTTGAGATTAGGAGAATAGTTGCGAGCGGTCAAAAAAGTTGATCAACTTTTGTTTGAAAGTTATCGCGAACTTTTGTCCGGAGGTGGTGTGGAACCGTTTTGGTTACGAGCCCTCATAACTAACAAAGGATAAAGTAAACTCTGCTTTAGTAGAACTTTATATGTTAACATAATATGGATACTATTAACATTTGACTAACTTTCAATATACCTACTAGAACTCCGACGTTGCCACTTTGTAGAATTGAAACACCCGACGAGTCCTTTTTTTCTGTACCTACATAGCAACAAACTGGTACTACATCATTTCTTTACGCTTTTTAGCCCAGCATGGAATAATTACAAAGTTATTACAAGTCATCTGCTTACCTTGGGACTTGCCTGCAGCACTGCAGTCATAACTTACGAGCTTTCGTCCATCATAACTTTGCTTGCCCTATATGGACCTCGTTCATAAGCCGATTGTCAGGCTCGAAAAAAAAAATGCGCAACTGCGAAGCGGTTTACCCCTATTGTAATTCTGAATACAGGGTATTATGGCCCTTGTAATGTACCTGCTACTGGCTTTTGTTTAGTCTTACGTTTTGTTACACACCGCGCTATTGTATTCGTTTCGCAATAAAATATGTAATAACTCATTTGGATAATGTTATAGGTAGGTACTAGGTATGTATTTGTTATAAAAAGCGTGTGGATTGGTATTTTTTTCCAGCTAAATATTACGCTAATCTCTGCACTTAGGTATTCGTAAAAGAACGATTAATAATAATCAACATTAAGTTTTCTTCAAGTCCTGTCAAGCTTTAGAGAGGTTTAAGTTCTTTTTTCTCTTACCCAAGAAGTTCGTTCTTTTTAGGAACAAATGGCATTACAGACAATATCGGATCTGGCAAGTGTAAATTACGAAAAAGTTACAGCAGCTTTTTATACGGTCTGTGCGAAAAATGCAGTCACATTGAATACTGGACGGGCACACTTGTCGAATATCCTATCCGAGCATCATCTTCCACCAAAAACAACGAAAACTAAAGCAAAATACAAACAAGTCGGCTTCACGATAATAAGGAAAAGCAATTTATTTTAATTAAAACGAGATGTAAGACGAGGGTTAACGCTTTTAACCCGCCAATTAATAGCATGCCTCGATCTCTGTGACCTTTGTAAACATAAGTTAGCGAGAATCGCTTGAGATACGTTAGACGAGCTAATGCGTGGTTAAAGTTAATTCTTGCGTGTTTTACACATTAATTTATATCTTAAATTCATCAATATATTTAAAAAGAAGAAAAAACATTAAAGGGTATAAATAAAAGTAGGTACTTACTTTCATAAAGAATGCCAAACTAGACAAGATGACGACTCAAAATCAACCAGTATAGCGAAGATTAACTAGGAAAGCCGACCCCAAATAGATAATAGGATATGTCTAGTCTAGGCCAAGAGAGAGTATTTATACTTACCTACTTTTTAGATTCTGAATGTGGCTTCGGTGGTGATAGGTAAAAAACACTGAATTTATGGCGTAGTAACTTAAACAGCGTGGGTATACATATTAATGAAAATTAAATTATAATATTTATGTATGTGTATTTATCGAATATATATGTGTAGGTTTATAAGTATTTATATATTTACTGTAGGTTAAGTGACTATCCTGCCTTCTTGCTTTCACTTCTCTTTCTGTAGGGTCTGCATTTCTTTTAGAAATATGCTGTACCTTTTGTATAACTTCTCTTTTTTTTCTATGTACTATCATCTTACTTTTAAACTATTAAATAAATAATGAACTTGGAATTCTTCAATTTAAAGAATTGTTCAGTCTGTTTGTTAAAGCGTTTTTAATAGTAGATATGTTTTTTCATACAAGTGTAGCAGAAGCGTAAATGAAACTATGGTATTCTCTTATTATTTCCTTTTATTCTTCTTAATTCCATCTTTTTCTACAATACAATATCGTTTACAATAGTCCTTCCTCTTCGTTTCAAACGTCATAATGACATAACATCCAATCCATAGACAATACAATAAATTAAACATCTTCTTTAAAAAAAATATACAGATTCTGCCATTAAATTTATCTAGTTCTATTATACGTATTAATCACATAAACACAATCACTTATTCACTACACCAATCTTAACCACTCGTTTAACGACTTAAAGCTATCTGGCAGCGAACTGCCGCGCTTGCTTGCCACGGGATGTCTGCAATCCCTCTCACCTTATCAGACACCGCATTGGCCTGATAAGATGGCGCCTACCTGAGACGTCTGCTGTCTCCTCGACTTGCCTGAACCAGCCCGGTTCGACAAGCCGGCGCTTGCTAATGCAGACCACACCTAGACTAGTTCTGCGACTAGTTCTAGATGGCGCTTGCTTTAATCTTGCCCCTCATCTGCACGATGGCGCCAAGCTGAACCGCTAGGTTCTATGCTTGCTTAAACAATCCGTTACACTCGGCCGTCCTGCAACAATTGCTCCCGCAAGTGGGAGCCAAAAGCGATTAGTTCTCTATCTGGCTGCTCAGATCTAAACTGTTGTCACTGCATCTGACTTGCATCTTTATGCTGACAAGAGTAGAATACTTCTATCCTCACTTAGTACCTACCACTTTTTAATACTTGAGCAGAGCATCTAATAGGCTTAACATTACCCAACATAATATATCTCACACTTTTGCTAAATGCAGTCTCAGGTGATCTATACTATACATAACAATTAGCTCCTTTCCAGTTAACTTGCATGATTTAGAAAAGTCTCTGTCTGGGTTAGCCTTGTAATTAAATTACAGTAGTTCCATTTAGCACCACTTTCTTTAAAATTAATGATAAATTTATTTCCCCTTGCATTTGCTATTCATGTGCATTCTTATTTCGTTCCCTTTAACTTATTACACTATCTCCAGCATACCTATCATACTCCAACCTAACCTAACCTAACCTATCATAATGTCATTATCTTATTATCTGCTTATTGTGAACAAGACCAAGGAAGGCACCTAATAAATAAACCCTTACTTAGCGTTTTAACAACATGCCATTCGAAACATACGGCTCCAAATTATATTATTTTTGCTAAACAAG
The DNA here is from genome assembly GCA_947563765.1 of Anarsia innoxiella. Taxonomy (NCBI): domain Eukaryota; kingdom Metazoa; phylum Arthropoda; class Insecta; order Lepidoptera; family Gelechiidae; genus Anarsia; species Anarsia innoxiella. Next base: position 1,521,630 of record OX387393.1, read on the forward strand.
CCTTAATTATAAAATGATTTATTTCAAAAAACAGATTTAAGACCGCAACTTTAAAGAAGTAATCCCTCGGTAAAAAGTGAAACATGCTTTCCATTCAGCACTTGCACTGTCTTGGTATAATATCCTCAGTAAATTATTATTCCTCAATGTCAAGAAGAGCATACCTAGATAATTCGTTTTTCATTTCTACAAAATCAGATCTTACTTTATCTTTGTAAGGAATAATGTTACCATCCCACAACATTCATGTCTACAACCAGGACTTCAATGTAGCTACATTTTTATTGCTAAACAGCAAAACTAATTTTGAGAGTCAACATTAAATGCAACATCTGTTTGCGCTTTGGCACCCCATGTGCAATAGTATAAACGTTAAAACAGAAAGAACCCACTAGCTTTAAAACAACTACTTTTGTAAATATCGTCCTACAAGCTCAGCAATCCTATCTTCAGTAATTATTTCGTAAAATTAAGCAATCATTGCGAGCGCTTATCACTAAGCGTTTATAATTTTCGTTCATTCTCGTTATATTCTATTCATCAGCACAACAGTCCATTCTTATCAACTGTGTTTAGTAAGAAGACATCTTACACCTGCAGTCTTAAAGTACACAACCCTTTCGTCTCATCATGTTATTTTCGCATAATGTCTGTTTCGCAAAATGTCAATTTCTAAAAACATTCCATTAGCAAAATGTCCCTTGCTCCAACCACTATTATTTACAACTAACGAGACTGTTCGCACATAGTTCAGAAGAATGTAATTTACGGTAACTACTTGAGCCCACGAACATTCGCAACTTATATTAGGTATAAATGACTGAACTTGTCTACTTACTTACAAACGATTACAACGAACAAACGAACCTACAATTTGTCTGCCTTTTAAAAAAATATATTATTAGCTATTTATCTATTTCAGTTCCATCTTCAGGCTAAGAATCAATTATTAGCTTCCTTCCTATGATGTTATACCAATCTTTAATTCATTCATCAATTTGAACTCATTTACTATGTATGTTTATAGTAACTAAAATAATCACATGACCAGCCTTTAAGATACTCGTGGTTCGCTACAATTCATTTAACTTTTATTTTCCTGAGCAAGTATGTGTACTACACATAACAATACTTATCAATGTCACAAGGAACTGTGCTAAATTAAAATCATTAAGTCTACTTGACCTACAGACTGGAAAAGCCAGACCCAAATTAATAAAATAGAATCACAAAGCATGTAGGTGAACTAATCTGACAGTTTTCCTTTTTCTTGTCACTTGAGCAATCCAAAACAATATCTAGCTTTCAACTGTTTGAAGATGTTAGTATAAAAGTGTTTATTACCTAACTAAGCTGTGCAATAATGCTATTTCATGTCAAAAGTTGCACCAAACATAATCCATCTAAAAGTGGATAACTAATCTATGACTCTGCATTTTATTAGAACAGTTAGACATATACATTAACCATCTCAATTATGCAATTGTTAAAACTTGATTTCATACACCTAGTTCTCCATAGATTATTCCAATCTGTAATTTTTTCCCAATTTGTTTGTTAGAGGCTGGCTAATAATTGCTGGAAGGAATCACTTCCAATAGCAAGCTAAATTTTGCAATAAGGTATTCATGAAAAGGTCAAAAGTTAATTTGATAAATAACTTTCTTCATAAGAGCAATCAATAGGTACTTCCTTCAAATATCTTGCATACATACAGAAACATGATTTGTCTTTTACACATTAAGCTAACAATCTATTTTCACAATGTCTCCTTCAAATTTGTATTCATGTTCATAAAACATCATAGATCTAATTGTGGCAATTGAATTTGCTAATGCTCTCTTGCTCAATTTACTTTAACCTTTTTTTATATTAAGTTAGATGTCAACCTTCAAGAAAAGGAGCTAGGTATAATAATTACCTAAGTACCTTGAACTTCTTGAACTAGTATTATTAAGAACATCTCTTGATACTATGTAGACATAATAAGCTATTTGATCACCAATGCAATAATAAATGTCTATAGTTTCTATCTGTTTATCAACTAGACTCCAACTGCTAGACTGCACTTACACAAATAAGCAAGGAATATCATTTCATTCTTTCCTCAACATAAATTCTACTCTTGCTTGTGCTTTCTCAAGCACCATTATTTAATAACCAGGCAGCTTTTAAGAATAAGCCTTTGTTATTGTTATACCTACTGCATAATTATTCCAATAATTACTAGCTAACATATTAAGACTTCATACAACCAATCATATCCAATTTTTTTTTTTTTTTAAAAAGCTATGTATATTACCAATAGCATTTTGCATGTTTTACTATTTCCATAGGATAGAAGTTACCTAGTTCAAAATACTAACTGATCTCATACCACCAAAAACTTTTACCTAACCTTGCAATTATTTGTCTGTAATCAAGGGAATTTGCAACTATATTAGATTAAGCTAGCACATTAGCCGACCGCTAAGATCTTAACCGACAAAAACATTTCCTTGTTATAGTTATCCATCAACTTATCAAATAAAACCGTGAATTGGTACTTCTACCTGATAAGAAAGCAGACAGCCAAGTCTTGATATCACAGAAAGACCATTTCATTCTTGATCACCGCTCCATCCTAGACATTTCTACTTCTTGAACCTTGGCTTGAAACTGCAATTAGCCATCTTGCTGCAACACAGCACCGCCTTGAGTAGTTTACTTTTGGACCCAGTTGCTATTGTGATGCCCCAGTGGTACTACAGCATATTATTGATGTAACCTGAAAAGTATATGTGGCTTAAGCAAATTTTTATACAACAAAGTAGACTCTGCTCATTCTGACAGTTTATACTTCCTTATTGGTGTCGATTCCAGTGTATTTGTGTGTCAGCAATCCAATTCAAGTTGATAATAATTTGGCGGGAACTCGTAGGTACAGCGATTACACGATTTCTTAATTCCTGATATGAATACAGTCTTGATTTATGTTTGACATCTGTATTTGTCTTCAGCGAATCTTCAGAAACAGCTTCCAGCATACGATATACCAAGGATATACCAGTTAAAATGTTTTTCATGAGTGAAGATTTCAGCGGGAAAGCGCAGTTGATCGTCTTTTGTTCTTAGTTCATTCAAGTGATAGCTTGTAGCATTTTGTGGACGTGCTTCATCCCGCTTCTGATTTGTAGCAGAAGCGTAAATGAAACTATGGTATTCTCTTATTATTTCCTTTTATTCTTCTTAATTCCATCTTTTTCTACAATACAATATCGTTTACAATAGTCCTTCCTCTTCGTTTCAAACGTCATAATGACATAACATCCAATCCATAGACAATACAATAAATTAAACATCTTCTTTAAAAAAAATATACAGATTCTGCCATTAAATTTATCTAGTTCTATTATACGTATTAATCACATAAACACAATCACTTATTCACTACACCAATCTTAACCACTCGTTTAACGACTTAAAGCTATCTGGCAGCGAACTGCCGCGCTTGCTTGCCACGGGATGTCTGCAATCCCTCTCACCTTATCAGACACCGCATTGGCCTGATAAGATGGCGCCTACCTGAGACGTCTGCTGTCTCCTCGACTTGCCTGAACCAGCCCGGTTCGACAAGCCGGCGCTTGCTAATGCAGACCACACCTAGACTAGTTCTGCGACTAGTTCTAGATGGCGCTTGCTTTAATCTTGCCCCTCATCTGCACGATGGCGCCAAGCTGAACCGCTAGGTTCTATGCTTGCTTAAACAATCCGTTACACAAGTTATGAAGCGTGGGTGAAAATGTAACGTTTTGCACATTTTTTTTATCTATTGGATATCTATTTGTTTATTTTTATTATAGGTACTAGGTATTTTTGGTATGTATATGTATTTATGTATGTATTCTGTATTATTTGCACAACCCGCAACCATTATTACCTATTTCCCGCTATTTCTTACCCTAAGGTTGCCTGGACGATATTGCTATTTATATAAGGCCGCCTGTTGCTTCTTATATTCTTGTTTGTGTCTGTACCTTATATCTTATTGTGCAATAAAGAATATTTGTATTGTATTGTGTAACGTGTCTTGATTACGGTAGGTAAATAGGTATAACTACATGAAATAAAACCCAAAAGATAATTTCTTAAAATTTATTTTCTATGCAACATAAAAAAATATTCATCATAGTTACACAATAAATTACAGTTACTTAATTGCGAACTAAAATGTAAAATTATTAATTCGTGAACATAATTTTGTTGCACGCACGAGGCTTTAAGAGAACAATACAGTTTTGTCATGATACCAATGTTTTAGTTGTAAATGCAACCTAATTCTAATTTTAAAAGTCCAAATTTGCGTTCAAATAGGAATGAAACTGGGCGCCATCTTTGTTTCGCACTCGCAAACTTCAGGTCGAACTAATTTGACAATTGTAGCGTGAAGTTGGCGCACTTCATTCCTATTTACAACGCTTAAAATTGACTGTGTAAGTAAAGTTTTAGTGTCTTTTCAAAGTTAGAATTTTATTACAAAATATTTTATTACACATGTTTTTCTCAGGTGTAAGGTTACAAACGACTCTTATATCTTTCAACTTTATGATGAGTTGATTGAAACTTGTTAGCATTGCAAAAAATGCGTTTGTTATTTGACTCCATACGAGAGTTATTTACTTCTACCAGTGTAATAAGAATAAGACCTATTTTATGAATATTTTAAATTAATTTTTAAAACTTATGTTTCAAAGTCTATGTAGTAAATCACTACGAAACTTAGGTCTAAAAAATTACACTGGAAGCCACTAAAACCTTACCTATACAATCTCAATCAATTAACACATGATTTCGTACCATACAATAATAACTACCTGTTTTTTATTCGAATACACATTTAGTACTATTGTAACAATATCTGTCAATACGTTAATAAGATTAGACATAGAACTTTCCACCATTCACTCTTCGGATTAGAAAAAAAAAAAAACGATACACATGCGGTCAATGAAAAGTATACATTATACAGAATATCTTTTTAAATACAACTTATTGAATAAAAAGTTTTTTAATAAGTTATTCTGCATATTTGACCACGTTTCTACTAACTGAGCGCAATTACGATGCTTGTCTTTAACATTCTAACAGAGCTACTACATAATAAACCAATGATAATGATTTTGTGACAAAAATGACGAAATAGTTGTAAATAAATGCAAACTTGTGCTAAAAGGTACCGTCACTGCATCGCATTCACTACAATTTTAGTTATTTATGTACTTAAGGCAAGTGTTAAAGATTTGTTTTAATATTTTGTAGAAAACAAAATGAACACATGTCGTTTAGGGTACAAGAGGAAGGCAGTGACACTAAATCTTAGTGATTCCAACTATTCTTCAACAATTTGGCGAGTCAATGAACCGTAACAAATATTCAAGACAAAAATTTTATTTATTAACATTTCTTGTATAAAAAGCGACGAAACAGACGCGAATCGAACAAGGCTCTCCTACCATTAATTAAATATACATATATATTAAATTCTTACTAGACAATAGACATGATAAAGACTTCTTAACAAATAACTCAAAGGGGTTAATAACAGTGCATTCACATATAAATATAATGCAATGTATAAGGTACGATTGGTTACAGGGTAAGCTCAAAATTAGATCAAGATCCTTGCTTTATGCACACGTTACGATTGTGAAGTATAACATACTAACTGCCAGTTAAATAATCGTCTGTTAACTTTCATCTTCCGTTAAAGATGTCCATTTTGACAATTTGAATACCTCAAAACACCAATGATAGTATAAACATTAACAGACAAATACTGGCTCAAAAAATTACGGGATAAGATAAAAAGTTAATGTTTTAAAATAAAATAGTTGCTCTCAGTCCACGCCGCGGCAATCAAGTTTTTAAAACGTTCAGATTACATCCGATCGCCCGCGCGGACTCGTTAAATAAACAGATATTTGAAAACTCAACATGGTTTTACCGCGTGGAATGTATTATAGGACCCGACACCTTTCAGGCGAAGAAAAATATACATAAATACATTGAAAGTTGAAATAAATAAGATTCACAATACAAGTTGGCAAAAGCCGCAACGATGCGCGATTTTTGTCCGCCAGTGTACAGTAATGGCAAAGAATATAAAATCGTTACAGTAGATGCGACAAGCGAACGCGTTAGCTGCCTAACATTAGTTAACACGAGACCCTAGCCTTAAATCTAGACACGAGATACGATCAGATTATTTCAGATACAGGGCGAAGACGGTTGCCATGTAGAAAGATATAATCCTAGTGTATTAGAAATAGATTTGATTTTCGAGCATTCGTCTTAACCCCGTTCAGACTGAAATGGAAACATCAACTTGAAATAACTTGTTAGTGTTGTACAATCGACTTTTTAACCCATTGAACGCTTAATTTGTATCGTCTAGGTAAAACTATATTCGAGATGCGTTTTGTACCTTTATAGTATGTTCAGTTTAACGTCTATGGGTTACAAATCCGATGTAAAGTGCGAACAAACTTCATAATAATAAATATGAAATAGTTAATACATAAAGCCTTATCGTAATCTATGAGAGAGACAGTTTCTGACGGATTTGCGTCACAACACAACAAGAAAACATTGGGATTCGTTTTGAGCGACCTTTTTTTTGGATATATTGACTGGTCTGATAAACGCTCATTCTTTAGTCTATGATAGAGGATTATAAACAAGAAATTAGCAACAGTTTATACCAATCGAAGTTAAGTCTATTTTATAACGCACGTAATAGTAAAAATAGACTTTATTAAGTTAGGAATAAAGTTGAAAGCTAAAATATCCACACATCGAATGTTGCGAGGGAAGAGCACAACTACAATTCAATCGCAACTAACAAAATAAAGTCTATTTTTTATACACGCGTCTAACTAGGTACAATATTTGATGTAATTAATTATTTCATTAGAGATTCGTCATAATTACCATTTTAATACTTAATTAGCTGTAAATCTATTTTTAGTGTTAATATTCGGATACACAAAAGCTAATTGAGTCAAAAGTGTGATAATATAAAAAAGAACTGTCGTTTTTGAGGTTAATATTTTTATAGCCAGCGTGGATTACGAACTTAAGTTCTCGCGGTTAAAATGTTACCATAGAGTTTTCTGTTCTATGACCATAGATAAAAATAGTCTGTATACGTAACCACAGACTAAGTCGCGGTTTATACCGAAGTGGCACGGCAAATAAGACTCTATTCTAATACTTTTAAGAGTTTTCTTGACAGGACGCTTCGCCGCGCGCCTCCGCCACGCCATTTCAGTATAAACCGCGCCTAAAAACTTAACGGACTTAAGTTCACAATTCTAGCCAGCTATAAAAACAGTTCCTACTAGTGCTAAATACGCTACGTACGATTACAACATCAAATAGAGTAACCCTCGCGATTTCCCGCAAAGCACCATCACTGCCGGTGGTCGAGCTGCTCCGTTTACAAAAATATGTAATTTCACGCGTATTTTTTATGAAAATATAGGTTTTTATTTAATACTACCAATAGTGCAATTAAGTATTATAAGATAGCTAAGATATGATTCTTGAAAATAATTTAGTTTTAGAACAAGCTTGGTCTTACTCGGTGTTAAATTCGGATGCTACCAAAATGTTTAAAAAATAATCTTTTTTTTTTTAAATGGTCCGTGATGATTTTGTAGATGATAAATGTAGAAGTAGAGATATGAATATGATATAAAAATAATTATGATACTAGATGTTATTTTTCATTGACAACCCTATCTCTAACCATAGTCATATATCCTTCATTTTTCTCTATTGTTAGGTCTTGGCGAACCTTTCGGCATTTGTGTAAAAGGCAGATGAATAGAGAACTTTAATGGCGCATTTAAATTAGTCGGTTAAACAGTATTCGGCTGCAGGCTGTATTCGGTCGGGACTGATCATGACGATGCTTGCAACCCGACTGTTCAATACACAATCGCTGTATCAATCAAGTAGCCGAATTCGGTTAACCGACCAATGTAAACAACTCAATTTAGGTAAGCGTTTCAGTTAAACCGAATGCGGCCGCCGCCTTCGGTGACCGACCTAATGTAAATGCGCCATAAAGATGCGTTACTAACTTCATTTTGATCTTATATGCCTCGCGATGCTACCAACTTCTTCGCCTTCTTTTCCATTTACTGCTTGACTATCATCAATAGATAAATCTCCGTATACAAGCATAGATAGGGTTGTATTTCGTAGAGCAAACGACCACCGGCCCCAGATCTAATAATATCCTTATCTGTGACAAAAATAGCTTCTCTTAATTCAAGTCTTCGCTACCATATCCTTAATTTTTTATTAATTAATTGATTGATTGATATCGCGGGCCGCTACAAGCCGAATGGAGTGTCAGGTTATGAACGACTATTTAAAAAAGTTACGTTTTAACATCATTACTTAAAATCAGTCTCATAAAGTAAACAAATCTATTTCTTTAGCTTTTTTTGTAGTGTGGTTACTTTAGCAATTCAGCTTTGTATTTTTGGAAGTTACATTTCCTTTGAATACTTCTGTGTTGGAAATAAACGTAGAGGCCGAATATGAATTATCAACTCGTATACAGGGTGTAACAAAAAGACGGTATAAAGCCAAAAAACAGCGATAGTCCCCATGAAACTGAACAACTTTCCCCAAGGAACGTAGGGCGTAAGTCGAAAAAAAATTTTGGATCGCCCACTCAATCGATCAGCTGATCGGACATTTTGTATGGGGAGGCGTAATTTTTTTATCGGGTTACGACTTATGTTCCTTGGGGAAAGTTGTTCAGTTTCATGGGGACATCGCTGTGTTTTGGCTTTATACCCCCCCTTTCTGTTACACTCAGTATAAACACTTTCATACATTACATATCTTTAAGTGTGATTCGAACTCACGAGGCCTAGAAACTTCTAAAATAACCCCACTATAACCTGAACAAGAAAATCTTGCCTGTTGTAAAAAAATCTATTTATATAGTCTTCACTACTGACACTATTTAGGGCCAAAACCATTGCACTAGGCTTAGACTTCAGCTTATCCTAACTTGGCCCTACGTCGCTAATAAATTTCAACTAAATATTGTTCAAAAAGTTTTGTTAAAGGTTTCACAAAGTTCTTGTTAGTATGTAACCTTTAAACATTTAAGGTGACGTCATACGTAAGCCGCCATTTTGAATTTAGAAATTAAAACAAAAAGAATTAATTCAACCAACTTAAAACATCAATTATAATCATTTTAGAATAATCTTAGCTAATGCATTGCTTTTTAATGTTGAAGTTAGTCAAAAGTTCTTTTTTCGAAATTCAATTTTGTTGTTAAAATAACGACGCCATTTTGAAAAACGTCATCAAAGATGGCGCTTCATGTGTAAAACGTCACCTTATCGGCAGGATGCCTTTGATATATTTTATAACCTCGTCGAAAAGAGTTCGATAATGCAGCAAGAATTGATTTTTAGAATAGTGAAACTTTCATAACATAGAAGATATATTGCAGAATATTAGTTATACAAAATGAAATCGTTTGTTCTTGCCACATAATGACGAGATTTTAGGTTTTCGTCTCCCTTTTATGTGTGATGACCTCCATTATACAACATTTGTGAATTAATGTAGATCCCTTTAGAAAGAAATATTTCTTAGGTAATATGAGCATAATATGCCATTTACTTACGTACATCGTACAGCCGAGGGCGCATCAAGCTTTAGGTACACACACCTTATTACATTGCAACATAAGGGCGATATTAGAACTATTTTGTAAACGTTGATCTGCCCGCGACTGTACACACCTGGAACGGGCATCAAGTTTGAACCAAACGCTAACGAAAGTCGCAAATACACTTCATATTACCAATTTAACCACACGAGAAAGAGAGCCGATAACTTCTCACGTTCAAGCAGTAGTCCCCGCCCCCTACACGTAAGTGGGCGGGGTCTGGTTGGGGGCGGGCGGCGCGGGGGCGGCTGGCGGCAGTACCCGCGCGCCCGGCACGTACTGGCCGATGAACGAACCGTCTTCGGTGAACCGACCTGCAGGGGAGTATAATATTAGACTCAGTTTATACTAGGGCAGAGACGAAGCGAGTTTCTAAAAATGAAGATTTGACATTAACGGCGTAACGCACATATTGCTACTGATATTTTTTAAAAAGCGCATTCGCGTGATATCACACATTTTTCGGACATGAAAAATATCAGAAGTAATATGTGCTATGGAATTAAGGTCGAATTTTTTTTTGTTCAGTTTAGGAAATAAACTTCGTTTAGACCCTTAGTCCCACGTGCGTAGCCAAACAAACCCAGAGTTAGCTGCTAACACAGGATTAGATAAATAATTTATATTGACGAATTCAGGTGTAAATTTAATGTTACCTACGAATATATTATTTTTGAATTTTGAATTTTATCTTGATTTAACCCTGTGTTAGCAGCTAATTCCGGGTTTATTGTGTTAACTCTGGGCTGCGCAACTGGACCTTAGTAATTATCACTGTCACCACCAGTTGCATAAAAATCAATTTACTAATGCTCCTATAGATATCAAATATCATTTTCAAAAATCAGAATAAGACTGCATAATAGGATTTGTAAAGCTATGAATAGGAGAAAAAAAATCATAAAACAATAATAAAAAAAAAAACAAACTAAATCATACCTCAAAAAACGAAACAAAAAATCGTTGCTCGTGCACAGGCATAGGATGGAAAAGGACGGAAGAGGAGAACCTACGCCTAACTTATTAAATGCAAACATAACATAGGTATATTAGAAGCTCAATTATATAAAAAAAATGTGTATAAAATATTTAAATAGGACAAAAATCACTCTAGTTCACACAATATTTAAAGTATATCTTTTTACAACCTAATCTTAACTTAATGTGTACTTAAGAACTAACCTAATTAAAGACAATAAAAAAAAATCGGTGCGAGATTGCGAGAAAATAGACCCCTTTTTAAAGGACGTAAGAAATTAAAAAAAAAAACTATTTACGCTATGGAAATTGAAAAAAAAAATAAGTGAAAAAGCCTTTATTACAACTATTTTAAAAATAGTACAATAAAAGCAGAACGCCCGGGGTCTAAAAAACTAAACCTAAAAAAAAAAGAGATTCTAATTTGAAACGACACGCCATTTTTGTTTCGCATGTCTTCTTTTTTCAAAATAATATCAATTGATCACAACCTGGCTGTTAATAAATGAGTCAAATAGCCATGCGAAAAATTAAAAGAAAATTTTGCGGGCGGCTTCACTAAAAATTTTGAACCAATCAAAACGAAGAATAGAATGCTCTACCGCGATTGGCGAGTCACAGTTCCAGACTGTTTTATTTTTTTGTGATGCACTGGCACTACGTCTTATTCAGCCGTAGCAAAATACTAAATAATAAATCACACAAGAATTAAAAATAAGCGAAGTGATAATGCAAGCCTATTTGGAAGCATTGAGGAAAGGGTCCGGGCCTTTCGAAAATGAGGTTCCACATTTCTTGGTGATGTAAATAATTTGCGTGCTCGAAGATTCGATATATTTATTCATCAATTTCGAATCATCGAAGCAAGCAAACGCTGCCAATATAAATCAACTTAAATTGAACGAATTTTATTTGCTGCCAATAACAGGCTTGTAAATTCGAAACCTCAAAGGGATAAAAAGGAAGGGAATCACACTTAAATTTGAGGGGGGGTGTTTAGGGTATGTTCAGACGAGCGTAGCAAACGCGCCGCTAGCGGAATCGGTTTGTCCCTGCGCATGTGGGCGGCGCTTGCGTCCGTACTGGCCAATGAACGAGCCGTCTTCGTTCATGCCCGCTGTAACCATGCAGCCGGTTAACGCATGCCTTCGCAACTGCACCTTTACTTTAACCGGACATCTTATGATGCGATCGGATTTGTTACTGCATTATTTCACGGAGATGTAAGTGGTCTCTGCCTACCCCGTTGGGAGTAGGGATTGCAATTGCTGGATCCAGCATCCAGCAATCCAGCTGGATCCAGCATACGGTATCAATTTATATTCTTTAGTTTTGAGTTGCCGCCATTGTGAGGTCAATTAGATTACGACAATTACATTACAATTAGATCCAGCATTGTATGCTGAATCCAGCAATTGCAATCCCTAGTTGGGAGAGAGGCGTGACGGATATGTATATATGCATGGTGGACGTAGTTCACGCACATCCACAGAAACAAAAGAGCATCAAATCCGTTCGCATCGTACAATGATGACCGACCTCAGTAAATGTACATACAGTTAAAGGTGCCGTGAGGAGTATGTAAAAGCTAACAATGCAAGACAACATATTATTACTTTAATTGATAAAGCAGTTAAAATCTAGCTTATGTTTTACATTCTGCTCACGACAATTTTCAAAAACAAATGATTCGTATGAAATTAGCAAATCAAAATACAATCAAAATATAAAATGAATGAATTAAAAGAATTAGCTTTTCAAAAACGAACAACACTACATGCATATGCATAAAAAAGTTGTCGATACATTTGTTTGGGGCTAATGCAAATATCTAGTACATACCGGTTTCTCCTTCACCGTACTCAGCCATAGAGTCGGTGTCGCTCTCGGGTCCGCCGGGCTTGGTGCCGCTGCTCATCGAGTGACGGGACTTGTTGTCCAAGCTGGAAGGAGACATTTAAATGTGAAAAGATGTGACACGCAACGTGGGTTTGACTACCTAGTAAATGTCGCTGGGTCTTGTTAGATGCAGGCAATAAACCGGTCGCGCTGGAGAGCTATTGGAGAGGCTTATGCAGCAGTGGGCAGTTATATGGCGAGATGATGACAAATGCCATACGACAAATCGTATCATTCTTTTAGACTAAACTAGCTGACCCGGCGAACTACATACCGCCTCAAAGTTCTGTATGTGAAAAAAGATTTTCCCGCTTTTCTGTTGAAAATTTTCCTGAATTTTCTTTGCTATAAACCTCACGGAGCCCGAGACCTTTCCAACGAATGCAAAACCGTGGAAATCGGTTCGTGCGTTCTGGAGTTATAGCGTCAGGAAGGAAAACCCGACTTATTTTTATTTAGACTAAATATGAACTCAAACTATCTTTATTTTGTAGGCAAAAATACATAGCGCTTAGAACATGTAAAGTCAATTATCCACGTAACCATACACACGTTTTTGTCAGTTGACGATTGCAAGACGAATCTTGCATGTTGCGTAGAAACAATCAAATCTGTGTACACAAAGATGCAAAGTCGCGTCAGCCGTTTCGACTCCGCATCGACAACGGGTCTTAATGTTTTTTTTTCTAACTTAAATCTAGATTCGCATGAGAACAACTGAGTATTTACTACAAGTATAGTAGTGTAGTATAGCAAGTATGTACTAACGGATGCGTATACTCATGGAAGCCCTGGTCGGGGTAGTCGCGTCTGCCGTGCTGCAGCTCGCGGTCGTGCACGTCGTACTTGCCGCCGCGGTTCCGTCGCGCCACGCACACCAGCACCAGCACCAGCAGCAGGAACGCCAGCGCCAGCATCACGCCGATGAACCAGCCGCCCGCTAGAGCCATCTTGTCGTCGCGCTGGATCAGTGGGTCTGGGGACGAAGCAAATGGTGGTGTAAGTCTAAAACCGGACCACAGTATAATAGTGCTACAAGCCGGGCTAAGATGAATTAATCCGGACACATACATTTTGATGCCTGATCAGGTTTCCTAACCAGGAATTCCGTGTAGAGGCGCACACGTTTTTTGCAAAACGAAAGCTCGTTTCAAGTTTTTGCATCCGTTAAGGTGCCATTCGCGTTCGTGCTTTCGCGCTCGGATTAAAATTTGAATCCCTTTTAACTACTCTGACACGTCAAAGCGATATAATGTCTATAGATTTGAAGTACCGGTTAAGTAAAGTGACAAAAATTTTATGGTAATATCAAACCCATAGTAAATGTTTATGAGCTTAGAACAAAAGTACGTGACAGTAGGAATAAGCCGCCATTCTGAATTTCGTTTCTTCTTTTCTGTCAACAAAATGGAACCCACTCAAAAAATCGATAATAAAAGAAACACTTACCATTAGTAGTATCGACTTCCTGCACCTCACTCATGCTGTAATACTCTCCATCATGAGCCGTGATCTTCACATCATACACCTGTCCAGGTTCCAAGCCAGTTAAGATCACATAATCATCTTCTGTGATCTCGTTAGTCTTCAACCAGTCTGGATGACCTTTCAACCTGTACCAGGCGACGAAATGTGTGCCAGCGTGACCGTCTAATGAAGGTAACCAACGTACGAGAATATGAGCAGACCCTTCTCTACCAGGAGGTAATGTACTCGCTTTAAACACTGGGATTTCAGGTTTAGCGTTCACAACTGACTTTGTAGTCTGTTCTACGTAGTATTTATCTCCTTCACCCGCTTTGGTCTTCGCACGGATTTCAATCCTGTATTTCGTGTTAGGTTCTAATCCAGCCAACTTCGCTCTGTCGAATTTAGGGTCGATTTCCTTCTTCCTTTCTTGTAGGGGTCCGATGTTTGTTCCGGTCACTTTCTGGTAGTAGATTTTGTATCCGGTTAAGATACCATTTTCATCGACCGGTTTGTCCCATTTGAGGAGCATAGCTGATGAACCGATAGGGTAAGCTTCGAAAGATTTCACTGTTCCTGGTTTGCCTTCAGGTGTAACAAATGACAACCTTTCACTGGGTGGTCCATTGAACCGTCCATTGTAGACCATAATTTGTGCATTATTCTTCTTAAACGGTTTAAACTTTGACACTAAAGCACTAGATGCGTCGGCTTTAACTAAAATCTCTTTTAGGTTATCTTCCTCGCCGTCGACCCAAGTTTGTATCTTGTAACCTTTGAAGTGACCTTGTAGTGTTTCAGGTGGGACAGGGTTCCAGCTGAGTAAGGCTGTGGTACCGGTAGTGACTTGGACTAGAGTGAAGTTAGTAGGTGCTTGTGTTGGAGTGTTCTCTCCTGACCAGCCTATGACTTCAACAGGGGCTACATTTGAGGTGCCTTTAGAGTTTACTGCGATCACCTGGAAGGAATATGAAATTTGTTTGACGTGTTTTGCTTCTCTATCTGTGACACCAATTATAGTTCTTTCACGAGGTCTGTTCTTATAACTCTAATAAGGAAGCAACTGTCCGTTATAACCGCTTTAACAGAATCAGCCCATGAAAGTTCATTGTTTATTGGGCAATGGCTTCCATAGATCTCTGCACTGTAGAAACTACAATGCTGACGCAGTAACCAGTATTAATACAATCTATTTGATAATCTAATACAAGTAGTAATAAAATCTATTTCACGCGAGTTTTCTTCCTTAACATTTTTTGATAATGTGGCTTTTCATACTCGTATATTCAAGATCATGTCTTTTTGAGAGGTAGGTAATATGCGTCATAGCCCTATCAACGTCCCCACTACAGGGGCATGAGCCTACTCTCATACGAGAGTGATTAGGCCGTGATCCACCACGCTGGCCCAATCTTAACATATCCATATTAATCTTTCACATCCCAGAAAAATAAGAACAATAGAATGTCTGGGTTTATAATGGTTCAGTGCGATGTGAGAGGTTAAATACATTACCTTAATCCTATAAGGCACGAAAGTAGGCGTGCCCGATACAACATGCGATGTCTGCTGCCAATCCCGTATCTGCAGTTCGGTCCAATCGTGTCCGGTGATGTTGCGTCGGTACGACACCAGGTAGTAGAACCCGGGGCCGTTGTGCTCGATTTGAGGCATTTTCTGGGGGGGGGGCATAGTTTGTATGTAGGTATTTTATGTAAATAATTTGCTTTTCTTTGTTAAATTAAAAACAGTTAGAAAAAAACAATTGTTGTTGCAGTATTTTTCAACTATATAACCAAACTAAAAGTAAGTCCACGTATATCAGATATTTGAAAATTGTTCTATGGAAACATTATGTATGGCAGTTTATTTTACACATCAAGTTTGTCGCTGACTCTATCTAAATAACGCATAGATGAGCAAGGTGGTAGACGGAGATGGAAACAATACATTTACTAGAGGGTACTGAAATTTCATACCACACTCCGATAGGGCGCGTGTAATCTAAAAAAACAGTGTGTACGTTATTAGCTAATGGTTCGCAAACTGGCTGCGAGCGCATAATGATTTTTGGTTACAGTGCTTGTACCGGTTACGTTTACAGCTCGCTAATAAAAGTACGCGCTCTTAACTGTCACTGAAATGAAATGTTTATTTAATCTTGTAGGACGAGTTTGACATCACATAAGACGGGTCATTTTTTAAAGTTAATGCTAGATTCGCAAGAGTGCAGTTTTCCCCAGAGAAGAATCTAGCAAGAAACTCTGTTGGGTTGCTCTTTTCAAATTTGGTATAACAAATTCTAAGATAAATAGATACAAACATTAAAATTAGCTTTTCAATAATTATGCTACATAGAGACAGCTTGACAGAAGAGCAAGTCAATCCCATGGATTTGAGTCATCTAGATAATCGTTGATTTTATAATAACATTTTTTACTAAGTTTTTGTTTAACAATAATCTTGAATTTATTGGGGGTTAGTTCACGTATGCTAGCAGGGATCTTGTTGTAAAAGCGTATACATAGACTCACAAACGATCTTGTTGTAAAAGCGTATACATTGACTCACTGTTTTACCATTTTGTACCTTACGTATGACCAGTAACAGTACCACATATACACCAGTTAATCCTCTACTCACCGACCAAGAGATGACCATGTTGTTAGGTTCGGTGCCCTGGCCTTCAACGTTGTCGGGGTTCTTGTACGGCACGTCGGGCTGCGTCGTGCACACCTCCGAGTGACCCGACGGAGCTGATGGACCGATCTTGTTCCATGCTATCACTCTGTGAAAGAAACTGACGGTCAATGGAACTAATCAATATAATAATA
The DNA here is from genome assembly GCA_947563765.1 of Anarsia innoxiella. Lineage (NCBI taxonomy): Eukaryota > Metazoa > Arthropoda > Insecta > Lepidoptera > Gelechiidae > Anarsia > Anarsia innoxiella. The sequence continues at coordinate 1,538,556 of OX387393.1, forward strand.
CAGCCAAAAAACGTATATTTTATACGTGTCGGCTATGATTGTTGTCTCAGTTTGACGTCTACATACAAAAAATTAAGAGGCTTCATGCGCATTTATCGACATATCTTGGAAAAAACTCATGTCATGATATCTGAAAATAATATAGCCTATGTGTTATTTTTGCAGCTATTGTATGTAACCTACACTATAGCCAAGTTTCATTAAAATCCGATCAGGAGTTATCGTGTGAAAGAGAAACAAACATCCTCACCTCACATACATTCATCCATCGGCACAAACATTGACATTCATAATATAAGTAGGTTAAGATACAATACATTGAATGTGTGTATGTGTATGTGTGTGTGTGTGTGTGTGTGTGTGTGTGTGTGTGTGTGTGTGTGTGTATGTGTGCGCGTGTGTGTGTGAGAGAGTGTACACAATGTTCCGTAAGACAAGTGTGCCTCTAATTAATATAACTTATACTAACCTGAAAGTATAATTAGCCCACGGCGAGAGTTCCACAGTCCAGGTCTTATCAGCATGCGGCACGTTATCACTAGCCACGTCCCAGGTATCAGGCGTGAAAGACGTGTTGTACTGTATGGTGTACCGCAGTGTGATAGCGCGGTTGTCGCCCATGTCTTTCCAACGTAGCATTGCTGTACGACGGTCGCATTGTACACCTTCTAATTCCGGGGCGTTTGGTTTGTCTGTAGAGATAAGGTTTAAATTGATGTAGTGGGATTTGTAATCCAAAATGGCGGTGGTTTGTTAAAAATAGCGGTGGTTTTCCAATATGGCGGAGGTGGATTCAAAATGGCGGATTTAAATGATTTCAGAAGAGATAATAACAAATACAGTATGTCGGAGTTAGGGACCTTTTTAAGTTGTTGAACAATAATTTTAAAGTAACAAAAGCGAATCATTCCAAAAATGTAAGTTATAGTAATTTAACAATGAAGGAGCAAACCAATCAAAAATACATCTGTCCCGCCTTTTCCCGTAGCAGTAGGTAGAGACCACTTCCCTCCACTTACTACGATCCAAACATTCTTTTTCGCTTTATCTACATTCATCAATCACCTCATACATACACATCGGTTTAGAGCAATCAAAATATTGGACTGTTTAATAATTTCACAAATTATTTAAAAAATGTTTAGGGCAATCCAAAATAATTGAACTCGAAAAATAATTTCATCTATAAACGATATTCTAGGATCTATGAACGTCAATGAACGAAACAATTCACAAATATTAAAAAAACATGTTAAAACCACAAACCTTGGACAGTCAAAGTAGCTTGTGCTCTTGCTTCATCAATTTCAGTCTTAGCAATACAAGTGTACTCTCCGGAATCAAGTTCAGTTGTGTCGGAAATCAGCAATGAGTAGTCATTTGTCATTCTAAACCGAGGTTGACTGTCAAAGTCTATAGGCCGACCGTCGTTCAACCAAATGATCTCGAGATGGAGAGAGTCGTCAGCGTTCGCGTTGCATCTGAAGGTGGCTGATGATCCTGCCGCGACTTCGTAGTGTTCCGGCTTGTCGGTTATTACTGTGCGTTCTGGAGGGGAGAATGGGAGTTTTTGGTTGGTATTTGACTCATACACAGAATTAGGTTCAAAATTGTCTTTCCTGTTCCTGATGATTAATACTGGAGCAGCCAATCCTCAAAATGTTTATACAGGCCAACTATATCGGGCACAGATTAGACGGATATGCATTAAGTTAAGAAATTAGTGTCCTTAACTTTCGGGAACAGAAGAGACATTTTTTGTTTTTTATGTCTGTATGACCCATTTGTGAGATTTATCTGTGACTTTATGAGAATTGTAAAATAAAATTGAAACGAGCAACCCAACAGTTACTTGCTAGATTCTCGTCTAGGGAAAACAGCTACTAAGATAATTTTAGTATGACTACTTGACTTTAATGTTTTATTTTACGATTTATTCTTCTTTTTAAATCTGTTTCAATGTAACTCATATATATATCACTGATTTTATCCATTTCTATTAAACTTACTGTAATAAATTAGCAACTTGATCAGACGTCTAAAAAAACAAAAAAATAGGAACTTTTCCTCAGTATCCAAAGGCATCGGAAAGTTAAATTGCAATTAATAGATGATTTTGATTTATAAGGTTATCCTGTCACGAATGGTTTACTGTTGGCAATATAATAATCATACTAGCGGCATTGTTTTTTATTCAGTCGGGTTATAAATATTCTTGATGCATCTATTAGGTTATACTATATTTTTATTACAATAAAATGAAATACAATACGTACTTTTAACAGTAAGCGACCCAAAAGCAGACTTCTCTCCGAACTTGTTCTTAGCGTAACACTGATACCGGCCAACGTCGGTAAACGACACGTCGCGGATCACCAGATCGCCTTCCGAGGTTATGTTGTATCTGAAATAATAAGTTGCATTTATTATTTAGTAGTTTATTATTTATTATTTAGTGTAGGTAAGAGAAGAGTAAGTGCCCATTCACTATTCACTTAACAGATAAAATGGCAATTACAGATAAATATAAAATGAAAATGTTCACATGTAACAATTTTCAAAGTTCTTTCATTTTCAAAGTTCTATATCTCCGAAAGTATATTATCACTTTGTCCAAAATACTATTGTTTTATAATATTTTTCTCTTTCGATTGACGTTAGTTTCATCAGTGGCCGCCAATTTTTTTTTCTCCATACTAGCTTGAATAGGGGAGGTGTAGTGTAATTGATACCGAAAATTTTTACTATACCAATTAGGTTGGATGCTCTTTTATTTACAGATAAACCTATGTCTATTTCATTAAACATGACATTTTAGACAGTGACAGGTATAAGTAGTGTCATATCAAGTGCTTTTAAACGGACGGCGGAGAATAGAGCAGAACGAAGACTCCACCGCATGATCAAGTTATAAACAAATCAACAACTGAGCGTGGTGGATTACGACCTAATCACTCTCGTATGAGAGTAGACCCAAGGCGCTAGGGGGCCTCCATGCTGCATGTGTGACGGGTGAATCACGCCATCTAGCGGACGCAAAAGGAAACAAAGACGAGGTACTTCCAACAACCCAGCGTGATGGTTTACGACCTAATCACTCTCGTATGAGAGTAGACCCAAGGCGCTAGGGGGCCTCCATGCTGCATGTGTGACGGGTGAATCACGCCATCTAGCGGACGCAAAAGGAAACAAAGACGACGTACTTCCAACAACCCAGCGTGATGGATTACGACCTAATCACTCTCGTATGAGAGTAGACCCAAGGAGCTAGGGGGCCTCCATGCTGCATGTGTGACGGGTGAATCACGCCATCTAGCGGACGCAAAAGGAAACAAAGACGAGGTACTTCCAACAACCCAGCGTGATGGATTACGACCTAATCACTCTCGTATGAGAGTAGACCCAAGGCGCTAGGGGGCCTCCATGCTGCATGTGTGACGGGTGAATCACGCCATCTAGCGGACGCAAAAGGAAACAAAGACGAGGTACTTCCAACAACCCAGCGTGTTGGATTATTATATGGTCAACGAGAGAATGCGTTCCTGACAGGTGGTGATTAACTTGCCGATATAACTTTCAGGCGGCGCTCAATTTACGATAAAATATTTTTTTTGTTTATTCGCCCAATTAACAAGTAACAAGCCATTAAAACTACATTATTATGTCAAATTATAAACAAGTACATAAATTTGCACTACAAATTAATTTTAAACTTAAGAAAACAATAATTATCAAAAAAATATACTGCGCTGCTTCAAGGTTTTAGCAGTCGGTAATTTTTTTAGTGATGTGACAAAAATAACAGTCAAAATTAACGAAAAGTAACGATTAACGGTTATGTATACGTATATCAAAATAATAGTTTTAAAAATAAAAAACACGCTTTTTGCACGCACCAAAAATTATAGAATAATAAGGACATTTCAGACATTCGAAAGAAATCGTTGAGCGTTTTTAAGTATGTATAATCTTTACTCTTTTTCGACAAAACGCTCCACGTTTTCTTTCGAAAGCCCGAAATGTATTATAATTTTTAGTGCGTGCAGTTATTTTCGAGATCTGTTTTTTTTTTTGCTAGAACTGGCCGAAAATATGTTATCTAATCTTGTTTATGTATTAGTGTAAAGCGTGCCAAAATATTATACATACCTACATACTCTCGAAAAACATAACCCTCCTTCTGATTTGGCGCAGTGGGGTAAAAATTACAAACGAGAGTAACGAACCACATTGTGATATTAATTTCTTAGGTTGCTTATTGTTTTTTTGATATTAGGTATTTAATAGAATCTTTTTTAAAGTAAATAAAAAATATCAGTTACGTAAGGTTACATCACTAGTCACATGTGTCAGGAACGCATTCTCTCGTTGACCCTATAATACAACCTATTACTCTCGTATGACAGTAGGCTCGTGTGTTTACAGTGGGGACTTTAAAAGTATTGATAAGGAAAGGAAATGACTTACTTTCCACCAGTAACGTCGACCTCATCCCTCATCCATTTAACCTGAGGTTTGGGAGCTCCAAACACTCTGCATTTCAACACCGCTTCTGATCCGTCCACCTTCACTAGATCTTCAGGTCCTTCTTTGATTTCTGGGGGGATCGCTGTAGAGTAGAGAGAGATGATATTAGAATGGTTATTGTTAATAAATCATAGTTTAAGCAAAGGTTTCATTTGAAATTAACTGACTAGCTTTATTTTGAAGCTGGTTTAACTTTTTTTTCTATTAGTAGAAGCTGCCTGCAATATCATATGCATTTATCGTCATATCTTAGAGACTTAATATAATATCTTTATTTTTTGTTACCTATGTTTGAGTTATGCTGATGTATAAGTTGCATTGTAGCTGCCGCAATATCGTAAAGTTTCATTAAAATCTATTCCGTAGTTTCGCGCGCAAAAAACATCCTCACCTCATCCATCCATCGGCTGAAACCAGGGGGCTTAGCACGGCGTGCCGCGACAATTATCTCACGTATGCTGTCCTTATCACATTTAAAACTATAGACAGAGACGTAAGCGTGACAAACGCATGACAACGTCTTGTCACGGAGTGCCATGCTAAGCTAGCTGGACATTTATAATATTGGGATAAATAAGTCAAGCGTTATTAATCAACTTTGCCCTACATTATATAAAACAATATAAATACTCTTTTTTACACATAATACGGGGTTTGTTTGATTTTCACTAGAAAATACAATACAAACAAATACAAAAGTATTGCCGTTTAAATTCAGTTTCCTTATTGAATCTTCATTTATTTGAAACGTGACTGGACCGTTTGATTTTGCAATCAAATCACCTTAAGCTGTTCCTACAATTGGTTCTCGCAAATGATTGTTTATCGTTTCTTTCCGCACTCAATAGATACGAGTAACTATAGTATATTCGATCTCTGGGCGACTTGCAGGAAGCGTTTAAACCTAGATTAAAGCACTACGTAACCCTAAACTCAGCTTAGCTTCTTGCAGGACACAAGTTTAGCATAAAACTCAGTTTAAAGATATGTCAAAATTAAACCGCCTTTGTCTACGATAAGAATGATCTTATTTGTCTACGATCCATAGCATATTATACGAGAATTTCAATCATTAACTCCCCTTTCGCCCTTATTGTCTGTCACATAATCTATTAATCTTTTGTGGGTTATCATCCTACCCTTCTATACGTCAACTTTTATACTATCACTCATTCTGTGAGGCGGGGTGTGTCACCATTTTTAACCGACTTCAAAAAAAGGAGGAGGTTTCTCAATTCGACCGCATCAATTTTTTTTTCACTACCAAACATATAGTTGTTAAAACCCTCTTTAAAAAGACTCCGAAAAGTGAGAGTTGTTTTATACAAAATGTACGCAAAGACGGCCTGGCATTATCTCTAAGAGATCTCTGTTGAAACTACTTTATTTAGACGCTAAGAAGCTTTGATCAATATTAATGAAATATTGCCTTTCCACTGACACCAGCTTGTCTCTGATGTTATAACTACTGATTAAATGTCACTTATAAGTATGTCTTCTAAGCTATCTGAATCAGTATTTCAGAATTCCAAAACCTACTTCAGTTCTGATCAAGATGTCTGGCAGGAGCTGGATGCGAGCAGCCGAAGTCAGATCACAGTGGCGTGTAATAGGAGAAGCCTATGTCCAGCAGTGGACGGCAATGATGATGATGACTTCAGTTCTCATTTTAACATATAAGACCCAGAACACACGGTGAAACGCAACTGCAACGCAACTGAAACTGCTAGTTACTCTAAGACAATAGCAGAAACTTCGATGCAACTCAAAAGTTTCAGTTGCGTTGCAGTTGCGTTTTACCGTGTGTTTTGGCGCTAAATGTCGCAAATATTTTAATTTATACTACATCTCCTAGCAATCTTTGCAAACTTTCCTTTTTTACCTAGAAATAAGGCCGCCTGTTGCTTCTTTTTTTTGTGTCTGTACCTTATATCTTTGTGTGCAATAAAGAATATTTGTATTGTATTATATATCTGGTTCTTCATAACTTCCTTCCGGTTCTAACCTAACCTACATCGAAGTAAAACTTCGTAATAAGAATCACAGGCCTCCCAACAGATATAAATGACAAAGCACACACCGCAAGTAATAATATCCGCCGTTTCGTGTAGATTGGGGTGTGGGCGTGTGAATGTATGCCATCGCCGCGGGTCGATCCTAGTATATCAAATATGTAATAGGAATAGTGTTATAGTTACGCGTTATTTTCCAATTAATGATGAAACAAATGCGAATCAAGAGTTTCTCACACGAGCCACATGTGATTGCGACCTATTAATCTATTGTTCTAGGATTCCTGGAATGTGACAGGTTAAATATAGGGGTGCAGATCACCGACAACTGCGCGAGTCCATTTGAAATGTACAACTAGGCATAGCAAATATACCTATGGAAACCAGGCATATCCATAAGAAAATGTGTCTGTGGCGATGTTTCGAATTTGCTGCGTGTGGTCCAAAAGACCCAATGATTTCTTTGGCACGCTATTTTGAGGAGTAGACAGACGCCACAGTGAACGAGTGGTCTCAGTAGATATACATAATAGATTTTAATTGGTAGACATATGGCCAAATCTAAAAAGAATATTGTAGAACCATATGTTTTTGCCGTAATAGGTAAACATACGTGAACTTAAGCGTATGTTTTTGCTGTTAACTACTTTCTATTTATTCAAAGCTCTTTAAAAGCGAACATTCTATTCGTTAGTACTAATTCATTATTCTGTGTTAGTGGGTAACACCCACAACCGCCATTTCTGCCGGCTTCATAAGGATGTGTCCAATATACAGTGACTTTTACGGCCTAGCTTAGAATAGGACAATGGCCGAGAGATGAGGGAAATGTGCATGAAATCGCCTAGAAAAAAAGGGACAGCGACACGAGTTTAGCTACGGTGTGATGTGATGTGACTATCCTATTAATCTTACTAATATTATAAATGTTAATATTCGTGTCTATGGATGGATTTATGTGAGGATGTTTGTTACTCTTACACGCAAAAACCATTCAGCAGATTCTAATCAAACTTTACAACATTGTATTTATACATAAGAAAACAGATAAGCAGTATCTTTAACATAAAGTATAAGATTCGTAAGTTAAGACGATTAATGTGTACAAAAGATTTTTGTTATTTTACGCTTTTATATTCTAAAATTCTCTTTAACAAGTAAACAAAACCATTGTTTTGATTTAAAACAAAACTTATGGGTAGAGAACACCGTCATAGATAGGACCACTTGCCCACATAAACAAACTTTCAAATTAAATAACAGAAACTATACGGGTCGCAGAATTTTATATTAAAAGAGCAATTTACACTTTAGCTTCAGCATAAATACTAACTTCACTCAAGTGAAAGAGAAAATTAAAGTCGTGTCGTATCAGGAAGGGAAATTGCTGGCAGAAGAAAGGCAAAAATTGCGTTTACTCCGCCGACAAGAGCCTGGCTCTTAAATAAATGATGATACATACATACATCTAACATTATCCAACAGAATGTATATTGTTTAGGATTAAATAAATAAATACATATCCGTAACGCCTCTCTCCCATTGGAGTAGGCAGAGACCACTTCCTTCCACTTGCTACGATCTAAACATCTTCTTTCGCTGCACCCACATTCATCAATCGCCTTATACATGCTTTAACTTCAAAATATATCTATAAAACTTCATCGCATTGTAAATTTGTAACCGGTGTATAAAACATGACCCAGCAAAATTAAAAAGTATGCATATAAAACTGTAATGCGCCTTTAATACACGCCCATTGATTTTTCCATCCTAATAGCTGTAGCTAGGTTAAATGCTCATGTTGGTATCGCAACCTAGTTTTTAATGTGACATCGATTTTTCTCAGAACTCTTTGTTAAGCTAGTTTTTTATTCGCATGATTCTTTTTAAATTACGTGATATTTTTTGCATAGAGTTTTATGAGTTGCAATTGTATACAAATATGTATGATTAGGTATGTGATTTTTAATTACGCATGTTAAGACATAAGCTCACATTCACGTAGGTATCGACTTGATACGCCTTGTCTTTTCTCCACATTTTAGTAACCTTATACAATATCTTAAAATATCATAACCTATATTCTAATGTGTAACCTACAACACTGAAAAGTTTTATTAATATCTGTTCAGTGGTTTCTGCGGGAAAGATTTACAAACATCCTCACATACCGAACGGCATTGACATATCATATTCATCATCATTAAATTTAAGAGGTTCGCTCTTGTCGGTGGAGTCTACGCCACTCTGTTCTATTTTCTGCCGTCCTTTTGAGTACCTGATACGACACAACTTCTATCCCCTCTGTCATTTGATCTATGTAAGTTCTTCGTGGTCTCCCTCTCTTCCGTTTTCCTTCTACTTTTCCTTCCAAGATGTTATATCATATTAGTAGGAACTAGGATATTTTCAAACGTAAAAAAGGTACTTTATCAAAACCAAAAACTTTAACTTGTCATAAAATCGATATAATTGGACCCTCTCCCCACGAAAAAATCTTTTAATATCGTAATTCAGTTAATTACCTCAATCTATATACAAAGTTTTTCGTGATGTCCGTCCGTAGCGCTGCGCTATGTCACGTGATACGTATTTGTATTTGAGCTAGGGATCTGCCCCCGGCTAAATTGGGTGCGACAGGGGCGAGAGGGTAGTCTTGTACGGTCGGCAGACAAATTATAAATAAAAGTCATAATCCTACTAATATTATAAATGTCAATGTTTATGCCGATGGATGAATGTTTGTTACTCTTTCACGCAAAAACTACTGAACAGATTTTGATGAAGTTTGGCAATATTTAAGTTTATATATCAGAATAACACATAGGCTATATTATTTTGAGATATCATGATTTCTTTCCAAGATATGACGATAAATGCGTACGAAGTTGAAGGCAGCCTCTAGTATCCATAAAATTTGAATGATATTTCGTCATTAAAAGACTACTGTACCTACTGATTTAGATGAAATTTTGGATAATTTCATAGTTTTTATTTCCTCTATGGTTAACGTGAAAGAAATATGCCGATGAAATTATTTTCGCAGTTAGAACAGATTAATGACGAGTTTTCCAAGTTCGATTTTCAATTTCAATCAAATACTTTATTTGACCAAAGAGTCGATGAATCACTACACTCTTCTATGAATTAACCAATCATATACAAATCACAAATTACAAATTACAGTCTAAATGAACCTCATAATTGACCACCAGTACGTCCACTTGTACTACTGTCGGTACTACTACAAAATTCGGCAGTTCGATAACCTGTGACTCATCCTTGAACGCTCACGTTTCCCAAAGAGGTTTTTACGCTTTCGATTTCTTTTCACTTCCTCGACATTTCCTTTTTGTGTGCACAGATGATGCGTGACTGGTTTGGTTTTTTTCAGGATGAGACATTCCTATTGATATTATTTATCTTTTTCGGTAGTTTTCCTGTTACAATGTCGGTGTAGGATAAAGAAGATCTATTGTTTTGTTTGTGCTCTCACACTGCATGTTATAAAATGTTTTTTAACATTTTCTAACAAACTTTAAGTATACAAAAATGTTTGTAAACATTTTATAACAAAAATTTCATTCAATTTCATTTTTTTTTTCATTTTAAACAGATTAAAATGAAAACAATATTGTAGCTTTCACATTAGATAACACATAGGCTATATTATTTGGGTCATAAAGACACAGAAAACAAAAAAATGTCTCTCCTGTTCCTGAAAGTTAAGGACACTAGAAGCTAATTTCTAAACTTAATGCATATCCGCATAATCTGTGCCCGATGTACTTTTGGCCTGCATAAACATTTTGAGGATTAGATGCTCCAATGTCCTTAATCATCAGGAACAGGAAAGACAATTTTGAACCTAATTATGTGTATGACTCGTTTACTGATATTGTGTGTTATTTACAAGATATGACCACAAACGCGTACAAAACAACGCGTTTTCACGAGCAGCATCTACTTACTCGTATTTCTTACATAAAAACAGCCAGAAAACAGTACAAAAACTAGTTACACTTTTATTATATCACGTGTATTTACGATATAGCGTACTCATTTCGTCACTCGCGTGTTTTGCGAGTACGAGGCGTTTTTTTTTTAAACACCACAGGTCAATGACCTTTTGTTATAGTGAGCTTTTTTACGATTTCTTTTAAAGTTTAAAGAGGGTGTGTTTAATAAGATTATGTGGAATGTTTAGTGTCGATTAAGGTATTAGAAGTAAGTTTCAGAAAAGGAGATAAGGTTAATGTACTTATTAAATCGCAATATTTATGAGAAAAACATCAGCTTCAACTTTAACAAATCGTTTACCTTTTAATATCTGCTTAGATGGAATTTATAATAAATATAAGACCCTCTGAATGGCAGTTATAACAGTGGTACCTAATTGATTAACACTGCCACTGCACTGTGTGTGTGTGTGTACCTTCCAAGGTGTAACTAGCCAACAAGGTCGTTAAAATAAACATGATTTTTTAGCTTATAATACTTATACCGTTTTCAGATACCAATTCTTAAATAATTGTTAATACATTTTGGTAACGAATTTAAGATCATAAGAAATACTATACATGTGAATATGTTATTAAAAATACTACACTCTAATACATAAAATATAACCACTAAACTAAACTAAACTTAACCTAACTAACACTAATCCGGGAATAATATTAATTTACACTTTCGATCTAACATCTTCAAATACTCTAACTGAACATTAACACTTCAGTAATCCCTAATTATAATATACCGTGGCTCGACCATCCCTACAAAATATAAATTGCACCAAAACATACTAAATCACAACCCCCATTGCATTTCAACGGTGACGTCACGCGATGGGTGCAGCTGCACTTTTTTTAACAAGTAACATTTCACCCTGCAATAGTTTACACGAGACTTGATCTCTATGCGCAGTTATATAAATGTGGTGTCAAGTTAACTCGTGATAGCGTATTTCCTTGAACGTATTGTTCAAAGATTTGCGGTGACATCACATTGTTGCATTTTGAGGTATTTTATTATTGTTATTTGAACAGCTGTTGAGTTTTCTTGATATTTGGACATTTCTTAGATTTTGTAAGAGTGTGGCGTGGTTTGTAAGTGTATTGATTTTGTTGTCATGTGATCGAAGTTAACAGACGGATTTTGTTTATATGTAATTTTGCATAATATGTTGTCGAGGTTACTTTTATCAACAATTTAATGTATCTTTAGAATAAGCTTTTTATTTATTTTTTCCAAGATATGACGATAAATGTGAAATAAGTAAGTTGGCAAGTAAGTATAATATTAACTGTCTAAACTCAAAATGAAGGCAGAAGACAGTATAGTGTGAAAAAAAGCTCCACCGACAAAAGCGTAGCTCTTAAATGAATGAATATCTAAACTGTTAACGAATTATAATCAGGGAACTTAATTAAGTCAGTTTCTATTCGGAACTAATTCGAGTTTTTCACAAGAAAGTCTACCAATCCAAGCAAATCTAGTTTACAAAACAATAATCATAAGTTTCACGCACGGGAAACGTCGTAAGTCTATATTAATTTAAAATATGTATTATATGGATTAAGACCCTACTCCCTATGTGGTAAAGCGTTATAATTCATTCATTATAAAACATACGTTTATTACCGTATTGTTAACGTCTGCTTTGCGTGTTCCGTTGGTGATATAATTTAATTTGTGTTTCGTTTTGGAGGAAATGTATACGTATGTAGCCAATTCGTTGATTTACCTAGTCAATATGCCTAAGCAGTTTTTTAATACTCTATGATAATATATGCCTATGGGAATGATTGATGACTAAGAAACACGAGACGAATTTGTACCCCACTGCTGGACAAAGGCCACCCATCCTTCCTTTCTTCCCCCATCCCTATCTCTTCTTAGGCCTCTAGTTCTAATGATCCTACTATTTTTATTTAACTTTCAATCTTTGTGCCGATGGATGTATGTATGTGAAGATTTTTTTTACTCTCTCACGCAAAAACTTTTAAACAGATTTTGATGAAACTTCGCAATATTGTAGCTAATACATTCAAAATAACATATAAGCTATTTTATTGAAAGATATTGTGTAAATTTGCTAAGATATGGTGATGAATGCGTACGAAGACGCGGGCAGCCTCTAGATTTCTATAACAATCTTCGTACAAAGAACATTTTCCCTATTTGAATGTTTATAATCCTTGCAAGTTATTTTAAGATATCATGTACATTTTCCAAGATGTAACGATAAATACATACTAAGTCGCCAGCAGCTTAAAATAAAGTACTTACATTGCACATTAATGTAGATATCCTTGTAGACGTATCCGACAGAGTTGGTGGCGTTGCAACCGTAGTTGCCCGTGTCCTTCTTGGTCAGATCCGAGATGATTATGGAATCTGCTGTCACCTACAAATCAATAATTCGCTTGAGACTTGTCTTTTAGCTAGTGAAGCGAAGTAGTCTCTGCCTACCCCGATAGGTGAGAGGAGTAACAGATACCATATCCATGTATGAGTTTTCTCGGGATACTGATAACTGTCACGGCACGTATGCTAGGCTAGGATACTCCTTCAAGTACAGGATAGTATTTTCGCATATTGCTATTTCTCTGTTATTGTTTTAATAAACTTCTGTGGGAAATGACACAAGCACAACTCAACAAAACAACAAATGGATTTATGAAATTGTTAAGGGTTAACCACACATTTCCGCGAATACTTCCCTGACGGAACAAGGCAAATATCGGTAACATACATATTGTATAAACTTGTTCACACTCTATGTGTCAGACCGTCTATAGTGAAACGGACAACTCTGAACACGGATAGCCCTGACCCGGAAATGTGTGGATAGCCCTTTATACAGTAACTCATCTATCTTATTATCTAGCTAGCTCATCAAACGCTGCACTTCCCATTAAAAAAGGTCATAACTCTCACCTGTCTCCTAGGATTAGGCTCAGCATACTCGATCGGTCTGCCGTTGTGGATCCAAGCAATCTGAGGTACAGGAGTCCCGCCGGCCTTGCAGCGAATCTCAGCTGTCTCGCCCTCCGCCATGTTTAGGAATTGAGGTTCTTCGATGAAGAATGGTGACGCTGTGGGATGAGGGTTTTATTAGAATTGAGAAATACAATGATGAATAGGTGATAATTACTGGATTCCAGGTTGTTTCGTTTCTGTTTGCGGCTAAGAGTTAGGGAGGCTTTGCGCCAGAGATGTGCTATGCTACGTTGCTATGTATGCGTTTGATATCCACCAATCATATTCATTTTATATAAGAGTTATGCCGAAAAGCGACAGCTTAAAGTAAATAGAGGCAAACAGTCTGCAATACAGTGTTGTATATCCTTATATATCGTAGATAGATGATACATGCTACAATAATATAATATATTATTGTAGCATGTATCATCTATCTACGAGAATAGACTATATCTAGTTTATTAATAAATCTAATAGTTTTTGAGGCATAACGTGAGCTTTGCGTGTCTGTGAGTGCACATACGTGGAATTAAGTTAGACATGACTGTGGCGCAGCGTGTCCCGTGCATTAGGCTATACAAATTTTTCGCCCTGAATCGCAGCGCGTTCATCAATTGTCAATGCACACACAAAAATCATATAATCATATGCCTCGGTATTAATACTTCCGTTAACCAGCGCTACGTTCGTAACCGGACCTTTACTCACTAATAGGTCCAATAAAGAAAGACGTTTAAAACCCGACAAATTACAGTAGGTACACGTCAGGGAAGTAGTCAATATCACTCAACCTTGTCTTGTACGGGACGTCTTTATTCAGACACTTATGATTATATAACCTGTTATTTTCTTGAGGAATAGGTGTGTCAGTTGAATGGGCATGATGACTAAAACATTTTTTTAGTCCATCACATAGATTATTTTAAAATATTCGACATGTATTTTTTCTTTTTTCTCTTAAACTAAAAATGACACAGATACACTACTGGGTTAAAGTTGCTCATGACGTCACACCTTAGTACGATTTTTAAGTAGGAGTGACGTCAATACCCCCCACTCCGTAACTTTGATGCTCTGTATCTTTGTATTTGATCAGGTAAAAAACATGTTTCAAATATTTTTAATAGCCTAAAACACGGACTAATTATTTTTTGAATTTTCGAATGTAGTCATCATCCCCATTAAAAGTAGAGTTACCCTCAGTGGTCTGAAAGGCTTATCTTATCCTACTTATAAATGTCAATGTTTGTGCCGATGGATGGATGTATGTTTGTTACTCTTTAACGCAAAAACTACAGAATAGGTTTTATTGAAATTTGTCAATATTGTACTTGTAGCTTATTTAACTTATTAACACATAGGCTTAATATTTTTGTATATGATGTTTTATTTCCAAGATACGATGATAAATGCATACGAAGTCGCTGGCAGCCTCTAGTTAAGATAGTAATCCATTAACATCGTGCCGTCTTTTTCTAATTTTTGACAACGATAGTGACCGTTATAAGTGTAATAGAGCTTATTGACTTTCCTTGCAACTTGCAACATAGTATCGATCGATGCGATTTCAGCATTTTGCGATTGCGTCGAAGAGTTTCACTGCAGATTTGAATAAAGTTCATTTGAAATCAAGAAAGTTTTAACTTTCAGCCGGAACGCAAACTTTTAACTTTACATTGGTGAGGGATTTAAACTTCTATGCAGGAAAATAAGAACCGTCGACTATAAAGCATCTATAAAGCTACAAAATTTTGTCATTTACTACATAGTACTTATTTACCTAACTAAGACAGTACTAGCACGAATATATAAAATAGCTTATAGAAATGAAGTCTCTAATTAGGTAGCTATTGGGACTTTGTCCGCTGAATTCATACAAATCAGAAAGATATTTTCTTTTCTGATGCAGCAAATGCAACTTTAATGCTCAAACTTTGCCAACAAGAGAAATAAAATCAAAGTTTTATAACTGTCCGAATTCGGCAAAAAATATAAACCGAACAGCAACTTCCAAGAACTTGAGTCCTGCTGAGAACAAGTATGCATACAAATACGGTGCCAATTTAGCTTTTGCTGCTTATACTATAAAAATAGCCAATGCCAATACAGTTTGACCTGTTGACCCGTTTATAAATATGGCGGGAACGCGGGAAATTGTAACACGACAAGCCCAGCGTTATGGGCGTGTTTTTAATTGAGTTGGCTATGGAAATGCCAGTGCGGAGCCATGTAGAATAATACGCAAATATTTTAAAATGTTTTTGTTACGTTATCTTATCACTTTTGTGATCACAACACAATAATTTCAATTTAAAAATAGAAATTGGTTTTGTACAAAAAAATCGAAACTAATACTTTTTTTCGAATATTGCCAATCTTAAAGTTTATGTAAGATTGGCAATATTCATTTATTTATAGTAATTTTACTAAGTATAAGTAGTTTTCGATTGAACTAACTAGTTGTACATATCATAAATGTATCATACATATACACCCCCTTATTACAAAGCGAGTTTTAAAGATAGTTCTAGTTTTGTCCATAGCCGAATTTCAGTGGCACCTAATCACTCAACAAACAATACATTTAAATCATATCCGTTATGAAAATGATTAGGCAATATATAATCACCACGAGCGTAAACACCCGAATTGTTTACTTATATCAATGCATTGCCATTCCGAGAACGCGTCTCATACATTAACATAATAAACGCAATGAATTTATTTTTGGAACGCCGCCATTTTGTGTTTTACATTCAAGATCTGTTTTATTAAAAACAATATTTCTGGCGGGAGATTTTTATCTTTTATGGTGTGTTTTATAGTCTAAAACGAGATTTGAGGATTAAGTTTTTTGGTTATATTTTAAAGTAATGCCTACATCTTATTGTCAAAAAAAAAGGACTGGCAAAGGGTAGGCCTAAATGGCGAACACTCCACCGACAAGAGTCTAACACATAGTGGGTCCAATAATGTGGGAGCACATTACAAAAGTACATTTTAGTATATAAAACTACACTAGATATCTTTACACTATACAAGTGCGCTAATAAAGGCATATAACGCTCTGCAAACACTGCTGAGCGAAGACCATTTCTCAGTTCCTGTTTTCCTTTGCAATATTTTTTTACGGTACGTACTTGATGCGTCATGACGGTTTCTTGAGAAACATCATCGAAGAAAAGGTTGAAGAGTAGAGAAGGAGAGAAAGACCGCGACGTACCTACTTCGTTCAAGTTAAGAAGAAAATTGACGTATAAAGAAGTCAAAGCACTGGCAGAAAAAAGGCCTAAATGGTGAATACTCCACCGACAAGAGTCTAAATCTTAAATATAATGACGATGTTCAAATAAAACGCGTCACGAGGACATCGTGCCATCAGCGCGTAGGGACAACATTGGAGGTCAGAAACAATTGCCATGAGAAATAGGTTACTAGAGTGCTTTGCTATATTACTACGATACTAGAACTGTCCTGTATATCTCCAATTTTATACTGCTGGCCTTTTCCCAGCAGTGGGACACAAGTGGCTAGATTAGACCTTAGTTTAATGGAATATGTTAAAAATTTATTAGTATTTCTCGTTTAAGGGTATTAGTATTTCTCGTTTAAGGGTCACATTGCTGGCAGAGACTTGATAGATAAATTAATCATTTTATAATTCTGCTTGAATCATTAAACAAGTGGTACAGTATTCTGTAAGCTGTGGTAATACTACTGGATTTTAAGTTCTAATACCTGAGAACAGAACTCAACTTTTCTCTTTTGTTGATGCCTATACATATGTATATTGTCAAATAAATATTGTCCTACTTATAAGTGTCATCACGAGCCAGTCGCACAGTTATTAAACATAACGACGTAAGCGTCGCGCTTCTGGCTAAGTAATTAATATTGTGGATGACACGGAATGCGTGGAGAAAGAATGCAGAGGTATTAGCTATTGGTTATTTTATATGTTACATGTATTGATTTAGAGCCGGGGTCATGTCGTAGCAAGAAGTGAAGAGGAAGATGGAGGACAGAACGGAATGGATGAAGCTCCTATAATTATTGACGATGTATTGGTATTAATTCTAAAACTCGTAATTATATCTAAGATATTGATTGAAAACTTGTACATTAGAAAAGCTTCTGTCTAATTCTTAGTGTTTGAATCCAGTAACTTGACAATGGCGACTTTTATAAGCAATCATGAAAATATGAACGTAATGAATAGTGCAAGACTGGTATTTGTGGAGATCATTGGGAGAGGCTTTTGTCCAGCAATGGACGTCCATGAGCTGACACGATAACAACAACTATGAAAAACTTTTAACGAACCTTATAAAGTCTCATTTATAACGAACAATTATTTGAATTTTAAAGTAACAGTACATAGTTTACATAATACATTCTAAGGACCTGATTACCTGACCCTTCCAATCACCCACTTAAAGATGTCAAACTAATAATTCAATACGTTCAATTGAGGTGAGGAAGTGCGAGCCAAATTGGACGCCCTAAAGGTAGGACGTTCCTTTTGCAGGACAATGTATTACATTCACGTTTTGTTTCGGGGTTTCAATGGAGCTAATTGAATTCTAAGTGTGGTTAGTAAATGCAGTAATATACATTGGAATCAGTTTCGACAGTTAGTTACACTAGAATTAGCTGTGACTAGACTAGAATGTTGAAAAATTAAAAACATCAAAATGGACCGAGTGGAAAATACAACTTCACTTAATGTCAAATAAAAGCGTGCTTTGACATATAGTCCAATCTTAAATATTATCAAAATCAAACCCAAAGGGTCTTTCATCAAGTTTTATGCAACTAAGAAAATTTTGGATTACTTGGTCATTACAAGCTTTTATTTACTTTCACCTGTCCCGTTGTCGTTCTGTAATCAAATCTTGCAACTTAAATTTGATCCACTTCCCGGTTTCCGATTGAGCTGAAATTTTGCATGCTTATGTATATCGCGTGACAATGCAATATTATGGTAACATGGAGCTGATCTGATGATGGAGCTGGAAGGTGGCCATAGGAACTCCGTAATTAAATGATGCAACCCTATCGAGTTTGGGCTCATTAGATTCGTCTTGACAAGTACTTTGATACTATATGGTAACCAGGGTCTGATGATGGAGCCGGAAGGTGGCCATAGGAACTCCGTAATTAAACGATGCAACCCTATCGAGTTTGGGCTCATTGGATTAGTCTTGACGAGTACTTTGATACTATATGGTAACCAGGGTCTGATGATGGAACTGGAAGGTGGCCATAGGAACTCCGTAATTAAACGATGCAACCCTATCGAGTTTGGGCTCATTGGATTAGTCTTGACGAGTACTTTGATACTATATGGTAACCAGGGTCTGATGATAGAGCCGGAAGGTGGCCATAGGAACTCCGTAATTAAACGATGCAACCCTATCGAGTTTGGGCTCATTGGATTAGTCTTGACGAGTACTTTGATACTATATGGTAACCAGGGTCTGATGATGGAACTGGAAGGTGGCCATAGGAACTCCGTAATTAAACGATGCAACCCTATCGAGTTTGGGCTCATTGGATTAGTCTTGACGAGTACTTTGATACTATATGGTAACCAGGGTCTGATGATGGAACTGGAAGGTGGCCATAGGAACTCCGTAATTAAACGATGCAACCCTATCGAGTTTGGGCTCATTGGATTAGTCTTGACGAGTACTTTGATACTATATGGTAACCAGGGTCTGATGATGAAACTGGAAGGTGGCCATAGGAACTCCGTAATTAAACGATGCAACCCTATCGAGTTTGGGCTCATTGGATTACTCTTGTAGAGTACTTTGATACTATATGGTAACCAGGGTCTGATGATGGAGCCGGAAGGTAGAAATAGGAACTCCGTAATTAAACGACGCAACCCCATCTAGTTTGGGCTCATTGGATTAGTCTTGACGAGTACTTTGATACTATATGGTAACCAGGGTCTGATGTTGGAGCCGGAAGGTGGCCATAGGAACTCCGTAATTAAACGACGCAACCTCAACTACGAACTTCATAACGGAATAACGCTGCTACGCGCTGCGAACTACGTCGTAGTAAATCTCGAATTAAAAATAGAGGTACTAAAAAGTTAAAAATAAAATTAAAGAAAAAAAAACCTTTTTAAAAACAAGCTTTTATTATTTGTTTATAAAATGAACTAAAAAGTTAAAAATAAATTAACTCTAAAAGGAAATATAACACTTTGTAACTTGATTGTAACCTTTAACGACAAATAAGCGTCTTCGTCTAGGACAAAATAATTCCATATTGTACAAATTTATTTAATTTTAACACTAAAACTTTTCACCATACATAATTATTCAATCTCGTCCCCCCTCTTTATCATAGTCCCCATTTATAAATGAAAGCGTGTTACATTGTGATAGCCTGAGGAAAATGTTGTGATGTATTAATTAAATACAACTTATATGTTGTATTTAACAAATTAAAAAGAAAAATGTTGTGTTGTATTAATTAAATACTCATTTTCCTCAAGCTATCACAATGTAACACGCTTTCATTTATAAATGGGGACTATGATAAAGAGGGGGGACGAGATTGAATAATTATGTATGGTGAAAAGTTTTAGTGTTAAAATTAAATAAATTTGTACAATATGGAATTATTTTGTCCTAGACGAAGACGCTTATTTGTCGTTAAAGGTTACAATCAAGTTACAAAGTGTTATATTTCCTTTTAGAGTTAATTTATTTTTAACTTTTTAGTTCATTTTATAAACAAATAATAAAAGCTTGTTTTTAAAAAGGTTTTTTTTTCTTTAATTTTTTTTGTTTATCTTTGTATGGTAGTCGTCACCACAGCGCAAAGATAGACTTAAGTTCGTAGGGACCCTTTTCCTGGCATGCGAGCATTGATTCTCATGCGCGGCCCTCAAATCCTATCCATCCATACATACTTTTCCTGTCATGTGGGCGATACGTATTTGGCCAGTAGCGCACTATCACCCTCATGCGGACCAGATACGCATGCGGATCAAAATACGCATGACAGGAAAAGGGGCCTAAGAATCTATACGTAACTTAAAAAAGTTTTCAAATCCACAAACTTCACTTCAATACAATTAAATAAAAAAAAACATAATATCAACTCACCTTCAACATTAAGCTTAATAGAATAAGACTGGGCGCTCCCAACTCCATTGCTGACTTCACAGGTATAAGTCCCCTGGTCTTCGTAGCTGGTGCGGCGGATGACCAGCGTCTTCCCGTAGTTGTCTTGGGTGATCTCCTGGGATGACAGGATCGGCTTGCCGTCTTTTGACCAGACTACTTGCGGGAGCGGCCTGAGGGTGAAGTTGGGTTAAGTGCTTATTTTTTACTAATCTGTCACGCGTCTTTCCCATCGGGGTAGGCAGGGACCACTAATATCATAACCTTCGTTATAAGACTAATATTATAGATGTTAATGTTTGTGCCTATGAATGGATTTATGTGATGTTTGTTGCTCTTTTACGCAAAAACCACTGAAAAGATTTTAATGCAACTTTGCAATATTGTAGATTATAGCTTTAGCTCATACTAAGAACTTTTATACGGATATGTACCTCATTTCAAAGCAATTTACAACACGCATTTTCGACATAAATATAAGATTTCCTTTTACAAACAATGTATTTGTTTCTAAATCTGTGTTATTACAGTATTACTTTGATACTTTAGATTGAGTAGAGTTTCTGTTACTATAAGGTAAAGAAAGAAGTATTTAATAAACAATTTCCCACAGATCCAAACAAAAACAAAACACAACCCTGCAAACATCAGAAAAAGAAATATCACTCAGTAGCTTAACACAGTATTGATCAAATAATTTACGGCGCCAGATGGTGCGAAATGTTATACCTACTTATAACTACATTAAAGGGTAGAGGTCGTGCTTCCCCTCTTCTATTCCCGTGTTAGCTTACTGTATATATTTACTTTACTGTCCCAATAACAATGATTGACAGGTACTTGTGAAAGAAGATGAAAGTTGTATTGAACCAAAATGGGAGCTCGATCACGAATCGAAGGGAAGTGTCTATCTTAATATACAGAAGGCTTGTTGTAGAGACAATTGTTAAAGTTAACGTTCCATTATACTAAATGTCAATTTTCTTGATAAAAAATTGCAAATCCTACTAACATTATAAATGACAATGTTTTTGCCGATAGTTGCATAGATGGATGTGAGGATATTTTTTACTATTTCACGCAAATACTACTAAACAGATTTCAATGAAACTTTACAATATTGCAGCTTACACATCAGCATAACACATAAGCTATTTTATTTTGAGATATTGTGTAAATTTTTCTAAGATTATTTTATTTTATTTGGAAAATTGACAGCCTATATAACAATGGATACAAACATATGATTAAGACGAAGCCAGTAACAAGTTTTCACCAAAAAGTATAAGATATAGTGATGAATGCGTACGAAGTTACAGGCAGACTATAGTGTTCTATAATAATCTTTGTACAAAGAACATTTTCCCTATTTGAACGCTTCTTGCAAGTCACGAAGGGTATTCGTAATTGAATTTCCATAGCGAATTTAAGGTACACAATCAAATAATAATGCGATAAACCCTTCGTCATGGCGGTTTTACTTAATACAATTATGTTTAACGTTACCCGCCCACAATGGATGGCCGGATTACTCCCCATTTATTCGGCTATCCGATAGAATCTGAGATAAAGTCTGTTACGACGATTATTGGGGGTGAAATATTGTTTTTGATTCTGTCAAAATCTTGTTTGTTTTCGTATTAAATTGGAAAATTTATTTTATTGTTTTTGTCATACGATTATGTATTGCATAAAGCTCTGGTGTAAAAAGTGTGTTTGAACTTACGAAATGTTACAAACTTTAACAAATATTGACAATTGATTTTAACATAAGGCATGTTAAAAGCAACCTACGCGAATTGGAAATTGCAACATCTATCTTAATTCACGAAAGTTTAAAATCAAGAAGGAGGAAATGGGGTGGAGGGAAATGGTCTCTGCCTACCCCAATGGGAGAGGCGTGACGTATAATGTATGTAGGTATGTTAAAATCAAGAGAAAATAATAGAAAAGCAAAGAGATAACTTACGTGCCACCATAAATGCAATACAGCTCCGTCTTCTTTCCTTTCAAGGCCGTTTCAACCTTCCTCGTTACATATTGCTTCACCGGCTCATGCTTGTTCAACGTAGGCGAGATCCCAGTCTGCTCCACTTCCAAATAAACCTTATTACCGAACTTATACTCATTTCTGAAGACGGATTTAGCTGCACAACTGTAAGCGTAGTCGACAGACGCGTCGAAGCGAGTTACGTTCGAGAAAAAGAGGTTGCCTTCGGGATCTAATGTCATACGGGAGTTGTTAATAGTTTTGAGTTGTCCTTGATCGCCTTGGAGCATCCAGAATACTTTCGGTTTAGGGTGACCGTCAGGTGGGATGCAAGTGAGTTTGAATGGTAGGCCTTCTTGTGCTGTGACGGTTTTCTGAGCTAGTCCGGTTTCGTTGAAGGAGTTCAGTTCTGCTTTCCTTACGAATACTGAGTTGGATGTGGCTGTGCCCCATTCGTTGGTCGCGAAACATTGGTACTGCCCGAGGTCTTCGTCGCGTGGTTTGCTGACCACGAGCGTACCCCGTCCAGGTTGCTGCGAGATTCTGTTGTCGTAACTCGTGTATTCGAATGGTTTCCCGTTTTTGATCCATCTGTATCTGTTGATAAAAAAAAAAAATAAGGTTAGTATTTTTCGACACTTAGCGCCCGTTTTACCATCTTCAGATAAAACTTAACTGACAGATAAACCTATGTCTATTTCATATACTTAATACGACGTTTTTGTCAATAAATGGTAAAATAGCTCCTTAGTTAAACAGGTTTTTAAAGCCTAACTGTTGATATTGCTTTCCACAAAGTCTTGAATATTTTTATGCATAGGTTACTAGTTAATCACCGACAATTACCAAAACCTAAAAGCTGCTATATTATCGTAACATATCTATAATTTCATAACCGAATAAGAAACAAAAGCCTTCACTTAACACCCATAACCATCGATTTACGCAAACCTAAGCAAATATCAACACGTTTGGCATTAGAATAAAGACACCTGCATATATCGGACGCAGGAAAGCGAGTAGATCGACCGGTTTCGATGCGATACGGCTAATTTTAAACCGAGTTAGTCCATATGAAGCTTGAACAACTTCTAACGTTAGGTGCTAAGGATAATGCTAAGTGGTATTGTGGAGGGTAAGACCAAAAGGCAACTGATAAAAAAATACAGTTGAATTGAGAACCACCGTGTTTTGTTTTGGTCTGAGTTTGGAATCAGGTGAAAAATATCGGGTCCATAATTTCTTTGCTTACAATACGAATTAGTTTAGTACATGTTTGATTGATTAAAAAACAGTTAAATTTAGAATCACCGTCTTTTGTTTTAGATTGTTTTGAGTTTGGAATCGATTAAAAAATATCAGGTCCAAAACTTTTTTGCATGCGAGAAGTGTTCGTTAATTAATTAGCAAAAGCTATCAAACTCTAAAATCTCAATCACAACAACTCATATATTCGAAGCAATTCTTTTACCAATAGAAATAAATCATCTTTCAGGAAATATACTTAAATGATCGTACTTCCAACACAGCCGGGATCGCACTCGTGAACTTTAGACAGAGACTGATCGATGGGACAAGAAAAACGACAAAATTTTTGTAATGGCGCACTTGCTAGTGCCGCTAATCTAAAGTTACCAGTTTCAGCTTAATCACTTTAAAAATATTAAGAATTTTCTCTGAGAAAAGCTGCTAGTTTTGCGGAGCTAGCTTTATGTTTAAAAATAGATGTTAAAGTGTAAAAAATACTTTAGGCCTACAAAACAAATGACCTACGGCTCCGATAGAAAACTTATTTTGATTGATTGAAGAAATTAGGTTTGAAGCCATTGTAAAGCTCTGCAAAACGATATGAAATACTTTAAATCTCGAAAATTTCTTGTTTCATTATAAATGCGTTCGTAACAGGCAAAAGTCTTTTATAATGAACCCTATTCCTCTAGACACAAGCAAGCTTACTTCTCCATCTGAGTGCATCTCAGTCAATCACAAATCAATCTATCAGAATGCATGACGCATGCCCAATGAAATCTGCACTATTGACTATTAAGCCTTGTTCAAGCGAAGATAATTGTACTACGTGACATAAAACGTTTTAGCTATCAGACGCGCAAGGCTAACTCGACTCATGAATGAATAAATTAATTTGTTTGTGAATATTTTATAGCTTGATATTAATTTATAATTAAATTAATAAATATCACAGATTGATCATAGCGCTATGGGCCCAAGTCTGCTAATTTAAAATAGCCTCAGTTGTGTGTCGGCAGAGTGTCAATTTCATTTTTTGATACATTTGGTATTCTGCTAAACAATGGCAGACACTGATTGCGACCAAATGTGTCAAAAAATTACATTGACACCCTGCCGACACACAACAGAATACCTATTGTAAATTAGCAGACTTGAACCCTCGCTTAATAAATTAATTAAAAGGATACTCGAAAGATATAACGCTGTTATTTCCGATAGGTAAAACTTGTTACTTAAAAGTTTATAAATTCGATACTCGTCAATAATGCCGGTTATTCGTAGGTAAAGGTTGTTGCCCTTTTAAATTGAGTAGAGCCTTAGGTAGATAACATTACGTCACACTTGAGGCCTCGTTTGAAATATGTTGGTCAAGTTTATATGAGTAGTCTACCTACGCTCTATAAAGTAGTGGATATTGATATGTTACATGTTACTAGTATTTTTTTATGAGATGAGCTCAAATTATAGAGTCAATTGTATTTTTGTTTAAGAATGTGTTCAGTGAAAACATATCGGTCAAAATTTTAAGGAGGTTAAGTAGGTATATGATTTTCATTTCACCGATTTTGTTTCCACTTAACTTTTTGCTTAGGCGTAATCGGGAAGGAAGTGGTCTCTGCCTACTCCATGGGAGAGAGGCGTGACGGATATGTATGTATGTATGTAATCGGGTAAAATGATTGATACTAATCAGCTTAACTCATAGCTTTTTTCCAGTCAAAAGATATCACGAATAATAACATTGTAATAGATATTTAGTGAAGATATGTGGACTACATAGTCGGTGTCGAAAAATAAAACGATCAATAAAGTTTGACGATATAATTTAGGTCATACCAAACCACGAGTTACACTCGCCTTGTGAATTATAAATAAAATATTCCCTTCATAATATCTGTCGAAAATATCGACAGAGCGGTATCATGAAACTAACCCTATTTATATTATAAATGTCAATGTTTGTGCCGATGGATGGATGGATGGATGTTTGTTACTCTTTCACGCAAAAACTACGGAACAGATTTCGATGAAACTTGGCAATATTGTAGCTTGCATATCAGAATAACACATAGGCTATAACATTTTACGATATTATGATTTTTTCAGGATAGAGAATCATGGAGAAGAAGGAGAGAGGCTTTTGCCCAGCAGTGGGACAACAACGGCTAGATAAGAAGAAGATAAGATGTTTTTTTTTTCATGATATGACGATAAATGTGTACGAAGTCGCGGGCAGACTGTAGTAACATTTAAAAAACTTTTAGCAAAACGTGGAAAGAATTGAAAGAAGAAAATATAAGCTTCCATATAAAAACACTCCCCTTTCAGGCTAAGCGAAGCCTCGGGCAGTTTACATTACGTGATGTAACAAAGCCAGAAATATGATAAACGGGGAAAGGAAATGAAAGGAAAATAGAAGTTTAAGCGATCTAAAGAAGTGAGTCATTGTTGTTACGTCCCCAACTATAGGGGCATAAGCGCCAAAACACACGGTGAAACGCAACTGCAACGAAACTGAAACTGCTAGTTACTTTTGAGTTGCATCGAAGTTTCTGCTACAACTAGTTTGAAACGTTTCGTTTCAGTTGCGTTGTGTGGTTTTCTAAGGAAGTCTATAGTAGAAACTTCGATGCAACTCAAAAGTAACTAGCAGTTTCAGTTTCGTTGCAGTTGCGTTTCACCGTGTTTCTGGGTCTAAGCCTACCGCTTTTGACAACGACGTCTTTTGACGTCTTTGATACCTTATCCACCACGCTAGCATTCGCTCGCACACCTTCGAACTTCTATAGAATGTCAGCTAATCTAGTTGGTAGAATCCAATCTGAAAGGAGCATCGATGCCCTGCCTATAGGAACATTAGATAAAGAGCATCCAACCTAATTGGCATAGTAAAAATTTTCGGTATCAATTACACTACACATCCCCTATTCGAGCTAGTATGGAGAAAAAAAGTTGGCGGCCACTGATGAAACTAACGTCAATCGATACAGAAAAATATTATAAAACGATAGTATTTTGGGCACTCCATACTAGCTCGAACAGGGGATGTGTAGTGTAATTGATACCGAAAATACTATACCAGGCTCCATACAAATATGTTCGATACCATTTCTCAGATAAAAAGTAAATAAGACGCGTTAAAAAAATAAATTTATCAATGAGCTAATCAGACACAAGTTCAACTTGGTCACCGTTTGATAGCGCTATGCGTTTGTTACGGATAAAAATAGTTATGACTCATATAGGTACCTACCTACCTACAGCTTTTTAATATTCTGCTCAAGCTCTACTACTCATAACTGGCGTAAACAGTCGTTGTTTTTTTTTAAACTTCTTGAGTATGTTTGACAATACAAAAAGGTTTAGTAGGTGGGTACAGTACCTTTATTTCAAGAATACAAGATGAAATTATTAATTTAAGATCTACGTTTGAGGTGATCCCTAACTAAGGTTGGAAAAATACGTAATAATAAAAAAGAAGGACGGAAAACATAATAAAAGGAGCTTTAGAAAAACAAAATGATAGAAAATAATCGAGGAAAAGGAAGCAAAATCAAATATCCTTTTCTTCCAATAACGAAATCACTTCTAGTACATAAAAATACGAAACACGGAGTAAGAAAAGGATAAAATAAATAATCCATCTCTCGAAATGCTCACAGAAATCAATCTTTTACAATCACAACTAGACCGGTATGAAACGCACTAGTGCATCTAATATAGCGTAACGTAGCCTACAATGAACTCTTAAGATACAAGCCCTGACTATAGTCTATTCAATGTTGGATATATTGTGAAAGGAGTTTAAATTTTTTGTCACGGTTAAAAAGAAAAACCGGCCAAGTGCGAGTCGGTCTAGCGCAAGACGCGTTCCGTACCATTCACTATTGATATCAAGCAAAAAAATCATGTTTGTTGTATGGGAGCCCCCCTTAATTATTATTATTATTATATTTTTAGTATTTGTTATTATAGCGGCAATGGTAATACTTCATCTGTGAAAACTTCAACGCTCTAGCTTTAACGGTTCATGAGATACAGCCTGGTGACAGACGGACGGACGGACGGACGGACGGACGGACGGACGGACGGACGGACGGACGGACAGACAGACAGACAGACAGACAGACAGACAGACGGAAAGCCAAGTCTCAGTAATAGGGTCCCGTTTTCATCCTTTGGGTACGGAACCCTAAAAATCTTGAAAATCCCGGCCATCGATGAAACTTTCTAACATGTAGGTATAGGTAGGTAATTGCGTATAGGTAACGTAAATACTTAAGTGGTCAATATCGTAGAAGCCTAACGCTTTATAACATTATGTCGTCAACAGAGCAAGCCATCTCCAAGCAATTTTGTAGCGATCTAGATGCAAGTATTCAAGTATTATAGTTTCCGAATACAGACTTCAGATACCAGTGTCGTTTAGACTACGTCTTACAAAACTTCGACATATTCAATAGACTTCAGTCTACCTCGAGTCTTACAATTTATTTAAAAGCTAGGACGAGGTCTTGTAGGTACTCGTATATCTATTTTATAAACGTATACGGAATCCTTTGAAACCGCGGCGCGCCGTAGCGCACGCGAGATTAAAAACTTGAGTATGCACTCGGGGACTTAAGCGTGCTTCGTGAAAAGAGGTTGGCAGAATTTCAGGTGAAACGCGACGGCGATGAAAAACTATAAAATTGCTAGGGTTTATTATTCGACAGTTTGTAAGGGAATTTAAAAACATATGCACATAGGTAGGTACCTCATTTACTTATGAGTAGCTTAGAGTTAGGGACATAAGGGTACATAATAGAAGAGTCAGCGTCCTTTCATTGCTTCGTTTGAAGTTCTTAATGTTATCGTAAAAAAATGTATAATCTTTTATAGTCACTGTACGAGTAATTATTAAAGTTAGTACATATCTATCTACCTATACATTTTATATCTAACGAAAAAGAAAAAATTACTTCTATAACTCCCGCCTTCATATCCGCGCTAGTCATAAAAAAACAATTGACTAAAGGAAATGGATTCATCAGTTCTTCCTAAAGCACTATCCCCACAAGCTCATTTCATCAGCTCTTTGTAAGGCTCTATCCCCACAAGCAGACTGCTTTATGAAGCATTAATCATTAACATGACTAATGTTTATCATTGAGGAATCATAGATTCTTAAAAGCTTTTATTTGTAGTTTGAAACATCTGCCAAAAGTTCATTGCTAAACAGCAGATACACCAAGACTCCACATTTTCCAATAATGACATCAGATTTAAATGTTATTTATGCGTCATTTAAATGTTGTAAGTATCGCAACTTTAAAGGCGTTTCTATCAATAAATCTACACAACAATGTTGTGAAGTACGTACTCAATTTCTAGTCGAACATTGCACACGCGAAGTAAAGCCAGGAATAGTTCGCCGTAAATTTCCATGGGGGTGAAACTGCGTACTAGAAGCTTATTTAGGTTTGAGGTAGAAACCCACTTGCACACGCACACGTGGGATAGCGTTTCGAGTAACAAGTGTGCTTTCTATTCATAATATTTCTATGGAGTTGTCATAATACCTCTACATTGCGTACGAGGGACCAATCTTTTTACACGCTTTAAATTACTTCACTTGTAAGTAACTATGTATGTAAACAAATCTTGGAATCTTAATTTGACCCACTTCCCGGTCTTCGAATAAGATGAAATTTTGTACACGCTCTGAGTTCTGATGACAATACAATAATATGGTACTTTCGAACTGATCCGATGATGGAGCATGTTTAGTGCGAGCTAAAGCGTGTTTTAGATTTTTAAACTAGGTACCTATTCAATTGTTTATTCTACCTTTACAGGTGACGGCAGACATCTTGTACGTCTTTCATTGCTTTGGTCAACGAAACAAATGAAACCTTATTACTCGACACTCTGGCAAATCCACAAGGAGAATAAGTACTCGTATATGATTTTGACCGCCATGCTATCATTTTGTGTAGTGAGCTGTGAGATGATGGACGAACTTTCCTCGTCAATACTCAATAACTTTACCAGTAACAATACCACATTACACCAACCTTAGTACCCCATATAAACGAGCTTTCCATATTTCCCAGGCTTCAATATCGTCTAACGCAGATATTAAGCGGTGTAGGTGCAACAATGTCTAAGAGGATTACTACTGTCTGGTACAGTCAACACAAGAGGTAAGTTGAGTAAAAAAATTCAAAAATTGAGCATTTTTCTTGAGGATTTATCTATGGATTTGTTAAATTTTCTTAAATATATAGAACTAGCTAGCCCCGCAAACTTTGTTCCGCCTTAAAGGCAATGAGGATAGAAAAAGTATCTTATGTCCTTCCCCTGGTTCTTAGCTACCACTCTGCCAATTTTCAGCCAAATCGGTTCAGCCGTTCTTGAGTTATAAAATGTGTACCTAGCTCACACGACTTCCTTTTACAATACAAATATTCTTTATTGCACACAAAGATATAAGGTACAGACACAAACAAGAATATAAGAAACAACAGGCGGCCTTATTGCTAGGTAGCAAAATCTTCCAGGCAACCTTTTATGATATAAGATTGTAAACAGATCTATTAATTTTTGTTACAGAAAGCCTCAAAGTTTGAGGTTAGGTGGTTTACCTTTTCCTTACGCTGTTTGTACCAAGGGTTGAATGCACCCCCGCCGATATGCTAATACTGCACTTTCCATATCGTTGCCTACCTATTGCGGAAGTGCTGAGTCATGTATTTTTATTATTATTTTGTTTTTAAAGAAAGTGGGGTTGGGTTTGTGAAGCTTTGTGAAGTAAGGAGTTTAATCGCGCGAATCTTATGGAACTATCGATCGATGTGAAATTATATTTTGTTAGCACGAAACATTTGGTAAATATTAGGAGTTGGTAAAAGGCAAAATATGAAACTTGGAAACAAAATTGTCGTCATAAGTGAAGTATTTGAATATTTTTGATCATAGACCTTTCCATAAGTATTTACTTAAATTATTTAGCACTTTAAATTGTAATAGTATGCAGACAATTAACGCTTCAAATACAAAACAAACAGACAAATATCGGTCAATGACGATGAACATTCGGGCATCTCTACTTAGTTCAAAAACGAGATTGCTACACAATTTATTGTCATGTGTGACCTCAACACTATTCAGACTTTACTGTATATCACTTATAACAAGTACTCCTTGTACTTGAGCATAAATCCAGGTCTTACATGCCCATAAATAAGACCTAATGCCTACGAATGTATAAGTAACACTGTTACCGTCGCACTGAGTGATCTCACTAATGTAACATGATTCGCGAGACTAATAAGGAAAGCTGGCATAGGTAATTATGTCCGGTCTAGAATCTAGATATGATATGCGGTTACTGTAATAAATAATATTTAAAAACTGTATTTTTTGTTTCGATATCATAGGGATGATGACTACATTCAAAAAGTAAAAAAATAATTTGTCCGTCTTTTAGGCTATTAAAAAATATTTGAAACACATTTTTTACTTAATTAAATACATAAATAAATACAAAGATACGGAGTGGGGGGTATTACATATTATTATACACGAGCAACTTTAACCCAGTGTATCTTTGTCATTTTTAGTTTAAGAGAAAAAAGAAAAAATACGTGTCGAATATTTTAAAATAATCTATGTGATGGACTAAAAAATTTTTTTAGTCATCATGCCTATGATGTGGCTAATATTCACGCGATGGTCTATCATTAAACATTTGTTTACAATGTAGATGTCCTATTGGCGAGCTTCCAAGCCATTTTTAGGTAACTAAGAAGTGCGTGTTACCGAAATGAAAAAAGGTTTCGTTTAATTAACCCCTGACGTAAAAGGAGGGGTGTTATTAAGCTTCCAGCAGGCTTAGCACGCTATAAGAAGACGTTAGGGATTTTCTCCGTCTAAATTTTGAATGCCATCATAAGGAGAGTATGCCATCATTTCAGCATATAGCTGCCCACTGTTTGCTCAGAATTCTAAGATTTCCCAGCGCGACCGGCTCATAGAACGCTATCTAGCTGCGTCTACGCTACACGAACCGAGCACGAGCCGAGCCGTTCCGTTTCATCGTTTGCGGTGTCAAGCATCGATGTAAAACGAACCTACAACGAACATTTTCCTCAAATTCCTCAAATCTTCTCCCTCTTGTTTGCTGTGCCCTTGTAGGGCGTCACATGTACATAATATGACTTAGTAACACCTTACCAAATTTGTGACTTGCAATAAACAAATTCTAATTCTAATTCTAAATTCTTTTGTGTTCGTCAAAACACTGCCAATTGGCGGAAAGCAACTGAGCACGAGCGAAACTTTCGGAGCGCGCTTGTGCTCGGTTGGTGTAGCCCGTAACGTGTAGACCGTCAGTTA
This sequence comes from Anarsia innoxiella, assembly GCA_947563765.1. NCBI lineage: Eukaryota > Metazoa > Arthropoda > Insecta > Lepidoptera > Gelechiidae > Anarsia > Anarsia innoxiella. The sequence goes on from OX387393.1 coordinate 1,570,853, forward strand.
TTACAATACAATACAAATATTCTTAATTGCACAAAAGATATAAGGTACAGACACAAACAAGAATATAAGAAGCAACAGGCGGCCTAGGCGGTTATTAGTTCCTGTTTCTAGTATAAGTGGTAGGTACTTACTTAGGCGCAGGCTCGCCCTCCGCCTCGCATTCAATGATGAAGGGTTTGTCCACCTCCCCCGGCTGCGCGACTTGGAACAGCTGCTCTTCCACTGGAGGCTGCTTCACGATTCTTGGTGGTGATGTTACTGTAGGAAAACAATATCATTAATAATGTAATACTAATGCTGTGGCGGTTGCTACGGGTGCAGCTGTCCTTGCATAGCTATTTACACATGCTGTACAAAGATCTGCTGACATATCCTGCATAGCAGCTTCTGTCCCATAGTGTGATTTACGCTTCATGTAGTCAGTAATGTTTTGTGGAAATAAACTATAAAGTAAGCTAAGCTTTTACTGTGTATTTAGTTTACAATAGGAGTACATTGAGCTTAAGACTGTTCAACAGCTAAAACTAAATTAAATTTAGAATAGAGCAGTGACGAAGACTCTACCAACAGGAGCAACATTTATGATGATGATCTGATTCTAAGTTTGTCTGTGGCATTTCCTGCACTAACATTCCTTTTTAATTCAGTTAAATATTATGATGGTAAAGTACTAGGTAATGCTTTTAATTCCAACAGTTTGTATTCTGCAATGTCTCTACCAGGTTATTATTGTATTCTATTATTCTTTTATACAATATTGGTTGAATCTTATCTCACTATTTCTACCAAAACTCCTTTTTTGTAAAACTACAAATTTATCAATGGCATTTGATTTTATTTTCAATAACTTATAATAAAACTGTCAACACTACAAATTGGACCGTTATTTTATTGTTCACTTGAATAAAATTGCTCTATAATTACAGCTATTACTAGATTTTCTATCATAAAAACAACAACATGAAATTTATGTTTGTCTAACAATGCTTGTTTATCGTCAATTGACTGACGATTGCAATAATGTGAATTCAAAACAAAATAAAAAACATAGGTCAAGGATTTCCAAAATATCACATTAATAAATAACTAACTATAACCTATAACATTTTAAATATCTACTTGACCTTTTTTATAAGAAGTTATACAGGTTATTTTGAACACTAAAAATTACTAAAAATCACTACACCTTGACTTTTCTTGAACAAACTGTTTGTGATCTTTAATGTCATTCTTTTAAATTAATAACTCAGTGTTGTTTTAGACAAATAAATATTTTTTTTAATTTTAAATACAAAGTATACTTGTTTTCATGTGATTTGAAAAAAAAAATTCATCAGAGGCCAAACACTTTTTTTCACATAAACTAAAGATTAGCTAAAAATTAAAAAAATTTTTTTTTTTTCTTTAGCTTTTGTCCAGCAGTGGACAACCATAGGCTGACAATATTAATGGTCATAACCTGAATATTAAGTATGTTACAATTAACTTAATGAATGTAAAAAAATACTTATTTTAGGTTTTAAACTTGTTAATTTTATCAACAGTTTTCATGTTCCAATTAAAATAACATAAAACGGCTAACTGGTTAGTGCTTTAGGCAGTATGTAAAGACTAAATTCTAAGAAACTAAAGTTAAAAGAGCAATATAATCATAATTTACAGTGAATATGAATGAGCAATTTGTTTTTGACTATGCTTTGTTCCAAGACAATTACAAATAATACCCAAAATAGAGTCTCTACCCACACATACTTCTAAATATCAAGGTAATGAGTAATTCATTCAGTCACAGCTATAACTGCACTTTATGACATCAAAAATCCAATCATAACTCACGCAAGGACAAAATAATATTGTCAATTTAATGTAGAGTAGGGCACTATCTATGAATATGATTTTAAAATGATAAATAGACAAGTATGGCAAAAGCGTGACAGTTATGCATGTGTAGTTATGGCAAAATACAATGTTGGTATTTTTAACAATTCAACTTCTTGCTCGATCAATCAACTATGAATTAGCATTGAAAGAAAGCTACAAGAATGTTTGCTTGTAATTCTGATTTCCTGGTAGATTGTAGCACTATCAAGTGTGTTTAGTTAGTAGGATTTACATTTGTGAATAAATGCTTACTTCAATATTGAGAGAAATGCAGATAAGGGTCGGAGAAATTAATATTGTTTATTTGTATGTTTAATTTTTACTATAAGAAAGTAAATCTTATCAGTTTTACTACTTCTAATATAGGTGGGTAGTGATTGTGAAAAAGTTGAATGAACTTATCGTTAAAGTACTTTCAACTGCCGATACGAATGCAGTAAAGTTTCTTAACATTGATAAATGCAAGGAATACTTACACAGGGCTGTCGCCGCCGCTAAAATCGCAAATAAATACACCACTGTACTGGTACCCATGGTTGCTACTGTCCGCTGACTCGAGAATCTAACAAGAGACCAAACAAGCAGGTTTAGATACACTAAAACACATTTTCCCGGCACACATGTTCACCACACTCGATGACCTAATCCGAATAAAGCTTCGCACAATGACAACACCCACTAAAAATAGTAACATCAAAACCAATAAATTACTGGCCTATTATGACACAAAACTTTATTACACAAGCCGCTAGTCCCTATTACGATGATAAACCCTTCTAATTACACTATTTCATGACAAACTAACGTTAGAAAACCACAAAAATTCACTATTTGTAACATTACAACGGCAAATCAATAACGATACATTCCGATATTGGCAACGCGGCAATTTATAACAGAACCTTTATTTATACTTCAATTACGGGAATATATTACCTAAATTCCTGTTTTATAATAATATCATCGCGGAGTAAAATAGCTGGAATTATAAAATTTACAATTTATAGGCGGGGCCTTCAAGAGTCGGCCGTCGTTCGTTCGTTCAAAAATTGACTGACCATAGACTAAATAAGAGGATTGCGTCGGCGGCCATAATATCGTCTTTCTCTTTTTAACTCATAAAAGCCAAATCTCAACTTCTCTCTCAATCTTCATTGTTTTTAAAATCATAGACAATACCAATTCTACTTTTTCCAACTCTCCTCAACCTTTTTTTTGTAACCTCTTCGATTTATGCAAAATTCAACTTATTGATTGCTGTTTGGCGTATGTTTCAGTTTAGTTTCAGTTAATGTCTCACACCATTTCATGTTGTGATTTAATGATTAATGATCATTGGATCGTAAAAAAATATTTTCGACCAGTCTACTTGCGTGAAACAGGTCGTGGCGTAGACCATGCGTTCTTAAAAACGCGCGCCAAATTCAAAAGTACTTACTAAAAGTTTAGTTAGTTATAAAAAGGAAGGCAAAGCAAGATAATAGGAAGGAAAATAATCTCGAAGTTAAATTCTTATTCGTTGATAGAAAAATAACTTTATAGCATTTGATATTTGATGTCATGTTATGTCAAGCTCAAACTTTCTGAAGGACTGATGGCATAAAAATTAGAACCGAAACCGAGGCATTTTGATATTTATTTTGTAAGTAAATTCCAGTAATCGTAGCAATTCAATTAGCCTCCTTTACGGTATGGTCTAACAATACAAAAATTTTGTTAATTTGCAGTTTAAGCCTTTTATCAGCGGCAAAAGGTTTATCATATGTTTGAACAATAATTAAACGTCGACTTTTTATATACCTATTCATTTACTTACTGAAAGAATAAACGGACGAACATGTCGATGGGACGTTTCTCCGACTGCTCAACCCGCACTACACCGAAGATATATCCACCTAATATATGGAAATCTGATATGTATATTCCTACTAGCATTTCCGACGATTGCAGTCGAAATTACAGAGCTTTAGATTTACAAGAATGTAGCGGGGAGTACTATAAGAAGTATGAACACGACGAATTACCCGAAAAAGATTCGGCCGATAGTGGAATAACTAACGCGTTGAAAGAAAGCGGCGACAATGAAATAATACCACTAACAAACTCTCGATTAGATAGATTAGAAACTAAAATAATGAACATAGTTTCCCAAGAACTGCAAACGGATGCTCCATCGGTGTGCAGTCTCGATTCAAATATTAAATTCTTCAAAACCACAGTCGAGCAGATTTTCGAAACATTTTACGCCACAATGAACGACTTCGAAGTTTACAAGAAAAGATTTCATGATATTCTAGAGAAAAATAAAACCCAATCTATAGCAGAAATGGAAGAATTTATAAAGGAAATGATTCAACATATCGCTTCTTCGGAATCTGTGGTCGGAGAAAGCCACAAAAGTAGCAAAACTTTTGAAGCGAAAGAAAAGGAGACTACTGGTAACGTAACTAAAGACTGCCTCTCAGTTAGGAGCATAGAATTTCTTGAAAATATCCATTCTGTCGTTGAAGCCTATAAGAACGAAAGTTACTCGACAGATTCGACCAACAATGAGAAGAACGCAACAAAAAAACACGTTCAAAAAGTTGCCGGTGAAATTTTTAACATCTACCTCCTGAGCAACTCGCCTTACGTGAAAATTAAAATGAACGACAGAAATATGTGTTCGGAAATAAATTTCAAAGACTCGAACATTAAAATTGAGCCAAAAGTAGCTTCGGCCGGCAATCTGAAAGTGTTAGCGGCAAAGAAGAAAAAACTTGACATTCACCCTGAAATCAAACCAGAAGTTAACACAGGTGACATAGAAATACCCATTAGGGTATCATCGGCAAAGAAAAACATACATTTAGACGAAGATTTCACTTCAGAACACGAGAAAAACGAAAAGTCTATAATGTCCAGGATTTGTAATTTCCTATGTAGAAGATTTCGTAAAACTTTATAATGTGGCGTTTTGTTCGTTTTGCTACGGTGGATCTTATTTGGAATTGATCATTTAAAAATTGTCCCTTATTTTTTGAATGTTTTTGTTAATAAAACTTTATGCAATATTTTAACAAATACTTTATTTTGGACTAGACAATTGGAATAGTATGAAAATGTAATACATTGGTTACGTGATTAAATTAACACATTCTGCCGTTCTCTTCGAAATTATCTTCGTAATAATATCTTATCATAGTAATATGCTTACAGAGATGCGCTGCAAATTCTTTCTTCATGTGGAGAAACGCTTCTATAGTTTCTAGATCAAGCATTATAAGAGCTTGTCCGTCGATTTCTTCCTGTTTCATTTTGTCCGCTATAAGTTTGCAGTCGTCTGTATGCGTCAAATACGCGTACACATCGTCAACGGACCATTTTAAAGGATTTGGTGATAGTTTTAGTTTGCTTTTGACCCACGAAAGCGTGGTAGTGTTTTTCTCGAACATTTTATTGTCTGAGGGTAAAGGGTCGTATGTGCTGAACTTTAGTTTTTTAAGTTCTGGCTCTTCGGAATCGGAGACGTCTGAGATATTTTTGGCGTCGCGCGAATTGGAGCTGCTTTCATTTGTTTCGTTTTCGGAGTCACTATCGTTGCCGCGTTTTTTTGACGCGCAAGTATTGTTGTACATGGTTTCCACATCTTTTTTGTTCCAATGTGATTCTTTCATTTGTAGAGCGAAATTTGGGAGTTTGGCGCCTCGAGTTTTCATTTCCAGTTTCGGGTAGTTGTGTTTTTCCCTCTTCCTTCTTTGGTTTGGTTTGAATTCCACGCTATCTGGTGAATTTGGTCTAGTTCCGGACTCCGAAGGCGGTGTGGATCCAGCACTGTGGTCACTCTCTACTGAATCCTTATTGCTTTCAGTCTCTTGCGACGGTTGTTGTTCCTTCTCCCTCTTCTCTGGTGTTGTCTTTTTCTTTTTCCTTCTGCCGTTCGAGTTGCCTTTCGGTCGGCCGCGGCGTTCTGTGAAGTTATCTGTAAAGAAAATCTTGTATCAATAAATCTGAAATTTGAAAACAAGTGAACAACCAGGCAGGGGCCTTTATCAAAGTGCTTGGAGGGTATTGGCATAATAACCATGTTTGGCTGGTATAAACAGGTAATCACATAGAAGATAAACTAGTGTAAGAATCCACCGAGCAAACTTCCAAATTACCCTGACGATTGTTAAATAAAAAAAAATCTGATTTATCAATAATAACATACATATCCGTCAGGCCCCCTTTCCCATCGGGGAAACCAGAGACCACTTCCCTCCACTTGCTACGATCCAAACACACTTCCTTCGCTTCATTCTCATTCATCAGTCGTCTCATGCATGCACATCGGTTTAGCGCAAAAAAAGCCAAAATATGAGACTCGACCCCCAGAGACTAACAAACTTAGATCTAATATAATCTAGCCATTAGTGTCCCACCCCACTGTTGCGCAAAGGCCTCCTCATTCGCCATGATTTTCTGCGAACTTTAAATACAAATCCACTCACGGAAAGTACTCTTGTCCACCGTCTGGCAGCGCTGCGGGCATTGCTCAGGGTACTCCAACGGCCCGAACAGACTCGGACAAGCAGACATCTTGCCGCAAACGTCGCGGCAGAACGACTGTACTTGCTCTAGGGATGTCGCGATCGGCACGTACGCGTGGTAGGTGCTTGTTTTTAATCTGGGGGAGATGGGAATTGGGTAAGTTTTATGATAGTAGTTTAGGAAGGAGATTTCTATTCATCATAATATCATGATCATCATCATATTAATCATTTTTTTAATTTATCATTATATTTAAGAGTCAGAGGACACGACTTCCAAAAACGGTAAAAAATATTGGTCCACAACTTGAAAAAGTTGACTTCTTGGAAACATCTAAGTGCTTACTTTCATTTTCCAAACGAGATAAATAATGTGGATGTCCACAGTAAAGCAAAATTACAAAACCTAAGGCTCGGCGCAAATGAGCGGCCGACGACAATGTCAGAAGCGAGCAAGCTTCGAGCGAGCGTGCGAGTGAGCGAGCGAGCACTACTGTAGCGAGTGGCCGCCACCGGCTACACGTGTGCGGCGCCGCCATACAATTTATATGAAAAAGCGTGTTAGGTGGCTGTGATCGGCGACTCGTTTGCGCTGAGCCTAAGCATAACCTTAAGATATAATTTTTTTAGAAAAAGGGTCAATTAAGTATATCTTGTTTTAAGTTTTGGAAACCATGTTATTATTTCTACTCAAATTGATAGCAATCGCCTTTTATTTCTATCTAAGTATTGATTGAAAACTTGTCATTTAAATACAAAAACACAACTTACTTGGCTCTCAACATTTCCAAACGATACCCCTCTTCAGGCGGTCCCTCAGTCTCCCAATCTTTTAGCAACTTCGCCGGTTTATACGACGCAGAAATTATCTTATTCAAAACCTCTTTCAGTACTAACGTCAAGGGGCCAGGTCCCACATGTTTAGGTAACTGTGACAGCTTATTTCTACTTATCGACGGCCCAGCATAACACTTGTAATTGAAATAAATCTTCTCGCACCATTCTTCTGTGATTTTCACATCTTCTTTTATCTGCTGCTTCTCTTCTATTTTCTCTTCTTTGACAGTTACGTCAGGGATGTGCAATTCGAAGTTATTGCTATCAGACCAACCAACTGGGAATAGTAAATCGCTGTCTTGAGCGTACCAAAACTTCTCACCGATAGGTAACAGTTCTACGCAAAACATGTGCTCAGTAATCGTATCGATGGAAGCGACATGAATCTCTTCGTGTTTCATCGGGTTTACCGCTTCCAGTTTCATTCCGACTTTTACATCTTTGAGCGGTTTTTTGTCGCCGAAGCAGTAGTCTGGTGCGGGGACTGAAGACGTCATAGTTAAGTATTCGTCCCAATCAAACGTTCCTTCGGTCCATATCTTTGGTGTTTTGAATGGTACGTTATTTTTCTGTGCCCACCCGATAGGATAAATATACGGGTGCATTGAATCACATAACCAAGCCATTTTAGTCTCTTCGTAGTCTTCCTGATGATCGTCTATGGTTACCAGGAAGTGGAAATTGTTGAAAACTTTAGTGACGGTGGCTGGTCTGAAAGTCTTCATGTCTTGAGGGTTGAGGGCTTCCAACTTCATGCCTGTTACGAAGTTGTGGGCTTCTAGGCTTTGGATTGGCTGTGGAAGTAATTAAAGTTGTTGAAATACCTAGCTAAAATTAAATTAACAATTCTCCACTTATATTGTAATAACTAAACTAAAAATAACACTTAGGTTTAAAAGTTTGCATATTTTTTACTAAAACACAATAAGTTGTCTGGAAGAGATCACTTTTAATGATAAGGCCGCCTTTGCGCACAATGTTATAGCCCTAAGTTTTGTCTGTATCTCTCTTTTTATGTGCAATAAAGTATTTCTATATAGGTAACTAATAGAACCTTATTACGCAACTAACACTGTGCCCACAGACATCTCGCTATTATATCGGCGTGCGCGCATGTATTGAGCATTAGGTTTCCCCTTGAGAACCTTTAACAAACATCATTACAAAAAAAAAACAATCTAGAGAACCAACTCAATTCACTAAAACTTGCATACCACTATGAACATTCTCCACTAACTAGTCAACGACAAACCTGAAATAAATCAGCCGGCGTAGGTTCTTTAATGGACTCTTCAGCACTCAGTCTCAGTTGGGTGCTGAGCTTCACTTTGCACGAGAATTTGTTTACCTTGCCTGGGTATTTGAACTGCCATGGGGAACCCTGAAAATGGAAAAGTTAGGTTTAATAAGTTTCCTTAAATATTGTTCTCGCGGTTAAGAGCGATGGTAGCTTAGTTGTAAGAACGTCCACTTCCAATCTAGGAGACGTAGGTTCGATCCCCAGAACGTAAATTTAATTTTTCATTCAAGGATTGAATACTCAATCACCACTCTCATGCAAAAACCACTGAAAAGATTTTAATGAAACTTTGCAGTATTGTAGCTTGGACATCAGAATAACACATAGGCTATATTATTCTAAGTTATTGTGTAAGTATTCCAAAAAATTACGATAAATGCTTACGAAGTCGCGGGCAGGTAGTAACCCATAAAACTATCAATTTAAGTAGGTAAGTAAGTAAATTGGTAGTTTATTTTCTCAAAACAGTACATTACACTACATGAATTCTTACCTTATTAGTAACGAAGCCGAAACTGCTCAACCTCGGATTGGAGAAGAAGATCCAGAACTGTGGTAGATCCTCATCGCTCCCATCATAGCGGAGGAGCAGACGACCGCCTGTGTTTTCACATACCTAGATAGATAGAAATACTACTTTATTTTACTTACAAATACAAAGGAAAAGAACATAAAACCTACGTTAAACCTCTGTTACCTACGTTTAAGCGTAAACTTGCATAAATGCTGATGAGCTGAGTGTGTTAGATATGTAATTAATTTATAAATTTTGTTAACTTTCATGTATTAGTTTAAGATTGTTGTAAAGAAATATAACAATAAGGCAATTGTGATGTCTATGTGCGTATTTATATGTCTATACATACAATCAGTGCATAAGTGCTTTGACGGTACCTTCTTATTATATTTCTATCTGTGAAAACCTGTAATTAGCTTGTCTGTTAATTTATAATTTTCTGTTGGTTTTCCAATAAATAAATAAACAAATAAAAAAAAAACTATAACCCTACCTTCCTACAGTAAAGGTTTATTTACTAGCCACCTGTTTTCGCATACCTACATAGATGGATAGAGTAGATAGAAATTCTTTTTTGCAAACAAAAAATACCTGCAAAGAAGAACAACATAATGAACAAACTACAACCCTACCTACAATAAAGGTTACACATTTTTATGTATTTACCCCGATGCTCTGTGACCCCGATGAGATTGATGAATGTGGATGAAGCGAAAGAAGTGTGTTTGGATCGTAGCAAGTGGAGGGAAAAGTCTCCGTCTACCCCGATGGGAAAGAGTCGTGACGAATATGTAGGTACATGCACTTACCTATGTATGGTATGTAGATATGTACCAAATACAAAGAAAAACAACGTAATGAACAAAGTACAGCCCTACAATAAATGTTACACGTTAAGTCGCTGTTTAAAATGGTAAATAAAGCGATATATAATGCAACAAATAAGGCGTAATAAACGATTGAGTAATTGGTTTCTTCAAAACAACAAGAGCATTGTAAGTACCTAGCTGGTCCCAAACGTGGTATGTTTTGGTCCTTGGGCAAAATTACTTTAGTTTTAAATTCAGCCTGCGTGACTTTTCAAAAACTCTATTGACGCCTGAAGTATTCACGCGTTCTTAAGTCTACACAAAACAGTCGTCATAATTTCTAAAGACTTCACAAAATCAACAAGTATAAAGAAAAATCCTTCATTTACTTTAAATGAAAGAAATAAACAAGTGTTTTAGCTGTTTATCGCAAACAATGAACAATTTGTAGTAACCTTGCGAATGGCCTAGCCTTGTCAATGAACGCACTCCGTGATGCTTTTGGCAAATATTCAAATTATTATGTTTTCATGATAATATTTTAATTTTGCTACGTTTTGCTTACAGACCTTGCTTATTGCTATTGTTGATTAAAGAACCTTTAAAGTTAGGAAGGGAAAACGTACGGAAACGGAAACCACGACTAGTATTTCATATGTTGTAATAAAGGCGAAACAGTTGGATTTAGAGGAGTACTTAGGCCGTGGCCCCAGTAGGCAAACTGTTAGCGGCCCACTGAGTGAGCCGCAAAGTGGCGAACTGAAATTTGAGTTAGCTGCATACTCAAATCAATGAAATCACCGGTTTTGGTGGGAGTCGGCCGCTGTCTGAGATAGTCAGCGCGCGTAACGCTGCAAACTGCGTACAGTGAGCGAAAACTAGCTGACTGTGGACACTTCATTTCAAATATATGGAAGGGCGTACTAAATCGATTCGCCGCAATCTAGTCAGCCGCAAATAGTTTGCCTACTGGGGCCACGGCCTTACGCTTTCAAGTAAGTTTTAGCAAAAAGTATTATCAAAACTCAGAAAAGTTTAACAAAGATATTTAGGGACTGTTGCAGGTGAGAGAAACTCCAAATGTGGTAGAGTGTAGAATGAATATTTATTAAAAACTAGCCTATGTATATTTACAATATTGAGATCGCAACTAGCGGCACACAAGTGGAATAAAAGATTTTCCGTCTCCTTCACTCATCGCGACGTCCGTCTCTTTCACTCCTCGCGTCGTTGCACGCTCCCCGCTTCAGCCCCGCGAACGCTGCGTTTTCATATATAAGCGGGTGGCGCCGCCTGCGCCGCCAGTAACTCGCCGGCCGTCGACGCGTGACTATGTATGCTCCTACAGTACACCCCCTCAGCAAAGCGTACTGGCAGTCTTATGATGCGGCCGGTGCGTGTCTTGGGAGCCTCTTCTCGCTTGTGTTGATGGTTTGTAGGCGGTGAATTCGAGCTCAGCTGCGTAGTATTTTCTGTTGCGGGCGGCGTCTTGCTGGTTGTTTCGTTTGCACTTTCTTCGTCATACAGTGTGTAGGCGGGTTTCAGACGATCGATGGATATTGTTGATTGTCGATCGGGAAGCTGAAGTGTGAAATGTTTGTTGGTTCGTTTCAACACAGGATATGGGCCTTCGTAGGGTGGTGTCAACGCCTTCTTCATTAGATCTCTTCTGACGAATACGCTCTTGCAGGTTTCTAGGTGAGGATGGACGAATACGCTTCTACTATTGCTGTGTGGTTCGGATGGTACTGGTCGCAAGTCGTTGATGGTTTTCCGTAGATCTTCTATGAAAGGATATCCCATTGAATTTGAAACATGTTGTGAGGGCGATGGTGTGACGAATTCGCCCGGTAGTCGAATGCTGCGGCCGTAGGTTAGTTGCGCCGCACTCACTCCAGTATCGCTGCGGCCCGCCGCGCGCAGCCCGAGTAGGATGGTAGGTAGCTCGGTGATCCAGTTAGTGTTCGATGTTAGTCGAGCAACGAGAGCTGCCTTCATAGATCGATGCCAGCGTTCTATGATTCCATTAGCTTGCGGGTGGTACGGCGTTGTTCGTGTCTTCTCGATTCCCATGGTACTAGTTAGAGCGGCGAACAGCTGACTCTCAAACTGCCTGCCTTGGTCGGTAGTTATAATAGCTGGGCAGCCAAATCGCGATATCCAACCTTCATATACAGTTTTAGCGGTCTGTTCTGCTGTGATTTCTCGTACCGGGTATGCTTCTGGCCACCGCGTCGCTCGGTCTATCATAGTTATTATATATCGGTGCCCGTCGGTCGTGGTTGGTAGCGGCCCGACTATATCGATGTGTAGGTGGTCGAAGCGTTCCGATGACTGGTAGGTAGATAGTTGGCTCGATGTGTGTTTGTTCACTTTTGCTCGCTGACATGGAATACAAGCTTTAGCCCACTTGCCGGCATCAATGTTCATAGATGGCCAGAAGAATCGTTGTTGTAGCATTTTCCGTGTAGTTCGTATTCCAGGGTGGCTCAAGTTGTGAACTGAGTTAAATGCTTCTTCGCGGAACTCCGATGGTAGGTACGGGCGTACGTTGCTAGTGGATACTTCACAGTAGATGGGTTTCTTAGCGGTAGGTATTTGAATTTTCTTCATTTTGATGTTACTTTGTTGCGAAAGTGTTTTTATGGTGCTATCTCTTTCTTGCGCTTCTGCCAGGTCGTCGTAGTTGATCGATGACGGTGAAGTTATGGTTTCGATTCGAGATAGTGCGTCGGCGACGGTGTTTTCTTGCCCAATCACGTGTCGTATGTCGGTAGTAAACTCGCTGATGTAGAGGAGCTGGCGTGTGCGCCGAGGTGTCTCGCTGTCGGTACTTCTCTTGGTGAAAGCAAACGTCAGTGGTTTGTGATCGGTGAATATGGTGAGGCTGCGTCCTTCGAACATCTTCCTAAAGTGTTTAATAGCCAGATAGATGGCTAGCAACTCGCGGTCGTATGTTGAATAGCGTTGCTGCGCTTCTGTGAACTTCTTCGAAAAGTATCCGAGCGGCTGCCATACGTTGTTTACTTGCTGTTGTAGTACTGCCCCGGCACATGTGTTGGAAGCGTCACACATGAGAGCGAGTGAGAGGGAATGATGCGGGTGCGCAAGAAGTGCCGCATTGGCGATGCTTTCCTTGCATCTGCGAAATGCTTCGTTTGATTCTTCATTCCATTGTATTTCCGTCTTGTCGCGTTTTTTCGAATGATGGAGATGCACGTGTAGAGGAGCTTGTACCGCCGCTGCGTTAGGTATGTTCGCTCGGTAAAAGTTCAGCATACCGAGGAAACGTCGCAGTTCTTCTACAGTTTTAGGCTTCGGGTACTCGACGATTGATTTAACCTTTTCTTGTGGTGGTTTGGTCCCTTGCGCATTCACTGTGTAGCCCAGGAAAGTTACTTCGCTTTTGCCGAGTACGCATTTAGCTGGGTTGATCGTAATTCCGTACTGATCTAAACGTGAGAGTACGGCGCGTAGGTGACTTCGGTGTTCTTCGTGAGTGTTGGAGGCGATAAGCAGATCATCGATGAATGGGAAAACGAAATCTAGTCCTCGTAGAACTTCGTGTATGAATCTCTGGAAGGTCTGGCCAGCATTTCGTAGCCCGGGACACATCCGCGGAAATTCGAATAGTCCGAACGGAGTGATAATCGCTGTTTTCTCGATATCTTCTTGTACGACTGGTATTTGCTGATAGGCTCTGTTCAGGTCCAACGTTGAAAACACTTTCTTTTCTGCCAGCTGGTAAGTGAAATCCTTTATTCTTGGTATTGGGTATCGATCCGGTTTAGTTACGGAGTTGAGTCTTCTATAGTCGCCGCACACTCGTAAATCGCCGTTCTTCTTAGGTACTATGTGCAGTGGGTTAGACCAAGGGCTTTTGCTTGGTCTGCATAGTCCCTGGCTAACCATTAGCTCGAACTCTTTTCTCACTCTGTCGTAGCGGTGCGGGGGGATGGATCTGGCGCGGCAGTGCAGTGGCGGTCCTGTTGTTTCTATGAAATGTTCCACAATGTGTTTGGGGTTTAATTTCATTGAAGTCAGGCGAGTAGTCCCAGGGAATTCCGCTAGTACGTCGTGGTAGGATTGTTGGAGGTCGATGCTTCTTACAGTTGGCGGTGTGGCTGCGGTGCATAAAGGGGCGTTGACTGCGAGGTTAGTGGTTCCATCGATGAGGCGTTTCCGTTTCAGGTCGACGATTAGATTATGATGCGCGAGGAAATCTGCTCCGATTATTGGTTTGCTTACAGATGCGACGACGAACTTCCAAGTATATGGTCTTCGAAGCTTGAAATCTAACTCCATTGTTCGTTCTCCGTAAGTAGGTATGGGAGTGTTGTTGGCTGCATATAATGTATACGTCAGCGGGCGTGATCTTGCGTGAGCTTTGCTTCTAGGGAGGACGGATATGTTGGCACCTGTGTCGACTAAGAAGGTAAGTTTGGATTTTCTGTCGGTTACAAATAGGCGGTGTAGTTTCGCGGGAACGCCAGATTCCGCCTCTGCCAGCGTCCTGGTTAGTTTTCCTGGTTTTCCTTTTTGTAGGTGCAGGGCGACTCGCAGCGTTTGGCGTACTTCTTAAACCTTCGATGATAGTAGCAATGCGACGAACTTGACGGAGAAGGCGATCGTGTTGCGCGCGAGTGTGAGCGAGACGCACGATACGGTGAGTTGAATCGACGGTAGCGCCCTCTGGATCTTGAGAAATGCTGACTACGTTTGAGCTCCGCTACTTCAAGCGATAACTTGCGAATTTCTTCTATGAGGTCTTCATTTTGCCGTGACGACGACGTGCTTGCAATTGCCGACACTTGCGCTGGGTTATGTTCCATCATTTTGTCCGCTAGTAATGCTATTTCAGCCAACTGTGATTTGTTCGAGAAACTGTCGCTGACGATAAGCACGGAGCGTACGTGTGAGGGCAGGTGGTTCATCCACATCATGCGTAGCGTGTCGTCGGATATCTTGCTGCGTGCTAGTTCCTTCATTTTACGTAGGAGTTGGGTTGGTTTTTGGTCTCCTAATTCCATTTCAGAGAGAAGCTGTTGTAGCTGGCGTCCTTCGGATTCCTCGTAAACCGAGATGAGGCGATCTTTTAGGGCTTCGTATGGCTTGTCTTGCGGTAGTGCGTAGAGGAGATCGGAGACTTGTTCGATATCGTATTTTTCTAGCTGCGCGACGACCAGGTAAGCGAGGTCCTCTTGGCTCTTCTTCAAGTTGCGTGTCACCGCTTCAAAGCTTATAAACCATAGTCGAACGCGGTCGCGCCAGAATGTAGGTATGCGCATTTGAAGGGAGATAGCGTCGACGTCCTTGTTTTCCTCTTCATTTTTAGGAATTTCGCTATTTGGAGTTGCCATAGTCTTGCTTTGTAGATAGGTGCGGTAGTTCTGTTGCGGAGGTCACCACTTTAGGGACTGTTGCAGGTGAGAGAAACTCCAAATGTGGTAGAGTGTAGAATGAATATTTATTAAAAACTAGCCTATGTATATTTACAATATTGAGATCGCTACTAGCGGCACACAAGTGGAATAAAAGATTTTCCGTCTCCTTCACTCATCGCGACGTCCGTCTCTTTCACTCCTCGCGTCGTTGCACGCTCCCCGCTTCAGCCCCGCGAACGCTGCGTTTTCATATATAAGCGGGTGGCGCCGCCTGCGCCGCCAGTAACTCGCCGGCCGTCGACGCGTGACTATGTATGCTCCTACAGATATATATCGCCAATAAATCAATCAAACGTCCACTGCTAGACGAAAGCCTCTCCAAGGATCTCCAAAACGACCGATTTTGCGCTGCTTGCTTCCATATACTTACTTACAACTTATTAAAAAATAAAGATTTATAACTTTAAGCGTAAATTAACTTATTTTTCAATCTTATTTAATTACTCACGCAATAACGCGCTTCCGAAATCATAATCTTATCGCAAATGAGAATAAGAGCGATAATTTTATCTCAGAAACATTTGCGCGCGTGTTTCTAACTTAAGATTTAAGTATACCTACTTTATTTATACCTACGTTAATTATATGACAGTGTAAAACAATACATATATAAGTTTAACTTGTGAATTAAAATTTTGGTTTTTGAAAATTAAGTATGCACTATTGGATTACTGAATCGTATTTATAATAAAATACTACTTGAGGGAAAGAGAAGAAGAGAAAGACCGCGACGTTACTACTTTACTCTGGAGAAAGTTAACGTCATGTCGTATCAAGAAGTCAAAGCACTGGCAGAAGATAGGCCTAAGTGGTGGATGCTCCACCGACGAGAGTCTGACTCTTATATAAAATGATGATGACTACTAAGATGCTATTAAGATCGCGAGTCGTGTCGCGTACCAACTTTGCTGAAGTGAAGAAGAAAATTGACGTCATGTCGTATTCAGGACATCGAAACATTAGCAGAAGATACGTCTTTTTAAGTGACGAAGACATGCATGTTTGAATGAGGCGACTGGATGTAGATAAAGCAAAAGAAGTATGTTTGGATCGTAGCAAGGGGAGGGAAGTGATCTTCCCCGACGGGAGAGAGGCGTGACAGATATGTACCTATGTGTGGAAGATCTAAATGGCAAACGCGCTATAACGACACGATTCTCTCTTTAAAGCTAATGATCGAGTATGCTCTTCTCTATTTTTTTTATTTTATTATCACACACATCGTAACAGGAAAGTAACATACATACAAACAAACTAGGTACCAATAGGTAGGTATTAATACTGTTTTTCAACCAAATCCCCTCAAAACGACCAACAATGTATTATTAATATTAATACTTACAGACGAAGCTCTAGCATAATATTTACATCAAGATATTGTTTTTTAAATTAGGTCCAACTAAACAATTATGTAGGTCTTTGTTTAAGTTTAAACTAATAGTTTGTCCTCGAATTAAATTAATTAGGTCATTAGAAGCACTTAAGTAAGTGTATTTAGGAGACTTTGAAACAATATTTTTCTGTAGGTATGGAGAGAAAAATATAAAGTTAAAGATTCTTTTATCATAAAAAAAATAATATTAGAATTGTAGACAAATGATCAAGGATATTGCACTTGATAATCAAATTTTTTTAGAAGCCAAAATGATCTAGTAGATCTAGCTATGATCTAGTATTTCGACTTCAGAAATAAGCTTCCATAAGTTGTATTTCTGTCTTTAGTATTTTTTAAGTTTTTATGGTTCCCATTGTAGGTAAAGTTCGAGGGATAACATAAAGAAATTATATGTTACACTCACCGTAGCAATCCAATAGCGATACGGATCCAGCATGTTCTGAACTTCCACCTTCATCCCAGTCTTGATCCTATCAATCGGAGACAGCCCTTTATTATTCAGAGCCTCAATCGACACCGACTGCCCATTTAAGAGAGCACTCTTCATAATATCTATGATCTGGTCTCCGTATTTCTCATTTATCTCATCGGGTGGCTCTATCAGCTCATCGTACTTCCCGCACCAGCCTAAAGGATGGACCTTCGTTGTGGAGATGTCGCACCAGAAGTCTTCGGTTGCTCCGATGAACTTGATGCGAAGGAGGTGACCGCAGACCATGGTGATTTCGGCAATCCAGTATATGTCTGGATTGGTTTTGTGACATACTTCCAATAGCATGCCCTGTTTGATGCCATTGTTGAGGCTTGCTTCCACCTTTGAATGAGAAATTAAATATTTAAGTAAATAATCATACAAAGGGATATAAACATACAGTGTTGTGATACAAAAGAAGTAATGCGTCCAGCTTGTTGGGAACTATGCCTCATGGTGACGGGCTGGCATCCAATTTCTTTTTGTAAGTAATTGTTATGTATTGTGTGTGTTTGTATGTTGTGTATTAAATAAATGAATTTTAGAGTAAATAAATGCTTTATTATTATGAGCCTATAATGTCCCAGTGCTGGGCAAAGGCCAGTATGGACGGTATTGTACCTTGTCATCAAAGTAATAATTAAATTGAAAATAGGACACAGGACATGTAATTGGCACTTTAAAGGATAATGCACCAGAATTAAAGAACCAGAAAAATGAAAATACCTGTAATTGGCTGTGAAATTTCATATTGTATTGCTATGTTAACTTTGAAGCTATTGTTTTTCCAAAAAGAATAAAATAAAATTATAATCCATAAGCATATAATTAATTTTAACTACCTTTCCAGCAACATAATCTTTTAGTTAAATCAGGTCAACTATTTAGTTATCATTCTTAATAGTAACTTTATGAGTTCCTTAATTAAGATAAAATCTATACTATGATATTTAAATGTGATTCCAGTTACTTCACAAATATCTATTCATAAAAATATTTTTTACCACAATACCTATTCAGTAAAAAAAATTTGAGGTAACTGTATGGAACCAGGAATAGTCAGTTCTGGATAAAGTTGAGGAAAGCCTTTGCCCAGCCATGGGACACTTCAGGATTTTAATTATAAGTAATTAAAATATTACAAGTAATTGTGTACTTAGATGTAAAGCTTAAAAAATATAAAATAAAGAATGTTTTTACATTTTGTCATTTAAATTCACAGTAATAATTAAATTTTTCAGTATCAGCAAGTTATAAATAGTTGTATGCTATAGTTTATTATTTCTTCATTTATGTGAGACAATAAATAAAATAAGAAATGGCCAATATGCATTCTAGTTTTTTTTTTTGAAAGAATGGCCAATGCTCCTTGTTAAGAGCCAAGCCATATCACTGGGCTAGGGCAGCTCATAATATAACATAATTGGGGGGGAATTGCCATAAAACTAGGATTATAATAATCATCAATCATAATTATAATAATCAATAAAGGTAAAGCTAACAAATAATATTAAATTAAACATTTCCTCTTATAGGTAGGTAACTTCTCTAATTATAGAATTGAAACATTACACAGAAAAGTTACTTTCATTAGAATACCTAATTAAAACAATTAAAGATAAATATCGATTTAAATCAAAGTTAATTGTTCCCTTTTAAAAAACATAAGAAAAATAGGACATCTTATCTCCTTAATGGATGCAAGCAAAGAGAATGTGGTATTAAAAATTAAAATTCAACAGCAATTATTGTTATTGCAAACAAATGAACTATGCAAAAGACCACGCAAATACATTGATAATACACATTCAGTGACTTTTTCATATATTTAAATTCAATATAATTTAAAAAATAAGTAAATGCCATTTAATTCTAAAATCTTTTTTTTTTCATGTTATTCTTTTTGAATTTACTGAAAGTGCATTAAAAGCTTGAAAAGTTACTGAAGTTAAGAAAAAAGGTAACGTGGTGTTAAAGACGGTTGCGTTACTACAATTTTATTAAGTGAAATATTGTCCAGAATTAAAAATTATTATACAACAGATTGAAACATTTTTTGTAACTTACATGAGAAAACAGTTCTTCAGGGACAGCAACGCTTTTATTAGCTGCCAAATAATCGTTCCAATCGAACTCCATAATTAATTAATCTAATTAAGTCTAACTTCATCAATTTTTATTGCAATTTTCACTCAAATTTCTCGAACGGCTGAACTTGGAATAAAAATTTCAATGACGAAAATTAAAATTATTTCTCCGCTTTCTATTTCAACTCGCTCACAATGAGATGAATCTTGGCATCTCTCTCTAATATTTGAAACAAGTCCTTTCCACGCAGACAAAGTAAGGACTGTTGTAAAAAAAAAAGTTAATGTCTTTTAAAAATTAGGTTATTACACTATATTATTTTCAAATAAACATAGTAAAACGGCAAACTATAATGAATTGACTCAGTAATTTAATTTTCACATTTCACATGAAGTTTTGATACATTGAATAAGCATGCAGTAAAATCCAAGGTCATTGATTGGAACGTCAAAGGTACGTTCAAAAACGCTTATTCAAGACATATTTTCCTAAACTACAAATAGAAGTTAAAATTCATTCCTGACGTCATTCAATCTTTGCACCAATCAGATATACTAGTGAATAGTTTCTAGAATGCTGATTGGCCATTTGAATTGCTTCAGCTTCAGGGTGGTTTGAGCTCAGCAAATTGGTTTTAGGTTTTTGAACAATAGCAGTCATTTTACGTACGTCGTTTGCTTCAACGAAACGTCACGTATATTTGTTAACTTTACGAAACAATAAAATCGGGAATTCCAGATGGTATTTTAATTTGAAAATCAGTGTACGCAGTTTATTTGTGTAGTGTCGAAAAAGTGCATAGTGCTTGTGGTTCTGTCATTATGTGAATACTTTCTCTTTTCGCGGCCGAACGATCTCTGTTGAGAGTTGCGACATTGAAAATGGCTAGTGGAATATCTTACACGATTGGATCCAACTCTAATGGAAGTAACGACGAAAATTGCATGCTGGTGAACACTTCACAGAATGTGATTATTACTGGAGCGTACAATGGAATACCTCAAACGTTGATTCTTAACTTGATATCATGGACCTTTCTTATTGTTTTGTTCTCTGTGTTGAGGCGGACAGCATGGAATTATGGACGTATGGCGCTCGTACAGCGCTCTAAAAGTAGATGGACTAATTTATTCTATCGAGGAGGAGATGGAGACGCGCTGGTCGAGAGACGACGAAGTGCCGATGAATCCACGAACATCGACCAAGGTTTCTTCACGTGGCTACCCGCAGTGTTCCGACTGACTCGAGAGCAGGTACTCGCCAAGTGTGGGCCTGATGCTGTCCACTATTTATCCTTCCAACGACATGCAATAACACTCATGTTTATTGTAACATTGGTGTCTATTGGTATTATCCTGCCTATTAATTTCCAAGGCACTAATCTCAATGTTGATGCTAGTACATTCAGTAGAACGACATTGTCTAATGTGAATAAGGCATCAAACTGGTTATGGGTCCACACGCTACTGAGTATTGCCTTGCTTCCCATATCAGTTTTGATTATGAGACGATGTACAGGCAGAAAGCCAGTACCTACATCCATGACTGGCACTATTATGATAAGTAACATAGCGAGAGCCGATAGAAACGAGGCAACTATCAGAGCATACTTCGCTCACAATTTCCCTCATATCCAAATTGTGGATTTACGTCTTGCCTACAACATAAACAAACTGAATGAAGTCCAAGAAAAAAGAGAAATGGTTACAGAAGCTTTGGTTTATACGGATAATTACTTCAAGAAAACTGGAAAAAGGATTACAGTGAAACCAGATTTGTGTGGCCCTGAAGTGGATGCTTTGGAGTTCTACACCAATGAAGAGAAACGGCTGAAGGATGAAGCTAAAAGATGCAAAGCGATTGTACTAAACGATCCATTAGGTATTGCCTTTTTAACATTACCTTCATACCAATTAGCTGAACATGTTATCAACAATTTTAGCTTACACCGCGGTTGGGTCTTATCTCATGCGACTAATCCAGCTGATATCATTTGGGAAAACCTTTGTGTCCAACCTGGTGTTTGGTACCTGAAAGCTATTGTTGTCAATTTCTTCCTTTTCATTGTATTATTCTTTCTTACGACCCCAGCTTTCGTGGTAAACCTCTTCAACACTATGGTTGCTAAGCCTGAAACTTTAAGTAAAATTAGTACCATTATTTTCGAGTTCTTACCTACCCTTCTTCTTTGGACCATGGCGGCGGTGATGCCTGCAATTGTCGCCTTCTCCGACAAGTTTTTATCCCATTGGACCAAGTCTCAACAGAACTATTCTATTATGACGAAAACTGTTTCGTACCTGTTATTGATGACCCTCATCTTACCTTCCCTGGGACTTGCTAGTGCTGAGGCTTTCGTCACATGGACTCTTCACCACGAGAACGACACGATGCGTTGGGACTGCGTGTTCCTTCCTGATAAAGGAGCTTTCTTTGTCAATTACGTTATAACTTCGGGATTCATCGGAACCGTTTTAGAACTGATTCGTTTCCCTGAACTATTCCTTTACGTCTGGTTTTTGCTTCTGTCTAAATCTAAAGCGGAAAAAAGTTACGTGAAAAAAGCTATTCTTTACGAGTTTCCGTTCGGCGTCCATTACGCTTGGAGTATAGCTATTATCTCCATCACAATAGTTTATAGTTTGGCGTGTCCTCTAATCGCACCTTTTGGTTTAATCTACCTAATGTTTAAGCACGTTGGTGATAAACACAACTTGTATTTTGCTTACGGGCCTTGTGATATGAGCGGAGTAGGTGGTGGTAGAATACATTCGACCGCAGTACGCTTGATTCGAGTATCTGTGTTACTGTTGTTGATCAATATGGCGGCATGGGCTGCCTTGCGAGCTGGCCTTGAATCTAGGACCATCATCTTGATATTGGCGTCAATTGTTGCGTTTGGTACATTTTTGTTGCTAAGTCCCTTCCCGAGCTGCACACCTCCTGCTCCTTTGCAGGAAGAATCCAGTATTCGGTTCCCTGAGTACATAGCGCCAGTTTTGACGAAGCCTATAGAGTCATCTCCTCTTAGTTCGACCCCAACGACACCTGATTATGGTGCCTCATCGCCTGTTATAAATCATGGCTATTCACCTGAACCAATTAACATATAAATCATACATTTATTTAGAACTGAACGCGACGAAACAAATATACGCAGCACACGTACTGTGACGTATGCCGCGATAAACGAAATTTTATCGTTAATTCGGTTTAGATTATCGATTATGGCAATCATGGAAACGAAGATGTTAATAATATTTAAAGAATTGTAAATACCTCTAATGAAATATAATATATACCTATTATACTTATGTTTTATAGGAATTCTTGTTTAGTTGATCATAGTAGACGTTTAAAAGATCTTTTGTGTTGTATGAACTTAGCTAATTCAAAACGTACAGAAGCTAATTCCATCAAACCTGTTATAATGACTCAAAACTGATTATGACAAAGTTGTTAGCAATTGACCGTAGTTCGCCTTGACGATCCCAAGTGTTATCGAACGAAACTTGGCCTGCTAGCTTAGCATGGCACTCCGTGACAAGACGTTGTCATGCGTTTGTCACGCTTGCGTCTCTGTCTATAGTATTAAATGTGATAAGGACAGCATACGTGAGATAATTGTCGCGGCACGCCATGCTAAGCCCGCTGGACGGTGCATTCGCCCGAGTTATATCATGAGTCACGAACGGAAATATTTCATCAATTTCACCATTTAGTCTTGCACATAAGATTTTGAGACATCTTAAGGTTTTCTTTGTGTTTTTTGTAACGGCTATTTTATATCGCTTTTTATACTATCTTGTTATAATTAATATAATATTGGTTTAATATGAATACTTTATATGTAGATGTATGTTTACGTGTCTTCACATTAATTTATAGAGATGAGGTCATTCATGTTTACCATGCGAAGTAGAGATGTTGATTTAACACATAAGACAAAAGTCACAATAAGAATCGTTTCCTATTTTGGTGTTGACTAACATCCTTAACATCATTATAGCGTATTGATATTGTTACCCAAATGCTGACCTCTTTAAATTGCCTGTTAATTTATTGCTTTAAATAGGAGAATTATATATTCTACGACTGTGATATTGACAATTGTTCTGAGGACGGTACATTTGAGACGATATATTGGAGCTATGCCGATACAATGCACGGGTATTGAATGACATAAGTTTAACTAAGGATGTGGTTAAACAGGTGTAGCATGTGACGCAGTGCAACGAAACAGAAACTATTGAAAAGACATCTTTGTCCGGTTCTCCATTAGCTCTTTGATAGGTAAATTGCTTTGAAACACCATAAAACTAAACGAGATAAAGTCGATACTCGATATCCAACTTAATCTTCCGAAAACAGGTGTCCTACAATATTGGGCCTTCAAAATATCAGTCAACTAAACAGGACGTTTATTGCTCCTAATTTAGACAAGCTGGCACCAAACTCTTAAACAAAACGTAAAGATTACGAAAACAATTGCATCATCATAATACTGGAGTGTAATCTATGTAATTGATCTTGTTTTGTTCACGTTTGATTTGGCACGAGTTTAGTGTTTAAAAAATATCTACGCGTTTTATAGTCAACAGTTTCACATGTTACAGTGTAGATTAACCTTCGGCAGTCGATGCTTTTTACGTGGATGATTAATTAAAACGCTTAAAATCTTACGTAACCGAAATATTCGTCATAATTTACTCGCAGTTATCTTGGCCTTCCAATTGTAGTTAATCACAAGATGTTGTACCTACCTAGTCTTGTATGCTTTTTCTTTCTTTTCCAACAATAATGTTGACGTCTATTTAAACACGTGCAAGCCACTTATGTACGCTTTATTTGCGTGGAAATCCAAATTGGATTTTACCGAAGCCTCACAACACTGCGTTTCAGTTCTGCTTTGGTCGCTCTGAAGAGTTATGCTCGAAAAATTCATAATCACAACAATACGTAATGTTATATCGCTATTAGCGCATGCTTCAGTGGTCATCGGAATAGATTTCTTGACTTTTAATTTTTGTGCATCAATTATTCAATGGCTTTGTTCATTTCCTATTAATATTGATTGTTAGAGTCACCTATTTTAAAAGTAAG
The DNA here is from genome assembly GCA_947563765.1 of Anarsia innoxiella. Lineage (NCBI taxonomy): Eukaryota > Metazoa > Arthropoda > Insecta > Lepidoptera > Gelechiidae > Anarsia > Anarsia innoxiella. The sequence continues at coordinate 1,595,211 of OX387393.1, forward strand.
ATGTGTTGCAAGTTGCAAACCTGCATACAGTCCCTAGGCATCATGTTGTCGTGAGATTATTTAATAAGGCAGTCAGGCGTGTTTTATTTGTATAATGGAACAATGTGTGGTTACGTATTATTAAAACATATGCCCTAGTTTACTGGGTATACATACTCGCAAATTATCACAGCAGTGTTAGTCATCGTAATCAAATAGTTGTGTTTATTTGTCTCTAATGTCAACTATTAGTTTTGGATATGCATAATTAATTGAGGAATGTTTCATATTGACCTCATTCTTCTTGCCTTCTTGCCCATGCAATGCAATGTAGCCCTGCATTTTCGAATTTTCCCCATTTTTTTAAAGGCATTGACTATACCTCTCTTGTCTCTACTGAGCAGTTTAAATCAAAATCTAACTAATGGGGTAAAACGTTATAAACTGTATTCAAATGTTTTGTTATCAGCATTTTCGGTTTATTTATGTCCCGCTTTTGTATCGATTGTGTCTGTATTTGAAGGCCATTGTTTCGTTTGTTTCATTATATTCTTCTTACGAAATATCTGTTTGATTTGTTCTGGTAGGTATCTATTACTGTGTCTACTTCTCTTTCTTATTTCATTAGTGTCGTTGATATTTTTGACTGATAATATCGGCTGTTAGCTTTTCGGCTAGGAATTTATTGGTCGCCAAACTTTAAATAGGTACCTACCTACCTAAGTCTATTATAATGGCGTTAATATCTTTAACCCCTTTAGTATTTAGATTCTAGATGCAAGTATGCACATTTAAAACAGTAAGATGAGAAAATAATTTATAGCTACCTGTCTTTATACCTATACGTCTTGAATGATAATTTTGTTTTCACTTATCCTTCCTTAATGTTGTTTTGTTGTATATTCCACAGTGCAACTGATTTCTTATCTCGTCGGTGAATACCTGATAAAACGTTCACACATATTGTTTCAATTAAGCTGTAGGTTTTGTATTTTATTTTGATTATTTATTACCGATACTTTCGAAGATATATTTTAATTTTAAAAGGATTATGATGCTAATGAAGTAGCTTAGTGACTCATCATGTGGCTAAAAGAGTGTGTTTAAGAAGGCTTGAAATAGCCACTTTTACATTCATTCAGGAATTAGAACGGCAAATGTAGATACTATTGTGTAATGGTAAGACTGAAATAAAAGGCAATTGAAAGTTTATATAACAAATAGAATGTACGTCTAAAATATACTTCTATGAATACGAAAGGACTTGTAAAACTTACAATAATAACTGTAAGGCCCACTTGCGCAGCCAAATAAACCCAGCTAACACAGGGTTAAATAAATAATTTGTATTGATTTATCTTGATTAAACCCTGTGTTAGCAGCTAACTCCGGGTTTATTGTGTTAACTCTGGGCTGCGCAAGTGGGCCTAAAACATGCTAAAATAGTATCAGTATAGATTTTTACCTCTTGCTATTGGTACCTACGTGACTTTCAAAGTTTTGGGTAGGTACCCATAGTACCATTTTGTCCATTTTCTTTAATTAATCTGATTGCGAACTGCGTCATATTAATTAAACTCTGATGTAGATTTCATAGTTAGTTGGTAGTTAATTTGTTTTATTGATATAATAAAACAACTTTATAGGGAGATACTTCTTACTTACCTTTACTTGTTACTGCCATTCACTTTTTTTCCAACAAAATAGTATTAATTGTCCTCGTCGCCACTTTACTTTCAAAATATTAAAAAAGTCATAAACAAGCTGTATAATTAAATAATACTCAAATAACGATAAATCCTATGCAACTTGTATACTTCCTGTTTCCGTTAATATATCTACTTAATTTGAAAATGAATCACAATTAAGTCGAAATCGTTTATCAAATTTTCGTTTATCGTTTGTGAATGAATAACCATACCGTGATATTCACGTAGGTATATTGATTTGGTTATAATGATGCGTCTCTATGCATCTTTGTTTTCTTCGTCTTGTGAGATAAGACACAACTGTGTTTAAATATCGAACTGCCGTTGAAGGGTACTTTTATGTTCGATTTATAAAAAATGCTGTAAAACCGTTATATTAAAATGTTAAGCACCTATGACATAAACTTAGTATTTGTGGGTAACTAACTACACGTGAACTATAACACGACGGAAATATCTGCGGACCTGGCTTGATGACGTCATGCAACTCGTACGTACTCGTCACGGTACTGGATAGGCGAAAACGGGGGAAGCGCGGGGGAAAGCGCATTCCAGCGAGGTCCGCAGATATTTCCGACGTGTTATACACACTTAATTCCACATCAATCATAAAAGTTGGGCGACAAATGTTTAAAATGTTTTGTGTTTTGGTTTGTAACAAAAGTCGTTCAGTAAATTCTGTCGAATCGATTGTTTGTATCCTCACGTGTCAGAAGTTACCCTCTTCTATTGAATGTTTTTTCTGTAAAAATAATTGTATTATTTAATTTAGTTAAAAAGGAGGCTTCAATAATTGATAAACTACGATGATGAATACTGAAAGACCGTAAAAGTATGGAAATGCTGGCTTGCCAAATTAAAATGACTAATTGTACCTGTAATGTAACTCCGAATATCTAAGATACATTCCATTTTGTTGAAACGGGATGTGAATTGTGAATATTTATCTTAGGCCGTGGCCCCAGTAGGCAAACTGTTAGCGGCGTATCGATTTAGTACGCCCTTCCATATATTTGAAATGGAGTGTCCACAGTCAGCTAGTTTTCGCTCACAGTAAGCAGTTTGCAGCGTTACGCGCGCTGACTATCTCAGACAGCGGCCGACTCCCACCAAAACCGGTGATTTCATTGATTTGAGTTTGCAGCTAACTCAAATTTCAGTTCGCTACTTTGCGGCCCACTCAGTCGACCGCTAACAGTTTGCCTACTGGGGCCACGGCCTTAATATATTTTATTAAAGGACATCAACTGCAGTTACATTTTGTAGGATAACATCCGGTAAGGAACAGTTATGGTGCACATTGCATGTTGCAATGTTAGTAAACATTTAGTAAACATTTTATATAACAAAGTTATTGTACCTATACAAAAATGATAAGCAAAAGTTAGACTATGAATATTTTATGTTATTACCATTCTGTTGCTCAATAAAATGTAACTGAATTGTGGATGTTTTTTAAGTAACATTAATATCCAGGTTATTTGTTAAGTTTGCTTATATCTGGTTTTCCTGAATTTTCTTTAAATTCTGATTAAAAGTCTTCGTAACTTTTTTCAATATGGCAACTTTCAACACGACGCTATTTTAAAAAGTATTAAATTTAGGTTTTTTTTTTGTTTTAAAATATAAAGTATTTTAATATTGACGTATCTAATAAATACTTTAGTTACGCCCAAAGATTCGAGTACAATACGCATTGAGGCATCAATAATTATTTAACTAAATTCTAATTGTAATAATTATTTTATAATTACCTTAACAATTTATAATTCAGTTTGTATTAATTTGTACCTAAAATTCTATTGTTGCACTGCACTGATATTGTTTTATTCTGTGTACTAGCAATTTATGAACATATTTATAAGCTTTTAAATAAATTGTTTTTTGTACATTTGTGTCTTTAATTAAAGTAATAATTAACATGACCAAATTAATTAATTTCTCACACTAACATGCATAAAAACATACGGACTTAACTTTTGTATTAAAATATTAATTTTCGAACTTATTTAATTAAACATCTTCATGACGAAGAAGGGAGGCTTTTACCCAGCAGTGGGATGTGACTGGCTGACTATACCTTCTTACAGTATGCTAATAAAAAGACAAAATATAAAAATCTTATTTTTATTGTTCGTATAAATTATTAACAATGTAAAGATGATGGTGAACTAAATTCGATGAGATGATGTTCTACCTACTGCTAATGTGATACGCATTCTAACTTAACACCACAACAATTAATGAACTTAAAATCGTAAATAGATTTTACACAAAACTTGTCTTGATGATTTAAAAAAAAGAGACTGCCGCAGATAAAAAAAAAAACAAATCTAATTACACTGTCAAATGATAAACCTGTCAGAACAATTAAAAAGTTCTTTTAAAATAAGAACTTTTTCGAATCACAGAGACACACAACTTGTGAATTAAATGGACAAAAGAAATTCAAATACCTTATTCCCATTAATTCCACAAGATTTTACTGTAAATGCATAAAACATTAGCAACAAATTATTTTAAAAATAGACTACCTAATGAGTTAATGACCCTTCTTGGGTTTTGAGAGCTTCTCGTATTTGCTCTTTGACGAGTACCATAGACCGAATGGAATGGCTAGAGACGGCAGGGTCATGACGGCGAAAGCAGCCCAGTCGAGGATGTGCGAAGAGAATTTACGGTCGTAGTCTTTGTAGGCTACAATTGCACCTTCACCGGGGGCACTGCTGTAGGCTTGTTGGTACTGAAATAAGGAAAATTCATTGTTTTAGTATCTATAAAACCAACTTTTACTTAGCAATTATCTCCTACAAATAAGGGCCAATCTTAGTGATTTCAAAATATTTAAAACTTATGGAAGAACATTGGATAATAGTCAAAATAACAATGTTATTAATAATGAGCATCAACCTTATTCATACTTTTAGAAAGCCTATAATATGGCTGGCATTAACAGGTAAGTTCCTACTTATTGACTGAATAAAACTTAAGGACAATAATTACACATCATAGAGTGGAATAAATCTATGTTGCTTACCTCAGTGGAATCTTCACTGGGCCTATAGGTAACTTCAGCGGCGGTAAAATTGAAGTAACCGTATCTGTTGGATCTCACTGTCACCACTTGTGACGCGTTCGTCTGAGGGGGAATGCGGTCCATCTCCACGGTCAACTGTCCACCAGCGATCGAAAACACATCAGGGTGGAAGCCTTTGTCAATAACCTTCACATCAACAGCTGTGGCCGTCCCAACGTTGTATAAAGTGTACTTGATCAAAATATCCATGTTCTCAACAAGGTACTTGTTTAACACCTGTTTGGAGACCAAAAGCCTTGCCATCGCAGGCTCATCTTCAGCGGACACCGCCGCGGCTATGATTAGCAACACTGATAAGAATTTCGCAGCCATTCTCTCTGAAAAAATCAAATTGGAACTTTGTAATTAAGTCTGATGATTGTACGCGATTTCTTCTGTGAAATTCACTAGTAATATAAATAAAACACTAATGTAAGTATAGAACTATCAATAATACACAAGTAAAACTTTAGTTTTCACACAAAAATCATGTTTATTACCTTACAGTCTTCGTAATATTCAACGAAATAAATCCGAAAGGAGAAATTGTGGCGGTGACAGATTACGTACGTGGCTGACGTTTCACTCCACGCGTCCGAAAATTATTGCCAGCAACAAAAAACTCTTTGACAATAATGGTAGCGTTCATGATAAAAATAAAAGCGAAACTGGCCGCTTTTCCTTTTCACTTCTGAAGTAAGCGCTAAAATAAGAAGGCTAATAATTCGTTAAAAAATTATACATGGTCCACAGTAAATTTTTTGAATTTTCGGACGAAAGTTCGAAATGTCAAATGTCAGAAAATACGTGTTTGTTTTCTCGATCGTGATTTGGATTTTGAGAAAAATGGATTTATATCCTGAATTGAAATAGTAGCTTATAGTTTTATGGTGGCGCAGTGATATTAAAATATTGAATAAACTGAACTATGACAGAGAACGAAGATGCTACTAATAAACCTGAAACAGAGCAATTAGACGACAAAGCTTTAGAAAAGTAGGCATATGTTTTATTTCCTTTCTGTACGTCCTAGAAATGTAGTATTAGTTTGAATACCTGCTTTTTTGTTAAGCTGTTTTAATTCACTTAACTTTTTCTTTTAAATCCACTAGTATTTATTTCTATTCAATACCTACATAACCCATCCCTCAAATCTCACCCTGTCTGGATCAATAACTCTAACAAAACTATGAGAGGTCAATTAAAAGTAGTTTTAATTAGTTCGCTAAGACAATTGGGAGTTTTTGCATTTAACCTGAAATAGTTTTAGCACTTTCTAGTCTACTTATGTATTAAAAAACTATGGAAATAGAGTCAAAACAACTTTAGCTAACTGGCAGTCAACTAGTCTGTAAACTAGTTGGCCAATTCGTCATCTAGATTTTGCTTCATTTCCATTTTTATATTGATGCAGGGTTATATGAACTTAAAATTAAAATAAAGTTTAATTTATGCTTTAATTATCATTCTAAGTTGTAAACTATGTACAATTGTAAATAAAATATCTAATATAGTGAACATTTTCAGTCTATTTGGAAACTACTGACTGAACAATAATTGTTTACAGAATCTCAGCACATCTTATCTTTCATTAAAATATTATTTTCAGATTAGCTGTCGAAGAGCTAATGCGTGAAGCAGTTCAAGGAGCTGCCCGTGCTGAAATAGTTGGCCCTTCAGGTTGGGTGAAGAGCAAACAGCAGAGGACCAACAAAAGATTCCTCGCAAACACAATAAGGCATGCTGTAAACTCTAACAACTACCACAGTACACGTAAACATCACCGACATTCAAATAACAGATCACCAAAACGTGAACGATACCACGAACCGTCTATAAGAAAAGAAAAGTCCAAGAATAAGAACTGATTTAACGTCAAAATGCCAGGTTACGATGTAGATAAGTTTTTACAAAACATTTTTGGGGGGAAAGACACAAATTGGAAGGTGGGTGATAAGATTCCATTGGTGATTAAAGAAATTGAGCAATGCAAGAGTGAGTTGAAACAGTATTTGAGTAGCAGTGACTACGATTTAGCTGCAATTCTGAAGGAAAGCGAAGAACTATGTGACGAAAGCAAAACTCTAGTGGATGACATGGAGTCATGCAAGCATGAGATAGAACAAGAAACAATGGCAGAGATACTAAAATCTATTGAAAACCATGACATGCTTGCTAGGGAACTTCAACGCGTCAACTTTGCTCTGAACATAGTCTTTGATATAGTGACCTGTGGGAAGTATGTCAAAGAGTTTGATGACGCTAAAGAAGCTCAGAGCTACAGTCGGGCAGTGGAAGCTGTAGATGATTTACTAATGTACATAGAATCCCCAGCAGAAGGTTTCCAGCAGTTAGAACTCTATTCTAATACGAAAAAGACCGCTCAACTCATCCTAGATACCTTAATTGAAGACGTGTTTACAGAATGGGATCGTATGATCTCCTGGACTATAAAACCGGGCTCCAAAAAGACCATTGTCACAGTCATCCTCAAAATAGAAGATACATTAGCTACAACTGACGTTTTAAACGCACTAGTGAAAAGTAAGAAGATGGAAGAGAAAGTGAACGCGTTTGCTCAATTCCTTTTAAAGGATCTCTTGATTCCAATCATTCATAATGATTGTACAGTGTTTGCGGAAACCGATGAGTTAATGACAGTTACGATAAATCACAAAACAAATAAACCAAAATACAATGCAGTGATCGCCAACCTTAGGTTACTATTTCACTACGTCAGTAACAGGTTAAACTTAGAATTTTTGCGTGACAATAATATTATGGGCATGATAGGTAGGAAGATAAGTAAGGATTTCAGGGACGTATTAATCAAAGACTGTCTTATTGACACGATACCGAACAATATAAACGAATTGCAAAGTTACGGACAATTAACTTCAGAAATTGAAGATTTCCAGAACTTTCTGGTTATAGTGAAAATATTTCCTGACGATAGGTATTCGATACTTGATTACGTGGAAAATTTAGATGTTTTATTCGCCAGCAAAGCTAGTCAGCACTTCTTGGAGACTGCTCGCACTATAATGCTTAAAGATTTAAGTATAACAATGTCTATTGGGGTTGAGACTATACCAGAAGAAGCAGATGATATTGAAACTCCAGAAGACTCCGCAGAAGCATTGAAGATACTTGATAAAACAATTCCGAAGAGTCTGTTCTACTTTCCTCGATGCATGATATCGAAGACAGCTCAGGAGTTACTGGATCTGGTGTATGTGATGATGGAGCAGGCGGTGCAGTGCTCAGACGGGATCTGCAAGAAGCTGTTCCAGACTACAAGGCTGGTGTTTGAGCTTTATGATGCTGTGGTTCCTTATCATCATGAGAATTACTTGCAGACTATACCTCAATATGTTGGTAAGTTATTAGTTTTCATTTGTTACGTTCACACATGATATTTTACCAATGAGAGTGTTGAATTGTCACATTTTGTGTTAAACTTGTGATCATAAAAAATTACTTAATGCATTGTGTTAATGTTAGTAAGACTGGTTGTTGTGGAGATCCTTGGGGGAGGCTTTTGTCCAACAATGGACATCCACAAGCTGACACAACAACAACAACAATGTTAAAGCAGGTTTGAGTTTTTAAATAATCCCTGGAGGGTTAGATTTAAGGTAAAATTTTTGTACTTACACTATTTAAAACGAGCCAAAATTCATAATTCAAAAATTCTTATTCTGAAGTCCACATTTCTAAATCTTCCAGCCCTCTTCCACAACAACTGCATGTACCTAGCGCACAACCTCCAGACCTTCGGAGACAAGTGGCTGATGCTGATGGAAGGTCGGGACCTGGACTACGCCATCAGCTTCGTGGACTTGGTGCAGAAACTCCGAGATCTAGGGTATAAACATCTGACGATACACTTGCAACAGCAGAGGAAGCAGATCCTTGATAACATTAGGTCGTCAGGTATGTACATGCATACAATCTAGTTTTTAAATCAGTTTTTTATCGAAGCCACTTCAAGTGGCTAGGCTATGCCAGCTTCATGGGAGCATTCAACTCTAGGTCATGTTACAAAGTTTGCTTTAGGAAACAATAAAGTGCCATCGCTCTACTGTGCTAGCATACATCATACCTACCTACATACATTACATATCTGTCACGCCTCTTTCTTATCGGAATAGACAGAGACCACTTCCCTCCACTTGCTACGATCCAAACACATCTCTTGCTTCATACATAGGAACTCTTCATACATGCACATCGGTTTAGGGTACTCTAGGCAAGACTTTTGACTTTGATCCATGAATCGATTCATATGGGCAAGCTACAATATTACAAAATTTCATTAAAATCAGTTCAGTAGTTATTGCGTGAAAGAGTAACGAACATTGTCACATAGTTTCATAAACCTCTATCATAATTTCAGATCTAAACAGTATAGTAGTGAAAGACGTGTTGAGTGAAAACGCAGAGGCGGCTGTACGTCAATGTTTGAGACAGTTACAGCTGCTGAAGAACGTTTGGATTGGGGTCTTTCCTGCTAATGTATTTACTCGGTGAGTTAGTTGCAGCTTTTTCAATGTCTATAGTAAATGTATTACATGGTTGTGGGTTCGATTCCCACTGGAAACATTAATGTGTTGTAAGTGTAGGTAATCAATTTCTTACGCTGTAGGTACTGTTTAAGACACATAGTTCTATGTTACCTTAGTGTTTTGATACGAGTAGGTATACTGATCACTATAAGCACATTAGTTGAGGCGTTCGTTCGTGCCGATCTTCGCTATAAACACTTGGGTACTTGAAACTCAAATACATACCTATTATGTTTATTTTAAGGTAGGTTTTAATGTAACACTTCAAATATGTCGATTTTTTTTTAAAGCTAAGCCCAGATTCGTAAGGTACCTAACAGTTTTTCCCCAGACAAGAATCTAGCAAAAAACTCTGTTGGGTTACTGTATAGGTACAAATAAAGTTTTACAGTTCGGTGATCACATTTTGCGCTAAGATAATTTTATCTGGTAAACTTATTTCTGCGCATAACTTTTACTCAATCAACTTATTTCCAGGTTAATGGGCACACTGGTGAACATGTTCATCGACGAGTTGATCCACCGAGTGTGCACTGCCGAAGATATCTCCGCGGAGATGGCGACGCAGCTCACCGATATGTACACGCTAGTTGTGCAGAAAGCGCCGGGTCTTTTCCAGGTACCTACTTTTTTTTAAAGAGCACTAGAGAGACTTTATAATTGTTTGATGGGATTTTAATTTTGTTATTAGTGGCAAGAGAGCGTGCTAGATGCGTTAGCGTAGTGTAGATTGCTCAAGTTGGATCTTGATTTTTAAAAGGCTAGTAGGTAGTTGTAGTATTGCCTAAAAGTCGTATCTTCATTCTTGAAGGCTAGTGCCTAGTGGGCAGGTAAAAAGATCGATTTCTGCAAGATTAAGTATGTTGCGATCTCGCATCATTATGTCCTTAGCACAAGCGTGCATTGGAAAGAGGCGAAATATTGCGAGAATTCTGCAAACCTTAGTAGTCCTGATGTTATACTGAGATATAATTAAATATCCGTTAGAAATAAGAAGGTAGTAAAGGGCCTTTTTTCTGTCAATTAAAAATCATAACTTAGCTGATTAACAATTAATTTTTTTCCAGAGCCCTTCAGACGTGGAAACCCACGTAAAAACCTGGATTAAACTTCGCGAGCTTATCTTCGTCTTGCGAGGGTCCCTGAAGGACATTGAGGCCCATTGGGCCGACGGCTCCGGCCCATTGGCCATACACTTCCGCACCGAAGAACTTCGGAACCTGATCAAAGCACTATTCCAAAACACGCAATTCCGCGCAAACCTTTTGTCTAAAATTAAGTAGGAAAATTATATTATCTAAGAATGAATTATTAATATTAAACTTGATACTTAAATGTTGCCCGTATCTCTATGTTTAATAAATGGTGTTGAATGTAATTACCTATGTGTTATTTTTCTCCTACTTTCTTCATAGTTATGAATATGATTAAAACTAATCTCTTAGTTTTAATCTGAGGTTTTAATCATATCGTTAGACGTGTTGCGCTGTGTGTGCACTTCATAAAGTTATGAGGCTGAAGGCTCCTATTAAACGAGAGGCCCCCAGGAAGTCCCCACGGACGGAGGTCCTGTATTTTCTTAAACGTTCCATTTTACGGTTTCTGCCTACCTGGTCAAATAAATAATTATCGTACAATTTATCAGAATTAAAAGATTCTTAATTTATGTTCAAATTGTGAAATAGTTTTGAATATAAAAAATATATTGGTCAGAAGAACGTACGCCTGTACGTTGCCTATTCGTGAATCACAGCGTGAACATTTGAATGGAAAAATTTGCTTGAAACGGAACGTGCAACAAAATGTCAAATCCATCGATTGGCGATTTTTTTTTAAACATAACCTCTACAAAACTCATTTTGTAAAAAGCGCGGGAATCGTCGAACTGTTCGGTCGTGTTTTTTTGGCTTTTTGATATTTTTTCCTTTAAATTCATTAATTTTGTATGGAATTGGTGTAATATCATTTGTATATAGCTTATAAATAACATATGTAACTAATTTTTGTATATATCTATTTTTTTGTTTAGTTAGTGTAGTTTTATATTCTGGACATAGGGTAAGTTTTTCTTTATTTGATTTGTTGAGATGGACCCTCCTGGGGATCCAGGAGGGACGATTGTCCCCGATATTGGACAAGTAGTGACTGTTCATTATAATGACACCACGAGTATGGACACCGACGGGTCGGTAGATCATAGCAATAATGGCGGGAAACCTAGTAGAAAGCGAGTTAACACTAGGTGCAGCCAATGCAGCAAAAAGCGTAGGAGACATGGAGATGCTAGGAAAGTTCGAGATCATGACTGCCAGTGCAATCCCTCTAGTGACAACGATAGGAAAAAGCCTTTATTTAACCGTGGTCCTAGTACTATGAGTGTTAGTGCTCTTATCCACAATGATCCAATTTTTAAGTCCATACAGCCCACACCTACCCAAACACAGAATTCGGTCAATAATACTCCTCAACCTTCCGTTGCGAGAGCTTCTTATGAACCTTCAGATCTTGGTCCATATAATGTTCATGTGCAGAAAGTTCAGTCATCACCTCAAGATAATGTTTCCCTTCATCCAGTTTCTTTTGGTCGCTTTTTAAAGAGATGTCAAATTGCTAACATCGTTGAAGGCAGCTTGAAGCGCATAGGAAGAAACCGAATAGTTCTATCCTTTGCAACCTACAAAGACGCTAATGAATTTATGATTGACCCACTTTTGGAAGTGGATGGCTACAAAGCCTTTATTCCCTCCTTTTCACTTACACGAATGGGAGTTGTTAGGGGTATACCCGTAGACTGGACTGAAGAGGAAGTGTTGGAGAATGTTCGCGTTCCTGTAGGCTGCGGAAAAGTGTTGAAAGTAAGGCGTCTTAAAAGAAAGATAAGTAATGATGGTAAAACTGAACTCAAAACTACAGAATCAGTTGTTCTTACTTTTGATGGACAGATCCTCCCCAAAAGAGTTTTTGTTTGTTATACTGCTTTGCCAGTGGATCTCTATATATACCCTACTGTTCAATGCTTTAATTGTTGTCGGTTTGGTCACGTCAAAGTCCAGTGCAGGTCACAGCCACGTTGTTTCAGATGTGGCAAAGGTCATTCTGGAGACAGCTGTTCAGTAGACGAGGAAAATGTCACCTGTTGTTTATGCAAGGGTTCTCACCATGCTACTAGCAAGAAATGCTTAGAATTTGATAGGCAAAAGGCCATTAAGGAAACCATGGCAAAGTGTAATTTATCTTACGCTGAGGCATCAAAAAGGCACCCTACTATTTCAAAGGTCTCTTATGCTGATGCTCTTCTTTCTTCTCCTACTATGCCAAGGACTGTACCCATCAATTTGGAAACCACTAGAACTAAAGCTTCACCTACCCCATTCTCTTCATACACTAAAACTGTATTTCTTAAACCTCGCTCACCTGCTAAGCCAAGTGTTGGCTATGATGTCTCTGCTCACAATGCCATTGTAAATGAATACAATATACCTACTCCATCTAATGGATGTGCGATTATCAATGATAATTCTGAGCCATCAGTAGAAGAAGCCATTAAATCTCTTATTAGCTTGTTGACAAAGAAAAATTTTGTATCACCGTCCCACGCTGCTCCTCTAGTTTCTATGATTACGATGTTTACTCAGTTTTTGTGTAATAATAATGGACAGTCTGGCCATTCAGTGGAATTGCCAAAGTGTAATACCCAAGAAATCTGAATTAATATACTTACTTAATAAATTTAAACCATTTATTGTTGCTCTTCAGGAGACATGGTTGAAGCCAGATTCCTTATTAAGGTTATCTGGCTATACCTGCCTTCGTGAAGACCGTAATGATGGGTATGGTGGAGTTGCCCTACTCATCAAACACCCTATTGCATTTGTACATTATCCTCTCCCTTCCCATAGTTCAAATTATTCTGTCATTGCTGCTATAGTTCATAATATTTGCTTTGTTTCTGTTTATATTCCACATCCCTCTGTTGATATATTTAATGAGATTGGAAATATATTTACGTCACTTCCTAAGCCGTTTATACTTTTAGGTGATTTTAATTCACAACATCCTTCGTGGGGCAGTTCTGTCTCTAATCATTATGGTAATGTTTTGTTAGATTTGGTAGATAGCAATAACCTTTGTATATTAAATACAGCCGTACCAACACGCCGTACTCGCCCTACGGAGGGCAAGAGTGCGCCTGATTTATCGATATGCAATCCTAGTTTGGCTGTATCTGTAAGCTGGGAAACCTACGGTTCTTCTCTCGGTAGTGATCACTTCCCAATTCTCCTTACTTTTCCTTTTAGGAGTACTCCTACACCAGTTCGCTCGCCTCGCCTGAAATATAGATTGTCTGATGTTTCTCTTGAGGATTGGAGAAGGTTTAGAGACCGCTTAGAACACGCAATCTCATCATTTCCACCGGTGAGCCAAGGTTCGGAAGCAGCTTCTGCGGAGGCATTAGCTAGCGCGTTTGTGGAGACAGCTAACGAAATTTTTCCTTCTAAAAATGTGGCCAGTAATAAAATTCCCTCTCCTCCATGGTGGGATCGTGACTGCTCTATGGCGGTCATGAGAAGAAAGGAAGCAGAAATAGCTTATTGCGAATCCTCTACAGATGAAAATTTTGAAAATATGATAGAAATTATCACTGAAACTAAAAAACTGCTTAAACAAAAGAAATTTGAAAGTTGGCGGAAATTTTGTTCGTCTATTTCTCCCGATGTACCTCCATCAGAGGTTTGGCGTAACATTAGAAGATTTAGATCTGCTTATAGGGAGTCGTCTTCTGCATTTCTGCCTTCTTCGTTGGCCAACGATTTCTTAAATAAATTAGCTCCTCCATCGGTTCCGGAAAATATTTCAACTCTTTGCCATCCAGTACAAGTGAACCAACTAACGGGCCTTAACAGCCCTTTCTTACTTTCGGAACTGAAAGGTATCCTGTCTTATGTAAAGGATTCATCTCCTGGAAGTGACGGCATACCCTACTCCTTTATTACTCATCTTTGTGACAATTCCTTAAACTTCTTGTTAGATATTATTAACTCAGTTATGGTTACTGGAAACATTCCGACATCCTGGAAAACCCAAGACATCCTTCCGATCCTAAAGCCCGGTAAAAGCCCAGCAGAAGTGTCTTCCTATCGGCCGATTGCTTTATCATCAGTTTTGATTAAAATAGCTGAACATCTTGTTAAAAACCGGTTGGAATGGTTTATTGAGAGTAATGGTCTTTTGAGTAACAGTCAATTTGGTTTCAGGCGAGGTAAAGGAACTTTGGATAATATTGGCATTTTGGTTACTGATATTAGACTGGCCTTTTCCAAAAATCACTCAGTTGTAGCTGCGTTTCTTGATATTACCTCTGCCTACGATAATGTTGTGATTTCCATTCTGCTTAGAAAACTTCAATCTTTAAATGTTCCTTTCATTTTGTCTAATTTTATTATTAACGCTTTAATGAGCAGACAGATTAATTTAACTTTAGATGACGGATGTGTGCAGTCCAGAACCTTGTGGAAAGGTCTTCCGCAGGGTTCTGTTTTGAGCCCTTTGTTGTTCAACATTTATTCCTCTGACTTAAAATCATCTGTGAATGGAAATGTTGAAATTTTGCAGTATGCTGATGATCTTTTGCTGTACTCCTCGAATGCGTCTATTTCTTCCGCTTGCTCTTTCCTCTCTTCTTCTTTATTGGATCTGAAAAGCTGGTTAGATTCTAATGGTCTGGAGGTTTCTCCATCTAAGAGTAATGTTGTACTGTTTTCTAGATCTCGTCTCCCTCCCCCTGTTACAGTCATGTTTGACGGTGAACCCATTCCTGCTAAGAATTCAGTAAAATTTTTGGGAATAGTTCTCGATTCAAAACTCGCAGGCACTGCCCATTGCGATTATATTGCCTCTAGGTGCGAGCGGAATCTTATAATCATCAGATGCCTCTCTGGAGTTTGGTGGGGTGCGCACCCATCTTCTCTTAGATTGCTTTATAATGCTTTAATTAGGAGTGTGCTTGACTATGGTACATATTTATTAGAACCTGGTAGTGTTTCTGCTTTTAGAAAGCTTGATTCAATTCAGTCAAAGGCTTTAAGAATAGTTTCTGGTGCAATGAAATCAAGCCCCATTAATGCTCTGCAAGTGGAGTGCGTTGACCCTCCCCTTCGTTTACGCCGTCAGTTTCTGTCTGATAGATTTTTCATTCGTTCACTGCAATTTTCAAATCATCCTCTTCATTCGAAACTTCATTTACTTTCTGGTCAGGTAAATTCGTCAGCTTATTGGCTTCATAAATCTACTCCATGCCTTGTTAATAGTTTTCACCGTTACAATTCATTATCAGCTCCAACTTTTCAATCTCCTACATTTCCTCTTTATTCCATTACGTTTGACGCATTAATTAATGTTCCTGAAGTAATTCTGGATCTGGGCATAGCTAAGGGAGATCCATTAGCAAATGCTTTGTTCAATTATAAATTGGACGAGGATTGGTTCGACTGGCATCATATCTTTACAGATGCATCTAAGCACTCTACATCAGGTGCTGTAGGAGTAGGTGTTTATCATCGTCAATATGAAATAGTGCAAAGATCTAAACTTCCTCCCGAGTCTTCGGTTTTTACTGGCGAGTGCTTGGGAATATTAAAGGCTCTGGAATATGTTTGGATATTTAAACTCAATAAGACAGTTATTTTTTCTGACGCTAAAAGTGCCCTTCAATCCATTGTAAAATTTCCTTTTAAGAATAATCTTTGTTTCCCCTTGATGTTCAGTATTCGCGCCCAACTTCATAAGTGCTCCCAGCATGGGTTGGCTGTTGCATTCGCATGGATACCAGGTCACTCTGGTATCTATGGGAATGCGATGGCTGACTCTCTTGCTGGGAGGGCTGTTGAAGATGGTGATATTTTTCTTTATAAAATTTTTTCTCATGACTTGGCTTTTTTACCAAAGGTCTCCCTTCGGGAGTCCTGGAGTGATGACTGGACTAAGACTTCATTGATGAAAGGGAAATATTATTATAGAATACAGCCGACAATACCGAGAAAACCTTGGTGGTACAATTTGTTGCTTGGCAAGTGTGTCACAAGCTCCATCACTCGTATGAGAATAGGCCACACTTGCACGCCTGCTCACCTTGCCAGGCTGCAAATTGTGCCTAACGAAATTTGTGATTGTGGTACTGATGTGGGCACTATTAATCACATCGTTCTGTCCTGTCCGCTCCATGATCACTCCTATCTTTACGCTGATATTGTATCTTTAAGTATTCCTCTTCCTACATCTGTCCCTATTCTTCTTTCTTATAATAATCCCGATATTTATGTAGTATTTTCTAATTTTCTATCCCATAATAATATTAAATTATAGAATTTCATGTGATATTTAAATATATATTATTTATCCTTTCCATCCACAATTCCAATTTCCGCAAATTCCGTTCCGTTTATCCTTTTCCTTTCCTTTTATTAAAACGATTCCCTAACTTACTATGGCAAATACGCAAACCGCGTGACGCCAATATAAAAAAAAAAAAAAAAAAAAAAAAAAAAACTCATTTTGTTTGTGTTTTCATCTCTAAATTATGTTCTGGTGAAGTAAAATGTGTATGTTTTATTAAAAATGATGCAGCCTTTTTTGCGGGCTGGGAAACTTAGTGCTGCCTTTCGGCGTAGTTATGGGACTGCAAAAAAGAAATATTTGGATCCGAAAGACGATTCTCATTTACCTAGTTAGTATTGCACTTTATTCTTTAAAACTAAGTTAATTTAAGCAAGAAATAGTACTAAACACATGTTCATAACTGTTAAGTAACACTTTGATGCTATGATCAAGTTGATTTTAGTATCAAATCAATCCATCAGAGATTGTGCTTCAATCTTCGATGTTGCGTCATAAATATCAGCAATTCAAGCCAAAAATATCCACACAACTATGAACAGTGCAGTTCTAATACCAAATTACGAAGAATAAATATACTATTGCTCATGAAATCTTCTCTCATGAAATCTTCTACATTTCAGTATTCCAGTATCCAATAAGCAAGCAATCGGACAAACGAGTGTATGTTTGGGGACTAGCCGAGACTGGGGCTTTAGGCATCCACCTCCCACGAGGCAATAGAGGCCGCAAGAATTATAAGAATAATTTTACATTGGCATGGCATCCTTTGAGGTCTAGTTTTGCTGAACGATTTGATGTAAGTAGAATTAACTGTAATATTTTTAACTTTTTATTTAGATACGCAACTAGCGGGGGTTGTGTTAATAAAAATCTTCTCGCTCTTTTACAGTGAGGATAAGCTCCTAAGCTCCTACAGCCTATTGTACATAGCTACCTACCTACTTATAATAGAAATTATTATCACTGTAAAACCTATTCATTGCTATTACTACGTCTATTTCTAGAAAAATAATTAAATACTTACATTTTATTAGGCGTTCTTAGTGCCTATACCTTCTTAGTATCTTAGTGCCTACCTACAGATAAAATTAAACTGACAGGTAAACTGACGTCCATTTCATAAAACATAACATTTTATGATCTCAATTAGGTATTAATTAATTTTAAGTGTTTTTTGTGTAAGCTAGCAATCGATTTGGGATATTCTTCATCCCGTAATGATGATGCTTTTTGGCTGTAACAGTAAAATAAATAAATAAATAATAAATTTTAAACCGAGGCAGACATAAAATATCTTTCACATATATCTGTAGATGTTGGAACAGGCCCATGTAAATATATTTCATCAAACACAATAAATCTAACAAGTCTTTTACATTCCAGGTAACCGAAGTAGCTGGAGGATACGGCTTCACAGTGGCCGCAATAAAAACATCAGAACAACACAAAGTGTTTGGTACGGGCATCAACACGGACTCTCAAATAGGTTACCACGCACCTCGTATGGGACACCCCTTAGAATTGCTACTCAGTCCTGCCCCTATTTACATTCCTTATAAATCTTTGGAGACTAAGGTATGAGGCTATGAACATTCTGTGTTAAGTTGTCATGTTTACTATTCTGTTACTTTTGAGAAAAAATGGTAATGATAAAATCATTTAAGCTATTCTTTTTTAAATCTACTCTCCTAGTGCATTTTAGCATCTATCATTCTATTCATATAATATAAAGGTGGCGAGATGAACACCTTCATAAATGACTGGGTAGAGGTGGCTCAGGATAGAGAATCCTGGAGAAGGAGGAGAGAGGCCTTTGCCCAGCAGTGGGACGCAAGATAAGGCTAGATAAGATAAGATAATTCTATGTTTAAAGGACTGACATTATCATAAGCAAGGCTTTTTCCTTGTAGTGCAAAATTGATTATTTACATTCTACTTACAACCTACTAATATTATAAATGTCTATGTTTGTGCCGATGAATGGATGTTTGTTACTCTTTCACGCAAATCTACTGAACAGATTTTGATGAAACTTAGCAATATTGTAGCTTGCACATCAGAATTAATGACTTAATGAATGAAGTAATGTCTATAATTTTATTATTTATTTACATTAACCTTCCAGATAAAAGGCCTAGCCGCAGGCCGAGCGCACACAGTAATACTAACAGATACCGAAGGTGCTTACACGTTAGGCAACAACGCATACGGCCAGTGCGGTAGAAAGATCAACCCGAAGGAAGAGTACAAGGGCAGTATGGTCTCCCATCATATACGCAGTATGGGAGGAGAGGACATTGTTGATGTGTGCTGTGGACAGGATCATACGTAAGTTTTAACTTTTTTTTATAAGTGATTTGCTTTTTAAAATTATTGTTATTTATGTCTTAGACTTTTGAGATATTTATCGTACTTCCTACGTATATTTTAAATGTCAATGTTTGTGCCGATGGATGGATGTTTGTCGACGCAAAAACTACTAAATAGATTTTGATGTTTGGCAATATTTTAGGTTGCACATCAGAATAACACATAGGCTAATTATTTTTGTATAATGTTTATATCATATTACTATCATCATATTATTATATGATGTTTTTTTTTCCAAGATATGACGATAAATATGCGTACGAAGTCGCGGGCAGCCTCTAGTCTTGTAATAAATGCCTTTATTCTCTTTTATGACTAGCAGTTGCAGTTTAATTAATTTTTTTTTAGATACTTATTGTTATAATTACTTATTAGAATGGGGATGATGACTACATTCGAAAATTCAAAAAATAATTACCTAGTCCGTCTTTTAGGCTATTAAAAATATTTGAAACACGTTTTTTATCTGATCAAATACATAAATAAATACAAAGATACAGAGCATCAAAGTTACGGAGTGGGGGGTATTGACGTCACTCCTAGGTAAAAATCGTACTAAGGTGTGACGTAATGAGCAACTTTAACCCAATGTATCTGTGTCATTTTTAGTTTAAGAGAAAAAAGCAAAAAATACGTGTTTTTTTTAGTTTAAAAAAAACACGTATTTTAGTTTTAAAATTTTTTTAGTCATCATGCCCATTTAGAAAGAATCTATTTTGAGTTTTACGAGTAGGTATATGAGGCAATATAGGATATCAAATCTTATTTTAATAAAAGAAAATAATAATATTAAAACCAAAACAATGTACCCACAACAAAAAATACATATAAAAATGTTTCAGTCTCTTTATAACAGACACAGGCAAGGTGTATTCTTGTGGATGGGGCGCTGATGGCCAGACCGGGCTGGGGATGTTTGACAACCAAGGAGTTCCCGCTAAAGTCAAAGGAGATATTACCACGGAGAACATTGTTAAAGTCGCTTCTACTGTCGATTGTGTTTTGGCTTTGAATGGTGAGATATTATACGTAAGACCCAGAACACACGGTGGAACGCAACTGACACTGCTGAGTTGCATCGAAGTTTCTGCTATAGACTTCCTTTGAAAACCACACACGCCGCAACTAGTTTGAAACGTTTCGTTTCAGTTGTATTGTGTGTGGTTTTCTAAGGAACTCTATAGCAGAAACTTCGATGAAACTCAAAAGTAACTAGCAGTTTCAGTTGCGTTGCATTTGCAGTTTCAGTTGCGTTGCATTTGCGTTTCATCGTGTGTTTTGGCGCTTAAAGTTTAGTTCTCATAACAAAGGTTGTTTTCTCGATATTGCCGCAAAACTATAGATCACTACTGTTCGTACAAGACTAGCAGATTATGATGGCACTACTATGTCTTTCTCCCTGCATAACTTAGGTATACATACATACATACACATACATATCACGTCATGTCTCTCTCCCATTGGGGTAGGCAGAGACTGCTTCCTTCCACTTCAACACAAAAAAGATACTTATATTGGACATAACGTAGGGCCCTGGGCCGAAGGTTTCTTGCCGTTTTCTTCCTCTCGGCTATACAGGTAGTGAATCGGCAGTAGTTTTAGATCAAAAAAGTGTAATGAATTTTGCCTAATTTTGAATGAAACACTTTTCATTTTCTTCCTACGATCTAAACACACCTCTTTCGCTTCATCCACACTCATCAGTCGCCTCATACATGCCCATCGGTTTAGGTTACTCTTGATTTGGACTTTCTTGAGCAAGTCCCCGATTTGATCTTATAAACATATAACTTTATTTACTAGCCCTGTAATAATGTCGCATAGGTATTTATAGGTAAATCGTCTGAACCTACTTTCTTATATTAGGGACTGAAGTTAATTAAACTAATTTATTATCATCATCATTTAAGCCTATAGCTACCAACTGCTGAGTATTGGCCTTTCCAACGCGATAGGTATCTACACACATCCGAACCGTGTCCGAGACGTGTCAGGGAAAAAAAATTATTCCATACATTTTCTATGGATTCGTTCACACACTTTGTCGTAACGACGTATTTTGTTCCCTCCTGACGGGCCACGGCCCGGACACGTCCTGGCACGTCCCGGACACGTCCTGGCACGTCCCGGGCACGGCTCGGATGTGTGTAGATAGCCCATACCTGTCGCGTTGGAGAGGCGTTTATTTCCACCTGCATTTACAGAGAACCCGTGGCTTTCACTAATAATAGAAAATCACTAATAATTCTGATTATTTTATTATGTTTAGATAAAGGCGAGCTATTCGGCTGGGGTAACTCAGAGTACGGACAAGTGCCGATGGCAACGAAACAACAACAAGTAAACATGTCGTACTCTCTGTTGAACTTTACGAGAGGACTTGGAAAGATTGTGGATATAGCTGCTGGGGGGTCCTTCTGCCTAATTTGTAATGGTAAGAGTTACATACATACCTACATATATAGGGTGACTTTTAATTAGTGAACGATAGAGAAAGATATGCATGTACTCGTTATAACAAACAACTTTTACTATGGGACCAAGTTCCAAATCTTAAAAAAAAAAATTGGTCCCCCATACTATCAGTTGGTGCATTATGTATGGAGAGTTCAAAAAATTGAATGATTTCGACCTTGGTCCCATAGTAATAGTTGTTTCTTATCACGAGTACATGCATATCCTTTTCTATCGTTCACTGATATAAAATCACCCTGTATATCTGTCACGTCTCTGTTCCATCGGGGTAGGTAAAGACCACTTCCTTCTACTTGCTACGATCCTAGCATTGACACGCTTCTCTTCCTTCGGGGTAGGCAGAGACCACTTCCCTTTACCTGCTACGATCTTTACACACTTCATCCACATTCAAGTGCTTTTTCTAAATTTGAAAAATAATGTTTGAGGGATGTAAACAGGCCATTCTGGTTTTCCAATGATTGAGAAAGAAAAGTCTTTTGTTTATGATGTAGGTAGGTGGATAAAAGTTTCGTTTTAGAATAATCCAAACGATGACAAGTTAACACAGATTGTTGATTATATTTGTTGCAAATTATGCAGTTTCTGTGAATGCAACGTTAGATTAACAAGCTGTAAACAACACTTCATTAGTAGGTAGATAAATAAATACTACTTAATCAATATTTTTTTATGAACACTAAATAAATATCTACCTTTATATTTTTTAATACTCAATGAATCAATAGTGGCATTTAGTAATTCTAAATAATAAAAACAATTATTCTTTTTCAGATCAAGGCGACGTATTCGTATGGGGCTACGGTATCTTAGGACTAGGCCCCAATATCACTCAATCATCTAAACCAAAGCAAATACCCCCGCCATTATTCGGCCGTAATGACTTCAACCCCTTATGTATGGTCGAAAAAGTTGCTTGCGGCACCTCCCACTTAGCTGCTATTACTAACAGTGGAGACTTGTATACTTGGGGTAGAAATAGACATGGATGTCTCGGCTTAGGTTTTTCAAAAGATCAACCGTTTCCTCTAAAAGTGTCTGTAGGAGCACACGTTTTAAGTGTTCACTGTAGTGTAGACCACACTATAACTTTGTGCAAACCTTTTATTTAAACATTTAAGACTGGTAAATTTTAATTTAGTTTAATTATACTGTTGAAAGTTTTGTTTTGGTTTTATTTATGAAACAGCTCTATAAATGTCAGTGTCAAAACACAATACATGTCAGCTTTTTATGATTACGTAAAGATTCTTTACGTATCATCCGTATACACATCCGGGCCGTGTCCGGGAAAAATTATCCAACGTGTGTGAACAAATCCATTGAAAATGTGGAATATTTTTCCCGGACACGGCCCGGATGTGTGTAGATAAGACCTTAAACCTATATGTATTGGAGAATGTTCAATAAAAAAATATTTATATACTTATTTACAATTTAATTAACACACTCATAGCACAAAATTATTTAGTCGTCAACGTACATCTTGCAATTTTTGTACCATATTTCCACATCTTTTTTTTGTAATGTACAGTCAAGTACCTATCAATTATTACACAAGGCACCTTATTTGCAGAATAGGGAACTATTAAAACTATATTGTAAAGCTTGCTCTGCACTCAATTGTACATGAACATGTAACCTATCTAATAAAATAAGATTTAAAAATTGGTTACCTAATGAATGTGTTACTTATTTATTAATAATAATTGACATACATAGAAAAGTTATTATTATTACAAGTTATCTTTCCGTGATATCACTTACAACCCAAACAAAGAGTTGCAACTGAATCAAGAGAGCTATTAAATCAAAAATTTCATGAGGAACCAAGTCATTGATCAGTGCTTGATTCGAATTTTGGCTTGGTTACATTTTGTTTAAGCCACGCTTCTCGTCATTAGCACCTCATGAAAGTTTCAGGAACTGGTTGAAATACATGCTTGTGCAGGTATTCCACACAATCAAATAGCTTTTCTTTTACAAATGATAACATAGATAATGCTCTGATGCAATTCAGCTTACAAATTCCACTTTTAACAACTATCTGTACACAAAATAGTTTATCAATCACAACACTCTGAGTAATGCACAAGCGAGCAATTCAATGCAAACTTGAACCTTACACATTAAGTCCCTGCGATTTAATATTGAATGAAAAAACGTAAACATCTATTACGCTTCCCCATTCAATACCACAAAGACTATTGTTTGCATTCGTCGTGGAACGGTTCCAGGGTACGGAAGTCACGCCATGCTGGGGGTAGCAGAGATGTGTGATGAATGTAACAGTTACACCTCTTGCAGACTTCACTGAATAGATTCACGTAACTGTGTAACCAAGTCATGAATGACCGGACGGCTAATTCAGGCATAGTTGGAGAATAGAAATGTAACATAGCCGCATGAGCGTTTTCGGTTACTTTCCTGAAAACATGATGCCGTGATTCCGTCCACAAGTCCAATGTCTCACCGTATCCTTTCACCATCACCCATTCCATTAATAACCCCTTGAAAGCTACAACGGCCTTTAAAACATGGCTCAAGTTTATTTGGACGACCGCGTTGCTGGCAAATGGTCTTGATATGGTTATCTTCATGTCATTGTAGGAACGATCTATGTTGTTAATGACTGTATCAACTTGAATAGGTGCGACGTTGTGATTACTCTGCAGTTTTCCCCTGCGTTTGGCACTACCAGAGTTTATGTATGACCTTTTCAAAGAGTTTTGACTTATGAGTGTGTTAGCAAAGGAACTATACTCGTGGATTTTGTCTGTCCATTTGTAGCTGTTGACGAGCTGCGTGTACAACAATTGGCGGTCTTGTGTAGTCTCTTGGCTAAGAAATGTAGTGTTTCCAAGATTGAATGGCGCTGTTGGTATCGGCAAGGCGTTTACTGTCTGTTCTAAATCACGTAAATTCACATTTACATTGTTCAAAAGCTCCTGGAGTTCAAGAAGGAACTTCTCCTTGCCCTCTTCTCCATGGTCGGCGCGTAAACCATTAGCCAGAGTCTCAAATACATGAGTAACACTGGATCGTAGGTTCCGTAGATAGGTCAGAGCGGAATTAAGCTGTTCCACGTTGATTGTCTGGTTCATTGGCTGACCCATTTGATTCATAATGGCGGCAACACTATTCCTTCCGAAACTTAAACACTTTTAAGTTATTTTACTAGAAAATAGCTCGACAAATCCCAAATATCCGATCGCTGGCAAAATGATGCGATGCGGCTGAGGAAACGTCAAAGTCAAACTAATGTCAAATAATGTCAATGTCATTATTGTTTTTATTCTTTCGTTTCAGTCAAGCAGAGGCTTAAGAGTTATTCAGCTAAGTTGTAATGTAATTATGCCGATGACGAACAATGTGATTTTGTTTTACAAAAAAGAAAGGGAACTTTTACATAGCTTTCCCATTCAGCTAACTAAATTTTCCTTTTCAGGAAAAGTCAAGCAGAATAAAATTCCTTCATGTTTATGAGGCAAAGTTAATAATAGAAAAAAATGATTTCGTAATTTATTTATCATTTTAAGAAAAGTATCAAATAAAAAATTAAGCCAATCTTTTGCGGAAATTTTCCTAGAAAGGCAAAAATAGGAATTCAGTAGCACTCGACCTACATTAATTGCTTTATGTTATTTTCTATTTGCATGTCGGGACGAAGACACGATGAATACGCAAAATATCATTTCCGTAATATGAAAGACATTATTTTTTTACAAGCGTACACACAGGTGTTCAATTTGAAAGCATTTTCCGGGTTTGGCAAGTACCTAAACGATGAA
Source organism: Anarsia innoxiella (assembly GCA_947563765.1). Lineage (NCBI taxonomy): Eukaryota > Metazoa > Arthropoda > Insecta > Lepidoptera > Gelechiidae > Anarsia > Anarsia innoxiella. The sequence goes on from OX387393.1 coordinate 1,620,574, forward strand.
TGTGGGTAGGTAGCTATTATACCTACTGAGTAAGCAATTTTTGTAAATTGCGTAAGCGAATTTCATTTTTGAAGCTTTCCTAACCAATCATTGCAACATGGAGATGTGATTTATAATGAATCTTTACACAAATAATGAAAATATTTGTACGTTAGTTCTCTATCTACTTCCGAATTATCAATGTGATAGGTTCACTTTGGTAAAGCAGGTATATGAAAATAACAATTTTAATCACAAAATTCGTTTTATTTTCACATATTTTACATAATATGTGAAAAGACGTGGAGGTAGGTTCCTACCTACTGGAAATTATAATTTAAGATTACCTATATACGTAAAAGAACACACTTCAAAGAAGAAAACCAACAAAAAAGATGAAGAACATTTACAATCGGGTCTTAAACTAAACACAACGAACACAAAACAAAAGGAAATCAACCGCGTTTCTCATTTATCACAAAGAAAAATCAGTTCGCCTGAATTTCTCTTCCACTGTCGATTTTCGCCTCATTTTTCTTTTTCGCGAAATAACACATCGTTGGATGTTTTGGAACTCTATTATTTATGTTACGATGTGGAAGACGCTTGTCTTGTTCATTAGATATTCTTAAATGTAAATAGCATTAAATGTGCCTACGTTTTTATTTCTACAAAATGGTACATCAACTCAAATATCCTATAATTTGCCGTAGACACATAATACTATAAAGGTAGGTAGATAGATACAATAGGATACCTAGATAGCAATTTAAGTAAAGGTAGGAACTCAATGTTTTAGCTTAGGAATATTATAATTTACCTAAATAGGTATTATATAAAAGAATTTCCATAATGATAAATAGATCTAAGTACGAAAGTACGTAACTAAGCACTTGGCTAAAGAAAGACACAATATTCAAGCTTATAAAAACGTTACCGCTTTACTGAGCTGCATTGTCTAGGCACTCGTCGTCTAGGCAGCCTCCCAGATATTCTTATGACTACTACATTTGTATGTAAATGTGACAATTTGGTAGTCACCCCGCCAAATTACCGTTAAGCTTTTTAGCTTTCATTTTAGGCTTCCAAAGTGCTTATTTGATGCCATCCTATTTGTATTTATAAGCAGTTTCAAAGTGTCGGCAGATTAGTTGTTTTAGGGTGGCTAAGTGGGTTGAATCAGGGGTTTTATTTTATAGTTTTCTCCGGTTTGATGTGAGAGGGGATTTTTATGTGGTGTCACAGATTAGAAAACACTGTGGTGTTGTTTTTGGTGACGGTTACATAAGTTTAATGTATTGAAGATTGGTTACCGAGTTTTTAAGTGTTATAGTGTTAAAAGATGGAGAGACGATCTGGATGCATTTTCACGGGAATGGCGGGTCACTACCGGAGACCATGTTAATTGGAAAGTCGCGGAGGAGGCCTTTGCCCAGCAGTGGGATCTTAATGGCTAATAAAAAAAGTATTCTAATTTTGAATTATGTTTGAGTTGAATATTTTTACACAGAGAAAAAAATAGTCGTCTTTAACCCAGCGTTACCAGATTCAGCTGCTTCAATAGGCCGGTAAGGATTGTTTTAAAACCGATAAAATTTAAAAGATTAAGAACTGGAGAATACTCACATATCATAAGATATTTTTTTAATTTCAAAAGGTTACAATTACTACAACCTTGGTTTGATACCGTCTACAAATAAAATCCGCTTTACTGCTCGACAAAGCGTTATTTTGCCTTGATAAAAGTACAACAAAACATCAAGTAGAGCTAACTAGTAAGTATATTATATATTTCGTCTCTATTTCACCTTAGTAACAGTATCAAATATCGGTCTCTAAAGGCTTTCAATAAGGATTCCTTGTTGCTAACTGTCACCAGGGTGTTATATTACCTTCTCGTATCTTACGATTTATGATCGAATTCGAAAGGTATGTCTTTACAAGAGTATGAACTCTAGGTACCTAGCTATCAGCATAGATTACTAAATAGTTACTAACGTAAGAATCAGTGTTAATTTTGAAATGACTCTAGTAACATCAGTAAGTACAGTACAAGGATCTCTTGGCACTTGGGCAACATTGTCAGGAGAGCATTGGTGATGAATAAATAACTCAAAATATTGACAATTTACAAGATGATATCGTTAGTTCCGATTTCCGTCCCGTGCCAAAAGATCCTTGTAGCACTGTATGAATATTTTTTTGCAATATAATTTGATAGAAAAGAATAATCCTATTGCTATTGTCTAATGTCAGTTAAAATGACAATTCCATTATATTAAGATTTGACTGGTCGGTTGGCGAGGTTGTTTAGTACTTGTCATGCCGCAGGCCGTGTAGGTTCGATTACCCCTAGAGTTGACATTGCTGTAATATAAAGAAACGTGTATTTGTGTGTATAATAAATGTATGTACTTATAATTAAAGTAAACTACAAATAAGTAAGCTTTATTTAACTTGTTGTTATTAGCCCATATATGTCCCCACCGAGGGGCACGAGCCTACTCTCATACAGAGATTTAACTTGACATTTAGCAGAATCCACAATGGTTTGCCATTTTTTTAAAATAATAATAAACTAAGTTGAGTAATTTTAACAGTAGTTTGAATGGTTCTATTGTACACTTGTGAAATTGACTAGCCGCCCCAGGCCGCTCCAGGCAAACCCGAGGTGTCGAGCTGTCATGTCACGTCACTGGCGGCCATTTTGAAATACAAACGGTCCTGCAGGTGACATGTACCGTGGTACTAACATAGGGCAGGGATTTCGAGTTGTCATCCCAGGACAACCGTGGAATTGTAAACAGGGTGGCTTTTTGGATGTTACGATGAAAATCCGAGACTTTTGGTGTTCGTATAATTTATAGATTATTATTTTATATGTAGGTATGATGGAAAAGAAACAAAGTATTTAAGTACCTAGGCTACTTTTACTACCTAGGCACTACCTACACTACCTAGGCACTTTTACTTACTTTTAGGCTTTAGGTATTTAGATTTAAAAAATATTATTATTTTTTCTTATATATTTATGAAGTTTTTTTTCTTTTTTTTAATTTATTTATTTAATAGTTTATTGTAAGAAGGAGAAAATAGGTACCGTACATAGAGATATAAAAAGATAAAGTATTGAGTGTTTTTTGTTTTGACTGTAGTTGTCGCGTACCTACGAGTATATAAAACATTTAAACGGTTTTTGTTTGGTCGATCACTGGTTCAAAATTTAAAAAAATACGTATATACTAGTGCTGTGTACATCTACAAGTTGTAAACCTCGTATTTTGCCGCAGACTTCGCGTGAACTCTATATATCGTCCCACGGGAACGTAAAACTAAGATAAAAAGTTTCCGATATGTTAATCTGGGCCATAAACTATCTGTGTAACAGCTGAACATCGACTCTCACATTTATAATATAGCAAGGAGTTTCTTTTCAGTCTCGGAGAGATATTATACAATCCGCTATAGCGTGCGTAGGTACCTAGACCGGCTCCGATGTAGGTGTGTGTATCTAGAGAGACTTTACAATCATTCTTCATAAACCGATTGGTTTGCGTAACTCGGCAAGTAATATCTTAATGTAAAATTAGATTAAAATTCTTAAACATTAACATTAATAAACTCTTACAATTCTAGTATTTCTTTTGAGTTCAAAACGCTCAAATTAGTCCAATTTTGTAATTTTAAATGACAGAACAATTAAAACAAAAAATGCTTTTTTAAAACGTGAAGTAAATCACTGACTTTCCGAGCCAGATAGAAAGCCACACATTTTTTTCACTTCGTAGCACTGCGCTACGAAGCGTAGCAGGGTGGCTACGAGAGCGTAGCAGTCTCCATTTGTCCTAAGTAGACTTTTTAACCTAACTTTTTGTTAGGTTTAGAGAATGTTTTATTTTTAACCAACATTAAAAAGGAGCTATTAACTGGATGCTTATATTAAGAGCACTTACTTATTTTTTCGTAATGGTGCAAGTTTTATTAAAATCCGTTTTGTAGTTTTTGAGATAAATACACATAATTATCTCATTTATTTATTTTTTCTTCTCTCATTTTTGAGGACGACGCTTCCCGTGACATATATCAAAAATAAATAATCCCATCGGGGTAGTCAGAGACCACAACTCAAACACACTTCTTTTTATTTTCTGTTTTTGAGATAACGTACTGATAATATTTAAAATTAATGGCTTCTTACCGCCATTTTTAATCGCATTTTTTTAAATTTAACTAAAACCAAATAGTTTCAACCAAAGAGATTTTAAGCCAAGCCTGTTTAGAGTTTAATGTGAGTGGAATAAAAGATGAATCGGCTATCATGTGGCTGTTTTAATATTTTAGTAAGGGTTGTTTTAAGGTCCGTCAAGGGCACATTGGACTCCATGCCTCCTTTTAAGTAAAAAAAACCCTTTAATGTGCTAATGATGGGGTTCCGTAATGGACAGAGGGACTGTTAATAAAGGATTTAGGTTGGTACTTACGTAATCCTGATTTTATTTGTAATGTTGGCTATTGGTATATAGAAATTAGTGAAAAGTATCTAATATAGTGAAAATTTTAAAATAAATACCTACCTTCTTTATTCAAAAATATTAGTTGTAATAGCGGATAGTGTGAAATAAGTATCTTGTTTATTTAATTAAAAAATATGAAATTCGTGTCTTTTGGATGATTTAATGCAAAAACATGAAATATATATATTTTTTAATTGCAACCTGATAATAGAAAGTCATATTTAATATTTTTTGACTTATTTTTTTGCAGAAGCGAAATACGAAACATGAAATAGGTCATAAAAATGACTTCTCTTTGCTCGAGTGTCAACTAAACTATTGCCCGTAATTCTGCCAAGGGCTCGTCATCCCTAGAAATCAGCTGGGTAGCTGTTCCCCCCCTCGTCCTATGGTAGGTCACGGCGCGCACCTGCGATGCTGCGCGCACGGGCGGGGCTCACGGGGTAGGCCGGGGGGCAGGGGACAGTGTTGCCAGGGGAAAGGACATTTGGATGAATTGGGATTAAATGTTGGAAGATTGATGATGGATGTAGGTAAGTGATTTAAAAAGTGGTACTTAAGTGATTATAATTTGGATACTTATGTAATGGGTATTGTGTTTTAAATCGATTTTTTAGCTTGAATTCCGTGTTTCAGTTCTGGAATAACAATCAAATATTTATGAACAAAATTAATGAAATTTTATCAAGTGGTTCAGTGTAAGTACTTTTAAGAGATATCTATACAAAATACTTACAACATGTAACTGTCTTTCTTTAGTACCACTAAGGCCGCTTTGTTAAATTCATTTATTAACACAAGGGACAACCTCTACACAAGCTCTGCTTCTTCTGCTGCTTTCCTTTATTAACTTTTCAAGTTCTAAATAGAGCAGTTTAACTACTGTTAAAACCACTTAAAATACAAATCTAGGCACAAAACCTAGCAAAATCTGGAACTTTTAAATAATTTGCAGGATTTGTGTATTTACGTGTGGCAACACCTTCGCTGAAGGGAGCTCAGTCCCGCGCCGGGCACCGCCGCGGCCGGCCGAGACCGCATGCCCAAGTGTTGCTAGCGCGACTCGCGCGGGTGTGGTATGCCCGCGCGCGAATCATGGCCTACTACATGGCCGTGCTTTTTCTCGCATTTCTTCCCGGTGAGTGTTGCTAGACAACAAAAAACCCACTTTTCGCCACCAAAGTTCCAAATTCAAAAGTATTTCCCGAGAAAACGCTCCAAAGTACACTTTGAGGTCGAAAAGTACCCTCCAGTGATTTTCCGAGGGAATTACTCAAAATTTGTAATTTTAATGGTTGGAGTGGGCAATTTGTTGAGTAACATCCAGTGTGTTCTCAGTGCGGTGATGTGAGTGTGTGATAAAGGCACGCCGAGGATTCGTTACAGGTGGTTTGGCACGAGGCCCTGTCTTCCCTCGTTAAGCTTTCAAATCCAACTCAAACAGGTCGTCGAGGTAAAAACAGCTCGGTTTCATCTTAGGATTTTTCTCCGGGGCAATAAAACACGAAAACACCCGTTTTTACGACTGAATCTCTACTATATTCAGTTAAAAGGTTGCGCGGGTCGGAATTGTAATGATTTGGCTCCGATGCACGTTTTTTCCTTCACCCTATGAAGGTTTATGGTCTGCCCCAACGTTAAAGTATTTAAGATCTCGTACTTGTAAGTTTTGCTGAAATTGCGAAGGATTTTCTGCGAGGTAAATTTGGGCTACGCCATTCGGTGAGCGTTTTAATTATTTAGCTGTTCATAAGTAGATGTATAGCTGTTTATCTTTGTGAACATTTAAGTATAATGTAATTAGGTAGACTGGAAGCACGGATTGGGGGTGAGTATACATAAATACGTACCTAATCTTACTAATGATTTTTCGTCCATTTTGAATTTGAAACTATTGATTTTCATTGCGCGTTGCTTAAAAAATCCTGCGTGGATCATATTTTTAAACTCTCTATCTAGAAACTGGCTATCTATTTCTCTCAACCTAGAAGCTACCTATTTCTAACTACCGACTTTAGTCCTCGTATCCAGAAATCAATATCTTGCAACGTATACCGAACTAATTAACAGGGTGCCACCTGCGTCAATATTATTAATCAAATGGAATATTTCATCAACGGCAAGCTTATACCTACATAGTTTGAAGCTTACGGTTTCAGGTGATTATAAATCTTATGACAGTCAACTACAGTTCACATTCTCATCTATTTTGTACCTCGCGAATTATAAAAATGACTGAAAATACCAAAAATTTTGGTTTTGTTGGTCTTAGCCTTGTCTTTCTTCTTACAATCTTATAAAAATTGCAGATATTGAAAGACTGCTTCTTTTATGAATCTCCGTACACGGAACTCAGCTTTCGGTTGTTATTTTTCTAAAATATAATGTACTTTATCCCCGTTATTACAAAACGAGTATTAAATATATTTCTCCCACAGGATCTCGTCATAGCACAGAGACATAGATAATAAAATGGACATTCCAGGGGGAGTGTACCATTCATGCCAATAACATTCTTACCCTCCAGCTAAATGTCCCAGTTGACAGATTGCAGGAACAAAAGGGGGAAAAAAGTAGTTCTAGGACTAATGTAACGTTATTCATCTGATTTAGTACTAGAACTGTAAATAAGATTCGTTTTGTAATAAGGGGGTATGAGCTATATATCCGTTCTTAATCTTATAAAAAAATCAAACAATTTCATCTCAGCTTCGAAAAATGCAAACACAAAAATGCCGATTCCAAATTCAAAATCCGTGAAACCAGAACCAACAAATTCTCAAGATATTGATCTGTAATTACTGCCTTAATGGCCCTCGCTTTCATTACATTGAGATTCAATCGACATCAAAATTAATAGAGCCTTAAATGGGTAGGCTTTTCTGAAGTCTGCGATGCCAGCCTTAAGTGTTATTATAACCAGTGTTCCGTGATAGACATTCGATGAGGCGTGTGGGTACGTGTCGTAATATGTAATGTCTATAGTTTTTTATGCTATTGTTACTTGGAGAGAATCGATTCTTTTGCGTTGATTCTTTAATCGAATAAGTTTTTAAATGATTCTGTTTCAGTTGCACGTAGGGTTAGAAAGGTATTATTTTATGTGAAAATATAAGTATCCTGCATCTAGCTAATCTTAACGTTTTGTGAGAAATACTTTTTCTATGGTGTGTCAAACTTTGGCTATCATTTTAAAACTACATTTTTGAAGCGGTTCCATAACCGCTTAGGCCCAGAACACATGCATCTAAGTTTCTGCTATTGGCTCCTTTAGAAAACCACACATGACGCAACTGAAACGAAACTGCAACTGCTAGTTACTTTTGAGTTGCATCTAAGTTTCTGCTATTGGCTCCTTTAGAAAACCACACATGACGCAACTGAAACGAAAATGCAACTGCTAGTTACTTTTCAGTTGCATCTAAGATTCTGCTATAGGCTCCTTTAAAAAACCACACACGACGCAACTCAAAAGTAACTAGCAGTTGCAGTTTCGTTGCAGTTGCGTTTTCCCGTGTGTTCTGGGTTTTAGTTAAGTAGTTGACGATCGTAAAAAATATTAATTAGGACTCGCTTTGTTTAAACTTATGATACAAAAGCTAGAACTCCTATAAAACAACAGCTCTCATAATAATAATCTTTACAGTTTAAACTAGAATAGCCTAGTTAATACGAACGCCTGACTTTTATTACCTACTTAGATCAATCTACACATGTCGGATGAAAATTGAGTTGCCAAACTATTATTGCAGGCGCTCTTATTAAAGTTTGTGATATTCTGTGTTGCGGTGAGGTACAGTTCTAACTCGTAACTGGATTTCAACAATTGAATACGCTCAATGTCAGTTTGCTTACCTGGCTGTATTGTCAATGGGGGAAACTGGTTTTGCAATGTCTCTTTATGGTCGGTGTGTGAAGAAAATAGCCTAAATCTTAAAGAAAGTTATTTCACAGACTATGTTTATTTTTATTTATTTATTAAGCTATAATCACAGTTTACAGACTTTTCATAAATTTTATATTTTAAATATTATAGTTTTGAGGCTGTAGACCGATGACGGTTAAACATTACTCGTGCTTGTCGTTTTTGCTACATTGTATTAGTTTTAGATACATCAAAAGTCTTGCAAAAATCTAGACAAACTACACGTTGGTATACCTCCATACCTAAATATTAGTTTTTTAACTAACAATCCTAAATGAAATGATTCAATGCAGGTTAATTTTGTGTGTTGTGGTTTCGATTTTAAAGCCGATGCTTTTAAAACATGAATAGATAATTACTACAAATTTTAGATAGATTTTATTATTGAATGTGGATGAAACGAAACATGTGTGTTTGGATCGTATAAGTGGAGTGAAGTGGTCTCTGCCTACCCTGATGGGAGAGAGGCGTGAAAGATATGAATGTACGTAAATCAACTAACAAATTTGCTTCATATTTTCAATACTACAGAAAAACAAGTCAAGATACGCAATAAGTTGAAACGTTAGACCCAGAACACAAGGTGAAACGCAACTGCAACGCAACTGAAACTGCTAGTTACTTTTGAGTTGCATCGAAGTTTCTGCTATAGACTTCCTTAGAAAACAATACACGACGCAACTAGTTTGAAACGTTTCGTTTCCGTTTCATTCAACTCAAAAGTTTCAGTTGCGTTGCGTTTGCGTTTCACCGTGTGTTTTGGCGCTTACTGAGTACATTCCATAGGGACTTCAAGACAAGTTTACAAGTATGTACGTATGTATTTATAATGACATGTCACAGGATTTGAGAATAGGGTTGCTTTAAATTAATCCCTTGTGGATCATCATTCTGGCGGTCAAGTGTCTAGTTAAATAATACTATTAGGCTTTCTTCTTGACCTTCTTGACCCGGAATTTGCTTTTTAAGGAGTTTTTCTAGTAAATGTTTTTATATATTTTCTTTTTATTATTTTGTAGTTGTCTTGTTGGAATCAATAAATGTTATATTCCCTTTTCAGCGTTTTTAAAACTACAGGGATACGTGTCTATTTTCCTACGAAAGTGATAAGGTAGTATTTTAAATTTTATTGCTGTTAATATCAAGATAGTGTCGGATTCTTGTCTTTTTGATACTTGGTAGGAAGCAAAGATGCGATTACTCTACCGCCAAGAGATTTCTTCAATATATTTGAATGAATGAATGGTCTTAATATACTTCGAGTCAGTTAAAAACTTAATCGGTAAAACAAATTAAAAGAAATAGCTCGTTCAAATTATGCATAGTAGCTACAATTTTTATGAATCTTAGGTACGTATACTATTAATGTTATAAATATCAAAATTTGTACCAATTTATAGACGTATATTTAGTATTATTAGATAGGCCCAGTTGGAAATAAAGACGAAACAGTGGTCTGTAAAACTGTGAATTTATTTTGCTGGTTCAACAATTTCGAATAAATATTTATCACCACAACTTGATATGAAAACGGACCCGCCGGTGCGCGAGACGAACGAAGAATGACGAGAATGACTTCCATTGATTTATTGAACGAAAATATTTCAATTTGAATTTTGAATGACTGGTCGTAGACAATTATAGCGATCTCTAGTATTACAATAAAAGGAATATTTAATAAGTAAATATTTAGTGATTCCTCGGCAACCAGTAATAATATTCACAAATTAGTCCTGAGCATATTTCAGCGTCCCAATAATCTAACGGGGTCGCATTTATCAATATGTAAATCTAAGGATTAGTGAAGAGCTGTGAAGCGGGATAAGCTATTCGAATCCAACCTGTCTTTACCACATCGAATATTCAGCAGATAGGTACCTTAAGTAATAGGTAATATCTTGAGAGCTAGTTGCCTAGGTATTAGAGCTTGAATCTGAGTGAATACGCCTACGAGATTACTTATTAAATTAGGATAAAATGTTTGTTTCTACATAACATAAAACATTTTTGAAACTTGTGATTAAAAAAAAATTGTAATGTGGGTATAATTAAGAGGATTGTGAGTCGATCGTGTGCCATGCGAATCTCCATACATTTGTGAAAAAAATATTGTTTCGGGCCATAACGTTTCTCAACCCCTAAACCTATCCGTAATTAGACAATTTTGGTATCATTTGATTCAGTGAACTTTATTCTAGGTCCGTACGTTTTGATATTTTTAATTATCAACATTTTATTAAATTTTTAATAATCGAATTATCGAAATATAACAAAATTACCCATCGAGGTAGGTAAATACTATATTCATTGACTTGCTTCAATCCAAATACACTTCCTCCGCTTCATCCACATTCATCAGTCGCCGCATAAAAACTATCCCCTATAAACAAGTGCAATAAAGCCTATTTTTCTTAACTAAAAACAACTTAGTATACAATCTTTACTTTCTCAAGTTCCATTATAAATTGAAACAGCAATGTATAAAATGTAGGTAGTACTCGTATCGCAGTCTCGTAGCACTCAGCTACGGCGTAGCAAATTGCTACGTATTTGTCTACGAACGTGGGTGAAGATGTTACATTTTTATCTCTGGCAAGGTCATAGCTTTAGCGATAGTGTTTTATTTATTATTTGTTAAGTTTTTTTGTTATTTTCTTAGTTCGGAACTGAGAAAGAAATATAGCCAGGAGATAATAATCAAAATGGCTTTTTAAAACTGTACTCATTTTTACCATTAGATCTTTTTGTCTGTTTTATCATTTTATTATACTTAATTCAATTGAGTGTATTTCAAGAGAAGGCTAACCGCAGATTCAGCCACTTTACATTATGTCCTTTTTTCAAGAGTTTTGTACAAATAATTTGTAAATCTACAACGAAATAAGCGTTCTTTCAATTTTTGTAATTCAATTTTAATTTAGAGTATTTCAAGCACAGATTCAGCCATGTTACATGTATGCTTTTTTGGACAATATTTTTGAAAAAAACAATTTGTAAATCTACCACGACACAAGCATTCTTGAAACTTTAAAACAGACAAGCTCCCAGCCTCATCGCTGTGGCCTAGAACGAGCGACCTACAAATGAAACTGTCAAATCGATTCGATCTACGTTTACGCTTCAAGGATTACGTATGAATCGCATCATCTCTGAGTTTATATCATGTGATTTATATACGTTTATTACATACTAGAGGCTGCCATCGACTTCGTACACATTTATCGTCATAACTTTGAAAACACACAAAATATCTGCAAATAATATAGCCTATGTGTTATTCTGATGTCCAAGCTAAGTTATTGTAAAATTTCATTAAAATCTGTTCAGTGGTTTTTACGTGATGAGGTACCAAACATCCATCCATCGGCACAAACATTGACATTTATAATATTAATAGGATTTCGACAGGAATGTAAAACTCGTTGAGATTTTCATTTGTCTTTTTTTTCAAATAATGATGTGACAGTGTTTTGTTTTAGCGGCGAATGTTCTTTTTTAGAAAATTGTAGGTTGAGTTAGTCTTTTGTTTTTTTTTTAAATTTGCAATTAAGATCCCACTGCTGGATAAAGGCCTTCCCCGAGACTTTCCATTTAACACGGTCTCCGGTAGTGACCCGCTATTCCCATTAAAATGCATCCAAATCGTCTCTCCATCTTTTTCGAGGTCTACTTCGGCGTCTTTTGCTTTATAAATAGAAAAATGCGTCGATAAACTAAGTATTATAGAGTCCGTCTTGAAATACTTAAAGCTTCAAAGAAGAAATGTATACAGAAAAAGAAAATACAAGAATTGTAAGGCAAAAGGTACTTCATGTTTCTAAAAGGATCCTTTTTGTGACAAATTGCTATAACTGTTTAATAAGTTAGTCATCACAGTAAGATAAATACTAATTAGATAAAAGAATCAAGATAGATATTACTATTTTTGACAGTACGCCACAGTATTTAAAATGCTAGCGAACATTGAGGAATAATCAAAATACATAGTACTTTTATTCTAGTATTTAAATGCAGTACCTTTTAAAATTAATAGCAAACATTTAAAGTACAATAAAAGAGCAATTAACTAAAGACCCTTAACACCCAAAAAGGACAAATCAAATCGTCCCACATCACAATCTTAATCCTCAATTCACGGACACGAACTCACATAATCTCTCTCGCAAGATTCATGTTTCACGAGTACATTATTTTCTGCAAAACATCTATCATTTTCGAACCATTACCGTCGAATCGTATGTGACCCCCCGTGCCCCGACCCCCCCAGGGCCTCAGGGCCCCCTAGCGCTACCGAACATTTGTCATAGTTGCGACGAATGCGAGACAGCTCGTCTTGGAGTAAAAAGGGCGTATGTTACCTATGATTAATTTAATGAAAATATGTACCTTTATACCTGTGTAACTGTTTATAAGAATTGTAAAACTTTATTTGAAAAGAGCAACCTCACAGAGTTTCTTGCTAGGTTCTTCTCTGGGGGAAACTGGACCTTGCGAATCAAGCGCTAGCTTTTAAAAAAAAACCTATATAATAATGTAACGGTTTCAAGAGCATTTTTCGTGCCTATGAAATAAATATATTTTTGACTTTGACTTTAACTTTGATTTTTTTAGTAGTTTTTCTGAAGATCGAAGATGGAGGTAATTTTTAAGGCAGCCTACATTTCTGTTAAAGCTGTGACTTGTTAAGGATAGGCCAATTTAAGAGTATCCTAAACTGACGTGCATGTATGAGGCGACTAATGAATGTTTATGAAGCGAAGGAAGTTTATTTAGACCTTAGAAGTGATCTCTGCCTACTCCGATGGGAAGGAAGCGTGAAAATGAAAATGAAAAGTGTTTTTTTTTTTAAATAGGCATAATTCATTACACTTTTTTGATGTCACTTTTGTGATCTAAAACTACTGCCGGTCCACTACCTGTATAGCCGAGAGGAAGATAACGGCAAGAATTTTTTTTTTGTGACGGATATGTATAAGTAAGTCTTTAATATATGTATTTAAGAAGTCCCCGATTTGCTTATACAACACGGCAATATTAAGAAAGCAGCTTTCAAAACCATGTATGTATAAAATTCTGTAGAGTTCTTGCAAGATTTCTTTTCCAGTAGGTACCTACATTTAATATCCCTAATAAACAATAGTATAACATAATTACAGATTGTAAATGGGCATTGGTTTTGATTCAACCATAGCTTCGACGTGGCGCGTTTTAATTTATTTGATAGAGCAGAGTTTAATTCGATTCGTGGTTCATTACTGGTTATTATGCTAATTATGTTGACGTTTATGTATACTTACATACCTTGTATTTCTATTATAAATTGTATTGTTCTTCGTACGTATTTATTATCTTGGAAAACTGATTGAACGGAATACTATCACAGTTCCTTTTGTAGTAAACTTTTATTTGCGGTGCCCTAGGGTTCACAATCCTTTGTAATATAGCTTTAAGCTGTTATAAGAAAAAATATAATGGGCAATAAAATTGAGTATTAAGTGTTAAAATGATTGATATTTGGGTAATATAAAATAAATAAAATTCAAAAGTCCGATTATCTTTTTTATGGGCAAATTATTGCACTTGAACACTTTGATAATATAAATATTCTAAGCTAACGTTAGATTCGCAAGGTAGCAGTTTTCCCCAGAGAAGAATCTAAATAGCAAGAAACTAAATAGCAAGAAACTCTGTTGGGTTGGCTCTTTTCTAACAAAGTTTTACATTTGAATGAATGAATGAAACATCCAATGAATGAATGAATGACTACAATTCTTATAAACAATCCAATATGTAAAAGAAAATACAAAACGTAGTCTTTGTTTGTCTGAAACACCTTTTGTCACGTTACATTCCGCAAAAAAAATAATCCCGTCATTGCCTGTCCGTTTCGTATTTGTTTTGTTTCGCTCTGACATGGCGACAGGGTGACAAAATGAAATAAAATGCAACTGAAAAACAACTGCTAGCTTACCGAACCGGATAGCCAAACTGTTCTGCCAAAATGTAAGTTTTCTGTTATACTTTTATTGGTTTGATAGATGAATTTCTATTTGTTAAATGCAATGCTACATGTTATGCAGAGTATTTTATGTTAAGAAGCCTTCTTGTTTTAATGTTTGATATGAAATACCCCCCGCGCCTGTAATTCACGTATAATTTTTGAGCTATTCTGTATTGTTAAAAAGATGTCACTCAAAAAAGATCAACACTAAAAAAGTGAGATATTTATTTTCAAAAAACCGTTAATCATTATGGATGTCACGCGTCGTGTGTTCCAATCCATCAAAACAAAGCCATTCAGCTTTCACCGTTGTTTCTCAATAAATTTTATATGTGTAACGAAATATTTAGTGCCGAAAAATTTAAAAAACCGGCCAAGTGCGAGTCGGACTCGCGCAGGAAGGGTTCAGTATCATTCACTAATGATATCAAGCAAAAAAAACATGTTTGTTGTATGGGAGCCCCCCTAAATTATTATTATTATTCCATTTTTAGTATTTGTTGTTATAGCGGCATCAGTAATACATCATCTGTAAAATTTCAACACTCTAGCTATAACGGTTCATGAGATACAGTCTGGTGACAGACGGACGGACGGACAACCAAGTCTCAGTAATAGGGTCCCGTTTTCACCCTTTGGGTACGAAACCCTAAAAATTGTTAAACACATAGTTTTTAGGGAAATGGTAATGTAAAATGTTGTTCAAATTACAGTAAATTATCGGAAGAAAAGATAAAAATTCATCATTACCAATTTGCAGATGTTTTGACTCAAAAGCCGTGACGTAATAAAACTAGAAACTTCCAGATATTTCCCGACCAAACCCGATAACCTGCCAATATAACCTCGCAGAGAAAAATCAACAAATAAAATATAAAAATCTACAGATATTTCCCGCCATTTTAATAAAAGTTCGCCATTTACCGAACAGTTCGGTTGCGGACTCGAAATCGGATTAAATAAGATTATGTTTCTCGTGTTTTTGTACGAGTCAACCTTTGTCCAGTTCGCTCTTATGATTTTTTTCCTACATTTAGTCCGCTATTCAAGAGTCTTTGACGACTGGAGAACCCTCAAGATTTTCTCCTACTTACTTCTGTTACAATAACTGTGGAAATGTTTTCAGAATGTTTATTTTTCTGTGAAAATTCTAACTTCGTGTGTATAGAATGGGTTTTGTTAGATAATGTTTATTTTATTTCTTTTTATTGAAGTGGTTATTACTTAGATATGGATGAGGTCTGTTTCACGCGTTAACGCTCGCTTTACAATAAAATGAAAAGTTTATGTTCATTGATTCTGATCAATAGTGAAAACTTAATTTGTTCTTTTTGAACAGTAAGCGAAACAACTGTTTTGCTTATTGGCCATCTGCTGGCGTTTCTTATTACAATAAAGATCTTTTACTTATGATATTGAAGGCAATTTGAATGAAAATTTGTTATTAGACTTGAACACTACTGGAAAACTTATTTATTTATTTATCCCGCCTTTTGAAGGAACTCCCTTTGAATTGATAAAGGAGTTACCAAGCAGCGAGTTTCTATATTCTAAATATTTGAAAAGGTAGACCTGAGAAACGAACACAATTTGAAATTCGAACAAAAGAGAAAACAAAAGACCGTTTCTTTTAATTATAAACGCGGCAAAAGGAATTCTAGCATATATTTTAAATTCTTTATTATTTTGCCGGCATGTCGTCGTTGTGTTTTGGCCGGGGGCCCGTGAAAAGTGAATCCCTACTAATTGAAATTCGCACCCTCTGGGTGTTTTCGGCTGCCAACTGACTTATTCGGAACACCCACTCGCCCTCTCGTGATTGGTTATTAAGGTTTTATTCTAAATTATAATGTTGTTTGCTTTTTACAATTTCGTTTAATGAGGTTTGGATTTTGAACGTTATAATGTTTTTAATCGTTTATTGAAGAAGTAGTTTAATGAGAGTACAAAATGTAGAGTCCATTTATAATGTTAAGATATAAATTGCACAAAATTTACTTTATGTGTTAATGTAATATGATTTAGTTTTCAATGTACCTAAATTCCAGTTTAGCTAGTAATTCTTTGTTAGTTTTTTTGCAGCAAAGTGTAAGAATTAGTATTCATAACAATATGCAGTTTTTTTAACAGCCCCACTGTAGATATATTTTTTGCTGCCCAGAATAGGTCTATAGTCCATTTGGCACGGCACACCGCAAAATTGAAAGTGATACACCCTACTCGGAAAATTGGACAAGATTTCACTGAAACTAACCTAGAGAGGACTAATTGTTTTTTGTACTTGCAGTTGAAATTGTAGATGCCAGACTATTTACAAGTACCTACTCATTCACAAAGACATAAAGATATATTTATGTAGATACTAGAGACGATAACGACGATAACGTCATATCTTGGAAAAAAATAAAATAGCCTATGTGTTATTCTGATGTGCAAGCTACAATATTGCCAAGTTTAATATAATGTGTTCAGTGGTTTTTACGTGATGAAGTATCAAACATCCAGCCATTCATCCATCGGCACAAATATTGACATTTATAATATTAGTATGATAGTACGATTACACGCCATTTACATATAGAAACTTAGAAAATAGAATAAATAATATCTGTTATCTATTAGTGCTGACCATTACAATTTAATGTAAAATATACAACACAATAAAAATGATTCCTTTTATAGCAAAAATAAGTGATTCGTATGAATGAAAAAACTTTTTTTTTAAATATTTAATTCTAATAAAATACAACAAGCTTATGTCACCCCACTGCTGGGCAAAAAGCTTGCAGTCCATTCTATTCTTTGTCAAAAATACATACATTATCAGCCACGCCTCTCTCCCATCGGGGTAGGTAGTGACCACTTCTCTCCACTTGCTACAATCCAAACACACTTCTTTAGCTTCGTCCACATTCATCAGTCGCCTCATACACGCACGTGTCAAAAATACTTAACTAATAATAAAAAATACTTTTCTACAACTATGAATAGAGATACCTAAAGTCTACTATCCTAACATTTTTATAAAAAAAAAACAAAAGCGTTTAAAAAGGCATTTTTATTATTTTGTTGTACCCAGTGTCACTCTCACTGTAAATATACGAATCTAATGACACCTCTCAAGCTAAAATCCATCAAGCCGTTTAGGCTGTAAGGCGTGTCAATGAATTATACATACAAATATATGTCGGAGATTACGTTCATGAAGGCTATTTTGGAACCATTTGCAAACTCTTTACTGCTAAAATGCAAGAACTGGCTTGTTTCTGACTGGTTGTCAGTTTGGCGCTTTTCATATTTGAGATGCTGTTATGTACGGTGGATTCTGTTTGAAATATCGGTTATGAGGAGACATCGGAAGACATCACGTACATCTTGTTATTGTATAACGTGATTGGAAACGACGCAATAACGCTAGTTTGTTTAGTACACGCCCACACTCTTACTTTAACAAAACTCCTTGTTATGGACGAGCATCAAGCTTCATAAACACCCCTTCTGATGACTCGTCGTCATATACATATATACTCTTGAAAAACATAACCCTCTTGCTGGCGCAGTCGGAGAAAAACAGTGGCAACATTACATTTTCATACAAATCCCAAAGCGCTATACATTTAACTAGTCATGTATCTTAATATGAATTTTACATAAAGTCTGTTGGCAAGCTCTGAGCTATTAGACATCGCATTCTGATTTAGATGCTGTCTGCGCTGCACTGTGTAATCTAGTGCTGGGAAATATTACTTAGAACAATAGTGTTGTGTCAAGTTATTGTAAGTTGGTACTACAAAAAAGATTTTGAAAGTTCTTTTCGGGGAATAATGTATTAGGAAATGATTTAATCTTTCACATCCCAGAAAAAAAAGAACAACAAAAATCTATTGTGTCTCGGTTTATAATGGATCAGTGGGATGTGAGAGGTTAAAGAAAGATAGGTCATTTGAAAGACATACATTATTAATGAGATAGGCAGTTCAGCAGCTATGGGCTAAATCGATGAAAAAAAAGAAGATGATCTTAAATTTCATTTTATTTTATTACAAAAACCAACAGCATACAATCATGCTTATTTGCAAAATGTTTATTTATTGTATCAGATAAATATTATACCTAAATCGGTTTTATTTTGATTGAATATAATAATCAAATAGATTTACGTTGCACGAGTAATTGTATTGTCATTGTCACAGAACATAATAGTACTTAGTTAAAATGCATAACAGCAATTGCGTTTTATTGACGTTTTATGAAAGTAGTTAAAATTAATTGTCAGACTGAAACAGAATTTATAATGGTTCAACTTGAAAACTATTTGAAACGTGCGTTTAACATAATATTATATTTATTATTTTATGTGTTAAATAAACCGGTAATTAAATCTCCTAACCACATTTGAATATTTTGAATGTTTGTTTATGTAAGCAATATCGAAACATTAATTAGCTACGTAAATTTAAATTGATTTTATAAATCATCAGTAGAGTTCATAGAATGCGTCCTACGGCGCCATGTTGGCAGCATTGAAAATTTGTACTGCCTTTTGACTTTCGCAATACAAATTTACAATGCAACCAACATGGCGGCATAGGAACTATTCCATGAAACGCACTATATCTATTATCTATTTTAAGATATTGCTACCTAGCAATAAGGCCGCCTGTTGCTTCTTAAATTCTTGTTTGTGCCTGTACCTTATATCTTTGTGTGCAATAAAGAATATTTGTATTGTATTGTATTGTATTTTCAAATCATGTAAGAGCGTTGTCCGCGATATAAATTGGGAATGGGATTGTGATTCTTATTTATTCATTTAATTGTTTATTGCAAGAAGTGTATTTAAGTTCAGATAGATTAGAAATATAGAATTTATAGATAAAGTCAAGAACGGAATTCTATTTTTCAGAAAACTTACTGCAGAATTATCACAAAATAATTTTGATAAAAATAAATTTTGATGTACCTTCACGATTTTCACATACTACTTGGTTAATATAGTTACTACAAATATAGTACTCGTCCCAACTCAAGAAGCGTAGACAAATTTCACTTCCCAAACTAGTTAGTGTTGTTTACCTTTTGCATTTGGCGTATACAACGAATTTTGTACAACATCATAAAGGAGTTTGTCTAGCTTCTTTCACTATGTAAAGTTGCACACGAGACGAGCTGTAAATTCAGGTACTATAAAAACTGTCACGTTGCGGTAAAAGTCTAATTTACGCTGTTCTTATGTTAGTATCTTGTTATATTATTCATTTTTAAAGTTTTGTTGCTGCATTTTCTTATCCTAAAAGTTTTAGTGCTAATTGTCTCAGCTGAAAGCTGAAAACATGACGTTTAGATAGAGACCGGTAAAATATCTGTGAATATAAAATGTTCACATGTAACAATTTTCAAAGTTCTATATGTCGGAGAATCTTTTACGTTCATGAAGACTATTTTGGAACCATTTGCAAACTATTTACTGCTAAAATGCAAGAACTGGCATGTTTCTGACTGGTTGTCAGTTTGGCGCTTTCATATTGGGATGCTGTCATGTTGGACTAATTCATGCGATTGTTTTCCCGATATCTTTGTTATAAAAACAACGCAATAAAACCACGATGATTCGTACGCTTACATTGTTATTTCTTTAAACCAAACTCCAAGAAATGAACGAACAACCAAGCTTAAACGCCACTTCTGATGACTCGTCGACATATATCTCCGAAAGTATATCACTTTCGACATTTGTCCAAAATACTATCGTTTTACAATATTTTTCTGTATCGATTGACGTAAGTTTCATCAATGGCCGCCAACTGTTTTTCCTCCATTTAGCTCGAATAGGGGATGTGTAGTGTAATTGATATTGAAAATTTTACTATACCAGGCTCCATACAAATATGTTCGATGCCATTTATTTGCAGATAGTGAAACCAGGCCCTTAATGCCGTTTTTTGCAACATTATCCTTCACGCAACAGCTCTTCGAACAATCATATTCCCAAATAGTAATCAATCTTGCTTTATAAGTGGTGAGGAAAAAATATATTACTGTCGATTAGGAAGGGTCATTTATAACAGAGATATAGGAATAAATCTCGGCTTTGTGGACCATTGATGCATGGAAAATCATTTTGTACGGTCGAATACATACTCGGGAATCTGTGGGTCTTAGTTTGTCAATTAGCCATGGTTGTTTTGTAGTGCCTATAGTGCTATGCCTAAATAAACTTATAAGAGCTTCATAGGCTTCATATTCTTATTTTTTCAATACGCCTTCAGGCTTTTAACCAAAAGGCTTGAATAGGCTTAACTCTAGCTTAGCCGCTGGCACTAAAAGGCTAAAAACCTTTAGCCTACTAGAATAGTTATTTAACAGTCCTCAAAAGGCCTCAAAGCCTATAGTCCTTTGCAGCACTAGCTACTACAAGGATCTTTTAGAAAGTGGTCGAAAACGTAATTAACGATTTCATCTTGTAAATTGTAATTATTTATATTTATTACATATTTATTAACGCTCTCGGTGTCCAGCTCGTCCCGCCACCTTTTCCATTGTCTGACATATAAAATAAATACGCCAGCCCTCAAAATCACAGAACAATCTTTCGTTATTTCCCACAAAACACTTTGTTTGAGAAATTTGTCATTTAGCGAGCAATTGGTGGTCATTATTCGAATGAAGTGTTTGGGGATGTTGCAATAAAAACTTGGCGCTGGTCCAACGTGGTTCATGCTTTGGCTCTCTTGTTCGAGTGGTTATGAATGACAGATTTTTACTTGTTGGTCATTTGAGTTAGGTTTGGTTTTTTATTGTTCCGTACCCAAAGGGTGAAAACGGGACCCTATTACTGAGACTTGTCCGTCTGTCCATCTGTCTGTCCGTCTGTCACCAGGCTGTATCTCATGAACCGTTATAGCTAGAGCGTTGACATTTTCAAAGATGATGTATATCCATTGCCGCTTTAACAACAAATACTAGAAATAGAATAATAATAATAATTAAGGGGGGCTCCCATACAACAAACCTGATTTTTTGCTCGATATCAATAGAGAATGGTACCGAACCCTTGCTGCGCGAGTCCGACTCGCAATGGGCCGGTTTTTTTATTTATAAATAATATGTTGGGTACGTACTTGCGTTGATCCAAACCGACACACTATTTAATACAAGAAGGTGCCCGCGTCTTTGTACACTGTTATCCTTTAATGTTTTTCTCTTTTTTTTGGTTCTTTAAATTAATCATTAAGTATGTTTTTTTTTTATAATTTTTACTTTGTGACGAATTCAAGTGTAAATTTAATGTTACCTACGAATAAATTATTTTTGTATTTTGAAATGTGAATTTTGAATTTTGAATCGTTATATCTTTAAATAATATAGTCTATGTGTTATTCTGATGTGCAAACTAAAAAATTGTAATGTTTCTTCAAAATTCTCTCTATGGTTTTTCGTGAAACATCCCTACACCTATCCATCGGCACAAACATTGACATTTATAATATTAGTAGGATACCTATACGAGAACATAACCCTCAGAATTGCCAACCCAATTCAATAAATAAATAACACATAAATCTTGTAAAACTAACTACGCATTGTTTATAAGGCACCTCTATCATTTAAAGGCACTCAGATAGTAACGACGTAGTCGTTCATCAAGGGAAGTAATCTGCAAATTATACTCAACATGTCTCAGAATAGATCGTCCTTTGTGTATTTACAGGGTGTAACTAATTGAAATACGTGCTCAAACTCTTATTTTTATTTTGTAGACGATACATAGCTAGGGAAGAGAGGCAGAGGAAGGCCGCGATATACTTACTTCACTCAAGTAAAAGAGAAAGTTAACGTCATGTCGTATCAAGAAGTTAAAACACTGGCAGAAGATAGGCCTAGATGGCGATTACTCCACCGACAAGAGTCTAACTTTTAAATTAAATGAATGAACATAGCTAGCACTTATACATACTTAATATGTATTCCAATGTTGTTTTTTAAAACGCGCCAGGTAGCAGTTTTCTCTAAAGAAAAATCTAGTAAAACATTAACAATGCTTACATAGATCCTAGATACACTTCGATACTGCAGCATACAAAATAAACTATCATTTAAATTAATCAATTATAGCTAAAAATTGAAGATGTTACTTCTCTTTTTTTCTGTCTCTATGTACTATCATCTTACAATAAACTGTTAAATAAATATAAGCTAACTCTTAGTAATTGCAAACGCGACCAGACATAAAAAGGAATATTCACGCTAACAACTAGTTACGAAAAAGGTTTTATTTAAATACCTGTGCTTTTAATTGCTAGACAAAAAAAAAAAACACTAGATTTAAGGGTCTTACACTAGGTTTTCTTTACTGTAACATCCTGTATAATCCTTAATTGCCTTTGAGTTAATAGTGCTGGGCAATTAGCGATAGTGATTGGCTCATTTTAATAATTACGAGTGAGTTTACTCATGATTTATGGGTCTTTTCCACGCGACGCTTAAAGTGGTTTTTACATGTTTATGGAGTGTATTATTAGTACGGTTTTATAGGGTATTTTTTTAATGCGATACATTTGTGTTTTGATAGTTAATTATAAGGTTTGTATTAATTAGGTGACTAATGAGTTGATGTGAAGTATTTTTTAAATAATGGAGGAAACATTTAAAAACTTAAACAAGATTCTTATACATAGGTAAGTACTTATACAAAACAATAAATAGACTTAATGTCATGCTTATGAAAAAGAATTTTGATTAAAGCATTTTTAAGCAATAACTGGCTATAAGAGCTCTACAACTTAGCGATTGCGTCGCACTAAAACTGAGCAAAAACCTGCAGCTTTCACTTCTCTTCTTTCGCGTTTTTAAGAAAGAGTGACGAACATTCTCACACTCATTCATCTATCGGCACAAACATTAACATTTATAATATTAGTAGAATAAATTGTATAAAATTAAAGACTCAACTCATTTCCTAAAACGTAACAATAACCCCATCTCTATTAAGAGAGCGAGATTGATGCGTGTGTAAAATAATAGTGATTTACGTCGTACTGTCGGTTGTAATTCGTAGAGGCTTAGCTAGCGTGTCCCAATGAGACAGTGTGTCTTAGGATTCCTTGGAAATTCAATGGAGAATTTTGAAGGAATATTTAGGCCATTAGTGGTTAATACGCGGCCACAGTTTGACGTCCACCACTTTCCTCCACTTCCCTCCACTTCCCTCCACTTGCTACTTGCTACGAACCAAACAAACCTCTTTCGCTTCATCCACATTCATCAATCGCCTCGCCTCATACATGCACGTCGGCTTAGGGTACTCCTGACTTGATTTTTGGTGGTCCCTACCTACGTCAATGGGAAAGAGACGTGATATATACTATGTGTAGGTATGTATAGTTTGATGATTGCCAATTGCAAATAAAACATTGGCTGATTCGTCTTATTCAAACTCAAACGCGAATAATCTTTATTCCGTAGGCAAATACACATAGGATTTAAAAGTTAAAATATGTCGATGTACTTTGATTAAAGATATAATATTTAATGAGTACATACCTATTATATTTAGGTAGATAATTGTTTATAAACATTTTAAATTATTTTAAAGGTTATGTTTATGTTAATTAAATAGCTAATACCAATGATATTATATTATACTAGGTGCAGATATGTTATATGCGCACGTATTTTGAAGACTGTAAATTGACCTATGACAACAACAAGAGAGAAAGAGCGATTGATTTTGACGCGAGAGCGATAAGGATGCGAGACATAGATTAGTTTTGAAGCATATTAAAGTGCTGTCATCAGCTGTCATTTTAATCATTTTTCGGCACATATTTAAAATGTCAATTACAATAAAGGTAACATATCTATACCTATAAAATATCATTGGCTAATACTATATTCGTAATGTAGGGTTCCACTTGTCTCGTTTGCAAGCGCCTGTGGAACATCTGTCTAAATTGCAACGTTAACCAAGTCTCTGTCGCAATACACCGGTAATTAGTGCTTGTCGCATACCCGTGTGCAAAGACTTCATTTCCTTTGTGTAGATACGCTATGACAAGAGCTCTATATTCTTTACTAGAGGCTGCCCGCGACTTCGAACGCATTTATCCTCATATTTTGAGCAGGCCACACCCGCTAGGTTATGCCTGTCGGTTATGCTTGTGCAATTGAACTGTGCAAGCATAACTGAACGTGTGTATGATATAATTTTTTGCAAGCAAAATTTAAATAGACACGTTCAGTTCTGCTTGTACGGTTGAACTGTGCAAGCATAACCGAGAGGCATAACCTGCGTGTGTGGCCTGCTTTACAGAATTTTCACAATATCTTTGAATAATAAATAGCCTATGCGGCATTCTGATGTGCAAGCTACAGTACTGCAAAATTTCATCAAATTCTATTCAGTAGATTTTGCGTGAAAGAGTAACAAATATCCATCTGTCCATCGGCACACACATTGACGTTCATAAAATTAGTAGGATATTGCTAGAAATACTGCGACAAACCCAATTCCAAGACGAACGTAATATTTCAAACGTTTACAGTAATTCCGGTATAAAGGCTCCGTTTACTGTTTATTTAGGTTAACATAACGATTGCGTCGCTGCTATTCGGAGAATGCGTGTTAAGTGTGTGTTTAATGTGGTTTGAGTTTGAAAAGAGGGTTTTGTCAGCGTTTTGTATAGTTTAAACGGATAATTAATTGTTTTGTAACTCTTATAAGGCGCGTATTCATTGGCGAGACGTAACTGTAAGCGCCAAAACACACGGTGAAACGCAACTGCAACGCAACTGAAACTTTTGAGTTGCATCGAAGTTTCTGCCATAGACTTCCTTAGAAAACCACACCGTGTGTTCTGGGTCTAACCGTTGCATTCATTGTAACAAAAACCATAGTATGTACCTACATGGTTTGCGAGCCTGCGACGAACGCGGCATGAGCGGCTCGCAGCGAGCTGACGATTGTCGGTCTTTGCAATAAAGGGTAACTGTAATACGCGTACACACTAGAACCTCGTTACTCAGTCTGGTACAGTTACAGCTCGGGAATGAAACGCACCTATAGATTTCAACAAGTTCCGTACCTACATAGTTATAGGTATTTATTTTCAAGAAGTTAAAATCGCGGCAAGTATCCATTACTTCATAGATTATTTTTTCTTAGGTAGGTACTATACCTATCTATTCACCAAAACGAACTCATTTTAACAATGGCTTAAATTATGTGTATGATCTTTGCAAATACTCACATAAAATGCTTTTCTATGCAAATCTATTTGTACACCAAGCATATATGCGAACTCAATCAAGCTCTAGCACCGAAATTAAGGACTATGAATGAAAGGCTCTAGGCTCCGAGTTTAATATTTCACCGACATGACTCGCTTCGCCGCCTTTTGTCTTTTGTTTTGTCGGCGAATTCGGCGATGGATGTCGGCGAAAAGTCGGCGGTGTCGGTGTTGGATGTCGGCGAAAATTGTTACAATAGATGCATTTTTGTCGGTCTAATCGGTGTTGAGTGTCGGTAAAATTGTTTTTTTAAGCGGTATTATTAAATACTGCAAATAAAATGTTGCTGTTAAAATTTGTCAATATTTGTCTGCAGCGGTTTTAATATTTGTCTTTCAAACCAAAACGGAAGAGAAATGTATTTATTTAGGATTTATGCAATCATAAACGTGTAAATATTTGTTTTGCGAATTCAAAACGCTTTAATTATCGCCTACCAATTTCTTGTATAATCTACGAAGTTTCCTTATTCAAAAGTTTGACAACGTTTACGTCCATTGTCATAAATCAGATAGATTTATGAATTCTTTTATTGCTTAAACTAGTTTTTACTTTTCCTGTCCCACTTTATCAGCTAAAAAGCAGGATTATAAAGACATTATTCTTCACTTTTTAACCTATTTACAGATAAATTAAGTTAAGTATCTAAAAATTTTTCATATTAATATGATCTGTGTTCCAAATATGAAATTGCAATAACCAACTTCATTTGACAGCTGTCAAATTAGTATTGCAACTAATGCGTGAAGTTCGCGAACATCGCTTGGAAATTGCGAAAAGCAAAGATGGCGTCATTATTTGTTCAGGTCCACGTGTAACCGAAAAAAAAACGAACATAAATTTAAAAATATAAAAAACCTTCCAATCAATTTGAAACCCAAACCAATTAACGGGTTTGTTAAGAAACCAACCTAAGCACAATAGATAGAGGGATTAATTTCGTAAAATACAACAAAAGGGTTCGCAAAGGCAAGCAAATCCTTCGCAATTAGTGGGAGGGGGGAGCAGCCTTTAAGCTTAGATGTAAATAGAAGGGATGATACGTGACAATACGTCATTTTTATGTTCGTAATCGAATGTTTCGCTAAGATTCGGCATGAAGGTTGCATTTGGTGAATATTGTTTTTAGTTAGCGGCCAATCATGTGACAGAATACGACTCTAAAACAAAGCCATTTGCAGCTACAGATTTCATACATACATACATATCTGTTACGCCTCTTTCCTATCGGAGTAGGTAGAGATCATTTCCATCCGTTTGCCACGATCCAAACATACTTTTTTCGCTTCATCCACATTCATCAGTCGCCAGAAATTTCAATACTACATCATAAACGATAACCGCAAGTGTATGAGAACCCATATTTTTATATCAAACCAAATCATCCCATTCCACCATAATCTAATTTTCACTACAATGTTGCCAACATAAGAACGAAGCAGCCAACACAAGAGCCAGCTTGAGTTTCCATTTCTTTGAACGCGAATACCACATAAGACTCAAGTTAATTCTCGCAGGTTATAAGTACCGTCAAGTAGGTAACACGCATGAATGCGTAGAGTTTGTGTCACTTTTGTGCAGCTTAGTTTTGTGGTTCTTGTGGGTGCTTTTGTTTCTTGAAATAGTGACGTTAATTCTTGAGGATTAAGTACCAATATGTAAGTATCTATAATGTAGGCATTATTTATATTTATGAGCATTTAATTAAAGTATTTTACAAGTGGAGGGAAGTGGTTTCTGCCTACACCGATGGGAGAGAGGCGTGACGGATATATATATATGTTACCAACTAAATAAAATACTCCGTGTTTAGAAAAATAATCATCTTTATTAAACTATAATGATTCGTCATTATGCAAATTAAAATTGTTATGTCGTTAAAAGTTTATCCATAACTTTTAACGACATAACAATTTTAATTTGTGATTTGATTATTACTTCTATTTAAAAAAACTTACCTTTTATTTGTTAGTTTACTACATATATGTAGTATGATTGTTCGTATTATCAATTATCCTTAATGACGAATCATTATAGTTTAATAAAGATGATTATTTTTTTAAACACGGAGTATTTTATTTAGTTCATCTATTTATTTTGACTTTTAGATATCTATATGTTTTGACTAGGCTATACCAGTTTATCCTAGAGTGTGCGTACTTATATCAGGATCAACTAGTTTGGCCTAGCCTAAACTAGTCTAGACTAGGCCATACCAGTTTATCTTAGAGTGTGTGTATTGATATTAGGATCAACTAGTTTGGCCTAGCCTAAACTGGTCTATCCTATCGGGCTTAGAACAAATTAGTTTGGACTAGGCTATACTAGTTAATCCTATCGCGTATAGGAAGAACTAGTTGAGCCTAGGCAAAACTAGTTTGTCCGGAAATCGGGTTTGGCCGGTAACATATATATTAGACGGAAATAGGGTAATATAATACAGAGAAAGAGGAAGACCAAAACGTACCTTCTTTTAAGTGAAAGAAAAAGTTTACTCTACCGACAAGACCTTGGCGGAAGGGAGGATATGAAAATGAATGAATGAACGAATTCTCTTAATGAATGAATTTAAGAGGGAAATAGACTTTTATTTCCCTCAAACCCTTAAAACCCCTTTTTTAAGTTATTATAACAAAGTCTCAAAAATCTAACCTAACCAGGCTTATATTTAATTCAAATACTGAATACTCATTGTGTTCGAACAATTAAAACAAAGTTGCTAATGTGTTTTGACAGACGTTTTGCACAAACAAACCTCTGAAACATTTAACAATTTTAGCAAAATGTTTGCAACTTCTGCTCGACATTGGTGTACTCACGTACTATGGGCATAAGTGGCTTTAGCATTTTTTTCGGCATTGAATTGATGAAATTGAGTTTTATATTTTCCTAATATACTCGTAGATACATACCTACGCTTCCGTCATGAGAATGAATGAAATTGAGGTTATTTTTTTTCTAACATTCATACATACGTATCACGTTTCTTCCATCGGGGTAGCCAGAGAGATCACTTCCCTCCACTCGCTACGATCCAAAACGTGGTGCTGCCTAGCACGACCACGGCGCATTTTCTAATTTTCTTTGCAGTACAAATTCATAAAAAGATATCATACTCGTACTTCTAATAAAAGAACCCTATAACAATATCTAATACATAGTACACATATGCTTTTTTAAATTTCTATTTATAGGTAAGTAATTAGGGTACATATTAAAATGATTTTTTTTGCTACGATACAAAAACACTTCTAATAAAGTATATAATAATAACAATTATATAATTATTGTGCTTTTTTCATTGTTAATACCTCTGAGTTTATTTCTCATGCACGGATCAATTTATTCGAATACCACTTGCTAACGGTGTAATCACTCTCTGTATGAGAGTAGGCTCGTGCCCCTCGGTGGGAACATATATGGGCTGATAAGGAGCAATAGAATGTGATTTAAGTATTAAAATTTATTTTTATATGTATAAATGCAAACCCTTCATTTAATTCCCATTAAATATCTAAGTTAATTCTGTATCGTAAATAAGGAAACGTGACGACATGACGCTTCAAGCCTCAAATAACTCTACCATAGATTGTAGAGCTGGTAAGAGACTATAAAATACGAGAGGCTTCCCGCGACTTCGTTCATAATTATCCTTTATGTTGGAAAGGTTACGCGATATCCGTAAATAATATATCGTATCTGTTATTCTGATGTAAAATCTAAAAAACTATAAAGTTTCATAAAAATCTGTTCAGTGGGTTATTGCGTGAAAAACAAACACATACATATCCGTCACGCCTCTCTCCCATTGGGGTAGGCAGAGACCACTTCCTTCTACTTGCTACGATCCAAACACACCTCTTTCGCTTCATCCACACTCATCAGTCGCCTCATACATGCCCGAAAAACAAAAAAAACAAAAACAAATTGCACGGAAAAAAAATTAAATTACCTAAATTTTTAACAAAATTATGGCAGAAGAAAATAGAGTCCTTTGCCTATCATTGAAACTTAAAAAATATGAATTTAAATAAGAATGTGATTGTGGAAGGAAGTGGTCTCTGCCTACCCCAATGGCAGAGAGGCGGGACGGATATGTATGTATGTATATATGTATGTATGTGACAGTAACTCATTGTAAAGCTACAAGGCCTTTCGTTTTGAACCTCGATTTGCATAAAACATCCCATACCGGAGCGAGAGGGCCACATCTCGTATTCCATTAATGTTTCCCACTTCAAAGCTCGAGCCTAGTTAATTAAAATGGAACGCTCTAGGCTTGACAAGCCCACGCCCACTATTGGGGACCTTTGGGGAACCTTTGATATTTATTCAATTAGGTTTTTGATTATTCTCTGCCTTCAGATTTCACTTCTCTCTCTGCAGAGTTTAAAAAAGGATTTTCTGTTGTTCATTAATTTGGGCCCAAGTCTGCTAATTTAAAATAGCCTCAGTTGTGGGCAGAATGTCAATGACAAGTTTTGTCACATTTGGTATTCTGCAGAACAATGGCTTACACCTTTGAGTATGCATTTGGGTGATATACGTGTATAATATATAAGAAGGTGCCATTTCGTCTGGATCTGCGTGCCTGGTCTGGCGCAAAATGGCTACCTTTTTGTATGGTATTTCTTATCGTTTGACAGGTCATCTACCAAGAAAACTATGAAAAACTTGCGCCAACCTTGGCACGCTGTCATAAACTCGTTTGTATATGAAAAAAAAAAAAATGTGGCACCTCCTTATATATTCTATACTTACTCAAAGAATGTCTTACACCGATTTCGATCAAATGTGTCAAAAATGACATTGACACTCTGCCAAAAAACAACTAGAATATTGTAAATTAGTAGACTTGGGCCCTTGGATGGAGAGCAAGGAAGTCTTTGCCGAACAGTGGCAGGTACGTGACGGGCTGGCTGTATTTGTAGAACTGCGAAGATATTTGTGTATTCGGTTTTAATGCTACGTGCCTGGGAGTGACATAATTATAGTTCAATTTGCTATAACGAACGTCCAAGACTGTACGTGTGCAATTTCCTTGCAATTGCATTGGGATTCATTTTGACACTGATTTAGTATCGTTAGCTATAAAATGACAGCGTTTTCGTGTGGCAGTATGATTTAACCAATGTGGAAGGAATATAAGGAGTGGCCCCATTTTTTTTTCATATACAAATAAGTTTATGACACCGTGCCAAGATTTCTCATAGTTTGCTTGTTAGATGACCTGTCAAACGATAAGTAGAACCATACAAAAAGGTAGCCATTTTGCGCCAGACCAGACACGCAGATCCAGACGGTATGGCAACTCCTTATATATTTTATACTCAAATTATTTAACCACCTCTGACACTTGCAAAATTGACTTTATTCTGTAGATGACTGAAACTATTTTTGAAACTATGAAGAATTGAAATTTAATTTAATACTACAGCTATGTAGGTTGGTACCTATATTATTTACTTATTTAGCTATTCTGAAACTGAATCCTTATCAAAATAAATCAAACCTGAAATTAAAATAATAAAGCTTTACTTTTGTGAACAAAAACAAAAAAGATTTTATTCAAACAGTTTTTAAAAAGAAAAACAAAATATTTTTCACCCAAATGCAGCCTTATCGGCTTTAAATAAAGAGAAAATATTAAAAAGTAAGCTTTTAAAACTAGGCTGAATAAATTCGTTCCCGCGAATGAATGAATGAAACGAATGAAACAATTTAATTTCGCGCGCTCGTCAACCAATACTGAATGTTTGCATTTTACGGCTGAATGTAAAAAGAACCATTGCCTTTTTTAGGGTTTTATTAGCTTGTGGTTTCTTTTGGCAAATGTAAGGGTTTCGAGGTGTAAACATCTCGATTTATTACTTTATTTTATTGATTTGGAAGATTATTTTCTTACACCCCAAGTCTGACTTGGCAGATTGATCTTAAAATTTTTAATACCAAGTCGCTTTGGTGTTGTTGTAAAAATCAAGACAAAAAACAGATTGAAAATTCTTTACCTAGATTTAGAGCGTGGTCCATGGATGAGACAAACTAGAAGCAACATATTATTTCAGGTTTAATCTTTAATGGGCATGATGACTAAAAACTTTTTTTTTGTCAATCACATAGATTATTTTAAAATATTCGACACGTATTTTTTCTTTTTTCTCTTAAACTAAAAATGATAAAGATACACTGGGATAAAGTTGTTCGTGACGTCACGCCTCAGTACGATTTTAACCCAGGAGTGACGTCAATACCCCCACTCCGTAACTTTGATGCTCTGTATCTTTGTATTTATTTATGTATTTGATCAGGTAAATAATGTGTTTCAAATATTTTTTATTAGCCTAAAAGACGGACTAATTATTTTTTGAATGTAGTTATCATCCCCATTGACGAGACTTGCAACAAAATAGGCCTTTAAAATGCATGACAAAATATTCGATTGCTTGGTTATTTTAATGTATGTTATGTAACGTTGTAGCCTAAAATTCAATTCGAATATGTATAGAATAGTATGTAAACTAAAAGCACTTTACTCCTGATCCACAGATAGTGCTGTTCTCTAATCCCGGTTTAAACATAGGATTCCCGGATTTGATACAAATAGAAGCTCTTTCAGTTGTTCAATTTAGTTATAGTCACGTAGGTATATTGATTTATTCATAGGATTTTTTAAATGGCTACTACCTACCATTGTTGATTCTGCTAATATCAAGTAAAGTAGAACTTAATTCATATGTTTATGGTGATGGTTTTATAAATAAAAAAAAGAAACAGGTGTTTTATAAAAAGAAATATACTTTACATTTATGTATACTAACGGCCGAATACTGAAACGTCTCTCAAAATTGAGCAGTGCTTAAATATGAAAATGTCACTTTCAAA
This sequence comes from Anarsia innoxiella, assembly GCA_947563765.1. Taxonomy (NCBI): domain Eukaryota; kingdom Metazoa; phylum Arthropoda; class Insecta; order Lepidoptera; family Gelechiidae; genus Anarsia; species Anarsia innoxiella. Next base: position 1,653,164 of record OX387393.1, read on the forward strand.
CGTCTAATCTAACGGCATAAAAATGTCATATATATGAAAATGTCACTTTCAAACGTCTAATCTAACGGCATAAAAATGTCATTTTCATATTTAAGCACTGCTCAATTTTGAGAGACGTTTCAGTATTCGGCCGTTAGTGCCCTTCAATAATACATTTTTGATATATCATATCAAAATCTATTTTTATCTGTATCTATCACTTTTGACACCTATGCGTCAGACAACGTGAATATAATCTTCGATAAGTTAATTTTTTTAAGATAAGTTACTTTAATATTCGGAGACAAAAAAAGTTACACCCGCCATTCTGATGGACACAAAGTACTGCCGCACTTTATTTGTCAATTTTTGTAGATATAATTCAACAGGAATTAACAGTCAGCCTTTCAAAAAAGTCTCAATAAAATCCGAATAAATACTCAAGTTAATGAAACCCACATCCCGCGAACGACAAAAGAGAACAAGACATCAAATAAATCTTTATCCCCCGTTGTTCCGGGAAACAATACAATAGAAAAAGTGATAAATACATTTAATTTCGTTGGAGTTACCGATAAACGACACAAAAGGACCGCGAGCAAATACGAGAATTCATGAATAAAACCCGGTCCGTTTCCCGTGTCGATGATTGATGACTGTCCCGTTTTGTAGTGAAACCGGGAAATCCGGGACGATTAACATCCCTAGTGGCCAATTTGCGAAAGAAGGAAAATCTAAGTATTCTAAGAACGCGGGTTTTATCTTAATGAAAATTCTTAAGCTTTGCAAAATGTTTGAAGAAATCTGACCAGAGGTATGTTCTTACTTTATTATACGAGGCATCGTAACGCTACTCCCTTTGCCTTTGTGAGAATGCAGCCTTTAAAAAAACTAATAAAGTTAAGTGAAATGAGTTGCTTTAGATATAGTATAACCTCTACACTAACTTGATATTTTGATAGTTTTTCATTTTGGAAGAAGTAATTATCAGAATTACCCGATATACATAAATACCTACCTGCATCTTACTTAGTAAAAAAAACCGGCTAAGTGCGACTCGGACTCGCGCAGGAAGGGTTCCGTATCATTCACTGTTTATTTCGAGCGAAACAGGCAAAAAAATCACCCCTTTCATTATTATGATTATTTGGTATTTTAGTACTTGATGTTATAGCAACAACAGTAATACATCATCTGTGAAAATTTCAACGCCCTACCTATAACGGTTCGTGAGATGCAGCCTGGCGACAGACGCACGGACAAACGGACAGCCAAGTCTCAGTAATAGGGTCCCGTGTTCATCCTTTGGGTACGGAACCCTAAAAAAATGCAATATAGTAACCCAGACGACAAACGTTATAAACCCGAAATAAAACCAGAAGTTCAGTGACACAATCTAGCGAGCGAGTAGCAATTAATCATAATGATCACGTTGAATTTCTCTTGAATTTCCTCGTTAATTACCCAAATAATTACGAATCAAGTTAATTAATGTTGTTGATTTTGACCTGAGGACACAACGAATCAAAACGGATTTGCTTCTTTTTATGTTGTTTATTCACCAACATTTGTTTGCTTTCTCACGTACTTACTTAATTAGATAGGTAGGTATCTGAGTAGACAAGTTTTTAAAGCTTCTTGGATAACCATAACCTCTCATAATTCACCTCTCACATCCCACTGACCCATTATAAACCCAGACACAATAGTTTTTCTATTGTTCTTTTTTCTGGGATGTGAAAGATTAAGGCAGCTTAGGTATGTATAATGAAGTTTTTAGGGCTCCACCCCAACCTCCCTCCCTCTATCTTTTTGAGGCGCTTTCAACGCCTTATTTATATTTCTACAGTTCATTTAAAATACTATAAGAGCTGGCCTGGCCCTACGATTTGACGTTTGATATGAAAAACATCAAGCATTGGACGTCAAACTACGGCAGCCCAATAATGTCTCTTAAGACATTATTGCCGTAATTTGACGTCCAGCCTGCTTGATCTTTTTCATATCTTATTGGACATTCTTTTCCGTGGCACGGAAACGGCACGGAAAAGGTAGCGAGATGAACTGGACACCTTCACGAACCACTGCGCAAAGGAGGCTCAGGATAGAGAGTCATGGAGAAGGACGAAAGAGGCCTTTGCCCAGCAGTGGGACAACAACGGTTAGATAAGATAAGATTGGACAGTCTTATAATTTAGAGTTAGTTTTATAAGCAATCATCCTGCTACCGTAATGCAGCCGTTTTTTCCACAGATTGCAAAACGATAGTCGATTCAATAAATAGTATTGATACAAAAGGGAAACTGCGCGGGAAATAAAAGTTTAGAGCGCGACGCAATTTATAAACCGGTTTGGTTGGACTGCAACTCTTTTGTACCGGTTTTAAACGTGTCGACGCGGCCCGGATATAAAATGTGAGGTTGTGATTGCACGTTGTAGCAGAAAAACTTACTGAAGATTTTAAAGAATTAAAAAAAAATTTTTTACTACCATTGTGTATTCTGCCTATAATTATAGGATGTTTATTACAAACATGTTATACACTTAAGAGGATTATAAGCCGATCGTGCGCCGCGCTAATCTCCATACATTTGTCACAAAAATATTGTTTCGAGCCATTACGGATAGATTTAGGGGTTGGGAAACGTTATGACCCAAAACAATATTTTTGTCACAAATGTATGGAGATTCGTGCGGCGCAAGATTGGCTCACAATCCTCTTAAATAGGTACACAGACTCAAGACGTCACTTACATTTTTATAATAGAGAACTCAGTGCATGCGTATATGCGGTGACTGATGAATAGCGAAAGAAATGTGTTTGAATCGTAGCAAGTAGAGCGAAGTGTTCTTTGCCTACCCCGGAGGGAGGCGTGATAGATATGTATGTAAACTCAGAGGTCAAATAGACAGAGACAGCCAGTCCCATTTATCACCTTTTGTCCCAAATACACGCTAAAACCTATCTTTAACCAGAGATCCAACTAACGACACATCTCGTCATTGAAATGAGTATTTTCGTCAGCAATAAAAACCACTTAAGTGTTTATAGTCCATCTGTAGCGCTATAAAACGGTTATCTCGACTTGAGGCGCCGGGAAATCATAAACACGGCAATATAGTAAATATTAGATTGGCAATAATTTCATTTCTGATGTGAGATTTGATGTTTCTGATGGTGAGTGATGAATGAATTGATGAATTGCTCAAAAGTAAATATAAATTGTGTTAGAACCATGATTTTTTTTTACTTTTCATTTGTCCTATCGATTTATTTAAAAGAGAAGATACATTTCATATGAAAAAGCCGTCGCTGGCCACCGGTGGCTGTGGTCGGTGGCTCGTTTGCGCTGAGCCTTAGCTATTCATTCAGTATTCTTTTAGCTAAGATTCATTTTAGCCAGCTGAAGCTTCAAAATGCAAAACAACCCTAATTTTCACAACCAAGTCATCAAAAATCTCCCTAAAGCAATGTAAACGGTAATTTTCCCAAAATGTCACAATACCGGAATTGTCCTTAGACAGTTTTACTTTTATTCCCTTTCCATGTTTGTTTCGTGCCCCGATGTTATCAGTGGAGGTCCCTACGGGCGCCAGGTCGAAATATTGGCCCTGATTTATAGAGTTTGCAGATATCATCGAAGTGAAATAATGTCGAGCAAATAACTTCGTGGTCCGGAGTCACTGGTGGAACTGGGTCAAGTTAAGACGGGTCCACGCAGAGCAAGCAGCGTCGCGCGGCAACTGTTTGGCCAATTAAAAGAGGCCCCTAAGTACTACCCAACTCAATAGGATGGCGAGGTCTTTCCTGAGTGGCTAAACATCTGCCGCGCGAGGCTGCTCGCTCTGTTTGGATCCACCTTTATATAATTCTGGACCCCCGCGACGTCGTACGCGTTTATCGATGTATCTTGGAAAAAAATAATGATATCTCAAAATAAGATAGCCTTTGTGTTATTATTTATTTAACAGTTTATTGTAAGATGATAGTACATAGAGACAGAAAAAAGAAGTTATACAAAAGGTACAGCATATTTCTAAAAGAAATTTCTTTCTGTAGACCCCACACTGTTATTGTGATATAAGCTACAATACTGCTAAACATCAAAATGTATTCAGTAGTTTTAGCGTGAAAAGGTAAAACATCCATCCATCGGAACAAACATTGACATTTATAATATACTAGCTGTCCCGGCGAACTTCGTCCAGCCTTAGAATGAACTTTATTGTGTAGGAATAAAGTTCAAATTTAGTCTATATTTTAGAAAACATTTGTATGGGAAAAAGAAAAGGTCTGTTTTAGGGCTTTCCCGGCAATTATTCGAATTTTTCTCACCGTAAGAACCATCCTTGGACTTCAATGAACATTTAAAAAAAAGAATTAGCGAAATCGGTCCAGCCGTTCAGGCGTGATGCCGTGACAACGGAAAACGGGTTTCATTTTTATATATAATATATTATTAGTAAGCTAGTCCTGTCTAAGCTCCCCTGTGACTACGTACGTATTTATCGTCAGTAGTATATATATGGGGGTTCTAGCTCACTTTTGTGGTGGAGGAAGTGACGTAACTGGTGGAGGATGTGTAAGTACCTAGAGTGACGCAAGTAGCTGGAGTGACGTGGTCGGGGGCGCGGATGTGACGCCTTATCGGTCGCCCGCGCTACCGTGGGCTTCAGTTTTTGTGGTTGAGAACGTTGTGGTTTACGATATGAAAAATTTCTCACGCACATGTTCTATTACCTACATATTATAAAGGAATTGTATAAATACTTTGTGAATAATTTAAAAGCATGATAGTCGTGAATGCGCTCTAATAGCGAGCAAACAGAAATGTTCGTTTGTGAAGATTGTGATACGGTATTTAATAATTTAGATAGTCTGAAACATCACCAAACTTGTTGTGAGAAGAAAGAAAAAAACTGTAGTAAATTAAAGTATGCTTGCAGTTATTGTGATAAGTTATTTTCAAGGAAGGATGCGGTCAAACGTCACGTACGAACCTCTTGTATAAGAAACGAGGGGAGTAAAAAAAGTAAACATAAACGTTTTGATCAATGTGTCACGTGTCAATACGTGTCATCTGTATTTTTTCTTTATGTAGTAAATAGTACCTATTTGTATTGTATAGCATTGCAGGATTTATAATGTTGAATAAAAAACTAAAAGTAAGTTACGTTATTTCATTTTTATTACTTATCAGTGACTTATATGAGCACGTTCACATTGGGAACAATACGTCTTCTTCTAATGCTGGAACTTCCCTCCTCCTTCCCGACATATTTTGAATTATTGAAAAACACCGTTAGCAGGATTATATTCGATAAAATCATGTTTAAGTATTTACTCCACTACTGTAATCTAGAACTATCAAATCTACACTGAGATTCTCAATAAATTCAACGTAAAACGAAATCTCACACACATCTGCTGAATCACTCTTTTCATACACGTGCAGGATGCACCCACTCAATTCCTTTATCGATTACAACAATGTAACTTCATTGTAAAGCTCTAACCACAGCACCACTGCTATTACTGATAAGAATTTGGTTCACATGCACATTCATCGGTAGGTAGGTATTATTTCGACTCGATCAAACAGAAAAAATAAATCTTTTTCTTCAATGTAAAACAGTTGTTGTTAACACGTCGAAGGACATTTTATTTAGCTCCTTATCTTATAGTAGGTACATTTGATGAGGTGATAGATTATATTATATATGGTGAACACTATACCATATTCATCACAAACGTACATTTTATAAGCATAAAAAATATTAACATCTACCTAAACGGTAGCGCAGGCGACCGATACGGCACCACATCCGCGCCCCCGACCACGTCACTCCAGCTACTTGCGTCACTCTAGGTACTTACACATCCTCCACCAGTTACGTCACTTCCTCCACCACAAAAGTGAGCTAGAACCCCCATATATATACTACTATCGTCATATCTTCGAAAAAATACAAAATATCTACAAATAATATAGCGTATGTGTTACTCTGATGTGTAATATTAAGTTACGGTTGTTATGGAGTGGCCAATTTTATTTAGGCGCTGTCTACATGAGCTAGAGAATCGCGGTGATATTATCGTCGTATTTCTAAACGTAGCATGCATCGTAGCGATTCTCTCGCTCGTGGAGACATCACCTAGAGATTTGTATTTAGATTCTATCGTAAAAAATTGTTAGTTGTAATGAGTGTAATAACTTTTAATAAAAATATTTGAATCATTATTTAAATCTAATAAGAAAGTAACCAATATACTTAGTCAGAAAACGTCTTATATTCTTTCATATTACGAGTAAGTTTTAATAATTATTATTCTTCGAAAACATTTTAGTCTTGTGTTAAGCAATGATCGATTTATTTCATGATATTAAACAGCTTCAACAAGCGTGGTGTGGAATATCAATAGCAACCTAATCTAAATTCTATTGGTGTCCATTTTAGAATAACATTACTGAAAGGTTTATGACGAAAATATTGTTCTAACACTGTTTTAGTAAAGCGTAAAACTTATTTTATATTGTCGAAACAGAGCTGGTAAATAAATATTTATTAACGGCTGCGTAGGTGAATCTTTTATTATGTTATTACTATTCTTACTATGTTCTGTACTGTACCCTATGCAATGCAAATAAACTCATTCAATCACTCATTCATTCATTCATTCAACAGAATTTTATATGGAAAGTATATAAAGTAAGTATCTATACAATATTAATACCTAAATAATAATATAATAAATAGTGCTTTTACGCGGCTGTAGTTTCTCGTGTTGGTACCTAAACGAACCAAAGAATTGGGAAAGGCTTTTAATAATGGAGTAAAAATAAGACTTAGTACCTACCCGTTTCATCATCTACAGATAAAATATATCCGACAGATATTTTATACCTGTCTCTATCTAAAACGTCATGTTTTATGAAATGGACATAGGTTTATTAGTCAATAAAATTTTATCTGTATGACGACGAGTCGTCAGAAGGAGTGTTTATGAAGAGTGATGCTCGTCCATAACAAGGAGTTTCGTTAAAATAAGACAGTGGGCGTGTACTGAACAAACTAGCAATATTGCTTCGTTTCCAATCACGTTACAAAATAACAAAATGTACGTGATGTCTTCCGATGTCTCTTCTTGACCGATATCCAATCAATAATCAAACAGAATCAATCAAACATGACAGCATCTCAAATATGAAAGCGCCAAACTGAAAACCAGTCAGAAACAAGCCAGTTCTTGCATTTTAGCAGTAAATAGTTTGCAAATTGTTTCAAAATAGCCTTCATGAACGTAATCTCCGGCATGTAGATGGTGAATCGGCCACTTAGGTTTACTGTCCACGAGGCATCATTTGTGCCTCGCATGCAACCTACAAATGACGCCTAGGCGTATTTTGCGTATTTGATTCGTCCACGCTGCGTCAATTGCGTCTTGTAAATAGACTTCGCGTTGTGCGACGCGTTGCAGCCGTATGCGTCAGGTCCAAGTTATGGTAGCTACATCTTGATAATAGGTAACAGCTAACTTAAATCTGTTCTTTCAAAAGTAGAAAGCAAGTAAACAAACTTGAACATTCAACTACAAATATTAAGAGAATAAACTATTTATATCAAAACAAAATGCACCTGACAAGACAACTTAAAAACGTAAACAAGTGCACACTAAATTATCCAGAGGTTACTTTACAAGCCTTCATAAAGTCTGTTTAAACAGCCACTTTAAAAGTTTAAATAAACGTCTCGCAAACAAGAATTTTCAATTTAAAATCTACGGCAACTTTAGTCCGTTTCTCCTTTACGTCCCCTTCAGATAAGAGGGGGGGGGGGGTTATCGATCGGGATACTTAATAGCTCTTTCGCTGTCATATTTTACTTAAAAGTTTGAAGTGTTGTCAATTGATGGCTGTTAAGACAAAAGGGTTTAGACAGCTTGGGTTTCTGAGCTTTCGGTACTTAATTATTTTTTTGTGTAGACTACTGGGGCTAAAGAAAAGTAATAAGAAAATATTGTTGAGGACAGGAATTTATTTAAAAAAATAAATTGTAGTAGAGGAAAAGTGATAGAGCACTTGATACAACATGACAACTTTGTAAAGAAGATCAATAGCTGGGTTCACACAGACCGAGCAGCCTCGCCCGAAGCCCGCCGCGCGCTGCAGCTCGTTCTGTGAGGCCGTGCGTGCCTCGGGTGTGCGTGCTCGGCCAAGTCTAGCGTTGTCGGTTTTTTGATTTGCTCAAAGGTGCCTCGCCGGCACGTCCACACAGATCCAGCTTCTTCGCGCGGCAGATGCCTCGCGCGGCGGGCCTCTGGCGTTGCTGCTGTGTGGACCCGCCTACTGAAGGAAAGGTAGAAGGAAAACATTATTTTTAATATTGATAAAATTTGAACCGCTGTGAGGTTGAAACGCACGTATACATAATCTCTAGACTTATTTTTTGCATAAACCTCCTTTTCTTTATCCACCACATAAACAATAACTTATTTGAAGCTAAGCTATGTAAATTAAGTCGATATTAAAACGACCGTCAGCCACGTAGGTACAACTCACAAGAGTTTACTTGGAACTAGACTAGAACTAACTCCAATACTTCTGAGATCCATAGTTAACTCATGCCAGCGTATATAACACACAAGAGTTTACTTGAAACTAGACTAGTACTACCGCTGATACTTCTCAGGTCCGTAGTTAACTCAGGCCAGTGTACATCTTTTAAGCACGTCATCTCACAAAGGCAGGACGGAGACATTTTCCTAATAATTTAACAGGAAAGAAGGTTTCTTTGTCGTAAAGGTATTTTTATGAAACTTTGCCTCACTAAATACCTACTCGGTTATTTTGTTAGCATGTTACAATAGAATCACGTAAAACTGAGCAAGAAATCTGCACAAAATTTGGTTAAAGAAGATAATATTTATGCAAAACTGTCTCCATTTTGGTTTTTCTTATTTCGTGCTATAATTTAATTAAAAACATTCATTGATAATAAGGACAACGCAAATTGCGCTTTCTTTGTGTTTGGAAATGCACTAATAGCGCACTAATGCACTAATATTTGCAATTTCTTATCGAATGTCAAACCGCAGAATCGCCAAAATCACTAATGCTTCTACAAACGTCAATATTTGTGCCGATGTGAGGATATTTGTTACTTTTTCACGCAAAAACAGTGAGAGATTTAATAAAACTTTTCAATATTGTAGCTTGCACATCAGAATAACAAATAAGCTATATTTTTTTAAGATATTGTTTGTTTTGTTGATAGTTTTCCAAGATAACGACAAAAAGCGTTCTCCCAAAATTTCCTTATACTCCTTTTCTCTTTCGTTAATCTCCTTTCGCTCATTCTTTTCGTAGCATTAAGTATATTTGTTCTTTTCGAGACACACCTCGTGTAGGAGCATCTTAACCTGATTCTTTTGTAGGTACTATATGTAGGCCAAGTTTAAAGTATCTAGTTTACTTTAACAACTGCTTTGTTGATGTAATTGCGAGGAGACAAAGTGTTTTGAGTTAGATGGTGAGAACTGGGTCTTATTACAATGGGTTTGGTTTGATTTTATGATGAATATGAGGTCTGTACCCACAGAAGTACCTCGCAAGTTATATTAAACGCCCTTTCTGTTGACTCGCCGTCATATATATAAAGTTAAGTACATAACATACAGACCCATCAGTGGGTCAATTTCCTTTAATTTTAAATAATTGCCAAAATCGGGTAATTTGGAATAAAGGAAAACCCAACTTTTGATATCAATGTCTATTAACGTTGTAATTTGTTAAATCATGACACTGATTTATATTTAGCCAGATTATGCAGGAGTGAAATATGTAGGTACATGCGTTATGGTGTCTGTCTACACACCAAAGCCGCCGGCCTTGCCCAGCGGCATACCCGCCTAAACACGCCGGTGGCTTGTCGTCATACGAATGGCAGCTGTCAAAAGACGTCGGCCTGTTATGCCGCTAGGCCGGCGGCTTTGGTGTGGTATAGACACTATTAAGTACTGTGTGGTTTCAAACATAGTTCCCATATCATCTCGTACCGTCAAAGAGAATTGAATCAACACTAAAGGACGGCAACGGCCACTGGGGATGTGTCACCGTACCTTGATCACCAATCTGTCAACTGCATTGATTATGGTAATTTTGCGAGAGAGCATGTCTAGAACTCTAGGCTCCTGGGAGCTCCCATGGGTTAACAAACTTAGCAAAATATTAGTGACAGAAGTTAAGGCACTTATGGTTATTAAAATAAGGATAACAATAAGCGCTAAAACACACGGTGAAACGCAAATGCAACGAAACGTTTCAAACTAGTTGCGTCGTGTGTGGTTTTCTATTGAAGTCTATAACAGAAACTGCGATGCAACTCAAAAGTAACTAGCAGTTTCAGTTGCGTTGCATTTGCGTTTCACCGTGTGTTCTGGGTCTTAATAATAAAAATCTCTATGCTAAATTTATGAGTATAACTTCTATCGCGGGAATTGTAACTTGATTGACAATCCGAACTCACCATTCGAAATTTTGAAATTCAAAATTCGCTTTTTAAATAAACATTTGTTAACGTCATAATTCTCATACGACCAGCATTTGTTTTTCTTGTGTTATTTAGTGGTTATTATACTTGAGTGGTTTTAAACACTCGATTTTGAACGAAAGAAACTGCCGTACGATTTGTAATAAGCGAAAACGAACCCACTTATAAAACATCGATCGAAATAAGAAATCGAAGCATCCAATAAAATATCATCGACAAAAATAAAACAAAAATTATAATAAATTCACAAAATTAAACACGTTTTCATTACTAAACAGTAAAATATTATGAATACAAACATGCCGCAATATATTCTGTTAGTGCTCCAAGAATTCTCTTATAAAACGTCAAATGCACCGAGACGTTGAAGATAAACAAAACATAAGAGTTGCATTGTGCAACAGATGCATTATTCATGCGTGCCGCTGTTAGATACAGACAATGGCGGGAAAACGCGGTGGTTTGGGATATTTATTTATTTAACAGTTTATTGTAAGATGATAGTACATAGAGACAGAAAAAAAAGAGAAGTTATACAAAAGGTACAGCATATTTCTAAAAGAAATTTCTTCTTTTTTTTCTTTCTTTTTCTTTATTTTTTCTTTTAATTTTTTTATGATATTTGTCGTTTAACATAGAACCCTGTGCCGTTTTATTGCCGCTCATTTCTTACAAGTACAAGAAAAGCCAAGCCAGGAGTACCATAAACCGACGGGCATGTATGAGGCGATTGATGAATGTAGATCAAGCGAAAGAAGTTTGTTTGGATCGTAGCAAGTGGAGGGAAGTGGTCTACGCCTACCCCGATGGGAAAGAGGCGTGACAGATATGTCTGTTACTTGTCGAGTTCCTCATAAGTGCGATTTATTTACTTTATCAATATTAATTGTGACTTATTTTATTCTGCTGATGAATCTCAAATATTATTGATTGATGGCACCGGCGTATGAAGCCGTGACGCTCAAGAGTTTGAATAGTGGAATACTGTTAAATATTGCTAGCTGTAGTATTTTCCAAGAAATTAAAATATTAAAAATAAATCACCAGCTTAATAAAACTACAAATTCTAGCCAGAACCGCAACACAGTCCGTTTAAATTCCTAGATGAAGCCGCCTCGAATATTTCCGCGGGTTCTCGTGAACGCGGAGGTATCTGAATGACAAATGGATGACTTGTACATCTCGTGCTTACATCTCTGTAAGGAACGATTTACGCTAAACGAGAATTCATTTCGACAAGAGAGAAAAGTAGAGGAAACAAAAGAAGGTGGATGTAAAAAGTTTTTATTAGAAGATGATAAAAAAGTTAAAGAGACAAAAGAAGAACAACAGAAGTAAGTAGTTTTTATTTAAAGAGAAAAAGAATTTCAATGTCAAAAGAGATTTATTTAAAATTGGATTTATTTAAAACATAGATTACACTTTTTTAACGGCAGCGCCTATTAGTGCAACTTTTTTACCTATTCGTTTAGTAAAATACTACAGTTTTTATTTTCTTAGTTACATTTTAATAATAGAGGTTTTGCACTACATCCGATCGAAATCCGATCCGAGACGTACCTATAAGTATATTATAGATCCAAGAACTATTTCTATGGTAATTTTATGGGATCGCATGTCAATACAGTAGTGCATAACCGTTCTAAGTCATTCCTCTTTCACACTTGTCATGGATTTTTCACGAATTTTTATTTCGAGCTACAGTATCAGAACATATAATTTTGTATGAAGATATTCACACTTGTTGGGTAAAGGAACTTGTGAACCGAGCCTCAGTATCAGAACATATAATTTTGTATGAAGATATTCACACTTATCGCGTGACGGAACTTTACAAACTTGTGATCAGATAAAAACTGTATCCAACCGACAACAAGCGGTGTAAACATTCTAAAACTACGTTCCAAAAACTAATTAACCACAGAATACACTCGACAGACTCAAATCCCGAAGCTTAATTCCAATTTAAAGTAGCTCTTTAAAGAGCCTCCTAAAGTGATATGTCAAAGGCCATGTACCCATACCACAAGTAATATTAGCAATAACTATAGTGTAGTAACTCAAGCTTTAAAGTACGGGACCAAGTTTGAAATCATTCAAACATTTTCGAAACCGCGGGTGTATAACACCATGTGCTTTTTCCTTAAATCCTTGGGGTACAGTTTATCTAATGCGAGGTACAATTTAGTTCTACTTAGGTACTATTTTATAAGATATGTTACTTTAATATTCGGAGACAAAAAAAAATACACCCGCCATTCTGATGGACACAAAATAACAGTGAACTTGGTGCCATAGTAAAGTTGTTTGTTATCACGAGTGCACGCATATCTTTTTCTATCGTTCACTAATTAATAGTCACACTGTATATTTTTTTAAATATAGAACACATCTGCCACGCCTCTTTCCTATCGGGGTAGGAAGGAAGTGACCGTTTCCTTCCACTTGTTTCTTTCACTTCTTTCGCTTCATTCACATTTGAACGCTAACGAAATCTCAAAGTTAAAATTGTTTAAACTTTCTCGTTTCCATTTGTTCACGGATTACAAAATCAACCTATAGTAGTCCTACTCGACCCAGACAAAACCGCAAGTAAGGATGACAAGCGTGTGTCGGCCTTCAAAGCCTCTTTATTTAAACTGCTAATCATGACCCTACTTTATTATAAACTTTAAGTTGGATGTTTTTAGCGGCAAAAGAAGGCCAACTTTGTGGTCACGATGTTTGTGGTTCCATTTTTGATAATTTTTATGATGGTAAGAAGTTTGTTTCGGAAAAAATATAATCGTTATTAAATTAATGTGAAAGTTAAATCTTATTAGTCTTTTCACAGGTTCCGGTTATAGAAATCATACATACATACATATCTTTATGCCTTTCTCCCATCAGGGTAGGCAGAGACCACTTCCTTCCACTTGCTACGATCCAAACATACCTCTTTCGCTTCATCTACACTCATTAAGGCTTAAACATAAATTCACGACACGACGCGCCACGACGCGACGCGACACGACGTCGTACGACGTCGCATTGTGAAAATCCACATTGCCTCATACATGCCCGTCGGTTTAGTGTTATGGAAATCAGTATGTGTGAAAGCTAATTTAATTTATGATATTGTAGAGTCACATTTTCGTTTAATTCATTACTAAAAAAACAACAATAAAACATCCTACTGTTAAATAAATTCAAACTAAAAAAATATTTCTTATAAAACCATTCACGATTTTATATAAAAAAACACCATTAGTTTGAAATTGGGTTTTCCTAACAAAGATCAAGCCGGGAAAAGGGTCTCTTTTTGTGCAAAAAATACATTTACATAATACAGTTTCGTCCTATTCAAAGATTGAGACAGATTGATAGACGAGCGGATCTTTCTTAAGCTTTTTTATACTAAAAATAATCGAATATACAGTAACCAGAGCCGTAGCAATAGTACTCCTAAAACTGCATCACTTTTTCCTACGAACAAAGGTTTAAATATAGTTTTTTTGTCACTTTTTATACAAAAAATCTTACTTAGTATATTGGATGAGTTTTAAAAATCATAAAACTTGAATAATTTAGTAAAAATATCTAAGTAAGACGTGATAAACGAAAAAAGCGCGTAACAAAAATGATCACAGCTCTGCTACGTAATGACCTTTTTGAATTATGCGATTTGAGGTTTATAAAAAAAAACGAAATAATTGCAGATTTCAAAGTGCCGCCGCTATTTTCCAAATCATGAAGGACCATAGACAAAAGGAGCAAACATACATATCTATTACGCTTCATTCTCATATTCGTAGGTAGAGAGTAGAGACCACTTCCTTCCTGCTACGATACAAACACATTTCTTTCGCCTCTTTCACACCTTTTTCATATTTTAACCTATCCGAATCACTTCACACGTTAAGTATATACCAGTCTTCCGCCACCAAACATCATGTAAATCATCAAAAAAGGCTTGTCATCCGCTTTTATTATAACAACGAGCTATAAGAACCGCTAGATAGCAACCTATCTACCCCCAAAGAGACATCCAACGCAATTTATAATCTAAGTAATACACAAAATTTCAATCACGGTTGCGCATCGCCGAAATATCGTCATAAAAAACCTTTCTTACATTGTAACTTTTCAATATGTACTGTCAACAATGGGGGGTGCTCTTTGCGCGCTGGATAAGGGGTGAAATGTTCCGGCGACCTTATCTGTTTTCAGAGGTTCGCTTTTAAGGGCCGACGCACACTTAACCGAGCGGAGCGCAGAGCATTTTTGATTGTCATTTGTTATCGACATTGTTCTTATTAGAATAAAATTCAAAATCTGTTAACACAACATTCGCTTGTAATCACTTTGATGCTCCGATGATGCTCATTTGTTGTGTCAACTGATTTTGAATCTTATTCTAATGAGAACAATGTTTATAATAAAATGACAATCAAAAATGCTCTGTGCTGCGCTCCGTCAGTTGTGCGCCGGCCCTAAGGGTGATATCTCGTAGGAATCTGAGTTAGGGTGTGACGAAAAGGAAGTTTGTTCTGTAGCAAGTTTTGTCAATACGCTGATAGCGTCGTGGTATATTTTAATGTGCAGTTTAGAATTTGTTTGCGTTAATGTGTTTGTTTGAAATTATCTTATTATAGGATTTGGAACGCTTGGCTTCTTTGACCCATTTGTAAAGAAACAAACAGAGGTAGATTATTTATTGTTAAGTTCATATGAAATTAAATGACGAAATTATGTGTTTGTTCATCCATTATGGTATCTACACACCTCGTATGACGTAAAGCCGCTGGCCTAGCCCGGCGGCATGGCGGCGGCTTTGGTGTGTAGACAGCATTATAGAGCCAGGCTTTTGTCGAATATCAAAAAAATATGTATAGTTCAACATTCAACTGTTTTGTCAAGTAGAAAATGGATGTTAAAATTAATGTGGCCAATTTACATACCCGTCACGCCTCTCTTCCATTGGGGTAGGCAGAGGCCACTTCTAAATATACTTCTATCGCTTCATCCACACTCATCAATCGCGTCACACATGCTCGTCGGTTTAGGGTAATCCTGCCTTGGCCTTTCCGTAACAAGTCGCCGATTAAAAAACTACTTATAAAAAATATCTTTATCTTTATCAGCCCATATATGTCCCCACCGAAGGGCACGAGCCTACTCTCATACAGAGAGTGATTAGGCCATAATCCACCACGATGGCCAAGTGCGGGCCAAAATATACTTAAAAATAATTAAAAATATACTTATAAAGATCTAATACAGATTGTATGTAGGTACACTTTTGATAGCTATTCTTCTATTCACAAAGTTATGACTTAAAAATATTCCATCTCTTTTCTTCCATCTATCCAACTACTAGCACTCTCCCCCTCTAACCTCTCCCCAAATCCTTCCACACACATATCCCTTTACCTGTTTATTTATTGACATGTTACGTCTCTGTAGGATTCCGCGAATTTATTTTCTCAGAACTGTTCTGTTTTATGACTACGATAATGTTTCGTAAATAATATTATAGACATGTACGAGGTAAGTAAATAGTATGTCGTCAAAGGTTACAAGAAGAAAAATGGAACTATGCATTGTTTCTATTGTGAACCTACAACGCAACTGAAACTAGAAAGAAACTAGAAAACCACTCACGATGCAACTAGTTTGAAACGTTTCAGATTAGTTGCATCGTGTGTGGTTTTCTAAAGGGGTCTATAGCAGAAACTTAGATGCAACTCAAAAGTAACTAGCAGTTTCAGTTGCATTGCAGTTGCTTTTCATCGTGTGTTCTGGGTCTAAGAGATGTACTTAATCATAAACCTATTTGATCTGATTATCACACTTTTTATTTAACTAAGGCCCGGTTTTTCAAGAGTTGGATAAAATTTAACTGACAGATAAACCAATTTCTATTTCATAAAACATGGGGTTTAGACAGTGACAGGTATGAAATATCTTTAGGAATACATTTTAACTGACATTTGAAAAACCTTGCATTTAGGTATGTTTTTTAATTAAGCAAATAAATTGTTAATAAACTACGAAAAAGAGCGTGAATTGATAGTTTCTCTCAAAAACCTTTCAGTTTTATTATCGTTTCTAAGAAATAATCACATACTTTTCTTTTTCCAATTTAGCTAAAATCGAAGTCATTACATTCACTGACCCTTGAAATTAAGTTTAGAAGTTATAATCCAAAGAAAAAATACGTTTTGATCTAACTTCAAAACGAAAACCTACATCACAAATCTATAACTCAAAACGCGTGCGGTTATCGTTTTCTTTATGTATCCCTAAAGAGTATTAGGGTAAATAAACGTAAACAAATACGTTTTCACCTCGATTACGTCGCGAGTGGGTTAGGTTAGGCTGTGAATGAAAATTGTGATGGAAATAAGTACGTGATTCAATATGTTGGTTTAAGAAGAATTTGCGTTGCTTATTCATGCTTGTAAAGACTCTAGACTAGAGGTATAAAATTTTCCATAAAGAGTGAATTCTTCTTGTTTAAAATTATTGTCAAAAGCCTGTTTGTGAAAACCACCTACTGTGGTCCGCGTTTTTTTAACCGACTCCAATAAAAGGAGGAGGTTTCTCAATTCGACCGTATTTTTTTTTATTCAAACAACACAACTGCAACTAAAGTCGCGCTGCAACGTCTAGTGTGAAATGACACCTAATTTCTATCAAAAAGTTTTAATTATAGATAACTCAAAATGTTTTAATACATCAAAGTCCATACGAAACCAAGCAAGCTTATGACTGCCATTTAAAAACACTACAGGTAGACCAACTTATCTGTGAAATGAACTTCGGCGCTAGTGGTAATACAAAATTGTATTTATACCAATCGCAGCAGTTCTGGAATTTGACATTTCCTTATTAGTAGCCGTAGTTACAATAACGACCGTTTCACAGATAATTTGGTAGCATTGTAACCTTATTTAACAGTTTATTGTAAGATGACAGTACGTAGATACAGAAAAAAAGAGAAGTTAAACAAAAGGTACAGCATATTTCTAAAAGAAATTTCTTCCTGCAGACCCCATAGAGAGAGAAGTGATAGCATAAAGGCAGGATAGTCACTTAACCTACAATAAACAATAAATATATAAATATAAACCTACACATATAATAACACATACATAAATATTATAATTTATATAAATATATATTGTATTCTCTATGATAAGGAAAGATAGTGCTCTTTAAGTTTCCGTTTGAAAATGTGGAGAGAGTGAGAGAGTGAGTGTAACCTTCTATGACACAACAAACGGTGTCCGATAAAACATTGTTTACAAAGCATAAACCCACGACTGATCCAGTTTCAGTTTCGACTAGGGACCTCCACAGCTTGTGGCTTATAGCTTTTGACTCGCGGATTATGGGTTACGGGCCATAACCCGAGATATCACGAAATATTTGTTGGTCAACTTTGACGTTTGACGATCTGTCTATAGATTTGTTGGTTTGGTAAGTAAGTGGGTTTTGGATATTTTTGTTAAAAAAAAGAGATGCTATACATTTATCTGTGTATAACTGGTGATTTTTAAAGATTCATAACCCAATCCAAATCCGCTGATTTTAAATTAGCGCCTGTAGTCAATAGAGTCTGGTGGATAGCACGAGTATTTAATCAAAATGTGCTATACATATTATATATCTCTCGTTTTCGTCTCTGCCTTTAATTCAAATGTGCTATGGACTATAGATAATTGTCACGACACAAGCTGTTTCCAAGCCGATCTGGCTGTGAACTGCATGCAGCATTCACATTATACAACTAAGACGCGTTATCATGCTTCAAAATCACCTAATGCTATCTACACACCAAAGCCGCCGGCATACCACCGGGCTAGGCTGGCGGCTTTACGTCATACGAATGGTAGCTGTCAAAAAGCCGGCGGCTTTGGTGTGTAGATACCATTATAAACAGTTGTAAATAGCCGCTAATATACTAAAACACGACCACACAAACCTCCTAAAAGCAGCAAAATAAAAATTCAACTTGAACACTAATGCTGAACAAAAAAAAAAGTTCAGCGAAACAAAGCTGTCTAAAATGGAATTCTCAAAAAATACCGTTTTGAAAATACTTCTTCCAGCCAAATTAGTCTAGTAAATGATTGGCGGGCGCTTATTCGTTCGTTTTTCATTCGGTCATGTCAATCCCGACAGAGAACGGAAGAGCTAATCAAATCACGGCACGGAATTCGTTCGTTCACTCGAAGCCTCGTTTTATATGACTTGAATTTATGAAACTTGATTATTTTCTGCTAATATAATACTCGAGGTGACGGATTTGCTACCGTTTGAGTTTTGAATAGTTATTTCGGTGTTTAAAAGTGTTATTAACTGGGAAATAAGTAGATAAAATGGCACGATATTTACTAGATAATGGTCTTTCTACACACATTCGGGCCGTGTCCGGGACGTGTCAGGGAAAAATATAATTCCATACATTTTCTATGGATTCGATCACACACGTTGTCATGACGACGTATTTTTTCCCTCCTGACAGGCCACGGTCCGGTCACGTCCCGGACACGGCCCGGATGTGTATAGATAGACCTTAGATAACTGTAATTTCCATACCTGAAACTAGAGTAAACCAATGAACTAGCATCAGTTTCTCACGCACTATACTATACTACGAATATTTAAACGACCACCTTGCATGGAGTGTGGGGCGTGCTGACCAGCTCAACAGGAACAGCTAATAAATGCTAGAATTTGCTTGATGGTCGATGTTGCTAGGTTTTACTGTTGTTTAAATATTTTGTTTGTGTATTGTTTAAGTGTTGTTTGTATTGTTTTGTTATTATTGTTAAATGTTGTTGATTTGTTAAATGTTGTTGATTTGTTAAATGTTGTTAATATTTTTGATACTGCGGCGTTTAATTAAGCTAGTCATCGGGTTCAATAGTGTAACATGTCATGCTCGCTTGTGCCGCTGCAGCGGTGGCGCTGTGTGTCGGGTCTCCTACTTCCCTAAAATATGTGGAAGGGGGTGATGGCTGGCACATGCGTTGAGGCCTGTGTGAAGGTGCTGCTGTGGCGGCTGGTCATGTTATGCTGTCTCAACCTATCTTTACTTTTTAGCTATTTACACCTTGTGGTTTCTTTGAATGCTGCAGGATCAAAATTAATTTTTAGGGACAATAATTATAATATAGAAAATATGTACCTTTATACAGCGGTGTAACTGTTTATAAGAATTGTAAAACTTTATTTGAAAAGAGCAACCTCACAGAGTTTCTTGCTAGGTTCTTCTCTGGGGGAAACTGCACCTTGCGAATCTAGCGCTAGCTTTAAAAAAATTACCTATATAATAATGTAACGGTTTCAAGAGCATTTTTTGTGCCTATGAAATAAATATATTTTTGACTTTGACTTTGACTATGGGTAAGACAGTAACTTGATGTGTCAATTATAAGAATGAGCTTGTTGCTGTGGCCGGGAGTCGCAGCAGTATACTGAGCTGGATGGCCCTTTCAGTATCGATCGAGACCATCTAGTATTAAGTCTTTTAATGTACTACATAATCTGTTTTGTTTGGTACTGAATACAATATTTTCTATTCTATTCTATTCTAATTGTAAGGCACTTGCATCTGCGGGTCACCTGCAAATGACGCAGCCATCGATCGAAGTTATTTACACGCAAGTAGGCTGCTTTTGGCAGGCTGACCTGAATCTGTCAGAACCTGTTCAGCTCAAGACTTGGGTTCCATCTGTTTCACCCACCGCTTGTTGTAGGTCTATTATACAAGGTGTAACAGAAAGGGGGTATAATGCCGAAACACAGCGATAGTCCTCATGAAGCTGAACAACTTTCCTCAAGGAACATAGGTTGTAAATCGAAAAAAAAATTTGGATCGCTCATATTTACTCGATCAGCTGATCGGACATTTTATCTACTAGTAAGCTACAGGGGGGTCAAAAGTGCCTTGAATTGCTTCGAGAAAAGGATGATACGGCTGTTTTGTTTGGGCTCGACTTGGCGGGGGCACGGCCGTGCCCCCAGATAAGGTGGCGAAATTTTTTTTTCGAGTTACAACCCATGTTCCTTGGGGAAAGTTTTTCAGTTTCATGAGGACTATCGCTGTCTTTCGGCATTAAACCCCATTTCTGTTAAAACCTGTATAGACGTCAAAACTAGATTCGTACCCAATTGTAACCCAAGTAAGTACCAACCTAACTGTTTATAATTCAGAGCATATTATTGAAGCAACATTGCAAACATATACGAAGTTACATTCAGCAGGTGTGCCCAACTTCAAACTCAGAAACTCATAATAGAATTCTTTGTAAATAATTTAAGTCGGCGCGCAGGTGGCACATTTAATATACGAGAGTCATTTGTCAATGTTTTGCCTTAATTAAGAATTTGAGAGGGTTTAAGAATGTTGATAAATTGAATTGATATATTGAGTCTTTAGGTTTAAAGGGTTTTTTGGAGTTATAGCTGTTTTGGATTTATCTTTTTTTAACCGTTTTAGAAGGGGAGTGTTTAAATATAAAATCTTGTGATATTTTTACATTTTTGGTGATTAAAAATACCAACTTATATCCCTTTATAACAAAACTATTTTTATTTAAAGTCCTAGAACTAACTCAGATAAATGACGTTTCGGCTATAGATTAAACGTCAAAAAATAACATTAGTCCTAGATCTACATTTAACTCGTTTTGTTACAACGGGGTGAGTGGATAAATTACATTTCATTGTTCAAAAAAAGAACACAAAAATCAAATTTAGAATTTATTAATTACAATAAGTATGAAATTATTACAATTTTTGCATTTTTGTTCTCCAAAACCCACCTGAACTATTTTTTTATTAAATTAGCAGTCGTACCGAATCCTACTACATATAATTGCAGCATTTTATTGTACCTAGATAATTAATGACAATATATATATTATACAGGATGTAAGGAAAAGTATCACTTTCCTTTTAACCAGGTATAGTGTTTAAGTTCAAAAAAATTTTTTTTTTCATAGAATGTGTTCTACATCACTAACACTATACCTGTTTAAAAGGAAAGTGATACTTTTCCTAACACCCTGTATAATAGCGCTATTATATAAATAAAATATAGAGACATAATTGCGGAAAAAACCGCGTACGCTCCGTAAACGCGCCTACGTCTGCAATGTCTCTAAGTATTCAACGACGACACAACAACCCAAAACAACTTAAAATTTCTAAAATCTTTCCCAAATATAACACGACGCAATACAATCTAAGTAGAATCGTTCAAGAACATTCTACGGAGTTTCAAACACGTGCTGTACCTATCTAACTTTGTCGGGTTATTCACATATTTTGGAATGAGTTTTAGTAAGGTAACCATTAGTTTATATTAATTTTGATCATTTTTGTGTGAGTTTTAATAACTTTTGTGAATTTTATCTTATTACTGCGACTATAATTACCTACACCACATTTCGGAACAGCGATGTCTTTGTGTTTTTTTTACTATGATTGATAAGAGTATATATCTGTTACGTACGATTCTCTCCCAATGGGTTAGACAGAGACCAACTTGGTTCACTTGCTACAATCCAAACATTACCTTTCGCTTCATTCACAGTCATGATCGATAGTTGAAATTAAAAAAACAAAAATACAAATACTCATTTCAATCAAAAACACTTTTCGTGGCTAAGTTTTGATTTGCACCATAAATCGTTGAGCATGTGACCACTTGTTTCACTCGTGTAGAAGTAAATTAATAGTCTCTATACCTTTGAGTATAGAATATATTATAAGGAGGAGCTATACCGTCTGGATCTGCGTGCCTAGTCTGGCGCAAAATGGCTACCTTTTTGTATGATATTTCTTATCGTTTGACAAGCCATCTACCAAAAAAACTATGGAAAACTTGGCGCAATCTGGCACGCTGTCGTAAATTTATTTGTATATGAAAAAAAAATGGGGTAACTTATTATATTCTTTCCTCATTGCTCTATATCAAGTCACAGCCTTTTATGTGACGAACACTCTCACGCACGAATACATAAAGTATTCCATTTCTTCTGCTCCATGATCTTATTCTCTTATTCATTCGTGCGTACTTTACACGACACTAGGGGATAGTTAAACTGAGAAAAAGAAAACCGATGGATTTTTGACGACTAGACAAGGTTAGTTCAAATTCTTACTTATTTAAGTGGTGGGAAATAATATTGCGACAGGTTTGAGATGACTACTATTTATTTTCTGGCACATAGTAGAACTGAATGGATAGCAAGAACTACATATATTATACACGATGCAATACAGAAATATACCTACATACAGAACAGTACTGCTGCTGTTTAAACGCACATAATAGTACTGTCTTCAACTGACTTGACAAATTCTGTGCTATAAACAGTAGCAGTACTAAGTTCATGCCTCTTTCCTAATCGGAATAGACAGAGACCACTTCCCTCCACTTCTTACGACCCAAACATACTCCTTTCGCTTCATCCACATTCATCAGTCTCTTCACTATACTACTATTTAAATATCTCTAAAAAATACATGAAAATGTCCGCTAAAAGTGCAAAATTGTAGACATCCTACTCCCAAGCCTCACTCATAAGTGCTCAAACGTGAATCCAGCTTACTCAACTCGTATAATGAATCACACGCCTCTACCCCCTATACATGTGTGACGGCTCTCTGTTATCATTTAAATTGAAGATTATGCATGGCTTACTTAATTCTGTTAGGTTTAATGGAATTTTGATGATTGGTGCGAGTTTTTTAGTCTTTCTTTACAAACGTATCTGTCACGCTTCTTTGACCCAGAACAGCGTTTCAAACTAGTTGCGTTGTGTGTGGTTTACTAAAGAAGTCTATAGTAGAAACTTCGATGCAACTCAAAAGTAACTAGCAGTTTCAGTTGCGCTTTCTCATCAGGGTAGACAGATACCACTTTCCTCCACTTGCTACGATCCAAACACACCTCTTTCGCTTCATCCACATTCATCAGTCGCCTCATACATGCACGTCGGTTTAGGCTACTCTGGTACTAGTAGATTATCTTTTAGTAATATTGATTCATACAAAACTGCCATTTAAAACCTTTTACACATCTCAAAATGGCGTCTTAGAAATCTCAAGATTTTCCACCACTTTTCGATATTCCCGATTTACAAAGTACCGTACCTCCCTCTACCTCAAAGACTCGAATGCGTAATTGATCAGTTCCAAGTAAAGAGGATTCTGATAAAGAGAAACTGTGGCTTTCCTTGCATATGGAGTGCTTCGTTCTATTTTATAGCACTGAGTTCTATTCAGTAGTTTTCAGTTTCAGTTTTACAAAAATACATCCTTGTAACGATCTACCTTCTAACTTGTATAACCTATTTTAAAAATAGTTTTTCTTTATCTAATATCTAACATTCATACAAACATATCTGTCACGCCTCTTTCCTATCGGGGTAGGCAGAGACTACTTCCCTCCACTTGCTACCATCCAAACATACATCTGTCGCTTCATCCACATTCATCAGTCGCCTCATAATAAGAAAGGCCAAGTCAAGATGTCTTTTATTCTTAACTATAAACGAATTCAATGAAAATGAAAAATTATTTCATTGTAATCTTACACGTTTTTAACCGACTTCAAAAAAAGGAGGAGGTTTCTCAATTCGACCGAATAGCTTTTTTCGTTAAAAATAACCAAAAAACAAGCGTTTTCTTTCGACATTATTCCAATAAAAAACAAATGCAGACTATTTTCGCGCGAACTCAGCTTGTCAAGAACAAAAGAATGTCGACAATGTAAAGCTTGGCCAATACGTGGCCTATTCATTGGTGCCATTGGCCCAATGTGATTTGGGTACGGGGCGGGCCCGTATTTGACACTCAGGGGTAACAAACCATTGTACCAGAATACATTACATTCCATTCTTTTGGGATTTGCCGGCCGTGGTATAATTTGGTTATATGCTCGGAACGGCGCGGCGATTGCAAAGTACATAAATAAAAGAGACGCCTGTTTTATGGTTGTGTGTTGTTTCGCTTTGGTACTTTTAAATCGATCGCATTTGCATATTTTGATAAGGCTGTAAAGCGTTTTATTTGAAGTAATGGTAGCTACAATGTTTTGTTGCGTTTAGTGGTTGTGTTTGCTGGGTGTTGCCATGGTTTAATGGGAAAATGAAATAAGTAAAGAGTACCTATTTATTTACATACCTATATATATTATTTTGTATTTATTTATTATTTGTTATTATTATTATTATTTTATGTTATAAGTGAAATGATTCGTTACTGGCTTGAAAACAGTTTTATTTCATCCAGCCTATTTCGTCAAGAATTTAAAATTCGAATAACTTTTATTCAAAATTGGAACTCTGTTCACTATCTTCACTTGTTTTTATTTAAACAAAAGAATGTCGATACTATCTACACAGTCTACACTATATCCAAAATTCGAAAAAAGTGGGTTTTCCTAGGCCTTCCTCTTCCATATATTCACGTCTTACTTTTTCCACTACTTAACATTAACGTATAACATCCACAATTTCCTACATCCAATTTTTTCCTCTCAACAAAAACAATTCCCGGTGTGGTCCCCATCACTCAGTTTAATAAAACTGTTTTTCACGGCTCCCGCTTATTCTATTTCTTATTTCCGTCCGTCATTTCAGTTTTTCCCGGTTACCGAGTTTAATATTCAATTTCTGGGCGAGTTTTTAAAATTGTGTGATGTGACGTTTCGGTTTGAGTTTCGATTTAGTAGACGGTTTTTTACATTTAGAAAATGTTGGTATATTACGTACAATTGTTTGTAATGCTATCTACACACCAAAGCCGCCGGCATGCCGCCGAGCTAGGCGGGCGGCTTTACGTCATACGAATGGCAGCTGTCAAAAAAGCCGGCGGCTTTGGTGTGTAGATACTATTAGTGATTATGATTAGAGCTTGTTTTCGCTGCTTGTGTGACGGAGACCGTAATTAAACGGATGCCACATTAGGAGAGCATTTTATATCAATTTATTAGCCTATGTTGGACTTGCTTTTATGTAGCCGCTCATATATAAAAATTGTCCTGTATGAAAAGATGTAAAATAGCCTAAAATTTTTAAATGGCAATATATCATATAATGAATTGTCTGACATCAATTTTAATAAGAATAAATCATACAGAAAAGTAAAGAAATAATTCGTAAAATTCGTAGTTAATCCGCGATTAACTCGCAGCATTTGTTTCATGCAAATTGTAAAAAAGAATAAAGATAATATTAAAACAAAAATAACACGAAAACTTTGTTTTATCTTTCTTCTCATAAAAACATAGAAAAACCAAGCCAGACGAGACAAGACAAGATAAATGACAGACAACAAAGATGCATAAGAAACAGCGATTCTGCTAACTGAAAATATTAAGAAAACTTTAAACCACGAAAGAGTTACGAGAATCGCTCCTCTTGCTTTTTAGGGTTCCACGCTTTTCCTAAACGAGACTTTTTAACTGTCATTTGTCATTGGACTGTTAAAACTAAGCAATTAAAAAATAATTAAATAATAATTGAAGTGATCTCATTAAATAATTTGCATTTGTTGCAGTAAAAGCAAAAAAGAAAGGCAAAGTTGGCGATTACTTCTCCGACAAGAGTCTGACTCTTAAAATAAATGAATAAAAGTATATAATGAAGATGATATTTTTAGTTGATAATATAATACATACCAACCTATCACTCCTCTTTCCCATCAGGGTAGGCAGAGACCACTTCCCTCCACTTGCTACGATACAAAAACACCTCTTTCTTTATATTCATCAGTCGCCTTATATGATATGCACGTCGGTTTAGGGTACATAGCTTGGCCATTCTTTAGCAAGTTTTTTAATGGCTAAGTCATATCAGTCCATATACCATTACAGGAATTAGTAGAAAATGAATTCGATAAACAATCTCTTAACTCAGCAAAAAAATCATACAGAACCCATAAGACCCCAACACACACTTTACAGAAGATCCATGTTTAAAAAGTGAATATTTAAATTTGGATTGGCATTCTTGATTGCAATACTGTAAGTGGTTGGCAATGTTGCCAGCGTTCCCACAGCCAGTGTTGCCACTACACAGATTGATGACTCTTTCTTTTAGTGCTTTTGACTGATTGCCTCAGTATTTACGTACTTAGTTGAATTGTATTTCATTGCTACTCGGTTTTTTATTGTCTTTGAAGTAATTGCTTTGCGGTTTGAATTCTTTTTCTTTTGAATTAAGAATTTTCAGTTGACGTCAACTAATATTATTATAGGTATTCTAAAGAAGTCTATAGCAGAAACTTCGATGCAACTCAAAAGTAACTAGCAGTTTCAGTTGCGTTGCAGTTGTTTTTTTTCATCGTTTTTTTTCAGCGTTTCATCGTGTGTTCTGGGCCTAAGTCGTCTACATGCACGTCGGTTTAGGTCCAACCAACTAAAATCACCATAAATCAACAACTGACGATCGAAACGTTCCATTTTCAACTTGCACATAACTGATCACCATTAAAACTATAATCCGGACCAAACACAAAGTTTTCAACTATCGAACTATAGAATCCACTTTGAACTTACTAATCTTACTAAATAGAATAATGGAATAGTTAAAGGGGGGACAGATGGGTCACATTTATCTTCGTTAGCTACAGGCTTGGATTTAGCAAGAACCGTAATTGAATTGAATCTTTATTGGTATAGTTTTAGGGTATCTAGTTGTTTCTGCAGTTTACTAGTCATTCTCAATATCCTCCTGGTTTTGCTCGAGATAGAAATAGTTATGTTTTTGTCTTTTCTGTAATAAGATATGAAAAAGTTCTATTAGTTTGTAAGTTAGCTATAACCAGCTTTTGTTTTTTTCGCGCACAGTTTTTGCTACTCGTATGTTAAAGGCCAGAACACACCGGATGCGTATGCGTTGCGTATACGTAGACGTATGCGTAGTTTGAGAGTTGTAATGTATGGAACTGTCACCGCTTGCATCTACGTCTACGTTACGCAAGCGGTGACAGTTCCATACATGTCATTACATATAAATGTCATTAGATTTCCAATAGATGCCGTGATGCAGAGATAATGGTCTTTAGTGTGGGTACGTGCGCATAAGGCTCGGCGCAAATAAGCCACCGACGGTCGCTGTCGCGTGCTACCGAGCGAGCAAGTTTCGCGCGAGCGTGCGAGTAAGCGAGCGAGTACTACTGGTGGCTGTGGTCAGTGGCTCGTTTGCTCCTAGCCTTATATTTAGATACTTATAGTAAACTATATTATATAATTATGTATTATATAATTAAATATAATTATAGT
This sequence comes from Anarsia innoxiella, assembly GCA_947563765.1. Classification (NCBI taxonomy): domain Eukaryota; kingdom Metazoa; phylum Arthropoda; class Insecta; order Lepidoptera; family Gelechiidae; genus Anarsia; species Anarsia innoxiella. The sequence goes on from OX387393.1 coordinate 1,680,984, forward strand.
GCATACATACACAAATATATCAATGCTACCCCTTTTACCTATCGAGATAGGCAGAGATCACTTGCTACGATCCAAACACACTTCTTTAGCTTCATTTAGTACATTTATCAGTCGCCTCAGTATCTTTATTATAGTAAAATATTTAATTATAGCAACCTTTGCGTATTACTATCTGCTTTATATCAAAGTGCTAAGGTTAATAATTAAACATACTGTCCATCCTTGATCCAGCCCTGTTAGGGGGAGGTGGGGGCAAGTAGGACAGGAATAATAAAGGGGACAGCACAAAGAGCGTATCGATGCGTTAAACGAGCTCGCTGTTAGCCATGTTGTATTTTTATAATGCCAGTATATTGTGGAAGCTGGTAATTAGAGCCTTAAGTCCCGGGAATATAGTTTAGGGAAAATGTGAAGTGGATGTAAAGTTGTCAGCTCTTTTTTGCTGGTACTATCTGACCCGGCGAACTTTGTTTCGTCACAGATGCCTCTATAAATGAGTAGATTTTTTATTGTTTCAAATGACTAGTTGAAAATGTAAATTGTTCGAAGTTATGTTGTCTCTTTTCTACATACATATGAATCACGCTTCTTTTCCATCGTAGACAGAGACCACTTCTACTTTCTTTGCTTGCTTCTGTCTCCATTCTGCTGGGTATTTTAGAAGATACGAGTATAGGTTAACTTTAAATATGGAAAAATAAAGGATGTCTAGAACCTTTATAATAAGCTTTATAATACCTAAAGGTTTGAAACAAAAATATCTTTGCTCGATTCCTAAATAGCAAAAAATAAGTTTAAAAAAAATAAAAAGTCAATTTGTGAAGAAGTTTGCCCGTAATCAGCTAACAACTTAATCTTAAAACCCAAAACCAACGTCTATTCCCTTTTTACTCTATCAAAATTGATTCCCTAGCTACGTCGGCGAAACGCGGCAAATTATCCTGAATTTAGGGAACAAAAAACCGATAATCGCTGGTATTGACAAGACAATGGGCACATCAGACGCACGGCGGACTACAACGTGACTTGCGACTCTGTTTACCCCACTCTCCTCTTTTTAGGGATGTCTATACTAAAATCTTTTCATCGCAAAAGTATTGAAAATAAATATAAGGACTGATGAATGTGGATGAAGTGAAAGAAGTGTGTTTTGGATCGTTATAAATGGAGGGAAGTGGTCTTTGCCTATTCCGAAGGGTTTCATTCATTCATGAGCCGGGCTCTTGTCGGTGAAGTAGACGCCATCTTTGTCTTTTATGTGTCAATAATTTGACTTCTTGATACGACATTATGGTAATAAATGATGACGTTGATCCAATGAGATAGTGATAAATTAAATAATTATTTTTTGTTTTTATTATTTAATTGGGAATTAATATTCCCTTGTTTATTCACTTTACTTAAAAACCAAGAAAAAATACCTAGAAATCAAACACGATTACATACACTTTTTTTTCTATTTTGTCAACTGCCACGAAGGATTTTGCCAATGTCAAGAATCCACATTTAAAAAAAATACGACCATTTTTTTTTATCTTGAACCCAGCGGCTGCGAACCCTGTACCCGTTTGACAGGTGCCGTCAGCAGGTTGTTTTGTTTCCACCGAGGGTTGCTCGTGGCTTGCAACCGGTTGATAATGTACTTTGGATTTAGATATAGGTACGTGTTGTATAGATAAGAGATATATCTGCAGTGACGTGTTAAATTGAGACTGATAGTGACAAGTTAGACCCAGAACACACGGTGAAACGCAAATGCAACGCAACTGAAACTGCTAGTTACTTTTGAGTTGCATCGCAGTTTCTGCTATAGACTTCCTTAGAAAACCACACCCGACGCAAGTAGTTTGAAACGATTCGTTTCAGTTGCGTTGCAGTTGCGTTTCACTGTGTGTTTTGGCGCTTAACGAGTGTCAGATAGCGTATTAAATGCTACAGATTGATATATGTACAGAAAAGTAGAGTTGTAAAGTCTGATTTATACAGAGTCAGTGACTGGCGCTGAAATCGAGACAAATCAGCGCTGATCCCCAAAAATACGCGTGGAAGTAAATTGATTTTTAGTCAATACAGAGTGGCGGGAAGTCAGAGCTGACTTGTAAAGAGCATCCAACCTAATTGGTATAGTAAAAATTTTTGGTATCAATCAGACTCAACATCCCCTATTCGGGCTAGTATTTTCTCTATCGATTGACGTTGGTTATATCAGTGGCCGCCAACTTTTTTTCTCCATACTAGCTCGAATAGGGGATGTTGAGTGTAATTGATACCGACATTTTTACTATACCAGGCTTCATACATATGTTCGATGCCATTTGCATACGAATATTTTTCTAAAAACTCTTTTTGACTTTTGTCAGCATACACAGGTACTGACCCTGTCTAAATCATCCTCAACGTAGAAATATTTGTTGGTTTTCTATCTATGATATTTAAAAGTAAAAACGATGTTTTAAACAAGCTCGCAGCATAGCGCAAAAATAGAGGGAACAAAAGACGGTCAAATAAAACAATTGTCCTAACAAGTCCTTACAACAGATACAAAGTGCTCTATTTCTTCCCCCAACGTACAGAACCTTAAAAATGAATCAAACAATACCACGCTTCACAAATCTGGAGCAAAATTGCCACTAGAAAACTCATTCGTAGACACTCGTAGCCACGTGCTACGCCGTAGCGCCGTAGCAGTTAAACCTGATATAATATCACAGAGTCGTAGCACGCTACAATGAAATCTAATGGGAGTGATAGAGAAGGAAATATGAGGATTATCCGAGAGGGATAAGGACGGGGAGAGGTAAGAGGAAATTCCCGGGAGAGGTATTCCTCTAAAATCATAAACGGACAATTTTTTTCTAGTAGCTGTGTGTTAGGTGAGTGGGAGTTCTATGTTTAAAATTGAATTATGTACTCATTTGTTTTTCTTCATATTGTTGAATAATGACTTCTGTGTGCGAATGCGTTATGCAAAAGTAAAAAAATATTTGCTAATTTGTATTTTTTTGAGATTTTATTATTTTAAATTAGAACTATTTTCTTATATGTTTTATAACTTCAATGTTATGAAACAACGTAGCAAGATAATTGAGGAAATCTATTACTTTTTCACGCAACTAAGTAATCACTGAAAATGTTTTCAGCATTTTCATAAACATAACTATATTTTAAGTTTCATATCAGAATAACTCAAAGGCTATACTTTACATAGGCTATACTTTAAGATATTGCGAAAGATTTCGAAGATATTAGACCCAAAACACACGGTGAAACGCAAATGCAACGCAACTGAAACTGCTAGTTACTTTTGAGTTGCATCGCAGTTTCTGCTATAGACTTCCTTAGATAACCACACACGACGCAACTAGTTTGAAACAGTTTTGGCGCTTACAGTAAATAGGTACCTACTTACAAATTCGCGTGTAGCTGTTAAGCGGGCCACACACACTAGGTTATGCCTGTCGGTTATGCTTGAACAGTTGAAATGTGCAAGCATAACTGAACGTGTGTACCTAAATTTTGCTTGCGTAGGCAAAAAAATATATTAAACACAAGTTCAGTTATGCTTGCACAGTTCAACTGTTCAAGCATAACCGTCAGGCATAACCTAGCGTTTACCCGCTTTAGTCACATCTATCGCTACATAATCTTTTCTCGATAACATTGTTTCCCATCTATACATTTTCCTTTGTAGCAAAGTCACTTACCTTGTACTCTTTTGGGAATTTTTAATCTTTTCGAGTTTCTTAACTCTGAAACAACTTGGAGTTTTGTTTTATTCAGTTCTATTTTGTACATAATACGGTTTCTTTTAGGTTTTCTTTTAGCCGTGGAATTACAAAGTAGGTAATATTAAAATGTATGTAAAAAGTTATTTAAAGTTTGAAATTAGATTAGGTTTGGAATTTGAATATTATTTATTTTAGGCCCGGTTCTTCAATTGTCAGATAAATTTTAACTGAAAGATAAACCTATGACTATTTCATAAAACATGACGTTTAAGACAGAGACCTGAATAAAAAAATCTGTCAGATAAATTTTATCTGTTGAAAAACACATAATTATGTATTACAGTTTTTCATAGTTTTCTTGGTGGATGACCTGTCAAACGATAAGAAATACCATACAAAGAGGTAGCTATTTAGCGCCAGGCCAGGCACGCAGATCCAGATGGTATGGCTCCTCCTAAGCTGTTCACATGTCAGATCTAGCATAGAAATTGCGATCTTTTAACAATGGTCCTTTAAAAAGCATTTTACCACAATAGCAGTATGAGAGAGTGAGAAAGATAAAAGTTTTTGTCACGTCCCCTCTTCTTTCACACGAGTGTCTGCTAATAGTCGCCTTTTATGTTATTTTATTGGCTAGGGATGGTGTAGTAAGTGGAGGGAAGTGGTTTCTGCCTACCTGGATAGGAAAGAGGCGTGACAGATATTTATGTATGAAATTTTGGTTATTTTGTTATTAATCATTAAGTAATGGTTTTATTTTGTTTTCGGCTTGCTTTTGCTTTTATAGTATAATTAATATTCTTTATTACACAAAGAAACAAAGACAGTTCAAAGCAAGGTCAAAAAGCAATAGGCCGTTATTGCTAGGTAGCAAAATCTTCCAGACAACTAGGGTAAAAACAATAATGATGATATTATGATGCAGATTGCAAAATCTATTTAAAATTAGTGAAAATTACTATTTTATATAAAAATTATTTTATATAAATGTATTTATAAATGTATATAAATAAAAATATCATTTTAATTTAAATTTTTAAACAATAATTAAAATTAAAAGCAACATTTTTACTCAAATCCGTTACACCAAAAAAAGTCTGCATGAAATCTTTTTACTGGCAAAAACGAATGGTGCATTTCGTTTTTTTTTTAAAGCTTGTCAGCAATGCATTCAGTATGCAGTATGCAGGTTGAATGGTGCAGTGGAACCTCTCGTTACCTTTTACTGTTGATTAGTTTCAGACTGTGTTTACCTTCTCTATACAGGGTATCAATTCGAATAAAATAGTCCTCACATGTTTCCAGGGGGCTTAGCACGGCGTGCTGCGACAATTATCTCACGTATGGTGTCCTTATCACATTTAAAACTATAGACAGAGACGTAAGCGTGACAAACGCATGACAACGTCTTGTCACGGAGTGCCATGCTAAGCTAGCTGTGCTCCAAAACATTCACGGCAAAAATAGGCTACATCAGCCATGTGCATTAACTTTAAAAAATAACCCGTCTTATGAGATGTCAAACTCGTCCTACAAGATTAAAAATTTTTTTATTTCATTTCATTTCTTGTGAGGTCCCACATCCGTGACTGACAAATAGATGTGGTCGCCGTTGCCGAAATCGGCATGGAATGAATACAGGTGTAACAAAAAGGGGGTATAAAGCCGAAACACAGCGATAGTGCCCGTGATACTGAACATCTTTCCCCAAGGAACATGAGTCGTAATTCGAAAAAAAAATTTTTGATCGCCCATACTTAGTCGATCAGCTGATCGGACATTTTGTATGGGGAGGTGAATTTTTTTTTTGAGTTTAGTTCCGGATTATTGGTATGTTCCGGCTTTATACCCCCTTGCTGTTACACCATGTATAGTATGTACAGGCGCGTATTAATTGGCGAGCTGTTACTGTAACCGTTGTAGCACTGTAACATAAAAAAACATAGTGTGTAGGTATGTGGTGCGCGAGCCTGCGACGAACGCGACACGAGCGGATCGCAGCGAGCCGATTTTCAAAATTAAAATACTTTCAATACAATACAATACAAATATTCTTTATTGCACAAAAGATATAAGGTACAGACACAAACAAGAATATAAGAAGCAACAGGCGGCCTTATTGCTAGGTAGCAATATCTTCCAGGCAACCTTAGGGTAAGAAATAGCGAGAAATAGGAATAATGGTACTTTCGAAAAAAACTTAAACTTAAAATACTTATTTTAAATATTTTTTACATATTACTACTTTACTCTCTCTTTCTCTATCTTCTCTTTTTTTTTCTTTACTTTCACTTTATTTTTACCTTACTTATGGTTGCGGATATTTCTTAAATAAATAAATAAAATACTTTCTATCCTTTTTAATATCATGTTGTATCAAGTAGTCTACCAAAAAGAGTAAGGGAATGTCTCACTCACCATCTATCTGCCAGATATTTTATACCTGTCTCTGTCTAAACCGTCATGTTTTATGAAATAGACAAAGGTTTATCAATCAATTAAATTTTATCGTGAAACGGTGAATTAATGTGAAACGGACTAACTCTTAAATAAAATGATGATGGTGAATCCTTTTTGAAATTGCTACCTAGCAATAACGCCGCCTGTTGCTTCTTTTATTCTTGTTTGTGTCTGTACCTTATATCTTTGTGTGCAATAAAGAATATTTGTATTGTATTGTATTGAAAGATCAAGTTAAACCAACGTATATGTTAAATAACATACCAATTATACAGGGTGTAACAGAAAGGGAGTATAAAGCCGAAACAGAGCGATAGTCCTCATGAAACTGAACAACTTATCCCAAGAAACATGGGTCGTAACTCGAAAAAAATGTTTGGATCGCCCATACTTACTCGATCAGCTGATCGAACATTTTGTATGGGGAGGCGAATTTTTTTTTTGGAGTTACGACCCATGTTCCTTTGGGAAAGTTGTTCAGTTTCATGAGTACTATCGCTGTGTTTCGGCTTTATATACCCTTTCTGTTACACCCTGTATAGAAAAAGATTTAAAACACCAACTCACTAAACCTGTTCCAACCAGTTCTAACAAGTTGTAAGCAACTATTAGCGTCGTGTGTGGCTCGGAACTTTTATGTCGCAGGTCTGGCTGGAACTAGCTAGAACTGGCTAAAACCGGCTTAGAAACTTGTCGAGATTAGCTTGTAGCCTGCAAATTAAAGTTTTGATACTTACTTTCCTATATTAGTTAAGGTAGGTTACGTGTTTGTACTTGTCGTGTAAGACGCATATCATGTATAACGTATACCCCTTATTACAAAACGAGGTTTAAAGATAGTCCGACGTTAGTTCGTATAGTTTGACGTTTTGTCCATAGCCAAAGTGTCAAAAGAAAGAACTAACGTCGGACTATCTTTAAACCTCGTTTTGTAATAAGGGGGATAAGGTTTTTAATCGGATGATCATTTTTATATGTGCGCCGATATAATGGTCTATTTACATCTACATACATCCGGGCCGTGTCCGGGACGTGTCAGGGAAAAAATATCATTCCATAAATTTTCTATGGATTCGTTCACACACGTTGTCATAACGACGTATTTTTTTCCCTCCTGACAGCCCATGGCCCGGACCCGTCCCGAGCAAATCCGGATCTGTGTAGATAGACCTTAAAACAGGATACCACAAAATGGCTTCATATTAATTGCTCAGTATAGAGTCGTTCCGTTTTATAACCGGACGAGCCCCACCCATAAAGGTTGAAAAGGTTTTAAACTTTAAAGTTTTTCAAAAATAGGTACTTAGGTACATGGTGTTTGTTGTTATTGTTAGCCTATATATGTACCCACCGAGGGGCACGAGCCTACTCTCATACAATTTTTCATTAGGTACATAATTTAAGTTTTTTCTAATTTAGATGTCTTAAAGTCTCAATATTTGTCAATTTTACAAACAAAACCAAATTATTATTACAGATTTGTTTTTTATTTAAGCAGCAACTCCACAATCTCGGCTTCCAATAATAATAATCTACTAGCAGGAAATAAAATCGAACTGTATTTCCTTAACACTATTGAGAGGAGAACAAAAGACGACACAAGTGTACTAAAGGGACCGGTTTCAAGATAACATGTTATTGAGTACTTTTTTACGCACATAATGTCCACTCTAGAAAAGGACCACTCCTATAAAGTATATCATAGACAAGGATTCTGTTTAGTGCATGTTAGTATCGATATTATGATATTTAGGATGTTTAGTTATAGTTTTGGGCTGTTTTAACTTGTGGCTAGTTTTTTACATGCTTTATATTAGCTTCACTTGTAAGTAACTATGTATGTAAACAAATCTTGAAATCTTAATTTGACCCACTTCCCGGTCTTCGAATAGGATGAAAGCACACGCTCTGTGTTCTGATGACAATACAATAATAAGTACTTTCGAAGTGATCTGATGATGGAGCATGTTTAGTGCGAGCTAAAGCGTGTTTTAGTTTTTTAAACTACCTATTTTTTTGTCATAAACTAAAAAAAAGGGGTTTTGTCCCTTCGGACATGGCACGTAATAACGATGCGACTTGCGGTTAGTTATCTTTTAACGTTTGGCATGAAAACGCTTGATGTGAAGTTTTAAATCTGTGGCTGATGAACGTGAATGAAGCGAAAGAAGTGTGTTTGGATTGTAGCAAGTGGAGGGAAGTGGTTTCTGCCTACACCGATGGAAGTAGTAAGAAATACCTATGTAGTAAGAATGCCACTACTTTTGAAGTTGTCGTGTGTTGAGACAACTTTTTATTGTTAGTACGATTTTGTATATTATAGTGTTTTATATAAAAAACATAAATTAACTGTTCCAAGTTTTTTCGGATCCAGTAAGTAAACGCAAACGGCAAAGAAAATTGTATACTTCATATAAATCATTTGTTCCGGTTTTCCGTAGGAGCACTATAAAAATTGTATTATATGTAATAATACAATTTTTATATAAAATATGAAATCTATAAAATATAAATCTATATATAAATCTATAAAAAATATAAATCTATACAGGGTGTAACAGAAAGGGTATATAAAGCCGAAACACAGCGATAGTCTTCATGAAACTGAACAACTTTCCCCAAGGAACATGGGTCGTAACTCGAAAAAAAATTTTGGATCGCCCATACTTACTCGATCAGCTAATCGGGCATTTTGTATGGGGAGGCGAAATTTTTTTTTCGAGTTACGACCCATGTTCCTTGGGGAAAGTTGTTCAGTTTCATGAGGACTATCGCTGTGTTTCGGCTTTATATACCCTTTCTGTTACACCCTGTATATAAATCTATAAAATATGTAATTGTAATTTTAAGTCAAAGCTCACATAAACTTGGTAGTCTCAAACACATTAAAGACTTCTTAAGACAGATTGCTTCAGTAATTTTATGTAAGTACATTATTAAATAAAAAATCGACCAAAACCCAAACAAAACCGCGGATCCCTCCCCAACACTCAATACCTCAATTCCTCGAAAGCCTCCATTCATTATGCATGTTATGCATATTTTACCATGGCAACAACGATTCTAAGATTTTAGGGTTCCGTATTCAGTAAAAATCTGTCTCGTTTCATCCGGGATTTGTTAAAAAAAAGGCCAAATCAAAAGTACCCTAAACCGACGTGCATGTATGTGACTGATGAATGCGGATGAAGTGAAGGAAGTGTGTTTGGATCGTAGGAAGTAGAGGGAAGTGGTCTCTGACTATCCCGATGGGAAAAAGGCGTGACAGATATGTATGTATGTAGATAAGTTTATAATATTCAGTAACTACTTATTACTAATTAGCTTAGTTTTAAAGATTGTCGGTGTCGATGGTCAACAGTTTTCCAATATAAACAATAAACTTGATCTTTCAAACCAATTTATTTACTTAACTAAGGTCCTTTTCCATCACTTAGTGCCAAATCACACGATGAAACGCAAATGCAACGCAACTGGAGCCGCTAGTTACTTTTGAGTTTCATCGCAGTTTCGTTTTGCGTCGTTTGTGGTTTTCTAAGGAAGTCTATAGCAGAAACTGCGATGAAACTCAAAAGTAACTAGCAGTATCAGTTGCGTTGCATTTGCGTTTCACGGTGTGTTCTGGGCCTTACAGATAAAATTTAAGTGACAGATATTTTTTACCTGTCACTGTCCAAAACGTCATGTTTTATGAAATAGATTAGTTTAGGTTTATCTGGCAGTTAAATTTTATCTGTAAGTAGTGACCCTTAAAGTCAGTACGGAACCACACGAGTCCGACACGCACTTACCCAGTGTTATTTATTCGAAAAGTCTCACCGAACTCAGACTGAATGCAAATGGCGTTTCTGACGCAATAAAATAATAAAGTAAAAAGTTGCAAATGCACAATTATAGGAAAGTGTAAAGTTTTCGGATACGAAATGTTGGTACAACTTTGGTATAACCTGCAATAATTAACTTGACACTCCATTTCACTGTTCTTTATACTGTTCGAGTTCCAAAATAAGTCTTGCGGCAATAACTTGGGTGTAACCTGCAATAGTTTACTTGAGACTTCATTTCACTGTTCTTTATACTGTTCAAGTTCCAAAATAAGTCTTGCGGCAATAACTTGGGTGTAACCTGCAATAGTTAACTTGAGACTTCATTTCACTGTTCTTTATACTGTTTGAGGTGTCAAAATAAGTCTTGCGGCAAAAACTTGGGTGTAACCTGCAATTGTTTACTTGAGACTTCATTTGAGTGTTGTGTATACTTTTGAGGTGTCAAAATAAGTCTTGTGACAACAAGAGAAAGGTTAATCTTTCTTATTTGTTTGTATGTATTGTTTTATTCAGAAGAAACTTACCGTGTTTCGAACTTATATAAGTACCTACTAATACTAACTTAAAATCGCCCAAATTTAATACTCTTTTTTAGGTTTCCGTACCCAAAGGGTGAAAACGGGACCCTATTACTGAGACTTGGCTGTCCGTCTGTCTGTCTATAAATCCGTCCGTCCGTCTGTCATCGGGCTGTATCTCGTGACCCGGTATAGCTAGGGAGTTTAAATATTCACAGATGATTACCATTGCCGCTATAATAACAAATACCAAAAATAGAATAATAATAATAATTAAGGGGGCTCCCATACAACAAACATGATTTTTTTGCTTTTTTGGCTTGATATCAATAGTGAATGGTACGGAACCCTTCCTGCGCAAGTCCGACTCGCACTTGGCTGGTTTTTTTAATTAGCGTCCGTTTAATGGACAATTAACTATAACTGTTTATTCTGAAACTGCCTGAAATTCGAACTCAATACTTTTTAAGTGGCAGTCTGGCATAGTGACCAACGCTTCTTCTAATTTAAGAGCTTAGCTCTTGTCGGTGGAGCCACTTCAATCCCTCCTTATTCTCTGCCTTCATTTTAACATCTTGATACGACATGCATGACACCCGCCTTTTCCTTCACCTGTTCTAGGAACGTCCGTCTGGGTCTTCTTCTCTTCCTTTTCCCTTAAATTTTTCCTTCTATGATGTTGTTTATGAAGGAATCATGTCGTATCAAATGTCCTAGCATCTTTCCTCTTCTTATAATTTTTCCTCTTCTCACCAACGCTTACAGGATCTATTAAAAAAAAAACAACGTCACGTACATACGAGTTTAAATTATCAAAATATTTTGAAGAATATTAGCATAATATTCCTAAATTGGTATTCAACTGCGATGAATATGTAATGACATGACGACGGCAGCCATTTTGAATTGATTATGAATTAAATTGGAACTTTCAGTCACAATTAGATGGTAATTTATATCAACAGATCGACTACTTAGGTAAATAGTTTATCAATTGGATATTATCTGTGAATTTTGGGTAACTAGTTAATCAATTTTAGTAACATAACTTACTAGCTCATTATTTCACGAAGATGTATAGCGATTCTGTGTTCATTTATGGTCTAACTACACACATCCGGGACGTGTCAGGGAAAAAATATCATTCCCTACTTCTCTCCTGACAGGCCACGGCCCGGTCACGTCCCGGCATGGCCAGGATGTCTGAAGATAGATCTTTACTCTAATTGATTAAGTTTCAGTATAAAATAATAATTTTCTTACTAGTTAAGTTTTAATTTTAAAGATGTCTTGCCTAAAGTTACTTACATATATATCTGTCACGCCTCTTTCCTATCGAGGTAGGCAGACACCACTTCCCTCCACTTGCTACAACACAAACAAACATACCTACTTCTGTCACTTTATCCGCATTTAGGTATCACTCGCTTCATATATGCAAATCAGTGTAAGGCCAAAACACACCGGATGCGTATGCGTTGCGTATGCGTAGACGTATGCGCACCTCTGAGTTGTAATGTATGGAACTTTCACCGCTTGCGTTTTGGCCTTTACTCTTGACTTACGTATCTACTTACTTCAACTAGCTTAGTTTTAACGAAGTTTGAAATATTTTGCCTAATTCAACATAATAATACAAAAATAGATAAGTTTTGGGCTATTAGAAACTTTGTTCTATTCCCTAGAGACAAAACATAAATTCCCTCGAAACAACAATTTATCACTTTCTACAATGTGAAACGTCAAAAAAGAACTAAACATTTTTATTTATCTCAAACGTTTCTTATCTCGCGTGAAAAGAATCGTACTTAAGCGTTTCAAAAGTGTCTTTCTTTCCACTTTTATTTACTTTTATTTCCTCTTGAGTGTAGAATTACTTTCCTACAAGAGATTTAGACAAAGCAGAGATCTCTGTAAAGCTGGTTACATCTAAAGCCGTGCAGTGTAAATGGTGCCTTTATGATGCTCTCTGCGGAAGACATTCAAAGAACGTAGGATTCTAGTTTCTCGGTTTCAAATTGTGAATTTTCAAGTTTTTTTTTTAGTGTCTTTTCATGAAATTTGTTTATGCTTAAGTACCTGTGTTAGTCTTTGTATAACTTTTTTTATTGTATAACTGTTTTTACTTTCGTGTGAATATCTACGAAATTCAAAAGTTTAAATGGAAATATGCCTGCGTAAAAATAAAGAAATTACTTAAATATTAAGTATTTTTGTGTAAAATATACAAATTTCAAAAATAATGAATATTTTTTAAAAAAAGGCGAATTAATAAAACACCTCCAACATAAAAAAAACTAAAAACTTGACCACGTGAAACGAAACTCAAACACCGAGTAATAACACTATAATTACAAAAATCCTTTCAAATTGTGTTAAAAGAAACACACGGCCATACAGTAAAGCGCATTTAAAATTTAATTTGGTACCGTACCGTCCCGCACTTTCAACAGTCTAATTAAAACCGCAAATTACAGCCACAGAGCAAAACTGGCGTAATCCGGATTGCATTTTGTCGTAGCAGACCAAGTAAAATGAGCTGATATTTCTTGGGTAGCGCTAATTATTTTAGGTTTGAGATGAGACGTTTGATGTCATATTTTTTGTGTTCTGTGGGTTTTTTAATTTTATTATAACATAGTTTTTATCTGGTGGTTGAATCTCTTCAGAAATGTGATATTGAATACGATCTTGCAAAAATAAATTCGTCAAATTATCAAATACTTCGAATAGCGAGTGCGATAGTATCTAAGTACATACATACATATCTGTCACGCCCCCCTCCCATCTGGGTAGGCAGAAACCACTTCCCTCCACTTGCTACGATCCAAACACACCTCTTTCGGCCAAGTCAAGAGTTCAACCGACGTGAATGTATGAGACGATTGATATAGGTAAATCTGAAAAGTGACATTTAGTTTTTTTTTAACTAAAATAAAATAAGATATGTACCTACCCTAATAAAAAATTGACGCAGTCTTCAAGTACCTGAAAGTTGCTGGCTAAGATGCTTTGAACTTATAAAGTTATCAGATCTTTGGAAGAGCGCTTGGATCTTTGCCTTTAGCACATCAAAGCCTCTTCATATATTCAGATACTAACTTACATATTTGGGATGTAGTCTGTTTTGGATGCAGGGTCGATTTATGTGCAAAAAATATTATTTTCTTCTTACTTATTTACTAAGACCCTCTGCCAGTGCCTTGAGTTCTTTTGAGGATAGGCCTAAATGGCGAATACTCCACCGACAAGAGTCTAACTCTTAAATAATGATGACTAAGACCCAAAACACACGGTGAAACGCAACTGAAACTGCTAGTTACTTTTGAGCTGCATCGAAGTTTCAGCTATAGGCTCCTTTAGAGTTCACCTCTAGAGATTCTCTCCTTTAGAAAGCCTACTTCCTTTAGTTGCAGTTGCGTTTCATCGTGTGTTCTGGGCTTTACTCATTTCCTCGTTTGCTCATTCACTCATTTGTCCATGTACTCATTCATCGATTTACTTATTTATTTATTTATCAGACAAATTTACTAATTTACAAGTTTAGTGTGTTTATTATCTTTATTTGAAAAAAAAAACCCTAAACACTACTAGGTAGTACTCGTAATTCAAAACACTCACACATTTGCTTGGTCTGATTTTATTATAAAACGGCACACGCTTGTAAAATACGCTCGTAATTATATACACGGAAATATTTTAACTAGAACTGGGTTATGCACTTAGCATTGTCAGGCGTGAAGTATAACAACCTGCATTTGCTAGGTAAGGAAGGGAAGGTGGTGACTTATGTTGGCTTTGCTCTTATAATTTTACAAATAAAATACAGATGTTTTACATTATCATATCTTTTAAAAAGAGTTGAAGCAAAACCTATCATACCTTTATAGTTTTCTACTGGTATATATGGCGACTGATGATTGTGGATGAAGCGAAAGAGGTGTGTTTGGATCGAAGCAAGTAGAAGGAAGTGGTCTCTGCCTACCCCAATGGGAGAGAGGCGTGACGGATATGTATTTACATACATACATTAAGTGTTACGTGTGTGTTATACACATATTATACACACACACGTAACTGTGATTAAAGAGATAGGTACACAAAGATATGAGAATGTCTGTTAGGTACCTTTTCCCTACAAAATTGCTGAACAGATTTTTATGAAACATATCAGAATAACACATATTGTCATGACGACGTGTTGTTTTCCCTTCTGACTGGCCACGGCTCGGACACGTCCCGGGCACGGCCCGGATCTGTGTGGATAGACCTTTAATAGGTAAGAACATGTGTATATTGGATCTGTTTATCAAACCATCTATTGGCTTGTCTTTATAAAGAGTCGGCGCACATAAAAAAAAAAATGTCGGATCCGAAAAAAATCGTAAAGCTCTTAAACCACTCAAATACTGAATAGCTACTCTACTTAACTGTTAACACGGTAAATAGTAACACACGGGAGGAGGCCGGTAAACGGTCAATGCATTTATTTGAGTGGATAGTTTCTAGGGTTGCCAGGTGAAAGAAAACAAATTTAGCGAATTTAAAAATACATATTTACAGGGTGTAACAGAAAAGGGGTATAAAGCTGAAACACAGCGATAGTCCTCATGAAACTGAACAACTATCCCCAAGAAACATGGGTCGTAAATCGAAAAAAAAATTCGCCTCCCCATACAAAATGTCCGATCAGCTGATTGAATACGAATGGACGATCTAAAAAATTTTTCGAGTTACGACCCATGTTCCTTGGGGAAAGTTGTTTAGTTTCATGAAGACTATCGCTGTGTTTCGCCTTTGTACCCCCTTTCTGTTACTGTATAAAGTCATGGAGGATGAGGAGAGAGCCTTTTGCCCAGCAGTGGGGCACTAATGGCTAGATTAGAATATCCTCTTTCGTTTAGTGAGGTAAGGTATTATAAATTAATTATTAATTTCGTTTAGTTAGGTTATTACCGTATTCAGTTGAGTGGTTTTAACGATTGTTTTAATCAAGAGAAATAATTTAAAAAGATTCGTGATTGTTCAATATAAGTATCATATGGATAAAACAAAACAATATCAGCAAGAGGTAACAATAAATAGACAATAAATAATTCTAGATAACAAAAAGAGTAGTCCAAAAGCACTAAAATCTAGATCGCTAACAATGGCCATGATGAGTAAAAAATTTTTTTTAGTCCAACACATAGATTATTTTAAAATATTTGACACGTATTTTTTCTTTTTTCTCTTAAACTAAAAATGACACAGATAGGTACACTGGGTTAAAGTTGCTCATGACGTCACACCTTAGTACTATTTTTTACGTAGGAGTGACGTCAATACCCCCCACTCCGTAACTTTGATGCTCTGTATCTTTGTATTTATTTATGTATTTGATCAGGTAAAAAACGTGTTTCAAATTTCTTTTTATAGCCTAAAAGACGGACTAATTATTTTCTGAATTTTCGAATGTAGTCATCATCCCCATTACAACCACAAAACTTCTTGTCAAGGTAAAATAATCCTAAACGTTACTCCATTTAAACCCACATTTTACCATCTCAATCATTGGACTGTAAAATTGCGTCTTATTGTCAGGGAAATAAACCTAAAATATGAGTAGAAAAGTACCTTCTTTTGTAACAGAAATCCGGCCAGAAAACATCAGCTTTTCAGCCCTATGCAGTAAACACCACCTTTTGTATCCGCAATCGGCCTACGCGGTAACTAGGGCAAAAATTGAGGTGGTCGGTTGTCATGGCAACGGGGGGAGCGAGATGGCGATAGGATCCCCCCACTCCTAGCCTGTTGCGACCTCACCCCGCGACCTTCCGTGTTTAATTGATCTCTCAAAGATGTTAGCAATTAATAAGTGTGTTGAGGGCAAACTTTGACTTTGCTGTTTTGATTCGAAATTGGAGTGTTTATGAAACTTTGTGCGTTTATTAGAATCATTTCGGTCAGATAGGTAATTTTTGTTTGAATTGGGTTTAGTCGAAGGAATAATGAGATTTTTTTTAAAAAAACTTACGAGCATAATAAAACAGTATTTATTATTGACACTGTTTCACCATCGATGGATAAAAAATAACTAAGTATTTCATAAAACGTGACGTTGTAGACAAATGGTATAAAATATCTGTCAGGTTTTTATCTGTAGATAGTGAATCAGCCCTTTAACCTGGATTTTTTTTTAAACTTTAAGAAGCATCATGTTATTATTTTGTAGTTACAGTTTTATTAAAAAAAAATAAAAAAAAAACGTATAATAAAACGTGTTATTAGCGATACTAGTGTCTCAGATACATCTTTTAATCGGTTAACGAATTTTGAATGAGTGCCGACATAAAACCGGTTCCTGGAAAACGATCAATTATAATTATTGGAGCCAAATAGGAAGCGAATACGACACGTCATGACAAAGGGAACGACCGGTACAGCCTTTCATGAAATTTTTTATTAAATTTCTCTAGTAGGTAGCCCTATTTGAACAAAAAACTTTTGAATTTCACGGCGTCAATAGAATTTAGCATTCAATTATCGAGCTAAATTGACTGACACGTGCGATTCATTCATTGACTCGGTCCCATTCACTCATTCCGACTCACTCTTTGAATGGGTAATCGATCATTCGTTCAATCACGATTCGCAAAATATGACGAAGCAGTTTCAGACTAAATACTTACACGGTTTCAGAATTTATGCGGGAATAACGAAGGGTAAGCAAAAAATGGAGATGGCAGGCTGAAAACTAATTTAAAAAAGATTGGGGAGTATGAAGGTACCGTAAGTTAGGGTAAAGTGAAATCTATTCTATTTATTAGTAAGAAATAAAAAAAAAATTAAAATTAAAAAGTTCTCTAAAATACTACCGAATGGCGGGACACTACCGGAGACCGTGTTAAATGGAAAGTCGCGGGGGAGGCCTTTGTCCAGCACTGGGATCTTAATGGCTTATAAAAAAAAATACTCCCAAAAGATTCAACGATTGAGGCCCAGTTTTTCAATTGTCAGTTAAAATGTGTTCCTGGGAATATTTGATACCTGTCATGTTAAAACATCATGTTTTATGAAATAGGCATAGGTAGGTTTAAGTATTTGTGAGTTAAATTTTATCTCACTATTGAAAAACCGGGCCTTAATTGTTTATACATACATACATATCCGTCACGCCTCTCTCCCATTGGGGTAGGCAGAGACCACTTCTTTCCACTTGCTACGATCCAAACACACCTCTAATTGTTTATATAGGTACCTCATAAATCTCAAATTGTGTCCATAACGATCTTTTACGTAAAATATTCAAAAAGCAATTCATTTTTTAAATGTTTTTAAAACGATATTATTCTCCGGTCTGTGCCAAACGTGAAATTATAGCCGTCACATTCATTTTCCGTGTTTATATTTCATTTCCTCCAACTCAGGCGTAGTCTTGTGGATCGCGAGATGATTGCTTATGTTTTTTTTATATTCAATTCTAAGAAATCAACAATTTCTCAAGTTAATGCGTTTTTCTTTGTAAACTTGCTCTGTAAAGTTTTGTAAAGGCAACGGTGTTTATTTTATTTTAATTTTTAAATTAGGAACATCGCGAAGGTATCGCATTGTTATCCAAAGAGATAATGCTACCAGCTTGTTGGGTACTCTGCCTCGTGGGCAGGCGTTGGAAGACATATTCTTCTTGTAAATATGTATTTTATTCTATGTTTGTATTGTTTTACAAATAAAAGTCAATAATATCATCACACGTTCTAAACACTATCAAATATATCTAATTTTACATATCCGTCACGCGTTACCATCGGGGTAGACAGAGACCACTTCCCTCCACTTGCTACGATCCAAACACACTTCTTTCTTTTCATCCACATTCATCAGTCGCCTTATTAACGTCGTTTTAGGTACTTTTTAACATACTTTTTTAGTATTTATTTATTTTAAAGTAAAATAATATTGATTGACCTTAATACATTAAAATCGCACTTTCATACCTTCATCCTTGTATCTCTGACCTAAATATTCAAAAATATTCACTGAACACAAACCGCGCGACTTTTAAAATGTGTTCTCTATTTTTGCAGCCCTAGGGTTATAAAATTAAAAATAAAACGTCTGCACGGCGCGGTGGAGCGTGCTGTGTGACATGTAGCAAGTTAGCGGATGAACTGGTTACCAAGGTTAGCTCAAAATGGAACTGTTCAATTTTCAGTTCTGGGACTCTGAAATTAATCGCTCGTGAGACGATGTAGAACACCGATCAAAAGTTTAAACTTGAAATGAAAATTAGTTTTGGATTTATGTACTTATTGAAACTTTAATTATGCTTTTTGCTATTATAGCAGTTTTTAATTCGATTCCCACGTTAAGTCAGCATGTGAAATTAAATTTATTGAATAAAAAATAATAAATACTTAAAGGTACCTATATCTTTCTACTGCCCAGCAAAAGGCTGACCCGCAGTGCACGGAATGGCTTATTAAGTTTTATACTTAATCTACTTTAATGACACCACAAAGAATCATTGTAATTAAAGAATCATGAATTTATCTGATATAAACTTAGAAGCCTTGATTGAAGGTTATAATTTTACAAAACCCAAGCACGTGGCATTATTCAAAAAGCATCTCTCAAAAGAACATTTTCATTGTCCTTTAAGAAGTACAACCGGAAATGTTCGCAAAGCAAACAATTGAAAACAGATAACCGTTTAACCTCTTGTTAGGCGAAATATTTATCTGTTTCTTTGATAAGCACGTGGGCGTCAGAACGTAGGGAGAAGGGGGCGAAAAGGGGCCGAAAGGGGCGAAAAGGAGGCCGCCCCGGGCATGAATGGCTCACAACATGCGAGCATAGGAGCAACTGGGAACTACATTTTGAAATCCACATTAAAAATTAATGTAGCGAAAATGTAAGGCAATTTTTTAACCCTCTCTCTACCTTTTATACAAATGTATAATAAGGGTAAAATTATTTTGTGAAAGCCTGTCGGGTGGGATGCTCTTCTACGAACAATTTTGCTTTTTAATTGCTTATTAACTCGGATTGGGTTATGCTACTTTGTGAGCACATTTTTCTATTTAGGTCGGTCATTAGCGGGAAAAGCTTTGTGGAAAAATAGAAATCAACAAAATATGAGAGTCTTTTGAGTAAAAAAAGATCACTTTGATGAATGCTTGTAAAAACTTGTTTTCTTTTAAAAAGTACTTTTAGCTATTTTTACCAAATTAAACTCTACCACAGCTATAACAGTTTTATCCAGAAAAATAGCAGCTAAAAAATACCAGTTACAAGTAACGTTAACCGTAACACCCTAGTACATAATACTCTGCAATAAATTGCACCGTAATCTCTAGTTTTAGAGATTAGTGTCACCGTGCCCCGGCATCACACATCGTTAGTACTTTAACCGGTTAAAACCAGTTTAAAGTGGTTTGAACTACCTGTGGCAGCCATTTTGTTAAGCTAAGTTTATTATTGTTGTGTCGTTAAAGTTAAAGTGGAATATGTCATTGCAGGAATAAAATTTAGAATAATATAAGAATATTTAATGAGTCATTTAAATACATACATATCTGTCATGCTTCTTTCCCATCGGGCTAGGCAGAGACCACTTTTTTCCAAATGCTACGATACAAACACATTTCATTCGCTTCACCCACATTCATCATTCGTCTCATACATGCAATACGTCTTGCATGGGTCATATAACCTGCGGCAATGAATGTATGTTTGCTATAAATACATCGATCGAGTTCCAGAACTGTTAGTACTCAGAATTGTTTCTTACAAAGTACTTAACACTTAACATGCGAGGCACGTTGCCATTTCAACTCCTTTCTAAAGCACGCTCGGTACAATTCAATAATTCCAATATTGATTAGAAAGTTCTCAATTTAATTTAGCCTTTAGTTCCAGTATTATTAAGCTGAAGGGATTTACGAAGTTTTTAAGTTGAAGAATTCGTTCGCTTTAGAAGTTAGAGTATTTTGCCCCGCTTTACGGTACGCGAATGGTTTCTGTAATGTTGTGGTTTTAAAATAAAAGAGAGAAAGAAAAAAAAGAAACAACTTATATCATCATCATTAAAAAGAGCGTCGCTCTTGTCGGTGGAGTCTGCGCCACTCTTCTCTATTCTCTGCGTCCGTTTGAGCACCTGATACGACACAACTTCTATCCCCTCTTTTATTTGGTCAAAGAAGAAAAAAATAAAAGTAATATTTCAATTTATTAATTTATTTTAATTTATTAAATTTATTAATTAATACTAGTATGAATAGCAAAGTACCTATTGAATTTTGTATGACGATTTTAATAATGAGACTACTGTGATACGCATCACAAATCGCACATAAAATATTGCATTTTCACACCGAATGCATGCATTAATATCAATCAAACAGAACGTTAAATACTGATTTATTATTCCAATACACGACTATTTTGTTTAATTAAAATAAACGACCTGTCAGCATCGAAAATAGTCCACAAGTAGGAAAGCAACCAATAATTTAACCTTTTTATTTAAAAAAACCCGACTGCGAATAAAAAATGCATTTTTTTATTTTGATGTACCCAGTATCACTCTCACTGTAAATACGAATCTAACGACACCTCTCAAGCTAAAATCCATCAAGCCGTTTAGGCTGTAGAGCGAGCCAAAGAATTATACATACATTATTATAAATATAAGTCAAAGTCAAAAATATATTTATTTCATAGGCACAAAAAATGCTCTTGAAACCGTTACATTACTTATTATAATATACTTTTTTAAGCTAGTGCTAGATTCGCAAAGCGCAGTTTCCCCCAGAGAAGAACCTAGCAAGAAACTCTGTGGGGTTGCTCTTTTCAAATAAAGTT
This sequence comes from Anarsia innoxiella, assembly GCA_947563765.1. Classification (NCBI taxonomy): domain Eukaryota; kingdom Metazoa; phylum Arthropoda; class Insecta; order Lepidoptera; family Gelechiidae; genus Anarsia; species Anarsia innoxiella. The sequence continues at coordinate 1,702,362 of OX387393.1, forward strand.
TTTCAATTCTTACAGTTTACATTATAACAATTATTGACTCTAAATGAATCTTTAATCCTGCAACATTCAAACAAACCACAAGATGTAAATAGATAGCTAAAAAGTAAAGCTCTTAGCTAGGTTGAAGCCGCATAACATGACCAGCCGCCACAGCATCACCTTCACACAGGCCTCAACGCATGTGCCAGCCATCAACCCCTTCCACATATTTTAGGGAAGTATACATACACACTTCCGGAAAACATAAACCACAGAATAATAAATAGCACTACGTACATAACCCTCCTTCTGGCGCAGTTGGGTAAAAACAAAGTGTGACGTCACTATCACAATGCAGTCTCCGTTAGTCCATTGTATCATTGAATTCAATCAATAGCGACAGTAAGTCCAAAAATTCACTGATTTAATCGTTAAATACCTCGCTAATCTGTGTTCTGTGGTGCATTTTGCATTTATACAGCTTGTAGCGCTATAGTTGCAGCCAGTACAGCTAGTAAGCCTCACTTTATTGCCACTTCAGTACACATCGTCAGCAAAAGCCATTGTTTCAAGCTGCTGCGTTTTGAATTTCGAACACAATTTCTTTTTTCGAACAAGAATTGGGTAACGGTTTTCGAGGTTGCCAGTTTAAGATTGTTTCTTTGTGGCCAGTGTTTTTGACGTTTGGTTCGCTTTTGTGGTTGTAGTCGAATTGAACGATTCAGATTTTTCGTAGTTAAATAAAAACATATCTTGACAAATAAAGTAGTTTAAAAAACTTAAACACGCTTAATAAGCTTGCACTAAACATGCTTCATCATCAGATCAGTTCGAAAGTACCATATTATTGTATTGTCATCAGAACTCAGAGCGTGTGCAAAATTTCATCCTATTCGAAGACCGGGAAGGGGGTCAAATTAAGAGTCCAAGATTTGTTTACATACATAGTTACAAGTGAAGCTAATATAAAGCGTGTAAAAATGAAAAGAAACTGTTTCAAGGCTAATGGGAAACACGCTAGATATGTAGGTATGTATTATTATATCTTAGCCTATAGCTACCCACTGCTGAGCATAGGCCAGTCCAATTTCTCTCCAACACTTTCCCCTTTATTACAAAACGAGGTTTAATGATCGTCCGACGTTAGTTCGTTTAGTTTGACGTTTTGTCTATAGCCGAAACGTCAAAAGAAACGAACTAACGTCGGACGATCATTTAACCTCGATTTGTAATAATATGTTTTAGAATTTGCAACACTTTAACAGCTAATAAAAATAACATAAACTAGCTATCTGCCACGATATCACAAATAACATTTTTTTTGTAGCATATTGTGTCCCACTGCTGAGCAAAGGCCTCCCCTGCATTCCTCCAAGCCTATATCTTTGGCTACCTCTACATTAACAAAATATAAAAATCCAAAACTAAGCTTATTTTAATCCAAAAAGACGTAACAATTTAACCTCAAAAAGGCGCGTAAATGCCACAAGCGCTTATAAAAACCGGTGAACGTAAGTGAAAATTCACTTGCCACAAACGTGTATCATTTGGGTAAAGCCCTCACATTACGTAGCGATGTGTTACAGGTGGGGTTGCCAGGTAGAAAAAGAGTTTCTACTTGGAATACAAAACGGCAAAGAAAATACACGTAAAAGTACGAAAAAAAAATGTTTTGAGATATTTTTGTCACATTATTTACAGTATGTGTGCTATAAAGAATTTGACTTCTTGATACGACATGACGTTAACTTTCACTTTCACTTGAGTGAAGTAGGTACGTCGCGGTCTTCCTCTGCCTCTCTTCCCCTCAACCAAGTCAAGGCACTGGCAGAGGATAGGCCTAAATGGCGAATGCTCCAACGACAAGAGTCTAACTCTTAAGTTAAATGAATAAAGAATTTGTATCTATCTGTCTACTATGGAAAATTGAACTTCTTTCACAGTTTTGTTAAAATAGATTAACCAATCAATCGATTCTACAACAAAATTAGGGTTTCTGCGCTTGCGATTTAACAATTGCAGCTTACTGGTGCAGATAAGTAAGTAAGTAAGTAAGTAAGTAAGTAAGTAAGTAAATCATTTATTCCCAGTTCAGTTACAGTACAAAATTAAAATAAACAAAACAAAAACAAAAACAAAATAAAATAAAATAGCACCTATTAAAAAACAATAATACAAGAATCAGGGAAAATACAGGACAGAGATAGAACTGGGAAAAGGACTCCACTCAGCATATGTCATGTCACTATACAATGACTATACATATATAATAATATACAATGGTCAAAAAAAAATCAAATACTTAGTGGGTAATGGGAAGCCAAAATCATTACGATTCAAACAATCTTCAAACTACAATATTTTTTAAGAATTATAATAATACATTCTTAATTCGAATTATTTACAAATGGCAACCCTAGATACAAGAGGAAGCTTTAATCTAGGGTAAGATTAACGGACTTGTGAGGTCTGCCCACATTTGTAGTTAGTGTGGTTTCTCCCTTAGATATTGTGGATGCAGACCCCTTTAATTCTGACATCTCATCATTATGTGACAGATGAAAATTAAGGGGTATTAACCGCAAGTTACCTTGGAAGTTAAGGGGTCGTTCTCTTTTATTGAGTGAGGGGTCCGTAGATATATTAATAACTAGCTGTCCCGGCGAACTTCGTCCCGCCTTAGAATGAACTTTATTGTGTAGGAATAAAGTTCAAATTGACTCTACATTTTAGTAAGAAAACATTTGTATGGGAAAAAGAAAAGGTCTGTTTTAGGGCTTTCCCGGCAATTATTCGAATTTTTCTCACCGTAAGAACCATCCTTGGACTTCAATGAACATTTTAAAAAAAGAATTAGCGAAATCGGTCCAGCTGTTCAGGCGTGATGCCGTGACAACGGAAAACGGGTTTCATTTTTATATATATAGATTGTAGTATACCTTCGTATTATACATACATACATATCCGTTACGCCTATCTCCCACTGGGGTAGGCAGAGACCACCATCATAGTATTGCTAGAGGCTTCCCGCGACTTCATACGCATTTGTCTTCAGATCTTCCAAAAAAATCATAATATCTCAATATAATATAGCCTATGTGTTATTCTGATGTGCAAGCTACAATATTGCCAAGTTTCATCAAAATCTGTTCAGTGGTTTTTACGTGATGAAGTAACAAACATCCATCCATCGGCACAAACATTGACAATAATATTAGTAGGATTGTAGTGACAGTGATGTACTAAATAAGAAACTAGTGGCCGCCCGCGACTTCGTACACATATTAAGTTCATCTACTCTACACTAACACTTCAGATACTTTTCTTGGAAAAACGGGAAGCAATATGATTTTACCATTAGCCTCTTTCTAACTAAAACATAATGCTATCTACACACCAAAGCCGCCGGCATGCCGCCGGGCTAGGCCAGCGACTTTACGTCATACGAATGGCAGCTGTCAAAAAAGCCAGCGGCTTTGGTGTGTAGATACCATTACATTAAGATATAAAACAAAGCTCACTCTATACACAGTAACGCGTCTCCAAGTTTCAAAGTAAATAACTTGAACAGTACGTCCACTTTACATTATCCTCATTTGTCAAAAGTTTTACAACTCCGCCGTTTGCTAAGTAATTCTAAGCTGCAACGCGCATTAGATAACTTGAGACTAGGTTGTTATAACTGTTTGTACAGTTACAGTGTCAAGTAAATTGTTGTTAAAGTTCTGAACTCGACTGCTTGTACAATGGCTGATAAAGATATAACGTTAGAGAGGTACTCGTGTAATTTTTTTATGTAATAGGGATGACGACTACATTCAAAAAATTCAAAAAATAATTAGTCCGTCTTTTAGGCTATTAAAAAATATTTGAAACACAATTTTTACCTGATTAAATACATAAATAAATACAAAGATACAGAGCATCAAAGTTATGGAGTGAGGGTTTTGACGTCACTCTTACGTAAAAATCGTACGTAAGCGTGACGTCACGAGCAACTTTAACCCAGTGTATCTTTGTAATTTTTAGTTTAAGAGAAAAAAGAAAAAATACGTGTCGAATATTTAAAAATAAACTATGATGGGCCTAAAACATTTTTTTTGTCGTCATGCCTATTGTTTTGTGTTAGATAAAGAAACGCAACTACGAGTACCTACTGTAGTAGTAGGTACTTGCAAAATGATTGTGGATTAAAAATTAAAGTCAGACAACTTAACGACATAGCAAATACGCAAAATAAAGTCCTTTTCAGAAACGGTGCGTGTACACGATAAGAAATTTTTCGTGTCTAAAGCCGACAAGACAAAATTTTCGTGTACACGACTAGAATTTTGTCTGTACTACACGCGAAAACCAACCGCTCCTCAAGTACGTTCGCCGCGTCGTGTCTTGCGCAGACAAGTATTTTTTAGTGTACACAGTTATTTTCTAGTTACGACACGAATTCTTGCGTAGGCCTGGCGTATTTTCTTATCGTGTACCTATACGCGCGGTTAAAAATAGAATGTCCGTTATTTACAGTCATAAGTCTTTTACGCACAAGCGATTTGACAATTTATAAGAAACCGCCCTAAAACGCTGCTGCGTAGTTCTTACCTACTATAGCCAATTTAACCTAAAACACACTATTATACTACAAAGACGAAACCACGAACCACATTTCGTCACATATTATACAAGCAACTGTTATATTAGGGAGCCCAAGTCTGCTTATTTAAAATATAGCTTCAGTTGTGCGTCGGTAGAGTGTCAATGGTATTTTTTGACACATTTGGTATTCTGCTAAACAATGGTTTAGATTTATTGCGACCAAATGTGTCAAAAAATGATAATGATACTCTCATTGACACTCTACCGACACAAAACTGAGGCTTTTTTAAATTAGCAGACTTGAGCCCCAGATTGTTAAATGCTGTCTATGACTTGTATGGGCTAACTGGGTCGTGAAATACCTAAAATTAGGTATCTTGAGGTGCGATGCTTTGTGGTGCATCGTTTTTTAATTATAGTTTTTCTTTTTTTATAGGAGTAGCTTTTCGTCAAATAAATGAGTTGCTCTATTAAAAATGTGCCAGCGGTGTCGTACTGAACCTTAACGGCCTTATATGATTAGCAACTTTTAGGAAAATAATTGTTAGATTCAAAAATGTAAATACTTTTTTGTAAAGCATACTTTATCCATCTACTATGACCCTTTTTTACCAAAAGCTCAAAACAAACAAAACAAACCCAACTGCAAATCTCCATCCTTAAATCTTTTCGAAACTCACAAACTACACCTATCCCTTTCATTTATCCTCATATTCTAATCCTCTATACATCTATCCTTTTCTTACCTTAATACATCACTCGAATAAGAGCGTGATCTTGTGAAATGAGAGTTTATTGTCGGTCCTTCAGTTGGTGGCCTCTTGAGATTGGAAAATGTGCTTTATGGGTTGGTGTTAAGGTATAATGGGTCAGGTGTGGATAAAGGTTGATCTGGTCATTATTCTTAGGCAGGTGGGCTTCGAATAAGCTTCGAACTATGGATTTGGAGCATTTGTTAAGCGGTGGGTGGTTTCTACAGGGGCCCAAGTCTGGTAATTCACAAAATTTTCAGTTGTGTATCGGCACAGTGTCAATGTCATTTGTAATGTCATTTTGACACATTTGGTCGCAATCAGTGTACAGGTCAATGAGGAAGGAATATACTCGTAAGGAGTGGCCCCAATTTTTTGCCATATACAAATGAGTTTATGACAACGTGGCAAGATTGCGCCAAGTTCTTCATAGCTTTCTTGGTAGATGACCTGTCAAAAGATAAGAAATACCATATAAAAAGGTAGCCATTTTGCGCCAGACCAGGCACTCAGATCCAGACGGTATGGCTCCTCCTCAGGCAGACCAACTTATCTGTGAAATGAACGGCGGCGCTAGTAGTAATACAAAATTGTATTTCTACCAATCACAGCAGTTCTGGAATTTGACATTTGACATTAGTGGCCGTAGTTCCAATAACGGCTGTTTCACAGATAACTTGGCAGCTCTGTAAGCCATTGTTTAGCAGAAAACCAAATCTGTCAAAAAATGCCATATTAACACTTTGCCGACACACAACTGAGGCTGTAGGCAGCAGATCTTGGGGCTGGTTAATAAATAAATGAAAGTCTTCAAGTATTGGCACGAACTGGGTTTTTATTCACTTAATTTTTGCACACCAAAAGGTTACATAGCACACGTATTCGTAGCAGAGCGGGAAGTTAGAGTGAAAAAAGTGTTGCTACATAAATGAAATATAAAACTACTTTTTACTTTTTGTTGGTGTTGCCAACACAGGCTATTTTAAATTAGTGGACTTGGGCCCGAACACACACTGCCTATTTGTATAGAATAGTGACGAATAGAGTAGGTTGAAAGGAAATTGATAGTATGGGTTGTTTCCGCCCGTTTCGCTCATCTTGTATCAAGTGTTTGTTTTTCTAGGGATTATCTTCTAAATGCTTTTCTATTTGGTTCTTAGGAAACTAGAGAGGTTTCTGTTTGTATTCCTAAACCGGATAAAACCGGTATTTTCTCCTAATAGAGAGCTTTTATGAGTTTGTCTCAATATTGTTGTTACGATCGGTGAATTGAGATTTGACGTTGATCATAATCTCATTTTTTACCTATGTTAACGGTTCTCTGCTCAAAATAATGCGTAGAGTATAAGCATTGCTATCCAAAGAGGTAATGCTGCCAGCTTGTTGAGTACTTTGTCTCGTGGGGACGCGTTGGAAGATATATTTTTCTTGTATATATTTAATTCTATGTTTATATTATTTATCTTAATTAAATATTATACTGCGCAAAAAAACATAACAATAGAATAAAAACAAAATGCTTTGAGCGATCGTGACCGATAAATGAATAAATCTATTCAAGTTTAGAAACTGGAAAAAATATCTACACGAATGAAGGTAGTTTCATACCTACATTCGAATAAATCAATGATTTGTATTGAAAAATTAAGTTTTAATTCGTGCAAAATGCCTTTATCACACACCACATCGCTGCACTGGTAAGTTTTAGATAATAAGTCCTATTTATTTGTTTTTTTCGCAGTCAATATGTTTAAGACGTTTGTAATAACATGATCAATTTTCAAATGAAATCCTAATTAAAATAAATTATAATCTCAAACATTTTGTTTTGTGTAAACAGGGGTGTAACAGAAAGGGGGTATAATGCCGAAACACAGCCATAGTCATCATGAAACTGAACAACTTACCCCAAGGAACAAAGGTCGTAAATAAAAAAAAATCGCCTCCCCATACAAAATGTCCGATCAGCTGATCGAGAAAGTAAGGGCGATCCAAAAATTTTGGCGAGTTACGACCCATATTCCTTGGGGAAAGTTGTTCAGTTTTATGAGGACTATCGCTGTGTTTTGGCATTATACCCCCTTTCTGTTACACCCTGTATACCAAATAGTAAACTAAGCATATTCTTAAAGTAAGCCTTACTCCTCTTAATGGTATCTACACACCAAAGCCGCCGGCTTTTTTAACAGCTGCCATTTGTATGTCGTAAAGCCGCCGGCCTAACCCGGCGGCATGCCGGCGGTTTTGATGTGTAGATAGCATAACATTGCAGAATCCACAATAGTACTTGCCATTAAAAAAAAAACATTTATCTAATATCCAATACATCGCCACATTCAAAAAGGCAAATATAAGATAGAAAATACCAATATAAAATACGGTAACCATTTTATTGGCCTCGAGAGTGCGGTTGTGGCAGACATTCGATTGCTACAATTTCTTTACTAAACTCCCGATGATGAAACGAAAGAAACGGCGAAAAGAAATGTTTGCGAGTTATCTTTTTTGTGGAGTTTGTAGTACTTTAGCTTTGTGCCTTTATGTTTTATTATAATGAGGAGGAATTCGGTTTTTTTATTGTTATAATGAGTCTACTGAAAAACCCAACTTTTTAAATGAATGTTAATACAATAATTTTAGTAACACCAGCATTGTTTTGTATTTAGTCGGTTAATAAGGCTAAGTAGTTTCAACATTGATTTTAAACAAAAATAAGTCTTTTTGATGATAACTGAGGAACAACTACGTCACCTTATAAAAAGGAAAAACTAAATGTTAATTTCTTAAGATAAAACTTACACTCCACGAAAATATGTGATAAAATGTAAAAAAGTAGGTACTTCAATTCTATTTTAAAAAATTGATCTTCATTTGTTTTTTATTTTAAGAAGTCACTTGAGTTCTAATTTTATAAAATTGATCTTCATTTGTTTTTTATTTTAAGAAGTCACTTGAGTTCTAATTTCGAAAAATTGAACAGAATTTGTTTTTTTTTAAATTTCACATACATTGCCAGCTCGCCAGCTTACGAATTTGCCTTTTTCCCAGTGTCGGAACAAGGTCCACACGAGAAGAGGCTTCTCAACGCGCTCCTCAACTCGTACAACACGCTGGAGCGACCTGTGGCCAACGAGAGCGAGCCTCTCGAGGTCAAGTTTGGCTTGACCTTGCAACAGATCATCGATGTGGTAAGTGTGGTCGTGCCTTTATTTGATTATATAGGCTGACTTTAAATTAGTGTACGATAGAAAAGGATATGCATGTACTCGTGATAACAAACAACTTTTACTATGGGACCAAGGTCGAAATCATTCAAAAATTTTTGAACTCCCCATAAAAAATGCACCATTTGATAGTATGGGGGACCAATTATTTTTTGTGATTTCGACCTTGGTTCCATAGCAAAAGTAGTTTGCTATCACGAGTACATGCATATCCTTTTCTATCGTTCACTAATTTAAAGTCACCTTGTAGTGCGTAAGGGATGTTTGGGTTTAGAGCGGTATTGTATCAGCTGTTTATAGTCAGATGGGCATTATAGTTAACTGTAGAGTAAAGCAATAGATCTCAAAAAAAATAATAATTAGAAGTTTCCATTTGTTGTGTCAGTCCTGCCTGTTTTTCATGAAACGACCAGCTAGCTTAGCATGCACTCCGTGACAAGACGTTGTCATGGTTTTGTCACGCTTACGTCTCTGTCTATAGTTTTAAATGTGATAAGGACAGCATGACGTGAGATAATTGTCGCGGCACGCCGTGCTTAGCCCACAGTTTTATAATATACGTCTCGTCACGCAATAAGTGTGAACAGCTTGATAAAAATTCTGCCACCTCATGATTAATAATATTTGATGATGAATGTGTATTGATTAATATGAGGATGTATTTAATTTCATATAATACCGCTCTAAACTCAGCAAAAACTTAGCGATGGTTTGAATTGATACTAAAAATAGAAAAATAAATATTCTATACGAATGGAATAACATACTTATCTCATAAAACAATATATACTTAAATATAACTAAATATACAAGGTGACTTTAAATTAGTGAACGATAGAAAAGGATATGCATGTACCCGTGATAACAAACAACTTTTACTATGGGAAGGTCGAAATCACAAAAAAAATTGTTCATCCATACTATCAGCTGGTGCATTTTGTATGGGGAGTTGAAAATTTTTTGAATGATTTCGACCTTGGTCCCATAGTCAAAGTTGTTTGTTATCACGAGTACATGCATATCCTTTTATATCGTTCACTAATTTAAAGTCACCCTATATAGGTAAATATTATCTGAAATATTAATTAAATATATATCTTGACTGCATTTTAATTAAATAAGACATTAATGTCTTTAATTTAATTTGATTTTCATTCAATTAAAACCATCGCTACGTAGAGTTTATTCTAAGTTATTATAATTAAATAATGTTACTAAGGATAATATATAATAACAAAACAAGAAAGAGATTTTAAAAGAAAACAAAATTGCATTGAAAACGAAGAAAGAAAGCTATAGAATAGCTAATTAATTAAAAGTTTTCAAAACGAGAGCTCCTCGACAAATTAATTAACAATTTAATGACAGATTAGACTTGTTTCTGTTGAAATTAAATTATTCAAAGTTATTAACTTAAGTCCTGAATTTTAAGTACTAACTTTTGTAATCTGTGGTAACGAGTTTAGGGTTCAGCAAAAAGTGGTAAGTTGTAAAAACCGTATTAATATTAACTATGCGGAACCCTGTTTTTTGCTTCGTTTCTATTAACCCGAGCTAAGGAAGTTTTAGTGAATAATGTTGAATGAAACTTTTTGTGCATTTTCATATAAAATTTTAAAGTTCTACGTTTAAGTATATAAAATCTTAAAATGGGCTATTATTATCAATTTAAGTTAAATACCCAATTAATTCGTGTTTTAAAAGGCACTCGATTAAGCTTTATTTAATTTTTCTTTTAAGTACATAACTCATTAAAATATCAATAATTTTAGAAAGCTATATTTATATTAAGGAAGCTATAATTTTAGGATCATACAAAAATATCACAATTATCATGTCAAGCAGAATGAGGAAGAAATAAAAATATACACAACAAAGCCGCTCCATACCGTTCAATAAAAGGATTCTATTTTTAAAAATCCGAATAACAAGCGAACGTCAAATATTTTAAATTTGGAAAGTAACATGACTTTGATAGAATGACGTGGCAGCTGCCTATTGGTCCGCTAATGACGTTACTAAGCCAATCAGCGAGCGGAAGTTTTGAATGACGTTCGAGCTGTGCAATGTGCAGTGTATTACAATATTTGCAATGCGTTCCCATGTATGCACCGAACGCAGAATAGAATATTCTTAGAATAGAATAGCAGTTTATTGCAAGTCATAAGTTATAAAAGACTAGAGGCTGCCCGCGATTTCGTACGCATTTATCTTGGAAGAAAAACATGATATCTTAAAATTATATAGCCTATGTGTTATTCTGATATATAAGCTACAATATTGCTAAGTTTCATCAAAATCTGTTGAGGAGTTTATGCGTGAAAGAGTAATAAACATCCATCTATCGGCACAAACAAAGACATTTATAATATTAGTAGGATGGTCTATGCAAGGTAGAAACAGACTGGTATCGCGTACATTACGTACGTGAACACAGTTTTTTTCTAGCTTTAAAGAATCGTTCTTTATTTATTTATTTATTCATTCAAATTACAATTCAAAAATTATGCTAACATTAAACTTCAACGGCGTAACAAAAACCTATTTAGGTTTGTCCGTACACCGGTTCGGCGACATTCTGCGGCGCAATGACAATTACCTTACCATAATTTAAGTAACTTATATCTATGTTAGTTTAAATATTTAGTATTTTTATGCAGCTTATTTGTTAAGTAGATAGATTTGATCGACGCTGCGCGCACGGAGCAGCCGTGCGATAGAAACCGGTTAGATGTGGCTAGTTAGTTCCTTCCTTTAGAACTTTGTATGTGATTTTTGGAAGATATTGACGATATATTTATATCTCTATTTAAAATAAAATAATACCCGAATCACATATTTATTAGTAAAACAAACAAAAGCTAGAAAACAAGAACAATGTCGTAATAAAACGAGAAATAGAGGCGTTTAACAGAGTTCTCCCATTTGAGGCTTGTTTATATGAAAGTAATTGAGGGCCCAAAATTGTTTATGGCTTTAGAAGTTAGTGGGTTCTAACAATACGATCGTAGGAGTAATATCGGAGTTACATACATATAATTGTTGGTATATGTAGGTATTTATTAGCGTTAGAAACTTATTTTATTCAAAATAAAGACTTCATCATCATCATCATGTCAGCTTATGGACGTCCACTGCTGGACAAAAGCCTCCCCCAAGGATCTCCACAAAGACTTACCCCCTATGTATAGATCGATAGTATCAGTATCATATCGAGATAGTATCAGATCGATCGTATAGATCGATACTATAACCTCCTTATTGCAAAACGAGTTTTAAAGATAGTCCGACTCCGACGTTAGTTCGTTTAGTTTGACTTTGTCCATAGCCGAAACGTCAAACTAAACGAACTAATGTCGAACTATCTTTAAAACGCGTTTCATAATAAGGGAGTAATAGTATCGATCCTTTTAAAGAATTATGCCCCCTTATTACAAAACGAGTTTTATTTATAGTCCTAGAACTAACTCAGATAAATGACGTGGCTATAGAAAAAAAACGTCGAAGATGATATTTTAGTCTTAGAACTACCTATTTAAAACGCGTTTTGTAATGGGGCCTTAGGTTTTTTAATACAAAACTTAAAAAAAAAACACAAATTCTAACAGTGTGTATGAAGTGAAAGAGGTGTGTTTTTGGATCTTAGTAAGTGGAGGGAAGTAGAAGAAGTAAGAAGCCTACTCCGACGGGAGAGATCCGTGACGAGTAGTTAGTATTATTGTTCTACAGAAACTAAAGAAAAATACGAGTATCAATATTGCAGTTGTAAAAAAACAGGAAAAGACGATGTTTTTGTGTTGTTCAATAATTTTAACAGACTTTCCAGCAACAACATAAATAAACGACATAGCACCATGACGCTGTTGTTGGATAGCTCATTAATTTTAAACGACTTTCCAGCAACGACAGAAATAAAGACATAGCATCAGATACCACTTGAGAAATAAATGATGGCAGGTTGTAGAAATACCAACGCGTATCGTCGATTTGAGCCGCGGTCCTTGTTTCCAGTCGGTGCATTCAGAAACGTTCGGTTTTACGGTCTTCTGGGAGCGAAAGAATGAATGGTAGTGAATGAACGATGTTGAACGAATGGTGGATATTTTTGTAGTTAGTTTCTAGGGATGTTGGTTGTGAACAATGTTGTGTTAGTTGTGTTTTCGTTTAAACGCGATGAAGTCGATTTAATAAATAACTAGAGGCTGCCCGTGACTTCGTAAGCATTTATCGTCATATCTTAGAAAAAAAAAACTATGATACATTAATATGATGTAGCATGTATGTTATTCTGATGTGCAAGCTACAATATTGGTAAAATTCATCAAAATTTGTTCAGTGGTTTTTGCGTGAAAGAGTAAAAACATCCTTAGATACATCCGTCCATCCAATGGCACAAAATTTGACTTTTTAATATCACTAGGATTATACAGAATCTCATAAATATATTGATATTATTAATGTATAGGTATTAAGGTAGTCATTTTACTATATATATATTTTTCTAAATAAAAAAGAAACAATTTAATTTAACTTTATTTTAAAGATAACTACGTAGCTTGTTTCTGTAAAAACTTTATATTTAAACACAGAGTTTGTAGGATAGATTGAAACGTCTGGAATCCAGTTAACGTAAGTTCCGTTTGAAGAAGCGATGGAATTGAACAAAGTTGGAACGATGCGGGATGAAAAATGGGACGCAGTTCTCTTTTACGAATATGTGTAGCGGTATGTTATTGACGGGTCCGTAGATTTGAATTTTGATAGAAATCATTATCTTATCTTATCTAGCCATCGCTGTCCCACTGCTGAGCAAAGGCTTTTCTCCTCTTCTTCCATGATTCCCTATCACTAGGATAGAAATTCTAATCCTAATAATTTTATAAATGTCATTGTTTGTGCCGATTGATGGATGTTTGTTACTTCACCACGTAAAAACGACTGAATAGAATTAGATGAAACTTTACAATAACTTAGCTTGGACATCAGGATAACACATAGGCTATATTATTTGTAGATATTTTGTGTTTTTTCGAAGATATGCCGATGAATGTGTACAAAGTTGCAGGCAGTCTCTAGTTAGTTAATAATTGATTGTATTTTATGACTGTAAGGCGAGCTCTAAACGGTCAATTATATTGCGCAATATTGAACATTGTGCAATATTATTGACCGTTTAGGGTTAATATTGAAGATTGCGCAATGATTGATCGAAAGTTTGAGGGAGTTTAATTTTTATTGATCAATATTTTTCCATTGCATCGTGTAGGGTCAGTATTGCGCAATATTTTTTAGTCTGTGATTAGTCGTCACGAAGTGTACACCCCCTGGTATTTATTCTAATCTGTAGTGCACACACGCGCGTTCAAAATGGCGGAAAAAGTGAATCCAAAAGTAAAGGAAAGAGAGTTTATCAGCGAATGTATCCAATTGTACAGAGAATTGCCATATTTCTGCCTTTTTTTGTACCAATCTTTCGACCAGCGACGTGTTCGTTTCTGTTTCCGTTTCGCCAGAAGCAACAACACTACAGCTGCAGCTAAATCTTGTTCGGACATATTGATCGCACGGTGCACACGGACGGGATCAATACTATTCTCGGATATTGTTTCGTATTATTGTGCAATAAAATTGCTCGTTTGGATTCAGAGCGCCTTTCAATCTTATTGTACAATAAAAAGTATTGTACAAAGTTATTGTAGGTCTAGGGGCCGCCTTACTTATGTTTCTATTTGCGTTTTTATGTTCATTCGAAGGCACGTGAAGCTTTAAACTGTGGCACCTTTCATTGCGACATTAGGACGATATTGAAACTCTTTTGTAAAGTTTGATCTGATGTCTACTGTACCAAGGTTATATGAGTGCCTTAGAATATTTCAATACTCAAACACTGGAAAAAGAAGAATTTTGAAAATATTGATTTGATAATATTAATATTGATAATAGAAAAATTTTGATATTTGAAAAAGAAGGTTTCTAAATATGTATGTAGCTTGAAACTTGAGATTTGTACTCCTTACTAACACTTGTAAGTAAAAATTGCTTTGAAACGGAACAAGTAAACCCTGCTTTAATAAAATCAGAACACTCTATCCAACCAAAGCCTTTATCAACCCCAAAGGATCTCTAAAGCACAAAATACTGTGGAACAAAGTACGGAGCGCCTGTAGGCAACAACTTTAAGCTCGCGTGACGTTGTCAGCGAAGGATGTTTTTTAAAAAGCTCCCCTATGCACCCAGCTGCATAGGAATGCACTTGCAATCTGTGAAGGCTGTATTTTTCACTTTGCTTCTTCATAGCGGGTGTTTTGCGTTTGTTTTTTTTTTGTGAATTTGCAATCAAGGCTTAGATTGTAAGGCTTCGATGGTGGTTGTGCAATCTGGTTTCATCCTATTGCAGATATCTTATACCTGTCACTGTCTAAAACATCATGCGTTATGAAATAGTAATTGGTTTATCTGTCAGTTAAATTTTATCGAAAAGTGGTGAAACTGGTCCGTAAAGTTATTTTTTATTTGTTTAATAGAAAAGAGTTGATAAGTAACACATAATAAGTTAAAATAAAAGGCATACTTTCATGTAGACCTGGATTTTATTAATAACATACATACATACATATCCGTCACGCCTCTCTCCCATTGGGGTAGGCAGAGACCACTTCCTTTCACTTGCTACGATCCAAACACACCTCTTTCACTCCATCTACACTCATCAGTTGCCTCATACATCCACATCGGTTTAGGGTACTCTTTTTAATAAAGGGTTATATTTTTACTGTTTTCGTTTATATCAGTAGGTACGCCTCTCTCCCATCGAGGTAGGCAGATACCACTTCCCTCCCTTTACGTTTTGTTGTTAGATAATAACAATAAATACATAAAACAAATCGCATAATAGGCATGATGACAAAAAAAATTTTTTTGCTCATCACATAGATTATTTTAAAATATTCGACACATATTTTTAATTTTTTCTCTTAAACTAAAAAGACAAAGATACACTGGGTTAAAGTTGCTCGTGACGTCACGCCTCAGTAAGATTTTAACCGAGGAGCGACGTCAATACCCCACACTCCGTAACTTTGATGCTCTGTATCTTTATATTTAGGTATTTATGTATTTGATCTTGTAAAAGTGTGTTTCAAATATTTTTTTTAATAGCCTAAAAGACGGACTAATTATTTTTTGAATTTTTGAATGTAGTCATCATCCCCATTGACAGAGAATTGAATATTTTTCATGAAAGATTAATTTATTTTCCTTTTAGTTCTAAAATTAAAACAATCTCGCGAAATAAAAACCGTTAGAAAGATGAGAATTGTAAAAGCTACGGAATTGCAATAGAAAACCTGTCACGAACAATCATTTCTCAACGTTGTAATTCTTTTTAAATTATAGTTTAGAAATTCTTCCATTTTATAAATTCCTGCCTTACAAACATTTTAATTTCAATATTGTTATACTGTAATTGAAAATAACCTAATCTTTTAGGAAAGAAGGAAGGTTATGTTTTTCAAGAGTATGTATTTATGTGTAATTCTTTGGCACGTCCTACAGCCTTTGATGGATTTTAGTTTGAGAGGTGTCGTTAGATTCTTATTTACAGTGAGAGTGAGACTGGATTCATCATTATAAAAAATCGCGTTTTTTAAAAAGGTTAGGTTATTATAAAAAAAATCCTGACTGCGTTTAAAAAATACAATTTGTTTATATTAAAGTACCAAGTGTGATTCTCACTGTAAATACGAATCTAACGACACCTCTCAAGCTAAAATTCGTCTAGCCATTTAGGCTGTATAGCGTGCCTAAGAATTCTACATACAAACATAGGTACATACTCTCGAAAAACATAACCCTCCTTCTAGCGCAGTCGGGTAAAAAAGCCATTTTCATAAGAATTTTGTAATAAAACGTATCTATAAAATAATGATCGTAACGACGAAGCTATAAGCTTAAAGGATAAAGGCTTTTCGGTATTTGTCAAACAAAATACCTTCCTAGTATTGCCTACGACTATGTCGTAGCAAATACCTACGAAGTTCGTAGCCCGTAGCAATTTCGTAGCACTTTCGTAGCATATTCGTGATAGGGAATTAATTTCGGAAATTAATCGAACATTGATTCAAAATTAATATCTATTGAACTTGTCAAAAGTTGCGAGGAAAAAGCTTATTTGAGGATTTGGGCGGATTGGATTCCAACGTTTTGTTTGAGTTCGTTTTACTTATTGAATTTTGAATGACATTTTCGTTTTTGTCTTTTACCTTGGGTATGTATTTAGATGAAAGGGCACTTGATGCGACATGACGGTTTCTTGAGAAACATCATTGAAGGAAAGGTTGAGGGGAAGAAAGGCAGAGGAAGACCGCGTCGTACCTACTTCACTCAAGTGAAAGAGAAAGTTAACGTCATGTCGTATCAAGAAGTCAAGGCACTGGCAGAGGATAGGCTTAAATGGCGAATGCTCCACCGACAAGAGTCTAACTCTTAAGTTAAATGATGATGATGTATTTATATTCTTTTTTTTAACTTAAATAAGTATCTTTTTTATATTTCTTGAATTTCTGTTTATTTATTTCATTTTATTTTATTTTCTCTGATTTACTTTGTGATATACATACATACATATCCGTCACGCCTCTCTCCCATTGGGGTAGGCAGAGACCACCCCTCCAGTTGCTACGATCCAAACACACCTCTTTAGCTTCATCCACACTCATCAGTCGCCTCGTGCATGCCCGTCGGTTTAGGGTACTCTTGATTTGGCCTTTCTTGAGTAAGTCCCCGATTTGATCGAGATACGTTCGTCTTGGCCTGTGATATATTTGTTAATTATTATATTTCATACATCGCGGTACATAGGAACCTATATTACACATACACACTGGTATGAAAAGACCACTTCCCTCCACTTGCTACGATCCAAACACACTTCTTTCGCTTCATCCACTTTCATAAATCGCCTCATACATGCTCGTCGGTTTAGAATACTTTTGACTTGGCCTCTATTTAAAAAAAAAAGTTTATTATCATTCCTAACATTATTTCCAAAAATTACCATATTTATAGAATGTCAATCAGACTAAAGCTATCTCCTTAAAAGCCTCACTGCAGCACCTATTTACAGAGTAGTAACAAAATATTCGGCCCTCCCATACTATAGTCTGGCCAACTTAAGATGGACTCTGAAACTTTTAATTTAAATCTCAAAGGGTTGTTAAATGCTAGTCTATAAAGGATGGCACTGTTAGACCCAGAACACACGGTGAAACGCAACTGCAACGCAACTGAAACTGCTAGTTACTTTTGAGTTGCATCGAAGTTTCTGCTATAGACTTCCTAAGAAAACAACACACGACGCAACTAGTTTGAAACGTTTCGTTTCATTCATTACGATGCAACTCAAAAGTTTCAGTTGCGTTTCACCGTGTGTTTTGGCGCTTAGATAATTTTATAATAATTCCTGACATTTGGTCAGCACAAGACCGGTCGTTAGAGATCCTCGGGGGAAGCTTTTGTCCAGCAGTGGACGTCCATAAGCTGACACTACTACTAGTGACATTTTTGAAAATTTTAAATATTGTTTTCAATGGTCATAAAAAAACAATCTTAAAAAAAAGACTAAGTGGCTGTTTCACCATCTTCTGATAAAATTTATCTGACAGATATTTTATACCTGTCTCTGTCTAAAAGTCATGATTTACGGAAATAGACATAGGTTTATCTGTCAGTTACATTTTATCTATAGATGCTGAAACGGGCTTAGTAAAAATTATCTGACGGCTCTACTTACAATGGTTAGCATAGTAAATGAGGGGAGACCAGGTAAAAATGGAAACGGTTGTATTTTACGAACTATTTGTCCATGTTACCTGTTCTAGTATTTTATTATTCTCATACAATTTATAAGATTGTTTGCTTATGTCTGTTTTCCATTAGCAGTTCTATTTCTTTATGCGAATAGTTTTTTTTTTTATCTGTGATGTTTTTTTGTGATACTTAGAAAAATATGGAATCAGATAAATCTTTCCCTTATGGTATCTACACACCAAAGCCGCTGGCATGCCGCTGGGCTAGGTCGCCGGCGGCTTTACGTCATACAAATGGCAGCAGTCAAAAAAGCCGGCGGCATTGGTGTGTAGAGAGCATTATCTTTAAAGGTTTTAGATTTTAGTAAAGATTAAAAAATAGAAAATGGATGGATGTATGTGAGAATGTTTGTTACTCATTCACGCAAAAACTACTGAACAGATTTTGATGAAACTTAACAATATTGTAGCATGTACATTATTTTAATACATAGCCTATATTATTTGAAAATATTGCGTAAATTTTCCAAGATATAACGATAAATGGGTATGAAGTCGCTAACAGTCTCTAGTACGTCCTTAAACGCCAAAACACACGGTGAAACCAGCCACACACGAGGCAACTAGTTTGAAACGTTTCGTTTCAGTTGCGTCGTATTTGGTTGGTTTCACCGTGTGGTTTTCTGAGGAAGTCTATAGCAGAAACTGCGATGCAACTCAAAAGTAACTAGCAGTTTCAGTTGCGTTGCATTTGCGTTTCACCGTGTGTTCTGGGTCCAAGTATTTACTTTCTTCTAGTAAGTTCATAATAAATATTGACATTACTTAGAAATTATCCTCATCTCCGTTGAATCTATTTAGCTAAATCAAGAAATACACTAAGTCAAAGCTGACTGGACTTCTAAATTGCAGAACTTGAAGCATCTAAGTAAACTAGTTATAACCGCTTAGTTTGTGCTACCGTCTTGCGAAGTTCTTGGAAACTTCAATCAAATTCTATTAATATTATAAATGTCAATGTTTGTGTGGATGGATGGATAAATGGATGTTTGTAACTCTTTCAAGTCTGATGGTATCTACACACGCCGCCGCCGGCTTTTTTGACAAATGCCTTTCGTATGACCTAAAGCCGCCGGCCCAGCCCGGCGGCTTGCTGGCGGCTTTGGTGTGTAGATAGCATTAAAACAACGGAATATTAGAAAAACTTTATACAAATTTATACACTCGCCCCATAATTTAATTTTTAAGTGAGAGAGGCGTGACTGATATGAATGGTACATACCTATTCAAGTAATTAATTCTGTGATTTAATTTTACAAATTCGTAAATTTTGATACTTTTCAAATAAAATAATTAACATTTTGAAAAATTAAATAAATTTTGATACCCTGGCCGATAATCTAACTACTTATATAATAACTTTGATATATTGCGAAAATGTTCCAAAATACAATACAATACAAATATTCTTTATTGCACAAAAGATATAAGGTACAGACACAAACAAGAATATAAGAAGCAACAGGCGGCCTTATTGCTAGGTAGCAATATCTTCCAGGCAACCTTAGGGTAAGAAATAACGAGAAAGAGGTAAGATATGACGACAAATGCGGACAAAGTCAGAGACAGACGTTAGTACTTCACAAACTTGTGAGATCTGAATCGAAGGTAGGGGAACAAATCAAAGTGGAAAGTGGGGGGAGAAAGAGGGAGGGAAGAAAACAAATTAAGTATCCATTTGTCTAATTGGAGTTAAGTTTTGTGTACATTACCTCTTCGCTTTTGTTGATTGGATGAGAATCTTGGATCTGTTATTACTATATTAGTGTGCGATAATAGGGATGATGACTACATTCAAAAAATAATTAGTCCGTCTTTTAGGCTAATAAAAATATTTGAACCACATTTTTTACCTGATCAAATACATTAATGTAGGATGAGTGGGTTTCAGAACGAATGAAAGTATAAGAGTTTTCCTGAACGAAGATGAGAGAAAGAGATAATAGAGAGTGAGAGGTTTGTTATTTTGAATATGGCGTTTTGCACTTCAAAATAAGACACAGACGAATGAAGATGTAGAAATTTATTTTCAAAAACTAGAGCATTAAATCCATAATAAAAGAAGATTAAATTAAGAAGAAGTTTCCTTCCATGCCCCAGTCCCCATATTCATACCATATTAATATATACAAAGATACAGAGCATCAAAATTACGGAGTGGGGGGTTTTTAATTCGCCATAGAGTAAAAATCGTACTCAAACGTGACGTCACGTATCTTTGTCATTTTTAGTTTAAGAGAAAAAAGAAAAAATACGTGTCGAATATTTTAAAATAATCTAAGTATGTAATGGACTAAAAAAAATTTTTTAGTCAACATGCCTATTAAGCATCTGTGCGTTTGTATTGGTATCGGGGACTTGTTACGGAAAGGCCAAGTCAGGAGTACCTACCTACCCTAAACTGACGAGCGTGTATGAGGCGATTGATGAATGGGGATGAAGCGAAATAAGTATGTAGGAATCGTAGAAAGTGTAGTGTTCTTTGCTCTCTGCTAAGTGTTTGCATGACTGATATGTAGGTAGGTCGGCTGAAATCGGTCGGATAGAGAGAGAGATGTAGGTAGGTATGTATGTATGTATGTATGTATGTATATACCTACAAATACCAGAAACTATTTGAAGTCGGAACCACACAGACGCTCGTAAAATGTTATATTATTATTCACAATTTACAATTTTCAAACGCAGCTTGTTATTTGAGTTATTGAAGCAGAAATTCGCATTTCCAATACTATTTCATGTTTAGTATTTCTCTTGAATACAAAATTCTTTAGATATACGGAGTTTTCTAGTAAAAGATAGGTATAAGTATATTCTTTTAAAACGCAGTTGATTTTACTGCATAATGATATTCAGGGAATTTGTTTGATTAGGTATTTATAATTTATTTTATCTTGAAAAAAAAAACATGATATCTCAAATCAATATAGCTTATGTGTTATCCTGATATATAAGCTACAATATTGCCAAATTTCATCAAAATCTATTCAGTAGTTTTTGCGTGAAAGAGTAACAAACATCCATCCATCGGCACAAACATTGACTTTTATAATATTAAGTAGAATGTAGGATGGTGGACAGTTTACAACCTTACATTTCTGCCTGGTTATTCCACTGCAGACGATTGTGAGGTCATCGTGCGCCGCGCGAATCTCCATACATTTGTGATAAAAATATTGTTTCGGGCCATGATTCCCAACCCCTAAACCTATCCGTAATTCAACAATTTTGGTATCATTTGATTCAGTAAACCTTAATCTAGGTCCGAACGTTTCGATTTTTTTTAATTATGTTTAGTATTAAATTAAGAACGCCTGTCAACGTAATGCTGTCTACACGCCAAAGACGCCGGGTTTTTGACAGCTGCCATTCGTATGACGTAAAGTCGCCGGCCGGCGGCTTTGGTGTGTAGATAGCATAACAATTTTTAATAACAATATTGATTTGTTTTTACTTCGGTTATACAGTACAGTGTTGCCATTGATTTTAAACTCAATAAATATTTTTGAAGTATTTTTCTAAAACGGTAACCGTTTACTATCGTGTTCAAGAAAAGAATATAAAACTATAAAGAAATAAGGTCACGCGACACTTTTACGGTTACAGAAACGATTTTCATAGAGTAATATGACCGATATAACAGAGCATTATGGTAACCCTACTCTATATTATACGTTGATTGTAAATGGGTTCTGGTTACAGTTCAATCGTTTTCACAGTGATTTTAATCGAGAGGTATATTTAAGGAGCCCAAGTATAACCTCAGTTGTGTGTCAGCAGAGTGTCAATAGCAATTTTTGACACATTTGGTAATCTTCTAAACAATGGCTTGCACTCTCACAACTTTTAGATATTGTAAATTAAGACTTGCGCCCCTGATTAAGTGCAGATTTTTTAAAATATGGTAACACTTATAATAGTCATTTCTTGCAGTTTATTCTGTATCTTGTGGGGTTAAGATTACTGTTAAGAGAGCTACAGATGTACGTATATTTAAAAGTTAACAAGTTTCTTCTATGACCAACATGCATGTATGAGGCGGCTGATGAATGTGGATGGAGCGAAAGAAGTGTGTTTGGATTGTAGCAAGTGGAGCAAAATCTTTTCCCCGATGGAAGAGAGGCGTGACAGATATGTATGTATGTATGTGAAATTTTAAGTCATTTAAGCCTCGCTGTTGGCGCTATCGTGAACTTAGAGTAGGGTGTATACAATTTAATGGTTACTGAGGCTATTATATAAAAGTGCAGTGGTCATGCACTTCGAAAATACAGTTTAAGTGCAGTCT
The DNA here is from genome assembly GCA_947563765.1 of Anarsia innoxiella. NCBI lineage: Eukaryota > Metazoa > Arthropoda > Insecta > Lepidoptera > Gelechiidae > Anarsia > Anarsia innoxiella. The sequence continues at coordinate 1,725,061 of OX387393.1, forward strand.
TGATTGCTTCCAGTTGTAAGCTTGGGTTTTTAAATTGTTATAAGAGTAAAATAAAATAATTATGAATTTATTGGTACTTGTGGTTCGTTAAGTTTGAGTGTGCTGTTTGATTTTCATTTGTTTTTTTTTATTAGCCATTAAGATCCCACTGCTGGGCAAAAGGCCTCCCCCGCGACTTTACATTTAACACAGTCTCCGGTAGTACCCGCCATTCCCGTGAAAATGCATCCAGATCGTCTCTCCACCTTTTTCACCTTTCTCTTGTTTAAAAAAACTAAATTTTAAACAAGGAACGGCTCAGTTTTTTTCATTTGACATAAAATTATCAAAAATCACTCAATGGTATATTCCGTCCTATGAGTGCTTTAAAGGTCATAATTTCCAAGCAATCGTCATTGACTTGTATTTAGTCGGGTTTTACAGTGATTATAAGAAAAGAGAGCCAAGGTAATAATTTTAGGAGTAACATAATTTTACCACAGATTACAAAGGTATATTTGTACTTAAAAAATATTAGGACTTTAGTAGTTAAATCAGCAAAAAAAGAGAAAAAAGTCTAACGATAAAGTCAAATATCATCAAAAATACTAGCTTATTATCTTCGACGATATTTTCATATGTATCAGCATATTTTAGTATGTAAGCCTAGAATAAGTCCTAGCGTAAGTAGATAAGCAAGAAACGAAAGGCGAGCAAGACAAAACGAGCCATCTGATGTTCATTAAATTTTTTCATTCCCTCCTTGCGACGCCGTGCGTTAATTAACAAAATAAGGATGAGAAAAATCAAATCCTCACGACAAACGTCTGGCTCAATTTGGTAAGTGGTAGGTTCAGAGTAGGCCTATCGGGTCCCGTGCCGCACCCTCGAATTCATAACACACACTTTCCGCCGAGTCGGCTAACTTAGCTCACGCTAACAGCACTTTTGCACTATTTTTTGTGCGGAACAGGTTTGAAAAGGTTGTGTGTGTTTGCTTTCGCTTGTATTGCCGATGTTTTGAAGTTTTGCTTGTTTGCAGATAAAAAGTAAGCGTGACGTAACGCTATATAAAGTAGATTTGAAATTGCTTTGGTATTAGAATTAAATTCTGCAAAGCATTTTTCGCGCGTAAACAAAAACGCATCATACGAAAACGCCCCGGGGGCGTTTGTCAAATCATTAAAGAGTATTTTATAGAAAAAATTGTGTCCGCTGAAAAATGTGTTTCTACATCGTTACACTGTTAATTAGATTGTACTGTTTTATGTTACATTATTGAAGAATTAAAAGAAAAGATTTTGATCTAATAAAAATAATTTAAGTTACAGTTTTTAGCAAAACAATGAAACGCTTAAATCGCATAAAAATATCGGCAATACATTTTGTCCATCAATCGTATTTTTGTGAAACTAGTTAACCTTTCCACACCTCGCCTGTGAATTCTAACACGTTTGGGTCGGGTGGCGGCGGTGGGAGTCGATAGCGCCCCGCGACGGATGTCGCATGTCCGTCGGTTCGGTGTTGTCACATTCGCATCGGTATTAGATATATGTGCGGCGCGCGGATCCAGCTTTGGACCGCATGAGAAGTGTCCGCGCGCCGCCTGCCCTCGTATTGTGCCATCCAAGTGTCAATCACAGTGTTAGATACATTATACTGACTGCGCCCTTTCTTTCTGTTTTTGTTGACGTCATCTAACCAAATAGGACGAGAAGAACCAACTACTTATAACCAATATATGGCTGTCATTGGTAAGTGTATTAAAAGCCCAACCTAAATTAACACTTTAATAATAAAATTTCTAACATTCTGTTCTTTTGTTTTTTTATTTTACATTTCCGAACTTCTTTTCGTTTAACTTTTTCGGTTTTTATCTTCTTCTCTGTCTTATTTTTGAAAATTGTATGGCATTGTGGAATATGCGGCAGTTTTGGGATTTCCTCTGTTATGTATGAGACTGTTTAGTGTTTTCTGGATATATCTTGGTCATTGGCTGACTCCAACTCGCCAGTAGCTAGTGGTAGTCCCTGGTCCCCGCCATGCATCCATTTATGACTATTATTATGATTAGTTGTGTAGTTATTTAATTCTTTCGCTGGTTTGAACTTTCCCGATAATCTTTTTTTTGTATTGAAACGTGTCGCCTTTATACATTTGACCACGATGTGGCCGAATAGAAAAAGAGAAATATGTTCTAAGCAATAAAACAGTTGTCAGAACAAATCTCTTTTCATTCGTCTTTTGTTTGGCAAATGTGTAAAAGTCACAGAGATTCTGCAAGTTGTCTACAGACGTTTCAATTGGAAATCGCAATGTTTTATGTGCACGGCTTTGTTACGATGTAATTTAAAATAATATTGACTCAGATAACGAGCTACGTGCATAAAATATTACGTTTCTCAATAAATGAAAAGGAGATGACTGGGAGAATTCAAGTATTACATACAGTGCCGGATTTAGGTAGGGGCCACATGGAGTATTGGAGTCTTGAACACTTACGATTAACTTACTAATCATTTTCAAATACAACTATCTATTTGAAACTATTAGGTAAGTTTAATTACTCAGCGAGACATGTCCTTTTATCACATATCAGCTACAATTTTGTTGAACTCACGTTATAATTTGCGATGACATTAATGGGCCGCTAAATAATTCGCTCGGGTCGCAAAATAATATTAAAGCCGGCACTTGTGACACGGGTAAGTAAATCCGAGTTATGGTCCAACGACGATCCATCTGTCAATCCGTGGATTAATCCATCAGCAATGGATTGCGATGTCAAACTGCCCCGTAATCCGCAATGCAAATAACAGTACTAATTGTAGACGTTAATAGAATAAAAAACTAAAATTTTAAAAACTGCGGCTTTCGCAAAGGATTTTTAAATGCAGCACCTCTACATATTTGGTTACGATTGATGAATAAAAAAAGAGAGAAACATGATCGTGTTAATTAAATACCAATCAATATGTATCCTCTATTTTTTATTTGTCTATTTTCAGAAAATATGTAAAGGTGTTTTCGATAAACTTAATAAAAGTAAAGTTGTGTTATATATACGTATATGCACACCACTGTATATTAACTTTGCACAAATCGGTGCTTAAATTATCAGCCGTTTTTTAACGGATAGTAACCTCTTTGCATGGCAATGGAATGATTAAAAAAAAGCCGTGAAATGATACCATGCCTTTTAGTTGCCTGAAAAATTTTCTATGGGACGAAAATTAACTTTAATTATCAATTCTTTAAATCTCTAAAACTTTAATTAAATATTTTTAGGGTATTGTTTCCTTTTTTTAAAAAAAGGTCTAATTTTATAATACAGACATTTAAAGGTGTAAGTTTGTAATATTAATTGAAATCATTAACGGTTTTTCTGTTTTTTGAAACACATTTAAATTTTAACCCCTTTTTGTTTAAACTTAGTAAAATTTATTAAAGTTATATCCAAAAAGGTTTTTAATATTTATTTAAATATTTTAAATTCAAATTATAAGTTAAATTTTATTTATTATTAAAAGAAAAAATAAAAATAAAGATGCTTAATGCACATACTTTTGGATGTTGGCTGTAAATATGCATAAATAATTTATTTTTAAATGGACTGATGGAATGATGTTTGCAAATAAAACTGTAGTTAAGATTCTGAATTTAATGTTGCCTTAATTTTATTTAACTTTCCAGCACTAAAGGTATGTTAAATAAGCGATTTAAAAAACTTTATTTTTAGCATTTACCAATATGGCAGCTTGTTTTGACCCGAAAATTATTAGATCTCCAAAACCCTTGGTTAAAAAAAAATGAAAACGCTGTGTTTGCAATCCCCCGCCAAGATTAAGTTTGAAAAATATAGGTTTTTTTGTCCAATAGGTTTCAATTTAGGTTTTTTCCAAGCATGATCTTTAAGATACTCCTCGCATGTGTAGTTTGTCGCTTTTGTCTCATCGCTTCTGTGTTTGGTATCTTTTACTTGTTAATTTAGAACCTTGAAGCTTTTAGTGTCATTTGTGTCTGATTGTTTACGTCATAAACATGCGTGACACTAAAAACGCCCCAGGGGCGTTTGTCAAAAACGAGAGTCATTAAATACTAACATAGTAAATTGCAAAAATGTTTTTATTCTTTTGATATGCACAATGCCCCTTTTGACAAAAGCCCCAATTATATAAAATATTACTTAGAACTTTTGTTTTTGATTTATGAATATAATTAGAATAAAATACGCGTTTGCGAATTATTTAATGCATAGTACGCTACGATAAAGTTTTACTCGTAGTGCTTCAATCGGTCTTTTGAAATATATGTATCACTGATTTTCGAATCGGTTCCATTCCGATCCTATTTTTCTTGTATTTTATATTATGTATTTTACAGAATTATTATGGATACTTCTAAGTAATATTTTATTGATGTTATTCCGTTATTTGAGTATTTTTCTGTGCTGTGGCTATTGTTAAGTGTTTCGCTTTTCAATATTAATTTCTTACTACTAAAAGGTTTTGAAGTCGGTTGATGGAATTCTTAAAGTACCTATCTACTATTTATTTTCGATTTATTTGAATGTAAAGTAAAAAACAAACATCAAATACAAGATTTCATCAACAGATTTTAGATACCCTGTATTATAATACTATAAGATCTTTACAAAATATTGAAGTTATTTACAAAAATGTATTGCGAAGCAGTAAATGTGTTGAAAGTACGTTATTTAACATTTGGATCATCTATCTATCTATCTATATCTTATGTATCTATATCTATATGTATCTATATATATAAAAATGAAACCCGTTTTCCGTTGTCACGACATAACATGAAAACGGCTTGACCGATTGGTCTGATTTTTTTTTTAATGTTCATTGAAATCCAAGGATGGTTCTTACGGTGAGAAAAATTCGAATAATTTCCGGGAAAGCCCTAAAACAGACCTTTTCTTTTTCCCATACAAATGTTTTCTTACTAAAATGTAGAGTCAATTTGAACTTTATTTCTACACAATAAAGTTGATTCTAAGGCGGGACAAAGTTCGCCGGGACAGCTAGTTATAATATATATGTTACAGTCAAAACTCATTGGCAATCAAAACCACTTTTGACTGCGTTAACCACCAGTCAATATCCATAAAAAGTTATGGTGGTGAAAATTACGAGGAAAAAAATGAATTGGTGAATTTATGATTTTATTTTTTTATTTTATATAAATATATATATTTTTGTCTTTGAATTAATATTGTTATCATAGCAATATGTGTGGTACTTGCTTCTTATCATTCGCTTCGTAGTTTTTCAATACCTCTCGATTGAGTTACGTTTAGTAACCTGTTGGCGATGCAAAGATTATCCGCACGCCTCTAGCGGCGAAATTTAGAAACTGTCTAAGAACGACAATTTGTTTGTTTATTTGTAACTTCAATGTCAGACATAACTTCAATGTCAGATTTGTATTTATTATTTATGTTTTTCCCTGACGTTAATTGTAACGAAAACTGTCAGTGTCGTTCTTAGATAGCTTCACAATTTTGACACTAGAGGCGCTAGTTAGAATCTTTGCCTCGCCAATACATAGTCATAAAAAGTGGTATTCTGAATTAAGTCAAGACAAGTACCTACCTTCTTAATACTGTTGTAAAACTAACATCAAAGATAGTATTAAGTACTTCCTCAACTTTTAAAAGCACAAAAAAACGTATGACAACGTATTTTCAACACATACTCTGCTACAATAATAAAGGTAAAAATGTCATCATCGACTATCATAATTGCATTAAATTCCATATCAAGAGGTCAGGAGTCGTGCGAAAGAGATAGCGTTATCGATATAGTGTTGTAAGGTTGCAACTAGTTTATTATCGATAGTGTGCGATAAGTTTATGAAGTTGGTAGCAATTATAAAGAAAACAAGTCGATATTTTTTTTGAACTATCTTCTTTTTATATACTATCTACAGGTAGGTGGTAGCCCAGTTGGTAGAACGCTTGCCTCGAATTCTGAGGGCGTGAGTTCGAATCCTAGCGGGGGCACGTACCTCTGAGTTTATTTCTCATGTACGGATCAATTTATTTGATTACCACTTGCTAACGGTGAAGGAAAAACATCGTGAGGAAACCTGCATACACCAGAGAAGAAATTCGAAGGTGTATGTGAAATCCGCCAACCCGCACTTGGCCAGCGTGGTGGATTATGGCCTAATCACTCTCTGTAAGAGAGTAGGCTCGTGCCCCTCGGTGGGGACATATATGGGCTGATAAAGATAAAGATCTTCTTTTTATATTATGTTAGAACAAACGTAATGATGCTTTGTCAGTAGTATTAGATAAGGCAGAGAAAATTTTTATCACACTAACTGCCCGTTTCAACACCTACAGATAAATTTTAACTGACAGATAAACCTAGATGTCTATTTCATAAAACATGACGTTTTAGACAGAGACAGGTATAAAATATCTGTCAGATAAATTTTATCTGTACATTGTGAATCAGGCCCTAAGCCTTCAATTGTTGAATAATCTGTAAGGCTATCATCGAAAGGCGATCAAAATTCTGTATCAGGTAGACTTTGATTAGCAATCTTCATTAAGAATTTAGGACCTTGAATCCTAGAACAAGATTTGGATTCCTTCGAGTACCTATTTATCCCCGTTATTACAAAACAAGTGACAATATAGTTCTAGAACTAACTCAGATAAATGACGTTTCGGCTATAGACAAAATGTCAAAAAATATATAGTTTTTTGACATTTTGTCTATAGCTGAAACGTCTAAAACTAAATTTAAACTAGTTTTGTAATAACATGGTATAAGTCTTGTTACAATCAAAATTAAAGTATTAACACAGTGATAACAATTCTTCAACTATCGATACTCTCGCTTTATAATGACAACACTATTAATTTAATTCAGCCATCTCTTTCGCACGTGAACAAAAGCTACCACACTGGCTATCGAGTTCCGACAGGCTGTGAGGGCCCTACACTTTCATATTATAATATAGAGCTGTCTCTTAAATTGTTGCTTTATCAATTTACTGAGTAAGTAGTTGTGTGGTGTGAGGCAATCTTTTTTGGGATTTGAGTAACAAAATGTTATGATTCGAAATTTTGAGTTGATTCAATTAAAAACTATAAAGTGGCAGTTCAAAACTATCTGCATTGATAGAAGTCTTATTAAATTTAATCTTTTTGATTTGAGTTTATCTGTGCGTAAAGATAGGCTTACGTTGTTGTGTTGTATACGTTACTCTGTTTTAAATAAGTTTGGTGGAGTTACTCTATTTTGATTATGACATTAAATGTTTATTTATTAAAATGGAATTTATGAGACAATTTGCTTAATTAGGTAATAATTAAAATGAGTCTTTTCATTGAACAAAAATGTTCACTCAAGTGAGTCAAGTCCCTACGACCAACTTAAAACTCACTTGTTATCTACATGAGTCATCTCATTTTGAGGTCACACAATGAGGTTATATAAGGTTGCCTGGAAGATATTGCTACCTAGCAATAAGGCCGCCTTATATATTTGTGTGCAACACAGAATATTTGTATTGTATTGTATTGTAAAATGAGTCATTTCATTGAACAAATATTTTCAATCTAAGTGAGTCAAGTCACTACAACCAACTTAAAATGTAGCTTTTTAAATGAGTCAACTCATTTTGAGGTGAAATGAGTTACCTCACCAACTCATCCCCCAACTCTAAAGCATAAATGCGAAGCAGCAGATATTGCTCCTAAGTTGGGAAGTAACTTTTGTAATATTATAGAAGGGCCTCAAGTTTGTAGGGTCCTTTGTTTCAACTATCTAAATAGACCTGATATCGCGGACATATTCTGTTATTGTCAGTTTGGTAGTTTACACATGAGAAACAATTTTGAACCTTAGCTGAACTGTTTTGAGTTGTTTTGTCGGTTAGACATGAGGATAAGTTGGTTAATTAATTTTGGAGATTTGGTCAACTGTAATTATACATAGATTTTCTAGCATAGATACTTATCTATGTCTTGATTTAGGTTCATGGAGACCGGTAAGATTCAGAACACACGGTGAAACGAAAATGCAACGCAACTGAAACTGCTAGTTACTTTTGAGTTGCATCGAAGTTTCTGCTATAGACTTCTTTAGGAAAATACACACGACGCAACTAGTTTGAAACGTTTCGTCTCAGTTGCGTTGCATTTGCGTTTCACCGTGTGTTTTGGCGCTTAGTTACAGAATTTATTTCTGTCAAATATCTACGCAGAAAAACAAAAGAAAAAGGCTTTTAGCATATCTTTATACTCATTTTCGTAGAACATTCTTAATAATTAAGAATTATTTATTATTATTTGCCTATATTCTTCACTTATAGTAAAGCCACTTTAAACTTAAAAGCCACTTCTTCAAGGTATGTTTTCGCTATTTGTCAATCTACTTTTGCAAATGATATTTTTGGAATTATTAATTAAAAATATTACATCTTTTACTAGTTGACTCTTAAATTACTTTTCGCTGAGTTTCAATATTGTTTCTCATAGCTTTCTTTTTGATAGCATATAAAACACCACAAGTACATTTTTACAAACCTATTACATCACTTTTACGTCACATTCAACTGTGAACCTTAATACCCACCCTTACTGTTGTTTTTTGATGGGCACGAGTTTGAGATAAATGGGAAAATTATAGGCAGGATTTCATTGGTCATAATTTTGTCAGAATTAAACATTTTCTTGTTATATGTACTCATTGCGACAATATTCATGATTTGTAAAGATTTTCTTTGTTATTAAAGATATTTTTCTGAGATTTCTAGGTTTTTAGGGTTCTGTGTCCAAAGGGTGAAAACGGGACCTTAATAAGGCTCGGCTGTCTATCTGTCACCAGGCTGTATCTCATGAACCTTTATTGCTAGGGCGTTGAAATTTTCACAAATGATGTATTACCGTTGCCGCTACTATAATAATTAAGGAGGGCTCCCATGCAAGAAACACAATTTTTTGCCTTTTTTGGTACAGAACCCTTCGCGCGCGAGTCCGACTCGCACTTGGCCGGTTTTATTAGTTTATTTGACTTTCTCGGGAATTTATGGGTACCTATGTGATTTCAGTTTTATCAGTTCGCTGTTCAATTTATGAGGTCATTAATTCTTGAAATGTGGGTGTTTTGAACTGATAAAGTCAGTTAACTACAATAAGACGGGTACAAAATATAATAGCACTGATATGGGACTTTATTATGAGTCTTTTATGACTTGGTATCGTATAATTTGTAATTTCTATTTCAATAAACTATAAAATCTTACTTATTTATTGGAAACTAAATACGTTGCAACTTGCAAGTTAAAAATAGCAAAATACAAGATAAAGAACATATTTTTTTGTTAGCCAATAAAATCCCACTGCTGGGCAAACGCCTCTTCCAGGACTTTCCATATAACACTGAATAAGGTTTGGATTACTTAAGGATCTTATACTTAATTACAAAATAAGAATTAAATCCAAACATAAGTTGTACCTAACAAAATTGTGTTTTGGCAGTATGTCGATGCCATTTTTTGACACATTTTTGCTAAACAATAGCTTACACTGATTGCGACCAAATGTGCCAAAAAATGCCATTGACACTACCGACTGAAAATATTGTAAATTAGTAGTTTTCGGCCCCTGAATCTAAATTTTACAACTTAATAGTTACCAAAACAATAAGCTTGTCTAAACACAGCATTTCAGAACTATAAAATATTCTGACACAAAATTATGACAAAGGAAATGATATAATAAACCAAAGCAAACCAAATAACCCTGTCGCAAACACAGTTGAATGCGGTCGTAAAAATGAATAAACAAACATATACCTGCCTCTTTCACTCTACTAATAAAACTTCTATGTGTAACAGGAATGGAATGACTACAATCTGCGGTGGAATGACAGTGAATATGGTGGGGTTAAAGACCTGCGCATCACACCCAACAAACTTTGGAAGCCAGATGTTCTCATGTATAATAGGTGAGATTGACTCCGTGCGGGGGCACGGAGAAAAGTGGGGAAATGGGAAATTAACGTGGGGTAATGGGAAATTAAAGTCGGGTAATGGGAAATTATAATATGGGGTAATTTTTGGGAAATTTATTTGGGTAAAATGGTGTTTTGTTATTGGAGTAAGTTTTGATGGCAAATAAAAGAAAAAGTATTTCAAGTAATAATAATATTGAGTTCAGTCTGTTTTCAGATATTTTACAACGCATAAGCATTATTTTCTAAATGGAATTTTTTAGAATACTTAAATTTGAGTTTAAAAGCCATCACGGGTAATAACATGGGTTTTGTATATATGAACCACGAATGCTTATCAAATAAAACATTTTGAGCATCAAATTCAGCTAAAATCGAGCAGTACAATTATTGTTACCAATCAATAAGCAATTAGAGTTATTTATATGAGATTGGGTACAAATACATATATTAATGGGGAAAAACAAAAACAGGGAAAAATGAAAAACGGGGTAAAAATATATGGGGACATACTTAATTAATGTGGATTCATATTTTCAGAGCGACCAAAATTAATCTGCTAAGTGGTATTGCGAGCAATTAGCGTAAAATCCATTAAATTTCAAACAGATAGTTTAAAAAAAACTATAGTTTAACGGTAATGAAGATGCGGTTATTGCGTAATTTTTAATTGGCGTAGAATTTCAATTGTTTAGTCAGCTATTTACTGTGGTCTTTTCTATATCTGATACTGAATTAAGTAGATAATTATTTATGTTATTTTTTATTTATTTTGCTGTTGGTAAGTCGTACAAGTATGTATAATAATATATTATATGTAGGTATTTATATTTTATATACCTACATATTTATAACTATTCGTTATAAATCGTATGAGGAAAGCTAAAATGTTGGTCACTTCGTATATAAGGCCATTGAACACAGAGAAACTTTTGGTATAAAGTAATTTTTATTTATCACTTACATCATCAATTATTGAAGAGTCACGCTCTTGTCGCGCGTCCTGGAGCTTCTTCCATTCTGTTCTGTCCTCTATTTTCCTCTTGACTTCTTGATACGACATGACTCCGGTTCTTTCATTCACTTGCTCTATATATGACGTCTTCTACGGTTCCTATAACCTTCTACCTTTCCTTCAATGATGTTCTAAACACATATAGGTACATGAAATTCATGACAAAGTTATAAAAAATCACATTTTTTTATATTGATGTATCCAGTGTCACACTCACTGTAAATACTAATCTAATGACACCTCTCAAGCTAAAATCCATCAAACCGTTGAGGCTGTAGGGCGTGCCAAAGAAATAATTCTTTGCACATACTCTCGAAAAACATAACCCTCTTTCTGGCGCAGTCGAGTAATAATAGCTTCAAAATGGACCAAATGCTAGTATATAGAATTACTAACTCATCTCCACGTTTTGGCAAGCCAGCGGCTATTCACAAAACATAAACAACCATAACCATTATTACCTATTTCTCGCTATTTCTTACCCTAAGGTTGCCTGGAAGATATGGCTACCTAGCAATAAGGCCGCCTGTTGCTTCTTATATTCTTGTTTGTGACTATACCTTATATCTTTTGTGCAATAAAGAATATTTGTATTGTATTGTTTAAACAGTCCATTCAAATAACCTAGGTTGCATTCTATTGTCCTAATAATGTAAATGTACTAGACAGACCTAGGTACCCTAACTATTCACTGTTCAGGTAACGTTTTCGTGAATAGTATTTCTGTTTGGAAATAGAGTTACTAACATAGTCTAACAGGTTTCCATCAAAATGATGGTTTATTTATTTATTATTTATTTAACAGTTTGTTGTAAGATGATAGTAGGTACATAGAGACAGAAAAAAAGAGAAGTTATACAAAAGGTACCTACAGCATATTTCTAAAAGAAATTTCCTCCTGCAGACCCCACAGAGAGAGAAGTGATAGCATGAAGGCAAGAATAAGCAATAAATATATAAGTATAAACCTACACATATATATTCGATAAATACACATACATACATTTTTTAATTTATATCAATATAAATATACCTATTGGAAAACCAACAGTTTTATTATAAATATTACAAACGAGCCAGTTAAAGGTTTTTACAAATAAAAAGAAAAAAAAGAGGTATTGTCATAGCACTCATGCAATGATTAGTCATAGGTACTACTCATACTGTAAATACGTACATTTGCGTATACGCGATGGTATTTATTGTCGTAACATCGTGTTTGTATACACGTATAGCAAAGTCTAATTAACTTCCATGAAAATAACTGTTTAATTCAAATAAACAATCAAAATAAGAACATAAATGTAATCCTGACAGAAAATATTGTTTTATGAATTTATTTTATTGCCAAAGAGATATCGGGATACCGGTTTTATTGCATATTATTTATGTAAATGTTTACTTTTGATATATTTTCAGTTTATTCGAACAAATATTGAGTTTGACTTGAACTGATTAAAGTTGTATAAATAGAGTTACATTTAAAAGCAGTTTTCAATTAACTTATCTGTTAAAATCTGGTAATTTAAGTAGTTACGTGTTTTTGTGCACTTTTAATGCATTTTGCAAAAGGCGTCAAAATAATTTTAAAATAATGTTTCATTGATTTCTTACTTAATTGCGTATCACATTTGACTTCCGTGTTGTTTTTGGAAAGTACATATCTTTGGTAAAGATTACATAGCCTTAACCTATCTATAACATTCATGTTCAGAGTACACCCGCCGTTCAAACTGTAAGAACCGCGGCTCACTTTATTTTTGTAATTGCTCCTTTTTGAAAGAGGTACATTAAACTTCAATCAAGGTACATTGAAGGTACATTCCTGTGGGATACGAGATATTCAAATCCCCACATACACCCGCCATCCTTACTCACACTATTAAAATGTATCTTTATTGCCTTGTAGTTAAATGACATAGAAATTGAGAGCGAAACAATTAGATTATTATACAAGTAAAATTCATATACTTAAATTAAAAATAATTACAATTCTTACAAAATATTAAAACGTTAGGAAAATCCTACCTACCTACTTCATATAACACATTCTCTCCTCATATAACAAAAAAAAAACAAGTTAACTATTTAAGTACCTATGAAAAACATTAATAAAAACGAACATCCCAAAAGACTTTAAAACTCAAATATGACTCCGTAAATATTAGAAGTCATATTAAAAAATCCTAGAAAGACGAATGGCGACGTTTATTTGCTGTGCACAACCTGCTTGTTAACTTGAACCTCGCATGACTCTACGCTCATACAAACAAAGTTCCAAGTTAATTTATTGTTGATGTAAAATATTTGCAACAAGATTTGACTAGGAACTTTTCATGTATGTTTGCGTATAGAAATGAAGTCTCAAGTAAAATATTGTTGCAAAATGTTTACTGCAAAGGTAATGTTCGCAAGTTATTTTGAAAGTTACCTTCCAATATTTATGGTGCACTTCCTGGCGTGACGCCAAAATGCGATAAACAGACGATACTAGATGGTTCATTCTGTAGATTGTATTTTGTATGAAGTCTAGTTAATCGATATTATGAGCTTGAGAATAAATTAATCGATATAAAAATTTTCATATAGTAATTAGACAATTATTTAAAAGTATGGATAAAAAGCAAGTAAATATTTATTTATTTAATTGGAATAGCAAACAACCATGTACCAGGTACCTACAGAGATAACTTACATTTTTGTTATCCATTAAGATCCCACTGCTGGGTAAAGGCTTCCCGGTATTCTCGTGAAAATGTAAAGTGAGTAAAGATAAAGATTTTCAAAAAAGTTTATGGCCAAAACAATAAAGCCACCTTCCTACACAAATATTCTGACATCCATCCAGGCCTAAACATTGATATTAATAATATTAGCAGTAGGTACTATTTATTTACAAAACTATTAAATACCCTACAGTATTCTTAAACGTATCCTACTCCAAAGGTTGCCTGGAAGAGATCACTTTTAGTGATAAGGCCGCCTTTGCGCACAATGTTTTAGTTTTAAGTTTTGCCTGTATCTATTTGTGTGTAACAAAATATTTCTATCTATCTATCTATACCTTCACTAAAATCTAGTTTAATCCGGATTTAAATCAAAATCCATTACCGAAACTAGAAGCATCCTGTCTAAAGCAAGTAGCGTTACTACAATTTCTTGTCAAACAAATTTCCATGAAAACTAAAAGAGAATTAACGTTAAAAGGTAACGCTGGCTGCATGCCAGAGACAATATTTCATTCGTTAAACATGTTGAGTATAATTTGTTCAGTTTAAAATGTTAAGGGGACTTGACTACGTTACCTGACTTCGTTACTGTGATGTCAAAAGATTTTTCTTTAAACTTAAATTAATATTGTATCATGAAATATACTTCTTTAATTAGTGATGAAGGACCTATTTGCATTGGCTTTTTATATTCAAAATAAGTAAATTGATTGTTGCTAAAAATTAATGTTAATTTGTATAATGGGGATGATGACTACATTCAAAAATTCAAAAAATAATTAGTCCGTCTTTTAGGCCATTAAAAAATATTTGAAACACATTTTTTAACTTTAACCTAGTGTATCTGTGTCATTTTTAGTTTAAGAGAAAAAGGAAAAAAATACGTGTCGAATATTTTAAAATAATCTATGTGATGGACTAAAAATTTTTTTAGTCATCATGCCCATTGCCTCATACATACTCAAAATAAGAACATGGAATCTAAACAGAAAAGAAAACAAATTTATTGACAAATCCAGTAACATAATATTTCATCTTGTTACTATAACTGTCCCTTTTACTATATTTGTATAAAAAAGGGACCGATGAGAGCTCCTATCTACACACGCCCATTTTACCTAAAGTACGGCCAACTTCCAATCTCGGAGAGGACCTAAACATTGTTATTATGATCCGGTGCTTTGCATTGTCTGGTTCAATCAATGTACCTATTTTGTATTTATTTGTATTGGTCTTATAAAATATTGTATTATTGCGACTTTAGAATTATCACAACCTACAATTCTCAAGTTAACGGACTATTATTAAATTGTCCAATGATCTTTAAGCATTATTCATAATGCCCGCATTAATCACATTTAATTTCGTTCTTAAATACGTGTAACCATTTACAAACTTAAGTATAACGAAATAAGCCTCCCAATTCCATAACATGAAACTCCGTATCAGACATTTCAATACGCCAATCGTCCATTCACACAGTCGACACGGATATTATCAGTATTCGAAACTAACTGACAACTGTCAAACGCGAGATAATTCTCAACATTTTGGACATTTGCGTACATTGCATTATGGTATACTAGAGGCTGCCAGCGACTTCGTACACATTTATAGTCAAATATTGAAAAAAAAAAAAGATCATATATGTACTTACAAAAATAATAATAATAATAATAATAATATTTTGTATAACTTCTCTTTTTTTTCTGTCTCTATGTACTATCATCTTACAATAAACTGTTAAATAAATAATATAGCCTATGTGTTATTCTGATGCGTAAGCTACTGCCAAGTTTCATCAAAATCTGTTTAGTAGTTTTAGCGTGAAAGAGTAACAAACATCCATCCATTCATCCGTCCATTGGCACGAGCATAGACATTTTTTTATTTTATAGTATCGATACTATCGATAGTATTGCTCACCAATATTGAATAGACTTTCGACACTATCGACAATATCGTTAGTATCGATAGTTTTGCTCTATCGATACTGATATTTATTTCAATAGTATTGTCACGCCATGTATTCTACCACCCACTATGCCTGCTTACCGAGGGCAATACTATAATACTTAATAATAATATCGTTTTAATAATAATAATAATATAATACTATTTTTTTTTATTATACTTAACAATCGATACCAAAACTATCGAGTTTTCGGCAACACTAGTAGAGCGTGCCAAAGAATTATACATACTCTCGAAAAACCCCTCTTTCTGGCGGAGTCGGGTATAAAAGAATTTTAGTCATACGAGTATCTTATCTTATCTTATTTAGCCACTCGTGTCCCACTGCTGGGCAAAGGCCTCTCTCCTCATACGCCATGACTTTCTGTCTCGAGCCTCCTCCGCCCAGGCACCCAAGAAGGTATCCAGCTCGTCCCGCCACCTTTTTCGCGGTCTGCCGCGACGCCGTTTGGCAGTTGGTACCATTGGCTAGCTGTTTTTGCCCATAAGTCTTCTGGCATGCGGCAGACGTGGCCGGCGCAATCCCACTTCAGCCTGGCAGCTGTTTTTGCTACATCAGCAATACGCGTTTTAGAGCGCAGTAATACTATCTCTATGCATTGAAGCATTTTGATACAGACCAAATGCACTTTGGCAGTCATTTGTTTGTTCAGTGTAAATTAGCTGCAATCTAGGCTGTGATGCACATTCAATTGAAGCCGCACAAAGGCTGACATGGAATGAAATGAGGTTCTATTACTGTTTTAGTGTGGCCGTAATTGGCCTTAATTGTACGAAACTGGATAGTTAAAGTTCGTTACATACGCTCTGTTGTTTTGATTAAAGTTTAATTATAGCTCGTTAATAAAATCAGTTAATTATACGTTATTTTGAAAACGAATTTAAATAACCTAAACTTTTTATTTAAAAAACCCGACTGTGTTTAAAAAAAGCATTTGTTTTTGTGTACTCAGTGTCATTCTTACTGTAGGTAAATACGAATCTAACAACACCTCTCAAGCTAAAATCTATCTAGCTGTTTAGGCTGTAGAACGTGCCAAAGAATTATACATACAAACTCATAATCTCGAAAAACATAACCCTCCTTCTGGCGCAGTCGGGTAAAAAGAGTGGTAACTAATATTAAGTTAATCTTATTATTCATTGTATTAAATTTTTTATTGTACTCTTATCATATAAGGTCTGTTTTTTTTGCGAACAAATTATTAAGGACTTCGGATATGTCAATAATGTTTTTTCAAATAGATAGGAAATATGAAAAAGTGTGCTACACTAAGTCCTCATTAGAATGAAAAAAAAAAGACTCTATCTCTGAATTAATTAATAAAAAATAAGCAATAAAGACGTGCTACAATAACGAACAATCAAATACATTTCCATAATTATTAAATCGAAAGACAAAGAACAGCCACAAAGACATCTAGTATCCTTTACTAGAAATCTAAGGTATCTTACAGTAGAACATAGCTTGTCAAAGACAGACCTGCATTGAAACTGTAATCTTGAAGACATAAAAGCTATTGTAGACTATGAAAGGTAACCGCTTCCAGCTTCAAGATTGTAAGAATATCCTTGAGGTCTGTGGTTGATTTCTATTGGGTTGAGTAGAGTAGTTTAGATTTCAGAGCTTTTGTGTGGTGTGGTAGAGCTTATATAATCTCTAGGTATTACCTAATAAGGTTGCACGTAAGTATATTACCTAGAAAAGGAAAGTTGTGTTAGTTTAACATTTTATAACTCAAGAACGGTTAAACGGATTTAGCTGAAAATTTGTAGGGAGGCGGCTAAGAACCAGAAGAAGGACATAGGATAATTTTTATCACTAAAATAATAATTATATAATCTCTATGTATTAGATAGCACGTAAGTATATAGGTACTTAGGAAAGGAAATAGTGTTAGTTAAACATTATATAACTCAAGAACGGTTGAAGGGATTTGGCTGAAAATTGGTAGGGAGGTAGCTAAGCCAGGAGAAGGACACTTGTTATCACTTAAATAAAAAATCTAAGGCGGGCAAAGTTTTCCGGGATAGCTAGTGCTTTATATAATGCTCTATATACGGTGTCTTCAGTGGCTGAATATATAGCTGTACAGACCTGCCTTTCATGTAACTAGGAGTTAAAATACTAGTGAATTGATTAAACAAATACTTCATAAACGACGTAGTTTTGAAGTTTGAGGAAACAAAAAGATCGTAACTAAAAAAAACTCAGCTGAATTGAGAATTTGAGAACCGACTCAATTTTTGGTTAGATTGTTTTTAGTTTGAAGTCTATTAAAAACAGTTTTTGCTCCTCTTTTGTTCTGATACCTAATTAATTTTAAAAGAACCTATTCAACTGCAAAAAGACTCTATTTATAGCTTCGTCGTATAACAAATGAAAACTATATCAATAGAAACCCAATTAATGTCGTCAAACAGGAACAAAGAACTTACGGTAGAAGAAACCTGATTCTTACGGACTCTGTGTTAGTTTTTCATTTCCCTCTTCCGTTCCGATTCAATCTGTTCTAACTATAAGTTGGTCATCTAGTTTGTCTATGGTAAAAGTCTGGGTCGGAGTGTAAAAGCTTTTTGTTTGATGTGCAGTGTGGGTATATATATCTCTATTTCCTAGAGTTGATGTTAGACAATTTTTGCTGGGTTGATACGCTTTCGTTAATTCTAATAAGTATTTAGTTTGTTGTAACTTGTAACAATTGAATAACTCATATATATGTTAGTCACGTCGCCGAGGTAGACCTCGAAAAAGATGGAGTGACGACCTGGATACATTTTCACGCGAATTAAATGGAAAGTCGCGGGGGAAGCCTTTGCCCAGCAGTGGGATCTTATTGGCTAACAAAAAAAAATTTAGAAAGGTAGAATGTATTTTACTGTTTCGAGAAAGTCTACTCTTTCGCTTGTCTATCTAGAAATAGTGTACATAATCTTTCCTCTTAGCTTTTCATGTTTAAATATTACTTTTTCATTGATAAAATGTTGTATTGTCATCCTTAAAATCTCAATAAATTATTTTTAACTTATGAAAATAGGTTGTTGCATTATGAGTAACATTCTGACAGCACAACGATATTTTAGAACAAAACTACGATGAAATAAAACCCAAATAAAAGGAAGAACACTAAAATCTTTCACAAATACACATTGCAGTCATTTATTTTCAAAATATGAACATTTCCAACTATATACTCTTAATTGTCTCAATAACTCACGAGCGGTTTAAAAACATGTTGCCGACAACGTGCAAAGAAAATAATATCTCAAAAGAGAGTCCAAATGTTTTCTCGTAACTTTCATTTTGGCGTCCATCCAATGCTAAGTGTGCATTAAGTTGATACTTAAATCTCTTTTACGGCCAGCAATGTAGAGATAAGTGAAAATTAAAAGCGTAATTTGTCTTAAACACTGCAGTTACTGTCTGTTGCCGTTAGCATTGTAATGAATTTTAAATGTTGAAATGGATCAAAATATTGTAGCAATCTTGGATTTTTAATAAAGTTATATTTTTAAAGACGTTAGTTGGGTAATGCGATTTTAATGAGCTTTGATTTAAGGCATGAGTCTTCTTTGGGTTGATTATAGTTTTTATCATTGTGAGTACTTTCGTAGGTATACTGATACCTAATAGTAGCTACACATCAAAGCCGCCGACTTTTTTGACAGCTGCCATTCGTATGACGTAAAGCCGCCGACCTAGCGCGGCGGCATGCCGGCGGCTTTGGTGTGTAGATAGCATACGCGAGCGAGTAAAGCCATGGAACGTAGCTTACGTTGCTTAACTACAGCTTCAATCAAAGTAAATTCAGGTACATAGTGGGATACAAGATATTCAAATCCCCCACATAAATCCGCCATACTGACTCACGCAAATAATTCTAATGAACTTTAACGATTTTGTCCATATAACTAAGAAATAAATACAATATTTGGCCAGGCATGTATAATTCTAACAAATGCGTATCTATTGGTTGTGCCTTGATAAGTATATAAAATAAAATAAATGAAAATACCGTTTTCATTTTATTTGAATAGAAATATGAATATCGAAGCACTTTTCATTGGAAATTATCAATACATTGGTTTTATTGCCTTTCGGGAAATATGGTCACATTGACGCTTTCATAACATTCCATGAACACAACATATAAAGAAAAAAGGCTAATTATTAATACTAAAATAATTTATATATAGTATTTAATCTAATGAAATCTCATTATAGTTTTTATTTTTTTATATGACTTGCTCGTATTCTTATAGTAAGTGAAAGGCAGTGGTCTCTGCCTACCCCAATGGAAGAGAGGCGGGACGGATATGTATACATGTTGTCCTTTAAGTTATCTACACACCAAAGCCGGCGGCCCGGCGGCACGAATCCGGCGGCTTCAGGCCGTCGGCCTGTGCCGGCGGCTTTTGAATGTTGCAAGTTGCAAAGCCGGCGGCGCAGGCCGCCGGCACAGACGGCGGCACGAGAGTCGCGGCATGTCAGTCGTGACGTGGTCGTGACATGACAGTGATGGCATTGACATTCATAACATGACAGACGAGCTTGGCATACATAATACCTATCATTCTGATATATTTAAAAAAATCCAAGCGCATCAAAATGAGGTCTATAACAATAAAATGTTTGTCTATGTTTATTTCGCTTACACATTCGTAGTTCTTTATGAAGCGGCATAGTGATGTGTGTAAGATGATTAAAGGCTCTTATCGATAAGAGTAAAAATTAGATAGAAAAAATGTTGATAGTACTGTGGTAGTGTATACCTAGGTACGTCTAAAAAATAATCTTTTTTATTGAATGTTAATAAACAGCTTTTCTTCAGCAGTAAACGTCCATAAGCTGACATGATGAAATAGCATTTATTCTTTCTCATCAGAATCTTCTTGTATATTTATTTATTGATAGTGATTCTTGATGTTATTTCTAAGTTGCCGTTTATGTTTACCAACATTACACTGGAGCCTTGTATATAGGTATTTATAAAATTTGCTGGGCACTGACCATAGGACACACTGAAATGTGAAAAAACTTAGATCCTACGACCATTCAGGAGCTTTCGACAGGCAAGCCTTAGTGAGGTTCAAAATGATGTATTGCACTTGCAATATAACATAATTCAGCGGATTACTAGGTAGCGACCTAGAGGGTTATCGATACTGTGTATGTTCCGACAAGTAGCATATTCCCATTGATAGTCAGTCACTCAATATATTCATCTATGGTCACGTCACTCTGTTGGTAATGCGACAAGGGCAAATGCGGGTTTGCTTTTTAGTTTACAAAGTTATCGATAACGATATCGATAAAAACTGCACACGCAACCCTACAAAAAGCGCCTAATTTTGTACGTCTATCAGCCTTCTTTTTATATGACGTGAAAAGTCACGTCATGTTAGCTAGATATAGGGAGTGGCCCCATTTTTTTTCATATACAAATGAGTTTATGACAGCGTGCCAAGGTTGCGCCAAGTTTTCTCATAGTTTTCTTGGTAGATGGCCTGTCAAACGATAAGAAATTCCATACAAAAAGGTAGTAATTTTGCGCCAGACCAAACACGCAGATCCAGATGGTATGGCACCTCCTTATATATTCTATACTCAAACTAGCTGGAAGCCAAGTTCATAGACAAAAAGTTTCAATAAGGTCAAAATTTCAAAAATAATTTATTCGTAGGTAACATTTTTACACTTGAATGCGTCACAAAGAAAAAAAAAAGTAAAAAAAAAACATAATAAGTAATGAATATAAAGAACCAAAAAAAAGAGAAAAACATTGAAGGGGGTTTTACTAGATTTATTAACCTCCGTCTTTTTCGTGTCTTTTTCTATTTTATAGCATTTAGCTCATTTGACACTTTTGTTCAGTGTTTCCACTTCAAATTCAAGAATTTACCTTTGTTATGAAAAAAAAAGAACGTATTACTAACTAATCGAAATTGTATTTTTCTCACTGAATATGTTTGATAGGTATTTTTTGAATGTTGTAAAATAATCTATGATAAAATTGATTGAATAGATTGAATAGAGATAAGATTGACAGTGATGATTTTTAAACGACTTCAAAAAAGGAGGAGGTTTCTCAATTCGACCGGATAATTTCTAAGTTCAAGTTCCTTGCCGGCGGGCAACTGAAGGAGCGTCGCGGGCAGTGTGACCGTTTCAAAATTTACAAATCTACCAAGGAAATCTTCAAAGGAAACTCAGCTAAACTAAAATGTTTACTTCACATTTTGAAAATATCGCAAATAAAATACATTTTTGAAATGAAAATTGTTGATTAATTGAAGTAGCTATATGAAGGTGGATTAAATATCTATACCAAAAAAACAGCATGTGTGGTGTGACATTTAAAATTGTACCAATATTGTACCGAAAATAATATACTTAGATACTAAAAATATAGTTGGAGTCTCAAATATATCAATTTAGTACTTAATACCAAAAACGGTCACATTGAGCGCAGGTTTGAAACCTGGCGGCTTTTGACATCTGCCATTCGTATGACAGTATGACAACAAGCCGCCGCCGTCGGGTTGTGCCGCGCATGTGCAGTGCGGCCAGGCCGCTGGGTTGTGTCGCGCTGTAATGCCGCCGGCATTTGCCGCGCGGCACAAGCCGCCGGCCTGGCTGACAGCTTTTGACATCTGCCATTCGTATGACAGTATGACAACAAGCCGCCGCCGTCGGGTTGTGCCGCGCATGTGCAGCGCGGCCAGGCCGCCGGGTTGTGCCGCGATACATTACTCTACTCTTTGGCGGAAACGCCGCCGGCATTTGCCGCGCGGCACATGTCGCCGACCTGGCTGACGGCTTTTGACATCTGCCATTCTGCCCTCTCATGACAAAATAACGTAACCCAAAAACTGCTGTTTTGAGAAAATCGAGATTAAGTTTTTTGAGTCGTATTTTTGATTGCTCAGTTATTCTATGTCTTGCCGAACGATTTTTATAAAATCTTGCTTGTTGCCTTACCTAAGCCAGAAAAAATAAAATTTTGTTAAAAACAATAATAAAATTGTACGCACATAAAATAAACTTTTCAGCCACGTGACAAGATTGTCTACCTTCGTAAACTGGCACTCTAGAGACTTAACCAAGAGTTTAAGTATTTAAACCGTAAAAATCGGCTCAAATCTCTTTCATGGGTTAATGTATTAAAACTTAAAGAAATGATAACAGCTCACAGTTTCGCATGGAAACAAATTTGCGTTGTATCATAGTCGGACGTTAATGTCGTGGCAAAACAACGCAACCATAGCTTACCTACGTTATTCTTTCATGACACATTCGGCAATTTTAGGTCGCAAATAGTACGTGATTTTGTTTTTCTTATAGAGAGGTTAAAAAAATATTTTAACTACTTATACAGATAGACCAAGGTATAAATAATCGATTGAGCATGTGCACGACAAAACAACGTAAACCGGGTTGCGTTATTTTGTTAAAAACCGCCGACATGCCGGCGGCATGCCCGCGGGTCGCGGCACAAGCCGCCGGGCTGGGCCGGCTGCATTTAGAGATGAGTGATAAATGACGTAACGGTGAAAAAATCACCGTGATCTGGAGTCGCATGTTATGACTGTGTCTGGTCACGAAATAACAACATTCAAAATAACATATGTTCCTTCTCAACTTCGGAAAATGTTCAGTCAGTAAATTTATAAACAGGAGATACTAATGTAAAGAATCTTAAAAAGACAGTCCCAAGCCTGTGACAGTGTTGTTAAGTAATATTTAATCACAGGAATCATTAACCAATTCCATTTCATACTTAGTGATCGGAGTGATCGACGTGACAAAATCACGGTGATTTTTCACTGTGAAATTCAAAAAATTCAAAATTCAAAAATAATTTATTCGTAGGTAACATTAAATTTACACTTGAATTCGTCACAAAGTAAAAAATAAAATAAAATAAAAAACATAATAATGAATTTAAACAACCAAAAAAAGAAAAACATTAAAGGAGGGAAGCTACGCTGACTTCGGAAGGCAGATTCCCCAGAGAAGAAGCCAGCAAGAAACTCTAGAGGTTGCTCTTTTTAAAAATATTGTTAACAATCATTTGTTTACAAAGAACAACTTATGTATTATAATCGTGTGGAGCTAGAGCATTAACACACCATGCCCTATTGTCATTAATAAAATCGTTAAAACTATAATACGCTCTTTGTAAAAGAGTCCTCTTGATACAACGTTTAAACTTGGTTTCCGTTAAAATTAGTACATTATCAGGCAGTTTGTTGTAAAACCGTATACAGTTCCCTTCAAATGAATTATTGATCTTAGCTAGTCTACTACCAGGCAAAACAAGTTTATTATTATTTCTAGTATTAAATTTATGTACATCACTATTTTTCTTAAATTTAGATAGATTTTTTCTTACAAACATTATATTTTCATATATGTATTGACTTGGAACTGTTAAAATATTTATTTCTTTGAACAGTTCTCTCAGGGAATCACGACTATTTAGATGGTAAATGGCTCGAATAGCTCTTTTCTTTCTTGATTTTCTTTGATTGATTTCTTTGATTTTCTTGGAACTGGAACAACAGTCACAGTGATAACAAAATAAAGTTTTATCCCACTTCTAGTGGCTTTTGACATCTGCCGGCCTGGCTCGGCAGCGTGCCGGCGGCTTTGGTAAGTATGTAGTGGCCTAGGCCGGCGGGTTATGCCGGCGGCCTGCTGCCAGGCCGGCGACATTGCTGTGCCGCCGGCATGCTTGTTGCAAAATGAGGCCGCCGGCCTAGCCCGGCGGCTCGTGCCGCCGGGCCGCCGGCTTTGGTGTGTAGATACCTTTACATGCTTGTTTTTACATAGTTGGGTTATAACTCCCTTAAAAGTACATAATATATTTTTTGTATTACCTACATTTAAATCTACCTACATGACCAATGCTCAAAGAAAGCGTAGAATGAGTAGTGCGTGTAGATAATCAATACAGATTCTAAAAAAAAACAAAAAATCAGAAAAGAAAAGAATAAATAAATAGTCAATAACGACACAAAGGTAAGAAAGCTATTTCCCGACTTAGGTAAACAAAAAAGCAACCCAACCAAATACAAAAGGCACATAGCAAGCCAAATATCGCATCAATTATGAACAAACTCGATACAAAAACATTGTTTGTTCGAATTGTGTTGCATAATACATAATGGCAGTCTCTAATGGGGCATTGTACTGGGAATTAACAAGGTTGTCTTGTAAGATAGAAATTCTGCTAATAGGGCAGGATTGTTCGTTTTAGTTATGTTTTTGTTGGGGAAACATTGTTGAAGATGTGTTCGGCCAATGAAGATAATTTAGTGCCTATAGATAGGTATTAGTGGTGGGCTTAGTACCAGTTTTACCGAGTTACCGAGTATTACTCGGTTTAAAGTTTACCGAGCCGAGTACTCGGCCGAGTTACTCGGTATAGTTAAAGTAGGTAGAATTTCGCGCGAAGAAGCTCGGGAGCGAGTGGTGATAATGGTGTTAGAACTGTCCCTCCGCACCCCGCTAATTATTCATAATGAAAACAATAAACCGCAACCGTCAAGTGCCAATTTTTTTTTGAAAAAACACTGCTTATGAATTTTTCTTCTAAATAATTATGATAATAGCAATTCATAACATTGCTCCAGCTGGGCAAAGGCCTAAATATGTACCATTAGAAGGAATTAGACTATGATCTACCAAGCAGATCCAATGCGCAAGGTAGATTTATTTGCACCGAGTACTCGGCATTTTAACCGAGTTATTCGGCCGATTACGAGTAGTGAAAAAAGTGCCGAGTACGCCGAGTACCGAGTATTAACCGAGTACTCGGCCCACCTCTAATAGGTATGTACCTAGTACTTAGACAGACATTTTATAAGGAGGACATTTAGAAAATTTATTGTTCCATATGAGACGTAAAACGACTGCCTGCTGCTTCTTTTCTTTGTTGTCAATATTCGCTTGTATTCGGAAATGCGATGATTGCCAAGGTGCATTCTTTATCGCCTACTGTAACTTAGTAGTTTTTTGTTTTTGTACTTTAATATTATATTTGCGTTAATTATTTCTTTATATCTATACATATGTAAATACATCTATTTAATTAACAAGCGAATCCCAAAGAATACCTTATTATAGTAGATAGCAACGTTATTTTGTGAAGGAAATAAGATAGCTTGTCTTTGTGTTCAAGCGGGATAATTAGGGAGTTGTATAGCTTTGTTCACTTACTTTGGAACTTCGGGCGTTTGTAGATGGATAGGCTTGTTTGGTGTTGTCAATGTATAGCGGCAAGGGTACTTTAGATAGATAAAAATGGGTGTTATATATTTATCTATGTATGTTTATCAGTCCCTGATACCCATAGTACAGGATTTGCCTAGTTTGGGGTCAGGTGACCGTGTGTGAATTGTCCCCCGATATTTAATGTATATTTAATCCCACCAAAAACATAAATGTGAAAAAGGGTGGCCAATTCAATATGAAAATTATGTTGAGAGCTTTGCCGTAAAAAGTATGGAGATCTAAATGAGTGCCAATTCATAGGTATGCAAAATCGAAATATGTATTTTTATAGGAAAAAAATAATGCCTATTATGCACAAGTATTAATAAACTATATTTCTTTGCTTTGTTGGATAACTTAAAACAATTGCTGTTATTAAAAAAAAAATAAGATCTTAAAGGAGGTTAGTTTGATTTGGCCAGTTTTCATCAGAATTAAAATATTGAATAAGTTTATAAATAAAATGACTGATTTAATGAAAACTGGCCAAATAAAACTAACCTCCTTTAAGATCTTATATTTTTTTTAATAACAGCAATTGTTTTAAGTTATCCAACAAAGCAAAGAAATAGAGTTTATTAATACTTGTGCATAATAGGCATTATTTTTTTCCTATAAAAATACATATTTCGATTTTGCATACCTATGAATTGGCACTCATTTAGATCTCCATACTTTTTACGGCAAAGCTCTGAACATAATTTTCATATTGAATTGGCCACCCTTTTTCACATTTATGTTTTTGGTGGGATATCATTACTTTTTGTACAGAGAACTAGGCAAATAGTAAGATTTAGTTCTTTTTTTGCGTTTCCGCTGCGTCGTAGAGTGCGTGCGTTTCATAGATATTCTTAAAAACGCACTATACAAGTACAACGTAAGTTTGCTGCTAATGACGTCAGTGTAGCGTTTTCTCACTGGAACTAGGTCTGAGTGAGTGAGTCAACAGCGGCAAACTTATAGTGAACGGGTTGTATGAATACCTAAAGTAAGCAAATGTATTTTTCCTTTGCTTACTCGTAATTACCGAGCTGGATTCCAAAGGGGTTTGAATATAATGTCCTACCTAAACATGTGTATGGTACTTTTTTCCACAAAAATGGCGGCAGTCTAAAAAACCTGCAATAATCGATAGTTCAAGTCAATACAAATCAAAAATATAAGTAGATGAAAATAATTTGATGAGATAAAGCGTCACGTTTCCGAGATATAAGTAGTGTGCTTTTCCACCAGAGATGTGCTATGCTACATTGCTACGTACGGATGCGTTTGAAATCCACCAATCATATTCATTGTATTGTGGAAATGGATTCAGCTAAGCTATGTTTTTCACATAAAAGGATGCGTGCTATGGATGTGTGCTATGGATGTGTGCTATAGATGTGTGCTATAGATGCGGACTATAGATGCGAGCTATCGAGCAAAGCTATGTTTTTTTTATATTATCGAGATACCTACATAGCTCGAGATGCGCATCTTCGAAGCGCATCTTCCTCGCACAGCCACGTCCCGCCCTCCAGTACCCCATTTAGCACGTATGCAGAGTAGCGCAGTAACAAAATAAACGGTAGGGAGTACTTGAGGGGGCCATGCTTTTGGGAGTTGGTTGACATAGGTTGTTTCAAAAACTCTTATTTTTCAACCACTATAAGTTCCCACCATATTTATACCTAAAATAATAAAAATTAGAAGTAGTCTGAGTATCTTGGGGGGAGGGAGGGGCGTTGCTAAAATAAGCCAGGATACTTTATTTAACTTCTAGTATCAATTTCAAATACAATATGTGCCATTTAATAACACCAAAACACAGTTTTTCATGTTCCAATAGTTACTGGCGCCACTAGTCTATTTTCGACAGCCTATATCTCTGAAACGTGACGATTTATCTTTTTTTTTCCATTAATTTTTTCTATTTGTTTTGACCTGAACTATAAATCAGTGAAGGTTTCATTGACTGTTACCACTTTCGGAAAATTAAAAAAAAAAGTTGTAGAGCACTCTCCACACTAAATTCATTTCGAAATAGGTTAAGATTAGCTACTTTAAATAGTCAGTCAATCAATACTAACTAGTTCTAAATTTCAACTCCATGGGCATAGTGTTAGCTGGCCTAATGGTAAGCGTCATGGTAAAATGTTTCGTTCGATATTTTAAGGTCGGTGGTTCGATCCTACTTGAAAGAATTTAATTTTTTAACTTTTTTCTTTTTTGTTAAATTTAAATTGTGTCTCGATAACTGTTAATTTAATAAGTTTTAATTTTTTATTACTTTTCTGATACATTTACCACTATAAATCACTACCACGTAACGCCATCTATAAAATTAAAATCCGTACCAGTCTACGTTTCTGCGATAATATGTGGCGATATGTTACATTACATACATACAATGAACATACATACACTTAACGTTTATAATTTAGATCAGAGTATGAAATAAGCAAATCTAAACTTCGTAATACTATCAACAATTATGGTTGGCGCAATAGTTAAGCGCCAAGTAAGAAGATACCTGAGGTCTTCGGGTCGGTGGTTCGATCCTACGTGGATACATATTATTTCTTTTTTGTTTTTTGTTCATTATAATCTATCTTCAAATAAATCTAATGAAAGACGTAGGTAGCATAAAACGCAATCTAATAGGCGAGTTTTTTCTAGACAACCGGGCATAACGAAGACGCTGGCGTGAGTGAGCGCCGCTAAGAGCATACTTTGGTTCGTTCGCATTTTAAATCGTAGGTATATCGCTTGTTTTTTGTTTGATTAGCTGGAGTGACAGATTAGCTAATTTGAATAAGCAGATCTAAATTTCGTAGTACTATCAACAGTTATGGTTGGCGCAATAGTTATGCGGTAAGTTAGAAGTCTTCGGGTCGGAGGTTCGATCCTACGTGGATACATTTTATTTCTTATTTTTATTTTTTTTATTTTTTTTTGTTCATTATAATCTATCTTTATGTGTCAAGTCATGCCCTTGTTATTAAATTAAATTTAAAAGAATTGTATAATTTTTTATACCACTTTTAGTGTGTATTGCAAGTTTTTTGTATGGGGATAACAAAAAAAAATTGACTTTTTTAAAGTTTTGGATTTTTTCCTACGGTCAAATGTAATTATAGAGCTGAATTCCAAATCTCAACCTTCTAGGTCATCTGGAAGTAGGTTAGGTTTTGCTACTTTAATCAGTCAGTCAATACTATATTTTGCGATTTTTGGAACTTCATATCTTCATAACCGTTTGAGCTAGCTTCATGAAATTTGGGCTTCTTCGTGTCGTTATGGATAAGATTGAACATACGTAGTTTTATGTCTTTACGTTAAAGAACTTTTGAGTTATGGAAGGGTGAAAAGTCGTACGAAGTGGTTCGTGTAAAGATACACTGTGGCGCTTTGTCTTTGAATTGGCCTGACACGCTGCCGGCGTGTCTCGATACTTTATTGCACACAAATACATACAGACAAAACTTAAAACTAACATTGTGTACAAAGGCGGCCCTATCACTAAAAGTGTTCTCTTCCAGACAACTTTTGGAGTAGGATACGTAAAAAGAAAATTAAGGATTAAGGAGTGAAAAAAAGGATTTAATCCTTTTTAATTTAGGATTTAGATTGAAAAAACAAACTTTTGGGTTAAGAAAAGAGAAGAATTCAAAGTCGAATTTAAATAGTATACACTGTACGTACAATATGCGTAAAAAAATCACTCGAAACGAGAACCAGCTTTATCTTCCAAATCGGTTAAAATATGGTGTTATTATTATGAGTGAAAGTGGAGTGTGAACTCAATTTTCTTTGTAAATTTTAAAGGTTTTTAAAGTTTTAGTTCAATAGTTTTAAGTTGTCGCCAAAAACAACCAAAATTTTAAGTACCTAAATTAATTTTCGATTCGCACTGAAAAAAGTTAAACTGATAATAATTTAGCATAAAGTTTAAAAAGGGACAATCAAATAACAAAAAAACATCAAAATCTCTCGTACCTACTTCCCAATCAAGAATCAAAATCTTTCGACACATACAAATAACTCAAACGCGAACGTTAACCCAAAATCCTTACGAAATACCAATTTTCACGGCTACAAACCAAGTCTGAGAACATTTTACGACTTTCCTAACCCTTTCCGACCACAAATATAGTATCCGAACCACAAACGACTTATTCTAATACATTAATCCTTTGGTTCTATTGTTTTGTTGGCTCGGAAGTTTCATCCATTTGTGGATTGGCCAATATTGGTCCCTCTTTGGTAAACGTTGACAAATTCACGCCAAGTTTTGGTTTAAAACCTATTTGGTGGGTTTAAGTTTGTGAAACTGAAACTGTGAGGATTTTGTAAAGAGAATTAAAATAAAATATACTTGTTTAGAGTAATAGTTTTGAAAGTTCAGTTGTTTTTTTTATTGACTATAGTTAGATATAGTTAGTATAGGCAGGTTATGTTAATTGAGCTGAATGTATGTTGTCAATTAATGTTACATTAATTACTTTTGAAGTTATAAAATTAATAATGTATAAAATAAGTTTTGCAATTAGGTGAAAATAAGAAAAAAGAATTATGAATTTAGCAGGTGAGACACTGCAGGCTAGTTTTTATGTCAAAAGTAAAAAAAAAGTTGTTTGGTCCCTTGGACATGGCATCCCTATGATGCCCACAATTGATAAAAAATATATTGAGACGCGATAGTGTACAGCCGTGTTGGCCCGTGTTATTAAAAGTGATTACCAATATTTTAAAAGTCATTATAATATTAACAACAATAAACATCCTACACACAACACAACCAAACTAAAAAAACTCCAACCACATAAACATTGGTCAAACATTGACGCCAACTAAGTGGCGATAGTTGGCACTGTTCCAGAATATGTCGAACATTTGATTAAAGACCTTTTAAATCACTTACCGGCGAACACGTTGTTTACTGTCTCCCCCGGGTTTGGTGGGTTTAAGGGGGGCGCTTTTACACTGATGTGTAATGGGGATTTGGGAAGGATGTGAAAAAAGTGAAAGCTCAATTTGGATTTGGCAAAGGGGTAAGAAAATACAAAAATGAATACTGGTTGGTAAAATAATTGGTAAATATCGTTTTTAATTACGGCTACTTTTTATTTGATAAAAGTAAATATCCTAATTTACATTAAACTATTTTAATTATAATCGGTTACCTTTCATTGGGTATATGGTTACTATGGATAGTCTTGGAAAACAAATGAAATGCAGTAACATTAATTGATTTTTTTGAAAATTACTCTTTTACCTAACATATTATAAATATAATATAGAAACGATAAGACGCATAGTATTTTGTTCAAGACTTTCAATTGCTCTTTTACCTAATAAGAATATATTATCAATATAATATAGAAACGATAAGACGCGTAATATATCTTGTTCAAGACTTTCCTCTTTACAACATAGTGTAGAAAACCTTCGTAGCAAATGCGCTACGGTCTACGGCGTAGCATTTGCCTACACAATACGTATTTGGAACTGAATCAATATTTATGTATGCAATAAAAGGGAAAGAAGAATAAACTTCGTTGTTTTACTCCTGACTGAATGGAAATGCTGGGGGATGCCTTTGTCCAGTAGTGGGACAGTTCAGGCTCTAAATATAATATCTAATACAACTCGTGAAAACATGCAGTCACACATCTCTCCCATCGGGTTAGGCAGAGACCACTCCCCTCCACTTGCTACGATCCAAACACACTACAGTCGCCTCATTCATGCACATCGATAGGGTAAACAAGGCTGTTTACATAGGCATGTATACTTATGAAAGTAAATACGTAAAGAAAAAGATATTAATATTTTTAAGTAGTAAGATCACAAAAATTCGTGCAATATCTTCAGTGTAACAAACGCCCTGGCGTCCCGCCAAAAATCCGAGTGGTTACACGCTGCAATGCCATTCGCTGAATGGTTACATGTTGGTTACAATCCCAAATATAGTTTTCTTGTATGTAATAGAGGCGATTGTCTCTGTCTTGCTGTTTGTGTCCCTTGTGACCGTTTAGTTATGGATGTTGTTTTGTTACTGTATTGGATCGCGTTATCTTTTTGTTTCGTATTTTTGTCGTTTGTGGGGCGTTTAGTGTAATTTTTTGAAGTAGTGTTTAGTGTTTTCCTAAATGGTTGTCATTTTTCAAGCTGTTATAACTAATTTAGTAATTTTTAAACTACTTAGATTAGTGTTTGATGTACCTATACATAAGGTCGTATTTTTTCAGGTTGTTATAGGTAACATATGATTTTTAACTACTTAGGTATATAGAAAAATTCCAGAAAGAGGTGGAGCTAAGTGCGGTCATACTCGTAACAACCTGTTGCTATTTAGCAGCTAGGCAGAGATTTTATATCTACACACATCCGGGCCGTGGCCCGTCATTAGGGAAAACAATACGTCGTCATGACAACGTGTGTGAACGAATCCATAGAAAATGTATGGAATGATATTTTTTCCCTGACACGTCCGGACACGGCCCGGATTTGTGTAGATAGACCATAAGAGTGTATTGAATAGTGAAAATATAGCCGCCTAAAGTTAATCAACCTTTTTTAAAAATACTGTGGAAAAAAATATTCAGTTTCAAGAATTCCTTACCTATCTACCATCTATTACTATTTAGATAGAATAAACAAAACACTGATTAATAAAACATTACTTACACTTCCATTCATTTACAAAACCTTGTAAAAAAGACATTGCCTTCATATAATGCAATTACTTTGCAGAAAAACAAAGCTATGAAATATTTTATGAGGTTGAGTAAGACCCAGAACACACGATAAAACGCTTAAACAACGCAACTAAAACTGCTAGTTACTTTTGAGTTGCATAGCAGTCTCTGCTATAGACTTCCTTACAAAACCACACACGACGCAACTGAAATGAAACGTTTCAAACTACATAGTTGCGTCGCGTGTTTTGGCGCTTAGAGTTCTATTATGTAGAGTAGAAATGTTTTTAATTTAAATTCATATGACTCGATGTGATATTTGATTGAGATTTTGATAAAGATAAGATATTTGAAGGAAAGAGAAAGACTGCAATGTACCTAGTACCTTTTTTTTGCGTGGGGAAATCCATTATGGATAACCTTCGCCTCGGAGAAAGGCGAAAGGTTATGTCGGACTTCCACTGGCTAAAACCCCACGGTGTTCCTACTAGCCGCTAATAGACGGGAGCGCGGGAAAACTTTCGCATACTTCCGCGATGTACCTAGTACCTACTTTACTCAAGGGAAGCAGAAAGTTAACGTCATGTCGTATTAAGATGTCAAAGTATTGGAAGAAGAGAGGCCTAAATAGCTGAAGCTCCATTGACAAGAGTCTAACTCTTAAATATTATGATCATGAAGAAATGATATTGAATTATGAAAATAAGAATAATCATGAATTTTCGTGCATCTGCGTAATTAGAAAGTTGCAACAGTCGCGTCATCAGCAATTTTTGTTTGTGTATTTTGTTATTCTGCTGTCTGCGTAGATTACAATCGTATCCAAAGAGATTTAAGTAAAAAGATATCTATGCGTAGCTTAACCTTTTTGGTGCGTAACTCTTTGTATGTGTCTGTTATTTTGATTTTTAAAAATGAAATGATAAAATTGTATGTTTTAATAATTACCCTAAAAATATTAATTTAATAATTAAATTTGATTTTTCTTTTAAAATATATCACTTTTCAGAAACAAGTGACAACACAGTAGGAGTAAATCCCGAGTGTGACGATTGGTACTTGCCCGTCTTTTTTCTTTTTTTTTAAAGTAACAATCGTTCGCGTGGCCTTTTCACAGCTCCTACTCAGTGTTGCCACTACTAAAAAAGAAATAAACGTACACGGCATCCTTGTCGCTGATTTGAAACACCACAATCATCCTCTCGCTTATCAAGCAATTTTTTTTTTAGTGTGGCAACCCTTTAGTTTGTCTGCCTTTGTCATTGTCAAATTGATGAAGCGAGATGACGATTTTGTTTGTGTTTGTGATAAATAATTTTCTAAATAATAATTTATCACTGACAAAATATTAAAAGTCCCAGATGAAACCAAAGCACTCTGAAATATCGAAATAAATTCTATTTAACACTTTCACTTCTCACTTCTATTTTAAATACTATTAATTTTTTTTAATTTAAAAATAAAATACTTTTAACACTTTTATTTTTCTTTGATCACGCACTTACACACAATTATTTCTTCTACACACTTAGTTTTAAAATAAATTAAAAAATACACTTTGATATTTAAAGAAATAACTTTATTCAAACGTATTTTCATGCTTTAAAAAAAACTAATTTTAAATATCCTCTTTGTAAAGTAAATTAAACCTTTTAAATGCTTTAACAAATGCAATAGCGGAATCGAAAGTAATTATAGACCAAAGTACGTAATTTAATCGACTGTTACTTTTAATGGCGGACAAAGAAGTATTTAATCACTGGAACAAGAAAAATAATTGTTCAAGAATTTAATAACTTTGTTCTTAAATTTCAATGGCTGAATGAAAAGCACGAGTAATAAAATGACGATAAAAAAGTTTTTAACATTATTTGATTGGGTGTAATAAATTATATCTTACAGCTTTATGGCTGTTGTACAACAATTACTTTTGAATTTATATTTAATCGATAAGTTTTGGGGTACATATTTGGTATTCGTATTAATTTGAAATCGAAATGATATTTCAGTTATTATGAATAAAATTGCAATAGTAAAAAAGTAATAGTAAAAATACAGAATTGAAGTGAAAACTAACTAAGCAACAATAATAAATTAAATTCATTAAAATCAAACATGAAAGGAACGATTTTTAAATTTAAAAACAGAACGTAGAAAACAAAATCCAAAATACAATTAGCCCCAAGAAATACTCAACTTTACTAACAAAGCTAGGACAAAAGCAATGACGATATTCTTATTATGAATAGTGCTGACGAGGGTTTTGACGGGACATACCAGACCAATGTGGTGGTCAGAAACAACGGCAGTTGCCTGTACGTGCCTCCGGGCATTTTCAAGAGCACATGCAAGATAGACATCACGTGGTTCCCCTTCGATGACCAACACTGTGACATGA
Organism: Anarsia innoxiella; assembly: GCA_947563765.1. Taxonomy (NCBI): domain Eukaryota; kingdom Metazoa; phylum Arthropoda; class Insecta; order Lepidoptera; family Gelechiidae; genus Anarsia; species Anarsia innoxiella. The sequence goes on from OX387393.1 coordinate 1,760,116, forward strand.
AGTTCGGTAGCTGGACATACGATGGCAATCAGGTATAACGGTAGTCCATGTTTATGTAGCTGCTATTACATTAAATAAAACGACGTCATTTATTGCTGCTCACTGTACACTGGCTTTACTTGACACTTTGCTAAACTTTTTTTGCGCATTATTCTAATTTTGAAATTTAAAGAGTTCTATTGCGAATTGATTTTTAAAAACACAAAAGATTGGCAATGTTTTTAAATGTAGAGCCAGTTTAAATCGCGCCTATTTTTAATTTACTTTTTTAAAAAATGCTTTAAAATAATAAATGCTATTTGGTTAACACAAAAACGGCTTTATTTAAAAGAGATTTTATTTGTGGCAACATGTGACGCTCTTTGCATTTTTCCCTTTTAAATTAATGTGACAGCAACTACTTTTAAATTAAAATTTAGGCTCTAACTCGCAAATTTTAGGGTTAGGTTAGGTGATGTTTAAGTTTAAGTTAGGTTCAGGTTAAAGATAAGGGAACCATGTGAGAAACCAGAAGGATAGAGAATATCCCAAAAGTTTTGTATGTACTATTTTGCATGGAGCAAAATATCTTACACACATACGCACTTTTACATTTTAACACATATCTCTACCGCCATACGGATGTATTTTGCATAAATGTAAAAAGATGTCTTTGTCTTGCATGAATTTTATTATAATTTTAATTTGTGTTTGGAATTCTCAACTAGATAGTAGTCGTTGTATTAAATTTGAATGTGGAATTCAGAATGCGAATGTTAATTTAAATTTAAAAACTGCACGTTATTTTTTTATTTCTAAATTTAAACAAGTAACTTTACTTTTACCTCTCGGCACGTAATCTTTTTAGCCAATAAATAAATTGTTTAAATGAAAGTAAAATCTTAGAGATTATTTCTATATTCGAACAATACCTTTAAAATTGAAATGTAATCTTTAAGTATTAATTCTGACTCAATCTTTGTAAAGCATTTACGCTTGTATTGTTCATCATTCACTCTTTGTTCTTACTGAAACTTCTCTTTCAAATATTTAACTAGGATTAAATGTTTCAACTGATTCTTAATCTTCTTAAATCTATCTTTAGTTTAAAAATCCGTATGGCTGTCTAATTTTCTTTTTCTAAGTATCCGTTTCACTAACAACAGATAAAATTTAATTGACAGATAACCAGCCTTAATAAAACATGAAGTTTTAGGCAGAACCAGCTAGCTTAGCATACACTCCGTGACAAGACGTTGTCAAGGGTTTTTCACGCTTACGTCTCTGTCCATAGTTTTAAATGTGATAAGGACAGCATGACGTGAGATAATTGTCGCGGCACGTATGCTAAGCCTCCTGGTATAAATTATCTGTCAGATTTTATCTGTGGTGAAATAAAAATGGTGAAATAGGCCCTGAGCATGTTGCATATGTTTTTGACGTTTATAAATAAGGTTGATTGTACTTTTCTTCCTTTTGAACAAAAGGCTCGGCAATGCTTGTAATAATCCTATTTGTATCCATCAAAAACACACCCGTAGAGTGCTTTCATCAAATAGTTTCTATGCTATACCGCCATTTTTATTACATTGCGTGTTTTGTTTGTGGGAAATAGTGGGCATACGTAAGTTACGTGGGTTCCACACAACACAATTTCACATCTAATTTGACTAGATTGGCAATCAAATTGTGTAGTGTGGACTGAAGATTAAATTGAAGGTTGATTGAAGTTGTCCGGGATCGTCTGACTCGATTGTGGTCAATCAAATTGGGTGGTATGGACGTTAATTGGCCAATTTTTCGACTCAGTCTCCAATAAGTTTAGGAGGCATCTTTAAACACGTTTGTTTAGCAGAGGCGGTAAAAATAAACTAATATTGGCAGTCTTATTGTTTACGTGTGGATGTACAATTAGATTGTATCCAATTCGATTAGCCAATCAAATTGGCAATCAAATTGGCAATCAAATTGTGTTGTGTGGAACCTTCTTTATGTTCCTTAAAACGCAATGTACTAAAAAATTTACCGTGTATCTGGCAAATATTTTAAGCTTAATGACAATTGACTGTCGTATAAACCAAACTATAATAAAACAGACCTTATTTCTATGGTCACTTGATTCTTCATAAATTGCTTAAGAATGTAGCATAGAGAATATTCTATGAAATGCAAAATAATGTACCTTATGCACAGAGTTTAAAGTTCGATTCTCACATTTCCCTTGCATTTTAGATTTGAAAGCATGAGGAGATGACAAAAAAAAAAGATATTGCATGGGTTCCCTGAAACAGATACGAAAATATAATATCCTTTTTATTATATTTTATTTTAGAGGTGATAGTAATTTCAAAAGTTTAGATGAAGACCGCGAAATTAAAATGGAACTGGGCTGGACATGTTTGCCGTATGCACCCGGATCGATGGGCCAAGATTTCTACCAACTGGTTGCCGCTAGACGGCCACAGAGGTAGAGGTCGGCCTAAGAGGAGATGGCGCGACGATCTGGATGCATACTTGGCAAACTGGCCAGAGCGGCCGAAGATAGGCAGGCATGAAAGAATGCGGGGAGGTCTTTGCCCAGCACACTTGGCTACAAAAAAAAAGGTTTTACTTGAAAAGACCGAAACGAAAAATGTATTCGCTTGAAGTTACCGATCTGAAAAATGTACTGAATATGACAGATAAATAGTTCTTTTTATGAATAAAATCTCACAAAAAGATTCGTTCATATTTTTTAAGCATACAATGCAATGCAAATTATTCAAAGATTGTATGTGACATTACTTACCTCAATAGACAATTCGATCGATTAAATTATATTCAATCTTTACCTGATTCTATATTCAAAATTATAAAACGAAAGAATCAACAAAAATTCCAAATTCAATTAATATTATATCTATTCGGAGACCGCTCAAACATTAAACAAAAGAAAGCAACTTTCATATTTTTGTCAAAAAAAGACAAAAGAAAGTGTTTTTTGTTTTCAACATTTTCAATTAACGAACGCAAGAAAGACTCTCTTCTTGCAATAATCTATTCAATACATAACAATATCTTCAATATTAGACGTAAAAACACTGTTTTCTTGCAAAAAACAATAAATAAATGCTACTTTAATTATGATCAATTTCTCTCAATCGAGTTTCGACCATAGCTCAACGAAATACGCTGTAATTTATAGACCAAAAATTTTAAGAAAGAATTACTATCGCCTCGCCATATAGTAGTTAGTACCCTCTACTTGTGACTAACGATTTCTCCTGACAGTTGGATCTGGTGCTCAAAGATGAAGCCGGCGGAGATCTGTCAGACTTCATCACCAATGGGGAGTGGTATTTGATAGGTAAGAATTTAGAAGATTAATTACTGCTTTCAATTCATTGTCAAAAAGTTATCTGAACTTGTGTATGATATATTTTTTTGCTTGCGCAAGCAAAATTTAGGTACACACGTTCAGTTATGCTTGCATAGTTCAACTGTTCAAGCATAACCGTCAGGCTTAACCTAGCGTGTGGGGCCCGCTTAACTCATTTTCTACGAGCTCGTAACTGTTGCAGGCTGCAGGCTCTGTAACCACTTTGTATGTTGTTCGATTCGCTAAACTCTTGCAAACGCTAGGTTACAGCTCACGAATGAGTACTCGCCTTTAATTAGCGTTATTGAAGATCAAAGTGTAATTACTAAAGTAATTATTTTAAGAAAATTTTGAAACTGTAGATGCAAACGAAGCAGCGATAAGTTATATACCTATAATTACTTATATGCCACAAAGACAAAACCTAAAAACGGCAATTTTCTGGCCTATGACCTTTTAAATACTTTTATGTACCAAAGAAGAACCGGCAAACGATACCCAGACCCGACAGTCACGTGACATATCTCAGTTTTTCTACTATCATTTATATAGTCATTTACATATTCTTTTCATTCAATTTCAGTGGCTAATACCAAAATATTGCCTTATGTTTTTGTTCAGGCTTTATACTAAAAATATACAAAATGCCTACTTATGTATGCAGACCCCTTAAACTTGATTTTATCTTTGACTTTGACTGTTCTTGTTTGTTCGCGATCTTTCAATACTATCTTTATAATTTCAACAATTATTCTCAGGAATGCCCGGCAAGAAAAACACAATCACGTACGCATGCTGCCCAGAGCCGTACGTAGACGTGACATTCACAATCATGATCCGAAGACGGACCCTGTACTACTTCTTCAACCTGATCGTGCCGTGTGTGCTCATCTCCTCCATGGCACTCCTTGGGTTCACATTGCCACCGGATTCCGGAGAAAAACTTACTCTTGGTCAGTATTATTTTGGTCCACTTTTCTTTACCGATTTTGGGATGATTGGTAGTATTTACAACAAAAATGTGATGATCTTGTGATTAAGATTGTGATTATTATTACGGGGATCTAATTAGGTGAGAAAAAGAATTAAATTTGTCAATACTCAATAGTTTATTGCACCATAAAAACATTACATAACATAACAGCTCAAGGATCTGAAGTTGTTAGCACGTTTTTAGGGTCGAATTTTTATTTCAAATTAATTGCCATGCAAACTCGATGCGAAATCCCGCGCAATTAATATCAATTGTATTTTGCATGAACAAGGTGACAATAGATGTTGATGATTTCAAGATCCAAGATGCATTAAAGAAACCGGATCAACAAATTAGGTGTTGATCCAGGATGCTGTTTTATACTGGATGAAAAAAATTAAGATGGCATATAATCCTACCAAAAACTGTACCTACAGAAGCATTGTACTCAAAAAAGTTAAAGTACGCCTTTGCAGCGCTAGGTTATTTTTTGCGTTAAAAAAAAACGACTTTTAGGTCACCAGTTGCATTGCGAAGATGCCTCGACATCAATCAGCTATAAAATTATGAACCATGAATATGATTCATTACAATGACAATTTAAATAGAGGTGTTATAAAAAGAGAATAAGTTTAGTTCTTAAATGGATTTGGCTGATGCCAACAGGTGTGACGATCTTGCTATCGTTGACCGTGTTCTTGAACCTGGTCGCTGAAAAGATGCCCACGACTTCCGACGCTGTGCCTTTAGTAGGTAGGCACCGAAAGAGTTAAGGGAAATGTTAGATCTGTACGATGTTTTTTATCATTTACTTTGGTTTTCCACAGGGATGTATATTCGGCCCCGTTCTTTTCCTTGTCTTTATCAATGATTAGTGTTTCAAAATGCAATTTTGAAATCGTAAAGTATTTTAGAGGGCTGTTAAATAAATGTATATGATAGAAAACATCGTACCAGTCTTTTGAATGCCTAGACTGTGATTAAACTGTACGTGTGTGTGTTAGTTCCTCTGTGATCCAGATTAGGGTGGTAAGTATCCGTGAGTAGATGCCATTGAATGTTCACAGCACCATCATTTTCATCTAAAGGACCGAATCAAATATGAAAGGTATTATGGAGAGTTGTGTTTGCAATTGTAAATATAACATTGCGATAAACAGGGATTCAGAACTCGATTCTGATAATGGGTAAACAGTAGGAGCTAGGATTGTTAAAAATGTGTTTGATTACAGGAGTCACTATACTTCTCTCGCTGACGGTGTTCTTGAACCTGGTAGCAGAAACACTGCCGCAGGTCTCCGATGCTATCCCCCTGTTAGGTACACTACCCACACCTACCCCAAGCCTTTTCATACCATCCCGCTATTTCCCATTCTTTTTATTATTATTTTTTATCTCACTCTCTCATTACCTGCTTCTGTTGACTTCATTATTTTCAGAAACTTCATTTCCGCTCTCATTTTTCATTTAAAATTTAAAATTAAATAAATTATTTTAAAACATTACAAGGAGTAAATTATGTAATTCGGTGTGCTAAATGTTTTCTTGTTATCATTGTTGGCTTGTCGTTGTTGAAGTAACCTTAGCTTGAAATTGTTGTTGGACAAGTGTTGTTGTATTTTCAAGATATGCTTTATATGGCTTCAAAAGTATTGTTGTGTCACCAAAATTAACTTCATAACGTTTAAATTCAGTAACTTTTTCATAGTATGTTTCGATGTCAACGCTATCAGTATTTTTATTCTAAACTCTTGAAGTTTTTTTTAAAATAAGAATCTAACTTGGAATCGATTTCGTGATTCTTTGCTTTATCAAGTTACTTTAGATCTTTCATTATTTTTACATCTTTAAACTGATCTTGTGACATTTGCTCCTATTTAAAACAATTATTCTTTACTATATCATATTTAAAGGCATGACAAACTTTTTTAAAAGAAGGTTTTTAAAAGTTCTGGAGCCAAAAGGTAAGTCCAAATCTTTATCGATGTTTCTTGTAAAAATATTATACTCTTCATGCCTTTTACTTCAACGTGATCGATTCCATGTTCTGTTGCTTTATAAGGCCCAGAACACACGGTGAAACACAACTGCAACGCAACTGCAATTGCTAGTTACTTTTAAGTTGCATCTAAGTTTCTACTAAAGACTCCTTTAGAAAACCACACACGATGCAACTAGTTTGAAACGTTTCAGATTAGTTGCATCGTGTGTGGTTTTCTAAAGGAGTCTATAGCGGAAACTTAGATGCAACTCAAAAGTAACTAGCAGTTTTAGTTGCGTTGCAGTTGCGTTTCATCGGGTGTTCTGGGTCTTAGTGTTACTTCGTTACTAAAGTATTTATTCACGAAAAAACGGTCGTAGATACTTGGAGGGTGTTTTAAGTCTCTAAAATCTTAAAAAGACAGCTAAATCAAGATGTAATAAACGAACCTGTTAAAATTAGAACTTGCATGACTATTCTTTTTGTTTGGTTTATTTCTCTTGTGCCCCCAAACAGCACACAGACATGAGAGAGGTCTCCAATACTATTATTGTAGAAGTTTTTATTTTCAAGTTTGATTGATCTTTGCAGGTGTTACAATTCTTCTGTCTCAAACAGTTTTCTCCCTATTGGTGGGGCACGTTATTACTAAAACCTCGGAGGCGGTCCCTCTAATAGGTGAGAATGTCGCGGTGTATATATACTTTTTTCTAATAAATTGAATAATTAATGAAAAATTAAATAACGTCTCTGATCTGTGGATCTTTTTTCTAAATAGAAGAATGTGTTTTGAGGAATATTTTTTTTGTTTTTTGAAAAAAACAGTTGTTTTTATTAATTTGATCCCAATTCAATTCTTTTTACGAAAAAAATATCTACTATTTTTTTTTGATATTCCTCTACTCATTCTAAATCAACAAATTAATTACGAATTAAATAGAAGCTACATTTTTTAAAAAGAGCATTTTTCTTGCATTTCATAGAGACAAATCTAAACTCTTTGCTTTCGCAGCTCTTTTCACTTGAGATAGACTTATCGCACTTTACTGCCGTTTGAAAAGGATAGCTATAATTAAGGTACTTTCCACCACTGAGCTCTTCTTGTAATGTATTAAAATAACCTAAAAAAATATCCATTCACTTTTTAATCATTACTCTTTTGTTTCTCTCTTCAGTTGTTTTTCCATTTTTGACAAATGACGTCAAACATCTAGCATGTTGAAAGTATGACTCGAATTAGATTAAACTTTAAAATCTAATATAGGTTTACAACTCTCCTAAATGTAAATACGCTTTAAAGTATTTAGGATTGCTTTGTAGTTTAAATTTAATTTAAAGTTAAATGCAGAAGGTTAAAAGTTAAACAGCGGTTGGATCAAAGAGGATGCGGGTGTGGTCCAACCCTCCAAGTATCGCGAGGTGTGTCTCAAACATTTAGTTAATTACTTTTTTCTTTTTCATAAGAGTGTGATAGTAATTTTTGTTAGAACTGGCTTTGTAAACTTATGATATATGTCCAATGAAGAAGGAATATAAGGAGTGGCCCCATTTTTTTTTCATATACAAATGAGTTTATGACAGCGTGTTAAGGTTGCGCCAAGTTTTCTCATAGTTTTCTTGGTAGATGACCTGTCAATCGTTAAGTAGTACCATACAAAAAGTAGCCATTTTGTGCTAGACCAGGCACGCAGATCCAGACGGTATGGCTCCCCTTTATATATTCAGATTTCCTTTATATACTCAGAGGATATGTCAATGTTGAATTTGAAGTTTGTTTCTGCCTTGCTTCTTCTGTTCTATAACCATTGTTACGAAATTATATTTAAAAAAATAATTTATTTATTTTTTCTTCATTTCTCGCAATATTTTGCTGTGTGACGATTGTTTACGAAAGCGTGCAAAAACGGGCCAATCGCCTTTCGCAGTTCGCGTTTTTCATATCAAACGTCAAAAAGTGTAGATATTGTTCCATTGTTCCAATTTTGAAAAAAATGTTTGACGTCTTTTATTTTTTGAATAAAAGAACAATCATTACGTTTACACTCTTAGATAACCCATTTTAAAATAAAAACAAAATTCCTATTCGTAATATTATAAAAGCGAAATGAACGTCATAAATATCATAAACAATATTATTAAATTTGCGCGCCTTCTTAAAAATAATTATGTCATTCAAAATTAATCTTCTCTGATAAATACGTCTTTTATTATAACGAAGTTTTTCATGAAAATGAACTAAATTACTTTTGAGACGCTTTCCACTTTTATAAAAGGACACAAAAAGGTTATAATATAAATGGGGTTTATTCAATTTATTTATGAAATAGTTAAGCTGCGTGTTTTAATTTATTTTCTTTTGTGTAAGTACTCTATTATTTTTTTGTGCCAATTTTTCAAAAGTTGCCACTTCATAAAATAAGGCGATAAAACTAATAATGGCAAAAATCTATAAAAGTCTATCTACACAGATCTGGGCCGTGCCCGGGACGTATCTGGGCCGTGGCCCGTCAGGAGGGAAAACAAGACATCGTCATGACAACGTTTGTGAATGAATCCGTAGAAAATGTATGGAATGATATTTTTTCCCTGACACGTCCTGGACACGGCCCGGACACGTTGTCACGACGACGTATTTTTTTCCCTCCTAACGAGCCACGGCCCGGATGTTTGTAGATGGACCTTAAAAGCCCCATTTTTTAGTTATTACTCGCGAAATCGATTCGTATCAGATTTCTAGTAAAGCCTTGCAAGTTTTACACTGATTTAAAGTATCATTTTGTAGTTCAAGAAAGTATTATTTTAAATTATTTTTATTGAAATGAAAAAATAAGAGTGGAAAGCGTTATAGTTTCCTCATTAGAATCATTTAAATAAACATAGATTTATGTAGTAATTTCTAAATTTGCATGTATATGTAATAAGTAATAAATAAATGAAACGCATGAATGTTGCTTTAAATTTTAAAAACGTTGAATATTCTGATTTTTATTTCATTTTCCTATTTTTAAATGTTGTAACACTGAACCATACTCCCGCATGAAATGTGTTTTGTATAGAAAATCAGTTTATTCAATATGAAACATTAAAACTACAGAAGCAAGGTTACTTTTAAAATAACGAATAATTTGCTCCTTAAAATGATCACTTTTAATATTTTATTCATGTTTTGCTATCATCTAGTAAGTAAGTTAAAAAGTCATTAAAAACTTAATTTAGTTTTTAATAAAATCTTCTTTCTCATTTTAAAAACAAATCTTTTTGCGATTTCTTATTTAAAAGAAAAAAAGAAACGAACATATTGTTTTCCAAATTCAAAAGTGTTCGCTCCGAAACATGATTGTCACTTTATGCAAAAAACAAAAGACAATCATACTTTGTTTTCCAAATTTAAAAATTGGCGTTGATTTTAAAAGAATTTGTCCTTCCATTGGCAAAGTAATTCGAGCCTTATGTTCTGGGTGGCAGGGACTTACTTCAATTGCATCATGTTCATGGTGGCGTCGTCAGTGGTACTAACTGTAGTGGTGCTCAACTACCATCATCGAACGGCTGACATACATGAGATGCCGCAGTGGGTGAGTGTACCAATTAGTGGTGGGCCGAGTACCAGTTTTACCGAGTAACCGAGTACCGAGTATTACTCGGTTTAAAATTTACCGAGCCGAGTACTCGGCCGAGGTACTCGGTTAACTTGAAGTAGGTAGAATTGTGCGCGAACAAGTTTGGGAGCGAGTAGTGTTAATGGTGTTTGACACTTCCTCTGCCCCCTGCGAATTATTATTCGAATGAAACCAATAAACGCACGTCAAGTGGCAAAAAAAATAAATAGACAAAGCACTGTTTATGAAATTTTCTTCTAAATAATTATGATAATAGCAGCTTATAACATTGCTCTTTCTGGGCAAAGTACTAAATATGTATCATTAGAAGGAACTAGACTATGATCTACCAAACAGATCCAATGTGCAAGGTAGATTTATTTGCACCGAGTACTCGGCATTTTAACCGAGTTATTCGGCCGATTACGAGTAGTGAAAAAAGTGCCGAGTATGCCGAGTACCGAGTATAAACCGAGTACTCGGCCCACCTCTAGTACCAATCAATATTTTTTTAATTGAAAAACTTTTTTTTTAATCGACATTCTGCCAATAAAAAAAATACTATACGTTTTGATAGGTTAAATTACTGTTTTGCGCGTTCAGGTAAAATGATACTTACAGATAAACCTACATCTACTTCATAAAACATGAAGTTTTAGACAGTGGCAAGTATAAAATATCTGTCAGTAAAATTTTATCTGTATGCGGTGAGACGGGCGCTTTGATCTTTTTGACTGAATTAAGCCAAAAACAAATACTATGAGTAGGTATACAGGGTGTAACAAGAAGGGGATTTATATATTATTATTATTATTTTTATTTATTTTATAGGATTATCGCTGTGTTTCATAATATAATCCTTATGAAACTAAACAACTTTCCCCAAGAAACATAGGGCGTAACTGGAAAATAAAATTCGCCTCCCCATACAAAATCATCGATCAGCTGATCGAGTAAGTATAGGGATCCAAAAATTTTTCTCGGGTTACAACCCATATTCCTTGGGGAAAGTTGTTTAGTTTCATGAGGATTATCGCTGTGTTTCGGCTCTATACCCCCTTTCTGTTACACCCAGTATAAACTAGATATTAACATACACTGTCCCGCTACAAAAAAAAAAAAAAAACTAATATAGGCTAAGGGCCTGATTCACCATCTACAGACAAAATGTATCTGACAGATGTTTTATGTCTGTCTCTGTCTAATACGTCATGTATTATGAAATAGACATAGGTTTATCTGGCAGTAACATTTTAGAAAGGGGCTCTAAATAGTAAGTATGTAAGTAATTTATTCCCAGTTCAAAATTTCTTTACAAAATCAAAATAAACAAAAAACAAACAAAAACTTAAATACAAAAAGAACATAAAAGAGCACCTTATGCTGAAACAAGGAAAAGAACTGGGAAAAGGACTCCACTCAGCATATGTCAGCAGTCACTGTTCTAGTAAAATGCCATGGCGCTGATTAAAATAAAAAAAGAAAATAGGAAAAACTTCTTTCAAAACTCTTTTCCTGCTTATAAGAGAGAAACTAATCACCCAAAAATTCCACAGATAAAATCAGTATTTCTGCAATGGCTACCATGGATACTCCGAATGTCGCGGCCTGGTAAGAAGATCACGAGGAAGACCATCATGATGTCCAACCGCATGAGGGAGTTAGAACTGAAGGAGCGGTCGTCGAAGTCCTTACTGGCCAATGTGCTGGATATTGACGATGATTTCCGACATGCACCGCCTGGGCCAAATAACGCTGCATCTACAGGGAATTTGGGGCCAGGGTTTGTATATTTTATTATTTGGAGATTGTATGATGTCATTTGTTTTCAAGTATTATTTTAGCAAAGGAGATTCCTTGATCAAATCTGGAATTTGTTAAAAAAGGGCCAAGTGAAGAATTTCATAAAGGACCACTTATAGACCTACTTAAAGACCTACTTCAACGTATTTGAACGTTGACCGTCTGACGAACGGAAAAAACATTATTTTATAAGGAAAAGTATCACTTTCTTTTTAACCAGGTAAGTGTTAGTGATTCCACGAAAAACAATTTTTTTTTTGAACTCATTTTTAATCAAGAATTTCCTACTTGTTCGCCGTGAGTTGAATGACCTTTGCGTTAGAGCGCGCGAATCGCGCGATTAATAATGTTAAAAATTAAAAAACGTGGAATGTGTTCTACATCACTAACACTGTACCTGGTTAAAAGGAAAGTGGTACTTTTCCTAACACCCTGTATTGATGAGACTATGCCCACTAAAATAATCCGGTCACCGATCAGCACCGTCCCGTGGCATACACGTGGAGTCAACAATCGTCGGCGAGAATATTTCATAGCTGGCACGCTGCTGCGTGCCACGTGATGCCAGAAGGTGGCGAAACAATAAGCATTATAGGGTTATCATGTCAGCTTATGGACGTCCACTGCTGGACAAAAGCTTGTACGATAGCGCCTTTTATATGAACATCTGTTTATGGTACTCCTGACTTGGCCTTCCCAAACATTAATTTCCCACAACTAGTATTTTCTTTACTAACCTGCGCCCTCTCTCTCCAGCTGCTCAATATTCCGTACGGACTTCCGCCGCTCCTTCGTCCGGCCTTCCACAATGGAGGACGTGGGCGGAGGCCTAGGGGGCCACCACAGGGAGCTCCACCTGATCCTCCGCGAGCTCCAGTTCATCACCGCCAGGATGAAGAAAGCTGATGAGGAGGCCGAGCTGATCAGTGACTGGAAGTTTGCTGCTATGGTTGTTGATAGGTATGTGGATTTTTTTGTTTTTTTTTTGGTTTTGACTAGGTTAGGTAGTAAATATAGTAAAGCAGGTTTTGATCCTTAGCTAGAATTGATTCCTACCAGATATGCTAGATTCCTTGCGTTAGAATATAGAAATGTTGTGCCTAAGATTAAGGGTACGTACTTAGAGCTTTTAATAGGTTATTATAAATAGGTTGTTACATATAGAGTCGATTTATATATAGGGCTAGAGTCAAACTGTCACAATTTGTAACATTTCAAACAATAACTTTATTTTGTCATTTTGGACTGATATCCAATAAAAAAGGATTATATATAGGAAGATAACCATTTTATTAGACAATAAGAAGAAGGTAGTTGTCAAATTCCTTTATCAATATTGAGCCAAAATTACTTATAATTTTTAAACTACATAATATTATATTACAAATTATAAACCTGTACTCTTAATAAGTTATGCGTAAAAAATACAGTTCATAAGTTAAACGTATCACATTGAAAGTTTCTATTGAATTTTATAGCATATAAAATGTGTCTTACACAGGTTTTGCCTATTCGTGTTCACTTTATTCACGATCATCGCGACTGTGGCAGTCCTACTGTCGGCTCCCCACATCATAGTGCAGTGAGCACCTGCGCCCGCGCAACCACTCACGAGAGAACTAATCTTAGGAAACGACCCATTTATATATACATGTAAAATATATCATAATATGTGGTTAAAACGCACACGACTCAACTTAGTCGAAAGACACTAAATGTAATAGTGAACGTGGATGTATATTGAAGTTGGGGATGTTATATAACGTTTTTATAATGCTTGATATAATATTAAATAAAAATACATATTGCAGTATACAGGGTGACTTTGAATTAGTGAACGGTAGAAAAGGATATGCATGTACTCGTGATAACAAACAACTTTTACTATGGGTACTAAGTTCGTAATCATAAAAAAATTGTTTCCTATACTATCAGCTGGTGCTATTCGTATGGGGAGTTTAAAAATTTTTGAATGATTTCGACCTTGGTCCCATAGTAAAAGTTGTTTGTTATCACGAGTATATACATATCCTTTTCTGTCGTTCACTAATTTAAAGTCACCTTGTATAGTATTTGAATATTTTTGCATATTGCAGAGATATAGCCCTAAGCAAGCGAAGCTTTTGTTAAGTGTTCAGATTTCTTTTGTACTTATGTAACATAATTATATGAATTATATAAGCTTATAAAACAGAGACGCTATAATTATACAGCAGTATTTATTTTGATCATAGATAATATAATATTAATATTATTATTATTATTGGTACATCTTTAAAGATCTCGGGTCCATAGGGACCCGGTCATTTGGGAGGCGTGCATGGGGCCGAAGCCAACATGTAGAGGCCCTTTTAAATACCTTATTATCATTATTTTACTATGCAATATGTTATAAAACGTTATATAACATTATATAACTTTAGTATATAACCACCTTAATACATAGCTAAGTCCAACATATTATAAAACAAATGTGATGTTGACTAGTATGTTAAACAGATAAAATGTTAATTTGTTAAAAATATAATTATATTTCTAATAAGTACGGTTAAAGAGGTTATAATAAATGTTTGAGTTTGAAAAAGGAATACGATGTTCGGTTAAAACTCGATGTTTACATAATAATACCTATTTCTATATTAATTAAGTATATTTTGGGCTTCGAAGATTCAGTGTAAGAATTTTAAATATTTACTTAAAAATAAGCGGTTTTTAATGAGGCTAGATTTTAGTCATTTGTTTTTTTTGGAATTTTCGAGTGGTAATAGACGTCGATCAATTTGGCGATAGATAGATGGAAAGATTTCATGTATTAAGAACTGCTATCGACAACGATCGATCTTTTTTAACTTCAATCGATAAAATCTATTTCTTCTGGTACTTAACACCTAAAGATCTGTTTCACAATCTTTTGATAAAATTTATCTGACGGATATTTTACACCTGTCTATGTCTAAAAGATCATGTTTTATGAAATAGAATTTATCAGCCCATATATGTCCCCACCGAGGGGCACGAGCCTACTCTCATACAGAGAGTGATTAGGCCGTAATCCACCACGCTGGCCAAGTGCGGGTTGGCGGATTTCACATACACCTTTGAATTTCTTCTCTGGTGTATGCAGGTTTCCTCACGATGTTTTCCTTCACCGTTAGCATTTTAGAAATAGACATTTATGTTTATCTGCCAGTTAAATTTTATCAGCAGATAGTGAAACTGGCACTAAGATTCAAAATAAATGACTAAAATATAGTTTCTTACTCAATTTACTATCACCACGAGCTATTGCAATTTGAAACTTACAATAAATAAAATAAAAATCAAATTAATAAATCAGCTAAGAGGTGTAGGGTATCCACACTTAGGAGTAAATGAGGGATCACATACTTTGACATTACATTGTTATAAGAACGTATAAATAACGAAATGACAGTTAGGTTCCGATTTACCACCTACAGATAAAATATATCTGACAGATATTTTATACCTGTCTCTATCTAAAACGTCACGTTTTATGAAATGGACATAGGTTTATGTGTCAGTTAAATTTTATCCGTAGAGAAACGGGCACTTAGAAGTAAGAGTTAACTTGAGGCCCTGTTACTATGCGCAGTTGTATAAAAAGGGTTTCAATTTAAAACATGCGAATTTGGATGTAGAGTCAAAATAAAGATGAGGTAGAATTCATATTTTGGCTTTAACAACATTTAAGTCAAAATGAGTTTTATGACTTACCTTCATAGTGTTTAAAATCAGTTGACTTTTAAAAGTTTTCTATAGGGTGACTTTAAATTAGTGAACGATAGAAAAGGATATGCATGTACTCGTGACAACAAACAACTTTTATTATGGGACCAAGGTGGAAATCGTTAAACAATTTTTGAACTCCCCATACAAAATGCATCAGCTGATAGTATGGAGGAACAATTTTTTTTTGTGATTTCGAACTTGGTCCCATAGTAAAACTTGTTTGTTATCATGAGTACATGCATATCCTTTTCTATCGTTCACTAATTTAAAGTCACCTTGTATATTTCAAAATACCGATGATAAAAACGCTGGTATAACCTCAAAAAATTTTTCCATAAAATTTTATTATAAACAAAGCAATTAAATTAATTTGGAACCGCTGCTAATGCTATATTTTCATGTAAAAAAATCTCAATTAATTTATTATATTACACCAGGAATTGTTTAAAAAGTTAAAAGGAATTGAAGAACATAATTAAAAAGAACCAACCTTAAAAATAAAATTTAAAATAACGGTTTCAAAAACATATAATATTCGACGTTTAAAAGAAAATATTGTAACAGAACAAGAAATAATTATTTTTATGGCATTATGCGGGCTCTACCCAAGATCAATGTCATTAAAAACAAATGAAGGCGGTGAGAATTCTTTTTTTTTAAATGTCTCAAGTAAAGTACGTTGTATGTAAACGTCCATAAATATTTATAATTTTTCTCTCAAGTATCGGAACTGAATACTAAAAAGATTTGTTGCAATATTTTCTAACGAAATTGTATTTAATGTACATTCTATAGCATCTCATGAGTTTAAATGACTTCAGAATTTACTAGCATTTTGTTTAGTTATTGAAAATTTATTGGTCAGTTCCATAGACATTAAAAAAAACATTATACCTACAAAACAAGTTGTTGTTAGCCAATATAAATGTCCCCACCGAGGGGCACGAGCCTCTCTAATACAGAGAGTGATAAGGCCGTAAGCCACTACGCTAGCCGAGTGCGGAAAGCAAGTAACAACACAAAAAATAACTATTTATTAGAAAAAAGTCCTTTTGATAGTTTTTTTAGGAGCCTCAGCAATAGGGTCCCGTTTTCGCCCTTTGGGTACGGAACCCTAGAAAAGTATTTTTAATAGTTACCTAATATTTTCAGCCTGCTATTTGATTAGCATGGAATTAACAGAGTAACATAACCAGAAACCGTTTTCAAAATGTTATTGTTGTTGTTAGCCCATATATGTCCCCACCGCGGGGAACGAGCCTACTCTCACACAGAGAGTGATTAGGCCGTAATCCATCACGCTGGCCAAGTGCGAGTTGGTGGATTTCACATACACCTTAGAATTTCTTCTTTGGTGTATGTTGCTGCCAATAAATTTTTCAATAACTAGATATACTTGTCGGGAAATACTGAACAGACTATTATATAATTACTCCGAATAGATAGCTCTTATTTCTTTTATATCTGTTATAAAACGATATATATATTAAAAGTTACTAATAATCAAAATCTACTACATAAATGTACCTTAAATGTATATAGTATACAAAATAATATCGCGATGTGTATTTGTATATAAATCTAGAAAAAGCGGAAAAAAGACTAAAATTAATTCTTCACCTTAGATCACTCAGCTTTTGGGTCTTCACCGAAACTCTATTCGACCCTATGTCACTGGGTATAAAGTAAAAAAAAGCATTTCAAAATAATAAATAATGCCAGAGAACACAACAATAAAGTTAATGAAAAATATTTCAATCATAATAATGCTAGAAACCATGTGAGTTCTGTCAATACATCTCCATTATGCGGCAAATACCAAACGCAAAAATTTTGCAGCGACCGCATAAACGCATTAGTAGAAATATTGTGCGGGAAATACTAACGAAGAATAAAGCTATGCGTCCACTGTATCGGAATCGGAACATATGAAGGAGAAGGATTTGTTGCTTTGTGTTTATTTCTATGGTATTGTGTGTTATTGATCCGCATTTCTGCGCCATAGAGGTTTACACAATGCAACAAATCCGTTCGCTCCGTACGCTTCGATTCCGCGTAGCCTCACACATCCCAGTGGCATTTTCTATAAATCAAGTAGACCCCTAGTATGTACTGTAGCGACTATATCGTAAAAATATTCGTATTATTTAACAAAATACATTTAAATCACGTCTTAATCTATGTCCGTTCCTCAATTTCGCTCTTATAGGTGTCGTGATAGCATAGTAAATGTCGTGTCCCTAATCAGATTAGGATAGTTAAATGATTATCTAAGGAAGCTCACTAATTGTAGTGAATTTTAAGGGTTTGTATTATACTATACTGTTGTACGGGATGCCTTGAGTAGCAAGGTTTAATCGGACTATTTCAGTGTGTGCTAACTGCTAAAGTAGCTAATAATATAGCTCTTATTGTCCTAATGCTGACCAAAGGTATCTTAATCTTTCTCGTCGATCACTCATGAGCTACAATGATCAGTTACTTGAAAATGCTTCCAGTTTATTCATCTATCGTCTACTGTAATGCTGTAAGTAGTCGGTATTATATTTTATGGTATTTCATCTCCTTGCTATACTTGTATATTTTGTTTTCTGGTATTTCATCTCCTTGGTATAGGAAAATATATTGTTTTTTTTTTTTAAACAGGAACTATGGTAGTTGCTATGTTTAGTGAGATGAGTTTAGGCACTCTAAATGCAAATAAATTGTTTTCTTATTCTTATCAGAAATGAAAGGTGATGTAGTTAGCTTGTACCAATTTAGGTGAAGAATGCTTGCTTATACTTATCACTAAGAAAGAAATTGACAGAAATAGTCAAAATACTCGTCAATAAAATGATAAAAATAATGTAGCTCTCGATCTAATCAAATTCAGTGAGCTGAAAGATGCCTTATTTACTTTCAAATAAGTTCAAAGTCAGAGTGGACATCTTCCGATTGAACGATAATCACGAAATTGGTCTTCGAACCTTACGTATTGGCCGGAAATTTTATTTGAAAACAGAGTTTGGCCGAAGTTAGTATCAGATTGGTAGCAAATTGAGGCATATCGGTCGGCCCAAATCTGCTGATTTAAAATAGCCTCACTTGTGTGTCGGCAGTGTCAATTGCATTTTTTGACAGATTTGGTATTCTGCTTAGCAATGGCTTACTTTGATTGCAACCAAATGTGTCAAAAATGCCATTAACACTGCCGACACACAATTGAGGCTATCTGAAATTATCAGACTTTGGCCTCAGCTGTTTGTGAAATACGTACATGAACTATTCCCCAATCTGCACTTAGCCACGCTGCGATAGTTTGATAAAGTTTACTACTTCACCGGCTTCTTTGTTCGTGTGTGTCATCCCTAATAATAATTAATACGTCTCGATGTGTTCTTTCTAATCAATTTTTGGATGTGTACAATTTTATTTTATTCATCGAAGTGTATGGTGATACGTGTGTACATTTTGAGTGTATCGTTTTCTAAGAACCTTTGAATGGAAAATTTTTCAACTTAAGAATATTATTAGGAATAAATCTTTGAAGAGAGTGAGTGGGGATTTTTAGAAAATGGTATACACTGCTATTAAGAATTTTAATCACAATAATTATATTGAAGCTAGACATAATTAAATAATGTATGTATATATAGTTCAGTTATATTTAATTCTTATTTAAATGGCAGGTTAATTTAATACCGTATGGTGCTCAAATAATATCATGAGGAAATTTAATTTTGTTTACAAATTGAAATGTTGATTTTATATATTCATTTGTTACATATAATATGAATATTCGTTCTTCGTATTGAATGTAATTTTTATATTTGTCCTTTAAAATATATTTGTCATTATATTTCATTCGAAAGATATGAACAAAAATGTAAAATTAATTGAAATATATTTAATTAGATTTGTTAGTGCCAAAAATAGTTTATAAATATTAAAATTAAGTTGGATTATAGGGGTATAAATAAATGATAAAGTTGAGAATTTTATTGTAAAAAATAAAAACGAATTAGGATCTTTGTTAACATAATTTAAAGTTAATGTTTGGATCGTTGGGCCGGTGTAAGGCTTTCAGCCAATTTTAAAAACTTATTTCTTTAAAAATAATTGTGAGGTTGTGACAAGAATAAGCCCGATGTCACTGGCCCAACGTCTGTTTAAATATATACTTAAAGCCGACTAGAGAAGGTTCTAAGTCATAAACTAACGAGAGGGTTTGGTTTGACGGGGTTGTTTTCATTTACGTATCAGAAAAGAGCTTGAAAACTAAAGGCTGATTTACATTGAGTGAGTAAACACTCAATGTAAACCAGCCTTAAGGGCTATTGCAAACAAGAGCCATTGTGTCTGTGTTGCCAGTGACGTCACTTTGCATCAAACAAAACGTGCCGAATCAAAAAACGAACGACTTCGAGCAAACTGCTCTATTGTACAGTCTGTAAGTTTACATAAGTGACCCCTGAAGACTTTTTAAATTGGTCACATTATACAGTATCGATGAAAAATGTTTGTAATGTCATCTATACAGTATAATGCGAGCAATTTAAATAGTCCTTCAGGAGGTGTCACTACACTAACATACCGTACTTTTGATCTTGTTTCAATAGAGTATTAAATCAAGATAGCATTGCAATTTACCCTTAGTGGGTTCCGTAATGAAGACAGTCCTGTTAAAAAAAGAAAAGCCCTCTAATTAACCGAATGCCTGCCTGGGACCGGGTTTCACATAAACGTACAAAATGAACTGAATTACTTACACTTTTCATCTACATTTGCAACACTATTATAATTTTATTTTATACGCAGCTACTTCTCATGTATTCTTGATACTAAATAATATGGAAAATATCTTTTGTAACTGTTATTTTTTTATGCGGGTTGCGTTAGAGAGATAGTACCTAATAGCAGTTATTTTGTATAAGAAAAGACTCTTGAAATATTTATCATGTGTTTTTGAAATCTTAAAAAGTCCAATGGCATTTCAAACGAAAAAAAAATAAAACAAATAAACATCATAAACAAAGTTACACTATGAAGTGTTAAATTATTATTTCTCTATAAGAGCTCCAAGTAAGGTTTTACTATCTCTTCAACGGAACCCTAAAGAGCCGAATTTCACTAACTATGGAACCACTTTACACTCTATTCTATTAAACTTACGTAAACACTATACTACAAATCAACAACTAACGTGTTTGTATGACAAAACAAATAAAATTAACCAAAAAGTTTTTATGTTCTTTCAAATTAAAGCTGGCTGAATTAAAGCTACTTTAATCAATAGATTCAACAAAAAAGATTCCAGGTTTATTCTAATTTTAAAATTGGAATTGGTTGACAACTTTTTTAAAGGAATTGTTTAAAAAGTTTGCGACCAAAAAGATTTCGCGTGCTTGTCAAAATATTTACGCGTCTCTTTTTTTGATTTCATGTTTTTTTTTATTTTGTGAATAATACCTTCTTGTAGTCATACAAACACAAAAAATCAGCATACTGCACAACAGAAACTAAATGCTTTAATACTGAAACAGGTATTTTGGACTTCATGTATATTTCGTAATCTGTCGCTAACTTAAGAATTTTGACATTACCATCCTCCGGCCATATTATATGCGGGTTCAGACAACATTTATTTCTCACATATTATGTAATTCAAAAAGAGACAACTACATTTTGGATGTTTCCGCAAATGTGTTCGGAGGTTCAAAACCGAAGCTATTCTTCCGCCTTTTTACACACTTTAGATTTTATTTGCACTATATTTTTAGTCAATTTCGAAGACGATTTTTTAATCCAAGACTGGATTATTTAATATAAAACCATCCTTAGATATTATTTAAATAAAAGCCGGCGACAGATGGCGCTGTATGTTGACAACTAGAACAGAACGCTACTGGCAAAGTTAGTGCCTCCGCTAGGCCGATAGATGGCGCTGCAGAAATTTCCGAATATAAAACAGAACTTAAATAAAATTGAAAATGGAATTTGTCAGTCTTGATTTAAAAACGCCTTCACAATTTCGCAATGCTCAATTTCTTGTAAAAGTTGCACTTCAAATATTTTCAAAGTCATTATAACCTTGAAAACGACTTTCCAAGGTCTTTTCAAGGTCACTGCAATTTCTATCAGCTCATTCGCTTAGGGTACACTCTAGAAACTATAACATTACACTGGTTTAATATTCGCTTACTTGCCAATCTACTTCACCGCATCTTCCACGTTCAATTTTCCAAATCCAAAATAATAAAAAAAATCATTTTTTTAAACCTGACACGGAAAACTACAATGCAAATCGTGCCATCCTGCTTTGACATAAGTAAATTTTCCGTGGCAAAACGAGATGGATATAGAATGCGATTGTAGTATTGCGTTTTGATATCAAAATCCAGTTTTGTCAATAAATAAATAAGATAGTAAGAATACATCACTGCCTTTTATTACTAAGGTTGACATTTTGAAATAGGAATTTCGTTTTGGCGGGAAAGCCTGTAGTTCGAGTTTGGAAGAATGAATGAGTATTTACCATAATTCATTTGTTTTTGGTATATTACCATTGATTTGCAGTAATCATGATTCATGATTTACCATTACCAAATAAATCGCTTTGATGCGTAATTTCGAGCTTGTTTTTTTATTTGCTTACTCGAAATTCATCATACTTGATTTACGCTTGGATAATTACTGTTGGGAGTTTATTTGTCTTTTTTAAATGTTGTTTTGTATGAAGTGCTTCTATTTAAAAAAGAAGGTACCTATACGTAATTTACGAGAGATTTTTCAAGGGTGTTTATGAAAGAATTGTCCCAAAATGTTAGAGACGAAGTTATAACTGAATTTGTTTTAAAAATATGGTTTCGATTTTGGTTAAGTGTCCATTTTTCGCTTGTCATTTGTTTTATCTTAAGTTTAGCAGTATGATATTATTAAAAAAAAATATATAAGTATTTCTTTTCTCTTACATAATACATATACAGTTGAACTTTATATTAATTAAGCAGTTTTATAATGCGAGATACAAGAGCCCAAACAAGGATACCCTGTATATTATATTTTTAAAACTCCACAGTACTTATATAAACGTAATTCTTTATTTTCTTGCGGCTTCATCCATAGAAGAGATAAATTGAATTAAAAATTAATGAGAAAAAATTTTAATGACTGGAGTAAGTTGATAAATGACCGAGTGTAATGTAAGTTTGTAATAAACGCCCCTATGGAGGCTTTTATAATAGAAAACAATATAAAATATACAAAGGTAAATTTGTAAAATTAAATACGAACGGGTAAAATGTTTATTCGTTAAATTGACTATCGTAAGTAGTATTCGATTTGTATAAAACTAAAATAAATTAAAGCAATCTGATTTATACTATTGCTGTTGTTTGATTTTAATTACCCTTGAGCTCTTATGGTAAGTACTCCCAAACTGCAATGTGCAATGTGTGATATGGTGCGGTGGGAGCACCATATCACGCTAGCGGTTTTAAGCCGACGTTCTTAAATCAGAGGATATATAGGTAGGTACATGTTCAATCATTTAGGTACACATTGTTAATTAATACTTAATTATAGGTAACTAAAATACAAAATTCACTTTCCTGTCACAATTTAATGTCGTAGCAAAGTCGTAGTACTACAACGACCCGTAGCATTGTTGTAGCTAATTCGTAGCAATAGATTATTCACTCAACCGAGCACGCCAATGCAATGATTTGAATAAAAACTAGGGCGTATCCATTGCACCTTTGTTACTGGGACTATGAAAAATACTAATATACAGGGTGTAACAGAAAGGGTATATAAAGCCGAAACACAGCGATAGTCCTCAAGAAACTGAACAACTTTCCCCAAGGAACATGGGTCGTAACTCGAAAAAATTTTTTGGATCGCCCATACTTACTTGATCAGCTGATCGGGCATTTTGTATGGGAAGGCGAAATTTTTTTTTCGAGTTACGACCCTTGTTCCTTGGGGAAAGTTGTTCAGTTTCATGAGGACTATCGCTGTGTTTCGGCTTTATGTACCCTTTCTGTTACACCCTGTATATAGTATAATACAAAAGACAAATCATCTGAAGAAAGATTTTATAGTAAATGTCCCACCAAAGAAAGAAAAGACATCGATTTAGAGATAAAATCTAATTTTAAAACACCACACAATTCTACAACGATAGGGATGATGGATGACTACATTCAAAAATTCAAAAAATACTTAGTCCGTCTTTTATTCTATTAAAACATATTTGAGACACATTTATAACCTGATCAAATACATAAATAAATACAAAACAGAGCATCAAAGTTACGGAGCGGGGGGTATTGACGTCACTCCTTGGTAAACATCGTATTAAGGCGTGACGTCACGAGCAACTTTAACCCAGTGTAGCTTTGTCATTTTTAGTTTAAGAGAAAAAAGAAAAAATACGTGTCGAATATTTTAAAATAATCTGTGATGGACTAAAAAATTTTTTTTCGTCATCATGCCTATTTGGATTTCCAACTCAAATCCTATACCAGCGAAAACGCAACGTCTTTCAGCAATATTGTCAGGTTGAAGCCTCCGAAACGTCCTGTTATCACGTCCTGCCAGGTGCGGATTGGCAGGGGGCGTGCGGGGGCCGGAGGGGGGAAGCTATCGATCCTCAAAGGACCCGAGCAATGACACGCAGTTTTTCTAAAATTTAGCCTCACGGATATTGTGGTACAGGTTGGTTAAATAAAGATGGGATATTTGTTATTAAAAAAAAAGTCCATTAAATATGGTTATGAAGTTTTCCTAATTTTTAGCCAAGAATGAAAAAAAGATGGTAAAATTAAGAAGGTAAGAAAATGAAAAAAGAAATTATGTTGAATGATGATTAGGAACCATGGTAGAGGCTTTTGCCCAGCAGTGCGACGAAACAGGCTAATAAAAAAAAACAGATGGGATAAAAGTAGTCGATAAAATACAGAATGCTTTTTTATTAATGAACGATAGAAAAGGATACCTTTGCATGTACTAGTGACAACAAACAACTTTTACTATGTGACCAAGTTCAAAATCGTTAAAAAAAAAATGTTTTCCCATACCTATCAGCTGGTGTATTTTGCTAGGTTAGTCTTATGCCTCTCTCCTCATCCGCCACGACTTTCGGTTTCGAGCTACCTCCACCCAGGTATTTAAGGAAGAGTCCAGCACTTCCCGCCACTTATGTAAAAAAAAAAAAAAACTAAATGCCCGTTTTGACATCTTCAGATAAGATTTATCTGACAGATAAACTTAAGTTTATTATTTATTTTTATTATTTGTTTATGGATAGCTGTTTTGAAATATTAATTTGATTATATGTTTCTGTGTTTATGCCTGAGATTTGTAAAACTTAAATTAAAAGAGCAACCCTACAGAGTTTCTTGCTAGGTTCTTCTCTGGGGAAAACTGCACTCTTGCGATTCTAGCATTAACTTTAAAAAATGACCCGTCTTAAGTGTTGTCAAAACCTACAGGATTAAATGATTTTCATTTCATTTCAAGTCTATTTCATAAAACATGACGTTCTAGACAGAGACATGTATATAATATCTGTCAGATAAATCTTATCTGTAGACATTTAGGGCCTGTTTTACCTTTTTCAGTTAAAATTTTACTAACAGTTAACCCTTTGTCTTTTTCATAAAACATGACGTATACTCGTAGACAGAGACGGGTATAAAATATCTGTCAGGTAATTAATATATCTGTCATATAAATAAGATCTGTCAGATAAAGAATACCTGTCAGATAAATGACATCTGTCAGATAAATAGTATCTGTCAGATAGGTAATATCAGTCAGATAAATAAAATCTGTCAGATGAATAATATCTCTCAGATAAATAATATCAGTCAGATAAATAATATATGTCAGATAAATAATATTTGCCGGATTGATAATATCTGTCAGATAGATAATATATGTCAGATAAATGAATTCTCTCAGTATAATATCTGTCAGATAAATAATATTTGTCAGATAAATAATATCTGTCATATAAATAATATCTGTCAGATAAATAATATCTGTCATATAAATAATATCTGTCATATAAATAATATCTGTCAGATAAATGTTATCTGTAGGGTGCTGTATTTTGACATACAATCAAACAACTAAACTCACATCTGTACTTCCCAACTCCTTTCGCCAAATGTTTAAGATGGCCCGCGATACGCGCCGGTGATTTTTACCTTTCCAGTTTTTAGGTGAAATGAGTTTATTAGGAGTGACACTGAAGTCAAGGTTCAAAATGGAAAGAGACAAATTCCTTGAGAGACGCCAAATGAATGTACATTAGCGTTTAAACGATTTCATTTTTTGCAGTCTGTCTTGCTGTTGGTTAAGTGAGAGGTTTGTGGAAGTAAGTTTTTAGGGTTCCGTACCCCATACAAAGGGTGAAAACGGGAACCTATTACTGAGAGTTGGCTGTCCGTCTGTCTGTCTTTCTACCTGTCTGTTCGTCCGTCCGTCCGTCCGTTCGTCCGTTCGTCCGTTCGTCCGTTCGTCCGTCCGTCCGTCCGTCCGTCCGTCCGTCCGTTCGTCCGTCCGTTCGTCCGTTCGTCCGTTCGTCCGTTCGTCCGTTCGTCCGTTCGTCCGTTCGTCCGTTCGTCCGTTCGTCCGTCCGTCCGTCCGTCCGTCCGTCCGTCCGTCCGTCCGTCCGTCCGTCTGTCCGTCTGTCCGTCTGTCTGTCCGTCCGTCTGTCTGCCCGTCTGTCTGTCCGTCCGTCTGTCACAAGGCTGTATCTCATGAACCTGCTATTAATATCTATGCTGCTATGAATAGCTAGAGCGTTGAAATTTTCACAAATGATGTATTACCGTTGCAGCTATAACAACAAATACTAAAAATAGTAGAATAATAATAATAATTAAGGGGGCTCCCATACAACAAACGATATTTATTTGCTTTTTTGCTCGATACCAATAGTGAATGGTACGGAACCCTTCCTGCGCGAGTCCGACTCGCACTTGGCCGGTTTTTTGCAGTCTGTTTTGCTGATGGTTAAGTGAGAGCTTTGAGGAAGTAAGTTTTTATTTCTCTTTTTTTTGTGATGTTGGTATGAGATAGCTGTACTGTTTTTTTACTATCTTACTTATTATACACAATTTTTACAAAGCGGCATTGTGTGTGGCTTTTGGCTTTTGTAGGGAAGTGGGAGCTCGTCTGAAAATCAGCGCTGTGGCAATGCTGCAGCATATGCTGAGATGTAGCCACCCTTACATCGCGCTACAACACACATCCTACCTCTTTCTTCTGTTTATTTTAGTCTTTGTTTCTGTTTTCTTGTTTTTTCCCTTTTTTTGTGTGTACTGTGTGTAAATAAATCTGCATGTTATTTTAAAAATGTAATTGTGAACTGTTGAGTTAGTGTTGTGTGTTGTACTGTGTTTGTAAGAAAATAAATGTCTATGTCTTTTGCACTTGGAGAGAAGTGGTCTCTGCCTACCCCGATGGGAAAGTAGCGTGACAGATATGTATGTAATGTTTTTGCCGTGATATCTGAAAATATTTGAATGAATGTTTGTTACTGTCATGCAAAACAAAACCTATTGAACAGCTTTTATTGAGACTTCATAAAATTTTTGATTACACTTCAGAAAAACACATAGACTGTATTTAAATAAAGGATATTGCGTTATTATGTCTCTCAATATTTTTGGAAACAGTAAGTAGGTATTAGGTCGCGCAACGTAAAAAGAACCGTAGCTGACAGCTGCGCATTAGACGATTTTTGAGTCTGACGTTTAACATTTTGTTCTAAAATACCATCGCGCACAAAAGTGTTTAATTACAGTCATGTTTTTACGCACAAAGGAAAGAAAAATATTATTAGTAGTATTAGTAGGGTGGAATATAAATAAAAAAAATACTCAACTAAAATAAAGACTAAAATACGTAATCACGAGCAAAAGCAAATTGGATTATAAAACGACAGATATTTCCGAATAAAATCCATATATTTTAACAGTTGCACGACAAAAAGCGAATAAATTCCAACGTCAATACGTTAACAATGCACCAAATGCGTTTCTTGCATCGCTGCAGTTGTATGCAAATGTGAAATCGAGCAAAAAGTTGGTTTGTTCACAGTATGGGTAAAGTTTTCAAGTTTACAACTATAATCGATGTCATAGATACATTGTAACATGCTAACGGTGCGTACAGACCATGTAACCATGTTATATAACACGTCCACACTATGTAACCTTGTTAGTCAACATTGCAACATAAAATAATACTGTACACATTAGAATAACAATGTAATATAACAATGTTATATAACATTGTATGAAATATAATGAATAACAATGTAATATATATTATATTTATATGTTGCAATGTTGAATCACAAGGTCATAGTATGGACGTGTTATAAAACACAAGTTAAATAACATGTTACATGGTCTGTACGCACCTCCACGCGATCAAAGTTATATAACATTGTTGTACATATCAATAACATTGTTTTATAACATTCAGTGTCCACATTATGTAAAACATGTTATATAACAATGTTAAATAACATGTTATGTTACATGGTCTGTACGCACCTTAAGAGTGCAAGTATGAGGCGACTGACAAATGTGGATGAAGCGAAAGAAGTGTGTTTCGATCCTAACTAGTGGAGCCACATGGGAGTGTGCGAATGACAGCAGAGTTCGGCGTAAGCGGTCGCCTTGTCCTAAATCGGTTGGAATCATTCATTCAGAGGAGCGAAGCGTACTCTGCCTACCCTGATACGAAATAGCATTTCTAGTAGTCCCCACTACAGGGGCATGAAACACTTTATTACGAGAGTGATTAGGCCGTAATCAACCATGGTCCAATGCGGGTGGTAAAAGTATCTACATAGATGCAAAATTTTCTCCTTTTTTCTCGTTTTGCTCAAAATTAAGCGGTAGTACCCAATGAGGTAGTACCACTTTCTTCCTTAATTTGAGGCCTCAAAACAACGTTCACCTTCCTCTATTTATGCGGGGCTCCCTAAAATGTTCCTCAACGTGTATTTAACGAAGTTACAAGTTAGATACTTAACGTTTTCGGAAAACTTTTGGTGTACTGCTTTAAGTAGCTAGTTCCGAACTTCTGTGACTCGTTAAAAAGGATTTATCTTTAAGTTGTGGAAGGAGTTTTGGTAGGAAATAAACTAATATGTCAGTGACGCCATGTTTTTCGAATAGTATGGCTCGGCGCAAACGAGCCACCGACCACAGCGGCCGGTGGCTAGTGACTGCGACCTAACACGCTTTTTCATATGTATTGTATAGCGGCGCCGCACACGTGTAGCCGGTGGCGGCGACTCGCTACAGTAGTGCTCGCTCGCTCACTCGCACGCTCGCTCGAGACTTGCTCGCTTCTGACATTGTGGCGGTAGCGCGCGACAGCGACCGTCGGTGGCTCATTTGCGCCGAGCCGAGGCGCCGAGCCTAGATTTTTTGACCGTCAAAGCATTTTTAAAAATGATCATTCAATTGGATTTTTTTCAAAAAAATATGGGGGTGATTAGCAGGTACAATTTTTATTAACACTTTCTTTTCTTTATTTATTTGAATAGTTTCTCCACCTAAAAACGAAGTTATTAAAGAAAATAAATATCTACCTTCAAGTCTTCGAGCGAACAAAAATATAATTTCTCATATTTTATACGTAACTTTTTAAAAAACTTTATCAAACACATTTCTATTCGATCAAATCCATTCAAACCTTACAACCATCTATTTCTCCTTTTCATCTCTATATTGAAGAAAAATAAAGAAAAGAGATAGCTAATAGTGAAACAAAGCGAGTTTTTGATAAATTGCTACTTCAAAGTCTGTACTTTGAAGTTGTAGCAAAAGTTGGTCCGTCTTTTCAAACTTTAAGATAGATTTCTCTTAATCGCTAGACTAAGAACTTCATGTTGCAGTTCTCAGCCAGTTGCGAAAAAACCGGCCAAGTGCGAGTCGGACTCGCGCACTTAGAGTTCCGTTCACTCATCAAGCTAACAATAGCCTAAAAATAATGCCTACCAGGAGCCATTATTGATATCGAGAAAAAAAGGCCAAAAATCGCGTTTGTTGTATACTATTTGTTTGAGTATTTGTTATTATAGCGGCAACGGTAATACATCATTTGTGAAACAACGCTTTAGCGGTTCACGAGATATCAAAATAATGTAGCCTATGCGTTATCTGATATATAAGCTATAATATTGCTAAACATCAAAACCTGTTCAGTTCTTTTTGTGTGAAAGAGTACCAAACATTTATCCATTCATCGGCACAAACATTGACATTTAAAATATTAATAGGATACTTTGAGATGTATGATGTATGATGTTACATTTGTTGCAGACTGCCACTTGATCTTTGTAAAAAAACTTTAGTTGATTATTATAAGCTCAAAATATTGACGACAATCCCCCGGGCACAGATAACTAAATACACGAGTGTATTACACGAGTGTAGAGCAATGAATCCGGGTCACTAAAGAATGCAAAAAACTCG
The DNA here is from genome assembly GCA_947563765.1 of Anarsia innoxiella. NCBI lineage: Eukaryota > Metazoa > Arthropoda > Insecta > Lepidoptera > Gelechiidae > Anarsia > Anarsia innoxiella. Next base: position 1,790,051 of record OX387393.1, read on the forward strand.
CGATCCAAGAATGCTAGCTTAATGAAATAAATTGTGTTTAATAGACAATATTATACTCCTTCAATGTAAGTAATAATGTTTATGCGTCACAACATGTCAGTAACAAAATATTAAGTAAAGAAAAAAACCGATGATCTAACTTTAAAACTAAAATGTGAAACAATATTATTTTTAAAACAACATAAGTAATGTCTTGAAATCTAACATTTCACATTACCTCCTCGTGCTTCCATTCCATTGTTTGCGGATTTTGATTAATATACCAAAAGATAGATTATATAAGATAGATTATTTTATTAGACAGATTTCATTGCTATGACATAAATATAGAAGTAACTCAGTTTTATATTTTCATTTAAAAAGTATTTATTGGTCTCATAAACACAAGGATACTTAGTTTTCGAGATTTTTTAGTTTTTTGTGTACTCGACCCGGATTCATTGCTGTCGAGTGTAGTTACTCCCCAGCGTCATTTCCACACGACAAGATGTGTAAAATGAAATAAAAATTGCATCCATGATGGCAGTTTCCAAGGAGCTCTCAGTTACATATATTTCAAAGAATATTCGTAGACTAGAGTGTATGTGAGTGAGATAGTAAATATGAAAATTATAGTTTACAAGACTTTGTCTTAGAAGTGCTCTTCTGAAATACAATTTGTTTGCTGTGCGCTACGTGAACTCTATGTAACTTTATGTAGCTAGAACGTGTTTTTTTTTTCTGTCTGAGCATCAACTTGGTAACTAATTTAGTGTTTTACTGTTTATTCATAAAAGTTGGTTTTCGAAATTATGAATATAATGGAATCTACACACCAAAGCCGCTGGATTTTTTGACAGCCTAGTCTGGCGGCATGCCGGCGGCTTTGGAGTGTAGACAGCATAATAGCGTTAAACATTGATGAAGCAAAAGAGACGTATATGGATTGTAGCAAGTCGAAGAAAGTTGTGTCTACCTCGAAACAAAAAAAAAACAAAAAAAAACCCGATGGTACAAATTACTCCGATGAGTAGGTAGAGACCATGTATGTTTGAACGATGAACAATATATGACAATTTCACGTACCCATTTATTTGAAAATGAAAATGAAAAATGTTTATTTAAAAAATAGGCAAAATTCATTACACTTTTTTAATTTCACTTTTTGATCTAAAACTACTGCCGATTCACTACTTCTATAGCCGAGAGGAAGAAAACGGCAAGAAACCTTCGGCACAGGGCCCTACGTTATGTCCAATATATCTTTTTTTAATCAACAGACTTATACAGTTACATGTTGGTATTTAATAGAGCATTAAATGTAATGACCTTCTCAGGAACTGTTTGCTTTTAAAGATTAAAACATTCATCACAAACACGAACTTCCTCATTCACGAGCTAACATCAAAGAAGGGGACACAAGTTTTAATTGCGACAGAAGTTGGCGCTGACCAAATAAGATAATTAAAAATGTAAGAGAAATATGCGGTGGAATGAGACAGCTTGTTTTATAAGTCGGTATCGTATGAAATATGAGCGAGATAGACAACTTTAAAGTGAGTTTGGTAGTAGGTTGGTACACACGAGCTTGGGGGTAGTGTAGATGTAAGAAAATTGTAATGCTCTCTACACACCAAAGCCGCCGGCTTGCTGCCGGGCTAGGCCGGCGGCTTTACGACATACGAATGGCAGCTGTCAAAAAAGCCGGTGGCTTTGGTGTGTAAATACCATAAGGAATAAGCATATAAGTAGGTACTTAATATGTAGAAAAAGTATTATTAAATATTTAAAATAAAGTAGAACATTGTTGTTACTAAACTATAGACATATTATAAAGATACCAAAAAGGTTATCCTGCTCAGCATACGAGTACATAATTAAAATGATTGTTAAACCCACACAACTATGTAGCCAATTTCGTATTACCAGGCTCGTTAATAACTATTTAGTAACCTGTGGTGTTACTAAAATTGGGGTTGTTTTACTATCTACAGATAAAATTAATCTGACGGATATTTTATACTATCTCTGTCTAAAAGGTCATGTTGTATGAAATAGATATAGATTTATCTGTCAGTAAATTTTGTATCTGTAGTTCATGAAATAGTCACTATGTCTTAAACAAAAGATTTGAATTTGAATTGCCAAGCAGCTTAACATACACGCCGTGACAAGACGTTGTCATGGGTTTGTCACGCTTACGTTTCTGTCCATAGTTTTAAATGTGATAAGGACAGCATGACGTCAGATAATTGTCGCAGCACATATGCTAAGCCCCGTTACACAAAGTTTCTAGTTTAGTAGGTAAATAAATACTCGATGAATTTATTCACAAGTGTGTTCCAATCTCAAGTCAGGAGTGACAAAAGCAGGTCATTACGTGTAATATTTAGCAAGCAAGTTCACACTTGACCTCTTTGGTGACTTTACTCGTTGCTCCGTTCGGGATTTGTGGAATATGTTCCGTTTTATGTACAATTTTAAAGTTTAAGTAGCTTTCTTGTGATTCCAGGAAAATACTAAAGTTTTCATGGTTATAGTTAAGTTTGTTTAGGAACGATGTGGTAAGTATAGTTAGTAGGTATACAGAAAATTGTTATTAAGTTCGTAACCTTTTTCAGTATCTTTGAAAAAGAGGTAATTATTTCTAAACAAATTAGTCAATAAAGTACTTATCACTCAGTGGCAAAAGAAAAAAATCAAAGTAAAGCTCATGGAACGTTATTTTTTAATTATTTTTCAAATACAAGATCCATCTCCAAATAATAAGAAAAATTGTAGCTAATGCTATCTACACACCAAAGCCGCCGGCATGCCGCCGGGCTAGGCCGGCGGCTTTACGTCTTACGAATGGCAGCTGTCAAAAAAGCCGGTGGCTTTGGTGTGTAGATACCTTAACAAACAAAATATTTTAATTTTACAATAAAATATAAGTACTAAATTCGCACCACCACCGCCGCCGCCACACATTTCTCTCCAACTAAATCGCTTTTTTGTCGACGCCATATTTTTCCCGCAAAAACTTAAATTAAAGTCCTCAACAACATTCTCTGAATATTTCGTTAGCATTGCCATTGGGAAGTAGACTGCATAATTTGGGGTTAAGTCAACTAACCCATTTCTGCTGTTAATTTGCACAAATTTTCGCAAAAGTGAGCTTTACACTGCTGACATAACTTTCGTTCTGATTTGCATTTAGTGAAGGTTGAATTGTGCAAATGAGGGCGAATTAAATCGGACGTTATAAGGGTTAAAGCGTTTGATATACAGGGTGTAACAGAAAGGGGGTATAATGCCGAAACACAGCGATGGTCCTCATGAAACTGAAAAACTTTCCCCAAAGAACATGGTTCATAACTCGAAAAAAGTTTTTGGATCGCCCTTACTTACTCGATCAGCTGATTGGGCATTTTGTATGGGGAGGCGAATTTACAGTTACAACTCGCCAATGAATACGCACCTTAACAAGTCGAAAAATATTCATCAAAGCAGCATTTCGATTTCTAAAGAAATTTTTCGTAACCCTGACACGATTTATCATAAAACTTTCACATAATTCTAAGTGCATCTATGAACGTAGGACCAACGCTACTATGTATGTAAATAAGCGGTACGTAGCAGCTAATATTAAAATTTCTAGCATCTAGCGTTTGTTTGCGTAAAACTTCAGCGCGAAGCTCGCCAAATTTATACTTCATGCAGAATATTGCATCATACCTAACGCTAACATATGAATGAGCATCTCTGTCCATCAAAGTAGTTTAAAGTAAAATAGAAATAGTGCTCGCTTTTAGTAAAACATAAAATATTACTTAGAAGTAGGCGGCAAGTTTCTAGAATGAAATTTGATGAATTGAATAAGTAAGTATTTCTTAAAGATATTTTTGAAAGTTATGACTATTGAAGGATTAATCTTATAAAACTAAATTAAACATTTTTTCTCTGAAAAATTGGTCGAAAAATAAGGAGAAAGGCTCTTACGTAAAGGCTCCTAAAGGACCTATTTTAATTCGATACTCATAATATTCGATAATTAATAAGGGTAACTAAGAAATCAAGAATTTTAAGTTTAACAGTGCCACACTTAGGTATTAAATACTAATAAATAATATACTTACATACTGATACACACCAAAGCCGCCGACAGGCCGCCGGGTTAGACCGGCGACTTTACGTCATACGAATGGCAGCTGTCAAAAAAGCCCGCAGCTTTGGTGTGTAGATACCATTACAAAAAATCTATTGATCTTAATGCACAATGAATATATCTACGAATATTCTGTTAAAGTAAGTTTTTTTATTTAAAAACGAGAAAAAAATTAAAACAATTAAAGCCCACATTACAAAGTCCATGAAACTCTCAAAACCCGACAATTATAAAATCCAACTATCAACACGGGCGAAAAGAAAAATGGCGCCATTTATGTAATCCGACATAAAACGGGCATTTATTTAATTATCCTCTTAAAAAATATAAGGTTCTTTTATAATTATCATGCGGGTTTGCGGGCGAAACAATTATGGAATAATTGCAGCGTACAAAGGGAATGTGTGGCGCTGAATGCGCACATGTGTTGGCAATTATATTACTTTGAAAGCAGGTCAATATACAGATATTCTAGCATTGAAAAGTTACGAATCATGTGATCATTATCATCAAATTTAAGAGCGTTGCTCTTGTCGGTGTAATCTACGTCACTCTGCTCTGTTTTCTGTCGGCCCTTTACACCTGATACGACACAACTTCTATTCCCTCTTGAGCCACGTATTGTTTTCCCTCCTGACGGGCCACGGTCCGGACATGTCCCGGGCACGGCCCGGATCTGTGTAGATAGACCTTTTACGGTATCTACACACCTTCATTTGTCAAAAAATTAAAGAAAAAAAAACCTTTTTAAAAACAAGCTTTTATTATTTGTTTATAAAATGAACTAAAAAGTTAAAAATAAATTAACTCTAAAAAGAAATATAACACTTTGTAACTTCATTGTAACCTTTAACGACAAATAATCGTCTTCGTCTAGGACAAAATAATTCCATATTGTACAAATTTATTTAATTTTAACACTAAAACTTTTCACCATACATAATTATTCAATCTCGTCCCCCCTCTTTATCATAGTCCCCATTTATAAATGAAAGCGTGTTACATTGTGATAACTTGAGGAAAATGAGTATTTAATTAATACAACACAACATTTTTCTTTTTAATTTGTTAAATACAACATATAAGTTGTATTTAATTAATACATCACAACATTTTCCTCAGGCTATCACAATGTAACACGCTTTCATTTATAAATGGGGACTATGATAAAGAGGGGGGACGAGATTGAATAATTATGTATGGTGAAAAGTTTTAGTGTTAAAATTAAATAAATTTGTACAATATGGAATTATTTTGTCCTAGACGAAGACGATTATTTGTCGTTAAAGGTTACAATGAAGTTACAAAGTGTTATATTTCTTTTTAGAGTTAATTTATTTTTAACTTTTTAGTTCATTTTATAAACAAATAATAAAAGCTTGTTTTTAAAAAGGTTTTTTTTTCTTTAATTTTATTTTTAACTTTTTAGTACATCTATTTTTAATTCGAGATTTACTACGACGTAGTTCGCAGCGCGTAGCAGCGTTATTCCGTTATGAAGTCCGTAGTTGAGGTTGCGTCGTTTAATTACGGAGTTCCTATGGCCACCTTCCGGCTCCAACATCAGACCCTGGTTACCATATAGTATCAAAGTACTCGTCAAGACTAATCCAATGAGCCCAAACTAGATGGGGTTGCTTCGTTTAATTACGGAGTTCCTATTTCTACCTTCCGGCTCCATCATCAGACCCTGGTTACCATATAGTATCAAAGTACTCGTCAAGAGTAATCCAATGAGCCCAAACTCGATAGGGTTGCATCGTTTAATTACGGAGTTCCTATGGCCACCTTCCAGTTTCATCATCAGACCCTGGTTACCATATAGTATCAAAGTACTCGTCAAGACTAATCCAATGAGCCCAAACTCGATAGGGTTGCATCGTTTAATTACGGAGTTCCTATGGCCACCTTCCAGTTCCATCATCAGACCCTGGTTACCATATAGTATCAAAGTACTCGTCAAGACTAATCCAATGAGCCCAAACTCGATAGGGTTGCATCGTTTAATTACGGAGTTCCTATGGCCACCTTCCAGTTCCATCATCAGACCCTGGTTACCATATAGTATCAAAGTACTCGTCAAGACTAATCCAATGAGCCCAAACTCGATAGGGTTGCATCGTTTAATTACGGAGTTCCTATGGCCACCTTCCGGCTCCATCATCAGACCCTGGTTACCATATAGTATCAAAGTACTCGTCAAGACTAATCCAATGAGCCCAAACTCGATAGGGCTGCATCGTTTAATTACGGAGTTCCTATGGCCACCTTCCGGCTCCATCATCAGACCCTGGTTACCATATAGTATCAAAATACTTGTCAAGACGAATCTAATGAGCCCAAACTCGATAGGGTTGCATCATTTAATTACGGAGTTCCTATGGCCACCTTCCAGCTCCATCATCAGATCAGCTCCATGTTACCATAATATTGCATTGTCACGCGATATACATAAGCATGCAAAATTTCAGCTCAATCGGAAACCGGGAAGTGGATCAAATTTAAGTTGCAAGATTTGATTACAGAACGACAGACAACGGGACAGGTGAAAGTAAATAAAAGCTTGTAAAAATGACATTGAAAATGACGTAAGATGTCATAGGCCGGCGGCTTTGGTGTGTAGATACCATAAGGTGATGAGTATGAGCACATAACCCTTAAAATACATGTCCTAAGACCAACCTATGCTCCATAATATAGCATAATTATGAATTTGTTAATAAATTTAACCTTTCACAGGTATTTAGGGGGATCTTCGCAAATATACGACGTGCCAACCAAAGGTGTTATGGTTACAGCTTTATGGGGATGAAGTATCTAGTTTATTATATCATAATTATGTTCTGTTAAAATTAAAAACTGTAAATAATATCTAGTTGTAGAGAATGGCATTAGAAGTCTTCTTATCTTATTTAATCTAGCCATGGGTGTCCCACTGCTGGGCAAAGGCCTCTCTCCTCTTCTTCCATGATTCCCTATCCTGGGCCACCTCTGCCCAGACATCCAAGAAGGCGTCCACCTCATCTCGCCACCATTTTCGTGGTCTGCTGCGAGGTCTTTCGGCATTAGAAGCAACGCTCTATTCAAGCTATATTGCTGCTAGTTGCTGTATAAAAGAGAAATAAAAGTCCAAAAGGCCTAGTCCTAGTCCCAGTCCTTGTTAAAGTCCTACTAATAGTATAAAATGTCAAAGTTTGTACCGATGAATGGATGAATGTATATGAATGGATTTTCGTTACTCTTTCACGTAAAAACTACTGAACAGATAATAATGAAACTTTACAATAGTGTAGCTTGCACATGCACATTTTGGTATCTACACACCAAAACCGCCGGATTTTTTGACAGCTGCCATTCGTATGACGTAAAGCCGCCGGCTTTGGTGTGTAGACAGCATTAGAGTAACACATAGGCCTAGAACACACGGGGAAACGCAACTGAAACTGCTAGTTACTTTTGAGTTGCATCTAAGTTTCTGGTATAGACTCCTTTAGAAAACCACACACGACGCAACTAGTTTGAAACGTTTCGGATTAGTTACATCGTGTGTAGTTGCAGTTGTGTTTCTACGTGTGTTCTGGGTCATAGGCTATAGTTTCAGTTATGACATAGGTACCTATCTACATTTTTCAAGATATAACGATAATTGCGTATGAAATAGTAATCAAGCTCGTAGTAAGATTTTTTTTAAAGAAGGTCATAATTTTCCCAAACACTAAAAACATTACCCTTCCTTTTGGCTTCGCCGTAGTCGGGTAAAAAAACTTAATTAATTTTCCCTTTACATCTCCATATAACTCGCCACTGCGCTATTCCATATCATCTAGAGAACTGGAGTACTCTAAAATATTGAACATTTAGCTAATTGGTAGAGGCCTTCGGTTCCTCAAAGCATTTTTCAGCCAAAGTGAATTATATTTGGCTGCCAATACAGGGACTTAGTAAGGGTGGGTAGTTCAAGGGCTATATAACATTCGCATGTAGTCGCTCCGATGCTCCGATGCTCATTTGTTGTGTCAATTGATTTTGATTATGATTCTAATGAGAACAATGTCGATAAAAATATGACAGTGAAAAATGCTCTGCGTTGCGCTCTGTCAGATGTGCGCCTGAGGCAGCTTTTTGATAAATTACGCACGTAAGTAATTGCTTGTCTTGAGTACATTATCTATATATATACATATATAAAATGAAACCCGTTTTCCGTTGTCACGGCATCACGCCTGAACGGCTGGATCGATTTCACTAATTCTTTTTTTTAAATGTTCATTGAAGTTCAAGGATGGTTCTTACGGTGAGAAAAATTCGAATAATTGCCGGGAAAGCCCTAAAACAGACCTTTTCTTTTTCCCATACAAATGTTTTCTTACTAAAATGTAGAGTCAATTTGAACTTTATTCCTATAGGGTAAATCCGGGATATTTGCCTCAGCGGGATAGACGCCCGAATTCAATATTGTAAAATGTAAGAAATGTGACCAAAAAATTACCTTACAATATGATAGCACCCCTCCCCCCAATCAGCATGCCGCAAAGCACGCGGCTGTTTATTGCAGCGTTATTGCGAGTATTGCGAGACACTCTATTATTATCGTAATTTTACTTTGGGGATGATTTTAGAACTACTGAAACTTTCTAATTTACCGGTAAGTTAATTTTATTTTTGGTTCTTAATGAGAACTGAAGTATAAAGATTATTTTAATTGTACTTTGAAAATAAAATACATTCATATAACTTATTTTTTCTTAGTTGGCGTCTATCCATGCAAAAAGTGATATTTGCCCTGATAAGTTTCGGGTTAGATGCCCTTTGGGCATCCCCTTGGGGTATCTAACCAAACTTATGAACTTGTGATTAAATATTATATTTTTAAATAACTTGTACATATAACAAGTATGTGTTTATGTTTTTAGGAAAACTACCCATTCTTGGATTCAAAAATGAATATTGGCTGGATATAATTTTAAGTAGTTTTGACAAATACTTTTGATATAATGACATCTTAAAAAAACACGCTAAAGACATAATTATGCATATTTGACAAAAAAAATGTAAAAAATGTTTAACATGTATAAAATGTTTATTTTATTCTGAAGGGCACCTATCCCCTCCAAAAATTTTGGTACAGGGCATATAACCGGCCAAAGTGGCATTTATCCCGTAATTCAATTTTACGTTTAAACCGAAATAAATCATTTATTTATGGATTATTCTACAAAATGCAGCATGATATAGTTAAATAAAGTAACAAAGACTGTAAACAAATTTATGCTAAGTGTGTATTGTTTTTATTTTACGAATTATAAGTGAAATAAAATTGGGTTGGCATATATCCCGGATTTACCCTACAATAAAGTTCATTCTAAGACGGGACGAAGTTCGCCGGGACAGCTAGTATTATTTATGGGTTCCCCTTATCTTGCACAATATTGATTGTTCGAAATACACTTTGCATAACAAATATCGCAGATTTTTAAATAATCGAATTATAATTTTGCATAAATATATACTTTCCATAACAGTCAGCAATCATAATAACAATTTGACAGAATATGATATTGCAAATAGTACGCCGAACTTCATTTGGCAGAATTTAATGTGGCATAATAATCTTCTAAAATTCGTAGTGGCGGCAACGAGCGAGGGGCGGAGCCCCCGAGGGGGGGCTTGGGGGGCGAAACCCCCCGCAGAGAAAAAAAAACTTCCAGGCAACCCCAATAGGATAGGTTAGGTTAGGTTAGAACATGATTTTTGCATCCCTGCTTGCTTGCTTGCATGCTGCTTGCTTGCTTGCATGCTGCTTGCTTGTTTGCATGCTGCTTGCTTGCATGCTGCTTGCTTGCTTGCATGCTGCTTGCTTGCTTGCATGCTGCTTGCTTGCTTGCTTGCATGCTGCTTGCTTGCTTGCTTGCATGCTGCTTGCTTGCTTGCATGTTGCTTGTTTGTTTGCAAGCTCGCTTACATTTTCATGATTTTGACACTAAGAAAGTAATCCAGTAGTCAAGATTTCAAGTCAAGAAAATCAAGATAGTAATAAACTGGAATCAATATACGTAGACAAGTAGGTACTTAAATGTGTAATCATGAAAAACTGGGAATGCAAATCAATAACTAATAACAATAATCAAAAAGAGTTTTCGCCAAAATAAATATTATGCCATTCAAAATTAGTCCAAAAAAAGTTCTGTGAAAATATTATTCTGACATAGAAAATTATGCGAAATGTATGTATTGATAACAAAATTATGCGAAAAGAAGTTCGGCGATATGATACGTCTGCGAAAAGTTGTTATGCAATATCAAAATCGGACAATTACTTTTATGCAACATATTAGGAACTCATTATTTATTTATCAATAATATTGTTTTCTTATGCCTATCATTTAAAGTTGAAGTGTCAAATTGTAAAAAGTATACCTAAAAATCTTAGTTTTATAACCTAGTTTTAAATAAAATCAATATATCAAAAAGTGTACTTATAAATTTTGAATAAGACATATTTGAATTTTAATACTTTTGAAACTTTTTAACAAAATCCAACGAACATTAGACTCCTAAATTCAACCCTGGTCCGATCTGCTTCAAACCGCCCAAATTCGGTTCAATACGAGCACCTTGATGGTTTTATGCAGTATTTGGATTACGAACCGTTTCGCATAATACCATCAATTTAAACACGATAACGTAAAGGATAAAGCGGCTTTAAATAAACAGTTGTTGGAACGGCATTTAAAAATTAATTATTCATTACGATGTCTTTGTATTTATTTGTGTATTTGATCAGGTAAAAATGTGTTTCAAATATTTTTCAATAGCCTAAAAGACGGATTAATTATTTTTTGAACTTTTGAATTTAGTCATCATCCCTATTCATAAGAAAAATGTGTGGCTGTGGTCGGTGGCTCGTTTGCGCCGAGCCTATCGTACCAATATGACAATCATTCTTTGTACGAGTAAATACTACTTCTACTGCGATTTTTTGTGAAATATCCTATGCTGCTCGTATCTAGGTATGAGACTACAATGGCAATTTACTTGTTCAGGCTATAAAATCTAAAAGTACCAATTTAAAAATAAGTTCGCTCCTTTGGTGTTGTAGAACAGTAAGTTTACCATGAGTTTTAGTATCGTTTTTTCAATAACTATTTATTATGAGAAAAAAAAAATGGTAACTATCATTGCGGATTCCGCCAATATCAAGTAAAGTTAACCTGACTATAATCATGTAGTTCAATAAAAATACATATATTATTATTATACACACCTACATACACACAAACGCCCAGACTTAAGACAAATAGTTCTGTAGACCACGGTTATGTCAAAAAATCATCATGAAATTGGCGATGCAAAGATTATCCGCACGCCTCCAGCGGCGAAATTTAGAAACTGTCTAAGAACGAAAATTTGTTTGTTTATTTGTAACTTCAATGTCAGACATAACTTCAATGTCAGATTTGTATTTATTATTTATGTTTTTCCCTGACGTTAATTGTAACGAAAACTGTCAGTGTCGTTCTTAGATAGCTTCACAATTTTGACACTAGAGGCGCTAGTTAGAATCTTTGCCTCGCCAATAGAAAATATTTATACACAAAAATAGCTTTATTGAATATATTTTTAGTTTCGAAATGCACTGTAACATACGTAACCAAAGACTAACTTAGGTACATATAACTACTTAACTTGCCTTTACTTGCATGCAACTCGTGGTAGGGTTGCAGACATTGTCCACCACGGATCGTATGTGGTCGTTAAAAATTACGACCACAAGCAAAGCTGGACTAGCGCTACAATGTCACTTTAAAATCGCTGGACCGTGAAATGCCATACATTCACAGCATGATGGTATACTTTAGTTAGGGTATCTTCCATTTTGTGTAGGTATACCTATTTACGTAATCGAATATTCAATCCGTTCATGAGAAATAAATCTCAGAGTAGGGATCGAAACCGCGACTTCAAGATCGGAGGTAGACGTTCTACCAACCATATATTTTTATTACTATTTTTATTACAAAATAAACTAATATTTTTTATTGTTATTCATAGGCAATTCACACTCCTTGATTTTCGTAAAAAATAATATATTAAGACGCTGTATAATTATTTTTTTTTTAATATGACAATAGGGACGCTGACTACATTCAAAAATTCAAAAAATAATTAGTCCGCATTTTAGGTTATTAAAAAATATTTGAGATACATTTTTTACCTGATGAAATATATAAATAAATACAGAGATACAGAGCATCAAAGTTACGGAGTGGGGGGCATTGACGAGCAACTTTAACCCACTGTATCTTTGTTTTGAAAAAAAAAGAAACAATACGTATCGAATATTTTTATTAGTAAAAAAAATTTTTTTAGTTATCATTCCTATTTCATAGAACGTAAAGGCCTACGCGTACAAAGTCGCGAGCAAAAGCTATACTGCAATAAACCGAAAACAAAAGACAGTTATTCTTAATATGGAAATATTGTTTCATTCAGGAATGTGCTTGGAGTTTTACATCGCCGAATAAACGTTAATATTACATGAAACAAGCGACTGCGAAATATTTCGCTGACAAATTCTAAATATACAGATTTTATGAAGTCTTGTATATTTTTTATTTATGTATTTTGAAAAGATGGATTTATTACATAAGATACATATTTAAAAAGATATCGAATACCTATATTTTTTGTATGCAGCCAACTTAAAGTTGTAAGATTACAAAATGTCGTTCGTGACTTATGTCAATCTATAAAAAAATAGATAATTTTAAAACTTTATACAAATAACGGTATCTATTCGTAGCGCGCGGAGACCAAAATTCATCTAAGTTTAAAAGTAATGTTACCAGTTTAGTCGATTTAACAGTGATTTAAAACAGAAGAGAGAAACATAAAATTAGCTATTAAGGTAGCTATAAGATACAATAAGATACAATTATATTATATTTCGTCGTTATCAGCCCATATATGTCCCCACCTAGGGGAACGAGCCTACTCTCATAAGCTTAAGCTGGGGGGCAAGTCTGCTAATTACTAAATGCACCAAAAGAAAAGCAAAAGAAACGCAAAAGAAAAGCAAACGCACTTCAGTCGCTTAATTTGACATATTTGGTAGTCTGCTAACGCTTTAAGAGCGTTTGGACTGCGTTTGAACTGCGTTTGAACTGCTTGTGATGTATTCTGTAACTTCAGTAGCAGTTCATAAGCACATAAGTTGCCAAGAGGGTATTCTCAACGCTATTTTGCGTTATTTGACACATGTGTCAAACGCAGTTCAGTAGAACTTGGACTGTTGAAGGATTGAGCCAGTTTATATTATTCTCTTGGGATTGAGCAAGGACACTTTCTGTATCAGTGCGTGTTCGGTTTCTGCAATAACGAGGCCTAAGGTGCTATTATACTCGGGCGTATTTTGACTAATGCTAACGCAGCAGACCAAAGACGTTGCCTGTTGCGATAGCGCGTGACTTGTGCGTTATCAAGGCGCCCCGTCGACGCGTTTCGAGACGTAAGTCCGAGTGTATGGCTAAAGCCCGAAGTGAGGAGCTGACCCCCCATCCTCCAGCTACCGCCGCCGTCGAGATGGTATCGAATATTTTAAAGGCAAGTAAACTTGGACCTCAGTATCAGTAATTTATATGAAGTAGGTACCTATATGGTCTAATCACTCTCTGTATGAGAGTAGGCTCGTGCCCCTCGGTGGGGACGTATATGGGCTGATGATGACGACGAGGTACCTATACAGTACCTACCTAAGCGTATTTTTTGTGAGTTGGTACCGATACTGCCACACAAGATTGTCATATTCTAGTTGTGTTGTGTAGCTTGACATATTAGTCCTTTAAGATTAAATTAAATTCTTTTAGAGGTCTGTTGTCAGCTCGTCCACTCCTGTGCCTCAATCTCTACTGAACCAACAGTGAATGTGTGTGCGTGCTGCATAACATAGCAAATTGGCACAGAATACCTGAGATGTCATTAACAACTGAGGATGCAGAAAGAGAAAGGCAAAATCAGGTAAATAAATCAAAAACTCGAGCAAAAAAAAAGCTACTAGTGAGTGAAAACACATTTAAGTATCTACACTAAAATAATATTTATTTCATTAATGTTCAAGAAAACCAGTACCTAACTGATAATAAACACATAAAATGTTACATAGTATATCCCAATATTCCCAATCTCAACATTCAACATAAAATATTACGTACATATTACCAACAAAATAACTTTAAATGAAAAGAACAAGATTAGCTTTAACATTTTTATATTTCAGGTTGAACAGCCTATACTCGAAGCAGAAGAGGGAGTGAACTCGCTGAACTGCCGCTCTTCTAAGAGGCTTCTAAGAGGCCAGGTAGTACAAAGAACTCTTGGTGCAAGGCTGCGGAGAAAAAGGAAGTAAATGTTTGGTTGGTATATGTTTGTATATAACATGAAGTACCTACAAGGAAAATATTATAATATTGATAAATTATAATCATCATAATTAATTACTTGTTACAGATTACGGATGGGATGGACATACATAACGCATAGGTTTTCAAGGAATTGAGAGTATTGAGACTTCGAGTTTTCATTTAGCTTTTGTAATAAATGTAATTATGTAATATACTTAATCGAGTATTTATTTCATCTACTAGACCCCAGCCTAGGTAAGTAAGTACTTACTCTCGGGGTCTCTATCTCGGGGTGTTTTTACTTCTTCGGGAATTGGAGAATAAATAAGTAAATAAATGGCTCATGGAAGTGTTCGGAGGTTCGGAGTGAAGATTCAACCTGCAAATTACCAGTTACAAATAAGAAAAATGAAATATCTCAGTAAATTAATTAGGTATAACTAGATACTTACCAACCAAAGTGTGCAAGTGTGCAAACCGGTCGCCTATTAACTCGCTGATCAAGCTATAAAATAACTTTTTACCTTTAAAATAACTTTTTACATTGTTTATTTTAGTTGTAAACATTGTAATGAATTCCCAATACATTACTCTACTCTTTGGTAATGAATGAGGAACAGGCAATGAGGAACGATTATAAGGAGTGGCCCCATTTTTTTTTTCATATACAAATGAGTTTATGACAGCGTGCCAAGGTTGCGCCAAGTTTTCTTATAGTTTTCTTGGTAGATGACCTGTCAAACATTAAATAGTACCATACAAAAAGTAGCCATTTTGCGCCAGACCAGGCACGTAGATCTAGACGGTATGGCTCCTCCTTATATATTATATACTCAAAGGGAACGGGCATGACGTGACACCATTCACTAATGATATTGACAGTGTCAATGTCAATTTTTTATTAATAAACAGCCAGCTTCAAACAAGTTTTCACAGTTTTTTTTTTTAGAACTAATTTTTACTAATTTTTACAGAACTAATTGATTTATCAGAAGATTCGTCACAAAAAAATAGTTTCAATCGTAAGCAATTAACGAAATTATGGCTCTCGGTTGCTGGTAGTTATACATGCCTGTTTGATGAAGCTATGAAAGTCCACCTCCCCTTTACTACCTCATACTTATGTGAGGCTGGGTTTTCGAATATGGTGAACATTAAAACTAAATACCGAAATAAATTGGACTTATCAAACTCACTGCGATTAAGAGTAACTAAAGTTGAAGTAGATGTCAAAACTGTAATGGCGAAACATATGAAACAATTTCATCCTTCCCATTAAATTTATATAATTAAGTAATAAAAGATTGTATTAAAATAGTTTGTTATTTCAAAAGTCCTTTATTCATATGGCTAACGCTTAAATTTCCTAGAGGTGGGTCCCGAGTTTGTAAACTTATTTCAGATGAGTCGTAGCCCAGTCAACTTTGGGAACCACTGGACTATGCAGTAGCAAATATAATACAAAGTATGAGAGTAGCACAATGTTTTTCGTTTTAATTCTGCCGGCTTCCGCAGTAAATAATGACTGTAGTTAGCTATGCAGTTCTGAGTAGCTAGAACCTTCTGGAACCTTCTAGAACATTCTGGAATTGGTATTTGAAAAATATTTTTTTATAAGTTTATTGTAATATTTTGAGTCAAAGATTTTGAGTTTATGCGTGGCATCAGTCTATGGAGAGAGGCGTGACAGATATGTGTATGTATATTGTGTTGCGAGTAAATATGAATTTAGCTGGATATAACTATGTTGTCTTGCTAACGGTGACGGAAAACATCGTGAGGAATCCTGCTTACACCAAAGAAGAAATTCGAAGGTGTATGTGCACTTGACAAGCGTGGTGGATTACGGCCTAATCACTCTCTGTATGAGAGTAGGCTCGTGCCCGTCGTTGGGGACATAATATATGGGCTAACAACAACATAACTATGTTTGTATATGAAATATTTGTGCAAGAATCTTTGTTTCCTTTTGACTAAAGCGAGATAAAAGTAGATTAATGAGACATTTTGTTTTAAATTTTCCTATAATAAAGATTAAGATTTTGAATACTTAGAAAAAAAAAAACAATAAATCAACAACCTTTGAATAATATGTAGTCACGTTCTTTCTACATTCATTTTTGCTACGACAACAGCTACGAGATGGCTACAAGACTACGCCGTAGACATCTCGTAGCTAATTAAACAATGCAGAATGAACGACAAAAACATCCACAGCTCCTATTTAAACGTCATAAAAATAAAATTTGCATGTCCTTTGCATAGTCCAAGTGTCTACTTTACTTGGAGCCTTTATCTGACTGATAAATACCAGGGCTGCACGCGATCCCGCGGCATAAATCTACCAGGACCATAGAAATGCAACCCGCAAGACTTAACCTGATTCCTCATTGATATCTGCGGTTATACTGGTCAGGGGTCTAGTTGAGAATTGTAGCTAAATGCAACCCGCAAGACTTAACCTGATTCCTCATTTATATCTGCGGTTATACTGGTCAGGGGTCTAGTTGAGAATTGTAGCTAAATACAACCAGCAAGAATTAACCTGATTCCTCATTTATATCTGCGGTTATACTGGGCACGGGTCTAGTTGGGTGTTGTTGGTGTATCTACAGTAATGGCTAACTGACTTTGTTGTAAGTTATGGTAAGAAGGTCATTTATTGTGCAGTCTATGTTGAATTCAATAGTTTATGTATTGCTGTTTTTGTATGTATTATACAGGGTGTAACAGAAAGGGGGTATAAAGCCGAAACAGCGATAGTCCCCATGAAACTGAACAACTTTCCACAAGGAACATGCGTCGTAACTCGAAAAAAAATTGCGACTCCCCATACAAAATGTCCGATCAGCTGATCGAGTAAGTATGGGCCAAAAATTTTTTTCGACTTACGGCGCTTGTTCCTTGGGGAAAGTTGTTCACTTTCATGGGGACTATTGTTGTGTTAAGCTTTATACCCTCTTCTGTTACACCCAGTATATATATTTTTGTATTTAATTATATTTATTTTATGAATCCCAATATTTTTGCAATGAGTTCCTTTAACTTTACTTACACATGCATACATACATATCTGTCACGCCTCTTTCCCATCGAGGTAGGCAGAAATCACTTTGCTCCACTTGCTACAAAATTACCTGAAATATAGAAAATAGAAGAGGGAAGATGATAGGGCACTTGATGCGACATGACGGTTTCTTGAGATACATCATAGAAGGAAAGGTTGAGGGGAAGAGAGGCAGAGGAAGACCGTGACGTACTTACTTCACTCAAGTGAAAGAGAAAGTTAACGTCATGTCGTATCAAGAGGTCAAGACACTGACAGAGGATAGGCCTAAATGGCGAATGCTCCACCGACAAGAGTCTAAAGTTAAATGAATGAATTTAGTAAAAAATTTAAACACTACGACACAACTCCCAAAAGATTGATTACATAAATCTAAAATTAGCCTTTCCTCTCAATTCATTAATCACAAACGTCGGCAATTAGTAAAACAGTTTACAATAGTGGTGACTTATGGCTACCATCGGCAGCCATTGTGCCCGGATAAACGTTACTTTATCAAATTAATGGCGTCTACAGGTCGGGGGCCGACGTCGGATTATCTGCAGATGTTTGTCGTTATCTTTATTTGTTGTATAATAAATATTTTGAGGAATTTTGATAAAGGTTTTACCGAAAAGTAGTCTTTTTGTCCTTTTGGGTGACCCCGCACTATGCGGTCAGCAGTCCGGCTAACCGCAATCAAAAATGGCATCGAACATATTTGTAAGGAGACTGGTATAGTAAAATTTTCGATATCAATTACACTACACATCCCCTATTCGAGCTAGAAAGAATTTTGAAAATTGATACATCACTTTCGACATTTGTCCAAAATACTATCGTTTTATAATATTTTTCTCTATCGATTGATGTTAGTTTCATCAGTGGCCGCCAACTTTTTTTTCTCCATACTAGCTCGAATATTGGACATTGAGTGTAAATGATACCGAAAATTTTTACTATACCAATTAGGTTGGATGCTCTTTGTACGATAAAGTAGTTTTTTGCCACAATGCAATGCGGCTGCGGCTTATACTGCAAGTTAACCGGACGGCTGACCGCATAGTGTGGGGGGGGGGGGGGGGCTTACATACTAGGTTGATTTGATGATTTATTTATTTTATTTATTTTCTTTATTCAGGAAACAAACAGCAGACAATAATACAAATATTCAAAAACACACTTTTAGTAATACAATATGCCAAACAGTTACCATTGGTGAATTTTACATTACTTAATGCACTGAACGTGTCTTGGTATACTATTTTAAATATTTTAATATTCTATTTATTTATAATTAACTATTTTTTGTAGATATTTAAATGTTTGTAGATTGTTATAGGAGCATGACCACGGCACGACCATACTCGTCAAAATCACAGTAGCACACACACACAGTCTAAATACACACTACCACACACACTCGTACACACTCTAAAGACACAGTATGTAAAGCCACCTACTAATTCAAACTCCCAACTTCTACATGCACAACTTGAGAGCTCCCATTAATGAAACTTGCCTGTAATTATCATAATTATATTTTTCAAGAGTTTCAGTTTCAAAGTTGGAAGCGGCCTGAAGCGGCTTACCCGCGTTAATTTCAGCGAAATTAGTTTCCACACTTACAAACTAAAGTTTGTTAGGCATGATAGTTTAAAAACTACCTTTGTGGGTTCTGCCAATTTCAAGAGAAGTTAAGTTTACTATAATAGGGATGATAACTACATTCAAATATTCAAAGAATAATTAGTCCGTCTTTTAGACTATTAAAAAATATTTTAAACACATTTTTTACCTGATCAAATACATAATTAAATACAAAGATACAGAGCATCAAAGTTACGGAGTGCGGGGTATTGACGTCACTCCTAGGTAAAAATCGTACTTAGGCGTGACGTCACGAGCAACTTTAACCCAGTATATCTTTGTCATTTTTAGTTTAAGAGAAAAAAGAAAAAATACGTGTTGAATATTCTAAAATAATCTACGTGATGGATGGACTAAAAACATTTTTTTAGTCATCATGCCTATTTTAGAGTGCGGTATAGGAACTATTAAATACATACCTATTGTAAACACATTAAAAAAATAGTACTATAATTCAGTATAGTAATATTTATTGAACGTTTATAAATAGAAAAAAAAAACAACACTTAAGACAGATACAGACAAACACAAGGACAAAACAAACATAAAATAAAAACAAACACAAAAATTGCTTTGAATAATAAACAGACTTCTTTGAAAACCTAGAATAGAAAGTTATGGTAGAGTAAAAAATAATTAACCATCGAAATAAAATCATCATAAATGTCCGTTTCTCCACATGCAGATAAAATGTAACTGACAGGCAAACCTATGTCTATTTCATGAAAATATTACGTTTTAGACAGAGACAGGTATAAAATATCTGTCAGATAAATTTTGTATGTAAATGGTCAAAACATTGATAGCTAAATATTAAGAAAAAATTCGAGGCGAGAGTGGATGGAAATGTTGGGAAGGCGAACGTATTTCGGTCAAATAGGGGACAAAAGAAAGGCCTAATCAAGAGTACCCTAAATCGACGTGCATGTATGAGGCGACTAATGAATGTGGTTGAAGCGAAAGATTTGTATCTGAAGATGTGTAGCAGGTGGAAAGTGGTCTTTGCCTACCCCAATAGGGAAGTGACAGATACATATCTGTACTCTTGATCAGAAAATATGAACACAAACTGGTGTGGTGGATAAAGCGAAGAAGACGTGTTTCTGGATCGTAGCAGGTGGGTGGAAAAGATTTCTGTCTACGCCGATGAGGAGGGAGGCGAGACAGAAAATACAAACTGTATTTACAGGGTGTATTTGAATTCGATCGACAAAATTTAAGACAAGGTAATTTTTAATTCGGTAATTAAAAAACAATGAAATTATGCTAAATTAATAAAAATTAAAGTTTTGTAAAAGAAAAAAATACAAATGGTTTGGTGACTTTTTGACTTTTGGTTGACAATTAATATCACTTTTCTGACATTTAATAATAAAAAAAAATCCAATAATTATTTAAATTATGCAGAATTATTCTAAATCGATATCACAACATCGCCTTAAATTTTGTCGACTGAATTCAAAGTCACCCTGTATATGACCTTTCTTTAAGTTTTTTTTAAATTACATATCACACAACAGTTCGTGGTATTCGAGTAAATCTGTGTGTGGTTTAGCAAAGCTGAACAGCAGGAAGTTCTTTGATACCCTAAATGATAATAGCCTCCAGGTTGGTGTTAATTGTACTGAAGCCAGTTTGACCACTTTTGTCCTTTGATTTGTAGTTGAAGAACATTTTCCGTCTTGATCGACGGATTTTGAACTGAAAATATGAAAGAATAAGTAATAGATTCTGCTTGAGATTCGTAAACAATATCTTAAAATAATGTAGATTATGTGTTGTTCTTATGTCATTATCATCATGTCAGCTTATGGACGTCCACTGCTGGACAAAAGCCTTCCCCAAGGATCTCCACAACGACCGGTCTTGCGCTGCCCACATCCAACTTTCTTATGTGTATGTAAGCTACAATTTTGTAAAGTTTCATTAAAATCTGTGCAGCCATTTTAGCTTTATAGAGTAACTAACATTCTTACATGCATCCATATCGGCAGAAACAATATAAGATATTAGAATATTAGACAATATAGTATTTAAGCAAGACAATTACGTTTTAAGTATATTACAATCCTATCAATATCGACACTCATAAATTCAATTGGCGTAAAGGACATTTGGCGAAATTTTTTTTATTGCACTATCCTATATAACTTTTTCTGCTCTATCTTTCTGTATATTTAAAATTGCGATATCTCTTTTAATAAAGGAGATAAAAACAAGCAATTTTGTAGTAAAGGACATCGTCTAAAAATAAACATGATTTTTTTAGACGTAAATACCTCTAATTTTACTAATAATCTGCTGTAAGTCTCATGAAGATTTTGTTTTAACTTTACACCTTTAAAATTAAATTAACTGTCCTTTACGACCTTATTGAAAACTATGAACTGTCCTTTACTCCCTTAATAAAAATTGACGGTCATTTATTAAACCGAAAAAAAAAATGTATTGTCCTTTACTCTCTTATTAAAAATTGACGGTAATTTTTTAAACCGAAAAAAAAATTCATTGTCCTTTACTCCCATATTAAAATTATATGCAGTATTTTACTCCAAAAAAAAAAATACTAGCAATCCTTTACTTTCCATTGAAAAGTACAACCGGGGCCATTATTACCCTATAAAACGGTAAAATAAGTCTTTGCAATCACAGCTTAATATTATGCTTTATTGATATTTTATTTTATCAATAATACCAACTTTACAGAAATATCAAATAACCGAGAAAATATTATAATTTTTAGTTGCACTTATTACAAATATTATTTTTAATACTTACGTGCTATGAAAATTACAATAAACTTACTATTCAATAACCTGATGAAGATTAATATTCAATTTTAAAGTTACGATTATTACAAGAAATCACGAACTTCATTTTAAATAACAGTCAATTTTCGCGCCAATATTTCTATGCTCTCATTGGTCTTCAGTCGCTCAAGTGCGTTCTGAATATAAAAAACATTATTCTTAATCCTTTTCTTTTTAAATTACTCATAATTAAACACAAGATTACTCAGATTTTTAATACTTTTACGTGATACTATTTAGCTACTTTTAATAATTTTATTGCTTTTTAATTTTTTACTCTATTAATATTTAAGTATAGTTTTATGATTAAAGTACAACAACAAAAAAAATGACGTGTACATTATGTTCGGAACAAAACTTTTCTGTTTACTTTTGAGAAAAGTTCAACAAGTGTTTTAATTGTGGTTTTTATTGAGTTAGAGTGTTTCCTTTCATTTTGTGAGATAATTATCAGTTATGGAATCATCTTTAGAAGATCCTTTCACTAAAAGAAGAAAGAAACTGACGGCAGTGAACCAATATCAAAACAAGATGTTAAACAGGTGAGTAACTGCTATTTGTTTAAAATTTCTATTCGTTAAGTACTTATTAATATTTTGAATAGTTACATAGTAAAAAAACTTTATTTTACCTGATCTTTTTCTTAAATCTTTTATCCTAATACACCTTATTAAGAGTCGAAGTTTACTTCTTAAAGGATTCCTTGGTTAGCTATACCTAAATACCATTATTAGAAGGATTAGACCATGATCCGTGACCATGATCTAGCTTACTGTCTTTTTAACTAGGTAGGTACTTATAAATAAAAATAGGTAACCTGCTGCCAAAGCTAGTGCTGATTTGAATGAATGATAAATATAGAGATAAATCTCTACCTAAATAGATTGCGTGTACCTTATAGAGAGTACCTAAATTAAATAAGACTAGGTACTTGATACGGCATTCAGTCAGGTCGTGTTAATATAATAGCTATAAATATTATTATTTCAGTCATGTACTAAAAAGTTTATAAAATCTTGTTACATTAAGGGTGTAAAGTATATTTTTTTATATACCTATGTCCTTTACGACCATTGCTAACGTATTAATTATTTTGTTACATTAAGGGTGTAAAGGACATTTTTTTATATTATGTCCTTTACGACCATTGATAGTTTCGTAATAATTTTGTTACATTAAGGGTGTAAAGGACATTTTTTTATATTATGTCCTTTACGACCATTGATAGTTTCGTAATAATTTTGTTACATTAAGGGTGTAAAGGACATTTTTTTATATTATGTCCTTTACGACCATTGATAGTTTCGTAATAATTTTGTTACATTAAGGGTGTAAAGGACATTTTTTTTAAATATGTCCTTTACGACTATTGTCAAATAATAATCAGAGTTCCACACACAGTTTTGCTCTCGTGGAAACTATTTAACGTATAAACAATCGAGTTTTTCTCGATTGTTTTTATAATTATCTATTAATTTAAGAAATCTAGTGATGACTTAAGAACCTTTATATTATATCGTTCCTTTATATTTTTCAGAAAAACTATTCAGAAGATTAATGAATCTGAAAAAACTCAAGAAACAAAAAAGAAAAGGACCGAAAATTCTTCAAGAAACCAAAAAAATGAAAGCACAAGTTCTATCGGTAGTATAATAGAAAACAGTGATGATGAAAATTACCATAAGAAAAAGAAAAGGCAGGTTGCACAAGAATCAAAAGATAATTCATTAAAAAGAACACAATCAACAACCAATAATTCCGATGTAACACCTATTAAAATAAAAAAAGAAACCAAGAAAGTGGTTATCTTGTCCAACATCAAATTGACTCCTGAACAGGCAATGGTATTACGTAAAAAAACAATCATTCCAAATAACAGTGCAGAATCATCAACACGTAAAAAAAACTATAATTATAATACGATGCCTGGAGAAAGTGTTTCAAAACAAGGAGTAACTTCCCCACTTCCAGTTAGTGTAACAAATATAAAATCAGCTACTGACATCGTTCTGTCCCCATTACCTACAAGTATCAGTCATGTTTCACAACCAACCAAATGCACGATTGCTTCGTTACCAAACGCTCAAACTATTTCAGAAGAAAATGCTGACGTTGATAAACCTTCTTCTCCTGATTTATTAGTAAATGACGTATTTTTTTCTGAACCCGAAAAAACATCGAATAATGAAGAATTCAGAATTGTGTATCCGTTCGAAGAAACTTTAAAAACATCCACGGGTATAATTAGTCCATCGACACCGGATAGATCTATAGACAATACAAAACCTTCTGTGATTCTAAATGAATCTTTTGATATTGAAAAATCTCCACCAATAGATGATATGAAAATTTCATTAATCAGCCCGACAAGCCCTACGTTACTAGATACAAGTTTGCCTCCAAAAAATATGAAAGCGACGACTTCTCAATCACTTCATTCCACGATTTCACCTAACATTGACGATAATGTCGAAAATCTGGAAAAGAAAAAGAAAAGAAAACGCAATTCAAAAAAATTTAAAATGTCTTGTACGGATTATGTTTCAGATGTAGACAAAGATTTTTCAAGTGGAAGTTCAGATTATTGGTCACCTAAAGAAACGGATAGTTCAAGTGCAGAAGAAAATGGTGAGAAAAAGAATAAAAAGAAAAAAAAAAGTCTAAAACAATCTTCCGAAACAGGGGGAATTCAATCAGGAGAAAATCAAATTCTATCAAAGAAAAAAGTAAAGAAGACCAACAAAACTAAAGAGAGGAAAAGTTTGAAAGATGAAGGGAAATCATATAAGACACAAACCGGTAAAGAGATTCCAGAAAAGAGCCTAAAAGAAAATCCTTGCATTGAAGGTACTTGTGCAAGGGGTTGTTATAAAATATCAGAAGAACGAAGAACGTCATTGTTTAAATTTTATTGGGGATTAGATCCTCAGCGACGACGTGACTGGCTAGTTCGCACTGCAAAAATAGTGCCAATACAGAGAAAAAAAACCAATAAAAATATCAGCAGAAGGCAGACTACTTACGAATATTACTTGAATGATGGGAATGATCACATACAAGTTTGCCAAAAATTTCTTTTGAAAACGTTAGATATAACTCAAAAGTTTCTTCTTTACAATATATCTTCTCCTAATAATGGAATGGCCCAGACAGATAAAAGGCGTTCAAATGCACCAGTTGTTGATGCATCAGTAAAAAAAGGTGCCAGAATTTATATTGAAAATCTTCCTGCTGTGCCTAGTCACTATTGTAGGAAAAAAAGTAAGTGTGTTTATTTGCCTCAAGAATTTAAAAACTTAACGAATGTGTATCGACTCTATCGCGAAGACCGTATTACACAGGAACAACCCTACTTAACCGAATCTTCGTTTATTAAAATATTTAAAGAGGAATTTAATATTCGCTTCCACGTACCTAAAAAAGACAAGTGTAGTCTATGTCTAGCTTATGAAAATAGTACTGAAAAGACCTCAGAAGAAATAGAAAATATGAAGGAACACCAAGAAGATAAGAAAGCAACGTATCAACGTTTCAAATATCATCAAACGTTAAAAGATGATAAAACAATAGTTTGCAGCTTTGATCTTCAAAAGGTACTCAACACACCATACGGTGATAGTATGCTTTTATACTACAGTCGAAAGTATGCTGTATACAATTTGACTATGTACGAAAGTAGTACACAAAATGTGTCTTGCTACATATGGGGCGAATGTGACGGCAAAAGGGGAGCTAACGAAATAGCTACTTGTTTATACAAGTATTTAGAAGATCTCGATGCAAGGGAAATAAAAAATGTGCTCCTTTATTGTGATTCTTGTAGTGGTCAAAATAAGAATAAAGTGGTTCTGGCTACTATTAACCACTTTTTGCACATTTCTCAGTACATTGATGTTGTTCAGATCAATTATCTTTTACCTGGTCATACATACATGCCCGTCGACTCGGTTCATGCTGTTATAGAAAATGAGGTGAAGAAGGTTATAGTGTGGAGCCCCGATCAATGGCCAACATATATAGAAGCAGCACGAAAGAAGCCAAAACCATATGCAATTAATGTCATGGAGCATACAGATTTTATTGATTGGGATTCGATTACTGCTGATGCTTTCCCGCCGATCTCTCTAAAACAAATAAAGATGAGAAATGTTCGTGTCGTAACATTAAGAAAGAAGGATTTGGGAAGAATTGAGGTAAAATATTCAATGAAGGATGATGCAAAAGTACATACGTTGGCGTTATTCGAAAAATTTGGAAAAGGAAAAGGCAAAGGAAAAGGAAAAGGAAAAAAAATAATGGAAGAGCCGCCACCTACTTCAATTAAAACTGTTTTTGATTTGCCTCAGCTCTATCCAAATCGTTTAAATATTTCCATAGCAAAATCAAAAGATTTGAAACGTTTGTGCCAAAGAAATGTTATTCCCCGGAGATTTCACAGCATTTATTTAAATCTTCCTACAGCGACTGATGTAAGAGACACCTTAGCAGAAACTGATGAGAACGAGACCGAAGATGAGACTGAGGAGAACTCATAAGATAATTTTTATCTCTATTTCTAGTTGAGTTTAGCTATTAAACGAATTAATCTTTTTATTTTGATTTTGCCATTATTGTTTTGTTTTGATTGATTTTTTTTTAGTTTTAATTATTTTATTGATTTTAAATAAGTAACTAAGAATTGTAACTTTTTTAATAATGTTCTTGCATATCAAAAATTACTTAATCATCACTATAGCGCATCCCAACAATCTGGCGCATAGGCTGAATTGTCTACTTATTAATATTTTCACTAAAATTCTTACTTTTAGTATTAAGTTTTTGCTAAATTTTAAATAAAAGTCGATATTTCAATTCATTTAGTGGCTATTATTTACATTTATTGTTCCTCATTAATATAAATTTATTATAGAATCAATAAGTCATTGACTATTTACTTCCTTTTTAAATATATTTTGTTTAAGTGCATGTCACTTACACCGCTTTTAACATTGTTTTTTGTTGAGTAAATGTCACTTACACCATACAATAAATTACTCGTTTAGCCTTTACTCCCTTTTAACAAGTATTTTATTAGTGAACAATGTCACTTACAACTTTTCAAGCTAATTAAAAAGACCTTTACACCCTTATACAAAAAAAAATGCTTTCGGCGTAACGGACAAAAATGTAATACTAATTTAGGGTAAAGGACAAATGCTGATTATCAAATTAGGGTAAAGGACACTATCTCCTTATCCCTTGACACTAGGTTAATTTGAGTGTTATAAGATGAAAGCAGGCATTATTTCCATCATTTTTGTCTAAGACACCTAATACTTACCTATTATAATTTAAAAAATACAGTGGTTTGAATTTTCATTTTGTTTTTTGCTCGTCCTGAAAACCTGCGATTTGTCCTTTACGCCAATTGAATTTATGAGTGTCGATATGTATATTATAATCCTAAGAGCAACCCAACAGAGTTTCTTGCTAGATTCTTCTCTGGAGAAAACTGCACTCTTGCGAATCTAGCATTAACTTTAAAAAATGACCCGTCTTATGTGATGTCAAACTCGTCCTACAAGATTAAATAAACATTTCATTTCATTTCCTTATAGGTGTATATTTAAAGCAATGGGATATACGAATAACTTTCTTTTTTAGCCAATTAATTCGTCTTGTCTTGAAGTACCTATTCCTCTACCTACAACGCTTACCCTATCTACTAAATGTCCTTGAATTTTTGGAGCATTATCTACAATTATAGGTTCTTCAAAAACGTTAGATAAGTAGGTTATAGGTATCAATAGAGGTTCTTTCTCCAAAGTCAAAAGTCAAAAATATATTTAATTCATAGGCACAAAAAATGCTCTTGAAACCGTTACATTATTATATAGGTTTTTTTTTTAAAGCTAGCGCTAGTTTCGCAAGGTGCAGTTTCCCCCAGAGAAGAACCTAGCAAGAAACTCTGTGAGGTTGCTCTTTTCAAATCAAGTTTTACAATTCTTATAAACAGTTACACACTCCTTGATGGATCTTCAAATTTTTTGCTTTTTTGCGCCTCATTGGCAGGAAAACTTGTGTAATAACATAAATACTTACAAAACAGGAATCCTTTTCAGCGCACCAGAAATTTTGAATGCCATTCTATATCCTCAGATTTTAATTCAGGATTTCTACTTTTTTTATTTGTTTATTTGCATAAGCGGAACTAAAAACTAACTTATACTAAAAACGGGGTAATTTATATAAAATCACATTTATAGCTTCTTTAACGTTTACTTTTGAAAAGAAATGTGATCAGCAAAATGATTGAGACATCAAAATAAATACAGATGACAAGAATGACATGTTTATGACAAATGACATATTAAATTAAATTAAATAGATTTCATAGAGGTTCAAATCCGAGGTTCAAATAGAGAACTTAAAAGTATACAAATCAAATAGACTAAATGCTTTCACAGCCGTTCCCGGAACGTGGCTAAACCGTGGCCAAAACGCTAAGCGTGACCGAAGCGTGACTGTTGTGATTATCAACCTTGTAAAGATCATTTAAAAATGTATTTAAAAATATTAACTTTCTATAATAATGTATACTATAGGTACTTATCATAAGTGATGTGTATTCGGTCCCTATGAATTAAAGTATTTTCCAAGCATTTTATATTAACACTAGCTGTCCCGGCAAACTTTGTCCCGCCTTAGAATGAACTTTATTATGTAGGAATAAAGTTCAAATTGACTCTACATTTTAGTAAGAAAACATTTTTATGGGAAAAAGAAAAGGTCTGTTTTTAGAGCTTTCCCGGCAATTATTCGAATTTTTCTCACCGTTTAGACCTACCCTGGACTACGACAAACATTTTAAAACCAAAATCAGCTCAATCGGCCCAGCCGTTCTCGAGTTTTAATCAGACTAACGAACAACAATTCATTTTTATTTATAAAGATAGATAGAATATAGATATTCACAAATTCCAACGCCCTAAGTCCTCATTTCTTAATGATCTCATTTCATCTACTCATACGCTGTCATTCGTCCCTTTTCCCTCGTAATTTTTACAAAGAAACAACCTGAAATGAAGGAATATAATTCCATTGTCAGAAGCCCGCGGAAAAAACGAATAAAAATGCGAAAAAGTCTCAGTTATGGCATATTCTTAAGTAGCCGCTCGACCAAAAAATATCTTATACACCACTTTAGAAAGAACTTAGTTTTTCCCTATTTTTAAGGTATGTACAGGTCAGGGTATGCTGGTTGTTGTTCACAGAATTCATAACTAAAGACTTAGCGAAGTTATTTACAGATTTGAAATTTTTTCGCAAGTTTTAAAGTGGTTGGATTTAAAAGTTGTATGCCGGGGTTTGGTGTTGCCCGTTTATTAATTCATAGTTTGCCAGTGGCACGAGGGGCTGCCGACTGCTAAATTGGTTTCGCTAGGATTCTGAAAACTCTTTTGTTTCTTGATTTGCTGTGGCTCTTTCTTGATGTTAAAATTATTATTACACCAGCAGGCTTAGCATACCGTGACAATTATCTCACGTCATGCTGTCCTCATCACATTTAAAAACTATGGACAGAGACGTAAGCGTGACAAACTCATGACAACGTCTTGTCACGGAGTGTATGCTAAGCTAGCAGCTTAGTTGAAATTGTCTTCTTATCTTATCTGGTGTCCCACTGCTGGGCAAAGGCCTCTCTCCTCCTTCTACACGATTTTTTATCCTGAGCCGCCTCTGCCCAGTCATTTGTGAAGGCGTCTAGGTAAATTGTCTTTTAAGTAACGAATTATTAAATATTCGTAAATATGATGATCAGTATTTATTTTATGCTGTACCTATATCTGTACATTGCTTGGTACAGCCTTTTTTAACATGCATAGGTATCCCAACTAGCAAAAAGTGGTTTTTAATCTCTCTTCAGGATCAATTTTCCTAGGACTATATGAGACTTACATCCACATATAAACCCGGAAAAGGGCCCACTTTATAAGTACACTTTTACTTATATCTTGTTTATATTAGACTGCTTCAATACCGTTTACTCCTATATTGCTACTGTAATAGAATTACGTAAATTTAATTAGTCCTGCAAATCCCAATATAAGTAAGTTATAGGAAAAAGTGAGATGAATTTGAGCCTCGCAATCCTACTATAAGCTCACATTTTGTGATTTGTCAGATTGTGTTCTGTCAATTTAGAAATTGTTAAACTGCTTTACTGAGTATTTATATGAATACTACATAATTTTATTTTATTTAACTGTCCGCCATAGTACAAAATCAAAAGATTTCTGTTGTTAGTCTGTTGTAAATTCGTAGGGGAATGTGAATTTACTGAATATTTTGGCATGTTTTTAATTAAATTTTCAAAGCGCCTCTCGTATCTAACTTATTGGCATTTTATTATTTAATAGTTTTCTAGAAAAATATCATAAATAGGTGCCATTTTTTCGGTGAGCATTGTCAAGTCTGATTTAGCACCAATATAAGTAATATTAGTTCTATATTGGCATGTGCTCAAACCCAAAAACCGACGCCATATTGTTACCAATCTTAGTTGCAATTAGTGTTGTCGAAAAATCGATAGTTTTACAATCGATTGTTAAACGTCAAAAACATGTACCCTATCGATAGCACAATCGATACTATTGCTCTCCAATATTTAATACACAATATAGTTAATAATATATATATATATATAGATAGTTTTGCACAATCGATAGTGATAATTTTTTCGATAGTATTGCATTCAGTAAGCAGGCATAATGGGTGGTAGAATATATGACATGATCACGTATAATGGGTGGTAGAATGTATGACGGACGAATATAAAGTAAGTATGGTCAATCGGTTGGCCAGCAATTTCGAATCTACCACCCATTATACCTGCTTACTGAATGCAATACTATCGAAAAAAAGATCACTATCGATTGTGTATTCGATATCGGAGAGCAATACTATCGATAGTATCGATTGTGCTATAGATAGGGTACATGTTTTTCGACCTATCGATAGGCTATCGATAGTGGCCTATCGAGCGGCAACACTAGTTGCAATCTTCATAGCTGATGTCAAATCCTATACCAGAATTTGCAAAACTATATAAAGGGTGTTTTTGCTTATATAGGTCGTTTTAAGCACAAATTATCTTATAAGAGTTTTGGCCAGGATTGTTTAAGATTACTGAGACTATAACACTACTCTGAAATGCCTTTGTAAGTGTACGTAAGATTATAACGGCCTATGATAATTCTATATAAAAACATCTTATTTTCTTGCGGGATATATAATCTTAATGATTTTATTAATCGTTGAATCGTAGATATAAAATCGCTTCTAAAATCAGACAAAAAATATAAATGGTTTTCAATACTTAAAATTGAAGTTACTTATATTGAACATAAAATATTAGCTTATATGAGGATATAAGTATAAGTAAAAGGAGCGATTGCACTTAAGTGTATATACTCCTGGTAAATGCTTCTAGAGGAATTTAAGATTAAAGTGCTCCTGATATGTAATCTTATAGGCGCATATAAGTCTGAGCTACAGGATTATTTACTCCTAAGTGCAATTAGTTTTGTTCACAGCTTTTATAGGAGTGCTAATCCAGAAGTAGCCATGAAATTGTTTCTATATACCGATATAAGTTCAAATTATAGGATTAAACATACTGAAGTCAAAACGGCATTTATTAAAACTGTTAAAAGCGCAGTAGCACTCATCAAACCCATAATCGGAGCTATAAAAGTCCATTTAGCATTAGAAAACTGGATGCTAGGACAATTTTGCTGGTTGGGATGTCATTAAATATTAAAATTAACGACATGCTTAATGCTTACTGGAAATCCTATAAAATTAGGTACTTGCTGTTACACCTGAAACAATTGTCTTCTAAGTAACAAATTATATAGGTACCCTAATAAATATAATGAATAGTGTGTATTTTAAGCTCTATATTTTGCTTGGTACAGCCCGTTAAACATGCATAGGAACTTCATTAAATAATGAGATTAATGGCCATGATGACAAAAAAAAATTTTTAGTCCATCACATAGATTATTTTACAATATTCGACTCGTATAAAGATACACTGGGTTAAAGTTGCTCGTGACGTCACGCCTCAGTACGATTTTAACCGAGGAGTGACGTCAATACTCCCCACTCCGTAACTTTGATGCTCGGTATCTTCGTATTTATTAATGTATTTGATCAGGTAAAAAATATGTGTGTCAAATATTTTTTAATAGCCTAAAAGACGGACTAATTATTGTTTGAATGTAGTCATCATCCCCATTTTATTAATGATGTAAGTATTGGCCTATATTTTCAAAAGCACACATAGCGCATAATGATACTTATACTCATACTTAAATGACATCGTAATATATCTTTTCCGATATGGCTTTTGTTTAAAAAAAAATCGATTGTAAAGTCGGTTTACTGACGATAGTTGAACGTGACAACGTCATTAATGCTGCCGAACGCGGCCGATTGTGCCTCTTTGTCGCACGATCCGCGCTCTCGCTTGCACTTCAAGCCTTAAATGGAACGCCTTAGAGCGAGGTAACGCCGCATGAGTCATGTTTTTTCGTGCGTGCAGCCGGCTCCATCGAATTATAAGACGTTGTCACGTCAATAATAATTTATATCTGAGCCTTCTCGCATTTGCTTAGCGTTATGAAACGGCAAAAACAACCCAATTGTATTTTATTTGATTATAATAAATTATAAAAATGATTGTAATAAATTAGAAAGTTTAATTTACATACATACATACATACATACATATCCGTCACGCTTCTCTCCCATTGGGGTAGGCAGAGACCACTACCTTCCACTTGCTTCGATCCAAACACACCTCTTTCGCTTCATCCACAGTCATCAGTCGCCTCATACATGCCCGTCGGTTTAGGGTACTCTTGATTTGGCTTTTCTTGAGTAAGTCCCGATTAAGTTCAATTTAAACTAAACCAACATCTAACCACATAGCTTCTCGTATCGACCTCGGTTTTTATTTAGGTTCTAGGTTAGGTTTCAAGTCTTGACCTACCTTAGATTTAGATCACGAAATGCTAAGTCTTACTTGACCTGCATCCAATGAGGAAGGAATATAAGGTGTGGCCCGTTTTTTTGTTGCACCAAGTTTTTCATAGTTTTCTTGGTACCTAGATGACTTGTCAAACGATAAGAAATACCATACAAAAAGGTAGCCATTTTGCGCCGGATCAGGCACGCAGATCCAGATGGTATGGCACCTCCTTATATTTTATTAAAAGGTTTTCTTGGTAGATGGCCTGTCAAACGATAAGAAATACCATACAAAAAGGTAGCCATTTTGCGTCAGACCAGGCACGCAGATCCAGACGGTATGGCACCTCCTTATATATTCTATACTCAAAGCCTATATCAGTGTTGACTTCAAGACACATGTTGCAAACTTGTTGACAGCTTAAGCTGGAAGTCTCTAGAGTAATTAGAGTTTATGTGGTTAAAGACAATGTAGGGAGTAGGTAGCTATTATTATAAAAGCCCGTCTTAACACTTACAGATACATTTTAATCGACAGATAAACCTTATGTCTGTTTCATAAAACATCAGGTTTTAGGCAATAACAGGTATGATATATCTGTCAGTTATATTTTATCTGTTAGTGGGGAAACGGACCCTAAGTATTGGGTATATTCATTCATGTCAACTTATGAACGTCCACTGCTGGACAAAAGCCTCCCCCAAGGATCTCCACAACGACCGGTCTTGCGCTGCCCACATCCAACGGTTTCCAGCGACTTTAACCAAGTCGTCAGTCCACCTTGTTAGAGGCCTTCCCACACTGCGTATTGGGTATATACTACATACATATCTGTCACGTTTCTCTCCCATCAGTGTAATGGCGTTTTAAGATTAACGTTTTTTGTTTCGCGTGTAGGTATGCGCGTATGCTGAAAATGACCGTATACGCGCATAAGAAACGGTAGGTCTGAAAACGCCCTAAGCATCCACTTGCTACGATCTAAACACATTTCTTTCGCTTCTTCCACATTACTTAAGTGTTTTTTGATTAGATTTTTTTTATTGATTTTTAATTGACTTAAGTGTTATTATAAAACAGAATGTTCAAGTTTAAGTAACATAAGTAAGTAAAAATAAGTAAGAACTTGTTGCTTTTTAGCTTGGCAACGTTTATCGTATGTTCCGGGCAGTTAAATAGTTGTTAATAGTTAATTTTACAGCGGAACCCTAGTTGCTGTTAAAGTTAGTAGTTAAGTTTGTTTAATTACCTTTTTACGTAGTTTCGAGCTAGCTAAAATGCAGTATTGGGGAAATTTAAGTAGGTTATTACATAATACGATTTTTTACACGCTTTATTTAAGCTTCACTTGTAACTAACAAATGATTAAATTTTGCACACGCTCTGAGTTCTGATGACATTTCAATAATATGGTACTTTCGAACGGATCTGATGATGAAGCAATATGTTTAGTGCGAGCTAAGGCGTGTTCTTGTTTTTTAAAGCACCTATTATTTTAAAGAGAATGTTTTATTCGTGGGGCTGTTTTCACAATTGCTGTAGTGGCGCGGTTTTTTGACGTAAAACCGCGGAACCGCCTACCATGTTTCGCGTTTCTGATCATCATCATCATCTCAGTCTATAGCTGCCCACTGCTGAGCATAGGCCTCTCCAATCTTTGTCCATCGCGACCGGTTCATTGTCACCTGCATCTAACGAGACCCTGCGGATTTCACTAGTTTGTCGGTCCATCTGGCAGACGGCCGTCCCACGTTGCGCTTGGTTGGTAGTATGTTTCTTATATTAAATTTATGCGTCAAATTAACGATCAGTTGTATATGTGGTCGTTACAATGAGGAAGGAATGTAGGAAGGAATGTAGTGGCGTCATTTTTTTTCATATACAAATGAGTTTATGACAGCGTGCCAAGGTCGCCCCAAGTTTTTTATAGTTTTCTTGGTAGATGACCTGTCAAACGATAAGAAATACCATACAAAAAGGTAGCCATATTGCTCCAGACCAGGCACGCACGCAGATCCAGACGGTTCGTTAAAATAAACTTCATGACGTTATATTTTTAACCGACTTCAATCTAAAAACCATCAAAAAGAAAAAAAAGGGAGTGGTTCTCAATTAGGTACTTTTATTGACAACAAAAGTCTGAACTATAATGAAAAGTTAATATAATCACTTTTCCTGCAATGTTAATTCAAAAACCTTTACCATCATCTGGGCATTACCTTGTAACATTTCAAACAGTGTAATCAGCATTCAGAAAGAGTCTGTCGAATTTAGGACAGGTCTACCCAACTCGATAATAGAATTACGCATTTTCAATCGTGTACTGATTTAGGCTGGTGCACACTGAGTGTTTTTATTACGTAGATGTAAGGGTTGGTTTCCTACCTATGCTAAGTGGAAACATATTTTTAAACTATGATTTCTACGCCTTATTTTTGCTTTCAACAACATAATCAGATTGTTTGCTTTGCTGTCTATACACCAAAGCCGCCGGCATGCCACCGGGCTAGGTCGCCGGCTTTACGTTATACGAATGGCAGCTGCCAAAAAAAAAGCTGCCGGCGGCGGCATGCCAGCGGCTTTAGTGTGTAGACAGCATTAAACACATCAGTACTTAATTAACAATTTCGAATCGTATGAATTTTACTTGTATTATACACTACTATCATGCCATTTATCTTCAATTTTTTTGACTAGTAACTTGTGCCTCTTTCTCATTGGGCTAGGCAAATAGTTATTGCTACTTAAATGGTCTTTTGCGACTGATGTTCTTTCGCTTTTCTATCGCGATTCTATTGGTGCATTTAGTAATTGGCAGACTTGGCCCCCAGGTATTATGTTAGTAATACAGCTGAGTGGATGTCAAACGCACTCGCTACGCTTCTCTAGTGCAAAACAGATCTTATACAAAGTGCCCGAGAAACTCAAATACAAGGAAGTTAAAGGCAAGTTTTACGGAACCCCTTTGAGGTATTAGCGTTAATATAAATTATGCGTCTTCGGAGAATGTCGCTTCGAAGCGCGGAGTGGAGCGATCTGTTTTCTTTCTTTGAAGCATTTTTTTTTAGATTGTCTTCAGTTTTTTTTGGTCTTAACAATGGTACTTTTGTTTTTCAAATAACTTTTTCCGGGTACTCTTGGAATATTGTTAAAAAAAATTGAGAGAAAAGTTATAAGTCTTGCTTTTTTTATGTACGTGTTATTAAATGCGAATTTTGTTTTGTGAATTCAGTAAAGTTTATTTTATAAAAGGAACACCATAATTTAGTATGTAAGTACTTATGAGTATGTCTCTATGACACCCCGTTCTATCTCAACAAAACCTTTACAAGACTATCCACTAATTTAATATCTATTAATTTAAACTTAATTACAAAGCACTATGGTATTGATTTGCTTTGACAAGACTCACTGGGACTGCTCGTCAATTCTGCTCACTTTGCTATTATTGCTGTTTGCATGATTGCCAAGGCAATGGGCATGATGACTAAAAAGTTTTTTTTAATCCATCACAGAGATTATTTTAAAATATTCGACACGTATTTTTTCTTTTTTCTCTTTAACTAAAAATTACACAGATACACTGGGTTAAAGTTGCTCATGACGTCACGCCTTAGTAAGTAAGTAAGTAGTTTATTTTCTAAAAACAGTACATTACACTGTGTGCGAAAATTTTATCAAAATTAAATTATAAAATATAACAATTAAATAAAATACTTAAGTCTAAAGGAGATCATCATAGGTACTTAATAATAACAATAAAAGAACAATTACAAATAATGAGATCAAAACAAATCAGTACAATTTTTACGTAGGAGTGATGTCAATACCCCCCACTCCATAACTTTGATGCTCTGTATCTTTGTAAATCTTTATCTTTGTATCAGGTAAAAAACGTGTTTCAAATATTTTTGAATAGCCTAGAAGACGGACTAATTATTTTTTGAATTTTCGAATGTAGTCATCATCCCCATCCTCTGAGCATTGTTTCGTCTATGAATCGACAAGAATGTGTGTTAGATATTTCTTGTTTCTCCCATTTCAGATCACTGTTTCTTTTTCACACGAATATAGGTTTTCCCTAAACGTTTAGTAGGCGGGTTTTAGTTTTTATTAAAAGTTAATTGATAATGTCAAATCCGTAGTTTTTAGGGCGATAATTACAAAGGATTTGACCTGAGGATTTGATGTACCGGGGTAGTTTAAAGTGATGAAAGAGAAAATGCAAGTAATTTATCCTGGACAGAGCGAGTACGGTCTGTTAATGTAGATAAATGACTTGGTACCTTCCTGAACTACTTTTTAAATTGGTTACATTATACTGTATCCATGACATTACAAAGATTTGTAATCGATATAGTATTATGTGGCCACTTTAAAAAGTCGTTCAGGCATATACAACAGACTGAATGTAATATCAGAATTGTGCCCCTCGGAGAGTATCGATTTCATCAGTTTCTCTCAATAGCAGTACATTTCCTATTATTACATTGAAATGCTGGTCGGGTTTGGTTTTACAATAATATCGTGTTATATTATCTACGTAGAATGCTGTGAACTGTTATTTGTAGAAAATACTAATGTGCTACTAATAATAAAATATTTAATGGCATTCAATATGTAGAAATCAATGCGTTGGTCATAATGATAAAATATTGGATGATATAAAATAGAAAAGTTCTTTTGAGGCATTTGTTTGAAAATAATTTAGTAGGTAAAACATTGTGACATAGGTACATAGGTAGGTTGGCGAGGTATACCTATCATGCCTCTTTCCCAGTGGGGTAAGCAAAGACCACTTCCCTCCACTTGGTACGATCCAAACACACTTTTTTCGTTCCATCCACATTCATCAGTCGCCTCATACAAGCACGTTGGCTTAGAGCACTCATAACTTGGCCTCTCTTATGTTGTCTACACACCAAAGCCGACGGCATGCCGCCGGGCTAGGCCGGCGGCTTTACATCAAACGCATGGCACCTGTCAAAAAAGCTGGCGGCTTTGAGGTGTAGATACCATTAAACAAGTCCCTGATTTCTTCGAGATATAAAGGTAACTACTTTAACAGTTGAAAAAGAAAAAATGGCTATTTCAGTAACTAATTAAACAGTTCACTATGGTATCATCATCATGTCAGCTTATGCTCGTCCACTGCTGGACAAAAGCCTCCCCCAAGGATCTTCACTACGACTGGTCATGCGCTGCCCACATCCAACGGTTTCCAGCGACTTTAGCCAAGTCGTCAGTCCACCTTGTTGGAGGCCTTTCCACACTGCACCCCCCAAATGACAGATACCATATAATAATAAATGTAAAATTAATACTCTACCAGTTATTATACCAACCTCATTTTCGAGACTACCTCATTTCATTCACAGAAGGTACACTGCGTTACGTGCCAGGTTATAGTTTCAACGTTCCAGACAGGGCAGGGGATATGACCTCTTACGTGTACAGACACCAGGGTCCCAAGTCTGCTAATTTAAGTACATTATTCTCAGTTGGCAGAGTGTCAATATCATTTTTGACACATTTGGTCGAAATCAGTGTTAGCCATTGTTTATCAGAATACCAAATGTGTCTGAAAATGCTATTGACACTCTTCCGACACACAACTGAAGCTATTTTAAATTTGCAGACTTGGGTCGTCCCAAAGAACGGATAAAAAAATACGTACTTATACGATTCTGTTAAGGCTGTATACGCTTTATACTCTGTGCCCGCGCGTTTCCTGCCCCCCGCGCGCGCGCATCTCGTCGTTCGGTCGGCGGGCGGCCATTCTGGATTTGACACTCCGTACGATATCTTGTTGTGCTCAATATATTACAACCTATGTAATTAAAAGTGTTTGAACATTAAAACAATTTATGTGCATTCATAAAGCGCCTCATTATTTTCATCCAACCTAGTCCTATTCTATTCTTAAAATTACAATTCTGGCATCGAGTATCCAAGCCAAAATAGCTAAGAATATTAAACAATATTCCCGAAACTAGGTCAGTAGTACGAAAACCGTATCAATAGAGAACTACTATCAGAACAATGTCACATGTAACATTCAATTCTCAACACATTTGTCTACAGCATCATGTAGCCATTTGTAATGCGATCACGCCTTACATCACCAACTTATCTTGCATTTGCCAACACCTTTATTCCTAAGACGTAAGGAGGATATCTGTATGGTTGTGTAAAATGTATCTTTGTATAAATATACGTGGCAGTCGAAATGTGGGCCGCCAGATGTCAATGCTGTTTGTATAGCAGGTGTGGATCATTTTTCACGGAAGCTTATTGTGTTCGAAGGTAATTTTTGAGAGCTGTATAGATTTGAGTGGTGAAGAAATAAGAGTAATAAATAGTACCTACTTATTAGCTTATCAGTAAATATAGATAGACTAGAGGCTGCACGTGACTTTACTTATTCTTTTTTTTTAGCCTATTTCGTCCCACAGCTGGGCAAAAGCCTCTCCCATGCCTCTCCAAACACTCTTAGTGTTTGATGAGTGTTATTTATTCTGATAATTTAAAAAATATACATATTTTTAATTAATATAGGCTCTGTGTTATTCTGATGTACAATACAAGCTATCATGTTAAAAGGTTTCGTTGAAATCTGTTCAATTTATACCTAAATATTTTACGAAAATTTTCCCATTTTAAGGTCTATCTACATCTGGGCCGTGTCCGGGACGTGTCCGGGCCGTGGCCCGTCATGAGGGAAAAACATGCGTCGTCATGATGTATGTGAACGAATCCATAGAAAATGTATGGAATGATATTTTTTTCTCTGACACGTCCCTGACAGGTCCCGGACACGACCCGGATGTGTGCAGATAGTCCATTAATGGGAAAACTAAAAAAAAATAGCAATTTTTCAGAAACGAATTGTCGACTTCCATGTTTCAAAAGTCAAAACGAACTAAGAACGACTCAAACGAAATAAAATTAACACACTAAAGTCCATAATCACGAAAATCTTTAAAGAACTTCCTTGTAGTTACAAAAGACAAACCGTCTCGATTATTACTGTGGTACCTAACTAAGTATGTGGTAAATTTTCCCACTCATTTATCCTACGGGACCCGGAAAAAAGTCGGCTTTTCCGCTATCATGTGTAATGGACCTTTTTAATAGATACTTAGGGTTCGCACCGGCAAACCAATGGATTATATTTTCATGGGTCTGCGGATCCCTAAGCTTAGTTATATATTTCAGTTTGAGGTTCAAAGGATTTTGTGTTGTATTAATTGGGGATTAGGGTTTAGGAAGGATTTAGGTAGCTTGTAGATAGTTACCTACGTATTTATTTATTGCAAATTTGAGGCTAGCCTCGACTTCATACGCTCAAATAATGCCTATATGTTATTTTAATATTTATGCTACAAAATATTGCCAAATTTCTTCAAAATCTATTCAGTACTTTTTGGTGATAATGTAAGTTTGCTTAATGATACATAGACCATGCGGATCCGGGCCGTGCCCGGGATGTGTCAGGGAAAAAATATCATTCCATACATTTTCTTTGGTTTCGTTCTCACGCGTTATCATGACGACGTATTGTTTTCCCTCCTGACGGGCCACGGCCCGGAGACGTCCCGGGCACGGCCCGGATCTGGGTAGATAGACTTTAATGCAAGCTTACATTATCAATCTTAAGTACCTATAACTTTCAAAAGTCTCCTCTGGTTTGCGCTTTCAGTAAATTAATATTCACAAACAAGATTAAATACAGCTAATCACAACTGAAAATTGTGAACCTGATAAAGTAATCACGTTAGTAATGCGTCGTGAACAGTAACCAAGTTTGATAACATGTTCATTTCAGTAAATTCGTACGTATAATGTAGATTTACAGGGTGTAACAGAAAGAGGGTATAATCCCGAAACACAACGATAGTCCTCGTGAAACTAAACAACTTTCCCCAAGCAATACGGGTCGTAAATAAAAAAAAAAAATGATCGCACATACTTAGTCGATCAGTTGATCGGACATTTTGTATGGGGAAGCGAAATGTTTTTTTCCAGTTACGACCCATGCTTCTTGGGGAAAGATGTTTAGTTTAGTTTAGGCATTATACCCCCGTTCTGTTACACCCAGTATAACTTTGACATATAAATTAAGTTATATGGTAGCAAGAGGAGGAAAGTGCAGGTCTCTGTCTCCAATAGGAGAGGCGTGACAGATATGTTTGTATAGGTCGCGCCACGTAAAAAGAACTTTAGAAACAAATGAAAATCACGTGTTCGCGCATGGGTACACTTACGCTCGAAAGTACTAAGGCTATTTATCGTTTCATTCTTGTAAGAGTCTTTCGCACGCGGTTACGTATGTTGATTTATAGACTATACGTAGGTGATGATGATTCTGATTCCAAAGGTTATGAAAGTGACGACAACGATGATAATAAAATGGCCACTTTTGGCATCAACACCGCGTCCTTATCTGGTTTTCGCGCCACCCATGAAGACTTAATGGAAGAACAATGTTTTTTTTTTAAATTTTCAAATATTTTTTTACATTTTTACACATTTTACACTAAATCCAATATTGATTGGTAGTTGTGTAATTTTTTCTAAATTTATATTCCACCTTACTAATACTACTAATAATATTTTTCTTTCCTTTGTGCGTAAAACCATGACTGTAATTAAACACTTTTGTGCGCGATGGTATTTTAAAACAAATGTTAAACGTCAGACTCAAAAATCGTCTAATGCGCATCTGTTATCTAGGGTTCATTTAACGTGGCGCGACCTATAATAAGGTATAAATAAATTCATAAACAGGTGTATTGACTAATGATAACAAACAATTTCTGCTGTCAAAATCACATAAAAATATGACTTCAATTTGCTGTTATATTATAGCTTTAGTGTTATTCTG
This sequence comes from Anarsia innoxiella, assembly GCA_947563765.1. Lineage (NCBI taxonomy): Eukaryota > Metazoa > Arthropoda > Insecta > Lepidoptera > Gelechiidae > Anarsia > Anarsia innoxiella. Next base: position 1,831,987 of record OX387393.1, read on the forward strand.
ATGAGCAGGAATATTGGAAAGTTTCATTTGTAGTATTTTCATGAAAGACCTAACAAACATCTATACATCCACTCATTGGCACAAACATAGACATTTATAATATTTGTAGTTTAGCCAGGCTCTTGTCGGTAGGGTAATTGCAATATATTTTGCTTTTCTTCAGGCAAATAATGTACGTATACCTTTATATTTAACTTTAAAACAAGACAAGACTAAATTATAGGTATAATTAAAACTTTTGCTTCAGTCCTCCCGTCATCATCATCATAATCTTAATTAGCTCTTGTCGGTGAAGTCTACGCCACTCTGCTCTGTTTTCTGCCGTCCTTTTGAGCACCTGATACGACACAACTTCTATTTCTTCTTTCATTTGATCTATGCAAGTCCGTAAAATAGCAAAATGTAAATATAGTCCAAGAGCTAGTGAACCCTGGGAGTTACGGTCTCCCTGTAAGGTTAGAAATTTGTATACTGACGATTTATGGCATGCTAAGAGCAATAGCCATGACCTGGCAGGCGTCAGCCCTGCACGTCATCAGCCCCTTTATTTTTCAAACTGTCAAATAAATGGGATTTTTAAACTTGTTTCTGAAAGTTTGAAAATTTTATAGAATTTTTTTAGTCCATCACATACATTATTTTAAAATATTCGACACGTATTTTTTCTCTTAAACGAAAACTGACAAAGATACACTGGGTTAAAGTTGGTCGTGATGTCACGCCTCAGTATGATTTCAACCGAAGAGTGACGTCAATACCCCCCACTCCGTAACTTTGATACTCTGTATCTTTGTATTTATTTATGTATTTGATCAGGTAAAAAATATGTTTCAAATATTTTTAAGAGTTTTAAGATTTTTTTTAGTCCATCACATAGATTATTTTAAAATATTCGACACGTATTTTTTCTCTTAAACGAAAACTGACAAAGGTACACTGGGTTAAAGTTGCTCGTGATGTCACGCCTCAGTATGATTTCAACCGAAGAGTGACGTCAATACCCCCCACTCCGTAACTTTGATACTCTGTATCTTTGTATTTATTTATGTATTTGATCAGGTAAAAAATATGTTTCAAATATTTTTAAGAGTTTTAAGATTTTTTTTAGTCTATCACATAGATTATTTCAAAATATTCGACACGTATTTTTTCTCTTAAACGAAAACTGACAAAGATACACTGGGTTAAAGTTGCTCGTGATGTTGCCTCAGGGCCTTGATTCTGTAAGTTAAAATAGCCGTGGATATCGTGTCGGTATACTGTCGACGGCAATTTTTGACACATTTGGTATTCTGTAAAAAAATGGCTTGGCTTGATTGGGATCAATGGGGCCACCATGAAGCCACTGAGCCATGGTTGCAAATTTTGGTATTCCGCAAAACTCGTTTTTTGATACATTTTTGACATCGATGGCGCCATCGTGGGGCCACGGAGCCATCTTAGCAAATTTTGGTATTCCCGTAATCAGTGGCTTCATGATGTCGCATCAAAACCGTATTCCCTAATTTATTTGACGTTTTTTTCAATGGCTGTCAACTGTCAAAACTGCATTTGAGCAGACACTGCTATTTTAGCAAAGTCCTTTCAATGTCTTTTCACATTTTATATAGACTCGATAAAAAAACACTTAATGTTTCTTTGAATAACAATTCATATCTAGGAGAAAGAAGGTAAAGAAGGAAAAAAAACCTATTCCGATATGTCGTGTGTGTGTCATGTTTGATTTTATATACGTTTGGATTACTCTATCTCCTGCTGCAGTTTTTTCATTGTGTTGGTGTTTACCTACGGACTTTGAATCTTCCTCCTTGTGGACCTTTGCCTGTATACGTTTTGTAGTTATGTAAATACAGTAAACAACACAACTTTCTTTTATATAGGTACTTATATAGATTATTATAAATGTGTAAAAATGTATAAGTATTTCAGAATAAAAGGCTATAGTATTTTGCAATATCTTCCTTTATTTAACACAGTTACTAGCTAGTTTATGAGAGACCCACGACGTACACATATTCAGATAAATAAAACTCAATTGCTTCTTGCAAAATGAAACTACTAAAACAAGACTACATTATAGTTAACAAGAATAAATTCCTATTAAATAATTTCTACATTCTACTCAAAGTTTAATACCTACAAGTAACATATTTGCTCTAAGATGTTTGTAAGCGATAAGTACCGTATTAATGTGGTTAATCATAACAAATTCTAATATATTAAATAAAACTCAAAAGGAGTTATAGCATTCTGAATGGGTTAATATTCAATACGTTTATTTGCACTATAGGTTTACATTAGGTCACGATAATAGTTTTAGATCAAACAAAATGTGACTACGGCGGCGGCGTCTATTAGTTGGTGTTAAGCCATGCAATGATATTTCTGAAAGCTTTGCAGCAAGCAACTCTATATCTTCTGCCTGAGACAATGTTATTTTAGCAGCTGCCTTCCTCCTGTTGCACTTGTCTTTTCTTTCTGATTTAATTTTTCTTATGAGTTTACTCTTATATTCGTTGTAATTCTGAAAAAGGAATAAATGTTGATCAGAGAGTAGTCTCAGGTTAGTACCTACATTAATATCATATTGTATGAATAATCCTCACTAGTTTTTATGAGTACCTACAGTCTGCCCCTACATTGTTCAGTATCAGGGCGCATTCCTCTCAGAGCCTTTAAGCTAGACTGCGGCCCTCCTTCGTCCTTGTGCACCTTCCTAGTGCCAGGTCAGGGTGGGCCTCCGTATAATCTATCAAGATGTTACCTAAAACAATCAGGTTTTTATAGTAAGAATTGTCTTGAACATTTAAACAACGTAATGATTTGTAATAAAAAGACTAACTTACTTACTTACCAAAGCAAAAGTAATTTGTTTTTAAACAGTTTTTCTACAATTTCAGTCGAATCTTCCAAATTTCCAATGACTTTCACCGTCAAACATATGTCAACCAACAAAAAACATGCCACTTTTTTCTTCAAATATTGAATTAGCAGTAACATTCGGCTATACAGCCACTAAAAAGAACGAATGAAAAAAAAATCATTAAAAAATATGGGTATCAAACGTGTTTAAAAAAAAAAAAGAAAGTCACGATCGACAGGACAGCGGCACCGAAGTTTTAATTTTAGAGACTACCAAAATTTGCTTCAGTGGCTTCATGATGTCGTATCAAAACCGTATTCCCTAATTATTTGACGTTTCTTTCAATAGTTTTAATGGCTGCCAACTGTCAAAACTGCATCATAGCTTTTTGTGTTATTTTCTGAATTAATTCTGTTATTTATGTTTCTGCTACTTTTGTCTTCAGAGTTTTTTAAAATGGACAAAGCAGACGGTATAAACGGTAGACTTTTATGCTGCAGAACTCGGGAATGTGAAAACTGCTGTGTAAGTATATAATTTACATTCAACTACTAAAGATATATAGCATTATTTTAGCTACTATTGCGAAAAACAGCTTCATTAGGTACCTAACTTACTTGTTCTTTGTTTTAGGGGTGGAAGAGAGTCGTACGGTGACGATGCCATTGCTTACGTGCAACTGCGTCGCGAGTCTGGCGTCTGCACACTTAAATGCAAGATTTGTCCAGAACACAAAGTGAAAGCGGGTTCTTACAATGTGACAATGGTTGTAGACGAGAACAAAGAGGAAATTGTAAGCTGCCAATGTTTAGACTGCACAGCATCAGCTGGCGGTTGCAAACATGCTGTTGCTTTCCTAATGTGGTCTCACAGAAGAAGCGAGGATCCTTCTTGCACAGAGGTGGAGTGCTATTAGAAGAAATCAAAACTTTCCCATGTTGGAACCACATTGAAGTTTGTAACAGTGGAACAACTTTGCAATAAAGAAACTTTGACTTCAGACAGCAGTGCAAGTTCTGCTAAATGAGTACCTTCAAACAATAAAAGATAGAAAAGTAATGAACTGTGAATTAGTGCGCTGCAAATGTACCTAACAAATTTAAAAAAAGGATATTTGTGCGTTGCACATCCTGAATTTGAAAAAACAAAGAAAGTGGATGTTGTTCCAGTTATATTTAATGAACAATATTTAAATTATTTATTTAATTCACCTGAGTTATTTTGGAAAAAAAATATCTGTCCCATATTGTTCATAATCGTAATAATAATAGGTACCTATGTATTTGGTAACGGTACCATTATGGACCATACACCATTGTGTCTTTGCTAACTATTTAAGTAATTAAAATATTTTTAACTTCTTATTGTTTCCTTTTTACATAACACCATTCAGATAGGTATGTCAATATCATACAATAAATAACTATTGCTCATTGAAACCAAGTTAATTTATTCACTGACAGGACTAACTAATTTGAGTGCACATCCTAACAAGTAAAGATTGAAAAATTAGTTTGAAGTAGAGCACTTTCTACATTTCAGTGCCTATGAATTTGTTAGGTACTTACATACATACTAGGATATTATAGGTAACTTAGTAATCTTGGGTCATTTAACTGTCTTCCAAAAGTAATAAACAAAGCTACCAATTCCTATCAAGGATTAGGTAGGTAGTTCATTAGAGAGATTTTTTATTAGAAAAATAATAAATGCTGGATTTATTTAACAAATAACATATATTTCAAATAACTAAAACTAAAGGTACATAGGTAGGTACATTTTAATGCCCATCATTTTCCTTATTTTATAAGAGAGTCCTGTGTGTTGATCAGAGCACAAGCTTTAACGATAACATCATCAAGTACTCGTAGAATGTTTTTGTTGATAACATGATATTGTTTTAACATGTGGAACTCTCTTAATCTCCTTATCACACGTTCTATATGAATTCTTAAACTAGCTATAATTTTCGTTTGCCTTACTTCTTTTTTTGTTAGCTTTGACCCTGCTGGGACACTTGGTGGTCTAAGCAATTTAATTCCCTTTGCATTCAGTGTTTGCTCAACATGCTTAAATCCCCAGTCAGCTGGAACATAATTACCTGGACCTAATAAATCTAAAAAGTCACAATTTTGTAATATTGTAACATCAGTGGCCCATCTCCCAAAACCAGGTGAAATGTAATTGACCTATCCATTTAGAGTACATGAAATCAAATATTTTACTGTACCTATTACCTTTTTTATAATCAGACCAAGTAAGTGCTTGGAAAAGGGCTTTAGGTGGCTTATGAATATCAATTTCTAAACAATCAATTATACAGCTGACATTGTAAAAAATATGGCGAAATGAAATGGGTAGTGGCTTTTTAGTTGAAACTACATCTATATTCACAATATAACTTCATAGCACATTATCAATCAAGGGTATATTTTTTAAAAATAATTTACTAGCATATAACAGAGATAATCCAAAATTATCTTCAAGTTCTGAAAAAGTACTCCCTAATCATTTTTTTTTTAAGACAAAGCAAAATATGTTCATGTGGTATACGGATACGTTTATGAATCAGGTGTACTAAAAAATATGAATCTTCAGAGATTCCAATGTACATCATAGGTTTTCTATGAATAAGGCGCAAAATATGCTGCAAACACTGTATTTTATGAATATCTTCGTTGGTTTCTGCTATGGTTGTACCCGAGTTGGAAACAATAGATGAAGAAGGTGCATATTATGATGAATCTGGCTGTTTTGGAACCTCTACATTTTCACTGTCTGATTTATCTTCATCAATAAACTCAATTCTTCTATTAATTCAGTAAGACCCCTTTTTGATGGCTTTATTACATTACTGCACTGTTCCATCTTAAATGGAGATGTGTAACTTGTAATAGTTGACAATTTATAAGGAGAAAGTGCGACATCTTTGGACACCATTGTTGTTGGTAAAGCTTTACTTCTATAATGCAATTTTTCCTTAAATTGGACTGCCTTTTCAGCTGTGATGTATATTGATCGTTTTCGGTTGATGTAAATTGATCTTTTCTTGGTGGTGATTCTGTAAAGATAAAAAAATATGAATACTTACATATCATTGTAAAATAATTTAGGAAGCTTGGCTAATACAGTCTGGCTTGACAACAACAATATCGCATAAGGACTTTATATTTCTCTGTCATGTCTATAGTTTTCAAAGAAATTGATTCACGAGTTTGAAGCACTTGTTTATTAACTTACACAGATAGTAGCATCTAGGTAGAGAAATAAACTAAGTATAATAGGCATACATAATGAAAAATTTCACATCGCTTTATTTTTGGATATGTAGGTAATATAGAAGTTCACATACCTGTCGTTATAGGAGTTTCAATAAAAATTTCAGGCGCACTTTCAATAGGTTGAGATTCTTCCTCTTTTCTAATGAGCTCTAGAAGCATTTCAGTTTTTGTCTTTTATGAATGTTCGCCGAGAAGTACTACTTTTATCAGACGTTATTTTCCGGCGATCTGGTTGGCAATCAGATTTAGAAGGCGTTGCTCCATCGATCAATGCATTTAAAAAAAAATCCTTTTTATATTGACTATAGTTAGCAATATCTTGCTCCATCTGTAACAAAATAACAAAGTTATAAGCTAACCTCAAAACCACAACATACTTTAGTACCTTTTATCACTTTAGTACAATAATCTTTTATCTCTAGGTATGTTAACTTACATTGAAGTGGTCTTCACAGGAAAAAGTAGTTGATCTATAAGACATATTCCTAGGATCCATGCGGGCAAGCTGCAACCACTTTTTACGAATTTTCAAATTTTTTGGTAAACAGTTTTTCGGGTGTTTAGGAGAATTAGATTACACCACTTATAAAGTCATTTTTACACCACTTATAAAGTCATTTTAGTGGATAAATACACGAATAAACACAAAATAAACACCAACAAGTTATCACAAACAATGTCAAAACAACGCTGACAATGACAACTGACAGCGACTCAGTGTTGCCATACAACAAGAACTAAAAATCTGTACATTCGACAGTAAAATCCGTACAAATTCCGTACGTAAAATAAATCTGAAACTCCGTACGAAATCCGTACAATAAAAAAAAACAAATTCAATAGCAAGAATTATTTATACATGTCTTTATTAATTTTTTTAATCATATCATTATCAACATTCAAATCAAAACATGGCGTATTTCCTAACAATTGTTTAGTATGCAGAAGCGTATCGATTGTCTCTGTTGAGAGTTGATTTCGTTGTTTTGTTTTTATTAAGTTAATAGCAGAGAAAATACGCTCAACTGCTGCGCACACAGCAATACTTTATTCACTTTAAGAAAGAACAATGCGTATAAATGAGCGCGTTATGCCAAAACAATAACCACAACAACAATGGATTTATAATGTATCTCTTTCGTTCATTCATGTCAGTCGTGTATCATGCTCCCTCTGTCAGACGAAACGAAATATGTTGCGGTAATTCCCGATCATAGACAATCAGTTGTCATAGACAAGTTATTGTCTAGAATGGGGAATTACTTACTCAATAATATAATTTATGAGATGAGGGAAGTGAAAAACTATCGAAATCGACATAGATATTCACTTTTATTTTTGAAAGCGTGCTACATTTTATTTATAATGTGTTATAATTAAAAATCCGAACACAAATCCGTACGCCATTTCTCTCCGTACGTAATACCCCAAATTCCGTACGTGTACGGACAAATTCGTACATACGGCAACACTGCAACGACTCTATCTCATTCAAATATTTGGTAAGCAGTGACATTCGACTATACAGCCACTAAAAAGAACGAATGTAAAAATAAATCATTAAAAAATATGGGTATCAAACGTGTTAAAAAAAAAGCAAAGTCACCATCGACAGGACAGCCACACCGAAGTTTTAATTTTAGAGACTACCAAAATTCAGTTCAGTGGCTTATCGGTGTCGGTGTCCATATCCTTACACTGAAAATAACAAGAAATTACAGAATCGAGGCCCAGTACGATTTCAACCGAAGAGTGACGTCAATACCCCCCACTCCGTAACTTTGATACTCTGTATCTTTGTATTTATTTATGTATTTGATCAGGTAAAAAATATGTTTCAAATATTTTTAAGAGCCTAAAAGACGGACTAATTATTTATTGAATTTTTGAATGTAGTCATCATTGTACCTACCTAAGAAACTTGTCAAGTAATTTAACAGCCACAATGCACGTGTACCTTTTATCCATTGTAATCCTCGTCGGTATTTGGCCCCAACCTTTTTGCCTTGTGGTTTCCATAGAAATGACTTAATTAGTTAAGGTTTTGTTTTCGTACGTGCGTGAGGCAAAATATTAAGTGTGGTTCAAATTTCATTTGTGGAAACATATTTTTTCTTTGTTTATTAGGGTTCGTTGAGTTTTAGCTTGTTGGAAGCTTTTGATAAGGCTTAAACCACGCTTAAACTATTATTTGGGTTTGTTGTAACATTTTATAACCAATGATAACTATTTTAGAACCTAGATGTGGGGTTACTGCCTCTATAGAGACTGAATAATAAAACACTTAAATCAGTTTTTGTAATGCTATCTACACACCAAACCACGCTGCCATTCTTATGACTTAATGCCACCGGCTCAGCCCGGCGGTATGCCGGCGGCTTTGGTGTGTAGAATACCATAAATCACAGATATCTATAGGTACTTTAATTTTAATTGTTAGGTTTTTTCCTGTTCCTTCTTGGCTATCATTGTACGTTAAAAATAAAAAAAATGAAGTCAAAAAGTGTAAGTAATTATTTGTATGAAATATATAATATAAGTCTTGTTTTATTTTAAACCTCTCTAATCAAACACAAAAACAAATATTACTAAAATCAATTTCAACTTTTAAAACAGTTGAATATCAATTTAAAAAACTCTTAATCAACCAATCAGAAGTCACGATTTGATGAATAAAGGAACATCGTAACTATAAGACCTAGAACACACGGGGAAACGCAACTGCAACGCAAATGAAACTGCTAGTTATTTTTGAGTTGCATCGAAGTTTCTGCTATAGACTCCTTTAGAAACTAGTTTGAAACGTTTCGTTACAGATGCGTCGTATGTGGTTTTCTAAAGAAGTCTAAAGCAGAAACTTCGATGCAACTCTTAAGTAACTAGCAGTTGCAGTTGCGTTGCAGTTGCATTTCACCGTGTGTTCTGTGTCTAAATCAACCAATCAGAAGTCACCACTTGTGATAAATAAAAGAACATCGTAATCGAAACCAATAAACCCAACATATTTACGATCTCTTTATAAAATCCTTATCAACCTAACAGATTAGAGTCAACCGATTGAGTGAGGTGCCTGTAATAGAATAAAATCCCTTAGAATAACATAAATCGCAGCTCTCATTGATAGGGCGTCCCGATCGGTTATAAATCCACAAAACGGCGGATGTTTCAAAGAGGGTGTTTAATTTAGCAATTGGTTTTGGCTTTTATGCATTGCTTACGGTGATATTATGCTATCTACACACCAAAAAAGCCGCCGGCTTGCCGCCGTGCTTGATCGGCGGCTTTACCTCATACTTACGACTGGTAGCTGTCAAAAAAGTCGGCGGCTTTGGTGTGTAGATACCATTAGACTTAAATATCTTTGTGTAGCTTTACAGGGGCCCAAGTCTGCTAATTTAAAATAGCCTTAGTGACAATGGCATTTTTTGACACATTTGGTATTCTGCTAAACAATGGCTTATGGTATCTACACACCAAAGTCGCCGGCTTATTTGACAGCTGCCATTCATATGACGTAAAGCCGCCGGCCTAGCCCGGCGGCATGCCAGCGGCTTTGGTGTGTAGATAGCATTACATTAAATGCGACCAAATGCATCAAAAAATGAGACTGACACTCTCATTGACATTTTGTCGACACAAAACCAGGCCTCCGTCACTCTATGTACTTGCGCGCTATAAATACCTACCGCTCAGCGGGCCGCTTGCGGACCAAGCGAAGCGCGGTTGTCAAAGCGAAGCGCTCGCACGTTGTTCAAATTTTGATAGATCCATTCGTTTTTTTGTTTTTTTTTGAATGTTTATATTTTTTAATAATTACGTTTTTTTAATTAAAAGCATAATAACACAGAGCACCCCCTAATAGAGTGCACTTGCAAGGCAATAGACGTGCACCGTACATATGTCTTTTTCGGCAGATGTAGCAAAGCGAACTATGTCATTCAAGTCAGTACTGACCAGCTGTCACATCCGTACGCACAAGCTTTTTCGCAATTTACATGGCTCTTATTTTGCTTTAAAGCGTAATAAAATGACAGTGTGTTTTGTGAAATGGTACGGGAAAAATTCTGGGACATCTTGCTTTAAGAAAAATGTAATATCTTTTCACCGATAAGTATAAACAATTTTTGTTTTATATTACGCGGAGTTCATGTTACACTGGACAACAAATTTTGATTTGCCTACATCCCTTTCTGTCATTATGCTAATTACTATGTTTATCCTTTTTCGTTTCCGAAATTTCAGTACTAGAGTTGTAACAAATTTATCGACTGAATGTAATCGATTTATTTTATCAAATACAATAATAATATACACTTTTTGTTGAGATGAGATGTAGATAAAAAATAACTAATAATTATTATTAATATGTAAAGAACAGTACTTCGATATTTTTTTATTACCTATCATCGCAAATAATAGAATAAAGTTAGTGTTTGTTTTCTTTTAAAGATTTCCTAAATGTCCTGAGCAAAAAAAGTACAGCATATTTATTAGAAGTTTCTAAATAATAACCTAGTTTTGGGTTATTTGGGACACTGAAATTCAGTTTTCGGAAGCATGTATTTATTTTCAAATTAATTTTACCGGTAAGTGTCGTCAATTGTCATGCAATTTTAACTTAACCTCTCTAATTATTTAATTTTGTTATAACATCGAATTGTTCAACAATAAAAAATGTAACACACTTATGTAAATGTTTTATCGATAAACCTAACTGTCGTCACGGCACATCTCTAAGCGATGCGTTGACCTTGATTCAGCAAATCACAGCATAGTTGTCACGTCCCCCGCACTTCATTCTTGCCGCCTAAAGTTGTGAGTTTTGTTTCGAATAAAATTGTAATGATTCGGGCTCTATAGGGGGTGCTCTGTGCATAATAATAACCGAGAATTCAGAAAGATAAAAAAGCATTAAAAATTAAAAATAAAAACATGTTAAAAATAAATATATTAAAAGCGATATAATTTTAAACTGCCCCATATAAGTCGGAACATATTCATAGTTCTCAATAACTTAGTCAAAAAACGTTTTGTTATTTTAATTTTATCGAAGAGGCAGCCCCGCGATTTTTACGGATTCGTGGGGTGCGAAGCAATCTCAACTATACGCTTGAGTATTTAGGCACATTTTAGCATGCAGTGGTATCTGACGTGACAGTTGGGCTATTGCGCACTGTTAAAGCTATCTAATACCTACTGTATTAGATATTTTCTTCTGAGTGAAGTATCTGTTACGTAGTAGGTAACTATTAGGTAATCTGTGACACAACTGAGAATATTGTAAATTAGACTTGAGCCTAAGTTCAATGTGTGACCATCTTATCAGCCTTTGGCTGCCCACTGCTGAGCATAGGCTTCTTCAATAGTTCTATGGGGTGACAGGTTTATATGTAATCAAAAAAATTATTTACAAGGTGTTGCCAATACTTTTGATAAAGTTGTCTAATTTATTTGATCACATTGTATCATTGGACAATGATGGTTGATATGTATGACGGATGGGCGAGCGGAATATCATGCGAAAAGCAGGGTTCTTGTCTATCCGCCATCAGACTTTCATTAAGTATCCGAATTACTGCCTAACTAGATGAACGCTTGTGAAACGCGGAGAGTTCTGCACTCCACGTTCATTCGATCACATAACTCACGTTGTTCACATATCCACCATTACATGAAGCATAGACCACTCCCAAGCAATGACAGTGGCAACTATCATCACTTGACGTTTCACAGACAATATTTAAGAAGTTTGGTTGATGTTATGACCAAAGAGACGCCAACACGCCGACATGTATAATATATCTAAATATGTAGCCCTGAGGTGTAGTGATGATTATATGAAGACATTACTCCTTAATCATTCACCTTAGATACTACAGAATATACTCGTATAGGTACCTACATCTTATCTTCTTATCCTAATAATATTATAAATGTCAATATTTGGGCTGATGGATGGATTTGAGGATGATTATTACTCTTTCACGCAAAAACTACTGAATAAATTTTGATGAAATTGAGCAATATTGAAGCTTAAGTATCTGAATAACACATAGGCTATATTATTTTGAGATATTATGTTTTTTTTTCAAGATATGATTATAAATTCAGCAGCTTCTAGTAGGTATACAGGATGTATAAATACGTAGACCTCCAATCTCATACATCTATTCCAAACTCAATACCAGAAAGTATAATTAGTATAGAACTATTTGAAACAATGGAATTGGTAATAGACATTCAATTGTTTCAACTGATTCGACCCCGGGGCGAAATGTATCGAATATTTAAGTCCACGGTGAGTTGATAGATAGGTAATATTAAGATTTAAAGTAGGTACGTACTTATTTTTGTATCGATTATTATTTTATGATAATGTTGTTGATTACGAGATAGAAATGGACTCTATTCGTGAATATGATAAAAGGAATTTTTTGGCATCATATCCTATTAAATGGCAATGTTAATGCCAATGGATGTTAGAATATTCGTGACTCTTTCACATTAAAACTACTGAACAGATTATTGTAAAACTTTACAGTATTGTAGCTTAAACATCATGCTATCTACACACCAAAGCCGCCGGCTTTTTTGACAGCTGTCATTCTTATTACGAAAAGCCGCCGGCCTAGCCCGGTGGCATGACGACGGCTTTGGTGTGTAGATAGCATTAGAATAACACATAGGCTGTATTATTATAAGATATTGTATAAGTTTTTTCAAAATATTACAAAAAATGCGTACGAAGTCGCCGTCAGCCTCTTTAAGATAATTTTATAAACGTCGGAAATAAAGATATTATAAAAAAGTATTTACAATAAGGTTCTAATGTTATAAATGTACTTCTTTCATTTTCACGCAGTCACGAAAATGCCTTTAAAAAGTAAAACAAAATACCCCATTGACGTGGGTATAAGGGTTGTATCCGAACTCATTTCAAATCTGGCAGTTGGCGGATTTAATTAAAATAATTTAATCCTTCCCCCGCCATATAAACTTTGCAATTTTAAAACCATCCTGTGGCTTTGTTTCGATTATTTTCGGGAAGGTATTTATTTTATTAAATGTTTCTTTTGGAAATCGGATTATTTTATTAAATCTATTTAAGTAATGTGGTGTTTTAAAGAAAAATGCATATTTAACCTATTTCATTATAATTTTAAAGATTGCGTAGCCGGTGGCGGTTTCTCGCTACAATAGTGCTCGCTCGCTCACTCGTACGCTCGCTCGATACTTGCTCGCTTCTGACATTGTGGCGGTAGCGCGCGACAGCCACTTTCTGTGGCCCGTTTGCGCCGAAACTTAGGAATCAAGAAAGATACTAAAAACTACGCAATAAAGTAGCAATCATTCGATTTATAACAAGTAGAGTTGTGACTCGAAGTGCATATAAAAATGCAGTTAAAATCTCATTTGGAAATGCATCAATTTTATAAAACGAGTTAAGTACCTACTCGACTGTTCTTAAAATTTAAGTGTGATGGCTGGAGTCATGATGGCTGAACTGATCTTTTTATATTTTTTAGTTTTAAGTATTTTGGATTCTCACTTTTAAGAGTAGAGAAAAAAAGAAAAAGCGTTAAAACCCTACTAATATCATAAATGTCAATGTTTGTGCCGATGGATGGATGTTTGTTACTCTTTCACGCAAAAACTATAAGATAGATGTTGATGTTTGGCAATATTGTAGCATATAATCAGATTAATACATCTAGGCTATATTATATTGAGTAATTATGTTTTTTTTTATGACGATAAATGCGTACGAAGTCGCAGGCAACCTCTAGTTTATTATAAAGTAAAATTTGCCGTCTCTTTCTTTTGTTAGTCACCGAAAGAGATACTGTATAGATTTGATGAAACGCTTTCACCTGAGTAACATTTCAAGAACTAATTATTAATTTAGGCGAGCGTCAACGCAACATAAACAATGTTACAAACTAATAAAAACTGAATAAAAATAGCCGTTTATTTTATTTACCGAAGGAAAAAACCGTTAAAACTTTGAAATTAGATTTTTATTCACTCTATATTCATTGCCGCGATATTTTCTCGCAACGTTCCTTATTACGCAGCCCCTTACCAAGTTTTAAGCGGGAACTTGTTCAAGTTTGCGACACAATCACACTTCATGTGAAACGAAACGTAAACAGCGGACTTTATGCCTCTTGGACTTAAGTTTTCAAAGTTGCGATTACCTTTTAGTTCCGCGTTTCTTGTAAAATGTTTCATTTTATATGTTTTAAAAAAGGTTTGATGCGAAAAAGGTTTTATTCCTTTTTCGACGCTGCTAAATAATTTTGCAAGCAGGGACATTCTCCGGATGAGAATAATGTTCTCATAGTCATTATGCTTTTTGGAAAACCTATCACCTTGTTATACGCACGCGTTTTTTGAAAAAAACATTTTATTTTTGTAGACATACACAGAATCTCTATATAATCTTCATGAAATAAAGAACTACAATACATTTTCACAGGATACATAACTAAAAATGATAATTTCGTTTAACAGCCGTCATTCGAATTTCTGTGCAGTTTCTGGAGATTGTCCCCCGCAAACATGTCTGTGACGTCTCATCGCACAGTAACAAGGTCCTATTTCATTTAAGATATTGCATAAGATGATTGCCATCATATTATGTACTTAGATGTTTCATAATTTATCGCAAACATGTACATAATCTAGGTACTTAAATTTAATCTCAGAATTAACTACACCAATGTAACGTGGGTTAAACGATTCACATACCTTCAGCGGTTCGCAATTAGCTGCAATTTCGTTGAGAATGGTACAACGCAAATGAAATCAATTCATTCGTTCGTTCCCTCGTCATTAGTGCTTCCAGTAAATCGATTATTTATTATTATTAAACTACCTCTGTTGACATGTAATGAAAATTATGAAATAAATGAGTATGAGTATTTAATAATGACGTAAATAATGTTAATAACGATTTTTTTTCTGTAGGTAATCCGTTGTTTATCATTATTATAAATAAAACGTGTTATTTGTGTTTCAATCGATACAGAAAAAGAATTTATAGTCCATAAATAAACTCAGCTTAATGAAGTTTCGGCTACAGAAAAAACGTCAGAAAATGACATTAGTCCTAGAACTATACTTAAAACTCGTTTTGTAATAAGGGGGTAAAAGTTTCAATTAAAATGACAGGTAGATCCTTTCGATACTACAAAATTTATATTAGACTAGAATTTACTTAGATTTGCGCATCGATTATTTACGGTAACAGTAGCATCGATTATCGCCACGGCATTTAATCGATTACTCACAACTCTAGTCGGTATGGTTGTTGTGGCAATATTGCCGTTCTTGATTGCTTTATTGGTAATGCGTGGTAATACGGTTGTTTTATGTTTGGTTTTAATTTGTGTTGTAGCTTATCGGGAATTCCGGGGTAAAAACAATTTTTCGGTAATTGCGAGGCCCTCGGTAATATAGGTACATACATACATATCCGTCACGCCTCTCTCCTATTGGGATAGGCAGAGACTACGGTGATCATTTATTAAATCACGAGTTTTTTGTATAACTGTGATCATACATACATACCTACATACATATTTTTCACGCCTTTTTCTCATCGGGATAGGCAGAGACCACTTCACTATGATCATGGAACTTTGGAAATCGGGAGATCATATCTAGTAACCTTTTTACAATAATCCAAGAGAAAACATCTACTGATTGGATAAAGTAGTATGCAATGTAATTTGAAAATTCATCTAGTTTAATAAATACACCGTCAAAACCACTCAACTGCTAGCTTAGTATGGCATTCCGTGACAAGACCTTGTCATGCGCTTGTCACGCTTACGTCTCTGTCTATAGTTTTAAATGTGATAAGGACAGACGCCGTGCTAAGCCCCCTACTCATATTCAATGTGTTCCCATACACTGGATACATATCAATGTTGGCAATATGAAAATTATGCTGTTAACAAGCGTTCATTTAAAAAAATAGTTTACCTACTCATACAGCTATGTGGTTTTGACAATGATTTGAAACAAAAGAGCTCGAGCAGTTACTTGCAAAGGGTGGCCCTACATAGATTGCTTCAAGCAGCTGAGACCCGACTGCTCGAGCTATTGCGACCGCTTCAATAGTTCACCGCGCTGTCGCGGCTTCAAGCGATCGGGTCTCAACAGCTTGAAGCAGTCTATATGCGGACGCCCCACGCTTCAATAGTTTACCCCGCGATCGCTACTTTAGGCAGTAGGGTCTCAAAAGCTTGAAGCAGTCCATACGCTTCCGCCCTACGTCCATAGTTGTGTAGTTTTAATCGTGATTTAAAACAAAAGAAGCTCGAACTGCTACTTGCATAACTCTACCCTTTCCTTCCTTATCCCCCCCTCTCACGTCACCCTCCCCCCCTCTCACGTCACAGAGTAACGAGTTCCCGCCAAATTTGCATTTCGTCCGTCGTCAGTTCATTTACTCTCTAATTGTGTCACATTTTCTGTTTACCGCCGTTTTGTAAACGGTTCACGGACAGCTTTGTTACTGTTGGACTTATGCTAGTTAAATTGAGACTTTGTTTGTATAGGTTGGGATAGTGGTGGGGATTCGAGTTAATTAGGAATTTGGACTAATCTTCCCTATTACAATGATATTATATATATACTAGGTGCAGATAATTATGTTATATGCGCGCACATTTTGAAGACTGTAAATAGACCTATTTAAGACAACTTGTAGCTAGTCTCAGTTAGTCTGAAGACATTTGGAGTATGATTTGAAGTGCTGTCATTAATGTCATTGTAATCATTGTTCGGCACAGATTTGAAACGCCAATCATTATAAAGGTAACATATCTGTACCTATAAAAAAACATTGCCCTATAATATAAAAATGAATCGTAAAATGTGTTGGCATAACTCAACAACGCGTAGACCAATTTTATCATTTTTTTTTAAATTTTCATTGAAGTCGATGGTTTTTACGGTGAGAAAATATCGAATAATTGCCGGGAAAGCCCTCTCTAAGCGCCAAAACACACGGTGAAACGCAACTAAAACGAA
The DNA here is from genome assembly GCA_947563765.1 of Anarsia innoxiella. Classification (NCBI taxonomy): domain Eukaryota; kingdom Metazoa; phylum Arthropoda; class Insecta; order Lepidoptera; family Gelechiidae; genus Anarsia; species Anarsia innoxiella. The sequence continues at coordinate 1,849,174 of OX387393.1, forward strand.
ACGTTTCAAACTAGTTGCGTCGTGTGTGGTTTTTTAAGGAAGTCTATAGCAGAAACAGCGATGCAACTCAAAAGTAACTAGCAGTTTCAGTTGCGTTGCATTTGGGTTTCACCGTGTGTTCTGGATCTAAGGCCGAACAAAGTTCGCCGTGACAGCTCGTCAATGAAAAAGATAACTTAGGACTTCATTTGTACAGTGCAACTAGTGCATAAGTGTCAAGTTGGTTAATGTAGATTTTGATAGCTCTATTTTGGTTTCGAAGCTGATTCTTTAAAGATACATACATATCTATCACATCTCTCTTCCATAGGGGTAGGCAGAGACCACCTTGGTCCATTTGCTATAAAATGAAAATGAAAAGTGTTTTATTCAAAAATAGGCAAAATTCATTACACTTTTTTGATGTCACTTTTTTTTATCTAAAACTACTGCCGGTTCACTACCTGTATAGCCGAGAGGGAGAAGACGGCAAGAAACCTTCGGCACAGGGCCCTACGTTATGTGCAATATTTTTTTTTTCTATATATGCTATATGCTATGATTTAAACACACTTCTTTCGCTTCATATCTATTTTGGTTTCGAAACTAATTCTTTATTAGAGATACGTATCTGTCACGTCTCTCTCCCATCGGGGTAGGAAGAGACCACTTCTCTCCACTTGCTACAAACCAAACACACTTCTTTTACTTTATTAGACACCGACGTCTTAACGAGTTCTTTTATGAAGCTAAATCATAATTAGGTCTTTTCTTTCGATATTAATCAGGCATATTGTAAAACTCCAATTTCTAATACAACACTAACAAAAACAAGATTAACACATTAACAGATTTCATTTCAAATATCTGAAATAACATATCCGAACACCGTCACACGTCAAAACCGAACCCTAATCTCGCAATAAAAATGACGTCATTCTGTCAACGGCCAATGACAGCCAATATGCGGAAATTGAAAAGGTTCCAAATACGAATGAAGGGCAGGGATTGGTGGGTTTTGATACCGGATTATTTGGTGTTCAGATTTCGAATCGATCGGTTTGGTTTATGATGGTTCAATGCAATACCAGTGTAGGTTAAGCTTTATGATGGATGTAGTGTGTACTAAGCTTTATTGAGTAGATAAGCTTCTTTAGTTAAGTGTGTAAGGATTTTAGAGGAGAACATGGAACGTGGAATGTGTTTTATCTACATCACTAACACTATACCTGGTTAAAAGGAAAGTGATACTTTTTCTAACACCCTGTATAACTGAATTAGGTTTACATCGTCTGCAGCCTTCTTACCTCAAGTCGGAACTTCTAAAATCTTGGCCATAACCTCTAAGGCCAAGTGGTACAACCCCCACAATGTAATCACGCGTGAAAATGTAGTAAAAAGTAAAAGGGTCCCTTTATAGCTCGTAAACAAGTGTTACTTGAGGTGCTTTCCACCTGGGACCTGAGGGTTGCTTCTTAGGAAATTGCTGGGATTCAAATAAAAATGGTGATTGGGGAATGTAGGCATTATATATTTATTTAACAGTTTATAGTAAGATAATAGTACATAGAGACAGAAAAAAAGAGAAGTTATACAAAAGGTACAGCATATTTCGAAGTTTCTGCTATAGACTTCCTTAGAAAACCACACACGACGCAACTGAAACGAAACGTTTCAAACTAGTTGCGTCGTGTGTTGTTGACGCAACTGAAACGAAACGTTTCAAACTAGTTGCGTCGTTTGTTGTTTTCTAAGGAAGTCTATAGCAGAAACTTCGATGCAACTAAACTTCAGTTTGCGTTGCAGTTGCGTTTCACTGTGTGTTTTGCCGCAAGCGCGTCTTGTGGACAGGCTCTAACAAATAAAAAGAAAAATCAAATCAAAGAAATGATACGTTTTCAAAAATGTATTCCTCAGTCAACACTCCATAAATACACCCCAACATTTCTTCAAATAACCAGACTGTGTGAGCAATGGCGTCACTTTATAGAACTCTGTCGCCTCCCAACTGCGATATGAAATGCACTACTTTCATTTCGCTAGAGTTCTATTTTATATATGATAAATGTTTCTTGAGAACGCTTTGGAGGGTGACGTGTAAAATATGGTGTTTTACATTTTATTTGAACCTTTTTGGTTGGAGAAAATTGGAAAATATAGGGTTTTGATTGTTTTATTATTAGTTCAAACTTTCAAAGCATAACGTGTAGTAAAGGGCAATAAAGAATGCATAGCGGAAACCATCGAATTTCCGAATACGAACAAATGCTAATTTCCTTGTAGGTACATCAATGATTAGGTTAACCGTTAAATCACAATTTGAATTTAGAATTTTATTATTGCATTTCCTCGCATTTGAATCACGACTGACAAAACAAACATCATAGTGTGTGCAATACAGATATCCATATCCGTATAAAAAGGTCGAAAATAGCCGATTATCTCTTTCCAAAGATCGATGTGCATTTAGAATAGATGAATAGTTTGTAAAGTCACTATTAAATCAGACAAAACGCACAAAGGTACAGGACAACGAATGCAATTTGGAATAGCTGAAATTTACCACAAAAAAGGTGGCAAGATGAGCTGGACACCTTCTTGGATGTCTGGGTGAAGGCGGCTCAGGATAGGGAATCGTGGAAGACGATGAGAAAGGCCGTTGCCCAGCAGTGGGGCACCGATGGCTAAATAAGATAAGAAATTTATCAGTTCCCCTTACAATATAAGTAGTATATAATGTACTATAGGTATATGAGTAGGTTTGTTATTACTTTTCTGTAACACCCTATGTATCTACATATACCCCCAATCCATTGTACACACTTTCATTCCCCCGATGACTAAGGTATCTTCAATATCAACACAAACTATTAACAAAAGGGGCAATCCACCAAGATCAATGAAGATACCATCAATCATAAAGTGACAGCGAGGTCGCCTCATCTTGTTCAGGCTAAGCTAGATTCCTTTGGGCTCGATTATGTATTTTAGTAAACATGGTTCCTATAATTAAATTAATTTGTTAAAGTTTGTCTTTTGTTTAAAATGGTGATGATTGAAAATCTGTAATGTAATGGTGTCTATACCAAGGCAGCCGGCCTTCATTTGTCAAAAATGTCATCGAAAATATTTGAAAATTACGTAAGCCGCCGCCGCTGCCGGGCCGGCGGCTTTTGTGTATAGATACCATACAAACGTATTGTTGAATGTGTTGCTAAGCGTGAAAGATCACTAAATAGATTTTGATAAATCTTTTTATTTGCATATTGTAATGCTATCTACACACCAAAGCCACCGGCATGCCGCCGGGCAAGGCCGGCGGCTTTTCGTCATACGAATGGCAGCTGTCAAAAAGCCGGCGGCATGCCGGCGGCTTTGGTGTGTAGACAGCATTAGAAGACTTAGAAGAGATATTGATAGGAGAATCTGTACATTTCTTCTCATGTCTTTCTCTTGGTTTACAGGTTATGGGCACTCCGTGACAAGACGTTGTCATGCGTTTGTCACGTTTGCGTCTCTGTCTATAGTTTTAAATGTGATAGGACAGCGTACGTGAGATAATTGTCCCGGCACGCCGTGCTAAGCCCCCTAAAGTGGTAATCGGTTCTGAAGTAACAAAATGACGTCAAATAGTGCATAAGTAAAAAGTGTACCGATTATTAATAAAACAATTTTGAAATTAGATTTTTGTTACAAGTCATAAGTAATATTTTTAATATTCCTTGTAAAATAAATATTAAACCGATTTTTCATGTCCAAATCCCATTTTATTTACATACGAAATCTAGATTCTAAGCAATGTAAACAATGCAATGAAATATTTTGTCAGTTCCATTCATCATTTTTGTTTCCGAGTAGAAAATCCTTTGACTAATAGTTGTACTTGTTTGACTTTGAAGAATTCACATTCAAATTCAATTTTAGTTTTGAAAACTGCAAGCGTGACTTGGGAGTGGAGCTTGTCTACATGTTTATAATGCCATGTTGACAGGCCAGTTAGCGTAGTCGGTAGTGAGTCTGCCTCACACGCACGGGTCGTGGGTTCGATCCCCGCCGGTTAACGAACATTTGTGTGATGAGCATAAATGTTTGTTCCGTGTCTGGGTGTTATATATTTATCTATGTATGTTTATCAGTCCCTGATACCCATAGTACAGGATTTGCCTCGTTTGGGGTCAGGTGACCGTGTGTGAAATGAAATGTCCCCCAATATTTATTTATTTATTTTAGAATAGAAAATATTCATTTCCCCCACATACACCCGCCATTCTGACTCACACTAAGAATTGTATTGAACCTTCGTTTAGAATGATTGAAAATAGCTATCGTAACAAGATAGTAAAACTAAAACCAAAACGTCAAAAAATTACATTAGTCTGTTTAGTTTTCTCTGTTTCCGAGGTTTTCTCCATAGCCAGTAGGTCAAAAAATGACATTACTCTTGAAACTATTTTTAAAACTCGTTTTGTAATAAGAAGTTATGTATTTATGTGAGCGGGTATAAGAAACTGGATCTAACGAATACACCAACACTTCAAACAAAATGGATATGCATAAGTCTATAACATTTTAAGACTTAGTGTAAGTTTTCAATGACACACATATCCATCACGCCTCTCTCCCATTGGGGTAGGCAGAAACCACTTCCTTCCACTTGCTCCGATCCAAAAACACCTCTTTCGATTCATCCACACTCATCAGTCGCCTCATACATGATATGTCGAAAAATGCGTACGAAGCCGCAGGCAGCTTCTAGTCTTTTATAAAATCTCTCTTTAACTCCTAATCAAAATAAAAACCCGCGCCCGAATCTTTCAAAAAACATCCATCGATCTCAGCTTAATTTAACTTAAAACTTTCCTTTCCGTGACCGGGGGAAAGTTCCTCAAGATATTTACTTACTGCCGAAGTAAATGAAGGCTATCTGAATAGAAAACGCCGTCTTAAAAGAGCCATAATTGAGTGCCTCGTCTTGCTCAAAGCCTTTCTACCTACATCTTTGTTTCGCATTTTTTTCTCCCTTTTACCTCGGTTAACTTACTTAATACTCGTTTCGCATGCCGTTTGAAAACAAAAGAAGGTAACAAACCTTTGTGGCTGTATAGAACAGAGGGTATGCGTTTAAAAAAAAAAACAAATCAAAATGGCGGTTTGGAAAATCAGTTCGCGCGGAAATCTGTCAGGAGTCCAATTAAGGGAAATATTGCGGCGTGGCGTAATCTGGGCCCGTAACCCAGATTGATTCAGTACGGTAGACTGTGTAAATATTTTAGAGCGGATGGCTGAACACAAGTCCTTCCCCGAGCACGTCGCGCTAAATAAAAAATACAGAGGCGTTGTCTTTGCGCGATATTTTGCGGGCGGAAAAACATCTGTCACATAAAACGTACATCCGTGGTCAGAAATGCAATTTCCGACCGTACATAAGCGGTTGACTTGTTTACGAATGGTTTTTCTAAGAAAAGCTATTGTGGGGCATGTTTATATTGTAATAAGTTAAGAGATAATACCAAACTGAATGTGGATGAAGCGAAAGAAGTGTGTTTGGATCGTAGTAAGTGGACGAAAGACTCTGCCTACCCCGATGGGAGAGAGACGTGACGAATATGTACATGTACGTATGTATTCTTATGTATAATGATGTCTAAACACCAAAGCCGCCTCGGCCCGAGCGTCTTACGTCATTTTCAAAGATTTTAGAACAAAATAATAAAATAAACCAAGGGGTTTTGGTTTTGGTTTTGGTTTGTAGACACCTTAAAACGCACTATAGTAAAGCTAGAGTAAGCTTTTAGTATGATAGTGGATGTGCGCGGGCGTCGCAAATGTCTAACATATGATAACTAAGTTTGTACCGCACTCCGGGAGGGAATCCGGTTACCTGGCGCCATGTGCTGAGGTGTGAGAGGTAGCGGATTGGTTTATGGATAAGCTCTATTGAAATGTTTCGGCGGCGGCCTCGTGTGCTTAGGTTATACGGCTGCGGTTGAATCGCGGAATTGCCGTCTTCTAATTCCTCTTTTTTTTGTCTTTTTTTTGTCTGCTCTTGCCTTTGGAACATAGCGTCTCTTGCGTCACTGACGCCGCGTCACAGTCGCCGACTGACAAAGCGACAGATCGTGCGCTGCGCTATGGAATAGTATGGGACCATGATGGGACCGCTTTCAAATTGAGCGTTAGCAACGCGGCGTCGCACTGACGACGCATGGACTAACAAATACGCTACGCTGCATGAGTGTCGCTAGATTCCAAAGGCTACCATTAGTCATTATTGACAATAGGGCATGGTGTGTAAAATATGCTCTAGCTCCACACGATCATAATATTTAAGTTGTTCTTTTGTTAACACATGATTGTAAAAAATATTTTTAAAAACTAGAGTTTCTTGCTGGCTTCTTCTCTGGGGAATCTGCCTTCCGAAGTCAGCGTAGCTTCAGTCAGTTAATTTGCTTTTACTTTTGTTAACTTGTTATATTTTTTATATTTCTGACGCATTCAAGTGTAATTTTGGGTTACCTATGAATAAATCTTTATTGAATTTGAAATTTAGTAGTTTTTCTTAACAAATGGTTCCCGTTTGTCGTTTATAACTTCCACCAAACACAACATGTGAGCCATCCGACTTTGCACTTAACTTTGCTTATTAAATTGTTTTGTTTGTCGCTTGTTAATTAAGCTCCGGTGTTTCTATATGTGTATTCTTATGTAGTTGTCGTTCAACTTGGGGACTAGATATTTAGGTTATTAATGTTTCGCCAGTCTGTGTTTTAGAGTACTTTGTTATCTTTGGTTGAATGACTGAAATTTGTTTTTTATTGACCAAAGATTTGCGTCTTATCATGGGACGTAATAACTAAGTATCTCATCGAGAGACAAAATTAAATTTTGACCAGTGTTACCAACACAATTTCGAAAAATAAGCTTCTCTTGGCGGTTTATGAAAATTAAAATGAAAAGTGTTTTACTTATTCAAAAATAGGCAAAATTTATTACACTTTTTTGATGTCACTTTTTTTATCTAAAACTACTGCCGGTATAGCCGAGAGGAAGAAGACGGCAAGAAACCTTCGGCACAGGGCCCTACGTTATGTGCAATATATCTTTTTTTTAAATCGAGAAATTTATATACAATTACATGTTGACTTAACTTGTTATCACAGTAATTTACATGAATATCACTTGTTTTACATATTTTTTTAACCCTGCAGCATCCAAAATAAACCAAAAGATGTTAATAGGCACTTAAAAAGTAAAAAGCTTAGCTTGATAAAAACCGCATACTTTTACTGTATTTTTTTTTTTGCATTGTTAGTTTGATTAGTTATTGTTACTTTGTTGTACTTTGTTACTAGATAACCCTCTATACAACATTGAGGAATTGTTAACTTATTCACACTATATAAAATTTACTAATATTTAGTTACTATCTTTGTGTATTGCAAATAAATAAATAATATTAGAAGCACATTTATCGCAAGCAACACTATCCCACGTGTGTTTCAAATCATAATACATATTTTTATGGAGCAGATAGTAATAATGCAAAACAAAAAATATCTCTCCTGTTCCCGAAAGTTAAGGACATTGGAGGCTAATTTCTCAACTTAATGCATATCCGCATATTCTGTGCCCGATGTAGTTTTGGCCTGTATAAACATTTAGAGGATCGCCTGCTCCAGTATCCTTAATCATCAGGAACAGGAAAGACAATTTTGAATCTAATTCTGTGTATGACTCATTACGTACCTATCTATCTACGTGTGATCAGTCTATTTTTACCTGTAATCATAAAACAGTTCTATAAATAAGCCATTAAAATGTCAAATCTAGTAGTAACAACTAGCTGTTTCGCTTGAGGCCATCCTATCAGCTCATCCTCACAAAGGATGGCAAAGGGGCAAGTTTTATCGCCTTACTTTCAACTTACTAAGTTTCTGTTGAATCCTATGCTTTGAGTTGAAAAGGGGGTAACGCAGAAAATTGTTACTTTTAAGTTATTGTTTTTTTTACATTTAACCTCTCACATCCCACTGACCTATTATAAACCCAGACACAATAGATTTTTTATTGTTTTTTTTTTCTGGGATGTGAAAGATTAAAGTTATTCATCTGCTATGTTTTTTAATGGCTTCCATTGTAAGTCCTGCCAGTTGCAATACAAAATTATTAAATGCACTATTATTATACAGTCATCTATGAATGCAAACAAAAACTCAGACTTATACTTTTACCATCAAAGAAAAAAATAAAGCGGATACATTTTTCAAAAAATATCATATTACCACTGTAGGTGGGGGTGGTTTTCGTCCGCCAAAGTAGAAGGAAAAGACAATAGAAACGTTACGTACGAAGTTTAATTAGAAGAAACCTGTTACAAGATAGTTAAGTAACTGAGCGACTTCACATAGAGCCATACACGTCACCAAGGCAAGCGAGTACGGGCACTATGGAAGGTTCTACCCAAGTCTTAGGATGTATAATAGTCACCGAAGCAAGCTAATATACGGCAGAGCTTGAGATAGTACTACCTATCCGTAGCAATTAGACCCGAGTTAGATAACAATAGGGTAGTCACTCGAGGCTTATAGCTAACAGCGTGATACAAGTTTAGTCGATAGCGCGTTTCAGAAGTGAGGTGGCGCCATCCATGAATTTTCGGTGGAACTAATATTTGTATGGCGAGGTTGCGTTTCGTTTGTTACACCACTTATTTAAATTTGAGTTAAAATGTTTAAGTAAAAACTATAAAATATTTTAAAAATTATCAAATAATCCAGGATTTTTAATTTCAGTCAAAATATGAAAAATGAAAAGTGTTTTATTAAAAAATAGGCAAAATTCATTACTTACACTTTTTTGATGTTACTTTTTTGATCTAAAACGACTACCGGTTCACTACCCTGTACAGCCTAGAGGAAGAAAACGGTAAGAAAACTTCGGCACAGGGCCCTACGTTATGTCCAATATATCTTTTTTTTTTAATCGAGACTTATACAATTACATGTTGGTACTTAACTTGTTATCACAGTAATTTACATGAATATCAAACTACGAGTACTTTGTTTTACATACAATTTATGATTTTTTGAGTTACACACTTTTACGTGAGATACATAGATCGTTTCAAGTTAACAAGTAACCTTTGTTGTTACACTACAGGAAAGTTTTGGGGCTTTTAATTTACAACCAAAGTTAGTGGCAAAGTGTTTTAAATAGGAAACGAGAGAAGAAATCTTAGCGCCAAAACACACGGTGAAACGCAATTGCAACGCAACTGAAACTTTTGAGTTGCATCGAAGTTTCTGCTATAGAGCTATATGTATATGCTTCCTAAGAAAACAACAAACGACGCAACTAGTTTAAAACGTTTCGTTTCAGTTGCGTCGTGTGTGGTTTTCTAAGGAAGTTTATAGCAGAAACTTCGATGCAACTTAAAAGTAACTAACAGTTTCAGTTGCGTTGCAGTTGCGTTTTACCGTGTGTTCTGGGTCTAAATGTCATTGAATAAGTTTAAAAGATTCGTTATAATTATTTTATTATCATTATTGTATGTGGGAAGTGCAGTGGTCATTGTTTAGTTCCTTGGGGCAAGCTTTTGTCCAGCAGTGGACATCCACAAGCTGACATGATGATCATTATGACAACGAACCAGTCGCGCTGGAGAGCAATTGGAGAAGGCTTTGCTCTGTAGTAGGCAGCTGGGAGATGATGGATGGATGATTATCATTATAGAAGCTGCTGTAAATAAATACATAAATAAGTGGGACATTTCACACACGGTCACCTGACCCCAAACTAGGCAAATCCCGAACTATGGGTATCAGGGACTGATAAACATACATAGATAAATATATAACACCCAGTCACGGAACAAACATTTATGCTCATCACACAAATGTTAATTGTAACCGGCGGAGATCGAACCCGCGACCCTTGCGTATGAGGCAGACTCACTACCGACTACGCATCTTATGTTATTTAGCCGTCTGCGTTCCACTAGGCAGAGACCTTTCTCCTTTTTCTACCCCCCACCCAGACTTCCATAAATATGTCCAGTTCATCCCGCCACCGCTTCCGTGGTCTGTCAAATGTTGATGAAATATAATAATTCAATTTATTAAATAATAATTCACGTGTTATGCTGTCTACACACCAAAGCCTCCGGCATGCCGCCGGGCTAGGCCGGTTTTACGTCATACGAATGGCAGCTGTCATAAAAGCCGGCGGCTTTGGTGTGTAGTCAGCATTAGAGTTGTGAGTCTAAAAAAGCATAGGTACATTACAATATACTACAAAACTGAATTATATTACTTACTAACTCCTCTCTAGATCATTCTACAATCTACTTTGCTACGAATCAATAAGCTACGCACGTAGCTGCTACGGCGTAGCACGAGACTACGGCGTAGTACAATTATTTTACGCTTGGCGCGAGCATGCTTCTTCGTGCGTTGTACGCAAAGCCATGCATTATTATAATCATGTTTAATATTGACGTACTAGAATTGCGTCTGTTTTATATGTGCGATATGAATTATTCAGAATTTCTAGCATATAGCAGACAGGTCTCAACTCTTGAAGCAGTTCGTTTACGATCGCGCTTAGGAAGGCTCCATAGGCCACTGCCCACTAGAGATGTGTGAAAAGATAACATTGACACACTGCCGGCACACAACTGACGCTATTTTAAATTAGCAGTCTTGGGCCTCAGGTAAAACCGCATCTTATAGGTCTATCTACACAGATCCGAGACGTGCCCGGGACGTGTCGGGGCCGTGGCCCGTTAGGAGGGAAAACAATACGTCGTCGTGACAACGTGTGTGAACGAATCCATAGAAAATGTATGGAATGATATTTTTTCCCTGACATGTCCCGGCGGACACGGCCCGGACACGTTGTCATGACGTACGTATTATTTTCCCTCCTGACGGGCCACGGCTCTGACACGTCCCGGGCAAGGCCCGGATCTGTTTAGAGAGACCCTAACGCGTTAAGAACCTTAAAAACATATTTTATCAAACCCAAATCACCAAGAAAATTAAAGTACCACAAAATATCCCATACCTACCGGAACCATAGTATCCGGTACTTAAAACCCGGTACCGGTAAATTAGCTCTCAATAAATCCATACACATCCCATTGGAGGCGACAGATGCAGTCAAATGGAAATTTAGGGATATCTATACAAATTATACGCATAAATCGCGATAAGATATTCGGGAGAATAGGGTAGGGTTTGTAAAATATTGTGATACTTAGACCCAGAACACACGGTGAAACGCAACTGCAACGCAACTGAAACTGCTAGTTACTTTTGAGTTGCATCGCAGTTTCTGCTATAGACTTCCTTAGAACACAACACACGACGCAACTAGTTTGAAACGAAACGTTTCAAACGCAGCAGAAACTGCGATGCAACTCAAAAGTAACTAGCAGTTTCAGTTGCGTTGCAGTTGCGTTTCACCGTGTGTTTTGGCGCTTACAGTAATGAGTGATAAAAAATGAACATCGGCAACCATCACATTTCCGAAAACAAACGAATGCTAATGTCTGTCAAAAGGAAAATTAAAAGTAGCTATTAAAATAATTACATGATGCAATTTTTTGACGAGGTGCATGTATGAGACGACGGATGAATCTGGATGGAGCGGAAGAAGTGTGTTTGGATCGTAGATAGTGGAGTGAAGGCACGACAGATATGTATGTATTTATGGCTATTTTTGTAACATTATCAAGCGAGTCTGTAAAACTCTATTAACAATTCAAAATTATAATCATTAAATGACGAATTGTTTTCAATTTAATTCTGATTCAAATTAATAAATAAAGTCTTTAAAGTTTTAAATTAATTACGAAGATAAATTGAAAACGTTCCTTCCTTAATTTATTTTGTTTTGCTAAAGATACGATTTGAGAATTCCTTTTATCGGAAACGCGTAAATACGTACAGAGTACAAAAAAGGGATTCTTTCAGCTTTTCACAAATAGGATATCTTACTTATTTGTTTTATTTTTTTTTAACAGTTTATTGTAAGATGATAGTACATAGAGACAGAAAAAAAAAGAGAAGTTATACAAAACTCTACTACTACTACTGGTTACTTCTCTCTCTGTAGGGTCTGCAGGAAGAAATTTCTTTTAGAAATATGCTGTACCTTTTGTATAACTTCTCTTTTTTTTTCTGTCTCTATTATGTACTATCATCTTACAATAAACTGTTAAATAAATCAATAAAGGACTTCTTTCAACTTTTCTCATAAATGTTAAAGGTAGTTGTTTATTTCAAGCTTCAGTGGTGTTTAAATAACACAGGACGCTAAATAAATTGTAAACAACAATATATCTCGATAAAAAAAAAAAACAAATTTGACACGCAACAATTAGGAAAAATTACCATTTCATCATCTTATTATTAGACTACTTTCTGTTTATTTCACTATAGATTTAGGTAAGTAAGTAAAGTCAGAACCTGCCTACTTGAGAAAACAGTCAAATCAATAGCATATTAATTACCTAAAACTTAAAACCCGCGTAATCAAGCCAAAAATCTTAAAATATAAAACGATTCATAAGATCCCTTTACTTTCACTTCATTAAATTGTCCCAAAGGCAATTTTTAGTCGAGCAAGACTTTTAAAGTTTTAATTTTAATCAGATTTCGGAAATCCTTCGAGAAATTAATACGAAACTTTCACCCTTTCTAATCTCTCGGTGTGGCCATTATCACCCCGTTTTATTCGGGTTTTAGGGTATCCGAAGGCTATTTTATACATACATACATACTTACATATCTATAACGCATCTTTCCCACCGGGGTAGGCAGAGATCGTTTTATGAAAAGTTTCTTTCTTGCTTTTTTCTTTAGTTTCTTTTTTTTTCTTTTCTTCTTTTCTTTCTTTTTTCAGTTTTTTTTTTCTTTCTTTATTTCTTTTTTACAATTTCGTGAAACAATATCCTGTAATATATACCTATGCCCTATAAAATATGTGGATGAAGCTAAAGAAATATGTTTAGATCATAGCAGGTGGTCTCTGCCTACCCAATTGATAGAGAGGCATGTACATTTATATTGAATATTTAAGTATATAGGTTAACTTTCTCTTTTACTTGAGTGAAGTAGGTCGTCGTGGTCTTCCTCTGCCTTTTTTTTCCCTCAATCTTTCTTTCAATAATTTTAACGTCATGTCGTATCAAGAAGTCAAAGCAATGGCAGAGGATAGGCCTAAATGGCGAATGCTCCACCGACAAGAGTCTAACTCTTAAATAAAATGATAATGACGAAGTATATAGGTACCTAAGTACTAAGAAGAATTTATTTTCTATGTCCAAAACGTTAAAATTTAAATAATAAAGGCTCAAGCGTACTAATAAAATAAAACAACCTCGTAAAAATGATTTCTTTTTGCTCTAGAAGATCTTTTTACTTCGCTCAAACCGTCACTTGGGAGACAAGAAATATGAGACGTCCCTTCCACAAACAATGTTCAAAAAGTTTGCACCTAGCGCCTACACTTTGTGAAATATATTGGCTGAAGGACAATGGGTTTTGTTTACAATTGGGTAAAAAATAATGTAGGTATTTTTTGCTGTTTTTTGACCCCGGGTGTGATGACATTTTTTGTATAATGGTATCTACCTACATACATCCGAGCCGTGTCCTAGCCGTGTACGGGACGTGTCAAGGAAAAAATATCATTCCATACATTTTCTATGGATTCGTTCACACACGTTGTCATGTAGACGTATGTTTTCCCTCCTGTCGGGCCACCGTCCGGACACGGCCCGGATGTGTGTGTTAATTGGGTACCTTCAATGGTTAGTAAATTAGTAATAAACGTAAATTGGCAAGGTGACGGAATGTTGCTTAAGACATTTTCTTAAAAAACAAAACTCACTCGAATAGAGAATCACCTTCTTTACTTTTCTTGGATTGTTTTTTGTTAAAAAGTTGTTAAGTCGTTTAAAAAGTTATCTTCGACTTTGTAGTTCAAAAAACACTCGTCTTTGGCATTTTTTAACGCCACAATAATGCAAAGAACATCTGACAACACTCGAAAAAACCAGAAGAGAAAGAAAGACAAGAAACTAAAAAATGTAACGTACATCTCTACAATTTATAAAAAAGCAACTATTTGTATTCATATGCGATATCTCATAATTTCACCGATTACAATCAATTGAAAAGATTAACCTCTCACATCCCACTGACCCATTATAAACCCAGACACAATAGATTTTCTATTGTATTTTTTTTCTGGGATGTGAAAGATTAAACAAAACTTTGCGCTTCAAAACAAAGTATTATAAACTCTCCAAACAATAGCAAAATCAATTCCTTAACCCCCTCACATATGATATTCATAACAGAATAAATATGCAAGATCTGCTCACCCATAAAAACACATTTGACGGCTGACAACGTTCTAAAAGAAAAAACTTCCCACGTGGTCACACTACAGCACAAAAATACTTTACAGCCCTCAAATAGCTTCACACACCTTATTGTATCGAAATAAAGGTTGTTATAGTGAGTTTTGAGAGTAAAATTAAGTTGGTAACCCCATATGCATGACAGAGAAACTCATGAATAGAAATTGTAACTTCCAAACTGTGAAAATTCTACTTTGAATGACATGTTAATAAATTTGAAAGGTTTTTTGAATAGCGTATTGCAATGAGAAAGGAATATAAGGAGTGGCCCCATTTTTTTTTCATATTCAAATGAGTTTATGACAGCGTGCCAATGTTGCATCAAGATTTCTCATAGTTTTCTTGGTAGATGACCTGTCAAACGATAAGTAGTACCATAAAAAAAGTTGCCATTTTGCGCCTGACCACGCACGCAGATCCAGACGGTATGGCTCCTCCTTATATATTCTATGCTCAAAGGCGTATTGTGAAGTAATGAATGTATCTAGGGACGTACGATAGACTTTCAATAATCTACGAGTTAACTTGACATTTTAATGCCTACTATCGAAGTCTATTTGAATAATTAATGTATTTTATTTGTAAGACCCAGAACATACGGCGAAACGAAAATGCAACGCAACTGAAACTGCTAGTTAGAAAACCACACACGACGCAACTGAAACGAAACGTTTCAAACTAGTTCAGTTGCGTCGTGTGTGGTTTTCTAAGGAAGTCTATAGCAGAAACTGCGATGACACTCAAAAGTAACTAGCAGTTTCAGTTGCGTTGCAGTTGCGTGTCACCGTGTGTTTTGGCGCTTACTAAACTTTATTTGAAAACAGCAACCCAACAGAGTTTCTTGCTAGATTCTTCTCTGGGGAAAACTGCTACCTTGCAAAGCTAGCGTTAGTTTTAAAAAATATACCTGTATCAACATTTTCAAGCACATGTACCTACTTAATTGCCTATGAAACAAACGATTTTGACTTTGACTTCAATGTATTAATATTGAATAATAAAAGTAAAGAAATAGAGTACAGTTTATACTGTACTATATGTGTATAATTTGCTTATTATCATTTAAATATAAGTCAATTAAAAACAAATTATTATAATAAATTACAAATGTCAAAACTTATGGCTAATCAAACAATCTTCCCCTGGTCGTTCCCGGTGTAAAGGTGCCCATGAAGCTCGCCGCGTTTCCACGCTGAATGGCGATGGCCAACCTTATTTAAATTATAACTTTCCCACTCTTGACCTCAAAATATCGACACCATAAACCCAAATACAAAGCATAGTTATAAAAAGAGAGAGAAAACTCGTTAAAACAGTTATATCCTAAGAGCGAGAGAGAAAGCCGTAAACATAAACTTGATATATATTTTAACACTAATTAACTGAGTCTTGTTGAGCGTACCAACTTTAAGAACTCTCTAGAGGCCTCAAATTAAAACTTTTAAATGAACATGTTTGCTGTGACATTTTTGAGCTTTATTTTTTAATGCCGGGTCTTTAAAGAGTATATAAACTTTACGCGAAAAGATTTTAATTATGTTTTAGATATTTATACATACAGATATATCTATTACGCCTCTCTTCCATCGAGTTAGGCAGAAAGAAACCACTTGCTACGATCCAAACACACTTCTTTCTCTTTATTATCATCAGTCACCTCATGCAAGCACGTCGGTTCAGGATATGACTTTTCCTGTCTCAGTTATTCGGCATCTGACACCCAAAAAACTCGCACTGAAGCAATGCAAAGCAGAACAGCAAGGTAAAAACCTGGTTGCGAGATGACGAATAAATAATTCCTTTCTTGTGAAAATGTAAAAGACACTAAAAAAAAACTATTTCTCAAAAAATATAAGAAATAAAACCGTAAAGTAATATTTATCTTTCAACCGACGTCGTTAAGGACAACACGTCTCTAATGTGCCGAATAATATCCCTAATGTGTTGAACGGAGCGGCGAAAAATTGAGGAGAGACGAGAAAATGTTGGAAAGATGTAGTTATAGTGAAATTTGTGAAAATAGTTGAATAGATTATCATTTTAAATATGTAGTAAGTATTTTGTAAAGTTTTTTGAATAACCTTTTTGAATTCGTTTCAAAAACAGAGCAAATAAAAACAATATGTTGAATAGATGTAGATTCTGTAAATATCTACTTATACTTCTAGAAATTTAAATTTTTGCTTGGCATTCCAATTTTTAGAACCTTTAGTATGTTCAAACAAATGTACATTTCGTCCGCTTTGATGTAAACGCTCATTTAAAAATACAAACGTTTCGTTATCTACACACCAAAGCCGCCGGCAAGCCGTCGGGCTAGGCAGCCGGCGGCTTTACGTCATACGAATGGCAGCTGCCAAAAAAGCCGGCGGCTTTGGTGTTTAGAAAGTATTAGAAAACTTATAATATATTTTAGTCTTTGTCTTTCTGATGTATAACCTACAATATTGCCAAGTTTCATCACAATCTATTTAGTAGTTTTTGCGTGAAAGAGTAACAAACATCCATCCATCCGTCGGCACAAACATTGACATTTATAATATTAGTATGATAAGTTTCTGGAGATGTCTTTGTAAAAAAACATCTTAGAAGGAAAAGTAGAAGGAAAACGGAAGAGAGGGAGACCACGAAGAACTTACATAGACTAAATGAAAGAGGGGATAGAAGTTGTGTCGTATCAGGTGCTCAAAAGGACGACAGAAAATAGAACAGAAACTAGAAACAGAAAATAGAAAGCTCTTAAATTTGATGATGAAGTTGCTGGAGACAGGCTTTTGTCCAGCAGTGGGACACAATTGGCTACTAATTAGACTTAGAATTTGTTTATTGCAAGTCACAAGTTGGGTAAGGTGTTACAAAGTAATATGTACATGTGACGCCATGCAAGTTATTATTTAAGAAAAAAAAGGTATATTATTTAAGAAACCTTCTCCTCTGAAATAAATCCAAGTTGAAGACAGAAAAGATGGAATAATCAGTAAAATGATCCACAATCAGACGACGCTTAATGACTGGATGCAATGGAGGCATTCCGTCAATTTCGCAAACGACGGGCTGAATTTGGAAGGTTGTCGGCAATGAGATTGGCTAAGATGAACAGAGAGGGAGTTAGGTAGGGGATTAAGTTATATTTTTTGTATTTATCAAATTAGAAGCTGCTCGTGACTTAGTACGTTTTGACTATGCAAAAAAATTTATGTTGTTGGTCGCAATCAGTGTAAGCCATTGTTTAGCAGAATACCTACCAAATGTGTGAATTTTTTGTCATTCTGCCGATACACAATGGGGATGATGACTACATTCAAAAATTCAAAAAATAATTAGTCCATCTTTTAGGCTATTAAAAAATATTGAAACACATAAATAAATACAAAGATACAGAGCATCAAAGTTACGGAGTGGGGGTATTGACGTCACTCCTCTTTAAAAATCGTACGTTACGAGCAACTTTAACCTTCTTTTCATCATTTTTGTCATTTTTAGTTTAAGAGAATAAAGAAAAAATACGTGTCGTATATTTAAAATACCTACCTAATCTATGTGATGGACTAAAAAATTTTTTTTAGTCCATCATGCTCATTGAGGCTATTTTATATTAGGAGACTTGGGGGGGGGCAGGGGTTCTATAGTGAAAGAGGAACAAACATCCTCACATTAATCCATCTACAGCACAAACATTAACATTTTATATTAGTAGGGTTTAATAAGAAGTCCCTAAGTCCGTCCCCAATTAAAGGACAGCTTCAAGCAGGCGCAAACAGGGATGAATTGGGGAGTCCAAATTCCAAGGTTGGCTTTTAATCAATCAAGTAATAAGAAAGCTTAGCTCTAATGTAGCGGGCTGGGAACTTTGTCTGTCAGTATAAAAGATACAGGGAACGCAAAAAAGTCTTTTTTTTCTACTGCAACGAGACAAACACTCGTTTTGATGGCCCAACTGTATACCAAATCACTTTATTCTATTTCTGTTTCGGATATCTATGCTATAGATTAGGTACTAATTAGGGTTTTCGAATACCCGACCTTTTTAGATACCCGGGTATCGGGTATGATTTTTTTAAATACCCGGGTAGACCCGGGTACCCGGGTATTCGCATTTCAGTGAAAAAAGGATGAATTAATGAAAACAAATAAATAAATTTGAAAAAAACTGTTAGATCAGACAGAATGAAAAAAAGTTTTTCATAATTGCTAGAGATGCGCCGAATATTCGTTTAGTATTCGGCATATTCGGCACCTCACCCGAATATTCGTATTCGGCTGGAATATTCGGTAAAAATGACCATTTATTCGGTTATTTTGTTTAGTAATAATTTGCTTGATAAAACACAATATTAACCTCAAATTAAATTATTTTAATATCTTCATGTCCCATTTAGGTATTACAAGAGTTATTAGGAGATGATAAAATAAAGATAAGCTATTATGTGACACTTAAAGATTTAATTTAAGAAACCTAGACCACCTAAACCTAGACATTTTGCTCTACCTAGTGACAGTCGATGGCGCTCTTCTTCATAATCGTTACCTATTTGTTGAATCAAAAATAATCAAAATTGCTGTGACAGAACAACCGAATAGTTCGGCCGAACTATTCGGTTCGGTAGAGTTTCAAACCGAATAGTATTCGGTATTCGTTATTCGGCAAAACCCATATTCGGCGCATCACTAATAATTGCATAGAATATTGCTTGGTAGTAATTCAAATAAATTAAAAACAAACGGATAAATTACTTTTCATGTTATAAAGTTCATACCTACTTCAAAATTCGCAGCCGCGTCACGACGAAAAAAAAACAACAAACTGTGCTAATGCTAAATAACCCCTCACCACAGATCTCTAAATTCTCTGACCTTACAACTGTTATCTGTCATAACCTTACAACCAGTCAATTTCATAACATTTTTCCCCTTATTACAAAACCGGGTTTAAAGATAGTCCGACGTTAGTTATGGACAAAACGTCAAACTAAACGAACTAACGTCGGACTCGGACTATCTTTAAACCACGTTTTTTATTATGGGGGATCAAGTTTAAAACAAATAGTCCTTTGATTGACATTGCTTTAATCGTTTTCAGGCGTTTCATCGCGCTAAAACATTAAAAGTATTTTTGTCGGGTACCCGGGTACCCGGGTCGTTTGTACCCGGATCCAAATAGTATTAAATACCCGGGTATACCCGGCCCCGGGTACCCGGGTAGAAAACCCTAGTACTAATTTCGGATCGGATTCAGCTCGGACAAAGCGCGAAACCACTCTTAAGTTTTATTACAAATGTGTATTAAACACACACACCCCTACATACTCTATATTTTGCTTTTGTAACCTAAATTTCTATGCTATCTATACACCAAAGCCGGCGGCTTTACGTCATACGAGTGGCAGCTGTCAAAAAATAGCTACTAGCTAACTGTTTTGAACAAAATTCCTACCATTAAGTTTGTAATTTGTTATTTATTTATTTATTTAACAGTTTATTGTAAGATGATAGTACAAAGATACAGAAAAAAGAGAAGTTATACAAAAGGTACAGCATATTTCTAAAAGTCGTCTTCCTTTTGTTCTTTGTTTTTGGCTGTGTTATAATACAGTAGAGAATAACAAGCTGTTAAGAACACTTTATCAATAAATGCATAAATTTTGGACTGTTAATTTAATACAATAGGTATATAAATCTCCTTGTCAATTAGTTGATTTAGGGCCTGTATCTCCATTTACAGATAAAATTTATCCGTCAGATATTTTATACCTGTCACTGTCTAAAACATATTTTTTTATGAAATAGACATATTATTATGCTTATCTGTCAAATAAATGTTATCTGTAGACAGTAAAACAGGCCCTTAGATAGGTGTTCCACAAGGATCAATATTAGGACCTTTTTTATTTCTCGTGTATATTAACGATCTACCCCACATGGTTGAAAATCTGGCGAAGATTGTATTATTTGCAGATGATACATCCTTAATTTTTAAAGTCGACAGGCGTGCCCTTAACTACGACTATGTAAATGAAGTTCTTCGGCAGGTTCATGATTGGTTTACAATCAACAACCTTGTGTTAAATGCGAAAAAAACCAAATGCATTAAATTTAGATTACCCGGCGTATTATCGCGTAATAATAGTCAAGTTATATTAAATAATGAAAAACTAGACTTTGTGGAACAGACAGTTTTCTTAGGGATTACAATCGACCAGAAGTTACAATGGGGTCACCATATTGGATCGCTATCGGGGAGGCTAAGCTCTGCAGCGTACGCCGTCAAAAAAATTAAGGAACTGACGGACATACCTACCGCAAGACTTGTTTATTTCAGCCATTTGCACAGTCTTATGTCCTACGGCCTGCTGCTGTGGGGTCGTGCCGCCGATATAGGTTCAATATTTGTTTTACAAAAAAGAGCTATAAGATCAATCTATGGACTCCGCTGTCGTGAATCCCTAAGGCAACTGTTCAAAACAATTAATATTATGACGGTGCCATGTCAATACATTTATGCAAATATTATGTATGTCAGACAGAATATGCATCTATTTCAAACAAATAGTCAGCTGCATAACTTTAACACTAGGAATAGAAATAAATTAGTTTCAAATGGTTCTAGACTTTCAAAAATTAATAAATCATTTATGGGGCTTTGCGTGCATTACTACAATAAAATTCCCCAAGAAATTCTAGCATACTCCGAAAACAAGTTTAAGTCTTACATTAAAAAAAACTTATGTAATAAGGCTAATAATTATAGACTAGACGAGTATATGAATGACCACCTTGCATGGAGTGTGGGGCATACTGACCAGCTCCACAGGAATAGCTAATAAATAACAAATTTTGCAAATAAATGAATGATATAATATAAATAATAAATGTTATACTAAATTAAAATAATAAATGATATAATATAAATAATAAATGTAAAAATCTTTAGGTCTGCGGCATTTGACTAAACCTTTTACTAGGCGAAACGTGTGACATGTCATGCTTGCTTACGCCACTGCAGTGGTGGCGCTGTGTGTCGGGTCGCTTACTTCCCTAAAATATGTGGAAGGGGTTGATGGCTGGCACATGCGTTGAGACCTGTGTGAAGGTGCTGCTGTGGTGGCTGGTCATGTTATGCGGTTTTTATCAAGCTAAGCTTTTTACTTTTTAAGTGCCTATTAACATCTTTTGGTTTATTTTGGATGCTGCAGAGTTAAAAATTTATGTAAAACAAACTACTCGTACTGTGATATTCATGTAATTTACTGTGATAACAAGTTAAGTCAACATGTAATTGTATATAAGTCTCGATTAAAAAAAAAGATATATTGCACATAACGTAGGGCCCTGTGCCGAAGGTTTCTTGCCGTCTTCTTCCTCTCGGCTATACAGGTAGTGAACCGGCAGTAGTTTTAGATTAAAAAAGTGACATCAAAAAAGTGTAATGAATTTTGTCTTTTTTTGAATAAAACACTTTTCATTTTCATTTTCATTTTCTTAGTGTTAATTTTGAGGTAATTCGTATAATGTAGTGTGTACTGTGTACCTATGTATAAACTTGGTATAAAAAAATTGACGTAATAAGTATCATACTTGTACTTTTATTATAATTCTATTTCCTTTCTAGAAACATCTTTTTTGTAAAATAAAAATAACCAAGCAAACCCAGGCTATTCAACAAGTCCAATATTTGCGTAAATAAAGGAATCTTGGAGCAAATAGATTGAGACAACCCTTCCTTTGCCGGGATTCAAATTAAATTCTTTACCAGAATAAGCCTCATTAAGATTTTGCAATTTCATCTTTTATTTTTGGATATTAGACCCTCATAACTTTATTGACATACTTAACTTTTTATTTTATGGCAACTTTAGGATTCTTCCGATTTCAAGTAGAAGAACTTACAGATGCGTACTAATGTTATGCTACCTACACACCAAAGCCGCCGGCATGCCACCGGGCTAGGCCGGCGGGTTTACGTCATACGAATGGCAGCTGTCAAAAAAGCCGGCGGCTTTGGTGTGTAGATACCATTTGTTTCGCGCAAAAACTACTGAACAGATTTTGATGAAACTTGGCAATTTTGTAGTTTACCCATCAGAATGACACATAGGCTATATTATTTTCAATTCTTTCAATAGGTTAAGTCTTTTATGGCAGATTGTTGTCTTCTAATTATAGAGAAACCAATATTTTATTCAAAAATCCGACCAAGTGCGAGTTGGACTCGCACATGAAAGGTTCCGTACCATTCATTAGTGATACAGAGCAAAAAAGGCAAAAAAAAACACATTTGTCGTTTAGGAGCCCGAGTCTAAGTAATAGGACCCCGTTTTCACCCTTTGAGTACGGAGCCCTAAAAAACTACACTTTACAGCCTACAATGTCATCCCAAGGTCACAAAGTCATTGACCTCTGTCTAGAAAATATAGCCTCATTAAATCTTCCTTTAGAAAAGGTTTCCGCGGATGGACAGAAGGTAGCTATAAATATTTGAAAAGTACTAGACTAGGCTTTCCCGGAGGTATTGTAATACGTCTTAGAATAAGTACTTCTAGGGAACACGAGGCTTGGGTATTGGGAATTAAATTTTATCGGAGTAGTTGTTTTTGTCTTTAAGTGTAATGCTGTCTACATACCGAAGCCGCCGGCGGCTTAATGTCATACGAATGGCAGCTGTCAAAAAAGTCGGCGGCGTGCCACCGGGTTTGGCCGGCGGTTTTACGTCATACGAATGGCAGCTGTCGAAAAAGCCACCTGCATGCCACCGGGTTTGGCCGGCGGTTTTCCGTCATACGAATGGCTGCTGTCAAAAAGCCGGCGGCTTTGGTGTGTAGACAACATTAGACCCAGAACACACGGGGAAACACAACTGAAACTGCTAGTTACTTTAGAGTTGCATCGAAGTTTCAGCTATAGACTTCCTTAGAAAACCACACACGACGCAATTAGTGTAAAACGTTTTGTTGCAGTTGCGTTTCACCGTGTGTTTTGGCGCTTACTCTCTCACGCAAAAACCACAGTAAAAACCATTGAAACTTCACAATATTGTAGCTTAACTTAAGAACAAGATATTACAGATATTACAACCGGTAGCAATTCCGCTAAATTAAGTTAAGCGACCAAACTATAGCCAACAGATAAACATTCGACAGCAATATGTCACAAATTTGGTATTCTCTTAAGTGCCACGATTAATAGTCGATTAGTAGTCTCTAGAGGGTTTTGTCTACTGTCAAATAGCGAAGAGAATACCGTTTGGAACTGCCACTCATGTGACATTGCGGAGTAGAATACCGATTATAGCGTAAAGTAATAAAATGTACGGCCGATCGCTGTCCACTGTCAACTTATCTGTTAAGAGAATACCAAAATGTGTCAATTCATACAATTCACATTCTAGAGAGACACCATTTTTCATTTGGTAATTTGAAGAATACGGCCCCAGTACAGATTTTTAATAGTTACTACGTCTATAAATTTTCCAAATACGAGTACGTCGATACGATGTCGCGGACAGCAACACATGCAAGGACAGGCTAGTAACAATTAAAATATTTAGGAAAAGGGTGAAAGAATAAAAAAATAAAACATGATTCCAAAGATGTAAAAGATCTTTCTGTAAATAATTAAATGAATGTTTGTATGGCATCTAGGTTGTCATCCGTTGCTTACTTTGAATTCAGCTTTAACCCCTTGTTATAATATTTCCTTCATTAAATTAGACTTGGTCAAGTTTACTTCAAAGCTGAATTCCTACAGAAAGTGTTAGTCCTGGCGGTTTAAGACTTATTCTATTGAATGTCTGGTATCTACACACCAAAGCCGCCGGCTTTTTTGACAGCTGCCATTCGTATGACGTAAAGGCGCCGGCCTAGCCCGGCGGTATGCCGGCGGCTTTGGTGTGTAGATAGCATAGAAATTTAGGTTACCTACAAAAGCAAAATATAAAGTATGTAGGGGTGTGTGTCTTTAATACACATTTGTAATAAAACTTAAGAGTGGTTTTGCGCTTTGTCCGAGCTGAATCCGATCCGAAATTAGTACCTAATCTATAGCATAGATCCGAAACAGAAATAGAATAAAGCGATTAGGTATACAGTTGGGTCATCAAAACTTTTTTGCGTTCCCTGTATCTTTTGTATTTGTAGCTTTGGTGTGTAGATAGCATAATCAGCAATGATGGGAAGACCATAATCATAAATAGTTATCTTTAGTACCTATACCTAGTAGAGTTTTAAAACAATACAATTTTAGTTGACTTGGCTATCAATTTGTCAAAATGTGTATGAGTTTTAAGTATGTAAAGATAGATAGATAGAAATTCTTTATTGCACACAAAGAAGTACAAATTAAACTTAAAACTAAAACATTGTGCGCAAAGGCGGCCTTATCACTAAAAATGATCTCTTCCAGACAACCTTTGGAGTAAAAAGATAAAAGAAAAAAAGAAAAGATAAAAAAGAAAGAAAGAACAAAGATATTTCGTTCTTTTTATGATTTTCTCGAACTTTTCGCCCTTGCGATTTAATATTAAATGTAGTTATTAAATGATTTAGTATAAGTGTACACCTACTGAACGTATCGCCGAAAGTTCAGCGGGTGGAGTGAAATACGCGGCGTATTTTCGGCTGATGTGTCGTAGATGACTTAAACATTATTGCGAGCATATTTAATCGAGCATTCGGCGCCGCACATTTCTTATAATTAAAACGACACTTAAAGGGCCAAAACATAAATTCACGACACGACGCGACACAACGTCGTGCGTCGTTTTAGCCCAAACTTCATTCATCAAGCCTGTAATATCTTTCGTACTAAAATTCGTATATTGCCTGGACTATTAGGGTGTAGCGTAAGGTTCCGAAAATCATCTTTATTCATAAGAATGTCGGCAGTATTTCATTATTAAATTCTACATTAGGGATTCAAACTAGTGTACGATTTTGAAATTTAAGATGTTGTTTTATGAAAACTTTGTGGTATCTACACACCAAAGCCGCCGGCATGCCGCCGGGCTAGGCCGGCGGATGTACGTCATACGAATGGCAGCTGTCAAAAAAGCCGGCGGCTTTCGTGTGTAGACAGCATAGGTATGAAGTCATTTATTAACGAAAAATTTGGTTAGTAACTATTTAGTTATCTGTGGTGTATATTAAAAACAAAATTAACCAGTCAGACTATTTATAACTTAACTTCTAATTTAAGAGCTTAGCTCTTGTCGGTGGAGCCTCTTCCATCCCTCCCTATTCTCTGCCTTCTTTTTAACATCTTAATTATAACGTATTATGTTACCTAAATTCTACTCCATTTTTTGTCGATATTAATTAACGGTCGGCACAACAAATCCATAGAGTATTTTTATGATTTTGACGTATACCAAGACGATAAAATTACTATGATTATTGAAAACTACGATTCAAACACACCTTTGCTTCATCCACATGCATCAGTCTACTAACTCTTAACTACTTTAAGAGCACTATCTTTCTATATCATAGAGAATACAATATATATTTATATAAATTGTAATATTTATGAATGTGTATTTATCGAATATAAATGTGTAGGTTTATACTTATATATTTATTGTTTATTGTAGTGACTATCCTGCCTTCATGCTATCACTTCTCTCTCTGTGGGGTCTGCAGGAAGAAATTTCTTTTAGAAATATGCTGTACCTTTTGTATAACTTCTCTTTTTTTTCTGTCTCTATGTACTATCATCTTACAATAAACTGTTAAATAATAAAATAAATACTTTGTGTGCAAACAAAACAAACATAAGTAGTACTAGCAAATTTTTACGCCAATTCGTGCCCAACAAGACCACTCAAGACCTTCATAGATTGACAGTCGGTACCCTGCTTAAGAATTCCGGAGCAATGGCCCATGTTGGCCAGCGTGGCCCAACGACCGGTCCATCAATCACGCCAATAAATCTGCTTCGGCCAATAACGCGCGGTCATACACCATTCATGTCACCTTGATCACTTATTCTGCTATTGGGTATGTTAAGCTGGATTTTAGTTATTTAAGTAACTATGTAGGTACTTGCAGAAATCATTTTAAATATATTTTACCTTTTAGTTAACCAAAATTGTAAAAAAAACATAGTTAAATACATATCTGTCACATGCCATCTAAGTTAGGAGGGACCACTTTCCTCCACTTGCTACGCATGATCCAAAACGCACCTCTATTAGGAACTAACTAAGTACTTTAAAATATTAAGTAAATAAAAATACTGCAAAGAGAGAGCTTTGCCCTACAGCCTATATTTTAATGGAATATGAAATACGAAATCAAAATAAATCAAATAATGTAGGTACTCGTAAATAAGCAATATTAAAAAGGGGTACAAGTGTACCGTAAACCTGCCGGGGTGTTCACGTCAATAAATTAACAATGACAAAAAAGATTGTTTTAGTTTGAAGTCGGTTAAAAATAAGGCCGTGGCCCCAGTAGGCAAACTGTTAGCGGCTGACTAATTTGCGGCGTATTGATTTAGTACGCCCTTCCATATATTTAAAATGGAGTGTCCATAGTCAGCTAGTTTTCGCTCTGTACGCAGTTTGCAGCGTTACGCGCGCTGACTATCTCAGACAGCGGCCGACTCCCACCAAAACCGATGATTTCATTGATTTGAGTTTGCAGCTAACTCTTTCAGTTCGCCACAAATTTGCGGCTCACTCAGTCGGCCGCTAACAGTTTGCCTACTGGGGCCACGGCCTTAAACTAGTTATCAGAATCAGCCACCTTCTCCTACCTCATACTTCACGTCGCAATGTACCTTGAATAAAGAACATACCTTTCTTGGAATATACAAGTGAATTGCATTTCGGTTACTTTGACTCCGTATTCCAGCAAAAATTTGCTCTGAAAGTTGCAGTGTTTCTATGGATTATGTAGTTGCAGTTGTACAGCACCAAATTTAGGGTACAATACAATACAAATACTCTTTATTGCACACAAATATATAAGGTACAGACACAAACAAGAATATAAGAAGCAACAGGCGGCCTTATTGCTAGGTAGCAATATCTTCCAGACAACCTTAGGGTAAGAAATAGCGTAATAGGTATTAATGGTTGCGGGTTGTGCAAATAATACAGAATACATACATAACTACATATTCTTACCAAAAATATCTAGTACCTATAATAAAAATAAACTATTAGATAATATCTATAAATATTAAATACATAAATTAAATTATATTATATAATTATGCTTATTTATATACCTATTATAATTATGCAAATATGCATATAATAGGGTACAAGGCTCTATCTCGGCTAAGATGACTTTATCACATTATAATTACCGCGACACGTCAAAATTATGTTGTTTGACTTGACACGTTTCTAATATGGCAACACCGCAGCACTGAATTGGAAAGAAACATTACCAAACAAATGAACTTGTGTTTCTCACTACTACTGTACCTGCACCACAGATTTTTTTTATTAATAAAGGCACAACCACAATTTACATCTAATCTAATCTAGCCATTTGTGTCCCACTGCTTGGCAAAGGCCTCTCTCCTCATCCGCCATGACTTTCTGTCTCGAGAGGAGGAAGATTTAGACAGTTTACAGACTAAATTAATAAACCAATAATATTAAAAACGTTAAATTTGGTGCCAATGAATAGATGGATTGTTCTGAAGATGTTTGTTACTCTTTCATGCAAAAAATACTGAACAGATTTTAATGAAATTTTACAATAACTTAGCTTGGACATCAGAACAACACATATTGTTTTAAAATATCATGTTTTTTTTCCACGATGTGACTATGAATGCGAAAAAAGTCGTGGTCAGTATTAAATAAATAAGAATTAAATCGATATCCCTGTTAATAATAGACATAGACATAGACATTTATTTTCTTACAAACACAGTACAACACACAACACAAACTCAACAGTTCACAACACAATTACATTTTTAAAATAACACGCAATAATCATGCTTATTTTCGATTTATACTTCATAATGGTATCTACACAGCAAAGCCGCCGGCTTTTTTGACAGCTGCCATTCATATGACGTAAAGCCGCCGGCCTAGCACGGTGGCATGCCGGCGGCTTTGGTGTGTAGATACCATAAAGTTTTCATAATGCTATCTACGTACCAAAGCCGCCGGCATGCCGCCGGGCTAGGCCGGCGGTTTTATGTCATACGAATGGCATCTGTCAAAAAAGCCGGCGGCTTTGGTGTGTAGATAGCATAAGAACTAGTTTTAGAGGCTCTAGTTATAATGCAACTTACAGTAGACCTCCAAAACAGCACTGAAGTTGTCTCCCGATTCAATATCGAGATGTTTACGTACCCTGAACAAACGAAATCCGTTGCGACACTGAAATCACTCGGTAAAGTGTCACGAGCCATACTCGTGAGAGAACAACCTAATTTAGGATAGTGATGACTTTGATTTGGTAAATTATAGGTTTATACCTACAGGGTGACTTTTAATAAGTGAACGATAGAAAAGGGTATGCATGTACTCGTGATAACAAACAACTTTTACTATTGGACCAATGTCGAAATCAAAAAAATTTGAACTCCTCATACAAAATGCACCAGCTGATAATATAGGGGACCAATTTTTTTTATGATTTCGAACTTGGCCTCATATGAAAAGTTGTTTGTTATCACGAGTACATGCATATCCTTTTCTATCGTTCACTAATTTAAAGTCACCTTATATAGAAAAGATTTGGTAATGTTTGCAATGCAAAGAAAGGTAAGAAGTAAAAAAGCCAATCATGAGACCAATCATATAAATGTCAAAGTTTGTGCGACGGAGGTGAGAATGTTTGTTACTCTTTCACGCAAAAACTACTTAACAGATTTTGATGAAACTTGGCAATATTGTAGCCTAAATATCAGAATAACACATAGGCTATATTATTTTGAGATATCATGTTTTTCTTCAAAGATATGAAGATAAATGCGTACGAAATCCCGGGCAGCTTTTCGTATATCGCAAACAACAATATACTCCAAAACAGCCAAAACTACGAGTACATCAGTTGTCTAACTAACAAAGCGACTGACATGGTTCCTGTATCGGGGGGGATCTTGAAAAGGGATCTGACAGCTCTTTTCATATTCGCCCTATCGTATCATAGACATTCTATTGCTGAACGTTAACTTTTGTATTATATTATTTAGTGACTGCGACCTCGTACGCGTTTGTGATCATATTTTCGAAAACTTTCGCATTTCCGTAAAATTATACAGTCTATGTGTTATTCTGATGTCAAAGCTATAATATTGTAAAGTTTCATCAAAATCTGTTCAGTAGTTTTTGTGTGAAAGAGCAACAAACATACTTACATTCATCCATAGGCACAAACATTAACATTTTATAATTATTAATAGACCATAAATGCGCTGGAAGGATGACGTGAGAAAGGTTGCTGGCTCGAACTGGATTAAAAAGGCTCAATGCTGTGAGGAGTGGAAACAGTTGAAGGAGGCCTACACCAAGTTGGTAGAAAAAGGCTGAAGAATATTAGTAGAAAAGTTGGAATAGGAATAGGTAGTAGAACATAAACTTGATACAAAATTCGAAACCACAATTTCATAACCTCAAAATATCAAAATCACTAATTCAACCAAAATTAAAAACGTCACGTTACCAAAAAATGAATTTTCGTCCATTTCAAATATTGTCCCACAAACCAAACGTTGCCCAGCATTGGGTGGGTTCAATTCCCAATTATAATAAGGCATGTGATACACCTACGCTGTTTCCTACGAACATAACTTCAGTTTGACTATTTGTACACGTGCCAGTGTTAAGTACCATCTTTAAAGGTCATTAGTTTTTTTTTGAAAATATAAGGGCGCTTACGCAGTAGCGTTTTGCGTTTGATAAAGAACAACGCGAACCGCGGTTGATAGTTGACTTGCGGTTTTGTGCAAAAAATCAAACCGCAACCGCGTCGCGACCGCAGGTGCATGAGAGCCTTCTGCAAATGGATTCTACTAAATGGGCATGATGACAAAAAAAATTTTTAGTCCCTCACATAGATTATTTTAAAATATTCGAAACGTATTTTTTCTTTTTTCTCTTAAACTAAAAATGACACAGATACACTGGGTTAAAGTTGCTCGTGACGTCACGCCTTAGTACGATTTTAACCGAGGAGGGACGTCAATACGTCAATACTCCGTAACTTTGATGCTCTGTATCTTTGTATTTATTTAAGTATTTGATAAGGTAAAAAATGTGTTTTAAATATTTTTTAATAGCCTAAAAGACGGACTAATTATTTTTTGAATTTTTGGATGAAGTCATCATCCCTATTATATTTATACGGAACAAATCACAAAGTAGACAGTTGAATTATCAAATACCTAGCTAAAAGCGCTTTATAATAATTTAGTACCTATTCTTTCGATTTAAATATATTACCTATCTCAAGATGATGAGCATCCAACATACCTATTGGTAAAGTAAAAATTTTCGTTATCAATTACACTACACATTCCCTATTCGAGCTGGTATGGAGAAAAAAAAGTTGGCGGCCACTGATGAAACTAACATCAATCGATAGAGAAAAATATTATAAAACGACAGTATTTTGGACAAATGTCGAAAGTGATATACTTTCGGAGATATAGAAGTTTGAAAATGTTCAAATGTAACAATTTTCAAAGTTCTTTCATTTTCAAAGTTCTATATCTCCGAAAGTATATCGAAAGCGTGTAAAGACGCTTTTGTATTAATATTTAAAACACAAGCACTTATAAAGTCAAAACATTCACGCGAAGAGAAACAGATAATCAAAAAACCAATTTAATTTCACCCAAAACTTCGGACCCTACTGAAGTAGAAACTAACTTTCAGGCCCGTGTTTTTAGAACGAGGGACAAAGACCGATATATATTTCACACTGTAGTTGGAGTAAGGCAGAAAACGGTCTCGGGTCTGGCCGTTGCCATGGCAACCGAGCTCGGCCGGCAACCTTCCATCCAAGGACGCAACTTACATGAATAGGTCCACACAGAGCGAGCAGCTTCGCGAAGCAACCGTTTGGCCAGTTAAAAGAGGCCCCTAGGAACTACCCAACTCAATAGAATAGCGAGGTCTTTTCTGAGTGGCCAAACATCTGCCCCGCATCTGCTCGCTTTGTGTGGTCCCTCTATGGAAATCTTTAGCAAGTTCCCTTTTATTCGAAGCTAATTTGACAAAACTTTGTGCTTATTTCATTAATTAAAAATAGTGTTTTTGGAATGCGATAGTAATTTAGATTTATTAGATTTTTGGATCGTATTTAGGTTAAGTAGATACTGAAATCAGTCTAGATATCTGATAAGATGTCTGGCTTTAAGTAATTAGGTATCTAGGTGAAATTGTGAACTATATTAATACCTACTTATTTAGCAACGCTCTATACTAGCGTTGCCGAAAAATCGATAGTTTTACAATCGATTGTTAAACGTCAAAAACATGTACCCTATCGATAGGCTATCGATATTGGCCTATCGAGCGGCAACACTACTCTATACTTAATCTTGTCTGTCTATGGTAATTTATTGGTGCTCCCACACAAACAGTTATTATTTTATGATACTGAAAGTTTGTTAAAAAATGTTATAAAATGTTTACAAACATTTTATAACTAGCAGTGTAGGGGCACCATATTAGTTTTTGAAACTTGTATTCTCTATACCTACTTAAACAATTAACAAGAAACCTTATACTTAAGAAGGTACATAAATATCTCCTGTTTGTATTCTAACTACAAAAGACAATAATTAACAAGGACCATAGACGATAAATAACAAACAATAAAGAAAAAATATCCCCAAAAAAAACAAAAGAGTTTGCAACAAAAGAGACATGTTGAATCCGAAACAAATTCCATATTCAAACATTAAAAATTGCTTACGCACGTATTCAAGAAGTTTTTCGAAAACACAATCCTAAATGCCCTAATCTTTTACCTAAATCGCCGAACACATGTGAAATAAATTCTAGCACGTTCGGGAGTATTCTTTAATATTTTTATCGTACTTAAATTCTCATTTCGCCGTGCCAACAACGGTGAGACCTCTTGAATTCTTTATGCGGAGTTGATATCAGTTATTTTGTGTCAAGTTTCTGAAGACGCGAGGGATCCTTATATTTTGTGTTGCAGGTTTTTTTGTTTTGTGTTCTAGAGAGGGTTTTGTTGATAAATTGTTCAAAAGTCTTTCGACATTTTTTGCAGTAATAGCTTATGAATTGAAAAATTACTTAATAATAATTTGATTGGAATTTCAGTCAGTTGGTCGGTTAGTTGGCTAATACTGAACATTCCATTTGATGCTAAATGACGCTACTGTTTCATACTTTGCTTCAATCGACAAAAAATTTCAAAAATCTAAATCAGTTTAAACAACTAAGTGATATACATACTGTTAATACTAGAAATTGGGATAAATTAGTGCCTCATGCCAGTCGACTAAACAAAGTAAACAAATCGTTTGTGAGTCAATGTATACGCTTTTACAACAAGATCCCTGCTAGCATACGTGAACTAACCCCCAATAAATTTAAGATTATTGTTAAACAAAAACTTAGTAAAAAAGGTTATTATAAAATCAACGATTATCTAGATGACTCAAATCCATGGGATTGACCTGCTCTTCTGTCAAGCTGTCTCTATGTAGAATAATTATTGAAAAGTTAATTTTAATGTTTGTATCTAAGTGTTTTTATCATAGAATTTGTAATACCAAATTTGAAAAGAGCAACCCAACAGAGTTTCTTGCTAGATTCTTCTCTGGGGAAAACTGCACTCTTGCGAATCTAGCATTAACTTTAAAAAAATGACCCGTCTTATGTGATGTCAAACTCGTCCTACAAGATTAAAGACACATTTCATTTCATTTCATTTCAAAAAAAAAAAGATAATTTTCATACTGTAATAATCTAAATACATCGTTCGTTATCAGCCCATATATGCCCATATAATAATAAATATCGTGAACGTAGGGCCCTATGCCGTAAGGTTTCTTGCCGTTTCTTCCTCTCTGCTATTAGACGTAGTGAAATAGTAGTAGTTTTTGACAAAAAAATGGTGTCAAAACTTCAAAACTAAATCGATAAAAAATTACCTAACAATTTTGAAAATTATTTTGTAGGGACATGCTATTCGCATACGATGCCTTAGTTCTCAGCTAAACCTCAAATTACTCAATAGTTTCTAACGTAAGCTAAACCTACAAATACAGTAATACAGCGATACACGCAAGTATTTATCTTTAACCTGTACAAGAAGCAATCAAGGCAGACCCGTCGAGAATTCACTTCCTAACCCAGTCTCAATACAAGCTTTAATTCCCAGAGCTGAGGGACAATACGGAGCAAAGAGCAAAACTCTTAGCTGTGACAGGTTAAATGGTGCGTTTTACTTTTTAGGGTTCCGTAATTATACAATGAGTGAAAACGGGACCCCTATTACTGAGACTCGGCTCAAGAGGGGCTTTCATACAACAAACGTGTTTTTTTTTGCCTTTTTTGGTACGGAACCCTTCGCGCGCGAGTCCGACTCGCACTTGGCCGGTTTTTGTTTTTAATACTTAAACGTTTACTGCACATAGTAGGTTCACATAGGCTTTCCAGGAATAGTGAATTAATAATAGTACTAGTCAGGGGAGGGCACGGCAATGTACCTAATGTATCGTAACTACTAAATAAGATCAGGTAAGACCCAGAACACACGGTGAAATGTAACTGCAACGCAACTGAAACTGCTAGTTACTTTTGAGTTGCATCGCAGTTTCTGCTATAGACTTACTTAGAAAACCATACACGACGCAACTAGTTTGAAACGTTTCGTTTCAGTTGCGTTTCACCGTGTGTTTTGGCGCTAAGTCTTACATATTTTGTAAATAAGGTACATAGTTTTATGAGATCTTATACTTACACTTAATTAAATTAGTATTTTTATTATTTATTTTTGTTAATATTATGTTTATTGATTAACATTTATGTTACACATAAGTTTTCTATAAGTAATTATTTTTAAAGATCATTGGAGAATTAGTTTAATTGAACTTTTATGGTTAACTTCTTAAATGTTTAACAGTGTCCTTTTTTTACAACTGACTTTTGCATGAAATAAATAGTGTTAAGGCATTTTAGGTGCCCCATTGAGAGACAGGTCACAAAACGTGGCTCCATGATGTATGTAAGCGGTACGACTTTAGTGTTTCATGTCTAGAGTACAGTAGGATGACCATAATCGATGGTGATTAAGACACGAGTGTGAAAATGGTAATGATAGGTAAAGGTTTATTATAAACAGTTTGTTATATATGTTACCGGCCAAACCCGATTTCCGGAAAAACTAGTTATGCCTAGGCTCAACTAGTTCTTCCTATACGCGATAGGATTAACTAGTATAGCCTAGTCCAAACTAATTTGTCCTAAGCCCGATAGGACAGACCAGTTTAGGCTAGGCCAAACTAGTTGATCCTAATATCAATACACACACTCTAGGATAAACTGGTATGGCCTAGTCTAGACTAGTTTAGACTAGTTTAGGCTAGGCCAAACTAGTCGATCCTGATATAAGTACGCACACTCTAGGATAAACTGGCCTACATATAGATATCTAAAAGTCAAAATAAATAGATGAACTAAATAAAATACTCCGTGTTTAGAAAAATAATCATCTTTATTAAACTATAATGATTCGTCATTATGGATAATTGATAATACGAACAATCATACTACTAAATTAGTTTGGACTAGGCTATACTAGTTAATCCTATCGCGTATAGGAAGAACTAGTTGAGCCTAGGCAAAACTAGTTTGTCCGGAAATCGGGTTTGGCCGGTAACAGTTATATTGTTAAAAGTTAACTTAGACTAAACTTTTAACGACATAACAATTTTAATTTGTGATTTGATTATTGCTTCTATAAAAAAAACTTACCTTTTATTTGTTAGTTTACTACATATATGTAGTATGATTGTTCGTATTATCAATTATCCATAATGACGAATCATCATAGTTTAATAAAGATGATTATTTTTCTAAACACGGAGTATTTTATTTAGTTCATCTATTTATTTTGACTTTTAGATATCTAGGTATGTGTTTTGACTAGGCTATACCAGTTTATCCTAGAATGTGCGTACTTATATCAGGATCAACTAGTTTGGCCTAGCCTAAACTAGTCTAGACTAGGCCATACCAGTTTATCCTAGAGTGTGTCTATTGATATTAGGATCAACTAATTTGGCCTAGCCTAAACTGGTCTGTCCTATCGGGCTTAGGACAAATTAGTTTGGACTAGGCTATACTAGTTAATCCTATTGCGTATAGGAAGAACTAGTTGAGCCTAGGCAAAACTAGTTTGTCCGGTAATCGGGTTTGGCCGGTAACATATATACTTGTATAATAATAAAATAAATACAAGACAAACAAATAGCTATAGTTTATTATACGAAAGTCATGAAACAATTTACAGAGATACTTAAGGCGCTTAAGCATCTGAAAAGCGACGCGGTTTCGACGTCTGATATAAAACTACCACCCATAAATACAGTATATTATGTAGGCAGCTTTGTTGGTTAGTTTATTATCGATATAGTGTTTACTTTTGATTTGTTTTATCCATTTAATCCGTTGCAACAACCCTCAAACACCACATGTCACCTGCAGAACAAATAATACCAAAATATTTTCTTTACCAACAAATTTAATAAAACTATAATTTTTCATCCATTTTTTCCCGATTTCATACTCCACGACTGCCAGATTAATATTCTAAATACAAATATCAGTTATTCTCCCCTAACACCATTCCGACAATAATTTAACAGTACGAAACAAGAATACGCAATGTGTTTGCAAATTCGACAAAGAAAACAGAGAAAAGGCGTGTCCTAGATAAATCCGAACGTGTGGTGTTCCTACGAAACAAATTCTCGGGACCTTAGATTGAATCGTTAGATATTGAAGTAATTTAGTTTTCTTTTACTAGGTTTCTCCTGCTGCTTTGCTTGGAGAATATAATTTTTTTTTCATGTTATTTCGACACATACTAAGTATCTTTCGTTATCATAGAGAATACAATATATATTTATATAAATTATAATATTTATGTATGTGTATTTATCGAATATATATGTGTAGGTTTATACTTATATATTTATTGTTTATTGTAGTGACTATCCTGCCTTCATGCTATCACTTCTCTCTCTGTAGGGTCTGCAGGAAGAAATTTCTTTTAGAAATATGCTGTACCTTTTGTATAACTTCTCTTTTTTTTCTGTCTCTATGTACTATCATCTTACAATAAACTGTTAAATAAACAAATAAATAAATACATATTACAAAACGAGTTTTAAAGAAAGTCATAGGACTAATTTCGTAATTTTTTGACATTTTGTCTATAGAAGAAACGTCATTTATCTGAGTTTATTCTAGGACTATAAATAAAACTCGTTTTGTAATAAGGGGGAGAATGTTGTTGAGTTTTTAAGAAAGATTAAATCACTTTATTTCGTTATATAGTACAAAAACACCCTGTACTATTTAGAAATTAAAAAATATAACAAAATAATGAAACATAGGTCGTAACTTATTTATAAACAATGCATGTATGAGGCGACTGATGAATGTGGATGAAGCGAAAAAAGTGTGTTTGGATCGTAGCAAGTGGAAGGAAGTGTTGTCTACCCACCCCGATGGGAGAGAGGTGTGACAGATTATGTAAGTATGTATCTTATCTTCTTCTTAGCTAGCCATCGGTGTCCCACCGCTGGGCAAAGGCTTCTCTCCTCTTCTTCCATGATTCCCTATCCTGGGCCGCCTCTGCCCAGACATCCAAGAAGGCATCCAGCTAATCTCGCCACCTTTTTCGTGGTCTGCCGCGAGGTCTTTTGGCTGTTGGTTGCCATTGGGTTGCTGGGATTGCCCAGAGATCGTTCGGCAAGCGGCAGACGTGACCGGCCCAATCCCACTTTAGCCTGGCAGCTGTTTTTACCACGTCAGCAATACGCGTCTAGGAGCGCAGTATGGTATTTCTTACTTTATCAGTAAGCTTTACACCAAGCATACTGTGCTCCATGGCGCGTTGGCAAACCTTGAGTTGAGACCTTTGTACTTTCGTCAATTTTACACACACAAACAAGTATGTATGTGTGTGTAAAATAATAAATTAGATGAATTATTTAAAATAAAAATATATGGTTGTTTTGGCAGAAGTTATCAATCGATCTCTATCTAGATCTAAGAAACATTGTTATTCGTGAATATGAATATCAACTTACATATTCTATTTTTCTTTCAGCCTATGACAAATACTGAGAAAATATTTACTAGGTAATAACAGTTTACTCGGCAAAAACTATCAAGGACGTAACTAGTAATATACCCCGACGTTGTTTACTTCCGAAATGTAAGTCAAGGCTCCACGTGTTAAGGACAGCACAGTAATATTTTACTGCTGTTTGTCTGTCTGTTTTGTTTGGCTACCGTTAATAAGAAGGGAGAGTGAAATATTGTTTTATTGGCGAGCGTCGTTGGAGCAAAATCAGTAGTTTCATTTTTCGTATAGATATCACGCTGTATTTCTCTTTTCCAACACCCTAAAGAAACAATTTATCTTAATTTTATTCAAATCAGTTTAGTAGCTTATAATGGTGTTGTAATATTGCAGTTACGAAAGCAATGTGCCTTTCAAAATTTTTATATTTTCTTCTTGAACCTAAAGGGCATCTACACACCAAAGCCACCAACCCGGCTGCATAACCCGGGCAAACACGGCGGCTTTTGACAGCTGCAATTCGTATAACGTAAAGCCGCCAGTTTGGAGTTTAAGCTCCGGCCTTGCCCGGCGAGTTATGCCACCAGGCCGGCGGCTTTGGTATGTAAACACCATTACCTATTCTATGACAAAAGAAATCCATGGAGTTAACTATTAGAGCGCTCCCGCACCTGGCTCCCACACCAAATATTAAACGCAGATCGCTTTTGGCAATATCTGCTCGTTACTGCGTAAATAGGTAATAAAACGCGCGAATAATTTCAATCGACCGCTACTGCGTAAGATACCGGGCGCGGCTTCAAGCAGTCGGGTCTCAACTGCTTGAAGCAGTCCATGTACGACCGCCCTAATCTTGGAAACTTCTAAAACTATAACCGATAGTAAAGTTAGCACATAAAATTGATGTATGATCATTACGGGGTGAAATCCTTTACATATTGAAAACCGTAGAGCTGCGCCATAACGCGTGACTACGATAACGTGGGGCAGTGTTAGTTAGACTTTTGTAGGAAGGGTTCTGTAGATATTGTAGTGACGACTTTTTAAATTAATTACGGTAAGTATATATTTATTTATTCAAATCTCCACGGAAATGTGAATACTAGTGTCACCGCTTGCGTAACGTAGACGTAGACGCAAGCGATGACAGTTCCATATATTACAACTCAGAGGTACGCATACGTCTACGCATACGCATTTCGGTGTGTTTTGGCCTTACCTTTATTTACGTATATAAAGAGCAACTTAACAGAGTCTCTTGCTATAGCTAGATTCATTTCTGAACAAAACTGCTGTCTTGCAAATCTACCGTTAGCTTTAAAAAAAGAAGACGTATTTCAAGTGATATGTAAATTATTGTACTTTGACCTTGACTTTTATAGTGGATGAAAAACAAATCAAAATCAAAGTAATATTTAATTTCGTAAGATTTTTACATCACTAAAGTCTTTCATGTACTTACTTGGTGATGTAAAAATCTTACGTATGCAAAATCTTGAGTAAACTAAGCCGTGACTCCTCAAGTTACAACTATTTCAATACGGAACCCTAAAAAACGTGCCCTCTGTTATTTATAAGGGTTAACCGTTAGATATCTTGATATGACAGATATGGGAACTTATGTGCTGCTGATTTTGGTGCCTCATTTGTTTTTATTTAACCTCGATAAAAAAACAAAAGACGGTTTTGCTTTTATTTTTTTATACATGGAATAAACGACCTAGCGAAAACCGCGGGGTCTCTTTGAATGCAGGTGGTAATGAATCGCGTTGGAGAACCATTGGAGAGGCCTATGCCCAGCAGTGGGCAGCTATAGGCTGAGATGATGATGATGATGGTGTGGAATAATATTCTAATCTAATCTAATTTAGCCATTTGTGTCCCATTGCTGGGCAGTGCTCTCTCTTTCCTCATCCGCCATGACTTTCTGTT
The DNA here is from genome assembly GCA_947563765.1 of Anarsia innoxiella. Lineage (NCBI taxonomy): Eukaryota > Metazoa > Arthropoda > Insecta > Lepidoptera > Gelechiidae > Anarsia > Anarsia innoxiella. The sequence continues at coordinate 1,888,783 of OX387393.1, forward strand.
TCGAGCTTTCTCCGCCCAGCTACTTAAGAAGGTGTCCAGCTCGTCCCGCCACCTTTTCCGTGGTCTGCCGCGACGCCGATTGGGAGTTGGTAGCCATTGGGTAGCTATTTTAGCCCATAAGTCTTCTGGCATGCGGCAGACGTGGCCGGCCCAATCCCATTTCAGCCTGGCAGCTGTTTTTGCCACATCAGTAATACGCGTTTTAGAGCGCTAAGCAGTATAGTGTTTCTTACCTTGTCAGTAAGTTTTACACCAAAAAAGGTGTGGAATAAGTGATCGAAATTGCTTTTTGATACAAAATATGTATGACAATCAAGGTAAACAATGGAATCAGTGGTTTTATCGCTATACCAGGTACTTACTTATATTTTAAATGTCAATGTTTGTGCCGATGATATAATGGTTGGGGGGATAAATGGATGAATACTCAATCGTTTATCCGGTCATAATGTAGCTTAATAACATAACCTATGCGTAATAATAATACTTATAGCCTATGTACTTAATGTACCTACTACAATATTGCAAAGTTTCATCAAAAACTGTTTAGTAGTTTTGACATGAAAAAGTAACAAACATTTACCCTTTCACCTTAAACAAAATGTCGCTATCATACAATTACGGACGTTCTTTCACAAATACTACTCAAAAAAGGTTATTTTAACTCCTCTTCTTAAAAGTTATCCGCGAAATGTTTAAAGTTTTTTAATCATTTGCGCCCTTACCGCAGTGCTTCACATACTTTAAAACCTGCAAGTTTTAACTAGGAACTCCATCCCCACACGCTTATTTCCAAATAAGGTTTCAATAAAACTGTTGAAAATGAAAAGTATTTATTCAAAAATAGGCAAAATTCATTATACTTTTTTGATGTCACTTTTTTTATCTAAAACTACTGCCGATTAACTACCTGTATAGCCTAGAGGAAGAAAGCGGTAAGAAACCTTCGGCACAGGGCCCTACGTTAACGTGGCAGTACAAATTGTTTGGAAGTGTTTTATGAAACTCATTCTATTTTAAAGCATGAAAGTGTTGATAGACAACAAAAATTCTGTTGACTATTCTCTCTTTCATTTCCTTGGAAGATTTAAAAGTAGGCTAGAATTTTAATCCAAGATCGCTTCACTTGAACTTTTTATTCTTAAAACGGCTTACTTAACGTTTTCACGAGTTACCTATCCTTGCCTTTTAACAGCTTATCTTGCATATTTTATACGTCTTTTCCGGTTCGAGTGCTGAGGAGATAAAGATGCTTAAATGTTTTGTAGTTGTGTTGTTTACTTGACTTGACATTGGACATAAGCGTCGCGTCGTGTCGCGTCGTGTCGTGAATTTATGTTTTAGGCCTAACATAGGGCCCTGTGCCGAAGGTTTCTTGCCGTTTTCTTCCTCTCTGATATACAGCGAACCGGCAGTAGTTTTAGATCAAAAAAGTGACATCAAAAAAGTATAATGAATTTGGCCTATTTTTGAATAAAAACTTTTCATTTTCATTGACATAGTTTTGCGTGATAAATAAGATAGTTGAATCTACCTACAAGTAAATACTTATGCTTATGGGCTAGCCTATGGTTAAGTATAAACAAAGCATTGATCCATCATCATTATATGTATTTAAGAGTTAGACTCTTGTCAGTGGAGCACCCGCCATTTGGCCTATCATCTCGAGTGGCGACCACGCACCGAATGACTCAATGTGGGAAAAGCCTCTGACAAGGTTGCCCGACGACCTGGTGAAAGTCGCGGGAAGCTGTTGGTTGCGGGCAGCGCAGGACCGGTCGTTATAGAAATCCTAGGAGGAGGCTTTCGTCCAGGTAGAGGACGTCCACGGGCTGATGATGACGCCTATCTTCTGTTAGCGATTTGACTGATACGATATGACGTTACTTTGTCCTTCACTTGAGTAAAGTAGGTACATCGAGGTCTTCTTCTCCCTCTCTTCCTTTCAACTTTTCCATCAATGACGATACAGTATAGATACCCTGGTTAATTAATAATGAACAAAACTGTAAACTTCTGTATTAGCAATGCACCCAATGACCCGAATAGAAATAAAACCGCGAAACGAAAGTGTCTGTCTGTCAAAAAGCAACAAAGAGAATACACAGCGTACAGTACAACACTGCGGTTTAGCTTATATTGAATGGTTTAGAGCTAGGGTTGTTACAGAAATAATACTACTTTCAAACATAAGAAGTAAGAAAGTAAAGAAGTATTTTTATTAAATAAAGTCGAATGTCCAATCCTACTAATACTTATTATAAATGTCAATGTTTGTGTCGATAGATGGATGGACGTTTGTTATTCTTTCATGTAAAAATCGCTGTGTAGATTTTATTGAAATTCTTCAATAGCTTATATGAGACATGAAAAGATAGACAATCATCAAAACTACATAATTCAAAGGCTCCGTACCTACTAGCAGTTTTACTCGACTTCGATTAAAACTATCGAATAATACCGTATGTGAGTCCCGAGCTCTAAATAGTAAGGACGTAATTTTTATGTCATTTTACTGGTTAGCCAGTGATATTCTATGTAAATAGCATGGTGAAGTAATGTTCCAAAATGAAATTAAATTTCTATATTCACCACCCCTAAACCCCACCAAAACAGATAGGGTTGACAAAACAAACAAGCTTGGAACGCCCGATACGTTTGCAGACTACGTGCGGCCAGCATCCACTCTTGTGCAAACGACTGGTGTAGAAACACGGAATCCTAGATTGGCTGCCAGTTGAATTACTCACTGTTTTGCTGGCCTTACTTACGGTTGGTTGCATTTGGGAGTATCGGTTTGGTATCGAAAAGGATATTTTGGGGACATTTTCCGAAGAAATGTTGCAGGTCAGTGGATGGATGGATAGATAGATAGATGGATGGATGGATGGAATGATGGATGAAATGATGGATGGAATGATAAATGGATGGATGGAATGATAAATGGATGGATGGATGGATGGATGGATGGATGGACGGATGGACGGATGGACGGATGGACGGATGGACGGATGGACGGATGGACGGACGGACGGACGGAGGGATGGAGGGATGGATGGATGGTTGGTTGGATGGATAGATGGATGGATGGATGGATGGATGGATGGATGGATAGATGGATGTCCTCTTAAATCCACCTATTAGAACGAGTAACAAACATCCGTATTATAAAGAGTTACTTGAGGATGTTTGTTAGACTTTCACGTCAAAACTACTGAACAGATTTTAATGAAACTTAAGTACCTACTATATACATATTTCTTATATACATATATATATACATAGATAACCTCATAGATACCCCAATTATAATAGGAAGATATCGTCGAAAGTAGAATACGTTTGTATTACATATATTGTATTGTATTTATTTAAGGTAAAATCATGTATATTTATTTATTGAAATGAAATGAAATGAAATGAAATGTTTATTTAATCTTGTAGGACGAGTTTGACATCACATAAGACGGGTCATTTTTTTAAAGTTAATGCTAGATTCGCAAGAGTGCAGTTTTCCCCAGAGAAGAATCTAGCAAGAAACTCTGTTGGGTTGCTCTTTTCAAATTTGGTTTACAAATTCTAAGATAAAAACACTTAGATACAAACATTAAAATTAACTTTACAATCATTATTCTACATAGAGACAGCTTGACAGAAGAGCAGGTCAATCCCATGGATTTGAGTCATCTAGATAATCGTTGATTTTATAATAACCTTTTTTACTAAGTTTTTGTTTAACAATAATCTTAAATTTATTGGGGGTTAGTTTACGTATGCTAGCAGGGATCTTGTTGTAAAAGCGTATACATTGACTCACAAACGATTTGTTTACTTTGTTAAGTCGACTGGCATGAGGCACTAATTTATCCCTATTTCTAGTATTAACAGTATGTATATCACTTAGTTGTTTAAATTGATTTAGATTTTTTTGTGTATACATTATATTTGAGAAGATGTATTGTGATGCTAGTGTTAATATGTCAATATTCTTAAAAACATCCCTTAGAGATTCCTTGGGACCTAGTTTATAAATAGATCGAATAGCTCGCTTCTGCAGAATAAAAATGCGCTCAGAATCAGCGGCATGCCCCCACAGCAGAATGCCGTAGGACATCAGACTATGGAAGTAACTGAAGTAAACTAGCCTGGCAGTTTGAACATCTGTCAGGTTTCTTATTTTTTTTACTGCAAAAGCTGCAGAACTGAGCTTATCCGCTAACTTGTCAATATGGGGGCCCCATTGTAATTTGGAATCGAGAGTAATACCAAGGAATACGGTTGTTTCCACAAGGCACAAGCTCTGTCCCTTCATCCTAATATCTGTATTTACTTGTCTAACATTGGGCAAAGTAAATTTAATACATTTGGTTTTCTTTTCATTAAGCACTAGATTATTGGCAGTAAACCACTCGACTACTTTATTGATAGCATTGTTTACATCGTCATATACATCTTGTTGTCGTCTAACTTTAAAAAGTAAAGAAGTATCATCAGCAAACAATACTATATCATGACAGTTATTTACAAGACTTGGCAGATCATTTATATATATTAGGAAGAGAAAAGGACCAAGAATTGAGCCCTGTGGGACACCCATGCTAACCGCAGATCCACCCGACACTTTACCGTTTACATCAACCCTCTGTACACGTCCACATAAGTAAGACTTTAAAAGGCTGAGTGCGCTGTTCTTTACACCGTAATGATGAAGCTTCCTGACCAATGTGCAGTGATCAACGCAATCGAAAGCCTTGGACAAATCGCAAAAGACACCCAAAGCGTCGTGCGACTTCTCCCAGGCATCAAATATACACTTTATTAATTCAACACCTGCGTCGGTTGTTGAACGACCCCTGGTGAAACCAAATTGTTTCAGATGCATTAGTTTATTGGAGTAGAAGTGAAATTGTAGTTGATCTAAAATTAGTTTTTCAAATATTTTACTTAGGGTTGGCAGTATAGATATAGGTCTAAAATTGGTGGGGTCAGACTTACTGCCTGCTTTAAACAAAGGTATGACTTTACTGTGCTTCATTAGGTCAGGAAAATTTCCCTCATCTATACATTTATTAAAAACCATAGCTAGATGGGGTGCTATGCAGTCTATGATGGAGTTAACTATTGTAACGGAAAGGCCGTGCAGATCAGCGGTTTTTTTAATAGTTAAAGATTTAAAGGCCTTTATTATTGAATAAGCACTGACGTAACGAAATGCAAAGACTTGATTGGACTCCGCCACGTTCTGCTTCAACAAAACTTCAGCAAGCGCGGGAGAAGAATCAAGGTCTTTGGTGGTCGAGACTGGAATGTCAGAGAAGAATTTAACAAAAGCTTCGGCAACCTCGGCGTCTGTACTGATACAGTTACCGTCAATAATCAATTTAAAATCGAGGTTGCGTGGTTTGACTCTTCCAGTCTCGTGGTTGATAACTTGCCAAGTAGACTTTACAATATTCTTACTGTTGACAATCTTATTTTTTATGAATCTAGATTTGGCCACATTACATATACGCTTAAATAATTTCGAATAATTACGTACATATTCAACGAAAGACTCACTATTATTCACCGTTTTTTCATCATAAAGGCTGTATAGTTTATTCCTACTAATTAGTATTCCTGTCGTTGCCCAATCACTAAATTTAAGACAATCGTGAACCTTCAATATTTTGGGTTTAAAAATATTATCGTATTCTATTTTAGTGGCATTAAATACCCTACTGTATAACATATTTGAATCATCACAAAGTTCCAGATTTGAGATTTTTGAGGTAACATTATTATTTAATTTATTTAATCTAGCCTCAGTAACTGGAATGTATTTAATATTTTTTTTAGTTTTGTTTATATTAATATTAAAATCTGCCCTCAAGCCGCAATGGTCAGACCTTAACTTATTTATTACACTCAAATTTGAGGATTCTATGTTTGTAAATATATTATCAATACAGGTCTTCGAACTATCAGTAATTCTAGTAGGTTCTAAGAAAAGATTTATTAAATTATAACATTTGAAGAATGTTAAAATCTTTTTTGAAAGGGTCGACATCACCAAAAGATCAATATTATAGTCTCCACAGACAATAATACCTTTATTAGTGTTATTTAATTTTTGGAGTACAGTCTCCATAATTTCCTCAAAAGTATCATAAGAACCGTTAGGATTTCTATACACGCTTATTACAACAAGCCGCTCTAATTCTATACAAGCTATCTCAATGGTACGTTCAACCGATAGATTTACAATATCAGTGCGTTCCTTGTATTTTAAAGAATTTTTAATAATAATTAAAGAACCTCCAGAGTCTCTAATCGCACTGTTTCTTATGAAAGAACTGCAAACATGGTGATTGTCAAAACTAAACATGAGTTGGTTGTTGTTGAGCCAATGTTCAGTAATGCAAATAATGTCAATTTTGTCACAGCTCAAGAGAAGTTCCAACTCATGCATTTTACTTAACATGCCCTGAATATTTTGTGAAATAAGTTTTAAATTACAATTATGTTTCTTAGTATTTATGGATTTAGAATTCAAAATTGGCATGTTAATGGCAACCTTGCTAGAGACAACAGTCTCTGTTGTCTGATCAATTAGTTTAAATGCTCTATAGGAGCAGTCAAATCCACCAAAAGAGCGGATGAACGGTGTTGACTAGAATAGGACTGACTAGAATAATTATGACTAGAATCGCATGGTTGTATATAAATAATGTCATTACTGCTACTCTGCTCAATAGAAGCAGTCGTCAAGTTTACCAACAGATTGGCAGAATCTAAATAGTAGGACAGCGACAACACTATCTGTCTTCGAATGAATCGATTAAGATAAAATCTACCTCTTGTCGAATGATATTTCTTAATAATTGAATTAAAGTCTATGCAATGGAACTTATTATTATAACATGTCATATTGTATAGCATCATGTTCAGATTATGTCTCATATTATTATTGCTAGAATTAATGCAAAATGGAAATGTAAACAAAATAATTTTTTTAACATTAGAAATCGCATTTAATTTTGAAATATATGTCGCTAGGTCCTCTCTGTTTACATTTCCAGGTTTGCCTATTAAAATTACCAGTACCGAACTACTCTCGAATCTTGATGACAAAATTGTCTCAAAAATTCGAGAGCAATCCGCCCCAGGTATACAATTGTTCATTACCCTATTTTTATTATAACGTTGGCTAAGATGGCAACCCAAATTTTTACCTATCTCATCAGTATATACATATAATTAAGTTTGTACTATGATTATTTTTATTAGTATGTGAAACTAAATAACGAGAGTAACGAGAGGGGGAAGACGGAATTGACGAGACAGCGGTGGCAGCGGCCGGTCTCGTAGAATCATTCGACGATCCAGAGCGGGCTGTGGCGGCGGGGACGGGGGGCGGCCTCTTGACCGCGCACGCATACGACATCCTGGTCGGTCGCACGACAGTGGGTACAGGAGCAACCGCTGGTTTCATGCATTCAGCTGGACCCGAGGTGGTGACGGGTGTCTTCGCTGCTATTGGTCTTCTGCCTGGAGCTGATGTCGTGGCTGATGCTGAACCTCTGGTACCCCTGGTTGCTGCAGGTGCACTGGATACGACTGGTCTCGCAGCGGCGGCAGGTCCTGGGGCAACCACAGCTCTGGTGTTGTTGGCTGGTGTTTTATTTACTGTTGCTGGAGGCGTGCGCACTTTAGCCGTGGCTGGTCTCCGCACGGGCAGCACCGGGCTCATTGTAGTGGATTTTTTGCAGGTGTCGGCGACAACAGGAGTATCCGAATCCTCCAACAGCACATTCGCAAGCTCTTCGTCATCAGCCAGAATAACTCTTATGAGTCGACGATACTCTGCTGCCTCTTTCTGTAAGGTAATGATTTCAGCTCGAGATCGTATGACTTCTTGGTGGCACACTAGGTATTCTTTTCTCATAGCCTCATAGTTTGTTGTGATGTTGTTAATACCTAGCTGAAGGTCATGAGCTCTCTTCATTAGCATAACTCGTCTTACCCTCTTGGAATGACCTTTTAGATATAATTTAAATACTTTTAAATTCTTGCGTGATTTCTTCATTATCTTCTTCATTCTGCAGTATTTAATAACATTCTTTGAAGTAGCTGGCAACTTCTTCTGTGTATGAGTGTTAAACAGCTCCTCGTGCAGTGAGACTGCATGGACATTATGGGCACTTTCTATCTCACGTTGGACAAATGAGATTTGACCCCGTGCTTCCATAAGCAGATCTTCCAGGTGTCTAATCCTGTCCTGTGCTCCGTCCAACTCCAGGTATTGGGACTCTAAGGCATCGACTTGGTGTTGTAGTCGCTCAATTTCCAATTTGTCCTCATCTCTGGTTGTTCTGAGTAATGAGATTTTTTTATCTTGCAGTGCCAGTTTAGCCTTTAGATTTCTTATTTCAATCTCATTCTCATCTCTGTCGCAAAGAAGGCGGTTGTTGAGCTCATCGGCCTTCCTCAGGTCATCTTGGGTCTTTTGGAGCTTCTGCTGTAATGCCATGCTGCTACGAGTATTCATTTTGTTTGATAAGGCTGAAAAAGACAAATAGAAAAGCTAAATATATGTACAAACGAAAAGTAATTATAATTAGGAACTAAAAAATTAAATTGTAATTGTAAGTATATAGGTAATTAAAATGAATATGTATATAGAACAAGTCAACTGATGCAAATTATGCTAAAGACAAATGAAATAGGCACTAAAGTTAAATAATTATGTAATTAAAGGTCACCTATCTATGTAGGTACAGAGTATATTTGAATTTTGAAATCAGGTAGATATGTATAGGTATGATATGAACACAGAGAAATTTAAAAAAAAACAAGTTAAATATGTATATCAGATACAGTTAATAGATGTTACTTGCATACAGATACCTACACAGGTCAGTAATTAATAGTATGTGATTATGTATGAGTCACTAGAATTACTTGTAAAATCAATTTTACTCTAAATCTCTAATTGAATTCAGAAATATAATTTCCTTAAGAATTAGTCCTCAATATTTGCTTCCACAGGTATGTCAAGCAAACAGAGACCAGATTAGGTTAGGTCTAAACAGGCAACTAATGTAAGTCAGCTGTTAGTCTTCAAATTCGCTTCCACAGTTCGTCAAGCAAACAGAGACAAAGGCGACCTTGACCATCAACTTTCTCGAGGAAACTATGACAGAAGTTTACCAAGTTATATACTTTAAGTACTGACACTAATTATATAGTGTTTGTTAATAAGATAGTATATAAATATAGGTGGTAAATTAGGTAAAACAAAAGAAATACTCCCCCGGTTTATCCGTTAGAATTCAATTCTATTGTTCAGTTGACAGCTGAGCCGGCCGGTGCGAAGCGAAGATTGTCGAGTTGTTTTTTGGTTGAAAACACAATTGTTACACTAAACTTTTTAGTTAAACACTTAATTTTACTTAAATACTACACTTTACACATGTAAATTTATCGAAATTAACTTAATAACGAATTAAAAACTAATTAATTACAGCACAGCTGATTTTTATGACAGCTCAGTTCGGTGTTGCCCGACCAAAAAAAAAGGGTTTATTGGGTTTTAAATAAAAGTTTTCACCTATCATAAAAAAAAATATGAAACTTTGCAATATTGTAGTCTACATATCAGAATTACACAATTTACACATAGGCTATGTTTCTTAAAGATATTGTTTTACTTTACTTCGATATAACGATAGATGCGTACGAAACGTGGGCAGCGTCTAGTCCCTACTTAAATAATTCCACTAAATACAAAATAGTTTATCAACTACAGTAGTCACATTTACCTTTTCTAATCTAAACTAACAATACACTATTATACACTCTAAATTCAAAGTTCCCAAATCTTACCCTCTAATATAACTCAGTGTTAACCGCAAGAGCACAGCCGCGGGACACAACTATCTATAGGTAGGGGGAAGTGGGGCACATTGATACACAAAAATTCAAACTCCGTTTTAATACACAAATGTCAACATATTTGATCATTTTTTTTGCCGGGTGCATGGCCTGATATGTTAACTTATATTTAAGTTTAAAAAAAGCTGATAGAAACGAATAGGAAAAAAGTTATGGCGACTTTTATAAAAAATGGATTTTGTATCATTCTGCCCCACCGGTGGGGCACCTTGATACAGAGAGTGGGGCAGCTTGATGCATAATTTATTTCCGTTAATATTATAATATATTTTTTAAATAAATCGTTATATTACTTAAATTGACCAAATAAAAAGCAAATAATGCTTGGTATCTGAAAAATCACGTTATTTATTAGTTATTATTCGTATTAACGATAATCACAATCAGCCTAATAATGAAATGAGCTTGGAAATAAAATTGTCATCAAAAATCTAGAATTTATCAAGATCTTAAACATGTAATTTAACATAGTTACTCAGTAATCAGCCTAAAAGTACTACAGAATTGGGCATAGTGAAATATAGAAATAACAAAATAAAATCCTCTATCAAAATTATAGGAACTTTTTCTTAAAACTCATAATCAAAAACATCACAAAACTGAAATCCTAAACGATTTTTTCACATTTCTCTGCTTAACTTTAAAAGTCCGGACCATTTTCTATAATAAATGAGATTTTTAAGACTACTTTAAAATACTAACGGGGCACTTTAATGCACTAAAGGGGCACTTAAATACACTAACGGGGCAGATTGATACGTATCATTCTGCCCCGCGCTTTACTGTATCATAGTGCCCCAAGGGACTATATTCACGAAAAAGTAATTTATTATTTTTTAAATCAATATTGTATTAAATAAACATATTAAATAACATTTATTAAAGTATAAACGTACTTTTGGTAAAATAAAACTATGAAAACAACTAATAATATGGAGCTGAGACACAAACACATTGCTCTTAAAATTTTAGTTGTCGGTCCCAAAAATACGTTTGTGCCTGTAAAAGCAAAACGGCGAATAGGCGGCGAGCATCGTCACAACTATCATCCTTGTGGATGTCCTTGAGCGTTCTAATGATGTGTCCGTGTTCGTATCGTTTTTCAGTATTTCAAAACAGGTACTGTATCAATGTGCCCCGAGTATCAATGTGCCCCGCCTCCCCCTACTGGTATAATACATGTCTCTGGTTTACACATTTGGCCAGAGTCGTGTGGATTGAGAATACTAAATCGTTGCTATAAGTCACTTGGAGAGGTGTATTCTGTGTTTGGTAGCAAAGTAGGATTTACACTGTTTTTAACACTGAGTGTAGAATATATACTATAAGGAGATGCCATACCGTCTGGATCTGCGAGGCTGGTCTAGCGCAAATTGGCTACCTTTTTGTATGGTATTCCTTATCGTTTGACAGGTCATCTACCAAGAAAACTATGAAAAGCTTGCGCCAACCATGGCACGCTGTCATAAACTCATTTATTTATATATGAAAAAAAAAATGGGGCCAGTCCTTATATTCCTTCCTCATTAGTTTTTAAGAGCTGGAGAAAAGTAAACTGAAAAAAGTTTAGTTAAGCTAAAATAGATACTTGATAGACACTTTTTAAAAACAGTTTATAAATTGAACACAAAAAACAAATGAACAATTGAACCACAAATTGAACACTGATTTTGTTTTTAAATAGGTATATTAGAAATAGTCTAGTTATTATTTATTGCCCTGCTCTACTCTACAGTCTTCCTAAACTTGTCCTACTACAAAGGTTGCCTGGAAGAGATCACTTTTAGTGATAAGGCCACCTTGGCGCACAATGTTTGAGTTTTAAGTTTTATTTGTATTTCTTTGTGTGCAACAAAGAATTTCTATCTATCTATCTACAGAATCGACAAGTTTTCAATCAGATCAGAAGAAGTACTTTTTAAATCTTATGAAACGTTACACATTACGGTAAAATACAGTGCCTAGACACGATGGATGGATGTCAGGATTTTTGTTATGTACCTACTTACTATGAAAAGAAAACCACTAAAAAGATTTTAAGTAATAAAGTCAAAGTCAAAGTCAAAAATATATTTATTTCATAGGCACAAAAAATGCTCTTGAAACCGTTACATTACTTATTATAATAGTATACTTTTTAAGCTAGTGCTAGATTCGCAAAGCGCAGTTTCCCCCAGAGAAGAACCTAGCAAGAAACTCTGTGGGGTTGCTCTTTTCAAATAAAGTTTTACAATTCTTACAGTTTACATTATAACAATTATTGACTCTAAATGAATCTTTGGTCCTGCAGCATTCAAACAAACCACAAGATGTAAATAGATAGCTAAAAAGTAAAGCTCTTAGCTAGGTTGAAGCCGCATAACATGACCAGCCGCCACAGCAGCACCTTCACACAGGCCTCAACGCATGTGCCAGCCATCAACTAAACTTAATAAAACTTAAAAATATTGTAGCATATCCACTGGGTTAAGACATTGGCTATATTGTTTTAAGATAGTGTACACGTTTTTTAAGATATGACGATAAATACGGACGATATCACGGGCAGGCTCTAGTACAAGAACATAAATCCCAACCAATACACAACACAAGCAATCTCCAAAATTCACAGCATATTCTGGTATCTCATTACGTTACCGTCAATTCCGGAAATCCAATTCTATATCACGTTGGTACAAGAACTATTACGGAGTTAAATCAACCGGGAATATTATCAGAATAACGCTCCACGTGGCTTCACTGACATAGTGATCTGAGGTGAAACTCGATAGACTTTACAAGATTCTATGTGTGTTCGTTTTTAAACAAGCTTGTACTTTTATAGTTCCTTGTAAGTTCAAAGGAGCTTTTCTTGTATTATACAGGGTGTAACAGAAAGGGTATATAAAGCCGAAACACAGCGATAGTCCTCATGAAACTGAACAACTTTCCCCAAGGAACATGGGTCGTAACTCGAAAAAAATTTTTTAATCGCCCATACTTACCTACTCGATTAGCTGATCGGGCATTTTGTATGGGGAGGCGAAATTTTTTTTTCGAGTTACGACCCATGTTCCTTGGGGAAAGTTGTTCAGTTTCATGAGGACTATCGCTGTGTTTCGGCTTTATATACCCTTTCTGTTACATCCTGTATAATTATAATTAGTAGGTACTAGTTGCCCGTGACTTCCTACGCATTTAACGTCATATCTTGGAAAAAAAGTCGTGATAACTTAAAATCATATAGCCTATGTGTTATTATGATGTCCAAGCTAAGTTATTGTAAAATTTCATTAAAATCTGTTCAGTGGTTTTTACGTGATGAAGTAACAAACATCCATCCATCCATCATTCCATCGGCACAAACATTGACATTTATAATAATAATAGGATGTAGTAGAATGGAATATGTAATATAATTATCAAATAGTCGTTTAATCTGCTTTAAAACCCTTTATTTCAGATTTTAACATTTATCAACGTTTACATAAAAGCCAGTCTAGACTGGACTAGTCTGTAGGTACCTAACCTAAGCAAAACAGTATTTGGTACTAAAAACACACAAGACACTTTGCTAACTATATAAAAAAGTTGTAAAATAGATAAGTACTTAAAAAAACTAAAACACGCTTTAGCTCGCACTAAACATCCTCTATCATTAGATCAGTTCCAAAGTACCATATTATTGTATCGTCATCAGAACTCAGAGAGTGTGCTTTCATCCTATTCGAAGACCGGGAAGTGGGTCAAATTAACATTCCAAGATTTGTTTACATACTTACAAGTGAATCTAATATAAAGCGTGTAAAAAGAAAGACAAATGAATGAGATAAGCAATCTAAAAACCCTCTAAAAAGTAGCATCATAAGTCGATGAACACAATCAGGTTTTCAAAAGTATTATACACCATAATTCGACGAAAATCGCTTAGCAAAAATACTCCAGAGTTAAATGAACATCCAATAAGTATCAAAATAAGGAAAATAAGTAAGGTTTTACGTCTAATATTGGTGTATATTACTTTTGAAAATCTGGATGTGTTCATCGACTTATGATGCTGACTGTACCTTAGTAGGGCCCCGATTTAGGCCCTGTCCGCACAGCGATATTTCACCGCGCGATTTTAATTCTCACGATTTTCTTTCCGCGACCTGAATCATATTCTATACGCACTGCGAAAAAAATTCCGTGCGTATTTTGTCATTTCGATGAAGTTCTCGGCCGAGACGGACGTGTACTACAATGGACGAAAGAAAAATTTTAATTTACCTGCTACTGCGGCGGCGGCGACGAAACAGAGCTATCGAAAGATGCCAAGAATACTAGATTCATCCCTTTACGGCACTGAGACCTATGAAAGGATTTTTCTTCTTACAATATCAAGAGCTACAAAAATACAGTAAAAAGTTCTTCGGATATTACAGAATGAGTAAAATATCATTCGATAATTTACTACAACTAGTTGGTCCGGCCATTACTTATCAAGATACATATTGGAGAAAAGCAATTTCAGCTGAAGAGAGACTTTTGATAACTATAAGGTAAGATGCTTCCATACTTAATAAGATCTAGCTAAATAAAAGGAATAATTTTACAGAATCATTTATTAGACAAAAATTAACTTTTACAAACATAACTTATTCTTTCATTTTAAAACTCCCGTCTACTCCGTACTCCGTAGGGTGAGGTGTTCAACAGCGAACCACAAAAAAGTTAAAGTCATACAGCATCTATGTTTATGGCTTAATCTGTATATTTTTTTTTCATAAAACTTGTTATACATTCAACTTTGGTTTTGCATCCAAATTTTAGCTCCAAACGTTACAGAATAGACATAGTTTCAGTTTTTTTTAAAGTTGGGAAATGGTTAACTGTGTCCACCCCTTGGTACTCAGCGAACCGGGGTATGGTTGGACAGTGAACCAATGTGTACACAGTGAACCAAATCTATAGTTTTATGTAAATGACAATCTTCTACATAGTTTAAGTTTATAAAACTTAGGGTGAACCAATAAAACATATTAAATATAATACCCAATAGAAAGTTTAATCAAAATCTGAATAGAATCACAGGTATTTAACAACATTCTCATAACACTTAAAAATGCCTTATGCTATTAATAGTTTTGACAGTTTTAACTTCTGTAATTGTAATTATATAAGCCTTTGGCTCTTCGAGATCCATTTTTAATCAACTTAATGATGTATAAAATGTTTCATGACTTCAACGAATAGTTCTGCGTTCATCCATCCAGATGGTGCCGCTAAACCAAGAGTCCCAGATGGAGCGCCATCAAGCATATGAGTTTGGATTTTTTTACGTGGAAAGACCATTGCTGGATGTAAAGCATGGCCAGAAGCAGAAACAATGCAGCAAGTTGTTACCAAAACCCCTCTTTCCCCGCTTGTAACTTTAGAGACGTTACTCCCTTTCAGAGCTAGGACTTTTTGTGGGCGCTGTACCGTCGTAGTATCGGTTTCGTCCAAATTATAAATACGAGTTCCGTTGCCGAAACTGGGACACCGCTGCATAGCTTCTTTCAACTTATCGAAAAACGTCTGAACGTTTACTTTATTAAACGCTGAATCACGGGCTAAGCTGCATGGTTCCGGTTTTTTAATCCTAGATCACTGTGTCTTTTTCTGAGCATTCTCAACCACTCCTTTCCTGCAATCTTTTTTTCTAGCCATGAAGAAGGGACTTTTAAACCATTTATGATTGCCATTTGATAGGCTAATTTTCGCACATCCCTTGCAGTAAGGCCATAAAATTTTCTTGAACAATCAAGAATGTATTCTTTTAATTCCAACTCTTGGCTAGGCGTAAAAACAGCATTTACAGCATAGTTAGGTGTCAAATTTGTGGAGCTGTCTTGTTCGTATTTTCTTATATACCTCCTCAATGTTGGATAGGGCCAGTTATACTCTTTTGCTGCTTTGCGGAGTGACTGTCCATTCTTAACAAGGATAGCCTGAAGCATATCTTCTTCAAAATGATTACCAATCTTTCTTTGCGCTACTTTGGTTCGCCCCATTCTAAAAATTAACAAAAACATATAAAAAGTACATATAGGTACATACATATTTAATTAGGAAATTGACTTAATAAAGACGATACAATTGAATGGTTCGTTTAGTTCACTGTACAACAAAGGGTGGAAAGAGTGCACCACCACTATAATCAATCGAGTTGGACACAGTGAACCGGTTCACTGTTCAGTCATTGTTTTTGGTTCAGTTTGTACTTCCCATAGGTATTGACTTTTAAATTTATATTACAAAAAAACTGTTAGACTTAACTTGCTGGCTTTATCTTCATATGATAAATAGGTAATTGCTACAGAAGTAATAAAAATATTATGAGAAACAAGATCACGTAGTAGAATTAATACAAAATTATTGAACTTACTTTTTTCGATGTTTTTTCTTTGAAAATCACAAAACCGTCCGCCACTCGTGCGCACTTAGCGGTAGCTCGCCGCGGACTGGGTAAGTGGGGTTGCCAGTCAAAAGCATGTCGCGTCACGTTAGTAGCCTAATCTGGCAACGCCGCGTTTATGAATTATGGTGGGTGGTTCACTGAGTACCATTGGTTCACCGTTGAACACTCTACCCTACGTATAAATAGTGATCTGAAGTATTTGGAATAATCACAGATATAAATAGTATTGTAGAGATGATGATTTATGAAACAGTTATTAACTTTTATTTTTTTAATAAAATGAACTCTTTCATATCAAAACCACTCCCCTCTATTACGTATGAAGACTGATTAGAAGTAATTGGAATATTGTTGGCAGTATTGCGAGTTGACGTGTAATCTGTTTGAGAAGAAGGATCAGGCGGAGTTTGCGGAATGATACTTGCATTACGAGATGGCGGGTATTGTACACATGAGGAATGATTAAACGAAGTATTTGGATAATCTGAACTGATAGACTGCGTGTATTGGGCTTGAGGAGACGGGATAGGCGGGTATTGAGTAATATTAGTAGGATTCTGAGATGATGTGTATTGAGTTTTACCAGAAAGATCAGACTGAGATTGAGAAATTATAGTTGTAACGTGAGATAGCATTGGCATGTACTGAGTTTGAGGAGACGGATCAAGCGAAGATTGAGCAAAAGATTGTGTGTTTTGGTAATTTAGATAGGGTGATGGAGTATTTGGATAAGGCGATGAAGTTTTTGGATAAGGTGAAGGTGTGTTTGGGATGTAAGATGAACACGATGATGACGATTGGGGACTGACTCTAGGTCGCATAGTATTTTGTGGTGAAAATTTAGTTGCTCTGTTAAGTGCATTCAGAATTTCAATTTTAGCATAATGTTTCTGCTCTGTTGAGAGATTTTTGAGCATTGGTATGATCATTTCACAAAATGAAACATCCTCATCATATTTTTTCTCCTGCAATAGTTTCAATAGTTCATCATCGTTATTATTCAGACTTTTAGTTTTAGTCTTTTTACGCATGCTCGCTTTCAGTTTTTTTATTTTTTGAAACTTCTGAGTCAGTGGCTTCGTCTGATTGACTAGTAAGATCTCGAACATTATTTTTGGTGCTTTCTGTTTCTCTAATATTATTTGTCGTATCTCTGATAGATTTTTGAGTTGATAAAAATGAAAGTGCTCCCATGTGTATGTATGGTCTTTTTTTTTTCTTTCTGGCCTGACCCGAAACCAACTTTTTATCAGCTGCTACTACCTTGAAATATGTATCCTTAAGATTCTTCCATTTCTTTTGTACATCTGCCCCTGTAAAATAAGATGAACTGTTTAATTTTAAAGTAATTTGTTTGTATTTAATGTTACAGGTACTTGGCTTCAGGAAATAGCTACTATTCGCTGTATTACGAATATATGATTGGCGTCTCTACTATTGGAGAAATTATAGAAGACACGTGTACAAAACTATGGTCATGTTTACAACCTTTATACATGCCTGAACCTGACGAAGCAACTTGGTACCAAACTGCCAAACTTTTCTATAAAAGAGCCCACTTTCCACACTGTTTGGGAGCGGTGGATGGAAAACATATTAGGTGCGAAAAGCCTAACAACGCGGGTTCTGAATTTTATAATTACAAACAATATCATTCACTAGTTTTGATGGCTGTAGCTGATGCAAATTATTATTTTATCAGTGTTGACATAGGAGCCTGCGGTAGCAGTAGTGACTCTACCGTTTTCAAAAATTCTGTATTTGGGAAAAAGCTTGAATCGGATCAGTTAATGCTTCCTTCACCAAATCGCCTGCCAAGAGATGAAAATGGGGAAAAAATGCCTTATGTATTTGTTGGAGATGAAGCTTTCGCTCTCTCAGAACACATAATGCGCCCATATCCCAGAAGAAACCTATCTATACTCAGAGTATTTAATTACAGACTCACACTAGCAAGAAGATTTGTAGAATGCACATTTGGCATACTAACTAATAAATGGAGAATTTTACATCGACCTTTAGATGTAAAACTAACAACTTGCGACCAAATAATTAAAGCGTGTTGCATTTTACATAATTATGTACGCAAACATGATGGAATTCGGTTTAAGGACAAATTGTATGGGACAAAGTTACAAAGTTTACGCCCTACTCCTGTGAGATCAAGAATATCCAGCATTGAAACCAGACAATATTTTGCAGAATATTTTGATTCATTAAGAGGGTCAATCTCATGGCAATATGAAAAAATATAAAGAAGAATCAATCAACAGCTCAAATAAGAAATAAAAACGACGCGCGATGTGAATGACATCACAATGACAATGACAAATGAGTATTGACACAGTAATATTTTAATTACTTATTAGGTATATTAATAAACTATTAGCTTTACTCACCTTTTTGTTTTCTTTCAACAACACTATATTGTTCCCAAGTAAAATATATCGCTTTATATATTTCCTCCCACAATCTCGTCTTCAATATTCTATCGTGGTACTTTGGATCAAATTTATCCCACAAGGGCGGTCTTCTATGCATAAGTGTGATTAATTGTTCTATATCAATGTCATCATCTTCTGGCTTCGGTTCTATGGCGGCGTCATCCTGCACGCTCGGCGATGAAAGGGCGGGAGACGAAGCGCGCGACATTTCCCTAGCGCTGTTAGTTTACGACTGAACAGATCGCGCGAATTTTTTTCCGCAGTGCGGACAGGCCCGTACTACTTCATATTGCACAAAATATTCGCGCGGAAAGAAATCGCGGTCAATTTGCATCAATTCACAGATTTTTTTTCCGCGCGAATTTTAAAACGCCCCGGTGCGGCTACTTCTATAGTATTGCACGAGTTACAGAATTGCGAAAAAAAATTCGCGCGGTGAAATATCGCTGTGCGGACAGGGCCTTAAGTCAGCTTATTTAAAATATTAGACCCCACGGTGATCCAAATTTTAAATCTTCGCCCTACTGGTGTCAAAACCGCCAAAAACTTATAATTGACAATCATAGAAAACCATTACCCTTTAATTGTTTTCTTAGTCAAAAACTAAGTTTTAACTCGTCAAAGAACCTTCAAAAGCGACAAAACTTTCGCAATGTAGGTTGAATAAATTAAAGGCAAGTTGTCCGCTTGATTTTATTCGACAACTCCGTGCATAGAAATGATGAACGCGCTGCAAGTTTTAGATCTTTTGAAAACTCGTTTAAGGGCCTATCCGCACAGCGATTTTTTTCCGCGCGGCTTTTTTTGCGCAATTCTGTAAGACCCAGAACACACCGCATCTAAGTTTCTGCTATAGGCTCCTTTTCCTTCCTTTTGGCTCCTTCACACACGACGCAACTCAAAAGTAACTAGCAGTTGCAGTTTCGTTTCAGTTGCGTATCCCCGTGTGTTCTGGGCCTAACACATTGAATCACAAGCAAGTAGCCCGCACTGGCGGAAAAAAAATCGCAGGGATTTTTCACCGCGCGGTTTTTATTCGCGCATAATAATCGACGGTCAGAAAATGTCTTATACGACTAATAATAGCGTTTAATTTGCATCAAATCACAGTTTTTAGCGCGATATTTTATCCGCCAGTGCGAATACTTACATAAGTATTATGATATCTATGTGTTACAGAATTGCGAAAAAAAAACGCGCGGAAAAAATCACCGTGCAGATAAGCCCTTAGATCTTTTGAAAACTCGTTTTTAATGGAAACTTATAGCATCTACGCTTTCCAGCAAGTTGCTGTGGTTAGAGTAAAGAAATGAGATTGAAATGCAGTCAATTACCTTAATTAAGGATTAAGTAGTGTCTTTCATACGGATTACAAGTTCTTAACTTTATTTTAGTTTGGATATTCTGTGGCGAATTTAGTTATATTTCAACGTTGTTAGTTTACATAAATTGTTCTTTTGTTTACCCATAGTTACACTTAGTTGTTAGTTTAAATATCATGCCATTTTCTTCAGATTTTTGCCAGTAACAGAGTCTCTTTGGAGAATGTAAAAGAGCTACTTTTACAGATAAATAAAGGCTGCTAAAAGAGATAATATCCTGCTAAATTCACCTTCGAAACTTTTCCCAATTAAGTACTTACAAAGAAATAATTTAATCTCATTATAATATTAGTCTTAATAGGCATGACGACAAAAAAAATGTTTTAGGCCCATCACATAGTTTATTTTAAAATATTCGACACGTATTTTTTCTTTTTTCTCTTAAACTAAAAATTACAAAGATACACTGGGTTAAAGTTGCTCGTGACGTCACGCTTACGTACGATTTTTACGTAGGAGTGACATTAAAACCCCCCACTCCATAACTTTGATGCTCTGTATCTTTGTATTTATTTATGTATTTGATCAGGTAAAAATTGTGTTTCAAATATTTTTAATAGCCTAAAAGACGGACTAATTATTTTTTGAATTCTTGAATGTAGTCGTCATCCCTATTACAACCACAGATTAGGTGCCAACAACGTCGCAGAGGTAGGCCCAAAAAACGATAGAGTGACTACCTCCGCTGCTCATTCAGGGAAGATTGGTGGGGTATGGGAAGCAGCTAATAACAGGAGTCTTTGGAGAAGCATGGGAGAGGCTTTTGCCCAGCAGTGGGACGAAATAGGCTAATAAAAATATAGACATTCTTATAAGTATCCGCTGTTCGGACCAATATAGAGACCCTCAGTTTCAGATACTTAAACAGTTAGACAACATTACCTCCACTATATTATAACATGTTGATATCTACAAATGAGTCTACATATAAGCATATAACCTATGTATAGTGAACCAATCTTCAATATTCAAGCTGTCCAACCGTTGTGGTGTTGCAACATGCCTCGCCGCCTTGTGGTTAACGCCAAGGCATGCCAACGACCACTGGCGTCCTGTGGAATGCTAGATATAATAGGTTAGGTGTGTAGATATACGCTTTGTGGATGTATAGTGAGCTAATACACTACGCGTAGTAGTTTTTTTTTTCGATAAATTGCATAGATTTGCAATTTGCCTTTTGTTATGGTTATAGGTACTTAAAAAGGCCTTTTTTGCAGCAATTTTGTAGGTATTTGATCCGCCGTAGTTCTGATTCGAAATTGATATGAAACTATACCATAAATGCAGTTTGCGTTTTTTATATCAAACCACAGCACAGTATCAAACATCAATTATTAAACCGCGCTGCTGCAAGGCTACTATCTACCAAAAATATATAAATAATAAAATCTACGTTCTACGTGGATTTCAAACCCATTTCAAATAAATTCTAGTTGGTTGACCTAGAGTTACTTTAAATTTAAAATTTAGAACACAAGTAACAACTGTTTTTGTTTTTATTTCAGTTGGTCAATCAGTCAGTCAGTTAGTTAGTATAGATAATTTGTTTGTTTTGAATATATGATCGAGTCAAAAATCAGAATCATCGAAATATTATATTATATACAAATAATAGAGTAGGTACAAATCATATAAAAGACTGCAAGCAAATAAATATAGAGTGCAAATAATAGAATAATCTAGTGAAAGATGCGTGAGTGTATATCTATTCACGCTGGACAAGCTGGGGTGCAAATCGGGAACGCATGTTGGGAGTTGTACTGCCTGGAGCATGGCATCCAGCCGGACGGACAGATGCCGTCGGACAAGACAGTCGGCGGCGGCGACGACTCATTCAACACCTTCTTCAGCGAAACTGGCGCCGGCAAGCATGTACCCAGAGCTGTGTTCATAGACCTCGAGCCCACGGTGGTGGACGAAGTGCGCACAGGAACGTACCGGCAGCTGTTCCACCCCGAGCAGCTCATCACCGGGAAAGAGGACGCCGCCAACAACTACGCGCGAGGACACTACACCATCGGCAAGGAGATCGTGGACCTCGTGCTAGACAGAGTGCGCAAGCTGGCCGACCAGTGCACGGGGCTGCAAGGGTTCCTCATCTTTCACTCGTTCGGCGGCGGCACCGGCTCTGGGTTCGCTTCGTTGCTCATGGAGCGGCTGTCTGTAGACTACGGCAAGAAATCTAAGCTAGAGTTCGCTATCTACCCAGCACCTCAAATCTCGACTGCTGTTGTGGAGCCATACAACTCGATCCTCACCACCCACACCACTCTGGAACACTCAGATGCCGCCTTCATGGTAGACAATGAAGCCATCTATGACATCTGCCGCAGGAACCTGGATATAGAGCGGCCCACTTACACCAACTTGAACCGCCTCATTGGCCAGATCGTGTCGTCCATCACAGCGTCTCTGAGATTCGATGGTGCCTTGAATGTGGATTTGACGGAGTTCCAGACCAACTTGGTGCCGTATCCTCGAATTCATTTCCCACTTGCAACGTACGCGCCAGTGATTTCAGCGGAGAAGGCGTACCACGAGCAGCTGTCGGTGGCGGAAATCACCAACGCGTGCTTCGAGCCCGCCAACCAGATGGTGAAGTGCGACCCTCGCCACGGCAAGTACATGGCGTGCTGCATGCTGTACCGCGGCGACGTGGTGCCCAAGGACGTGAACGCGGCCATCGGAACCATAAAGACGAAGCGGACGATCCAGTTCGTGGACTGGTGTCCGACCGGCTTCAAGGTGGGCATCAACTACCAGCCACCGACCGTGGTGCCCGGCGGAGACTTGGCCAAGGTACAGCGCGCTGTGTGCATGCTGTCCAACACGACCGCTATTGCAGAGGCGTGGTCGCGACTGAACCACAAGTTCGATCTGATGTACGCCAAGCGCGCGTTCGTCCACTGGTACGTCGGCGAGGGGATGGAGGAGGGTGAGTTCTCGGAGGCGCGCGAGGACTTGGCGGCGCTCGAGAAGGACTACGAGGAGGTTGGCATGGACTCCGGGGAGGGGGAGGGCGAGGGTGGCGAAGAATATTAATATTGATCATAAACATCATATTTTTATATTATATTGCTTAATATTAAGTTTTTTTTTAGGTGAAAAATAGATTTATGTAGTTTTAATTTTTATTCGTTATGTTTTAGCTTTAATTGGTATAAATTAATATAATAAGAAACCAATTTATGTTTCTTTGTTTTGTTTTTTTTTTATTTTCAAGCTTAACTATTTTTTTAGAATATGTCTTTGGAGAATGAAGCCGTCTCGAAAATAATTTATAGGTTTTTTATTGTATGGCTAACGCCAGCACACACTTGTCCAAAAGACACACACATGTAGGAATAGAATTAAATCTGAATTAGGTCTGCAGACACCTAGAGGCACATCCTATGATCCAAACTAGAAGAGATAATATCACAACTGCTCAAAAGATCCTAGGACTTTAATATAGGTACGTACAGGCTAAACTAGATCTAGAAGATCTAGTAGTAATCAAATAAAACAAAATACCCAGAATGGGTAATCATGTAAGATTTTAAGAACTATATGAATCAAACCATATAGGTCACACCAGATACCCTAGGTACCTACCCTATAATCTAAACTAGATAGAACTTAATACCTACATAATAGTTATCTTGTCATGCAGTTCAATGCCCTCTCGACTCTCCGGTGAAACCTATCAGGTCTCAGGTAGCACTGAGATAGTCTAGGAGACCTTTACTCTTTTATACATGCTATTGAGTAAACTGGTAAATCCTGGAGTGATTAGAAAGGAGGAGAGGGAAAGAAGGGTAATGGGAATGAGACTTTTTCCCAGCAATGGGATTGATATGAACAACGCACAGATGTATAAAAATCTGCCGTAACTTGCAGTTGAACAATATTAGTTGGTACACAATAGTGTTATCATTACATACATGTGGGAAGGAGACAGGAGAAGAAAACGGAAGTGACGGATGAAGGAAGCGGAAGTTATAGATGAATGAAAAGGAAGCTTGCTAAGGAGTAAGAGAGTGGGTGTTGTGGATAGGTAACTATGCGACGGGGATGAATGGCGGATTTGGTTGTGGTTAGGGTCTTATTTGAAAATATAAATTTAAATAAATCAATAACAGTATTTTTACTTTCACATACATATGCTGAGTGGAGTCCTTTTCCCAGTTCTATCTCTGTCCTGTATTTTCCTTGTTTCTTATTGTTTTATTTTTTAAATTATTTTTTTTAGCACAAGGTGCTATTTTATGTTTTTGATTAATTTATTTTAATAATGTTGTACTGTAACTGAACTGGGAATAAATGATTTATTACTTACTATTTACTTACTTAAAATTAAAAATTAGGCCGAGTAGGAGTAGCTAGCTATAGTCTTGATGTAGGTAAGTGGTAAAACTGAAGACGTAGTAACTACGCAGTAATCTGTGGATGAAGCGAAGGAAGTGTGTTTGGATCGTATCAAGTGAAGTGGACTCTGCCTACCCCGATGGGAAAGAGGCGTATGATTCACCTACTTATGTGACACCCTCAAGCTCCCGAAAGTGACAGGGTAAAGACAGTTTAGTATTGTAAGACAAGGCAGATGAAAGAAAGATGTGTCAGTATTTAGAAAATAATGGCCTGTCAAGATTTATAGGTTTTACACGTGTTACATAGAATGATCGAAAGGAGATTAACAAAAGAGATATACGAGGCAAGAGTGGATGGAAATGCTAGGAGGGGAAGGCCAAGACGAACGTATCTCGAACAAATCGGGGACTTACTCAAGAAAGGCCAAATCAAGAGTACCCTAAACCGACGGGCACAATGATATTATATTAGGTATATAGATAGATATGTTATATGCGCGCACATTTTGAAGACTGTAAATAGACCTATTTAACGCCCGTTATTAATAACCTATCCTGATCCGTTTTTACCAAATCGAGATTGAAAAAACAAAACACAATTGTCACTTGTGTACCAAAAACATGTCAAGAACACAATTGTGTTTTGTTTTTTCAATCTCGATTTGGTAAAAAACGGATCAGGATAGGTTATTAATAACGGGCGTAAGACAACTTGCAGGTAGTCTCAGTTAGTCTGAAGACATTTGGAGTATGATTTGAAGTGCTGTCATTAATGTCATTGTAATCATTGTTCGGCACAGATTTGAAACGCCAATCACTATAAAGGTAACATATCTATACCTATAAAAAATCATTGGACGGGCATGTATGAGGCGACTGATGAGTGTGGATGAAGCGAAAGAGATGTGTTTGGATCGAAGCAAGTGAGGAATTACTGGTCTCTGTCTACCCCAATGGGAGAGAGGCGTGACGGATATGTATGTATGTATGTATGTATGTAATGTACATAAACTGATGTAAGTAGGTACTTAGGTTCATCGCATGCTCTACTCTACTTTAAAAGAAAGTGGATTTCAAAGGATGTCGGGTAGAGATAATTTTTAGTGATACGGTCGCCTAATGCGCACAACGCTATAAATAGTTTTTTTTTTAATTTGTGTCTATCTACCTGATTGAAATAATCGACCTAGCAACTACACTGGCTCCTAACCTCCGGAATAGAATAACTCCCTGCTCCCATTATTCCGTCTCGAATGAGGTTTGCTATTCGATTCCGACCAAATCCAATCCCGCACTCCTTTTAACAGTCGGATTTACATTGCAGGTGATTGCTAGCTGTTGGATCGTATGATGTAGACATAGAGTTTTAATTCCCTTTTATTTTTTATTGCGATTGTCGTATTCTGTGTTTTTAAATTGGTTTTGGTTTTAAATTGAGTTTAGGTTTGAAGTTGCGTTTAAGGGTTTTGGTTTAAGTACAAAAAATTACAACAGTAGGTAGGTAAGTACCTAGATAATTAGGTATTTAGAAAAGCTACATTAATTAAAATACAATGTTCTTACCTACCTAAGTACTGTTAATTCCATCTAAATGTCTATTTTGTTGTCAGAGCAGATTGAATATATTTTCTTTCTTTCTTTCTTTCTTTCTTTCTTTCTTTCTTTCTTTCTTTCTTTCTTTCTTTCTTTCTTTCTTTCTTTCTTTCTTTCTTTCTTTCTTTCTTTCTTTCTTTCTTTCTTTCTTTCTTTCTTTCTTTCTTTCTTTCTTTCTTTCTTTCTTTCTTTCTTTCTTTCTTTCTTTCTTTCTTTCTTTCTTTCTTTCTTTCTTTCTTTCTTTCTTTCTTTCTTTCTTTCTTTCTTTCTTTCTTTCTTTCTTTCTTTCTTTCTTTCTTTCTTTCTTTCTTTCTTTCTTTCTTTCTTTCTTTCTTTCTTTCTTTCTTTCTTTCTTTCTTTCTTTCTTTCTTACATTCACAGTTACCAGTTTACTTTTTACCTACTAAGTATCTATCTAAAATAGTATAGTTGTTGGTACCTACCTACTCAAAAAATAAGGATTTTTTTGCGAATGTTAAGTAAATAAAGGTACACAAAACAAATCACCTAAGTAAGTTAGGGAAGGTAAGGTAAAGTAAGTACCTATCTACTTCAGAAAGTAGAAACTAAAAAGAGTCAAGCACACATCTACCTACTTAGGTAGGTACCTACCTACTAAAGAAACCAGGCACATATGTACCTAATAAAATACAACTCAAATACAACATAATAATATAATTTTCCGCCAATCTGGATAGTGTTATGAAATATAATACGATAGTGGAAGATACACAACACTCATTATTCCCGACAATTAAAGAGTGTTATGTCGAGCGAATTGTTGACGGGTCTGAGTTATAAGCTTTTATTACGCCTTATGTAATGAAATGATCATTTAATCCTGTAGGTTTTGACAACACTTAGGACGGGTCATTTTTTAAAGTTAATGCTAGATTCGCAAGAGTGCAGTTTTCCTGAGTTTTCCCCAGAGAAGAACCTAGCAAGAAACTTTGTAGGGTTACTCTTTTCAATTTAAGTTTTACAAATCTCAGGCATAAACACAGAAACATATAATAAAATTAAAATTTCAAAAGAGCTATCCATAAATAGAAATTTGACCCCGCAATATCCAGGAAAAAGTAAGGCTTAGTTTGATAGGTATAATAACTGCGGAAGTTAGTTCAAATAAGTTTTTAGGAGATATTGCTTTGGTATACTCGTAAGTACGTAGGTACCTACTAATGTGAAAGAAAGAGATTGAAATACATAAGATGGTCTTCAGGGTTTTATTTTAAAGTTCCAAGCACTTCTTAATATTAATTTATAATAATCTATTGTTGCAAGTTAAGAAAGAATGATGTCTGGGTTCGCTACGCAAGGGCTTGACAAGAGCTGTCAAAATTTGTGATGTAATTAAATCTGTAAAAACCCTAGTGTTGCACTCCAATACATCATCCCCTTTTACAAATGAGATCACTTATTATCACTTGTTTACTTACTAACACATTTGAGATCATTTACTTATTTACTTATTAACACAAAAGAACATAAGTAATTATCCCCTCCCTTGATTATCCAACTAAAACAGGTACCTACCTACCTAGAACTATCTGTGCAGCTAGAACATAAAGTGCCTACTTACGTAATTGCAATTTAATCCCTCTAAAACCTAGGTACTTACAAGTTTGATTCTAAAATTACGTAGATAGGTACCTACCCAGTTAAGAATTTTGGTCAAAAGTGTCTAAAGTTTCTATATCACTAATTAAAAAAGCAACATATTTTTTTTTTATTAGCGCTAGGATAGACGAATCCAATAAGATTGTAAAAGCTCATTTAATATTCGTTTCTCGATTTATATTACATTGAATGTAAAAGTATATAATGCTTTGTAGGTAATCTAAATCTCAAAGCCTTAAACCAAACACCAGCTACGATAGAAGATCAGAAGAGCGTGTGTTTAATCAACGCCTCCGTGCGGCTTCTAAGCAATCGCCTCGCAATACACACGATGGTTGCCTCGCTCGCCACTAATTAAAACGACTCCACGATATAGGTACTAGCTGCTTGTTTTCTTCTTTTTTTATTTAGAATGTCCTGTTATCTATATTTATGAACTTTCGAAGATGGGATAAGTATTATTATTATGTGAAGAGGTTTTGTGTGTCTGGTATTATGTTAATAGCAAAATATATTTTTAAGGTAAATGTCTATAAGGGTAAGGCATACATACTTTGTTTTATTTGATCCATGATTGATTATTTGTTTTATTCAAATTCCTCATAAAAAATTGATATGTATCGTCAAGAATATCTTCAAAAACAAAACGGTTTGAAATTGGCTGCAAGTTTGATGGTCATTGTCGAAATTGAAAAAAAAAAAGAAAATAAAGTGTTGCCAGCAAATACAATCTTGTGAGTTTATTTTTAATCTAACATTTTTAATGTACTTAAATGAGATCTTTTTTTTTGAGAAAATCCAATAAATAAAAACAAAAACTTGTTTTCATGTGGTTTTAGTTATTTTCATAATTATAATCAATAATAAAATAAGCTTAACGACAAACAACGCGACAATATTTCTACAAAATCGGGCAACTATAAAATTTATGCCTGGCAACATTAAAACTAAACGTCACGTCAACGTCAAACACAAATCAAAACAAATTCGAATTTTCAACGGACTTTTGTAAAAGTGACTTTGTTTTACATGTGAAATTCGGATTATTGTGTATTTTAATATCCAAGATGACAGAAAAAGCAGAACTCGAAAGCAAAATACTAAATCATGAAGCTTATGGAACTGCGTAAGTGTTTATTTATTGATTTTTTATAGATTGGTCGAATTGTATTTTGTGCTAGACTTTACTCTCAAATATGTTACGTATTTGGATATTTTACTTTATTAAACTTTGAATTGAACATCAAAAAGTCTTGATCCGGTTATTGCTAAAGTGAGGCTTTAGTTTTTAACTTAATTCCATTAAAACAGAAACACTTTATCACACATACTTAAATTACCTTAATTTTATTTAAATTACCTAAATTTAATTTAAATTTAAATTACCTAAAAACCTATATAATACCTAAATAAATAAATTATATATAAGTACATATTTCTATACATACATACCTACATACAAACTAGCATCTACGCCATTAATTTCATACATATGCCTGTTACTGCAAATCTATTTTATTCATTCCTATCTCCTATCCTATCATTCTCTCTTTCTCCCTTCTCTGGCTCCACTGAAAATCAGCGTCATGTCTCTGGCATCCATTGACATGACACTATGCTGAGTGGAGACCATTTTCCAGTCCATACCTACCTTCTTTCTCATTCTTGTTTCTCCGTTCTATTATTATGTTTAGTTTTAAGATTCTATGTTTTAAGTTCCTTTTTTATTTTAATATTTGTTTTGTGTTTAATTTTGTTAATTTTATTTTGTTCCTGTACTCACATTTATATTGGACTGGAAATAAATATTTACTTTACTTTACTTTACTTTACTTTACTTTTTGTATGATGTTAAATATCGAATTATCCTGACACATTCATCAGTTTTAATTAGAGAAATAACTCTTTTTTACCATTGCAAATAGTTCTTTATATAACAAAGCCGATTTAAAACTCCCAAATTCTTAACCCATTTGTTTATTTCAGATACAAATGGTCCCCAAGAGACTTTGAGCTTGGCTCAGCGCTTGGCCAAGGCAAGTTTGGTCATGTCCACGTCGCGAGAGAGAAGAAGACTGGTCTTCTTGTTGCTATAAAGACTTTGTT
This sequence comes from Anarsia innoxiella, assembly GCA_947563765.1. Lineage (NCBI taxonomy): Eukaryota > Metazoa > Arthropoda > Insecta > Lepidoptera > Gelechiidae > Anarsia > Anarsia innoxiella. Next base: position 1,918,634 of record OX387393.1, read on the forward strand.
TAAATCACAAATTGTGAACTCTAGATGTGAGAGGCAAGTGTTGAGGGAAATTGAGATTCAGTCTCATTTGAAGTGAGTACCTACCTATTTTGTTTATTATCTTAATACTTGCATGTCAATGAAGAGATGAATGTCTTTTTTTTTAAATCAAATTTTTGATGAGGCTTCAAGTCAACCACTGTTAGTGGCTATGCCAGCCTCATGGGAACATTCAATTATTTATAGATCAGGTTACAAAGCTTGGCTTAGGAAGCGATAAAGCACCATCGCTCTGCTGGATAATGGTTCTGACAACCAGCAGTTCAGCTGGACAGAATCAACGCTCCCCATGCCCACAAGCCGGGCTCTCAAGTCTGCATTCCGGGCACATTCCAAAATAATATGAATTAGGTCTTCTACGAAAATACAACTGGAACGATGAATGTCCTTATCAGCCCTTTAACGTCCCTACTACAGGAGCTCGAGCCTACTCTCATACGAGAGTGATTAGGCCGTAATCCACCATGCTGAGAGTTGGCTGGTGCCCCTGTTGGGGACATTAAAAGAGCTGATAAGGAACTGAAGGGAAGTGGCCTCTATACCATGATGGGAAAGAGGTGTGACATATGCATTTATAATCATGTAAATTAAACAGTACAGCTTGCTTAGCATGGCACTCCGTGACAAGACGTTGTCGTGCGTTTGTCACGCTTACGTCTCTGTCTATAGTATTAAATGTGATAAGGACAGCATGCGTGAGATAATTGTCGCAGCGCACCATGCTAAGCCCCCTGTAAAGCTTTATTATTGTTATTATCTATGTACATGTGTATTATTATGTTTGGATGAATTTCGATTACAATTTCACGCAAACAATAAATTAAAATGAAACTACTGTATTTGCTATAGCTTACACATAAAAAATTCATATAGGCTGTAGTTATCTCAAATTATCTATAGTGAAGTTTTCAGATATTTGAGTAAAAGAAGTTATTAGCAAAGTTAAAGAATAATCCTATAAAAGTTATAAATGTCAATGTTTGTGCCGATGGATGTTAAGTTTGTTACTTCATCACATAAAAACCACTGAAAAGATTGTAATGAAACTTTACAAAAACTTAGCTTGGACATCAGAATAACACATAGGCTATATTATTTGTAGATAGTTCGTGTTTTTTTAGATGATAAGTGCATACGAAGTCGCAGGCAGCCTCTAGTCTTGTAATAAATTATATTGACCTTGTCATTACCATATCACTTATGACTTCCAGACATCCAAACATACTCCGACTCCTGACCTGGTTCCACGATGAACGCCGCATCTACTTGGTGATTGAGTTTGCAGCGGCCGGTGAGCTTTACAAGCATCTCACCAACTCACCTAAGGGACGGTTTCCTGAGGAGAGAGCTGCTAAGTATATTTATCAGGTATTTTACAATGAAATTCAAATATTATAATATTTTTTTTAATTTTTGGGCATAGGGAAGGATGCAGGGAAGGCCTTTGCCCAGCAGTGGGATATAACAGACTAACACATAAATTAAAAAAAAATCTAATTAAAAAAATTGATCTACAAGGTTGCTACCTAGACTTAAACAAAAACAACTGGGGAAAACAGCAAGAAACATTGGATTGCCCTTTTCAAAAAAAAACTTTTTGTTCTTATAAATATTATGATTATGATTAGCGCAATTAATATTATGATTATGATTGTGATTATGATAAACACATGATTATGATAGCTCCTTACATTTTTCCTGTATTTTTCCTTGTAGGTATTATTTTTATTTTTATAATAACAATAGGTAGGTACTTTCTTACATCTCTAATTCTTCAATATTCTCCCCCAGTATTAATTTATCTTAATGAAAATATTTAATAAAAAATAATATATCCTAATAAAACAGTTATGAACATGATCTAAGTAAATACATTTATCACACAGGTAGCAGACGCCGTAGAGTACTGCCACCAACACCACGTGATACACAGAGACATAAAGCCTGAGAACATTCTAGTTGATGCAGCTGGTAATTTGAAACTAGCTGACTTTGGTTGGTCTGTCCATGCTCCTTCGGAAAGGTTTGTATCATTAATTTATATATTTAAGAGCCAGGCTCTTGTCGGTGGAGTAATCGCGATCTTTGCCTTTCTTCTGCCGACAATTTGACTTCTTGATCTTCTTCTTCTTTACTTAGCTTTAATTTTTGCCGTAGATGAAGTGTTGTTCAATAAGTATTGAGATCTGTTTTATGGTATCTACTACCAGGGGGCTTAGCATCGCGTGCCGCGACAATTATCTCATGTATGGCTGTCCTTATCACATTTAAAACATTTAAAACTATAGACAGAGATGTAAGCGTGACAAACGCATGACAACGTCTTGTCACGGAGTGCCATGCTAAGCTAGCAGGTATCAAATAGGGGTCTTTCACTTCTTTGCCGGTTCACTTTTTTTGTCTTTTCTCAGTATTAGTCATACATAAAATGTTGATACTTATTATGCCTGTTGATACTACAGATAACAAACATCCACATCCATCCATCAGCACAAACTTTGACATTTATAATACATATTAATAGAATTTTATAAAAGGTACCTTAAGGGCGACCAGACATGGACTGCTTCAAGCAGTTGAGACCGACTGCTCGAGCAGTCGCGACCGTTTTACTACTTTACCACATAGTCGCGGCTTTAAACAGTCGGCCACAACTACAAGAAGCAGTCCGGCTTAGACCGCCCCTTAGATGCTCAAAATATCTAAACAGAACCCTAATTCCAGACGCAAAACAATGTGCGGAACCCTCGACTATCTACCCCCAGAGATGATAAAACGTGAAGTATACAACGTGGGGGTAGACCACTGGTGTATAGGAGTGTTACTCTATGAGTTCCTGGTAGGAAAACCTCCTTTTGAAAGCGAAGGCCAGGATAAAACTTATGAGAGGATCTTGACTTTGGATATGACGTTTCCGGAATATGTGCCTGCGGGCGCTAAGGATCTGATTTCTAAGGTAAGGAGTACTTTATTATTTAAAAGATACAGCTATTTAGGTCATCATCAAGGAGCACCCAACATATTGGTATAGTAAAAATTTTCGGTATTACTTACACTCAACATTATTCGATCTAGTATGGAGAAAAAAAGTTGGCGGCCACTGATAAAACTAAAGTCAATCGGTAGAGATACATATTATAAAACGATAGTATTTTGGACAAATGTCGAAAGTGATATACCTACTTTCTAGCTCGAACAGGGGATGTGTAGTGTAATTAAATTTTATTAAGTAGTAAAGTAAAATTTTACTATACCAGGGGGCTTAGCACTGCACGCCGCGACAATTATCTCACGTAAGCGTGACAAACGCATGACAACGTCTTGTCACGGAGTGCCATGCTAAGCTAGCAGGCTCCATACAAATATGTTCGATGCCATTTAAGAGCGTCGCTCTTGTCGTTGAAGTCTACGCCACTCTCGCTCTGTTTTCTGCCGTCCTTTTGAGCACCTGATACGACAACTTCTATGCCCTCTTATATTTGATCTATGTAAGTTCTTCGTGGCCCTCTCCCGTTTTCCTTCTACTTTTCTTTCCATGATGTTTTTTATAAAGTCGTCGTTTCGTATCAGGTGTCCCAGCTTATCATGAATTAATTGTCTAATTTTCACTTTCAGCTGCTCCGGCCTTCAAGCAAAGATCGTCTTTCTTTAGACCAGGTGAAGAAACACTTTTGGGTGCAGCAGTTTTATAAAGGACCTTCGAGGCCGGCTGGGCCAGCGTAAAGACCACATAAAAACTTTACTAGGTACTTGAAAAGAGCGATAGAGAATGCACATCAGCAATCATCGGATTTCCGAATACAAACGAATGCTAATTTCCATGTACATCAATTATCAGATAAGTCTTTCATCAGAATTTGTATTTAGAATTGGCTCATTCTCTCATTTCGCGCCAAAAGATGGTATTCTCTCAAAAAGTGATTTTTTATTGAAAGACTGTAATTTTATTTTAAAATCGGAATAAGGACTATAAATTTATTATTTATCACTTTAAGGCACCTCTCTTCTATTATTATTTTATATAAAAACAAGGTGCCTGGTAATGACATAAGAGATGGTAATGAAATCTGCAAGGAGGGTAATGATAACCGATGGAAAGGAAATGATAATATCGTTGATGGTAATAAAACTAGAAGATGGTAATGAGAATCAAAAATGTTTTTATTAAATGAAATGTCAAAAATCAACATTTAGGTACATAATGAACTTATGCGGAAAAACAAATATTCGAAAATTATTTATTACTAAAAACAAAATAAAAGTAAATCACAAATGGCAATTTTCACTCAAAAAAGCCTCGAAAAAAAACACAAAAGTTTTACTTTTTCATGATTAGGTAAGTATTAGAAAATAAACTTAACTTTTATTCTTCATTAGGATACCAATTATAATGATTTATTTTAAAAAATCGCAAACAATGTAACAGTTTACTTAAAAAATCGTCATCTATCAAAAATTAACATAAAATTCAAAAACACTTTAACAAATCACACAATTATATCAGTCAAAGTTCTTATTGTATGAACCTATTTAACGTATTTATTATCTATTATTATTATTATTATCTTATAATATTATAATCATAATTATATATGAGGAACTTTTTATGACAAAATTTGAGACAAGACTAGATTTATCTGTAATTGAGATCAGGTAGATTATTAAAAAAGTACTGGCCTCTTCTGTTAATTACAGGCTGTTGTAAAGTACAGAAAATACGTGACTCGTCGATAGAATCCTCATCTTCTACAGTAGGCCACGAAAATGAATTTGATCTTCCCGATGATTTTTTCAAGAAAATTGTTGTACATGTGCCATTAGTACACTCCGTAATTTTACCAATATAGGCATATAGTTTGGATTTAATTTGATATTGAACAATCACCCAGTCGCCTATTTTGTGATCTTGATGATGAATGTTATTAAGACTTACATTTTCTTTATTAAAATCATTCTCATTATCTTTTTTTTCCTGATTTTCGTCACCAAACTTCTTTTCTTCATAATTGTCAACGTTGTCAGTTTCCATGGGGATTACATTTTCTGGTACACTTTGCGATACAGTGTTAGTTAAAAATTTTTTGAACTCTTCTTGACCACGCTGATTAAATACTCTCGACTTGTTCTTGTAAAAACTATAACGCTGCCAATCGAATGCTACATTAGATAAGATTGTAACTTTTGGAGAGTTATTTCGAGACGACTGTGGTGTTGAAATTTGACTGTCGTTTAGGAAAACCTGGTCATCTATTTCATTTAGAAGTGTTGTATCGTCAATGCTACTGATATTATTGCGGATGGTTGGAGAGTCAATATTCAACGATGTGTCATGATCAGTCCTTTGTGAAACAGGGGCTTCATTTAATGGTAAACTGTTTGTTTGTAGATCAACGATCGAATTGCAGGTAGTACCGTCGATCACATGCGGACTTAAGATCATGTTTGTATTGTTGTTTATTACTTCGACTTCACGATCTACATCTAGCACCGAGTCTGATCCAGTTTGTGATATAGAGGCCATCGTTTCATTATCATAAGTTGAGCAAGTTGTCCGGCTATCGATTGCAATGCTTAGGACTCCCAAGTGTTTTTGATGACTGCAGGGTATGTAACTGCTCTGGCAGGTAAAACAACTTAACTTCCGAAAAGCGACTGTGTGGGGCAGAGATGAACACCACAAAACCTGTAAAAAAAGAAAAAGAAATCAATATTTAATTACAACCTTAACAGTCAACAGAAAAAAAAGTATTTTAGATAAATGTTGGCATCATCCTCAAGAAAATCTCTGATTTTATGCAAAAGCCCATTGACTTTTGTTGGTTTCTCTGACTTCTTTTTATAAGCAAACGGTAATTTCCCAAGCACTCTATATCTTTTCAGTTGACTCCCGTCTTTGATAACTTGCGTTACAAAATTATTTTTCTTCTTTTTATTTAATGTTTGGTACTCTTGCTTCAGGCTTTTTGAAAGCGATTCTCCGAAAAGTAATTTTTTCTTTATTTCATCTACTTTTTCACAATTTATTCCCTTTAAAACATCGTTTACTCTTTTTTCTACCGAGTCTTCAACGTTGTTCATTTCTTTTTCTTCAGTATGTTCCTGTACCTTGTCTCGTTTTAATTCTTTTATCTCATTTCTCAATTTATTTATTTCTGATTTCAATTGTTTTACTGTTTTCATATGTCTGTAGCGCAATCGCCTTATTATCAGTTTGGCATTAAAAGGTTTTTGATTTCCCAAGTGAAGTGGGTCATCTAAGTGCGGTTGCGCTACATCATCTACATTTTCAGCTTCACTCGGAGGTGGTGAATTTTCTACAAGAATTTTTTCGATCTTCTGGCGTTCTTTTTTGTTTCGTAAATATTTCATGCTGTTTTTTTTCTATTTCTTCCTTTGTTCTCTTTGAGCTCTTGGTGTCATATCTTTTATACTACATATTTTTTTCTTTTCCTTCCTGAGTAAGTATCTTTTTCGTTCCTTTTCCTTTTGTAATGCATATAGTTCTGGGTCATTTTTAATTGTATTGTATTTTTCCTTCTTTCTTTGTCTATCTTTCGCTAATTTTTCTTCTTTTGATAACTTTTTCTTTGGTTTAGTCATTATATTATCTAAAAAACAATACAAAATATTTTTAAGCATTAAATTAGTCAGAAATCTATCTATATAAATAACGGTTGAACCGATTTAGTTGGTTTTTGCAGTAACTTGTTATAAAATAAATGTAGGTACCTATTTAAGAATTTAATAATTACTTCAGAAAATTTTAAAGCTGCCTCAAGAACTAGAATTTTAAATTTTATATGAAATACAAAACATTTACTTATTCCTATTTGCGCATATATTATAAATATCTCATTACCTTCCGAATGTTAGATTACCATCCAAGACATTTTCATTACCTTCCAAAATATATCATTACCTTCCGTCTAAAATTTGGAAGGAAAAGAAGGTAATGAAATGGACATGAATGAAGTTTTCGCGGTTTTTGTAACAAAATACCTTAACAAACTGACCTTGAATTTTCAAAATAACCTGACATTAGGGCATTGCAAGAACACATGATAATAAATATTAATTGAAAATATACATTCAATACTTACTGCGTAACACGACGGATGGTAAATAATCCTAATCGGTGACAAACACTAACTGCACACGAGAGAACCTTTATAATTTTTTTTACGCCTTGCACGCATGCGCCCAGCTAGATGATCCGGGAACGACTGACCAATAGGCAGCGTTTTTAACGGTGGTGCCGCAAATCGAAGCAATAGGGTTGTGTATTCCTTGTCGAATATAATTCGCGCAGGTAATGAGCACAAGTACGTTGACAAACGTTCATGTATGAATATTTCCACTTACACATAACGTTAGACAAAACTATTCTGTATTTGTAATTATGTTTAAATATCTGTTCTAAATATTAAATTACTTTTTGTTTGTGACGGTTAATATAGATGTAAATTACATTTGAATATCGACTTTCAGCATTTTACGCAGAGATGAATGAAATAATAGTATGTTTTTTTTTCATAATTGAAATAATTTCCATTACGAGAGCCCTATTTACTAATGCAACATTTTATTAAATCTTCTGTGGATAGTTTTGCATAAAAACCATTCCTTAAAAATTTGTATTTTTCTTGAAATTTGAAAAAATATACTTTTTGCTCGAAATGAGAGAATGAACCAATTATGTTCTTTATTGTTTCACTCTCGCAAACAAACGTCATGGTGTGTGCGACACAGATATCGCTATACGAAGTCGAAATTAGCCGATTGCCTCTTTCCAAAGATCGATTCTTTATCGCTTTTTACTGTATTCAATTATCAGGCAGTTGTAGTAAATGTTTTAAAGCAAATAGCCCAATTGTCAAAAATCAGAAGAAAAATGCATAATGTTGATGATAAAAAATGTTCGCCGGTTTTTCTATTTTTGAGTACCTACCTAATTTATCAGTGTTGCCAATTAAGTTCTAAAATGTAGTTCATAGCTTACTATAGGACTTTAAACTGTATTATAGTTTTAGCAGTATTCTTATTTGGTTTATTTAAGTCTGACATCGATTTGAATTATGTTGTTTTATGTGGTCGTCTTTTAATAATTACTTAATGTTTATATTTTAAGTGATTTTATTAAATTAAAATAGTTAATGAATTTATGAGATTTTCATATTTGATCTCTCCTTCCACAACTTATAGGTACAGTCAGCATCATAAGTCGACGAACACATTCAGATTTTCAAAAGTGATATACACCATTATTAGACGTGAAACCTTACTTATTTTTCTTAATTTGACCATAATTGGATGTTCATTTAACTCTGGAGTATTTTTTGCTAAGCGATTTTCGTCTATTAATAGTAGTGGTGGGCCGAGTACCAGTTTTACCGAGTAACCGAGTACCGAGTATTACTCGGTTTAAAGTTTACCGAGCCGAGTACTCGGCCGAGTTACTCGGTATACTTGAAGTAGGTAGAATTGTGCGCGAACAAGTTCAGGTGCGAAAGGTTCTACAACCCTCCCTCCGCACCCCACTAATTCGTAATGAAAACAATAAAGGGCATACGTCAAATGACAAAAAAAAAATAGAAAAAAAAACATTATTTAAGGATGGCGACTTTCTCTTAAATAATTACGATAGCGGCAACCTCTTACATTGCCTCAGCTGGCTGGCAAGCAGGCAAAGACCTAAGTAATGTAAAATTTGATTGAATTAGACTATGATCCACCAAGCAGAGCCAGTGTGCAAGGTGTATTTATTTGCACCGAGTACTCGGCATTTTAACCGAGTTATTCGGCCGATTACGAGTAGTGAAAAAAGTGCCGAGTACGCCGAGTACCGAGTATTAACCGAGTACTCGGCCCACCTCTAATTAATAGTGTATTTTACTTTTGAAAATCTGAATGTGTTCATCGACTTATGACGCTGACCGTACGTAAATTAAAAAAGAGAAATAGTTTTTTATAAAAAATATATTTTCGGAACGATAGTCTTCGAACAAACAAAAGCAGAACTTTGAACGACTTAGTCGTGTTGCGTTCCTACCCTATAACTGACTTAGGCCAGGGGGAAGACAGCCACGGGGGCGGGGACAGCCTCAGGGGAGACGGCCTCGGGGAGGACGACGGGGGAGACGGCCTCGGGGAGGACTACGGGGGAGACGGCTTCGGGGAGGACGACGGGGGAGACGGCCTCGGGGAGGACGACCGGGGAGACGGCCTCAGGAATGACGACTGGGGAGACAGCTTCGGGGAGGACGACGGGGAAGACGGCCTCGGGGAGGACCACCGGGGAGACAGCCTCGGGAACAACCACGGGGGAGACGGCTTCAGGTACAAGCACGGGCTGGACAGCAATAGGGGGGCTCACATCCACAACCTGGACGGGGCTGACCTCAACAGCCTCAACAGGTACAGCAACAGCTTCAGGAGTGACGGCGGGGGTGCCAACAATCTGACCGGTGGCGGTGTTGATGTTCAGGATGATCTGGACCAGGGGAGCGGTCTCGGCCTCAACAGCGGCGGCTGGAGTGGGGGCGACCTCCTCGGCGGGGATGACGCCTTCAACGATGGCGGGGCCAACGGCGATAGGGCTGATTCCGTCAACGATGGCGGGGCCGACAGCGATGGGGCTGATTCCGTCAACGATGGCGGGGCCAACGGCGATGGGGCTGATTTCTTCAACAATGGCGGGGCCAACGGCGATGGGGCTGATTTCGTCAACGATGGCGGGGCCGACAGCGATGGGGCTGATTTCGTCAACGATGGCGGGGCCGACAGCGATGGGGCTGATTTCGTCAACGATGGCGGGGCCAACAGCGATGGGGCTGATTTCGTCAACGATGGCGGGTCCTACGGCGATGGGGCTGATTTCTTCAACGATGGCGGGGCCAACAGCGATGGGGCTGATTTCGTCAACGATGGCGGGTCCAACGGCGATTGGGGAAATCTCTTCAACGACAGCGGGTCCGGCGATGCCAGCCTCGACGAGTCTTTGGTGGCGGGCGGTGGGCCCGGCCACGGCTACGGCCACTACGGCAGCGATATAGAGCAGGAATTTCATGGCTGATTGCTCTGGAAGACAGACAAATAACGGTTAAGGACGTGTTATGACAAATGACGACTCGCAGAGAAATTGTTTGCTAATATAAGTAAGTAACTGGCTGGCAAAATTATAAATAACTGGCTACAGAATAGTAACTGGCTGGCGAAATTAAAACGGGGGTCAACTGTGTGTATAATTGTGTAGCTATTGAGGTAAAAACTTATGAAAAAGCGATTGCAAATAAGCCTTCATGAAAGACTATCAGATTTTATTAAAACTATCACGTATTAAATCTAGCTATCAAGAAGTCTAAAGATATCCATGTCATGAAGTTATACATTGATCATTTGGACTATGAGATATCAAACATGTTGACCGATTAGTTGATTATTTTGTCAATAGTGATACTTCAATTCAATACACTTTTATAGTTTGTAGGTAATTAAGCACATAACTCAACAAAAGGATGGTTTTTACGGTGAGAAAAACTCGAATAATTGTTGGGAAAGCCCTAAAACGGCCCTTTCCTTTTTCCCATACAAATGTTTTCTAACTAAAATGTAGTCGATTTGAACTTTATTGCTATAGGCACTCTAAGGCCGTGGCCCCAGTAGGCAAACTGTTAGCGGCCGAATTAGTGAGCCGCAAATTTGTGGCGAACTGAAAGAGTTAGCTGCAAACTCAAATCAATGAAATCATCGGTTTTGGTGGGAGTCGGCCGCTGTCTCAGATAGTCAGCGCGCGTAACGCTGCAAACTGCGTACAGTTAGCGAAAACTAGCTGACTGTGGACACTCCATTTCAAATATATGGAAGAGCGTACTAAATCGATACGCCGCAAACTACTCAGCCGCTAACAGTTTGCCTACTGGGGCCACGGCCTAAGGTGAAACAAAGTTCGCCGAGACAGCTAGTTGGTAATATTTTTAATTTCTTACCGGTGTTTGTCTGAAGTATCACAAACTATGATTTCTCGATTTCCAACCAACGATTTTATACCAAATATTTATCTTTACTCAGACACAATTAATACTCAAAGATAACATATTTTATTGAACTGTTAATCCATTCTTTACGTTTCCGATTACAAAATATCAGTTAATATATAGCTGAGGATTAAATATCTTTGAGTAATCTGAGTTTTTTGGAATTGCCTTTGAATTTTGCACGTTTTAGCACACGTTGGTGTTGGTGATAGTGAAATCCTATAGGTACTTACTTAGTAGGTACCTATATAGGGTCACTTTAAGTTAGTGAACGATAGAAAAGGATATGCATGTACTCGTGATAACAAACCATTTTTACTATGGGGTCAAGTTCGAAATCATAAAAAAATAATTGGTCCCCCATACTATTAGCTGATGTATTTTGTATAGGGAGTTCAACATTTTTTGAATGATTGCGACCTTGGTCCTATAGTGAACGTTGTTTGTTATCACGAATACATGCCTATCCTTTTCTATCGTTCACTAATTTAAAGTCACTATATATACCTGTCGGCCCTATAGGCAATTCTGATTTGCTTATTCTGATTGCGACCAAATGTGACAAAAAATGCCATAGACACTGCCGTTACTTATAGGGCGACTTTAAATTAGTGAACGCTAGAAAAGGATACGCATATAAACTACTTTTACTATGCGGCCAAGTACGAAACCATAAAAAAAAAATTTTCCCCCATCTATATTATCAGCAGCTGCATTTTGAATGAGTTCTAAAATTTTTGATCTTATTTCGACCTTGGTCCTATAGTAAAAGTTGTTTGTTATCACGAGTACGAGTATTATAAGTCAGCATATGACTGAGAATAGGTATTGTAAATTAGCAGAATTAAGGCCTTGTATACCTACATGTTCTCTTCTATAGAAGAGAATTGGGATGATGACTACATTAAAAAAATTGAATTATAATTAGTCCGTATTTTAGGCTATCAAAATATTTGAACCACATTTTTTACCTGATCAAATACATAAATAAATACAAAGATACAGAGCATCAAAGTTACGGAGTGGGGGGTTTTTACGTCACCATTGAGTAAAAATCGTACTCAAACGTGACGTCACGAGCAACTTTAACCCAGTGTATCTTTGTTATTTTTGGTTTAAGAGAAAAAAGAAAACATACGTGTCTATGTCTAATATTTTAAAATAATCTATGTGATGGAGTAAAAAAGTTTTTTTTAGTCATCATGCCTATTGCCTACATTTACTATAGGTACTAAATCAATGTAAGTAGGTAGTTTTACTATAGTAAATGTAGGCAATAGGCAATTCTCTTCTATACCTACATTTACTATAGGCGATTGTTTAAAAATGCATCAATAGTCTGCAATATGGTGGCCAGTTTGGATCCCTCGGGACCCAATGGTTTGCCGCTCAATAGAACGTTTCAATTGTAGTAGATAATTGATTAGCTATTTAGAGGATGGATCGATGATACGAGTAGGTATCAGTTGATAAAAGGTAAATAGAAACTTATAAATACCTACCTAGATATTAAAAGGTACCTAGATTATCTTTACCTTATTAACATTTTATAAATAAGTAAGTACCTAAATAAATAGAAAACTTAGGTACAAGATCAGGGCGAAAGCAAAAATACTTAGGAAACAAAAAATACCGAAATTGATTCCTTTGGGATCGTATTTTCTTCGAACCACTTTCGATATTCGCAATTGGTTTTGATAAATCGTTCGAATTTCGAAAAACAAACATCGAAAACGAATTCCGCGTACCCTTGTCCGTTACGAAAACTCACGGGCATAAGTTAGGTATTTCCATTTAACTTTATCCCTATTTAGTAATGTTATAAAAGTCAATGTTTGTGCCGATGGATGTTTGTTACTCTTTCACGCAAAAACTACTAAACAGATTTTGATGAAACTTGGCAGTATTGTAGTTTATATATCAAAATAACACACAGATGACATAACAAATTTTGATTAATTGTTGCTATCTACATAATTCTCAATTTTAATTTTATCTAAAATCAGGTCATGTAAAATATGACCATTTTTTGGCGTAGTATTTTTGTATAAGTTATTTCCTTAGTTAGAATAAGTCAATCAAGAAAATTGTATCGTTCGTTTCACCTTGTAATAATGTTTCCACTAGCATACATTCTCAGTGGATTATAGTCTAGTTCATATAATCCTTTAACATGTACTTAACTTACTATTGACTGTAATCTGTTATGTGTGTTTTATAAATAAATAAATAACGCGAGTGTGACTTTCTTCGAGAGGGACATTCAGCGAAAATGACTTAAACGGGACATTTCGCTAGTGTGACATTATGCGCTGAGAGGCTATATTTTTATGTTTTAAAGATATCATCTTTTTTTCTAAGATATGACGATAAATGCGCACGAAGTCGCGGGCAGCCTCTAGTTTGTTAGATAGCAAAACGACTTATAAAGAAAACCTAATTGAACAACATAAACAAAGGGGAGTTTAGTCGAAGTTGTATAAATGATGGAAGTTTGTTACTGTCCGGCGGTTATGGCAGATGCTGGGTTTTGCGGCATTTATTTGCACAGGGAGGGAGTAAGGGGCCCGGTTAACCAGGGCCCATAGTTCTAGGTATTAATAGGGTATTATGTACGCTCTGACTTGATTGGACCATGAAACTGTAGGTAACTACGTCTTTTTTAGTTTTCTCAGTCATAAAATTTTTGAAAAATTGAAAATTATTTCCTCATTGTCATGGGCAGAATACCAAGTTCCCTTGGTTTTTGTGAAGGATAAGGTAGGTACACAAACACCCTGTAGATATGCATCTCGTTCTTGTAAGGACCGTTTAATAGCGAAAGGCCCTAGCAAGTAATATCATATCGCCAGAATGCTATTGTCTAATTAGAATCTCTTATGCTAGTAGGTACCTACCTAAATATAACTTAGTCAAAAGGGCCACATCCCTAACTACTACACCCCTGGCACCCCAAAGCCGTACTACATCAATCTATGTAATGAGTTTCAGTTTTGAACGACTTTTACTTGTTATGGCCTGCATTCTGCAATTTAGATTCAACTTAACAAACTTAAGTTGTTTTGATGCAATTGAGCTCGTAAAATTCCCAGACTTTAAATAAGTTACACCCTCGGACACATAAACCTAGACAAATTGGACTTTGAACTGTTAGAAGACGCTCGCGAAGAAACGTGTGAGAGCGTGCGAAGTATTTTTGTAATTTCTTCTCAGTCTCGCACCGGGCACCGAGCTATATAGGTACCTACTTTATCCCTCACTAACGATTTTCTGTAGATACTGTACCTACCATTAGTTATAGGTATTAGGTGAATAGGTTGATGTGTCCGAGAGTATACCTACCAACTTTTTCTTTATCTAAGTTTCTCTATGTAAATCAGGCATTAATTTACGTTTGCTTACCTACCTTTTCATAGATAAACATCTATGTAGGGTTTTTTTGGGAAAAAAATAGATACTGAACACTGGCATTTCCTACTACCTATATGGAAGGAGTGGTATGCAGAGACTACTCCTGATGGGAAAGAGACGAGACAATATACTTATCTTAGGTATATTGTCTTTACCTCATTAAAGGGGGTCGCTCTTGTCGGTGGAGTCTGCGCCACTCTGCTCTATTCTCCGCCGTCCGTTGAGCACCTGATTGATACGACACAACTTCTATTCCCTATTTTGATCTATGTAAGTCCTCATTGGTCTCCCTCTCTTTCGTTTACTTTCTACATTTAGTTTTATGACGTTTTTGTCATCGTCATCTGGTTTTCTTTCGCTTCCAGTTGCAAACTCTTAATTTTTATGTTGTAAAAATACCACAATTTCTAAGACGTTTTCACTTGGGCCATAAGAAGAAAAATAGGTCTTTGGTAGATACAATTCAACATCGCTTCAATCTTTTAGCAGTTTCTTTTCAAAACTTTAAATTTTAAAATTCCAGTAGTCATTACAGCATACTTTTTATCATTAGGTAAACATAGATAAACAAAACGCAATAAAATGCCAAATCCTAATGAATTTACATTATTGAAAATTAATTTACGAGCAATATAATTTACTGTCTCGTGAATGCTAATCCGAGATTAGATTCTGTCAGTTGCAGAAACTTTAACGCTTCATTATGACATAGCTGGCTCTGTCGTTTCCCAAAATCAGGGGCCGAAGTCTGCTAATTTAAAGGTAATCTTTTTACAATATCTATTCTCAGTTGTGTGTTGGCAGAGTGTCAATGAGAGTGTTAATGTCATTGTTTGACACATTTGGTTGCAATCAGTGTACAAACAAACCAAGGAAACAAACCAACTTATTTGTGAACAAAAATTTTATTTCTACCAATCGCAGCAGTTCTGCAATTTGACATTTCCGTATTACTGGCCGTAGTTTCAATAACGGCCGGTTCACCACCGGTTTAGAAATAACTTGGTAGCTCTGTAAGCCGATGTTTAGCAGAACACCAAATGTGTCAAAAAATGACATTGACTCTGCCGAAATACAACTGAGGCTATTTTAAATTAGCAGAATTAGGCCTCAAAAGAAATGTCACTTTGGACGCAGACATAAATCTCTCTTAAAGATTTTCAGTTTCTATCCCTCTCGATTCAAAGTGTCTTGCATCCATTGTAAAACTGCATACACGATATTTAATGGGATGCCTGCCTACTTTAATTGACTTTTGAGCAACATCTGGTCGGATAAGCTATCAGTTGAATTTTTGTGTTGATATCCAAGGTTGATATTGAGGTTGAATAACATTAGTATTAAACAGAGTTTCGATAGCTAGATAGGTCTTTGCACACTTGAGCACTAGGTAAGTTTGTAGTCTGGTTACTAAATTGTTCTCCTCCCATTCATCGTTGTTCTTACCTTTAGGTTATAGGTAAAATGGTGCCTACCAATATGGCCGCCTGTTGCTACTCTATTGTTACCTTACATTGTATGTGTACCTACTAGTTTTGTGTCCTGCATAGAGTATTTCGTACCTCAAGGTACCTTTTGAATTCAGGTCTATCTACACAGATCCGGGACGTGACCGGGCCGTGGCCCGTCAGGAGGAAAAACAATACGTCATCATGATAACGTGTGTGAACGAATCCATAGAAAATGTATGGAATGATATTTTTCCCCTGACACGTCCCGGACACGTTGTCATGGCGACGTATTGTTTTCCCTCCTGACGGGCCACGGCCCGGACACGTCCCGGGCACGGCCCGGATCTGTGTAGATAGACCTAAAGGGAAAACCTGTCTCCTAATATAATATGATATCTGCAGGTAAATATTTAGAGCTAGTTTATCAATGGACAGATAAATTTTATTCGATAAATGATTCGATTTGATAAGTTAGATATTAGGTATATTCGATTCTATAAGTTCGTTGATAACTTACCTATAGTTTGTTTTCATTGTCAATGATTGTGAATTCATACAATAAATCAAAAAACCTTGATAGTCGCAAAGAAAACGAACTAGAAAATCGAATAAAATTAATCAGTCCATTTAAAAACTAGCCTTTATAAGATAATATTCTAAATATTGAATAAGTTAACATAATCATCATAACAGCTCGTGGACGTCCACTAGGCAACAAAAGCCTCTCCCAAGGATCTCCACAACGACCAGTCTAGCGCTGCCCGCATCCAACAACTTTCCGTGACAGATAACAGACTGTGCCGAAAAGCAGGGACATTTTTAATAAAATTTATTCAGTTATAAATCATTTTCGGAGAGCGTAAAGAGAACAAATTACCGCATTTATATTCTAAAAGTATTTATCATAAAGTGAAGTGGGAACTCATAAATTTATACGCTTCGAACTTTATGTAACTTTCTTCGGGATTTCTTTAACAGTAAAAATATAATTTACTTATCGTAACAATATACGTAACATTTTGTTGAAGTTTCTTTTAAACTGTGAATATTCTTATTATTATTCTAATACTTACTGATAGGTACCTGCATTATTTTCCTTGGTGATGAGAAGAGCTGGATACCTTCATAGATGACCGGGCAGTGGTGGCCCAGGATAGGGAGTCGTGGAAGACGAGGAGAGAGGCCGTTGCCTTGCAGTGGAACACCGATGGCTAGATAAGATAAGATTCCAGTATTATACATACCTAACATACCTACCTACCTATCTGTCACGCCTCTCTCCCATCGGGGTAGTTAGAAATTATTTCCCTCCACTTGCTACGATCTAAACACACTTCTTTCGTTTCATCCCCATTCGAATACATACCGATTAGCTACTAACAATCCGAAATCCATCAAAGGCCACAAGTCAAAGGTCGATTCAAAGTTATCATTACAAGTTAGAAGCAACATTTATTTTTAAACGGAGGTTAGGCCAAACGAGCCAGAGCTAATATTTTGGTGGAGTTGGAGATCAGAGCGAATGGATGTTTATCTTTTGAACTGATCGACTAGTTATGTTACGGTTGGTACAAGGAAATTTTAAGGGCTACTCTACTGCCTGCAACTTTGTGGGATTTATCATCAAAAGTAATTTTCTTGCGAGTAAAATAATACCTATAGCCTGAATGTTATTCTGATATTAATAACTACAATTTTGTGGAGGTATAATTACTTATATACTTAGTTTATATAAAGTTAATTTAAAATAATTAGTTTAATTCTTAAAATAGATACCTAAAAACCTTTTTTATTTAAATTAGTGAACGATAGAAAAGGATATACAATAAAATTAATGTGTTCAGTAGTTTTTGTAAGAGTAACACACATCTTTTCTTCCATCCTTCCATCCATCTATCCATCCATAGGCCATTCCATTTGGCACAAACTTTGACATTACTTAAGTACTTATAATACACTCGAGAGTAATGAATCCGGGTCACTAAAAATGCTAGCTTAATGAAATAAGTTGTGTTTAGACAATTTTATACTCCTTTAATGTAAGTAATAACATTTATGAGTCACAACATTTAAATAACAGTATATGACGTAAAAAAAAAACTGATGGTCTGATGAAACTGATGATTCCTAGTAGAGAAGAGAGCAGGATTCAATGGAACCTTTTTTTTTTTACGTGGGGAAATCCTTTATGGATACCCTCCGTCTCGGAGAAAGACGGAGGGTTATGCCGGACTCCCACCGGCTAAAACCCCACGGTGTCCCTTCTTGTCGCTTCAAGACGGGGTTACGGGAAAACTTGCGTATACTTCCGCGAAGGATTCAATGGAACCTAGATACCAACGTATTGTTTAGTAAGTAATCTCAAGAACATTGTGTAGTAAAATTCAGTAAAAAAAAAGAAGTAAATAATAAAAAAAAAGTAAAAAATAAAAAAAAGTAAAAAATAATACTTAATAAGTAAGTAGGTAGTAATTCAGTTGTTATTCAGTTTTAGTTGTTGTTGGCATAAACTTGAAGTCGCGTATCCTCTGTTCCTTCCTGTTTTCTAAACAAAGGACTTTACGAGCGTCTCAACAGACTGTGTTTGTGGGGTTTGGAAAATGGCGGCTTTTTTCGTTTTTTATTTTTATTATTTAACAGTTTATTGTAAGATGATAGTACATAGAGACAGAAAAAAAGAGAAGTTATACAAAAGGTACAGCATATTAATATACTATTTTTTTTATTTTTTTATTAGCCATTAAGATCCCACTGCTGGGCAAAGGCCTCCCCCGCGACTTTCCATTTAACACGGTCTCCGGTAGCGACTCGCCATTCCCGTGAAAATGCATCCAGATCGTCTCTCCATCTTTTATTTTTTTTATTTTTGGAGAATTAAAAAGAGATTTAGGTAGGTAGGTACCTTTTTTTTTTTTTACATGGGGAAATCCTTTATGGATACCCTTCGTCTCGGAGAAAGACGAAGGGTTATGTCGGACTCGCACCGACCAAAACCCCATGGTGTTTCTTCTCTTCGCCAAGTGACAGGGACACGGGAAAGCTTCCGCATACGTCCGCGAACCCTGTCGGCGGTGTCTGCTGAAGCAGATCCTTCTCGGGCAAATGCCCATCCTCTCCCCGCGGCTAACGTGTCAAAACACCAAACACGTCAGCCGCACCTCCTCGGAGACCAACCAGTGGTGAGTGACGGACTCTCCGATGCCGCCACCCACGGTCTCCCCGCAGCGAGCCAGATCTGTGGCCTCGCTGCCTGCCACACGGTCGCAGAGGATAGGGAGAGCGGCCTCCGGAATACCGACACTCCTCTTCCCCTGCGACCCCACCGCGTCCGCCATCAAAAGACGGTGGCGACCCCGTTTAGGCCGCGGGAGGTAGGGAAAGCGGCGCACCGTGATACCGGCAGTCCTCTCCCACCGCGGCCTCCACCTCTCAGCAGCTGGACTGCCCATACAGCCCAGCCACCCGCCTCAGCTGCGGAACCCCACATAAGGCCTGCAGCCTACGCACCTTCTCAACAGCCTGTGCCGCCCATACAACACAGGCTGTCCGCCTCAGTAGCGCCACCAAAAGGTTCGCCACCTACCAAGTACCGCTCAACCGAAGCCCGACCGGAAGGCATCGGGGAGCGGTCCTCCTCGGGTTCCTCTTAGCTTCCCCGCAGATGGACCAGTCCGCAGGTACTAAGCCCCCCCGTCACTGCAAGGCGAGAACCCACCGGGGGGGAGGTAGGTAGGTACCTACTTATTTTATTTTCTTAGTTAATATAGTAATTTAGATATAAACTAGAAAGCTAATAAAATTTTTCGCTGATAGTGTTTTCGGTGATACTTTTACTGAGGTCATATTTTTTTTGTCTTGATGGTCAGCCATCATTCTACACCCCCCTTAAGTTTGGCACGCTATTTTTGGGACAGCAAAAGGCAGTAAAATTTTAGTACCTAACTTTCCTTTCCCGCCATTTTCCCCGCTCCACCGTAATGGGCAAACACATCAAAGTATTGTTGGCTCCAGGCGTGTTTTTTGATCAGGTGGTTTAGTCGAGATCCTTGTAACGTACTTATAGGCCATAAATAATGGAGCTTCTATTTTTTTTTAAAGTAAAACTTATGCTTAGATTCTCGTATACCTATAGGGTGAATTTAAAATAGTGAACGATAGAAAAGGATATGCATGTACTCGTGATAACAAACAACTTTTACTATAGGACCAAGGTCGAATTCTTTAAAAAAAATTTGAACTCCCCATACAAAATGCATCAGCTGATAGTATGGGGGAACAATTTTTTTAAATTATTTCGACCTTGGTCCCATAGTGAAAGTTGTTTGTTATCACGAGTACTTATATGCATATCCTCTTCTATCGTTCACTAATTTAAAGTCACCCTATACTATATGTAGGTACCTACCTAATGCTATCTACACACCAAAGCCGCCGGCATGCCGCCGCGCTAAGCCGGCGGTTTTTCGTCATACGAATGGCAGCTGTCAAAAAGGTGGCGGCATGCCCACGGCTTTGGTGTGTAGACAGCATAACCAGTCGGTTTTATTATTTAGGAATATTGAGTTAGTTTGCCAAGATGACGATAAGAGCGGTTACGCACTTTATCAGATTCTTATACGATGCAAAATAGTTCTATGATCCATGCTAAATATCTCGGATCGGGTAAAAATCGGATATAATGTAATGCTATCTACACACCAAAGCCGCCGGAAAGTCGCCGGGCTAGGCCGGCGGCTGTACGCTATACGAATGACAGCTGTCAAAAAAGCCAGCGGCTTTGGTGTGTAGGTAGCATAATGCGTAACCGCTCTAATGCGCGCGATTATTTTATACGTTGCTCGCAGCGTCCGACGCATGCGATTAGTTTCTTCATACATTACCTTATATGACTTACATATATTTATCTTTATAGATTTTGTATGAAGTAACCTGCGACTGAAGTGATATACTTAGATCAAAAATAGTTCAAAGGCAGACCGTACGCACTTCGGTAGAATAGCAGTCGCTTAAACCGTTAGTAGAATACCAAAATTGACAAATTTTGCGATTGATGTGCTTTCGCTTGTCTTTTGCGATTCTATTGATGCATTTAGTAATTAGCAGACTTGGCCCCCTAATCGCATGCGTCGGTCGCAGCGAGCAACGCATAAAAAAAAACCCATAAATTGTGTATGAAGCCGCAGGCAGCCTCTAGGATGTTATTAATCTTTCACCAATAAACACATCAGAAAAGACAAATAAGTTCCGGTCTTCCCAGCTACGTAGCTATTGATTTCGACGGGGAACTGGCGACAACTCAATTTCGTACGTGAGTGATCGCTGTCTGCAACCTAAAATTGTATTGATCGATGTGTGACGGGACGTGGCCGAGTTTTACACCATACCTACTTGCTATAGTATGGCAGGGAAAGTGTGGTTAGACTGAGGAAAAGAAAGCAAAACAAAAGAAATGGATTTATTTTTAAAAATCTATTAATTTCAGCAGCTGTCGTTTGGGCATCCATTTTTTCGAACTCAACAAAACTTATTATACCTACATTGTTGCACTAGGGATCAAAATATGTTCACCTCAATATACTCAATCATTTATTGCACTCCACAGGTTTTTACAGATCTTATATATTACTTAATGTACCAAATGTGGACCCTGATTAGGGCACGGCAAATTGTGTAGCAAAGGTACGAACTTAAAACTAAAATGAGATCAGAAAGGAGATCAGTTACAAAAATTTTGTAATAATTCTCTTTTGCTTCATCCACATTCATCAGTCGCCTCATCATGCACGTCGGTTTAGGGTATTCGGACTTTCTTTAACAAATCCCCGATTTGATAATAATTCGAGAAATTAAATAGTCACTAAAATTCTAATCTTTATAAGTACTTAAACATAATCTTAAAATACGTTTTTAATGTACTTACCTACCTAGTTATGTCTACTTAGTTTTTTTTTTGTCTAACTTAATTTTTTTTAACTGTTTCAGCACCTCCAGATAAAATTTATGTGACAGATAAACCTATATCAATTTCATAAAACATGATGTTTATGACAGAGACAGGTATAAAATATCTGTCAGCTAAATTTTATCTGTAAATTTTAATGGTGAAACTAGCCGTTAGTCTAATATGTGCTGGCTACAAATATAATAAAGTGTAGGTTCTTATTTTTTCTTCGAAATCTTACAGTATGTTTTAAATTGTAATATAAGTAATATTCTTATTACTAGTATTTGATCGCATTATTTATTTATTCAAGAACAATATACATTGTGTTTGAATTGTAGATACCTATTGAATTTGAATTTAAAAATAACTTAAAACACATAAGTAAAAACATTACTTATAGAAACACTAATTTTTAAAACCATTAAAATTAGAAATAAGACAACATTATTAATAAATTTAGGCTAGGTATGAGATACAAAATTAAAGATTATTAAACCAAATAAATCCCCAAACAGTAGCTATATTCTACAAATTGTCATTTACCAAATAAGCAAATTCTTTTCAAAGTCTGTCTGTTACGAAAATACCTTGGGAAAGCTTAATTAAATATTCTGGAGTCAAGCGAATGAACAAGAGTTTGGGGCCGAAAAGAAAACAATTTGGGGCTTTTGAGGCCTCACGTAATGAATTTAAGTCGGGGGTTTTAAGTTTATGCTGTTTTATGATTTTATTTATTTGTCAAGGGCATTCTTTTGATTATGATTTAAATTTTATGTAGGTTAAAGTAAGCCAAAGGCCAAGTCAAGAGTACCTGACGGGCATGTATGAGGCGACGAAGGTGATATATTTTATTTCAAATGTTTTACATTTCCAATTGCTATTTAGGAAATGTATAGATTTCCTAGGAAATGTATAAAGTATAATTTAATTCACACATTTCCCTGCCATTTTAGGAATTACATTTCTAATACTTAACCAGCTTCTTTATCATTTTAATTTAAATAAATTGCTACACAATCAGCAATTTGGGTTTACCAAAGGTCGTTCCACTACGGACGCTGGTGTTGCTTTAATTAAACATATATTTGATGCATGGGAACACTCGCAAGATGCCATTGGCATATTCTGCGACTTATCGAAAGCATTCGATTGTGTTCATCATGAAATACTATTAAATAAACTGAATCATTACGGTGTACAAAATGAATCTCTTAATCTTATTAAATCTTATTTAACGGACAGAATTCAAAAGGTTCAAGTCAATGAAATAACGTCACAGGGATCGCAGGTAGAAATTGGCGTGCCCCAAGGATCGATATTAGGTCCTTTCCTTTTTCTAGTTTACATAAATGATTTGCCATTTATGATAGAAAGTCTATCGCAAATTGTTTTGTTTGCCGATGACACATCTCTTCTCTTTAAAGTAGATAGAAAACGTCAAGATTTAGATATTTTCAAAGTAAATAGTACCCTGAAACAAATTCATGATTGGTTTAGTACAAATAATTTAGCGTTAAACGCGAAAAAAACCAAATGTATTAAATTTTCGCTTTGTAATGTAGTCAATAATGTAAGCAATATATATATTAATGATGAAATATTAAACTTTGTTAATGACACTGTTTTCTTGGGGATGACACTAGACTCGAAACTACAATGGGGACCCCATATTGATAAACTGTGTGGACGGCTAAGTTCCGCCGCCTACGCTGTCAGAAAAATCAGACAGCTCACAGACATACCTACAGCGAGACTTGTATACTTCAGCTACTTTCATAGTATTATGTCTTATGGTATTCTTTTATGGGGTCATGCCGCTGACATTCATGCAGTATTTGTTTTGCAGAAAAGAGCTGTTCGAGCCATTTACCATCTAAATAGTCGTGATTCCCTGAGAGAACTGTTCAAAGAAATAAATATTTTAACAGTTCCAAGTCAATACATATATGAAAATATAATGTTTGTAAGAAAAAATCTATCTAAATTTAAGAAAAATAGTGATGTACATAAATTTAATACTAGAAATAATAATAAACTTGTTTTGCCTGGTAGTAGACTAGCTAAGATCAATAATTCATTTGAAGGGAACTGTATACGGTTTTACAACAAACTGCCTGATAATGTACTAATTTTAACGGAAACCAAGTTTAAACGTTGTATCAAGAGGACTCTTTTACAAAGAGCGTATTATAGTTTTAACGATTTTATTAATGACAATAGGGCATGGTGTGTTAATGCTCTAGCTCCACACGATTATACTACATAAGTTGTTCTTTGTAAACAAATGATTGTTAACAATATTTTTAAAAAGAGCAACCTCTAGAGTTTCTTGCTGGCTTCTTCTCTGGGGAATCTGCCTTCCGAAGTCAGCGTAGCTTCCCTCCTTTAATGTTTTTCTTTTTTTGGTTGTTTAAATTCATTATTATGTTTTTTATTTTATTTTATTTTTTACTTTGTGACGAATTCAAGTGTAAATTTAATGTTACCTACGAATAAATTATTTTTGAATTGAATTGAATTGAATACATACATTTCATAGGAATTGTATACAATGACGGATTACATACATTTCCGGTAACATATACATAACTATAAACTAGATAGAGAGAGACCACCTTTAGAGTACCCTAAACCGACGTGCATATCTGAGGCGACTGATGAGTGTGGATGAAGTGAAAGAGGTGTGTTTGGATCGTAGCAAGTGAAGGAGCTGGTCTCTGCCTACCCCAATGGGAGAGAGGTGTGACGGATATGTATGTTGAAGTATGTACCTACTTAGATGGATAAATCTGTGTAGATACTATCTAGAAAATGCCCGCTACTTACCTAGTACGCATTTCCTCATATCTTGGAAAAATTACACAATATCCTCAGAATAATGTCTCTAGAACTCTAGTCTTTAGAACATGTGGCTATAAATGTACAAGCTTAAATATTGTAAAGTTTAATTACAATTTGTTTCGCAGTTATTGCGTGAAAGAGTAACAAACATCCATCCATCAATTCTTGATATCATACTCGTAAGTCGTACTATATCTACTTACCTACATTTTTCCAAGATCAAAAGCTTGTCTCTCCATCTTCTTCGAGGTCTACCTCAGCATCTGTGACCATCTAGAGGCGCCCATTCAGTTGTTATTTTTACGGGAATGGCGGGTCGCTACCGGAGACCGTGTTAAATGGAAATTCGCGGGGGACGCCTTTGCCCAGCAGTGGGTTCTTAATGGCTAACAAAAAAATTACAAAATACTTGTACGAAGTCTCGGGCAGCCTTTTGATAAAACAAACCTTTGTCATGCTCTTACCCGATTATTTTCTTAATAAACTGCTACCAATGAGGAAGGAATATAAGGAATAGGCCCCATTTTTTTCATATACAAATGAGTTTATGACAGCGCGTGCCAAGGTTGGTGCAAGTTTCTCATAGTTTTCTTGGTAGATGACCTGTCAAACGATTAGAAATTCCATACAAAAAGGTTGCCATTTTGCGCCAGACCAGGCACGCAGATTCAGACGGCTCCTTATATGTTCTATACTCAAAGACTGCTACATTCTCTATTCAACTTGAATACCCATAACCTATTCTAAGACCTAAATGAAAGCAAGCCTCATACAAAGACATTGTTGGTTATAAAACGCCGAATATTTGTGTCAAACAGTTGATTTCCCATCGGTACTGCATGTACTGTTTAGACCGACCTTTCATCGTGTCGTGTACTAAATTGCTGTTTAATATTTCATAGCTATGACGTTAATTTACTCTCGGTTTAGTTCTCTACAAGATTTTCGTGATGTGAGGGGTTTTAAAGGTTTTGTTTTGTTGGTATTGTTGAGGTATTGTTGGGGAACAGGTTCGTAAAAATAAACTATAGGTAATCATTTATTAATTGCACCTATTTAGGTATTAAAAAAAAAACATCTTGGAAGGAAAAGTAGAAGGAAGACGAAAGAGACCACGAAGGACTTAGTATAGGCCAAATAAAAGAGGGAATAGAAGTTGTGTCGTATCAGGTGCTCAAACGGACGGCAGAGAATACCTAGAGAAGAGTGGCGCAGACTCCACCGACAAGAGCGACGTTCTTAAAATTTATGATGATGAGGTATTTTCCACTTTTTTTATATTTTTTTATAAGCGGTGGTAGCCCAGTTGGTAGAACGCTTGCCTCGAACTCTGAGGACGCGGGTTCGAATCCTTGTGCGGGCACGTACCTCTGAGTTTATTTCTCATGTACGGATCAATTTATTCGATTACCACTTGCTAACGGTGAAGGAAAACATCGTGAGGAAACCTGCATACATCAGAGAAGAAATTCGAAGATGTATGTGAAATCCGCCAACCCGCACTTGGCCAGCGTGGTGGATTACGGCCTAATCACTCTCTGTATGAGAGTAGGCTCGTGCCCCTCGGTGGGGACATATATGAGCTGATAACAAGGTATTTTACTTACCATGAGCATACCTACCCATATTCTAGGCCAGGTGATATAGCTACCTTATTTTATGAGCTAGCTTTTAAAGATTGAAAAAATCTGAAATTAAAAAGGATTTCTTTTATAAATATATAGGGTGACTTTAAATTAGTAAACGATAGAAAAGGATATGCATGTACTCGTAATTACAAACAACTTTTACTATGGGATCAAGGTCGAAATCATTCAAAAAATTTTGAACTCCCCATACAAAATGCATCAGGGGAATATTTTTTTTTTATGATTTCGAACTTGGCCCCATAGTAAAAGTTGTTTGTTATCACGAGTAGTTGCATATCCTTTTCTACCGTTCACTAATTAAAAGTCATTCTATACTATAAATTTAATCAGCTATCGTTAGGGTATCCATTTTTTCGAACTTTACAAAACTTAGGTACCGTACCTATACTTAGGTATTACAAAATCCCTCGATATCCCATCTGAGACAAAGGTGCCAAACGCTGCGTTGCTGCGTTGGGCCACCGAAGACACTTTTTAACCCCCGACGCCAAAAGAGGGGTGTTATAAGTTTGACGTCGATGTCTGTCTGTGTGAGTGTGTGTGTGTGTATGTCTGTGGCACTGTAGCTCCTAAACGCGTGGACGGATTTGGATGCGGTTTTCTTTTTAATTTAAAGCTGGCTTTTCTGACCACAAAAATCCAAAAAACAAACCTAAACCAATTCCAAATTTGAAAACATAAATTGATAACCCCTACGAGTCCCATTTTGCCTCGTAAAACAAAAATGGCGACGACCACAGTGCATATCAGTTGAGTGTAATTACAGTGGCGCTAATGAAGACAAATGCTCCAGTAATTAAAGGTCCCTGCGAATTGATTACGACTCTCTAGACTGCTGGATTGCAGCTGCGATTCTCATAAAGGCTTTTAGATGTGGGATATAAACAGGTAGGTAAGTAAGTACATAAGAGTGAGTACTTATCTGTCACGTCTCTCGCCGCCTTTGCGCACAATGTTTTAGTTTTAAGTTTTATTTGTATTTCTTTGTGTGCATTAAAGTATTTCTATCTATCTATCTCTGTTCCATCGGGGTAGGCTGTGATGTACCCGTGCTTTGACCACTTTATTCCACTGGCTATGAACTAGCATATTTGTCACGCACGCCTTTCTCCCATCGGTGTAAGCAGAGACCACGTACCTCCACTTGCTGCGATCGTAACACACTTCTTTCGCTTCATCCACACTCATCAGTCGCCTCATACATGCACGTTGGGTTATTGTAGAGAAAAATGAGTTAAAGCAACTATAATTTTATTTGTTTATTGTATTTACACCTAAGAGCAATGAATCCGGGTCGGGTAAACAAAAAACTAAAATATCTCGAAAACTAAGAAACTTAGCCTTATGAAATAAATTGTGTTTAGGTAATAGACAATTTTATACTCCTTCAATGTAAGTAGTACATTTATGAGTCACAACATTTTAATAACAGAATATTAAGTAAAGAAAAAAACTGATGATCTAACTTTAAAACTAAAATGTAAAACTATTTTTTTTAAAACCACATAAGCCTCTTTTTGAATTTTAACATTTCGAATTGCCTCCTCGTGCTTCCATTCGATATTTTGCTATTAATTATGCTAGCATTCTTGGACCGCGAGTTTTTTTAGATTCTTAAATGACCCGGATTCATTGCTCTCGAGTGTATTTTCAATGACAACTAACACTGTGGATTCTGCCAATATTAGGTGATGTAAAGCTTACTTTAATTTTAGTATCATCATGTCAGCTTATGAACGTCCACTGCTGGACAAAAGCCTCCCCCAAAGAACTCCACAACGACCGGTCTTGCGCTGCCCACATCCAACGGTTTCCAGCGAGTTTAACCAAGTCGTCAGTCCACCTTGTTGGAGGTCTTCCCACACTGCGTCGTCCGGTGCGTGGTCGCCACTCGAGAACCTTTCTGCCCCATCGTCCATCGGTTCTACGAGCAATGTGCCCCGCCTACTGCCACTTAAGGTTTGCGATTCTTCGAGCTATGTCAGTTATTGAGTAATTTTAGTATAGTTTAATAAATTACACACACAAACACCAAAAGACCAACATCTCCGTTCTCTCTGATCTTTATCTATGCACTATAAATTACTAATTCGAAAACTATATTCAAAAATCCCAACAAAATATTTCCCAAACGCAAACCGTAACCGGAATCGCAGCCCGAAGCTGAAAGCATTCCACGTCCGAGCCCCAATGCGGCCGGACTCCTGATCATAATACCTTTAACAACGTACACCGTGCTGTAGGGAATACTCACCGATTATCTGGCAACACTGGCTACTGGTTACCCTTGATTTTATTTACCTTGTATTTAGTATTAACATGAGTTTATTTGGGAGAATGTTTTTGTTGTTATGATGAACTATGTAGGTAGAGTCCTTTTCACGAAAGAAGTCCCCTAGCCGCGGCGCTGTATTTCATGTCAAAATTGATAATCTTGCCATTTATGAATACAACATCTACCTATATTATGTTTATTTAATTTGTAATTTATAATTTGAATAATATTATTTCCTGCATATTTCGACTGTTCTGGTCATTCCATGTGTAGGTTGGTAAGTATATATTTTGATAAAATTGTCTACTTAGCTATATTTCTGATATGTAAAAAGTGTATTTTTATTAAGTTAAGTAAGGGGTTTTCTACCTACTATCAGGGAAAAGGTCAGAAAATAGGGAAAATAGACCTGTCAAATTTAGTTCCAAAAATATCCGGGGGACTTCTTTCGTGAAAAGCACTATATCCTACTTATAATTTAAATATCAATGTTTGCCTAGTTATTATACTTAGAAGGATGGATGTGGGGAAGTAATTAAAGTAAAAGGGAAGTAATTATTTATTTATGGATAGCTCTTTTGAAATATTAACTTTATTGTATATTTCTGTGTTTTTGTAAAACTTAAATTGAAAAGAGCAACCCTACAGGTTTTCTTGCTAGGTTCTTCTCTGGAGAAAACTGCACTCTTGCGAATCTAGCATTAACTTTAAAAAATGACTCGTCCTAAGTGTTGTCAAAACCTACAGGATTAAATGATTTTTCATTTCATTTCAAATAGTAACAAACTCTTTTACGCAAAAACCTCTGCAATGTTATAGAGTTTCATTAAAATACATATTTTAATACATATTTTAATACATATTTTAATACATATTTTAATACTATTTTAATACTATTTTAATACTTAGTTGATAACTTACTAGATATGACGATAAATGCGTACGAAAACGCGGGAAACCTCTTAGACCCAGAACACACAGTGAAACGCAACTGCAACGCAACTGAAACTGCTAGTTACTTTTAAGTTGCATCGAAGTTTCTGCTATAGACTTCTTTAGAAAACCACACACAACGCAACTAGTTTGAAACGTTTAGTTTCAGTTGCGTTTCATCGTGTGTTCTGGGCCTTAGTCGTGTATAAATACATTTTTTCTACGCATCAATAAGCAACAAAACACATTGTGAAACGCAACTGCAATGCAACTGAAACTTTTGAGTTGCAAAGAAGTTTCTGCTATAGACTTCCTTAGAAAACAACACACGACGCAACTAGTTTGAAACGTTTCGTTTCAGTTGCGTCGTGTGTGGTTTTCTAAGGAAGTAAGTAACTAGCAGTTTCAGTTGCGTTGCAGTTGCGTTTCACCGTGTGTTCTGGGTCTAACTTGTTGAAAAGCTGTGAAAGGTTGTGATTTTTGACGTTCTGTGTGACCGGCTGTACCTACAATCAATAACCAATCAAACTCTAAACAAAAAACCGTGTCCCCATTAAATAGAAATAGCTGGCAACATTGTTTGCGGCGAAGGCTGGCAATAAAAATATTTTGTAATGCAATTACGTGGCGGGTTCCGATTTCCCAAGAGATGCGTCCTAATATTATAGTCCGTATGAAAATGTTTTACCAGATTATGGACATTATGGTGATTGCTAATCATATTGATTGACTATATAGGGTGACTTTAAATTAGTGAACGATAGAAAAGGATATGCATATACTCGTGATAACAAACAACTTTTACTATGGGACCAAGGCCGAAATCATTAAAAAAAATTGAACTCCCCATACAAAATGCATCAGCTGATAGTATGGGGGACCAATTATTTTATATGGTTTTGACCTTGGTCCCATAGTAAAAGTTGTTTGTTATCACGAGCACATGCGTATCGTTTTCTATCGTTCACTAATTTAATGTCACCCTATATTTTCTTTCTATTGAGTGTAACAGAAAGGGGGTATAATGCTGAAACACAGCGATAGTCCTCATAAAACAACTTTCCCCAAGGAACATGGGTCGTAACATCCATTTAGACAAAGATCACTTCCCTCCACTTGCTACGTTCCACACTTCTTTCGCTTAATCCACATTCATCTGTTACTAACAAGAAACATCCTATTATAAATGTCAATGTTTGTGCCGATGGATGGATGGATGGATCATCCATGTTGGTTTTTACGTGATGAAGTAACAGACAGGTGAAGTACCTCATACATGCACGTTGATTAAGAGAACTTTAGAGACAATCAGATTTACCTAAGAGAACCTAAGTATCTAAACCTAAGTATAACCTAACCTAAGTACCTAAAAAAAGAAAAAAAAACGTTATAATAAAATTAAAGAAAAAAAAACCTTTTTAAAAACAAGCTTTTATTATTTGTTTATAAAATGAACTAAAAAGTTAAAAATAAATTAACTCTAAAAAGAAATATAACACTTTGTAACTTGATTGTAACCTTTAACGACAAATAAGCGTCTTCGTCTAGGACAAAATAATTCCATATTGTACAAATTTATTTAATTTTAACACTAAAACTTTTCACCATACATAATTATTCAATCTCGTCCCCCCTCTTTATCATAGTCCCCATTTATAAATGAAAGCGTGTTACATTGTGATAGCTTGAGGAAAATGAGTATTTAATTAATACAACACAACATTTTTCTTTTTAATTTGTTAAATACAACATATAAGTTGTATTTAATTAATACATCACAACATTTTCCTCAGGCTATCACAATGTAACACGCTTTCATTTATAAATGGGGACTATGATAAAGAGGGGGGACGAGATTGAATAATTATGTATGGTGAAAAGTTTTAGTGTTAAAATTAAATAAATTTGTACAATATGGAATTATTTTGTCCTAGACGAAGACGCTTATTTGTCGTTAAAGGTTACAATCAAGTTACAAAGTGTTATATTTCTTTTTAGAGTTAATTTATTTTTAACTTTTTAGTTCATTTTATAAACAAATAATAAAAGCTTGTTTTTAAAAAGGTTTTTTTTTCTTTAATTTTATTTTTAACTTTTTAGTACCTCTATTTTTAATTCGAGATTTACTACGACGTAGTTCGCAGCGCGTAGCAGCGTTATTCCGTTATGAAGTCCGTAGTTGAGGTTGCGTCGTTTAATTACGGAGTTCCTTTGGCCACCTTCCGGCTCCAACATCAGACCCTGGTTACCATATAGTATCAAAGTACTCGTCAAGACTAATCCAATGAGCCCAAACTAGATGGGGTTGCGTCGTTTAATTACGGAGTTCCTATTTCTACCTTCCGGCTCCATCATCAGACCCTGGTTACCATATAGTATCAAAGTACTCTACAAGAGTAATCCAATGAGCCCAAACTCGATAGGGTTGCATCGTTTAATTACGGAGTTCCTATGGCCACCTTCCAGTTTCATCATCAGACCCTGGTTACCATATAGTATCAAAGTAAGTACTCGTCAAGACTAATCCAATGAGCCCAAACTCGATAGGGTTGCATCTTTTAATTACGGAGTTCCTATGGCCACCTTCCAGTTCCATCATCAGACCCTGGTTACCATATAGTATCAAAGTACTCGTCAAGACTAATCCAATGAGCCCAAACTCGATAGGGTTGCATCGTTTAATTACGGATTTCCTATGGCCACCTTCCAGTTCCATCATCAGACCCTGGTTACCATATAGTATCAAAGTACTCGTCAAGACTAATCCAATGAGCCCAAACTCGATAGGGTTGCATCGTTTAATTACGGAGTTCCTATGGCCACCTTCCGGCTCCATCATCAGACCCTGGTTACCATATAGTATCAAAGTACTCGTCAAGACTAATCCAATGAGCCCAAACTCGATAGGGTTGCATCGTTTAATTACGGAGTTCCTATGGCCACCTTCCAGTTCCATCATCAGACCCTGGTTACCATATAGTATCAAAGTACTCGTCAAGACTAATCCAATGAGCCCAAACTCGATAGGGTTGCATCGTTTAATTACGGAGTTCCTATGGCCACCTTCCGGCTCCATCATCAGACCCTGGTTACCATATAGTATCAAAGTACTTGTCAAGACGAATCTAATGAGCCCAAAGTCGATAGGGTTGCATCATTTAATTACGGAGTTCCTATGGCCACCTTCCAGCTCCATCATCAGATCAGCTCCATGTTACCATAATATTGCATTGTCACGCGATATACATAAGCATGCAAAATTTCAGCTCAATCGGAAACCGGGAAGTGGATCAAATTTAAGTTGCAAGATTTGATTACAGAACGACAGACAACGGGACAAGTGAAAGTAAATAAAAGCTTGTAAAAAAAGAAATACGTACCTAAATACCCACAAACATCCATGATGGATGTTTGTTACTTCACCACTGAACAGATTTTAATGAAACTTTACAATAACTTAGCTTGGACATTATAATAACACATGGGCTATATAATTTTACGATATCATTTTTTTTTTCCAAGATATGACGATAACTGCGTTCGAAGTCGCGGGCAGCCTCTAGCAATTAATAAATATGTTACTTAAACTTTTTCCTTACTCTACAAGATTCATATACTACGCAGTGTCCAGAAATAATGACCACTTAGTAGCCCTCATTGTGCGACAACGGACATTCTGTGAAGTGTCCAGGCTATGCAACGGTAAACGACGGCATTTGTCATACTTTCTTTTATTACTGCTACATTTTCACTGCGTTCTTTTTGTAAGATAATTTTGTTAAATATCTTTGTTGGTTTTAATAGTTTGTTAAGGTGCGTACAGACCATGTAACATGTTATTTGACATTGTTATATAACATGTTTTACATAATGTGGACACTGAATGTTATAAAACATGGTATAGTAACATGTTATTGATATGTACAACAATGTTATATAACTTTGATCGCGTGGATTGTATTGAAGAACGACAAACGACAATGGTTATATAACATTGTTATATTGCATTGTTATTCTAATGTGTACAGTATTATTTTATGTTGCAATGTTGAATAACAAGGTTAAATAGTGTGGACGTGTTATAAAACACAAGTTAAAATAACATGTTACGTGGTCTGTACGCATCTTTATGTAAGTTGTAATGTTGCCATGAATTATGTTTAAAAAATGCTTTATATATCTTAACCTGATTTATTTAGGTACGATTTTCTTATTTAGTACTTTTTTCTTTAAACATATTGGCACTCAAGAGATAAGTAGTTTACAAAGACGCCAAAAAAATGCTATCTGTTTGTGTCTAGAGTCCTTTAAACCGACGTGCAATCTTGAAGCGACTGATGAATGTGGATGAAGCGAAAGAAGTGTGTTTGGATAGTAACAAGTGGAAGGAAGTGGTCTCTACCTTCCCCGATGAGAATGAGGTGTGACCGCGTGACAGCATATGTGTTCTCAGGTAGTTACTGGATAATAGAAACTCGCTATCATTACCTACCTACCTACTTGTTAATTCCCAAGATGAACCTAATGAGTTATTCACAAGTACCTACCACTATCGGCGTAAGTATTCAGCTTTAACTGTATAACTCTGTTCATTTAAAAAAAAGATATATTGGACATAACGTGGGGCTGTGCCTGTGCCGAAGGTTTCTTGCCGTTTTCTTCCTCTCGGCTATACAGGTAGTGAACCGGCAGTAGTTTTAGATCAAAAAAGTGACATTAAAAAAAGTGTAATGAAAATTGTCTATTTTTGAATAAACGCTTTTCATTTTCATTTAACATTTACAAATTCCAACTGAATTCGACAAAACAATCTTACAAATCATATTGTGTAAGTTTTAACAGCAAAATAATAGTGTTTCACTAGCGTTTCATTCAAAATGTTTCACCCTAAAAGCAAAGAGGTGTCACAGAGTTTCACAAGCCCGCACAAACTTCCAATAGTTTGCAACACCAACAACATCGTAGGTATACCACAAGTGGCATAAAGCTAGAGACAGACTAGTCCCACGTAAGTACGCAACGTGTGCAATGCATTAGGACATCTGCTTTATATAAATACTAGAGGCTGCCCGCTACTTCGTACACATTTATCGTCATGGGTCATACAGACACAGTAAACAAAAAATGTCTCTCCTCTTCCTTAAAGTTAAGGACATTGGATGCTAATTTCTGAACCTAATTTATTATGCCCGATGTAGTTTTGGCCTGCATAAACATTTTGAGGATAAGATGCTCCAATATCCTTACTCACGTGGAACAGGAAAGACAATTTTGAACCTAATTATGTGTATGACTCTCATATCTCGGAAAATTTACGCAATATCTTAAATTAATATAGCCTATGTGTTATTCTGATGTCCAAGCTAAGTAATTGTAAAATTTCATTAAAATCTGTTTGTGGTTTTTACGTGATGAAGTAACAAACATCCATCCATCCATCGGCACAAACATTGACATTTATAATATTATAATTGGCGATGCAAAGATTATCCGCACGCCTCTAGCGGCGAAATTTAGAAACTGTCTAAGAACGACACTTTGTTTGTTTATTTGTAACTTCAATGTCAGACATAACTTCAATGTCAGATTTGTATTTATTATTTATGTTTTTCCCTGACGTTAATTGTAACGAAAACTGTCAGTGTCGTTCTTAGACAGCTTCACAATTTTGACACTAGAGGCGCTAGTTAGAATCTTTGCCTCGCCAATAGACTCGTTGCCGTTGTCTATAGAGCGGATGATTTACGTACGTTGCTAATTTTATATTTTTTTATACTTTATGCACATGTGGTAGCGACGCGATAGTAGTATAACGTTTTATGGTATCTACACACCAAAGTCACCAGCTTTTTGACAGCTGCCATTCGTATGACGTAAAGCCGCCGGCCTAGCTCGGCGGCATGCCGGCGGCTTTGCTGTGTAGATAGCATTAAATGAAAAATACAAATCGTAGTAGGCAGTTGAGGAGCGGCTTTGACGTGGTTTCAAATCCAACCACAGAGTAAACTTTAAACTTGTCTTTGCTATGCTTGCAATGTTAATTTAAACAAACCTTCTTGCTATCACTTCTCTCTCTGTGGGGTCTGCAGGTAGAAATTTCTTTTAGAAATATGCTGTACCTTTTGTATCACTTCTCTTTTTTTCTGTCTCTATGTAGTGTCATCTTACAATAAACTGTTCAATAAATAAATAAATAAATTCCTTTTCCATCCGTCCTTTTTCCCCTTTTTACCTTGATTCCCTTTTCTTTATCTCTCATTTCTTATTTCTTATACATTTTTCCTTAACACATGCAATTTAAATCATTTCAACTTTATAAATAAATAAAATAAACACAGTTACCCCCTATGTTAGAGCTCCTCAGTTGTTGAAAACAGCTAACTCTCGGTCAACGAGAACGAAATTCATAATAACATTCCCTCGCGTCTAGTCCTACCATTTTCATACTGTCTTCCTGCCTGGGACGGAGTTAGGGCAGGAAGGGCCTCGTCAAGGAATTTAGGGACTAGAAGGGCCTCATGAAGCATTTTTTAAGCTCTTGTGGGCCTCATTTTATTCTGCAGAAGAGACAATCTGAAACAATTGACAAAGTTAAGAAAATTTATTAAATGATAATATTATTATGTATTTACTCTTTTACGAAAATTAAAGGACGTTAGTAGTCTCTAGATTGATAAAAAAAAAAATACTAATGAGTAGTTACCTAATTAGGAGAGTATGTATATAGGGTAACTTTAAATTAGTGAACGATAGAAAAGGGTATGCATGTACTCGTGATAACAAACAACTTTTACTAAGGGGCCAAGTTCGAAATCATAAAAAAAATGATTCCCCCAT
This sequence comes from Anarsia innoxiella, assembly GCA_947563765.1. Taxonomy (NCBI): domain Eukaryota; kingdom Metazoa; phylum Arthropoda; class Insecta; order Lepidoptera; family Gelechiidae; genus Anarsia; species Anarsia innoxiella. Next base: position 1,955,047 of record OX387393.1, read on the forward strand.
ACTATCAGCTGGTGCATTTTGTATGGGGAGTTCAAATTTTTTTGAATGATTTCGACCTTGGTCCCATAGTAAAAGTTTTTTGTTATCACGAGTACGTGCATATCTTTTTCTATTGTTCACTAATTTAAAGTCACCCTATTAATATATAACATAAGTACATATTTATTCTGTTATAGATTTTTTGTGTAGGTACCTACTTAAGTACTTATGATATTGAGGATATCATTTGACAAGTAAAGTTATTATGCTTTAGATAACCATTATAACACTTTTTAATTACCTATGTATTTGCTAATGCCTTTATAACACCTACACATTTCCAATATGATAGGATTAAACGCATTTCGAAAAGTAGATTACTTACGCTGAAATTAAATCAGTTGATTTATTATGTTTTAATGTTTTTTCTTTTTCAGTTCTGTTTATTATTAATCCTATTATTAATATTATAAATGTCAATGTTTGTGCCGATGGATGGATGGATGTTTGTTACTCTTCCACTGGGCAGATTTCGATGAAACTTGGCAATGTTGTTGCTTACACATCGGAATAACACATCATTTTTTTTTTGTAAGCTAGCAATCGATTTGGGATAGTCTCCCGTAATGATGATACTTTTTTGCTGTAACAGTAAAACTTACTGACAAGGTAAGAAACACTATACTGCGCTCTAAAACGCGTATTGCTGATGTGGCAAAAACAGCTGCCAGGCTGAAATGGGATTGGGCCGGCCACGTCTGCCGCATGCCAGAAGACTTATGGGCTAAATCAGCTACCCAATGGCTACGAACTGCCAAACGGCGTCGCGGTAGACCACGGAAAAGGTGGCGGGATGAGCTGGACACCTTCTTAAGTAGCTGGGCGGAGGAAGCTCGAGACAGAAGGTCATGGCGGAAGAGGAGAGAGGCCTTTGCCCAGCAGTAGGACACAAATGGCTAGATTAGATTAGCCTATTTGATTTTAAGATATTATGTTTTTTTTTCTAAGATATGATGATAAATGCGAATGAAGTCGCGGGCAGCCGCTAGTTTTAAATATTTTAATGAATAAGACCATAAAAAGAAAAATCAAAAAATGTAATCAAGATTTTCAATCAAGAGAACATAATTTCATTCTTAAAAAGCTATTTTAATATCGAAGATTAATTAATAAATCATAAAGGCAAATTATTCGCTCAGTAATTTATTTGCTTGTTTCATTTCGTTGGCCGTTCTCTAGAAAGAATTATTTTTTGATCAGTCAATCGTGATAGCAAAATCATCAATAAATAAAATAAGTAGGTATTATTTTAAATTAGGAAATGATAGAAAAGAATATGCATGTACTCGTGATAACAAACAACTTTTACTATGGGGCCAAGATCGAAATCATCCAATTTTTTTTTAACTTCCCTTACAAAAAGGCACTAGCTGATAGTAGGTATGGGGACGAATATTTTTTTTAAGATTTCGAACTTTTCGAACTAATTAAAAGTCACCCTATATAGGGTGATTTTAAATTAGAGAACGATAGAAATGAATATGCATGTACTTGTGATAACCAACAACTTTTACTATGGGGCCAAGTTCGAAATCATTAAAAATATCGGTTATCCATATCAGCTGTTGCATTTTGTATGGGGGAGTTAAAAAATTTTGAATACTTACCCAATTTTTTTTTTCACCTAAATACTTATGCCTGAATACACCCCTGTATTTGACTCGAGCATTTTCATTCCGCGACTTATTCAAATAAGATACGCCTCGTTGCTCTATCTTTTGTTTCCTTTTGCGCTTTTAAAAAATAATATTCGAATGTGTCTTTTGTTTCTAGCTTTGTAAAGAGATGCTGGCCGCATGATTGGAGGAAGAGAAATGTTCTCTTTTCAAATTGAACTGCTGCGATTATTATTTTTTTTTAGACTAATTACGAAGGAGGTCGAATGTTGTCGGAGTTTGAGATTTGTTTTTCATATTTTAACCAAAAAGATTTTATACACAACCGTTAACTTTTTAATTCTTAATATTTTTTTTGCTTTTATTTAAATATAAAGTTTTTATGTAGGTAGATATGTATGTGTGCAACTTTGAGTATAGAATATATAAGGAGGAGCCATACCGTCTGGATCTGCGTGCCTGGTCTGCCGCAAAATGGCTACCTTTTTGTATGGTATTTCTTATCGTTTGACTGGTCATCTACCAAGAAAACTATGAAAAACTTAGCGCCACCTTGGCACGCTGTCATAAACTCATTTGTATATGAAAAAAAAATGGGGCCACTCCTTATATTCCTTCCTCATTGGTGTGCAATATTTGAGTTTATTTTTTTTAAGATTGGCAACTAACAAAGTGTTTCTCTAGCTTTGTCGTATGTTAACCATCTGGTACATCAGAGACAAGTTAATTCAGTAAAAACTAACTAAACTGTTAGCAACACATCTGGCAAGAATAACTTTGATGCCAAAAGTGTGGTTGAACTTTACAGTACACGAATACGAAACTCGAGACTTGGAAAGTATTCGCTTCCATACAAAGAGGTTTTCTAGTTATTTCTTGCATGGTATTATCTGCTTTTGTAGAGGTTGCCAGATTATGTTTTCTGCTAGCTTAGCATGGCACTCCGTGACAAGACGTTGTCATGCGTTTGTCACGCTTACGTCTCTGTCTACAGGGTGTAACAGAAAGGGTATTTATAGCCGTAACACAGCGATAGTCCTCATGAAACTGAACAACTTTCCCCAAGGAACATGGGTCGTAACTCGAAAAAAAATTTTGGATCGCCCATACTTACTCGATCAGCTGATCGGGCATTTTGTATGGGGAGGCGAAATTTTTTTTTCGAGTTACGTATGAGGAACTTCCTACACTATGTATGAGGAATGAAGATTCAACAATTTTAAAGGAAAACCGAATTTAAATTTCGAAGTAGCGAGCTCGGTAATAAATGAACGGACTGTGAGGCGACTGTAACTCTAATATAGGACTATTAGCTGTTTAATGGTATACATACATATCTGAGAAAATGTACATTTATTTTTAAGTACGGTCAGCATCATAAGTCGATTAACACGTCCAGATTTTCAAAAGTTAAATACTCTATTAATATAAGTAAATCGCTAAGTAAAATATACTCCAGAGTTAAATGAACATTCAATAAGGTTCAGAATAAGGAAAATAAGTATGGTTTTTCGTCTAATAATAGTGTATATTACTTTTGAAAATATGAACGTGTTCATCAACTTATGATGCTGACTGTACCTAGTAGGAATTTGAATTTAATATCCTTAGAAATACTATACATGTGAATATGTTATAAAAAATACTATACTCTAATAAATAAAATATAACTAACTAACTAAACTAAACATAACCTTACTAACACTAATCCGGGAATAACCCGCCCCTGGTCTCTCCTGGTGCAAACGTGCCCATCACCCCAGCTGCGTTTCCACGCTGGATAGCGATAGACAACCGCTGCAGCAGAAAAGACCCGGCGCGGGGATCACAGGTCCTCTCCCTCAGAATAGGGTTTTAGGGTAACTAATCCTGTAGGGTATGGAAGTGAAAATCTTTGTTACTCTTTCACGCAAAAACTACTGAACAGATTTTGATAAAACTTGGAAATATTGTAGTTTGCAAATCAGAATAGTAAATAGACTGTATTGTTTCAAATTTTTGTGTGAGTTTTCCAAGATATGACGATGGATGCGTGCGAAGTCGCGCGCAGCTCCTAGTAATTCTTATTATAAATGTCAATGTTTCTGCCGATGGATGGATGGATGGATGTTTGCTACACAGATCAGGGACGTGTCCAGGCCGTGGCCCGTCAGGTGGGAAAACAATACGTCGTCATGACGCGTCAGGGAAAAAATATCATTCCATACATTTTCTATGGATTCGTTCACACACGTTGTCATGACGACGTATTGTTTTCCCTCCTGACGGACCACGGTCCGGACACGTCCCGGACCCGCCCGGATTTGTATAAATAGATCTTTACGCAAAAACGACTCAACAGACTTTGATGAAACTTGACAGCAAGTCACCCAGGCTGTTTAAGGGCTGAACAGTCGTCACAGGCTACACAGCACTACTGCAATCATAGACCACGACTTGTGGTAGAGTCCTATTTGCATTTTGCATCTTTTTTCGACCTATTTTCCTGTTCGTGTAGGTTTTATACCGCCACCATTCACCGGTCCGTTTCCTTTTTGACCTATTTACAAATAATTAAAGTTACCAAAGGATTTTATGTGAAACCAAAATTACGAAATGCTAATATCAATGACACGCAAGGTATGTCATTGACGCATTGTTTACCCAAATTCTAAAACGTAAACTTAGCCTAAATTAGAAATTATTTTCATGTGAAAAACAACTGAACATCATTTTAATGTTAATATATAAGCTTACACATCAGATAATGTCTGATCATTTTAGGATAATAAACTTTATTAAAATAATTAATATAAACATAGAATTGAATATTTACAGGAAAAATATATCTTCCAAAGTGTCCCCACGAAGCAAAGTACCCAATAAGCTGGCAGCATTACCTCTTTGGATTGCAACACTAATTATTGTATACGTTTAAGTTAAGAGCTCTAATTAAATTAAAGACGCTTTCGACGATATCTTCCTATTATAAGTGGGGTATCTATGAGGTTACCTATGTATAATTATGTATATAAATATGGATATAGTAGGTACTTAAGTAGAATAAGTTTGTATTATATTGTAATGTATTTATTTAAGGTAAAATCATGTATACTTATTAAATAGAAAACTAAAAACAAATCTTTAATTATCAAGTCAAGATGGTAAAATAAATGGACAAAGAAAAGATTGATCGGAATAAATGTTTTAAAATAAAATTTAAACGTTCTGCCTGTAGGTAATATAAAACGGGAAAGTACGTGCATTTAATTTCCATCGGAAAAGTGAACAACATGGCTATGTATTCTCGTGAATGACATTGTATTCACCATGTCAACTTATGGACGTCCACTGCTGGACAAAAGCCTCCCAAGGATCTCCACAACGACCGGTCTTGCGCTGCCCACATCCAACGGTTTCCAGCGACTTTAACCAAGTCGTCAGTCCACCTTGTTGGAGGCCTTCCCAAACTGCGTCGCAGTGACATTGTATTTTACCAATCCTATCCTATTAACATTATAAATGTCAATGTTTGTGCCGATAGATGCTTGGATGTTTGTTACTCTTTCACGCAAAAACTACTGGATAGATTTTCATAAAACTTGCCAATGGCAAAATGTTTTTGCTTATACATCAGAATTACACATAGGCTATACCTTTTTATTATTTAACGATATCATGAATTCATGGTTTAGTCCAAGATATGACGACAAATGCGTACGAATTCGCGGGAATTCTCTAGTTGTTCATAAATCATATAACAAATGACGATATCAAAATCAATGACATTCACGAAAGTATTATACAATGAAAACGTAATTAATCAAAAAAGGAACACATATTTAAATTTCCAACCGGCCAGTATTTTAATCAACTTCATTATCTTTTTAATTTTGGAACGGAAACAAGGCATTTTGCCCAAGGATCATTGAGTAAGATTTTCCCTAATTCTTGTGATAAAAAATAAGTGATGGATGGTCGTTTTGATTAACGACGCTTTTCTAAATAATAATGATTGTCTAGAGATGAGAAATTAGCTCGGGGAAGATAGTCTATCGTTTATTAGTTTTTTTAAAGATATTAGCTTTTTTCAATCCATTTATTTTCAATCATAAATTCTTATTATAATTTAAAACTTTTATTATAATAATTAAGTACCCATATATGCAGTAACATTTTAATGAGATCATTTTTAGTTACCAATTCGTGCACCTTATATACATACATATCCGTCACGCCTCTCTTCCATTGGGGTAGGCAGAGAGGAAGGAGGAGGGGAAGGCCAAGACGAACGTACCTCGATCAAATCGGGGACTTGCTCAAGAAAGGCCAAGTCAAGAGTAAACCAACGGTCATGTATGAGGCGACTGATGAGTGTGGATGAAGCGAAAGAGGTATGTTTGTGCAGGAAAGTGGTCGTGCACCATATTATACGGATAGCAGCTAAACAGCGAAGACAGTCGAACCGCAAGTGTATAAAAGCCTTAGCGACAAGCCTTAATAAACATAGGTACAGCTTCGTTGCATACCCCTTTGTGTCCCACTGGTGGGCAACTACTAATTTACCTTCTTCTTTAATTTTAACTTACTTCTTACTTTAAAATATTTATCGATGTGTTACATGTCCTGTACTGGGACTCAACAGACACGGCATTAACTGTCAAAGTCCTGTACTGGGACTCTCAACATACAAGGGGATAAACATTATAAGGAAACAACGGCATAAACTCACTAAAAATACATATTTTGCAGGTATTTTGTCTTCCGTCCGTTTCCCATTTTGAAACACATGCGGGTAGGTGAAAAAAAAACATACCTACTCGTAAAAACTACTTGAAAACATTTTTAAGTCTAGTTTACAAATGGTCGCTCGTAACAGAGATGCAGATGGAATTTTAGAGTTCTTTCGGCTTTTGTTAAATGTATTCGAACTGGCCGAAAATAGGCATGATGACTACATTCAAAAATTCAAAAAATAATTAGTTCGTCTTTCAGGGTTTTAAAAAATATTTGAAACACATTTTTTACCTGATCAAATACATAAATAAATACAAAGATACAGAGCATCAAAGTTACGGAGTGGGGGATATTGACGTCACTAGGTAAAAATCGTACTTAGGCATGACGTCACGAGCAACTTTAACCCAGTATATCTTTGTCATTATTAGTTTTTGAAAAAAGAAAAATACGTGTCGAATACATATTTTAAAATAATAAATGTGATAGACTAAAAAAAATTTTTTTGTCATTATGCATAATGTTTAATTGGCGTGTTTTGTATGACGGTGTCTATTGTGAACAAAATACCGATACTGTCAGCCTGTTACTTCCCACTGCTGGGCAAAGACCTCCCACCCTGGCCTACAAGTCTGCTATTTAAAAAATGCCTCATTTGAGTGTCGGCAGAGTGTGTCAAAAATGTCAAAAAAAACACATTTGGTCGCAATCAGTGTCAGTGTTTAGCAGAATACCAAATGTCTCAAAAAATGCCAGTGACACTCTGCTGACACACAACTGAAGCTATTTTAAATTATCAGACTTGGGCCCCAGATGTGTCAGAGATAGACGCTTCGATTCGCTTCTGTGCTAGTATAAATTGACCCTTAGTATAGATAACAAAAAGTCTATTCATCAATGTGCGCCTTCTGCAGGTGACTTTGAGTTGGTTCCCGTGAAACGTTGTAAGAAATATCCATTTATCTTTAAATTCTTAGCGTAGAATCTAGAAAAGTCTCTCTTTTTTATTTAAACTGAGAATTCTGATTGTACCTGGTTAACTAAGTATTTATTTAACGTTTACGTAAGTATGTATCAAGTTTGAATTTGAATTTTCAGTCATTCGCCAATTTTGCCACAGTTTCGTTTGTATCACTGGTCTGGTTTATCTACACAGATCGGGGCCGTGCCCGGGAAGTGTCCGAGCCGTGGCCCGTCAGGAGGGAAAACAATACGTGGTCATGACAACGTGTGTGAACGAATCCATAGAAAATGTATGGAATTATATTTTTTTCTTTAGAGATGTTTATCTTACTTAAGTCTGGGTGTTTGTATGTAAAATATGTACCTACTGAAGTAAGTATTTATAGTAAACTTTATTATAATTTATTTATATTATGCTTTCCTGCTTTATGCCACGCTCTACTTTACAGTCTTCTTAAACGTATCCTACTCCAAAGGTTGTCTGGAAGAGATCACTTTTAGTGAAAATCCCGCCTTTGCGGACAATGTTCTACTTTGTGTCTATTTGTGTTTTGTCTGTGTCTATTTGTGAGCAATAAAGTATTTCTATCTATCTATCTATGGGCCTTTCCTTCATTTGACACTTGCAGAATCGGAAATAGTTGACATTTAAAAAAATCTTCAATAATAATCTTTAAACAAATAAACCAGCTCCTTCAAACAATTTCTCCTACCTTTTTCTTGAGACCTACTACGGAACCATTATTCATAAGATTAAAATTTCTCTTGCCAAAGCCTGGCCGTTGTGTAATAGCGTCCTTAATATTTCAAACTGACGCTCTAGGATTAGTACCAACTAATGTCCGACAGTATTGCCGTAAACAAAACGCCGGGGCTCATTAAGGATTTTTATTTTTTAATGTTTTTTTTATGGGCAACTGCCGTTGTGGTTTCTGCCTGTCAAGTGAAGTAAATCCTATAAATATTATAAATGTCAATGTTTGTGCCGATCGATGGCTGGATGTTTGTTACTTCATCACGTAAAAACTACTGAATAGATTTTGATGAAACTTGGCAATATTGTTACTTGCACATCAGAATAACACATATGCTATATTATTTTGAGATATCATGATTATTTCCCAAGATATGACGATAAATGCGTACGAAGTCGCGAGCAGCCACTAGTGTTACCATAATTAGGTATAAGTATACCTTATTATCAAAACAAAAGAGCTCAAAATGTTCCAATTTTGATATTTTATTGGTATATAATCTTCCCACACAATTAACCATTTTCATTCTATAGATACCAACTTAATACGTAATGTATATGATTATTATAAGTAATCATCATTATCATCAGCCCTTTTACGTCCCCACTACAGGGGCACGAGCCTACTCTCATACGACAGTGACGATATAGGGTGATACGAGCGTTTACCATAAGTACACAAAAAAAAAGAAAAAAAAATAATTCAAAATATTCTTTTAGAAATATGCTGTACCTTTTGTATAACTTCTCTTTTTTTCTGTATCTATGTACTATCATCTCACAATAAACTGTTAAATAAATTAAATAATAAATACATGTGGGTACCTAGGTACTTATATTAAATACATAAACATCCAGACTCAAGACAAACATAAATGTAATTCGATATTTAACGGTTTTAACGTTGCAGTTCATGAACTTCAAATTTTACACTATGGAAACTATGAAAATTAGTCGATTTGACTTATTAAGTAGACTTATTAGGTCCCTACGGCTTAAATTTTGACTTATTGAGTAAGTACAACTTAAAAGGTAGCATTTCGTCTCAAAACAAAAGAGCACAAAATGTTCCAATTTTGATATTTCATTGGTATCTTCAAACACAATTAACCATTTCCATTCTATAGATACCAGCATAATTCGTAATTTGTATAAAATTTTAACCCCTGCGAAGCCTTCCTTCAATTGCAGTCTTTGCCTCTGGCATAGATTAACCCTTACCCTTGTCAAGGGCCGGTTCGACCATCGACCTACCTGACATGGCCGACTTATCTGATATAACGAATGAGGAAGGAATAGACTGGAGGGGTCCTATTTTTTAATATACAAATGTGCCAAGGCTTCGCCAAGTTTTCTCATAATTTTCTTGGTAGATGTCCTGTCAAACTATATGAAAAGTAGCCATTTTGCGCCAGATAGAGGCATGCAGATCCAGACGGTATTTCATATCCATAAGTTTGACATATCAGTGGTCTGATATATCTAATGAGGAAGGAATAGACTGGAGGGGTCCTATTTTTTACACTTTATTAGCTTCACTTGTAACTAAGTAACTATGTACTTATGTAAAAAAATCTTGGAATCTTAATTTGACCCACTTCCCGGTCTTAGAATAGGATGAAATTTTGCACACGCTCTGAGTTCTGATGACAATACAATAATATGGTACTTTCGAACTGATCTGATGATTGGGCATGTTTAGTGCGAGCTAAAGCGTGTTTTAGTTTTTTAAACTACCTATTTTTTTATAGGTTAGGTAAAATTTGCGATAAGATACCCTATAAAGAACGACACAAGGTTTAAATAAAACAAGAGACATTCACGACAATGGCAAAACAATAAAATAATATTCTAAACGCAAATGACAGTCATTTGTTTCTGCGGAAAGAAACAGAAAAAAAGATGGCTTCCCTTTTCGCGGGCGTTTGTCGAAAACAGAAGTCATGGAGGGCAATAAATTATTCAAGAAGATAAGTAAGTAAGTATATTAAAGTGAAATTAGGTGTACGAAATTGATATTTTCTTCAAATTTGTTATAAAATGTTACATTTTATTTACTGTCTTATTATTAAAAGTAATATTTTCATGCCAGAGTGACAAATTGGTCATTGAATCTTAATAAACATAAGTACATATCCGTCACGTCTCTCTTACATTGGGGTAGGTAGAGACCACTTCCTTCTACTTGCTACGATCCACTTTCTTCGCTTCATCCACATTCATCAGTCGCCTCATACATGTCCATCTGTTAGGCTCTTGCCACCACCCCCCCTTTCTGCTATGGACAAAATGTCAAAAAAAGACCAGTCCTAGAACTATCTTTAAAACTCGTTTTGTAATAAGGGGGCTGTGACTGAACTGGGATTGGGCCGGCCACGTCTGCCGCTTGCCTGAAGACTTATGGGCTAAAACAGCTACCCAATGGCTACCAACTGCCAAACGGCGTCGCGGCAGACCACGGAAAAGGTGGCGGAACGAGCTGGATACCTTCTTGAGTACCTGGGCGGAGGAAGCTCGAGACAGAGGGTCATGGCGGATGAGGAGAGAGGCCTTTGCCCAGCAGTGGGACACAAGTGGCTAGATTAGATTAGATTAGATTAGATGTTTATAAATAAACACACTAAAAATAATCAATTAGTTTTCCGACTCTTTGCAAAAACAATAGATAATAAAAAAGTTTTCAACTGCAGCGTGCACCAAAACTGCTTGCACAGCCAACAATTCTAACAGGGTAACAACTTAATTGCTCGTTCACTATCTTCCTGTTGATTGCTTGTAGATAACAGGGATGTTAAGGATGCTTCGTAACCATAACCGAAAGTTTCTGATATCCAATATTATCCGAAAGTTTTCGGATATTATCCGATATTATCCCTAAAGTTTTGAATAATATCCAATACTTATTATTCGTTAAGTTAAGGATAATATCAAATATTATCCATAAATGTTTGGATAATATCTGATAGGAGCGGATCCTAATTGCAACACATTATGATAAGTTGTTTTTTACCGGTCTTGCAGGGCCCGGGACCCAGGGCGGGAGGGGCTGGCTGGGGCTTCTTGTATAATAATGTAACAAATATAAAACAAACAATGCGTGTCTCAGCTGCTGTCCATTCATTTATGTTTAAGTTTTTAAAATCCTTACAATTTAATACCCGTTACCGAAATTATCCGAAACTAACGGATAATTTGAAACAATTTCATATCCGTATCCGTAGCCGAATCCAGTTTAATAATATTTTCAATATCCGTATCCGAAGTTGTATATCCATAACATCCCTAGTAGATAGCTAACATGCTATCCACTGGCCCCTTGCAACGCAGTAAGCCATGTAATCGGTTCGTGTACAATGGAAATTAGGAGGGAAATGCTTGTCTAGGCAACAGACTACTTCTTTGTCAAAGAATTAGAATGGTTACGCACTATATCCGATTCTTATTCGATCCGAGAACTATTTCTATAAGTACTTAAATTCTCGAATAATGACTCGTAATAGAATATACCTAAAGATGTGTACAGACTGGTGAAACGTAACGTGATATGTAACATGCAGGCTGCAAGCCTGGTTACTGTGAGAAATTGTTACAAGGTGTGTTACATTGCATGATCATCATGTCAGCTTATGGACGTCCACTGCTGGACAAAAGCCTCCCCCAAGGATCTCCACAACGACCGGTCTTGCGTTGCTCACATCCAACGGCTTCCAGCGACTTTAACCAAGTCGTCAGTCCACCTTGTTGGAGGCCTTCCCACACTGCGTCGTCCGGTGCCTGGTCGCCACTCGAGAACCTTTCTGCCCCATCGTCCATCAGTTCTACGAGCAATGTGCCCCGCCCACATTGTAGGCTGGTTGCTAAATAAATGAAAGTCTTCAAGTATTGGCACGAAGGAACTGGATTTTATTGCACTTAATTTTTACACACCAAAAGTTACATAGCACACGTATTCGTAGCAGAGCGGGAAGTTAGAGAAGTGAAAAAAGTGTTGCTACATAAATAAAATATAAAACTACTTTTTACTTTTTGTTGGTGTTGCCAACACACATTGCATTTCATGATACGTTATCTAGCCATCGCTGTCCCACTACTGGGCAAAGGCCTCTCTCCTCTTCTTCCATGATTCCCTATCCTGGGCCGCCTCTGCCCAAACAGTCAAGAAGGCGTCCATCTAATCTCGCCACCTTTTTCGTGGTCTGCAGCAATTTGGACGGCAAATTCTTTCATTGCATGTTACATTGCATGATACGTTTCACCAGTCTGTACACACCATAAGCCAATAGCAGACGTTCCATCGACAAGTGTAAAAAAAACTCAACTCTATGCTTAAACATAAATTTAAGGTGGTAGGCTAGATATTAAGTCCATGAGTATATCATATTTTCGTCATGTTACTGGTAGCATATGCCACATTTCGTCATGCTACTAGCATAACATGCGACACTGTCACCTTTTATTTATTTATTCATTTAAGGATATCCACAGCTTAACCATAAGTAAGGTAACATAAAAATAAAGTAATAATATGTCTTCGCCAATCACGGATACCACAACTTATTTAACATGTGTGATCAAACTCTATTTCCATTTGAACAAACAAATAAGGTAAAATAAGGTACTGCCCTTAAAAAAAGTACATAGATGACAAACTAAACAATAGCATAGTAAACAATTTACTTATCACAAAAACATTTACCCAAATAAACAGCACTGTTTCCTCTAAACTTTATTAGGTATATTAATTAGCCTGGTTTACCCCATTCCTTACTTTCCCAATTACAGAGGCTATCCTGCAATCGTTTTATTCTGAAATTATCTTCGGAATGGGTAAATTATATTCGGGGTCTTTGTTAGGAGGGGTCGTGTACAGGGTGGAAAGAGTACAACTATATGTAACGTTAAAGCAGTAGGTATAAAAAAAAATGATCTATCCTCCTGAGACTTTCCGTAATATATATATATGACATTAAAAAAACATGTCGTAGTACCGCCATCTAGACAATTTCTTTAAAAAATTTACTGTTTAACGAATATTAAGGGTCTTCCGCCATTACAAGACTTGCCATTGGTTGAATTACTGTCATAATATATATTTTTTTTCTAATTGGAAGTGAAGGATGTCGTCGCGGTCGAATGAACGCGGTAAGTTTTTTTTGAATTTTTGTTAATTAACGAATATCGTAACTTGCATTGGTGTTTTTTTTGTGTATTAATATGCAATAATTAAGATTAAACATTTTTATTTGTCAATATTTGCGTGATTATGGAAAAATAACCTGCTATATATTTATGTAATATAGGTATGACATGCGTTCTCAATAACTACTGTGAAATATAATAAATAAAATAGTAAATCCCCGGGTAATACCTATATGACATATTATATTTTAGTAGTAAACAATGTTTCAGAAGAATTATTTTTTCAGTTTTACGCAAGCACTAAACAATTGATTTAACTGATTTATATAAGTGAAACTCAAGATTTATTAACTAAATCTATAAACTGAAGTTTATCGCCTGTCTGCGATTAATAAAGTACCTAAAAATAATTAAAATTTAAGAAATAGAGTCCATCTTTAGTTTGGAGAAAAAATAACATTTTGTGAGTTTAAGTACTAAAATTATGAATAAAAATATAATTTTCCACTATATAAATGTTCTTTCTATTTTAAAACATTAAATCAAATATAATTAGCCTCAGAAACAAATAAATGCAAGTATTTTTTACATATTAATTCTACATTAATAGTTATCATTGAGAACTCTTGTCGTAAATATATGACATTGCGAAAATCTATATTTTCCATTGAAATTTTCTTTTTTCACCAGTTTTTTTTTATGGAATGGTATTTTAAGTTATTATGACAAATTTTATCAAAATCGAAGCAAAAAAAATCTCTGGGTCTCAGGAGGCTATTGTAACGTATACTAATAAAATTATAAATGTCAATGTTTGTGCCCATGGATAGAGGAATGGATGTTTGTTACTCTTTCACGTAAAAACTACTGAACAGATTTTGATGAAACTTGGCTATATTGTAGCTTAGGTATATAAGTACTTAGGTACATCAGAATAACACAGAGGCTATTATTTTAAGATATCACAATATACATTTTTCAAGATATGGTTATAAATGCATACGAAGTCGCGGGCAGCCTTTAATAATTATACTTATGCGACCATTTGTACTGTAAAACAAAAAAAAAGAGAAAATTTTACAAAATCTGTTATGACAAAGCGGCAAGTTACTATTTAATTACTCTCAATTAACATCATCTTCATTTAATGAATTTCATCTTTATTGAAAAACTAGCTGTCCCGGCGAACTTTGTTCCGCCTTAGAATGAACTTTATTGTGTAGGAATAAAGTTCAAATTGACTCTACATTTTGGATGGGAAAAAGAAAAGGTCTGTTTTAGGGCTTTCCCGGCAATTATTCGAATTTTTCTCACCGTAAAAATCATCCTTGGACTTCAATGAACATTTAAAAAAAAAATCTGCCAAATCGGTCAAGCCGTTTTCATGTTATGTCGTGACAACGGAAAACGGGTTTCATTTATATATATAAATGAAGTAGGTTTCTCAGCATGGACGCAAGAACTATATCGGGATGTATATATATATAGATTTAAATGTGGACCATGCGGATGAAGTAACTTAAATATAAGAATAAATAATTAAATGACTTGAAGATAACAGTCTCAATATATTTGCCTACAAGACAATATTTTCATGGTAATCTTTCCAAAATCCATTATCCCTTAATCAACCCCTGCAGGGTCAAAACATCCTGTATAAAAGGTTCTACATAAGCATGGGTTCAGTATATATTTTACCCCCATTTTATAGAGGGTTGAATATTTAAAGTCTCGCAATTTAAATTATATTTAACAAAGGTTCTGACTAATTTTTGGTTTAACTCTCTGATGGTGTTATTATGGTGGATTTAAAAAGTTGTTTAGTAAAAAAAAATAGAATACATTTTATCAATGAAGTTTGCTCAGTTGCGTTGCTCGAAATTTTATAAAAATAGACCATTTAAAATCTGCCAAAACAACTTGAAATTATTTGTACTTATTAACACTTTCACGGGCGGAACGTATATATACGGTTAAAAAGAAGCTCTTAATACGCCACAACGTGTATACACGTTCAAACAATTTTCGATTTGTACGACGGATCGTTCAGTTACGCCAGTTTCCTTTGATATTTTCCTCTTCTTTAATCTTTGTGTCACAACATATCAAAATCTCAGTATTGTAGTGTCACGCGGTATGAACTTATGTGCAAAAAAAGTAAAGGCTGTAGTGCGGGGGGATGTAGGTACATATATGAACACAACGTGTATTCACGCCCCCCGCGCTACCGCTGCCCGAACTGTTGGTGCGGTTGTGTCAACGTGGGAGGATGCGCGCGCGCTTCGCGTCTGTATTACGCGAGACATCGATATAAATGATCAGTATAATGTAAGTTTTCTTTACTTTCTCTTGTGTTTAGCATTCTATTGTATTGCTTTGATATATAAATTAAAAAATATGTATTTATAGCCTCTATTTTTAAATTTTAGATGGAAAATCATGAACTTAAAGTACTCAAAACCTTTAAAGATCTGTCTGGTAAGTCGTCGAAGGATCCTTACTGGGATGTTGGAGAGTACAGATGGCAGCCAAGAATTAGACGATGATCGTTCTAAAGAGACATCTCTTCTGTCTCAAGGTAAAAGAGCTCGAAATAATAATGCAAGATAACGAAGGAAGGTAAAAGATCTACTTTGTAACATCGTCATCATAACTGTCTTTAGGTTCTGAGGTGGAGTCTAGCTCGAGTTCAAGGACGGAATCTGATGCGTCTGAAAATAGCGATGCCTCGCGTTCGGGCGACGGTAGCAGTGACAGGGAGGGTACACAGATTACGCAAAAAAAGCCTAGTAAAATCTATCGTCAGGAAATTCTCCACCTAATCGTGATAAAGACATACCAGAACAACTGCCTGGCGATAATGTTATGTCAGAATCATCCGTACTGAACCCCACCAATATGACATCTAATGCAAGACAAGATTCTGTTTTCTATCGATAAAATACTTCGGTGTCTGATGTATTTGATTATCTTTTACCAGATGAAGTCGTCGACTTTATAGTTGACTGCGCTAACGCTTATGGCCAAGAACTATGCAATGTTTTATGTTATGTATGATCAAAGACCACACAGCTGCATTTAGAAGTTACCTTTGCATATTTTTCGTATTATTTCTGCTAAAATTCACTTATAATATGTATGTACTTAATTTCATTGAAAGTATTGATTATAATGTAGACTGATTTGATAAATCATATTCTAGTGTAATCTGTCTTTTGTTTCTGAAATAAGAGAATGAACTTTTATATCTTTAAGCGCCAAAACACACGGTGAAACGCAACTGCAACGCAACTGAAACACCCACGACGCAACTGAAACGAAACGTTTATAACTAGTTGCGCCATTTGTGGTTTTCTAAGGAAGTCTATAGCAGAAACTGCGATGCAACTCAAAAGTAACTAGCAGTTTCAGTTGCGTTGCATTTGCGTTTCACCATGTGTTCTGGGTCTAATTTTTAGAATAGTTTTCATTAACGTTCTGTAATTTTCTAATGATGTATTTATTTAGGGTATGTAGAACGTTATGATACGTAATCTAATATAGACGATATGAAGTAAATTGCATTAAAAGGTAGTAAGTTTGTGACTGTACGTATACATACGTTGACGTTTATAGTAGTCGTGTCATAATTACCGATGTTTGGTGGCTTATCTGTGACGAAATCGTATCAGGACGTCGACGTCATAAAACGCTGTGACATGTTTAGTAATAGAATTGGTATCAAAATATGACGGAACGCCTCTCTACGTCTGGCGTTAATAAACGTTGTGTCAAGGCAATTGTCAGAAGTGTATAACAGATTTGACAGAACGTATCCTAACGGTGACGTTACATAACGTTGTGGCTTTATTGTCAATGAACACAACGATCTTAGGTGGCATACCGTGAATACACGATGACGTGCACTGACGTCAGTGCTTCGTGGCGTACTAACTGCAACTCTGTATGTTTATCTACGTATATATACGTCGTGCTTGAATGTATGGGAAAATGTTGTGCCCCGTTCGAAAATTTTGTTGACCACTAATGTCCCGGAAAGTGTTAATAATAATTTTTATAGAAATAGGTAGTTATTTAAAGGTCTAAATACACAGATCCGGGCCGTGCTCGGGACGTGTCCGGGCCGTGGCCCGTCAGGAGGGAATGAAATGAAATGAAAATCATTTAATCCTGTAGGTTTTGACAACACTTAAGACGGGTCATTTTTTAAAGTTAATGCTAGATTCGCAAGAGTGCAGTTTCCCCAGAGAAGAACCTAGCAAGAAACTCTGTAGGGTTGCTCTTTTTAATTTAAGTTTTACAAATCTCAGGCATAAACACAGAAACATATAATCAAATTAATATTTCAAAACAGCTATCCATAAATAAATAATAAAAATTTGACCCCACAATATCCAGGAAAAAGTAAGGCAAGCAAATGGGAAACAAAGAAGTGAAATGCTTAGTTTGATGGGATCCGCATGACATGACCGGCCATCACAGCAGCACCTTCACACAGGTCTCAACGCATGTGCCAGCCATCATCAGGGAAAAAAATACGTCGTCATGAGAACGTGTGTGAACGAATCCACAGAAAATGTATGGCATGATATTTTTCTCTGACACTTCCCGGACATGGCCCGGATGTCTGTAGATAGACCTAGTCAGACAATATCGCGTTTTTTACGAGACATTTCACATTTAAACGAAAATTTACATAATAACACCACAATTCAGACAAACAAAATAATCTATACATATTTTGACAGAGTTACCCCCAGTCAATGTCTAAAAATAATCTAATTTAGCCACATGTGTCCCACTGCTGGGCAAAGGTCTCTCTCCTCATCCGCCATGACTTTCTGTCTCGAGCTTCTTCCGCCCAGCTACTTAAGAAATAAACAATAATTAATAAAAAATAAACAATAATTTACTTAAATACTCACATACCAAGAGTTTCTGAGTTTTGTTTTAAAGTTCGTTTCTCATAACATAAAAGTAAAACGGCTTGCGTTCTCTTTAAACTCAGTACGAAATCTTAGACCAAATAAATAACCTGACTGACACATTTAGTAACGTCAATTGCATCTTTAAATATTATAGGTAGACTATCTATACATATTATTCTGATACAATATCGTAAAGTTTCATTTAAATCTGTTCAGTGATTTTTGCAAACATGACATCCATCCATCGGCACAAACATTGAGACATTATTATAGGTATAATATATTATAGGTATAATATTAGTACATATGATTTCGACAGATTTTTTTCAGTTTCATTAATTGTATTAAATACAAAAAATATACAGTAAAATCGAAGGAAGTGGTCTCTGCCTACCCCGATGAGAAAGAGGCGTGCCAGATATGTATGTATGTATGTATAAAACCGGAGTCATATCCCCCACTAGTTTACGAAACATCGCAGAGGAGTTGGGAGCCCAATCGATCACCCGAGCGAGCGCACCTGCCCGCACTTACAGCGATGAGAGAATATCCTGTATATAAATGGAGCAAATAAATAGCATTGCGTACGCTATATTTATCTTGATTTTTTAGCTTTTGTTCAATCACGTGATAGTTAAGTACCTACAAGCATTTTTGGGAAAACTTTTAGATGAGTTTATAATTAATCTACTTCAAATTTAAATTAACAAGTTGTTTGTATTTTTTGTTTTATCAAAGTCAAAGTCAAAAATATATTTATTTCATAGGCACAAAAAATGTTCTTGAAACCGTTACATTACCTATTATATAGGTAATTTTTTAAAGCTAGCGCTAGATTCGCAAGGTGCAGTTTCCCCCAGAGAAGAACCTAGCAAGAAACTCTGTGAGGATGCTCTTTTCAAATCACGTGATATTCTAATGTACTTCATTAATTAACAGAATATGTAATAGATTTTATTCGGTTTCGAGAAATCTTTTCTATTTTCTGAACCTATTTCTGAATTCTAGATACAGTATTTATTGTTCTAGAGGCTTCAGAATCAGAAATAAATTATCTGTGGATTACTCTAACTATAAGCAGTTTGGTGACTAATGACAGACAGCAAAATCTTATACGATCCTGTTATTATCTTTTATTTATTTATAGTGGGACTAGCTGACACGGCAAACTTCGTACCGCCTCAAAGTTCTGTATGTGAAAAAATATTTTCCCGCTTTTCTGTTGAAATTTTTCCTGAATTTTCTTTGCTATAAACCTCACGGAGCTCGAGACCTTCCCAACGAATGCAAAACCGTGGAAATCGGTTCGTGCGTTCTGGAGTTATAGCGTCAGGAAGGAAAACCCGACTTATTTTAAATAGTAGATTGCCATCAGGTAAGATAACCAAAAAAAGAATACAATTAGGTACGGAATCCTAAAAAAAGATTTTATTACATATCAAAAACAAAAGAACAACCATGTAAAAGCATGTCAACGACACAGTTGAATGAAATTGTCAAAAACACACGATGACAAATATTCAATCCGTTTAAATCCAGTTCTGAAAACGTCTGATTGAGAATCCTGAATCTGACAAACAGGGACAGTAATAGAATACCGAAAAAACGAGGCACGAATGGAAATAATAGAAAAAGACCGCGGAATTCACCAACTCGAAACGAATTTTAGTACCTAACAAGGAGACATGGATTTGTTCACACTAGACGTGGCAAAGCGGAATGATACCTACATATCAGTCACGCCTCTCTACTGGGGGTAGGCAGAGACCACATCCCTCCACTTGTTACGCTCCAAACACACTTTTTTCACTTCATCCACATTCGTCAATCGCCTCATACATGCTACATGTGGGATGATAGTTTCTTTTTTATCATGATAAGTAAAAAGAGGGTTTTGTCACAGATTACTTGATAGTTACTAGGTAAGTTTTGTGTAGTGACATGTCGTCCTAATCAGGCTAATTATGCGTAATTATGAGACAGTGTAAAAGGAAATGAGAAAAGAACAGCTCCACCATTGTAAATTGAAGAAAGATACTAAAATGTTGCACATACATTACAAACACATCTGTCAAGCCTCTCTTCCATCGATTCCCTTTACTTTCTACAATCCAAACGAACATCTTTTACAATATAAAATCTTGTGAAAATATTTAAATTTATCGTATTAAAGACAAAAACTTGCACCATCTAGTCATCTAACATCATTGTGAGGAAACAGAGAAAAACTAAGCTGACTAACGAATTTAAAACTAGGTTTGTGACGTCGCGTAGACAATGCAGTTTTTTTTTGAAAATTGCTAATACCATTGTGCATTCTGCCAATGTCAACTGAAGTAAAACTAACTACATCATCGTCATTATTTTATTCAAGAGTTCTAACTCTTACACCCAGAACACACGGTGAAACGCAACTGCAACGCAACTGAAACTGCTAGTTACTTTTGACGCAAATGAAACGAAACGTTTCAAACTAGTTGCGTCGTGTGTGGTTTTCTAAGGAATTCTATAGCAGAAACTTCGAAGCAACTCAAAAGTTTCAGTTGCGTTGCAGTTGCGTTTCACCGTGTGTTTTGGCGCTTAGCTTTTAACTCAAGAGTCCACTCTTGTCGGTGGAACACCCGCCATTTATGCCTTGCTTCTGCCATTGCTTTGACTACGTATAATTACTTAAATCAAATTAAATCCTATCCTACTAATACTATAGATAGATAAATGACAATATTTGCGCCGATGGATGGATGAATGTGGGGTTGTTACTTTTTCACGCAATAATTACTGAACGAGATTTTAGTGAAACTTTATAATAATTACTAGCTGTCCCGGCGAACTTCGTCCCGCCTTAGAATAAACTTTATTGTGTAGGAATAAAGTTCAAATTGACTCTACATTTTAGTAAGAAAACATTTGTATGGGAAAAAGAAAAGGTCTGTTTTAGGGCTTTCCCGGCAATTATTCGAATTTTTCTCACCGTAAGAACCATCCTTGGACTTCAATGAACATTTTAAAAAAAGAATTAGCGAAATCGGCCCAGCCGTTCAGGCGTGATGCCGTGACAACGGAAAACGGGTTTCATTTATATATATATATATAGAATATAGATTATAGCATACACATCAGAATAACACATAAGCTATATTATTTTAAGGTACTAAGTAAATTGTCCACGATATAAATAAAAGCGTACGAAGTCGCGGGCAATCTCTAGCTAGTAAGTCAATAAACATAACAGTCTTACCGCTCTATTTTCATCACATAAAAACAGCGCAGGTGTCACAAACTTCATTTGTTTTGATAAAGTCAATAAGCTAACGTAACAAATATAAGAAAAAACAATACACTATCTGAAACAAAAGGTAATTAAGTAGGTACGTTCTTTTCTCAATCAAAAATATCCAAGAAAAGTGCAATTCGGACTCGCGCGGGAAGGGTTCCTTACCATTAACTACGTTAACAATAGCCCAATAAAGTTTACAGGTAGCCATTATTGATATCGAGAAAAAAAAGGGGAAAAAAACATGTTTATTGTAAGGGACCCCCATTAATTATTATTATTAATCGGATTTTAGTATTTGTTATAGCGGCAACGGTAATACATCATCTGTAAAAATTTCAACGCTCTAGCTATAACGGTTCATGAGATACAGCCTGGTGACAGGCGGACGGACAGCCAGGTCTCAGTAATAGGGTCCCGTTTTCACCCTTTGGGTACGGAACCCTAAAAAATATATGGAAGCTAATAATATTTGACACAATACCGATACAAGAGATTTCGGAGGCTTCGGCCGGTAATTGCCGCTTACTAGCCTGTTCTTGGGGCATTTCGGGGCGAAATACAAAAGGCTTAAGTTATTCGGGTCGTAAGTTGGGGCATTTAAGGCTTTTTGGTTCTTTTGCAGGAGTTGAAGCAATCCCTTTTTTGATAATATGTTTGTTTTGATGTATTGGGGCAATTAAGAATAGGACTTTTGTGTTATTAAACTTGTATTGTATACAGGGTGTAACAGAAAGGGTATATAAAGCCGAAACACAGCGATAGTCCTCATGAAACTGAACAACTTTTTCTAAGGAACATGGGTCTTAACTCGAAAAAAAAATTCGCCTCCTCATACAAAATGTCCGATCAGCTGATCAAGTAAGTATGGGCGATCCAAAATTTTTTTTCGAGTTACGACCCATGTTCCTTGGGGAAAGTTGTTCAGTTTCATGAGGACTATCGCTGTGTTTCGGCTTTATATACCCTTTCTGTTACACCCTGTATAAGGTGACTTTAAATCAGTGAACGATAGAAAAGGATATGCATGTCTCGTGATAACAAACAACTTTTACTACGGGACCAAGTTCGAAATCATAAAAAAATAAATTGTTCCGCCATACTATCAGCTGGTGCATTTTGTATGGGGAGTTCAAATTTTTTAAAATGATTTCGCACTTGGTCCCATAGTAAAAGTTGTGTGTTATCACGAGTACATGCCTATCCTTTTCAATCGTTCACTAATTTAAAGTCACCATGTATACCTAGAGGCTTTTAGGTAGGTAGTGCATTTAAGTGTCAAAATATGTATATTAGTAGTATTTGTTTTTCAGAGTCAGAGTCAGTCAGAGAGTTTTTCAGAGTCAGAGTCAGAGTCAGGCTACAGCATCGCATATCATAATGTCGTTGCAAAATTCACATATTATTAACATTCATTCTCATTCTTCATTTATCGAATATACATATATATATGTGTATGTTCACACTTATATAAGTATTAATTGTTTATTGTAGGTTAAGTGACTATCCTGCCTTCTTGCTTTCATTTCTCTTTCTGTGGGGTCTGCAGGAAGAAATTTCTTTTAGAAATATGCTGTACCTTTTGTATCACTTCTCTTTTTTTTCTGTCTCTATGTACTATCGCTTTACAATAGACTGTTAAATAAATAAATGATATTGAAAAATATAGCTACTTTAAATAATATCTAACTATAAAACACTATGTAACGCAGCAGTAAAGCTTGGCATGTAATTATATTGAAATGATGCAGATAACATCATGTCCAAACTTACATACATACATACATATCCGTCACGCCTCTCTCCCATTGGGGTAGGCAGAGACAACTTCCTTCCACTTGCTTCGATCCGAACACACCTCTTTCGCTTCATCCACACTCATCAGTCGCCTCATACATGCCCCGGTTTAAGGTATTCTTTGCGTACTCAAACTTACTCTTTGCGAGATTATACAATTAGGGCAATATTTAATTTATTGATTCCTAAGATATAGGTACTTATTTAAGTATGAAATCTAAAATTGACATTGAATCTGAATTCAAGACATAACCCAAATCAGTTACAAATCAACTCAGTTATACAGGGTGTTAGGAAAAGTATCACTTTCCTTTTAACCAGGTATAGTGTTAGTGATGTAGAACACATTCCATGTAGAATTTTTTTTTAACTCATTTTTATTTTTTCGTGGAATGTGTTCTACATCACTAGCACTATACCTGGTTAAAAGGAAAGTGATACTTTTCCTAACACCCTGTACTATACAAAAATGTAACATAAAGACGTATCTTTCAAGATACTTATCCCACACAATACATAACCAAAACCCACATAATCCTCATCAAATGAGTCATTAAATCTGGTCTTTAAACAGGCCCTTGGGCCAGGCCTAAACCGGCCCAACCCGGGCAAAGTGGCCCACTCGTTAGGGTAAGCAGGCCTTTTACGGCCACCCGCTACAAGTGGAGGAAAAAGGTAAATAGGCGTATGATTGATGTGTCATCTTGAGGTTTGGATGACAGCGGTTCAAGTGTAGTTTATGATATGCGTAGGATATATGTACGGACTATAGGGTTTTTACGCCCTCTCTAGTGAAATTCTAATGGTTTTATTTGGCCATGTAACTAAAGAAGAAACATGAGACTAAGAAACAAATAGGTTTTTAAAAATATACTTTCAACAAATTCATTTCTGATAAGTCCTAAGTAAATAACTTCATAAGTAAGTAGGTATGTTATTTTACTTAAAATTACGGAAATAGAATTTTTTGTTAAACATTTACGATTGAAATACTTTTATGCTATTTCAAAGTTCATACAATAAAATTATTTTATAATATGTGATAATACTTCCAATTAGCGTTGCCGAAAAATCGATAGTTTTACAATCGATTGTTAAACGTCAAAAACATGTAGCACAATAAGATACTATCGATAGTATCGATAGTATCGATTGTGCTATCGATAGGGTACATGTTTTTCGACCTATCGATAGGCTATCGATATTGGCCTATCGAGCGGCAACACTACTTCCAATAGATATCTTGTTTATTCTTCCTCTCGGCTATACAGAAAATGAAACAGTACTAGTAGTAGTTAAGACAAAAAAAAAAACATTCAAAAAGTACCAATATGTTCCAATTTTTATTACAATTATTTGGACTATTTCAATCTTAAAACATCTTGTACCTACGTACAATAAAATCAATTACATTTACATCGTACACCTTCCAACCTCTCAAACATTCAAGGCACGTTCAGAAATGCATTCCACAAGACTGAGAAATTCCTAGGAATTCCACGAATCTAGGTATTGAAGCATAGAACTACTGTGAACATGAGCTAACTATACAAGTAGTAGTTTAGTGTTAGCTCTAAGTTAGAACTGTTGTAGAACTATTGTGGAACTAACTCGATTTCTAAGTTTCTATTGAAGTGACGTTTAATTTTGACGGTATGCCTCAATGCGGAAGGAATATAAGGAGTGGCCCCATTTTTAATCTTTATAATATAAAAATGAATCGCAAAGTAGATAGATAGATAGAAATTCTATATTGCACACAAAGAAATACAAATAAAACTTAAAACTAAAACATTGTGCGCAAAGGCGGCCTTATCACTAAAAGTGATCTCTTCCAGACAACCTTTGGAGTAGGACAAGTACCTAGGTTGGTAATAGCGCATAACTTCACAACGCTTGAACCTATTTTATCAATAATTTTTGGAATGTTTGTGGCTTTTACAGTGAAAAAAAATTCGAATAGTTGCCGGGAAAGCGCTCTCTAAGGCCTAACAAAGTTCGCCGGGACAGCTAGTTTTATATACAAATGAGTTTATGACACCGTACCAAGGTTGCGTCAAGTTTTTTCATAGTTTTCTTGGTAGATGACCTGTCAAACGACAAGTAGTACCATACAAAAAGTAGCCATTTTGCGCCAGACCAGGGTCGCAGAACCAGACGGTATGGCTCCTCCTTATATATTCTATACTCAAAGGTATGCCTCAATGAGAAAGGAATATGAGGAGTGGCCCCATTTTTTTTTTCCATATTCAAATGTTGTTTTGTATATGAAAAAAAAATATGTATGCCTTTACAGACTGGCCGATTGGCATAGTTAGTAGTGACCCCGCTTGCCATGCTAAAGGTAGTGGCTTCGATTCCCAATACAGACAAACATGCATTGCTGTGATGTACAGAGATGTTTGAATTTAGTTTATGTGTAAAAATATGCACTTTTATTATGTATAAGTCAGGTAAAAAGTTAAAAAAAAAAATCTTTTTTCCTAAAGCTTTAATTTATTAATCCTATTCATATTATAAATGTCAATGTTTGTGCCGATGGATGGATGGATGTTTGATACATATCTGGTAAAAACCACTAAACAGATTTTAATGAAACTTTACAATAACTTAGCTTGGACATCAGAATAACACATAGGCTATATTATTTCACGATATCATGATTTTTTTCCAAGATATGACTATAAATGCGTACGAAGTCGCGGGCAGCCTCTAGTATATTTATAAGTCAGACTCTTGTCGGTAGAGTAATCACCATCTTTGCTTTTCTTTCTCTCTCTTTTTCAAAGCTTAAATGCTATTTTCACATTTAAATAAGTACCTACTATCCCTTTCCCCCACTATCTACACAAACAATTAACCAAAACCCAAACAAAAGAGAAGCGACGAAAAACAAAACAGCATCAACTCAATTCTTTTCTTAAGGCTGGCTTCACATTAGGTTGCAGTCCGTGCGACTGCCGCGCGAATTGACAAAAATGAAAATGAATTGAAATTGACAGCAGCGAAAGTCGCGCGCATCTGTCAGCTGTCAATTTCCATACTAATCTGTGACAGCCGCACGGACTGCGACCTAATGTGAAGCTAGCCTAAAGTTGATGCAATAAAAAACAACATCAACTCAGTTTAGCAATTCTTTTCTTAAAGTGTTGTATCTCAAAGTTTTTACTTTTTATCCCCCAAAGTCACTTAATCATTGACACGATTTATGGCCAGTGGGATCTGCACTTGGCTTGTTTTTGTTTCATGTTAAACGACTTTATTTGAGGCGCTTAAGATGGTTTAGAGGTTTTGAGTTGGTCCTTTTTTTGCTCAAACGTTTGAGGATGACTAAATTTTATTTTGCAGTAGCATTTTCTTGTAAGTATGCTAGATAACACGCTTTTTTACGGTTCCGTACCCAAAGGTTTAAAACGGGACCCTATTACTGAGCCTTGGCTATCCGTCTGTCTGTCTGTCACCAGGCTGTATCTAGATTTTAATGAAATTTTACAATAACTTAGCTTGGACACCAGAATAACACATAGGCTATATCATTTTGCGAAATCATATTTTTTTTCAAGATATGACTATAAATGCGTACGAAGTCGCGGGCAGCCTCTAGTATGTAATAAATCAAAATAATAAGCAAACTCAACTATAACTGCTACGACTTGTAGCAAATCGCTACGACTCGTAGTATATCGCTACGACTCGTAGCATATCGCTACGGAAGTACTACGAATCGCCTACGACTTCGTCGTCTCATAAAGTTAAATGACAAAGTAGTTTTACAACTCGACCCAAATGATTTAGTCGTTACAACTTGAATGCCGTTTAATGACTGCCATTACCACTTTTATATAATGATCTTTGCTTTGTAAGCACATTGTTACAACTTTTTTATTAGTGTAAGAAACTTAACTTTTTACTTAAGTAGGTACTTGTACATGTGGCGGATAAAGAGGTATTTAATGGGTTCTTGTCTTTAATGACAAGACAGTGAGGTTGGTTCTTTAATGACACTTTGCAAGATTGTTAAAAATTTGATGTTTATAGTGAAAGTACAATATCGTATTTAGTTAACTGAGAAAATAGTTGATTGGAGATTAATTCACTGACTTTTTAAACCATTGTTTATTCAGAGTACTTCATACAAAACTGTGCATTGACTTTATTATCCAATTAGCAATGCAAGATAGAATCACTGAAAATGCGTGGCGTCGATTAAAGCATCGTCTACACTTTTCATGGTATTTTCCACGGATTTTTATAAAAATAAAGGCCAAATCAAGAGTACCCTAAACCGACAGGCATGTATGAGGCGACTGATGAGTGTGGATGAAGCGAAAGAGGTGTGTTTGGAACGTAGCAAGTGGTGTCTACTTCAATGGGAGAGAGGCGTGACGGACATGTATGTTTTATAATTAGTTTCAGTGGCAGAAAATTTTGTATGAAGTTATTCACATTGTCAGGTTTTAGCGCTCATTTAAAATTACCGACCAATTAAAAACCAGGCCAATACAAGATAAGATGGAATAATGGTCTATCTCGTCCTACACGTCGGGGCTGTGTCCGGGACGTGTCAGGGAAAAAATATCATTCCATGCATTTTCAATGGATTCGTTCAGACACGTTGTCATGACGACAAATTGTTTTCCCTCCTGACGGGCCACGGCCCGGACACTTCCCGAATCTGTGTAGATAGACCTTAAAACCGGTTCATTCATTTAATTTAAGAGTTAGTCTCTTGTCGGTGGAGCGTTCGCCATCTAGGCCTATCCTCTGCCAGTGCTTTAACTTCTTGATACGATATGACGTTAACTTTCTCTTTCACTTGAGTGAAGTAAGTACGTCGCGGTCTTCCTCTGCCTCTCTTCCCCTCAACCTTTCCTTCAATAATGTTTCTCAAGAAACCGTCATGTCGTATCTAGTGTCCTATCATCTTTCCTCTTCTACGTGTCCGGGCCGTGGCCCGTTAGGAGGGAAAACAATACGTCGTCATGACAACGTGTGTGAAAGAATCCATAGAAAATGTAGGGAATGATATTTTTTCCCTGACACGTCCCGGACACGGCCCGTATCTGTGTAGATAGACCTTTGAAATAGTATAGATCTGAGATAGAAATTAGAACTATTTCTATGGTAATTTAATCGGGTCGGATACGGATTGGACGTAGAGCGAAACCCCTCAAAGCAAACATGTAAAAAAAGGTTGTCCGATAAGAAACCGGACCAGCAGAGGCGGAAATTAGAGCCTAGACCACTAAAACACTACCTTCTACGTCAAAAGTCCAGTAATACCCAAACATCAATGAAGTACGAAACTCCACTCGACCTCGCTTCCATTAAATAAATTCTAAAAACCGTCAGCCGCCGGCCAATTTAACTTTTCTGCCTCAGAAATAATGAACTTGAATCGCTTTCCAAATGGGGATAAAAATTCAGCGGATTTATTAAGCGGACGAATTCCCAAGGTTCGGTGAAGGACAGAAGTTATATGGGGGCTGTTAATTTATTTATGTTGCTGGAGTTTTAAAGTTTAAAATAAATGAGAGATGAAACAAGATAAGGAGAATCAAGGAATATTATTTGCTTACTTGTATAATACTTAACAGCAACAGAAAGAGTACCTACTCACAGTAAGTACATTAGCAATGCAGTTGTGTAGTTTGTCGTTATTCAATGAAGGCGCTAGTGATTCAATCAAATAGCAGATTCAACCAGATGACTGCGACATCTATTTAAGTACACACAAACAACCTAAACACTTAAAAGTATGTTTTTTCTATCAAAACAAATAAATAAAGGGAATTGGAATGTGATGCCAGAAGACGAACTTAAAATTAAGTATTAATATTAATTCTTAACAATGTTTTTAATCAAAAACAGATTTTCATTTGTCTCGTCTTTCCATGCAATTAAGCAAGCACGCACGACACAAAATATTCGAAAAAGGAACAAAAAAATTTAGATTAGGCCAACAAACAAATACATTACCATCGTAGAAATAAATAACGACAATGTTGAAAAGATAACTAAACTCTAACCTAATAAATTCAAGCGCTGACATTCCATTATTGCCGAGTTATATCTTTTTTTATTTATGGGGCAATGAACTAATTATGTAGGCACTAGCAGCTGCCTGCAACTTCGTACGTATTTATTATCATAGGTTTGGAAAAACGGAAAATATGTTTTTTTATTTATAAAGTCACCAACGAAATGAACATTGAGACAAAATAAATAGCAAAAATGTTTACAATACAGCATGGTAAATGCCGTTTTAATTATAGGCGACGACGGCTAGTACCTACAAACAAAACTGAAGATAAGGTTGTGAGATTAGGCACAATACAATCAGCGCTCATTAAGTTTAGAGGCTATATGCTTGTATATCTTCAAATAATACAGCCTATGTTTTAGCTAAGTTTATTTATTTAACAGTTTATTGTAAGATGATAGTACATAGAGACAGAAAAAAAGAGAAGTTATACAAAAGGTACAGCATATTTCTAAAAGAAATTTCTTCCTGCAGACCCCACAGAGAGAGAAGTGATAAGTTATTGTAAAGTTTAATTAAAATCTGTTCAGAATTATTTGCGTGAAAGATTTACAAACATCCTTTCAAACATTGACATTTATAATATTAGTAGGAAGTAGGTTTATCCATAAATTTACCATGAGGTCTTTGCACTAGGATTCAGCTCAACCTGATTTATTAGTTTTGTCGAGACTTGCAAGTAATGGGACCTAGTTATCTATGAAGTTATAGGTAAGCTGATTTTTGTATGATAATGAGTTTTTAACGAGTCAAAGGTGCCTATAATTTTATTTTTTTAAGACAAAAAAATTTTTTTTCGAATTACGACCCATGTTCCTTGGGGAAAGTTGTTCAGTTTCGCGAGGACTATCGCTGTGTTTCGGCATTATACCCCCTTTCTGTTACACCCAGTAGGTATAATTAGCCACTTTAATTTATACCTAGACCATTACGAGCCCCACTACGCGTTTGAAGATAATCAAAATGGCTCACAAGGGTTAATGACCGTAATTAAGTATTTTATAATGCCCAGTTTACAATAACGGTAAGAACAATTTGACTCCCCGTGACCTGATAAAATACCTCTAGATTTTATCTCAAAACCTAATAAAACCTGAAATATTTTTGATCGTAAAGAGAGCTTATTGCTTTTGTTAGATATCTTCAATTTTGAACCGTTAGTATCAATATTGAATGTCGATTAAATAACAATGTTTGTGTACTTTTAACAAAGTTTCTTGATAGATTCTTCTTTGGGGAACACTGCACTCTTGCGAATGCAGCATCAATTTTTTAAAAATGACCCGTCTTGTAAAGGTCTATCTGTGCCTGGGATGTGTCCGTGCCGTGGCCCGTCAGGAGGGAAAACAATTCGTCGTCATGACATCGTGTGTGAACGAATCCATAGAAAATGTATGGAATGATATTTTTTCCCTGACACGTCCCGGACACGGCCCGGACACGTTGTCATGACGACGAATTGCTTTCCCTCCTGACGGGCCACGGCCCGAACACGTCCCGGGCACGGCCAGGATCTGTGTAGATAGACATTATTGAACCTTTTATGCAATTACTGTCTATCTATCACGGCTTTATCCAGGGGTAGACAGAGACAACTTCGCTACACTTGCTTCAATCCAGACACACTTCTTTCGCTGCAGCCACATTCATTAGTCTCATAACACGTCGGTTTAGAATACCCTTGACTTGACCTTTTTTGAACAAGTCCCCAATTTGATAGATTTTGAAAACTTAGATCCAGTTTTGTGCAAGCGCTCATAAAAATCCTAAAAACAAGTGAAAACGCGGTGTACCCAAATCTGTAAAAAAATATAGCACTCC
Source organism: Anarsia innoxiella (assembly GCA_947563765.1). NCBI lineage: Eukaryota > Metazoa > Arthropoda > Insecta > Lepidoptera > Gelechiidae > Anarsia > Anarsia innoxiella. The sequence goes on from OX387393.1 coordinate 1,986,137, forward strand.
TACATTAACAGATGTTGAAAACAATAGGCATATAAGCATTAAAGTTTAAATAACAAGCTAAACAGCTCGAAGTCGGCTTGAGCGCGTTTACTTCAAGCAGTTTTGAGTTGAAGCAGCTATTGGAACTTCAAAAGCACCTTCTAATACTTATACAAATTGCTTGTTGAAACTAGCTCGAACTGTGGCGCCTATTCTGCTTGCATACACAGTAATTAAGGGCGTTTTCAGACCTAGCGTTTCATACGCACGTAGGTATATGTCGTTTTCAGGATACGCGCGTACACGCTCTTCAAAAAACTTCATCGCTCGTACGTACGGGCAAACGACGCGCGTATAGAAGTGTTAACGCGTTTCAAAAAACGAGCGCATACGCGCGTATTAAATACTAATCTGAAAACGCCCTAATAACCTGTGAGTGCCAAACCTTACTTAAATTTGGAAAACTAAAAGTTATTACATGTGTACTCAACCCAAATTTGCTATGAACATTCAATTAATCTTTATTTATTAAGCTATCTACACACCAAAGCCGCCGGCATGCTGCCGGGCTAGGCGGCTTTGCGTCATACGAATGGCAGCTGTCAAAAAAGCCGGCAGCTTTGGTGTGTAGATACCATTAGGTAGTATTTCGCACTTGAAACATGTCATTAGTAGGTACCTACTTCCGTTTAATAACCAGACAGACCCAATACAAGAGAAGTAGGAGCAGGAATCAACTGCAAATACCACAAAAAGTGCGCTTAGTGAACAGTAAACAAAACACTCGCAGCAAGCTTACTTATGAAACCAGAATCACCCTCCTGAAGACTAAAGACGTAGTAGAATACATCAAAGAACGAATGAACAGTTGAATGAATGGTGAATGGTTGCATACATGTGACCCATATCTGACCGATTTCTGATTCGCCCTTTGTTCCTTGATTCCGTTTCGTTAAGCGCTTTCTGAGGTATGCATTCAGATGAAAGATGTAGAGATTAAGGCTCCACCGAGATCTCGGTCTCGGTCTCGGTCTCGGCATTCTCGGCCAAAAATCCAGCCGAGAATCTCGGTTCGGTTCTCGGCCCATTTTGGCCGATATTCTCGGCCATGGCCGAGACAAAATTTTGTTCGTTTCAAATTTAAAATTTGATCAGGTATTAGTAAAAATTACTTTTTTATGTTACAATATAATGTAGGCATGTCGATTTAAAATAGATTAGTCGAAAAATCGATTATTTAGAGTAATATAATCGATTTTTTAGATCGATTTTGAACCCTACGTCGATTCAATGAATCGATTCATAAACCTCCCGAATCGGACCGATCCATTCAAACATTATTTAACACAGCCTGTCGTCGATTTTAAAACGACGGCTCCTATTACATATTGGTATCACAAAAGAAATTCGTTGTACAGCTCAATAACGCCGATTGCTAACAAATACTTTTGCATAGTTGGAACATCTGTTCCATGTGAAAGGCTTTTTTCTGTTGCGGGAAATATTGCTACTGATTAGATAAGTTAATTTTCTTAAAGTCACTCGACTTAAAATACTGGGAAATATAATTTCTTGTTAAATTTGTATTTAACTTTAATAAAATTTTATAAACTTGAAATTTAATTAATTTATTAACCGACGAGTTTAAATTTCTAGTCTCGCCTAAGTACTTGTAACTTAGGCGAGACTAGAAATTTAAACTGCCACATTAGGTAGTTTAGTGGTCGCAAGCACTACTGCTGAGCAAAAGATCCTGGGTTTCGATTCCCACCTTTACCTATTCTTTCGAAGGAATATAGGCGTGATATTATGTTTATTAATTTAATAATACTTCTATCCAATTAAAGAATATAAGACTATGGCTTGCCGAGAAATGTTTCTACAGTGTTTTAGAGTTTATGGATTATAAATGTTAAGTTTTAGGTATCTAATATTGTTGTAAAATAGTTAATTATTATAGTTGTAGGATTTAGATTAAGTATAGAGATTTATAATTCAATATTTGAAAGTGGTTTCATAACCACGTTTATTGTGAATTGTATACGCCTGTAAAGGCAAGATTATAGTGAGACTATTTTTATAATGCTATGTGAACGGCATAATGTAACCTATAATTTATACAATAAAGACTATTCTATTCTATTCTATTCTATTCTATTACTTGTATTTGCAGTAAATGGTCATCAATAATGTCCTGTATCTTTAATGCAATTAGTCATGTTTGAAATTGGCTCGATTAATCGAAAATCGATCTTTTAATGCTCGATTTAAACAAGAATCGATTCTAGTAGGTATGTCCGATTTGAATCGAATCGGAGATCGATTTTTTTTTTAAATGAATCGACATGCCTAATATAATGTTATTCAACTTTGATTATTAAAACTTTACTAAAACAGTTATTTTTTATAAACAATATGTACTTAGTGTTTTAATGTTTTTTCCACGCTTCGTCTATTCTCGGTCTCGGTTCTCGGTCTCGGCCGAGACATTAATTTATTCTCGGTCTCGGTCTCGGCCGAGAACGAAAACCATGTCTCGGTCGAGCCTTAGTAGAGATGCAAAATGTTTGTGATGATTGTAAAGAGCATTGGTTGAACTGTAAATAACTGATTGAAACTGATTAAAAGCAGATTGTTCGATTAAATGAAGGTCTATCTACACAGATCCGGGCCGTGCCCGGGACTTATCCGGGTCGTGGCCCGTCAAGAGGGAAAACAATACGTCGTTATGATAACCGGATACGTTGTCATGACAACGTCTCACGGACACGTCCCGGGCACGGCCCGGACCTGTGTACAGAAAAGATACCTTTAAGAGGCAAACTTCAAACTCTCTTATAGCTGGTTTTTTATTGAAACAAATTCGTAAAGTAACATTTGTAGAGCAAATGGTACGCATCTGTCACATTTTTGCTAAATGCATTTTATTTAAGCTACGCTTACCGAAATGCAAGAAAACGGCTTTTACTTTTACACACGCACTTGTAAAAGACTGCCTTCGCCTTGACGCTAAAACGTTTTGACATCTGTGTTTGACATTCACTTTGAGTATAGAATATTTATGGAGGTGCCATAACGTCTGGATCTGCGTGCCTGGTCTGGCGCAAAATGGCCACCTTCTTGTATCGCATTTCTTATCGTTTGACAGGTCATCTACCAAGAAAACTAAGAAAAACTTGACGCAACTTGGCACGCTGTCATAAATTCATTTGTATATGAAAATAAATGGGGCCATTCCTTATATTCCTTTCTCATTGGACATTCATGTTTGAGCACAGGCATAGCACAGATTCTGCCATAACAAAATGATAAATTACAAAGCCGTTCTGGCTTCAGTAGGAAAGTACACAGCCTAGAACTTTTCTTTTTAAAAATTAACTACCCTAAAGTTACAATCCTTGAAATCAACTCTCATTGTTCCAAAATCAAGGAACGAAAACTTTTTAAAACTGCAAAAAATCATTCTACCAGCCAGTCCGAAGGAAAGTTAACACCTTTGAGTATAGAATATATAAGGAGGTGCCATACCGTCTGGATCTGCGTGCCAGGTCTGGCGCAAAATGGCTACCTTTTTGTATGGAATTTCTTATCGTTTAACAGATCATCTACGAAGAAAACTATGAAAAACTTGCGCCAACCTAGGCACGCTGTCATAAACTCATTTGTATATGAAAAAAAAATGAGGCACCTCCTCCTTGCTCTATACTCAAAAAGTTAACACTAAACCTATTAGAAGCAGCCTTGTAACAATTGCAAACTTTTTGGAGGACTAAAAAGTTTCCTATCGGCACGTGTGAAGTAAGGAGACTTGGTAGGCGTAGCACGTACTCACAATACATCGCGCAGTGGGTCGCTGGCTTCATAAGTTAGGGTTGTCACGACCTCAGGGCAGTGCTGAATATTTCAGTGTCACTGTCGCCTATAAATTCAATTCTTTATTGCTTTTGTTGAATGTCATGATGTGTTGTAATTTGTGGTTGTTTGAAGAAAGAATTTTTTTCTTATAAAAAAATAATATTTCGTTTAAGTAAAAGGGCGTTTGTGTTGCGGTTTGGGTTTTTTAGGTGTAGGTTTTTAGCTGGTTTACCCGCGATTTTGACGCGGTTTCAAATGAAACGCCATACCGCAACCTTAGGTTTGTAAACGCCTAATGTACTCTATGTATTTGATCTATTCCTATTTTATGTACCTACTTACTTTGAAAAGATACCGTGTTAAATAAAGGTATCTACCTAAGTACCATTTTATACCAAACAACAAAGCGTAATAGGTACCTGTGAGTAAGTATGTATAATTTTTCTGCTCTCTTATTTATATTTATTTATTGTTCGTTTAAGTAATTGTTTTATAACCTAGTAAAACTATTTATAGTTACAAAATAATAATTATCTTTAAATTAGCAACAGACACTAACACAATATTTTCGAATATAGATAAACATCTAATTAACTTCTATCGCACTATCATCAGTTAGGAAAATAAGAACTCAAAATCAGCAATAGAGACTCCAATATTAACGACAATAAATAAATCGGTACCCAATTAACTGCTACCACCAACCCTACCAATATAACCTCACTTACTCAATTCCTAAGAAAGTTTGCACCGACCGTGTTGAGGGTAATTAAGACGCTTTGTTTCATGTGCTTTATCGTGTAAGGAAGTAAAGAACTTATCCTGAATATCTTGATAGATCCCCTATCATCTTGTGGGGGGAAATAGGGAGTAAGAAGTAGGTATTTAAACCTGCTCGGCCTTAGTTGGAAATTTGAATTTTGGAACTGTGAACAAATGAATGAATTCGTACGTATTGTGTGTTTACAAGAATCGTAAAATTTTATTTCAAAAGAGCAACGCAATAGAGTTTCAATACAATACAAATATTCTTTATTGCACACAAAGATATAAGGTACAGACACAAACAAGAATATAAGAAGCAACAGGCAGCCTTATTGCTAGGTAGCAATATCTTCCAGGCAACCTTAGGGTAAGAAATAGCGAGAAATAGGTAATAATGGAGTTTCTTTCTCTATTAGAGTTAGATTCTTCTCGTTAGATTTAGTAAGATTCTTCTCTGGGGATTACTGCTACCTGGAAACTCCAGCATCAGCGAAAAATAACTGACACATGTCAAGTGCTATTACTTGTCAGGAGTGAGTACTTACCTTAAAACGACGTGCGTGTATGAGACGATTGATGAATGTGGATGAAGTGAAAGAAGCGTGTTTGGATCGTAGCAAGTGGAAGAAAGTGGTCTCTGCCTACCCTAATGGGGAAGAGGCGTGACGAATATGTATGTAATAAAAAAATATATAACTTTTACTAAGAGAGGTAGTACTGGTACAGCAATTCCGAGCATTTATTTTTCTATGAATGTGTTGCCATAATTACCGCACAATCTAATTATTTTTTTGTAACCTGGCAACCCTACAAGCCAGCCGGCGACCTCAGTGCAATTGAATGAATGGCGGACCGGCCCGCTGGGTTCAGATTACCATCTTCGATATGCTCCTGATTTGATTATATAGTTTTAGATCCAGTCTGCTCGTATAGGTAGCACATGTCGAAACTCTGTGTGCTTAAGGTATGATTATTTTATTATCGTACTATTATTTATAAATGTCAATGTTTGTGAATCTGTGTGTGGATTTAAAAGACATGATCAGAAAAAGTTTTTTTTTTTGGGATAAACCCTCATTTCATAAAGTAATTCAAATTGGCCTATTACATAAATGTCGTTATTCATTAAAAATACGAGTAGGATTCATTTGTGTACTAAACGAGTTAAATCAGTTTTTGAGTGGAGACCGCGACTCGGCAAACGTAACGTAGGACGTCCTCAGGCAAGGTAGTGACGATTTGCGCAAGATGTCTGGCAGGAGCTGGATGCGAGCAGCCGAAGATCGATCTCAGTAGCGAGCGATAGGAGAGGCCTATCTAGCAGTGGACTGCAACAAATAGATAATGGCGAGGATGATTAATTTTGTGTTCGTTCAAAAGCAGCCGTCTAAACAAGAACGAACTGACGAATTGTGAGACAGAAAAAAACTACCGATAAGTTGTGCAATTTGTTTCAAGATAATTATATTTTAGTACATTGTATTTTTGTTCGTAAGCTACAAGATATTAATAAAATTCGACCCAAACTCAGGTACGTATATGCGAAAATTGATTGCCGAAAATCAAAAGAATTTGAAGTGGCATACCCATACTTTGGAGATGACGATACAGAGGTAGGACTTTAATATTAAACTTGGGAGTGTGTTACTTCGGTTTTACTACATGATTTTTATTTATTTATTTATAATTCAGTTACATGAAGCATTGTGTGTACACACTACTATAACAATCTGGAATAGTACAGCTAATGGTCTACCTACACACATCCGGGCCGTGTCCGGGACGTGTCCGGGAAAAAATATCATTCCATACATTTTCCATGGATTCGTTCACACACGTTGTCATGACGACATCTGTTTTTCCCTCCTGACGGGCCACGGCCCGGACACGCCCCGGGCACGGCCCGGATGTGTGTAGATAAATCTTAAAACAAATAAAATCAATTCAAACAATTTTTATTGCAATTTTCTACTGATATAGCCAGATTCAGGCAAAAAGAAGATTATTCGTATTTTTTTTTTGTAGGTCCGTTAATTTTTTAGAGCCAATGCAAGATACGCAAGCGTGTAGTTTCCCCAGAGAAGAATCTATCAAAAAACTCTGTTGGATTGCTCATTTCAAAATAACAAGCTCTAATACATATTGCAGTATTTCAATTTCTTTACCGACAGTCATTAGCAAATTGCAACTTTTCAAACCCCTCTACTTGTCTACCTAATAAATAACCAAATAAGTACCGAACTCTTACAACTAGTTTTAGATAAGATCATTAAACTAACACTCAATTAAACCCTATAGCTGTCACTGTTTTTCTCACAAAATCAGAAAAAGACGGCGCGATTTTTAATGGATAGATAGCGGTAACGGAGTTTTTTGCAACGGTTGTTACCGAAGTAGCATTCATTAAGCCTTCAAAGGCAATATTGAGACTTTGTGGACCATTTATGAAACGCTCAGGTGCACGCGTCGATATTAAAATATTACACTGTATTTTATAACACTTTACCTAATTTCGAATTGAAATTGCTTGGGTTTTATACCTTTATAGGTAAGTATTATAGCTAGCTACCACTCAAACAAAATGTTGAATTTTTGTGCGAAAAGAAATTCATAAGTTTATATTTTATTTTATTTATTCAAAGTATGTACCTAGGTACATTTTGTAAGTAGGTACACTTTTTGAAATTATTTTTTATCTAAAATTACCATCGCTTTACTAGCTGTATAGCCGAGATGAATAAATAGCAAGATACCTAACAGTATAGTAACTATATAAGGTAACTTTAAATTAGTGAACGATAGAAAAGGATATGCATGTACTCGTGATAACAAACTACTTTTACTATGGGACCAAGGTCGAAATCATTCAAAAATTTTTGAACTCCCCATACAAAATGCATCAGCTGATAGTATGGGGGAACAATTTTTTTTACGATTTTGAACTTGACCCCATAGTAAAAGTTGTTTTTTATTACGAGCACATGCATATCCTTTTCTATCGTTCACTAATTTAAAGTCACCTTATATATTCATCGGAAAGTATTTATAAAAGAATTTACATGTATTTGGATTATCAATAACTACACTTCGTTTCTTAAAACAAAAATAGCTGTATAAAACCCTCTATCTTGACATTTATGCTCTTCCTTTAACACAGTTTTCCAACATAACAAAACGACGTAACAACCACAAACACTAGATCCACTTACAGCATTTCAAAACAAAACCCGCAAAAGATTACATAGAAGCAATTCACCGAGAAACTCAATCTAAATTCATTGCATTCAGTGACCGATAAGTACACCGGTACACTGGAGAGCAAAGCCGGCAGCGACCAGATTTATCCGCTGGCAGCTCGCCAGTGTAGCAACAAGTCCGTATATTTTAATGGCGGGTTGGGACTGATCGCTTAATTGCACTTCAAGTGTAGTGAAACAGCGATTCTAGTTATCGCCTCGCCGCTTGCATTGCAACTAAGTGGCTTAATGGCCCTTTATTTTGTTAGTGGATTTTGGCGGGGTCTTTAAGGCCAAAACATATCGGATGCGTATGCGTTGCGTTTGCGTAGACGTATGCGTACCTCTGAGTTGTAATGTAAGGAACTCTCACAGCTTGCGTAACGTAGACGTACACGTCGACGTGACGCGTAGCCCTGTGTCACATCGGGTTACACCGTAACTACGCGCGTGGCTACGCCGTGCTTACGTCTACGGTACGCATACACATCCGGTGTGTTTCAGCCTTAAGTGTGGAATTTTGCTGTCTTTTGGAAAGAATAGAAGGAATGAATGGAAGAAAAAGTAGAAAGTGAACAGAAGAGATCACGGAAGACTAAGAACACACGGTGAAACGCAACTGAAACTGCTAGTTACTTTTGAGTTGCATCGAAGTTTCTGCTATAGACTCCTTTAGAAAACTACACACGACGCAACTAGTTTGAAACGTTTCGTTTCAGTTGTGTCGTGTGTGGTTTTCTAAAGGAGTCCATCAAAATAAAAGAAGGAATAGAAGTGAAAACAATACGTCGCCATGACAACTTGTCCGGGACGTGTCAGGGAAAAAATATCATTCCATAAATTTTCTATGGATTCGTTCACACACGTTGTCATGCCGACGTATTGTTTTCCCTCCTGACGGGCCACGGCCCGGTCACGTCCCGGGCACGGCTCGGATCTGTGTAGATAGATCTTAAATATTCGTATGCGAAATTACAAGTCAACGCTGAGTTTACTGACTTAAAATCGATCAAAACGGGGTTCTTTTCGGGTCAGCGCTGACTTGTCTCTATTTCGACGCCAGTCACTTACCCTGTACCTACCTACCTTATGCTATCTACACACCAAAGCCGCCGGCATGCCGCCGGGCTAGGCCGGCGGATTAACGTCATACGAATGGCAGCTGTCAAAAAAGCCGGCGGCTTTGGTGTGTAGATACCATTACCTAATCAGCCTTTATACAACAACAATACCTACCTACGTGTACAAGCAGATTGTAAACTCAGAAGACAAAAGGCTTCATTAGTATTGGCTCCGACATCTTCCATTGGGGATTTAAATCATAACGAACGGAAACATGCAATAATGAATACCTTTTTGTTTCAACCGGCCATCGACTGGGTATTTAGTTTTGAAAGGTAATAAGTAGCTTTGCTTGTTTGGATGATACGATTTTTTGGAATTCAGAATTTCTAGTTGCTATTATCTGTCTTGCTTTTGACTTCGATAGTCAAATGTTTTGTTTACTTTAGCTTTTTTACTTGAAGTAAAATGTTGGTATTAATTCAATTATTAACGTAATTATCAAAATCTAAGACTCTAATATGCAGATTTTTTTTTATAGGCCAAAACACACCTCTGAGTTGTAATGTAACCTGTATGAGACAGGACACACCGCTTGCGTTACGTACACGTACACGTCGACGTGACGCGTAGCCCGGTGTCATGTCGGGTTACACCGTAACTACGCGCGTGGCTACGCCCCGTGCTTACGTTTACGTTACGCATACGCATCCGGTGTGTTTCAGCCCTTAAAAGGCAACTACCATAATTGATTCTGCTAATTTCAAGTGAAGTAAATATTGCACACATGGCATACTAAGTACTTACTTAGTTTTAGTTATTTCAATTTGTTTACTGAGCCATAAAGTATTTCCATCTAACTAAAAACTGCAGAAAAACCGACTTCAAATTAATTCAAAAATCTTGCTATTCCCAATTAATTAGCACCGTAAAAACATCATTATAAACCAGATTTCAAAGAGGAATGAAATGAAAAAGCAAACCTCATTCATTAAGCTTTGAAACCTCAAGCTAATTAGAGCACTTAGACCTCCGTTGTCCTCTCTAAGAGCCCTCAGCACTCCGAGGGAAGTACCTCCTTAATAGGAAAAACTGACTATTAACAATGGTTGAGTTGTGTGGTTTTTTTTATATGAAATTTATTCCTTTGAATATTTTCATATTTCAATTAATTGTGTTTATGCACATGCGGTTGCCGTGTGACATTGAATATGAAACTGCGCTAAAACCACGGGGCAACCGCTTCCATGTAAAGAAACGTTTTTCATAAAAACTTAAAACCGCAATGGTGACGGAACCGCCAGGGCGTAAATTCTTTAAAGATTTGATAGATTCAAGAGCTAGCACCTCCATAATACAGTGATCATCTGTCGGTGGAGTCTACGCCACTCTTCTCTATTCTCTGCCGTTCGTTTGAGCACCTGATACGACACAACTTTTATTCCCTCTTTTATTTGGTCTTCGTAAGTCCTTCGTAGTCTCTCTCTCTCTCAAAACAAAAGAAGGAAAGGAATACAGTGATATAAGTAATTTAATAATAAAATATGTGGCACGAGGTAAAATTACGTTTTAACTATTATTGTTAAGTTGAAACAATCACAAGAGAGAATCTACGAATTGAAGAAAAAGGGCTACGTACTAATTGATCAATCGATTAGTCCAAAACAAAATCGCTTTTTAATGAATAGGTACCTATTTAATGCATTACAAATCAATGATTTCCAAAAGGAATTCGAGTTTTCGTTTGACAGAGATGTGAAAAATCAGAATCGACGGGTTCAATAGAATGATGTTACGCCATTTTTCTTTTGAAAAGGGCCACGATTTCATTACAAATGCCAGTACAAGGTACCGCTAATCTGTGCCGCGGTCGGACGTCAAAAGAGCCTATGTCATTTTTACCAATTTACTCGGTTTGTCGTTTACAAACTGTCATAAGTTGTTATTTGGGTTTTCGAGATAATATTTTTCATTTTATTATGTAAAATATTATAAATAATAATTCGCTTTTTTATCGGTAAATATAATGATGTAGGTATTTTTCATCGGCTTCGTTTTTCTTTCAATTTTTTTATGAATTGAGTCATTTTGATTTTAAAACGACAATCAAACCGTCGTCATGCCTTATTAAGTATGATTAAAATGAGAATACAATATAACCGTCACAATTTTATGTAGGTACATATTAATTAGGTATTTTTAAGATATATAAAAACATATTATTTCTATAGAGCACAATCTTATAATTCATGACGTACATACGTGAGATTGTTTCTAAGTTATACATTTCTGCAAAATCGTTCCTCAAAATACTAACCAACGAGAAAATTCCCGTCACGTCGCGGGTCCGGCGGTGACGTGGCTTAATGAAACCCACTCTCCTTTGCCGGTTTTTACTTTTTAATGGCTCCAGCCAGCACAGAAAAAAAAAACAACTTCTCTAATGGCTACCTCTCTCTTTCAGCCAGCTTAGACGTGTACCGTACAATATAGGAATGCATAATTGGATTCAGCTTGTTTTTTTTTATCCGACTGCGCTAGAAGTCGGGTTATGTTTTTCTTCGAGAGTATGTATGTATGTTTGTATTTAAGTAGATATGTATAATTCTTTGGCACGCTCTACAGCCTGAACGGCTTGATGGATTTTAGCTTGAGGGCATCGTTAGATTCGTATTTACTGTGAGGGTAACACTGGGAAAGTAAATCAAAATAAAAAAAGCAGTTGAGTTTTTTTAAATATAAATGTTAGGTTATTTTAATTTTTGGCTTAGCTATTTTTAGTTTTGGAACTCAAAGATATTAAAAGTCTTGTGGGCTAAAAATACACATCAGTAAGTTTTAAGATAGATAATCTCATCAACGTCTTTATGCTGAAAAATAATTTAAAATACCTGCAAAGATGATTTAGAACCGTCATTAATTCTGTTTTTAAGCAGGTAAGCTTAGATGGGTACCTAAATAGGTACCTACTTAAATCAACACTAAAAGGCGAAAGTTTTTAGTTTGTCAGTCTGTTTTTAACTTTCTTTCTATGATTGTTCTATTCTATACAATTGAAATACACATATAAAATTGAATCTTTATTAAATACAATATTCGCTTACAATTAACAAATTGAAATGAATTTAGTAAGAAAATTATAATAAAAAAACACCTCTCACTAAGTTTAAACTTTTTTCTTTAAGTAGATAATTACAAAAACTGAAAATCTCCAGCTATAATAAGTATAATAACTGATTATCATATTAAAAATCAGAAGAAGGCAGCACAATATCTTATACTTAAATTATCAAATATACTTTAAAATGGTTAAAATCCTAAGTAAATTCACAAAAAACCTACCTAAAATTCCAAGGCAGACGAAGCTGCGGGCGAAGAAAGTAAAGAAATAAACCGTTTCCATAATTAAGAAATTAAATTCTGAAGGCATCATAAAAATGGCTTAAGAAAAAAAAACAAAATGAAAGGCGAAGTCGATTATGAAACTCTCAACAGTGATAAGTCAGTTGTGTTCTTTATTTGAAAAGTTGCCTCTTTATTTTTTATTTTTGACTTAAGCAGTTTTGAATTAGGAACTGTGTTTTAGACTTGAGCTAGAACAGAAGATATTTTCTGTGTTTCATAAACTAAAGCTACATTTTTCGATATTTTTGAATTAACCTACAGAGTGTAATTGGCATTTTAGGTTATGTCATTGCACTCCCAATAAAAAAATAATACCCTGCTGTCACCGTTGATATTAATGTGCTACGCGAAGAGCATGTGCTACGCTGCTACAAGGATCTTTTGGAACGTGGCGGAAATCGGAACTATCGATATCGTCTTGTAAATTGTCGTTATTTATTAACACCCACGCTCTTTGAGTATAGAATATACAGGGTGGCCCGTCGATTGACGTCCAAAAGAAAAATTTGGATTCCTCGTGTCGTGGGGTATCCGAATCACCCCCATGTATGTTCCGCGATTTTTTACGGTTTCCGAGTTATGACGTGTTTTCTGATTTTTTGAGATTTTTCAACCAATCACCCTAAAAAGGTTCGTAGAAAAAAAAGTATAAGCCTTTGTCATAATTTTATTTTTGCATCAGATGCTTCATGACCCGTACTTTTATGCATAAAATATTCAGCTTCGTAACTTTAATAAAAGTTGGGGAAATGTAGGTCGGAAGAGGAAAAATTGTATTGACTGGAAAATCATCGAAATCTTCAAACTTAAATTAAGAGGTTAAAATGATGACTTTATGGATTTTAAACTAGCTTAAAAAATGCGCCAACTTCTCAGCTTTCATAATCATCGAAATAAAATTGGTACTAAATGGGGTACTTTTGCTAGAATCTGCCTTTAAAGACAGCAAGGTGGAAAAATTTCAGAATTGGACGTTTGAGTAATTTTTTTTTCTTTCATATTTTATTATCACCTAAGCCTCAGTCAGTTTAAAGGCAGTGTTATCTTACCGAAAAGTACAAAAAAGGGGCCAAGATTGACACATTTGAGGGTTTTGGAGGACCTGTAAGAAATGAGTTACAACTTGAGAAAATTATGCAGATATGCATCATTTCTATGGGGTTGCACAAGGAAACGGCCTTGAAGCGGCACTATTGTATCGCAAACAAGTTCAAAAAAGTGGTGGGCTGCAACCTGAGTCTTATCCTGACCTTCGTATTTTTATTGACATACGCCAAACCTTAATGGAAGGCAGAACTCCTGGTCAACGCGAGGGTCCTGAAGGGATCCCACTTCGTAGAAGCTGTTTTCGGTACTGTCGTGCCGTTTCAAGGCCGTTTCATTGTGCAACCCCATAGAAATGATGCATATCTGCATAATTTTCTCAAGTTGTAACTCATCTCTTACAGGTCCTCCAAAACCCCTAAATGTGTCAATCTTGGCCCCTTTTTGTACTTTTCGGTAAGATAACACTGCCTTTAAACCGACTGAGGCTTAGGTGATCATAAAATATGAAAGAAAAAAAAATTACTCAAACGTCCAATTCTGAAATTTTTCCACCTTGCTGTCTTTAAAGGCTGATTCTAGCAAAAGTACCCCAATTAAGTACCATTTTTTTTCGATGATTATGAAAGCTGAGAAGTTGGCGCATTTTTCAAGCTAGTTTAAAATCCATAAAGTCATCATTTTAACCTCTTAATTTAAGTTTGAAGATTTCGATGATTTTCCAGTCAATACAATTTTTCCTCTTCCGACCTACATTTCCCCAACTTTTATTAAAGTTACGAAGCTGAATATTTTATGCATAAAAGTACGGGTCATGAAGCATCTGATGCAAAAATAAAATTATGAAAAAGGCTTATACTTTTTTTTCTACGAACCTTTTTAGGGTGATTGGTTGAAAAATCTCAAAAAATCAGAAAACACGTCATAACTCGGAAACCGTAAAAAATCGCGGAACATACATGGGGGTGATTCGGATACCCCACGACACGAGGAATCCAAATTTTCCTTTTGGACGTCAATCGACGGGCCACCCTGTATAAGGAGGTGCCACATTTATTTTTTTCATATAGGTACCTACAAATGAGTTTATGACAGCGTGCCAAGGTTGGCGCAAGTTTTTCATAGTTTTCTTAGTAGATGACCTGTCAAACGATAAGAAATTCCATACAAAAAGGTAGCCATTTTGCGCCAGACCAGGCACGCAGACCCAGACGGTATGGCACCTCCTTATATATTCAATACTCTAAGGCTTAGAGTATTGAATATATAGGCTTAGGCTAAGCCCACGCTCTCCTAACATATCACGCAAACAAGTGCCAGTAGATCAGCACCATGCGCATGCATATCTGTCTCGTCACACGTCTCTTTCACATCGAGGTAGGTAGGCAGGACCACTGCCCACCACTTACTGAAATCCAAATACACCTCTTTAATATCCACATTCATCGGTCGCCTTATACATGGTTTAGAGTACCTACTCTTGAATGGGCATGATGATTAAAATTTTTTTTAGTCCATCACATAGTTTATTTTAAAATATTCGACACGTATTTTTTCTTTTTTCTCTTAAACTAAAAATGACAAAGATAAGTACATTGGGTTGAAATTGCTCGTGACATCACGCCTCAGTAGGTACGATTTTAACCGAGGAGTGACGTCGATTTTAACCGAGGAGTGAGTGGGGGGCCACTCCTTAACTTTGATGCTCTGTATCTTTGTATTTATTTATGTATTTGAAAAGGTAAAAAATGTGTTTCAAATATTTTTTAATAGCGTAAGAGACGGACTTGTGCGGACCTCCAGTACGTGATAGATAAGACAAGTCAGCGAGCGTGAAAATATTCCTGCATCGATACGGTTCTGCTGCATCAGCAATCACGTAGCCTATCACATCCGCACATAATATCATCGCACGGCCAGCGTCTTAGTATATAAAGTCATTGCTATTGTCCAGAGCCTACTGTCCAGTCCAGAGCGTCCAGTCCAGTCATCCAGTTAGTACAGTTACTATATCACCATGTAACTTCAAATATAGTTTCTTCAACCACGCTGCGCCGTCTTTTTGTCACCTACATTTGCGGGCCGGAACAGACTAATTATTTTTTGAATTTTTGAGTGTAGTCATCATCCCCATTGGTCTCCTGACAAAAATACAGCTCAATGTTTAATAAACAATTAACTTTAAAGACTCTTTCCACAACAGAGATAACAAGATAAAAGAAACAGATTTAAGAACGGAAGCGCAAGGGAAAAGCTGATGAATTACGTTGCCCTATCTTCAGTCGTAACGGTAAATAATTACTCTTTTAACGACCACCTTTTTTACCCTTTTTTTCAATTAATTTTATTTTTAAGACTGGCCAGTTGGCGTGGCGAAGTTTTATGTCGGTTGCAGACCAAGGGCTAAGCGAAGTTAGTTAAGCTTAGCTCGCGTAGCTAACGTTTTCCATACATGTGTGCAGACCGCAAACTACCTATATGCTATGGTCGTGCGATTGTTTTATGCGTTGCTCGCAGCGTCTGATTAACTTATATATGTCGGAGACATCTGAGATTACGTTCATGAAGGCTATTTTGGAACCATTTGCAAACTCTTTACTGCTAAAATGCAAGAACTTTCATGTTTCTGACTGGTTGTCGGTTTGGCGCTTTCATATTTGAGTCGCTGTCATGTATGATGGATGCTGTTTGATTATGGATTTGATATCGGAAGACATCACGTAAGTACATCTTGATTATTTATAACGTGATTGAAAACTACGCAATAAGGCCAGTTTGTTCAGTACACGCCCACTGTCTTATTTTAACTAAAAGCTTAAACGTCACTTCTGATGACTCGCCGACATTTAAATAAATATTTATCTTCATAGATTTTATATGATCGCATGCGTCGGACAGTGCGAGCAACGCATGAAACAATCGCACGGTAAAACTGCTTCAGCTACGCGAGCTAAGCTAAACTAACTTAGGTTAGCTAAACGTAGAACATAAATGATAGTTTTTACTAAACAGCACTTTTTCTTAGGTAGGTTTTGTCACGTTTTTATAGGCAACCCGATAAATCCGTGCTACTGCGATTCGTCTGCGATGCGATTGCTATTGGTAAAACTTTTAGCAGAATACCAAATTTGACACAATATAAGTCAATCGCAATAGAAAAGCAAATGGATCGCAAATGGATCGCAAACGGATCGCAAATGCTAAGCTTATATTAGCAGACTTGCCCCCCTGCTTTACGGTTTTATATCAGCACTTATGAAGTTTGTCCTATAAACTACTAATTGAAGTTTGTGCCGATGGACGATATGATGATGATCATAGTATTTCATGGTGCCGATTGAGATAAGGATGTGTTTCCTTCATCTATAGGCACAAACATTGTGATACATTGTGTGTCTAAGGCCAAAACACACCGGATGCGTATACGTAGACGTATGCGTACCTCTGAGTTGTAATGTATGGAACTGTCACCGCTTGCGTAACGTAGACGTAGACGCAAGCGGTGACAGTTCCATACATTACAACTCAGAGGTACGCATACGTCTACGCATACGCATCCGGTGTATTTTGGCCTTTAGATGGATGTGAAGATTACGCAAAAACCAACATTTTAATGAAACTTAACAATATTATAGCTTGCACATCAGAATAAAAGAGATAATTTACCTATATTATTTTAAGATATACCTAATGTATTTTTTAAGATATGACGATAATTATATAGTTATGTACAAAGTCGTGGGCAGCCTCAATTTGTGAAGAAACTCTTTAAAACAAACTCTTTTTTAAAACGAAAGGAAATATTAAGTGACGGCGAGCAGATGCTGCCCAGTTTAAGCCGATTTATAACTTAATTTATTCGAAGGACTCGATCTATTCGAATAAATTAATTGATTCCGATTGTATACTCTTGTTTGGAGTGGTTTGTAACTTTTTATAAATATTCTGTGTAAAAGTATATAATGATGTTTATTAGGGTGTAGATAATTAAAGGTTGTGTTTTCTTGTCTGTAAGAGATATATTTTTTCCAATGAAATTATAGTCTAAAATTAAGAACAATGTAAAATAAAAAAAAAACAAAACAATCGTACTTACCTGTAAGAAAAACAACATATTAAAAACCTTCTTCTCCCCTCGAGAAATTTAATAATTAAGTAAATAACAATAAATAAACTCAAATTAATTTTCTTCTCACAAGAATCAGACATTGACAATCTGTCATTAAAAAAAAGAAATACCTAAATAGATAAATAGTAAAGAGATTCTTTACAAGTATATTTTGGAAATTAAGTACTTAAAAACGTTTTTAGTGCCTGTCTGAAAGATGATTCTAAGTATAAATATTAGATAATATGTAGGGTTTTTTGTAAAAGTGCCCGTTTTTCCACCTATAGATAAAATATACTGAAAGAAAAACCTATAAGTATTTAGAACAAAACTTTTTAGACAGAGACAGGTTAAGGTATCTGCCAGATAAATTTTATCTGTAAACGGTTAAACAAGCCCTGATTTTTTCAAAATAATAAACCTGTTAGGACAAAACATCATAAACTTTCAAAATTAACAAAATACAACAGACAAAAAATACTAAACTATTTTTTTTTTTGTCGACCCCAACGAAACAAGAATAAAATTAAAACAATTACTCGAATGACTGTCATTTGTTTAGGGCCTGCAATTTGGGTCGCAGTTTTTTTTAATAACTTACTTAGGTATCTTTATATTTATGACTGCTTTATAAATTTTATTCTAGAGGCTGTCGGTGGCTTCATAACGACGCATTTATCGTCATATCTTGGAAAATTCGCTCAATATCCTTAAATGATAGAGCTTATCTGTTAGACCCAGAACACACGGTGAAACGCAACTGCAACGCAAATGAAACTGCTAGTTACTTTTGAGTTGCATTGAAATTTCTGCTATTGACTTCCTTAGAAAACCACACACGACGCAACTGAAACGAAACGTTTCAAACTAGTTGCTTGCAGAAACTTCGATGCAACTCAAAAGTTTCAGTTGCGTTGCATTTGCGTTTCACCGTGTGTTCTGGGTCTTATTCTGATTTGTAAGCTGTAACATTGTAAAGTTTCATTAAAATCTGTTCAGTGGTATTTGCGTGAAAAAGCAATTAAGATCCTCACATCCAACAGCACAAACATTGCGCTTTTTTGTCTTTTGTTGTCCCTTTTTGTTCTTCGTATCTAGCTGTTAGAGTCCCACTGTTGGGCAAAGGCCTCTCTTCTTCATCTCCACGATTGGCTATTCTGAGTCACTGGAAATTCAACAAAAATGTTTTTAAAGACTCAGTTGCAACAACAAATCTTTGTCCATTTATCCTTGTTATAGAGTACGGAAGGCTTAGAGCCCGCATCAATAACGAGTAACAAACGGCTGAAGATTCTTTACCATTGACCGTTGTGGTTGTTATGTAAGTCTGTATGTTTTTTTTTAAGTCGAGTGCATAGTCCTCTTGCTTATCGATTTCGAGTTTTGGTTTAGTTCCATCCCATTTATTTATTGAATTACTCGTCTTATTTAATTTCTTTATTTATTATATTATATTATTTTATTATTATTATTTGTTGGTACATCTTTTTGAGATCTCGGGTCCATAGGGACCCGGTCCTTTGGGAGGCGTGCATGGGGCCGAAGCCAACATGTAGAGGCCCTTTTAAGTACCATTTATTCTAAAATGTGAGATGGCATGCACCTACCGGGGTCTATCCCCCAACACACTATGTAAATGCATTGGGGGACAGTCCCCGGTAGCTGCAGAACTATTGCCGGGAAAGGATGAACGTTGGTTTGGGCTATGGGGATGTGATTTGGTGGACTGGATAACCGGGCTATTGGAGTGAGATAACGTACGTCTGCATGTTAAATATCTCACAACTTTAAATCTAGCAGACGGTGACTTGCCACTCTCATTATCTACTTATTAGAATAGAATAGAAAAGTCTTTTTTTTTTTTTTTTTTTTCTCGTCTTATTTAATAAAAAAGGTTGCCCGCGACTTCGTACACGTTTATCGTCATCAGTTTTTTATATCTAACAGTATTTGGTAACAAACGTGACAACAATGAAATTACTTTCGTAAAAAAAGAACTTGTGGAATTAATTTAAAAAATTGCTTCTTTTTATACATTTTAGAAAAAAAGCCTCCTCAACTCTGTTGTTTTTATTGTTGAAGTAATTTTATATTAGTGACAAATTATATTAAAAAAATGTAGGTAATTATTTATTAAAAAACAACAGTTTGCATTATTAAAAAAGCTTACTAAAAGAGGTTTTACGAAAGGAGGTTTCACAACATTAATAAATCAAAACCCAGCAAAATACAAATTAATTAGGTCCTAACCTAACCTGTTGCGTGTGTTGATGACGTCATCATTACGTCACAACCGCGGGTTGTCCATTAATTTTATTAAATACTGGGACTTGTAACGAAAAGGGAGAAATTTCGAATGTAAAAATGTGTCATGTTGCCTTTTGTGATTGGTAGCGCCATCTAGTGTGTGAGGTAGTTTATCATAATTAAATTTAAGAGCTTTGCTCTTGTCCGTTGAGTCTACGCCACTCTGCTTTGAGTACCTGATCATCATCATTAAATTTAAGAGCTTCGCTCTTGTCGGTGGGGTCTACGCCACTCTGTTCTTTTTTCTGCCGTCTATGAGTACCTGATACGAAACAACTTCTGTCCCCTCTTTCATTTGATCTATGTAAGTTTTTCGTGGTCTCCCTCTCTTCCGTTTTCCTTCTACTTTTCCTTCCAAGATGTTTTTTATAAATATCTTTCCTCTCCTTTCAGCAATGGTCTTTAAAATGTCTCTCCTCTCGCCCACTAATTGCAGCCTAAAAGACGGACTAATTATTTTTTGAATTTTTGAATTTTTGAATGCATCGTCATCATCCCCATTACAATGGATAAATAAACTTTAAAAGCCGTCCTACATCTGTCTAATACTCGATACAATGAGTAAGTACATTAACAGGATCTGTTTAAACCAATGAAGATTTAAATGTAGTAAGCTCTTGGATGCTTCATTCATCACGATTTAAATGTGAAATCGGTGACAAACTCACTGCGCTTGGGTCGCGTCCAGAATTTTGTTTGTCTGGATTACAGTCCGGGGGAATGACGATTTTTTAGTTGACTTTTTTTAGCATATGTCCGACTGCTGGACAAAAGCCTCTCCCATGCCTTTCCACAGATTTCTGTTGGTGGTGGCTTCCCACCAGTCTTCCTTAGATGTGTTCAGGTCGTCGCGCCATCGTTTCTTGGGCCTACCTCGGCGTCGCTGGCCGTCTTCCGGCATCCATTCTGTGGCTATTCTCGCCCAAAGCTTTAGTCGACTTATTAGTAATTAGAGAAAACCCGTTTGTAACATTTTAATCAGTCGTAATAATAAATTAAAATTGTCACTTCATAATTAATTTATCTAATATATTGCTAACAGGTTAACATCGAAGATTGGTGAAATATCCTACTAATATTATAAATATCAATGTTTGTGTTATAGGATCATATGCTTAAGACACGTTTCTGTCCCAACGAGGTAGGCGTAAACCTCTTTCTACGATCGAAACACACCAGTTTCGCTTCATCCACAATCCTGTGATAGAATAAATATTGATATTATAAAAATCGTGATTGTTTTCTTATTTTTGTCAATAATAGTGCGTCATAACTTTATCGGGTGTCTTCTTCTGTCTGTGTATTCAATTAACTCAAAAAAACACTATCTAAAAAACACCCTATCCGCCCGGACTACTTTTATGCAGTAAAATACATCCCAACTCTCCCATACATAAGGCAGTAGAAATTGTAACTGCTTTTACACAACGTTGTTATGAGATTCGGAAGTGAACGCGGTCCAACTTTTGAAACTTCTACCTACTTTCTTATTTCGCTAGTTTTCAACGGTTTCATCTATTTGGATTTTCGTACGGTCTAGCAAAAATTGTAGAAATTAAAGAGTGGCAACACTGTAGTGTCGTACGCCCCGTTTTTCTTTGATTATTTAAAAGGGACGACGCTACAGTGTTGCCACTTTCTAATTTCTACTCTTTTTGCCTACTCTTCTTAAAATATTTCTTACTCTTATTTCAATGTTTCAATTTTTCAATTTCTACTCTTGTTTCATTATTATTTTTCGGTGGCAACTGCTATTGTGGATTTTGCCAATGTCAAGTGAAGTAAAACTTACTGTAATTGTACCTACATACATATCTGTCATGCCTCTTTCTCATAAGGCAGAGACCTCTTCCCTCCACTGGCTACAATTTAAGAACACTTCTATCGCTTCATCCACATTCATCAGTGGCCTCATACATGCACGTTGGTTTAGGATGTGGCCCCTGTAGGCAAACTGTTAGCGGCTAACTAGTTTGCGGCGTATCGATTTAGTACGCCCTTCCATATATTTGAAATTGAGTGTCCACAGTCAGCTAGTTTTTGCTCACTGTACGCAGTTTGCAGCGTTACGCGCGCTGACTATCTCAGACAGCGGCCGACTCCTTCCAAAACCGGTGATTTCATTGATTTGAGTTTGCAGCTAACTCTTAAATTTCGCCACAAATTTGCGGCTCACTCAGTCGGCCGCTAACAGTTTGCCTACTGGGGCCACGGCCTTAGTGTAGGTACTCTTGACTTGGTCTTTCGTTTCAGCAGATTAATATAGCTCAAGGTCAACCAAGAGTTACAACAATCCTATAAAACAAATGCCAACCTCAAGAGAATTCAATAACAACTTCTAAACTAGCAATAACAAATAACAAACGAACAATAACAAAAAGAAAACTGTAATATAAAGGCCAGTAAAGACATCAAAGTTATGCTCCTTTCCATGAAGATATCAGGACAATGTGTCGCAGATGGTTCAAGTAGGCGCAGATTCAAGAAAAAATATAAATAGACTTTTGCTTACTGAATTGTGGGGTCAGTTAAAACAACATTCGTGCATTCAGACCCATTTGTTAATTTGACATTTACATGGAATACGTCTATGTGTATATTCAGCAGTGGGCAGCTGTAGGCTGTAATAGGGTGATTATTTTTTAAAATGACCATTTGGATGAAAAAAATTGCCCATACGCGATATTTTTTATTAAATATACTTTTAAGTATCAAATAAGTACCTATTATTGTACAATGTTGTATTGTCTAGTAGAATTAAACAGTTTTATGTATTAAATATTACAATTAAAAAAATAATACTTATTTTTTCTCAGTGGGTTCGGATGGTCCCTATACAAAATTATTTGTCCCCTTCACGAGATACGTTACAAAATTTGACCTAAAAAAGTTACTGGAACGTTTATTTAATTATGAGTGAATATATCGCCTAGACAACAGTGAAAGCGTATTTCTTCAGTATACATTATTTAATTTAAATAATTTTAAATATATATTTTTTACTTACAAAACATCGTCCGAAATTTTGTTCATTTTTGTTTATCATTTTTGTAACAAATAAATCTGGTAATAATTGAAAACTAGAAAAAGAAACACTTAGCAGTTCAACGAGTCAATGGCACGCCAGAAACGAATTTGAATCGGTCATTTCGTTTACTGTGTGAAAAAGTGCACGACGCGTGTTTTTTTGTCGACCGGAAAAATTCCAGTTTTAATTTATCCATTTTGTGTTGTTTGTCAAAATACACAGGTAAGCGGCTCCTTTTTCATTAATTGTTTATTGGAATAGTTTATTATGTATCTTTATAAAAATGCACGGTGATTTCACTCATTGAGATTTCTGTTGGCATAAACTATTTGAGATTATTTTCAAACAATGTTGCTTCTTCATTTTTGTAACAATTTTTGATGACGTTACAAAAATGAAGTAAAGCTGTAATCACATCGGTGACTATAATGTGGACCACTAATTTAAACATCATAATCGGAGCGTGATTGTGCATGCGCACCCAAATGCAGTAAAAAAAGCTGGCTGAGGCTTTTTTTACTGCATTTGGGTGCGCATGCACATATAATTTTTACTAATTCTATTTTATTATGTCAATGAAATATTTTGTTTACTTATGTTTTCTTATTTTTAAGTTAAAGAGAATAATCTTTTATGTTGTTATGATATATAGTGACTTCATTGATTTCATTATTGATTAAAAAAAATACAATTTGTGTTGATTATTGGTATTGTGTTTCATTTCATTGCATGACATTTAATACATGAGTAAAAGAAAATAGTAAAAGATAAAGTGTGCATTGTGAGTAAGCCCTAATATTTTATTTTTGTTATTTTTGTAACAAGTTTTATTTTTGTAACACTTTCATTTTTGTTTCATTTTTGTCACAATGGTCATTTTAAAAAATAATTACCCAATAATTATGATGATGACACCCTTATTTGCACTTAAGTATACTATTTCATAAATATCCTCACGTGGATATGAAGGCACTTACAAAAATGTCTCAAATTATTACAGCTTACTTACAGACATTCTAATAACAGCATACTTCGTGTCTCCTTGAATTAAAGGACTGCCAGACTGGATGTAGGTAATAGAAAAAGACGCAAATCTAACACAAAGGTTTTGTAATCAATCTATCAAATTTTGTAATCAAACTTATGGTATATCTGTAGTTTTTATTAGATCTAAGCATGCGAGGCGAAGTTTGAGAACTGCCGCGTAAATTGGCCGACGGCTGTAAAAAAAACGATCGGGGACAAATTATTCTAGCGGTCGAAGTTTGGCGGGTTGGAAACGTGTGTGGAGTATAATGCAACTGTGTATACTTATTATGAAAGTAATGATCAGTTTCGGAGAGCGGTTTATTAAGAAAGAGATGCTTAGGTGGTTTGGACATGTAGACAAAATGACCAAAAGAATATAAACGATAAAGATATACTACAAGGTGAGAGTGGATGGAATGTTGGAATGGGATAGCCAAGGAGATCTCTCGATCAAATCCAAGCTAAGTAAGAAGTATCCTAAACCGACGTGCATGCATGTGACTACCGATGAATCTGGATGAAGTGAAGGTAGTGTGTTTGGATCGTAGCAAGTAGAGGGAAGTGGTCTCTGCCCACGATGGGAAAGAGGCAAGATGGATGTATTTAAAACTGGCTATGCATTATTGAAACGAAATCTTACGATGGAAGTCGTTACACAGCATGACAACTTATAAATCTCGCTTAAACACTGTGAGAGCCACTCATCTGTATAACCCGACTAAATACAAATCAATGCCTGTAATGGTATCTACACACCAAAGCCGCCGGCTTTTTTGATACCTGCCATTCGTATGACTTTAAGCCGTCGGCCTAGCCCGGCGGCATGCCGGTGGCTTTGTGACGTTGATAGGAGTTAATTTTAAAAGTCGGGTTATAAGATTTTGATCTGTATTGCTGTCACAGCATAAACTCGATCGTTTTCGCCGAATCTCCAAAGCTAGGACGTTTTTGAATTTGGAAAACGAAATAACGTTTAAAGCTCGGTGCACAAACAGTCAATCTAAACTAGTCCGCCCTATTTCCCCTCAGTTTTCAGTTTTCCAATTGCCTACGTTAGTTAGCTAGCTATCTAGATCAGACCACGGTATTCGATAACACACTTCGGCAATCATCGGTTTTCCGAATATTAACGAATCTTTTACATGTACGTAGGTGTCATCAAAATTGTCGTAGCTATTTCTTTACACGACCGCGCGTAGTTTTGTTTTGATCCCTGTAAATAATAATAAAAATGTGACAATTAAAATAAGTGCACTAAGGCAGTAATAATGAATAATGAGGTTTTAACAGCTCTATATTTTAGCGATGGGTCTCTGCCTACCCCGATGGGAGATAGAGAGCGTGACGGATGTATATATGTATGTATGTATGTACATTTTAGCGATGTACGCGATCAAATACAACCTTTGGATAAAGCTCTACGAAATCGAAATTAACTACCTACCTCTTTCTAAAATGCGAACTGTAATATTAATTTCTGGGTAGGTTACTGTATGTAGGTAATTACAATTCGGGTACTATCTAGGTAATTAAATACGAATCGCAACCGTTGACCCAAAAACGAGTAGTGATAACTGTTTACCAATGTTGTTTGTAACTCATCAAACCAGTTCGTCTGATTGAATAAACAAGAAGGGTTTCATTTATTTACGGTTGTTTATTTCTAACTACTGAAAATATTGAGGTTTTTTTTATTGGAGAGAGGTTAGGTTAGTGTTTTTTATTCTTACCTAACCTACGAACAAAAAATTCATCATTTTTTACGCTTGTATACTTATTTAATTGAGTCCATGATATATATCGTTTAGGTACATACATAGATACCTGTCATGCCTCTCTCCCATCTGGGTTGGCAGAGACCACTTCCCTCCACTTGCTACAATCCAAACACACTTCTTTCGCTTGATCCACATCCATCAATCACCTAGGTATATAGTTTTGTATGTACAAAATTGAAAATTGGGATAAATATACTAAATTTCACTCTCGTTTGAGAGCAGGCTCGTGCCCCTGGAGTGAGGACGGTAAAAGGACTGAAGATACTACCTACAATACCTTCATAGGTAGATATTTAAATCTCTTTTACTTGAGGATAGTTATACAGTCTTGTTTTTTTAAGGCTGTAACTTTCAATCTATTCATCTTTACTACAAGCAATTTAAGCTTTATGTAAATAACTTAATGAGTAGATAGGTAAAAAGATTGTCTAAAATATAAACCAACCACTTTAGTAAAGGCTGAAACATACCGGATGCGTATGCGTAACGTAGACGTAAGCACGGCGTAGCCACGTGCGTAGTTACGGTGTAACCCGACGTGACACCGGGCTACGCGTCACGTCGACATGTACGTCTAGTTACACAAGCGGTGATAGTTCCATACATTACAACTCAGAGGTACGCATAAGTCTACGCATACCTACGCATCCTGTGGGTTTTGGCCTTAAAACTGTAATTTAAAACGAACATTTAACCTTAAACTGTTTAAAAACTTATTTTTAATAGAGCAAGGTAAATTCATCGGGCGTCGGGCCGTAAAGCTCTCGTCCGTAATAACTAAGATGGATGGCCGTTTAGAGTAGAGCCCCTTGCCTTCATATTGAGTTATAGATTTAGGAGAGAAAGGGATGGATTATTGACTGGTTCTTTGTTTTTAAAAAGGAGTTTTGCTTATAAAAACTGGCTGTTTTTAAAACAAAATTAGTTTCAGACATTTTGTATGGGGAGGCGAATTTATTTTTTCGAGTTCGACCCATGTTCCTTGGGGAAAGTTGTTCAGTTTCATGAGGACTATTGCTGTGTTTCGGCATTATACCCCTTTTCTGTTACACCCTGTATAATTACAGTAGATACAGCGTGGAAACGCAGCTGGGGTGATGGGCACGTTTGCACCAGGAGAGACCAGGGTCGGATTATTCCCGGATTAGTGTTAGTTAGGTTAAGTTTAATTTAGTTTAGCGGTTATATTTTATTTATTAGAGTGTAGTATTTTTAATAACATATTCACATGTATTTTTGCGATAACAAAATATAAAACTCAAGATACAATATTATAGTATCAATAATTACTTAATAAACCACAATTTTCTAAATAAATAAAATAATTTTTATTTTTGTATTAGATTTTGTATTGAATTGTATTTGAGTAAGTACCTATTGAATACAAAGAAAAACAAAAACATAGGTACCTAAACTTAATCCTAGGTTTTCCAGAATCTAGTATTAATGGCTATTAAGATTAGGTTTTAGGAAAGCGCCAGCAGTGGCTACAGACTCGTACATATCTTAGATCGCATTTCACTGATTTGAAGCTGAAATAAAAAGTGTTTAACTTAAGAAGTTTAAAAACTGTGCTGTAATTATATGAGCAACCCCACAGAATTTCTTGCTAGGTTCTTCTCTGGGGGAAACTGCACCTTGCGAATCTAGCGCTAGCTTTAAAAAATGTATATTATAATAATGTAACTGTTTCAAGAGCATTTTTGTGTCTATGAAATAAATATATTTTGGACTTTGACTTATACAAGGTGACTTTAAATTAGAGGACGATAGAAAAGGATATGTATGTACTCGTGATAACAAACAACTTTTAATATGGGACCAAGGTCGAAATTACAAAAAAAAATTGTTCCCCTCATACTATCAGCTGATGCATTTTGTATGGGGAGTTCAAAATTTTTTGAATGATATCGACCTTGGTCCCATAATAAAAGTTGTTTGTTATCACGAGTATATGCATATCCTTTTCTATCGTTCACTAATTTAAAGTCACCGTATATAGTACTAATTAATATTATTAGACTAGCTGTCCCGGCGAACTTCGTCCCGCCTTAGAATGAACTTTATTGTGTAGGAATAAAGTTCAAATTGACTCTACATTTTAGTAAGAAAACATTTGTATGGGAAAAAGAAAAGGTCTATTTTAGGGCTTTCCCGGCAATTATTCGAAATTTTCTCACCGTAAGAACCATCCTTGGACTTCAATGAACATTTTAAAAAAAGAATTAGCGAAATCGGTCCAGCCGTTCAGGCGTGATGCCGTGACAACGGAAAACGGGTTTCATTTTTATATATATAAGATAATGTATGTGAGTATTCTCTCAAGCAAAATGGTAATGAAACTTTAGAATATCGTAGCTTGCACAACAGAATAACAAATAGGTTAAGTACCTATACGTACAGCCCGTCGGAAATATCTGCGGACCTCGCTGGAATGCGCTTTCCCCCGCGCTTCCCCCGTTTTCGCCTATCCAGTACCGTGACGAGTACGTACGAGTTGTATGACGTCATCAAGCCAGGTACGCAGATATTTCCGACGGGTTATATTATTTTAACCTCTCACATCCCACTGACCCATTATAAACCCAGACACAAAAGATTTTCTATTGTTCTTTTTTTTTCTAGGATGTGAAAGATTAAGATATCATGATTTTTTATAAAATCATTATTTTTTTTCTTTTTTTTTTAATTTTTAATTTCAGGCATCTAAAATCTATGAATACTATAAATAGAATACAAAATAAAACTTAAAACTAAATCACGATGGTGTCACGTTACGTCGCGGCAAGCTACCTCTGAAGCGACGAAATATGACACCCTTCGGCCAGAAGTCCGGCTAAAAATGTAATTATAGTAATTATATCTACTACTGACTAGAAATGTGTACAAAGGCACGGGCAGCTTCTTTTTGATCTTAGATTTATTTTTGATCATAGAATAAGTTAGTGTTTTTACTGTGCTATATTACAAAAAAATTAAAACTTGAGTTAAGTCATTTCGAAACCAAACCGCGATTTTAGTCTTAGTACCGTACTTAAATTCAAAGGTTTATCAGTAATAAATCTAAGCGAAACCTAGAACACCTAGAAACACATAGGAACTAAGCTTAACCTACACTAAACGTAGTGGAGTCGGATACGCGATACGATCAATGTTGAACCCTACCATAAGTTGCATAAAATCTATAACTAGGTACCTATAGGTACTCATGGTGAGTTTAATTTGAATATAGGTATGCAAAAGTGATGTGTTTGGATCGTTGCAAGTGGAGAGAAATTTTTACATTCCTTAAATTAAATGAATGTTATTGTATTTATGGATAGCTCTCTTGATATATTAATTATATTGTAATGTTTCTCTGTTTATGCCTGAGATTAAATTGAAAAGAGCAACCCTATAGAGTTTCTTGCTAGGTTCTTCACTGGGGAAAACGGCACTCTTGCAAATCTAGTATTAACTTTAAAAAATGACCCGTCCGAAGTGTTGTCAAAACCTACAGGATTAAATGATTTTTCATTTCATTTAATTTCAAATGGTTTCGGACAAGTAGACTGATGGGTAACAGGCGTGACAAATATGTAGGTATGGAATAAATAGGTAGAGATTTTGATGTACAAGCTACAATACTGCAAAGTTTCATCTGCATCTGTTCATTGGTTTTTGCGTGAAAGAGTAACAAACAATTATCCTCACATCCATTCACCGGGATAATCTTTGACATGTATAATATTAGTAGGTTATCATTTTTTTTATCTCCTCTTAGGGTCCTCTACCTCTGTGGCCGTCTAACGGCAACCAGTTGGTAGATATCTTGGCCCAGGAGGAGATGGCGCGACGATCTGGATGCATACTTGGCAAGCTGGCCAGGGGTTGCCGGAGATAGGGAGGCATGGAAGAATGCGGGGGAGGCCTTTGCCCAGCAGTGGGACACATTAGGCTAATAAAAAAAACTCATTTTTATTCACTTCACTTCCTCTATCGAATTAATTTAAGATAAGATAAGATAAGATAAAGAATATTTATTGTCATAGATGCGGTACATGTAAGTAGTTGTTAAAGTACATACTATAATAATGCTTCAACACATCTAGTCAGTTTAACCGACATACAATAGAAATAAGCAATCAATAAAGTTAAATAAAAGTAGTTAAGTGCAAACAGATAACATGTTAATAACATAACAATTTTATAATTTAAGTAGGTAGGAACTATTTAACAATTTCTTTAATATTATAAAACATTTTATCTTTCAACCACTTTTTAAGAGCTTTCTTAAATGAACTCATAGTAAACCTTCCATTTGCAACTAGGTTAAAGTTCAGTACTAATGTTGGTACCTGAATACCTAGGTACTGAATTCAAAGCTAGTTTTAAATTGATTCTGTTTAGATAATAGGTTTTGTGCTGCAAGTAAGTTATTTCACTATACGTTTTTGTTAGTAGCGCTGTGCAACTTTTACGCATACATAATACCTATACTAGTAGATATGCCAACAGAAAGTGGGTGTTACCAGACTAAAAGATGTCTTTTTGACGTTTTTTGTATCTAATTTCTATCAATGGATGTTGTAGATTAACGTGGCAACATTATAACGTAAGTATTTCGATTATGGAATCGCAACCACAGCCTCAGACTTGTTTCACAAAATGTGGATGGATTTTTTTAATTTAAAATCCGAACTAGTTCCAGAACCAAAAAAAACTGAGTCCCTACTTCTGCATTATGTTGTTTAATACACTCGTAAAATCACATCAAGCGTGTTTAGCGATTGAACTCTATCAAACATCAAAAAAGAGTTTCAACCTTTAAAACTCCTTAGGGCGTTTTCAGACCTAGCGTTTCATACGCGCGTACCTATACCGTCATATTCAGCATCGCATGTACAAGCGCTTCAAAAAACGAGCGTATACGAAAATGCTAATCCGAAAACTTCCTTATTCTACAAAATCTTATACAGTCAATAACTGCACAAATAGTTATAGTAAATCTTAACATGCTAGGACATTATAACATCGTTTTCAACCTTGAAACCGCTCGACTTCCAATAATTTGGTTATTTTATCGAGTCGCCACTGAAAACTAATTGGCTTTAACTCGGCGGAAGTTGAATTACATGGATGTAGAAATTTGGAATGGCTAGAGTAGGTACCTAAATTCTACTATCATTATAAAAAAGTTTTTGCCGATGGATATATGAAGATGTTTGTTAGACTTTCACGCAAAAACTACTCAACAGACTGTGATGAACATCTTCCGTTCATTCATCCATCGGACAAACTTTTAACATTTATAATATAGAAGAGAAGGATAGGATACTATAATACTCATTCCTATGATAGAATAATCAATAAAGTAATATCCAGTAACCCTAATTCCTTGTACATTCGCTAATAGAGAGTTTCTGGCCGGCAACTTCCGGCTCAATAAATCTCGTAACAGCGTTACTCAGTTTGTTTATTTATACACGTGTTCATCAGTTAGGATGTGTATTTACCTATAAATAGTTATTGCATGTTGTATTATTGAGAAGGCCTTCAATATGATGATGATACAGAGATGAGGACCAATTGGAAATTGAGCGACTACAACACCAAGTCGATTCCTTAGAGTCCCAATACCTGAAGTTGGACGGAGCACAGGACAGGATTAGACACCTGGAAGATCTGCTTATGGAAGCACGAGGTCAAATCTCATTTGTCCAACGTGAGATAGAAAGTGCCCATAATGTCCATGCAGTCTCACTGCACGAGGAGCTGTTTAACACTCATACACAGAAGAAGTTGCCAGCTACTTCAAAGAATGTTATTAAATACTGCAGAATGAAGAAGATAATGAAGAAATCACGCAAGAATTTAAAAGTATTTAAATTATATCTAAAAGGTCATTCCAAGAGGGTAAGACGAGTTATGCTAATGAAGAGAGCTCATGACCTTCAGCTAGGTATTAACAACATCACAACAAACTATGAGGCTATGAGAAAAGAATACCTAGTGTGCCACCAAGAAGTCATACGATCTCGAGCTGAAATCATTACCTTACAGAAAGAGGCAGCAGAGTATCGTCGACTCATAAGAGTTATTCTGGCTGATGACGAAGAGCTTGCGAATGTGCTGTTGGAAGATTCGGATACTCCTGTTGTCGCCGACACCTGCAAAAAATCCACTACAATGAGCCCGGTGCTGCCCGTGCGGAGACCAGCCACGGCTAAAGTGCGCACGCCTACAGCAACAGTAACACCAGCCAACAACACCAGAGCTGTGGTTGCCCCAGGACCTGCCGCCGCTGCGAGACCAGTCGTATCCAGTGCACCTGCAGCAACCAGGGGTACCAGAGGTTCAGCATCAGCCACGACATCAGCTCCAGGCAGAAGACCAATAGCAGCGAAGACACCCGTCACCACCTCGGGTCCAGCTGAATGCATGAAACCAGCGGTTGCTCCTGTACCCACTGTCGTGCGACCGACCAGGATGTCGTATGCGTGCGCGGTCAAGAGGCCGCCCCCCGTCCCCGCCGCCACAGCCCGCTCTGGATCGTCGAATGATTCTACGAGACCGGCCGCTGCCACCGCTGTCTCGTCAATTCCGTCTTCCCCCTCTCGTTACTCTCGTTATTTAGTTTCACATACTGATAAAAATAATCATAGTACAAACTTAATTATATATACTGATGAGATAGGTAAAAATTTGGGTTGCCATCTTAGCCAACGTTATAATAAAAATAGGGTAATGAACAATTGTATACCTGGGGCGGATTGCTCTCGAATTTTTGAGACAATTTTGTCATCAAGATTCGAGAGTAGTTCGGTACTGGTAATTTTAATAGGCAAACCTGGAAATGTGAACAGAGAGGACCTAGCGACATATATTTCAAAATTAAATGCGATTTCTAACGTTAAAAAAATTATTTTGTTTACATTTCCATTTTGCATTAATTCTAGCAATAATAATATGAGACATAATCTGAACATGATGCTATACAATATGACATGTTATAATAATAAGTTCCATTGCATAGACTTTAATTCAATTATTAAGAAATATCATTCGACAAGAGGTAGATTTTATCTTAATCGATTCATTCGAAGACAGATAGTGTTGTCGCTGTCCTACTATTTAGATTCTGCCAATCTGTTGGTAAACTTGACGACTGCTTCTATTGAGCAGAGTAGCAGGGGGGCAAGTCTGCTAATTTAAGCTTTGCATTTGCTTTCCGTTTGCTTTCCGTTTGCGATCCATTTGCTTTTCTTTTGCGATTGACTTATATTGTGTCAAATTGGTATTTTTACCAAAGCAATCGCATCGCAGTCGAATCGCAGAAGCAAGGATTTATCGGGTTGCCTATTAAAACGTGACAAAACCTACCTAAGAAAAAGTGCTGTTAGTAAAAACTATCATTTATGTTCTAAGAAATAATACTGGTTTATTTAAGCTAGGATATCCGTTAAAATACAGAATATTTATTTCTACAACATTGAAATGCATTTATTTGCATAAATTTCATGAAAATTTTCGAAAAAAAAACAGTGAAAACTTCTTTGAAGCTGGCTGTTTATTAATAAAAAAATTGACATTGTCACTGTCAATATCATTGGTGAATGGTGTCACGATGGTGTCACGTCATGCCCGTTCCCTTTGAGTATATAATATATAAGGTGGAGCCATAACGTCTAGATCTACGTGCCTGGTCTGGCGCAAAATGGCTACTTTTTGTGTGGTACTATTTAATGTTTGACAGGTCATCTACCAAGAAAACTTGGCGCAACCTTGGCACGCTGTCATAAACTCATTTGTATATGAAAAAAAATGGGGCCACTCCTTATAATCGTTCCTCATTGCCTGTTCCTCATACATTACAATGTTTACAACTAAAATAAACAATGTAAAAAGTTATTTTAAAAGTTATTTCATAGCTTGATAGCTTGATTAGCGAGTTAATAGGCGACCGGTTTGCACATTTTGGCTGGTAAGTATCTAGTTATACCTAATTAATTTACTGAGATATTTCATTTTTATAAATACATATGTTTGTCGGTATTTTCTTATTTGTAACTGGTAATTTGCAGGTTGAATCTTCACTCCGAACCCCTAACCTTTGAAATGAGCAGCCTCGTAGACGAACACTTCCATGAGCCATTTATTTACTTATTTATTCTCCAATTCCCGAAGAAGTAAACACACCCCGAGAGTAAGTACTTACTTACCTAGTCTGGGGTCTAGTAGATGAAATAAATACTCGATTAAGTATATTACATAATTACATTTATTACAAAAGCTAAATGAAAACTCGAAGTCTCAATACTCTCAATTCCTTGAAAACCTATGCGTTATGTATGTCCATCCCATCCGTAATCTGTAACAAGTAATTAATTATGATGATTGTAATATATCAATATTATAATATTTTCTTTGTAGGTACTTCATGTTATATACAAACATATACCAACCATTTACTTCTTTTTTCCGCAGCCTTGCACCAAGAGTTCTTTATACTACCTGGCCTCTTAGAAGCCTCTTAGAAGAGCAGCAGTTCAGCGAGTTCAGTCCCTCTTCTGCTTCGAGTATAGGCTGTTCAACCTGAAATATAAAAATGTTAAAGCTAATCTTGTTCTTTTCATTTAAAGTTATTTTGTTGGTAATATGTACGTAATATTTTATGTTGAATGTTGAGATTGGGAATATTGGGATATTTTATGTGTTTATTATCAGTTAGGTAAGTACTGGTTTTCTTGAACATTAATGAAATAAATATTATTTTAGTGTAGATACTTAAATGTGTTTTCACTCACTAGTAGCTTTTTTTTGCTCGAGTATGATTTATTTACCTGATTTTGCCTTTCTCTTTCTGCATCCTCAGTTGTTAATGACATCTCAGGTATTCTGTGCCAATTTGCTATGTTATGCAGCACGCACACACATTCACTGTTGGTTCAGTAGAGATTGAGGCACAGGAGTGGACGAGCTGACAACAGACCTCTAAAAGAATTTAATTTAATCTTAAAGGACTAATATGTCAAGCTACACAACACAACTAGAATATGATAATCTTGTGTGGCAGTATCGGTACAAACTCACAAAAATACGCTTAGGTAGGTACTGTATAGGTACCTCGTCGTCATCATCAGCCCATATACGTCCCCACCGAGGGGCACGAGTGATTAGACCATATAGGTACCTACTTAATATAAATTACTTATACTGAGGTCCAAGTTTACTTGCCTTTAAAATATTCTATACCATCTCGACGGCGGCGGTAGCTGGAGGATGGGGGGTCAGCTCCTCACTTCGGGCTTTAGCCATACACTCGGACTTACGTCTCGAAACGCGTCGACACGGGGCGCCTTGATAACGCACAAGTTTTGCGGCGCTATCGCAACAGGCAACGTCTTTGGTCTGCTGCGTTAGCATTAGTCAAAATACGCCCGAGTATAATAGCACCTCAGGCCTCGTTATTGCAGAAACCGAACACGCACTGATACAGAAAGTGTCCTTGCTCAATCCCAAGAGAATAATATAAACTGGCTCAATCCTTCAACAGTCCAAGTTCTACTGAACTGCGTTTGACACATGTGTCAAATAACGCAAAATAGCGTTGAGAATACCCTCTTGGCAACTTATGTGCTTATGAACTGCTACTGAAGTTACAGAATACATCACAAGCAGTTCAAACGCAGTCCAAACGCTTAAAGCGTTAGCAGAATACCAAATATGTCAAATTAAGCGACTGAAGTGCGTTTGCTTTTCTTTTGCTTTTCTTTTGCGTTTCTTTTGGTGCATTTAGTAATTAGCAGACTTGCCCCCCAGTAATGACATTATTTATATACAACCATGCGATTCTAGTCATAATTATTCTAGTCAGTCCTATTCTAGTCAACACCGTTCATCCGCTCTTTTGGTGGATTTGACTGCTCCTATAGAGCATTTAAACTAATTGATCAGACAACAGAGACTGTTGTCTCTAGCAAGGTTGCCATTAACATGCCAATTTTGAATTCTAAATCCATAAATACTAAGAAACATAATTGTAATTTAAAACTTATTTCACAAAATATTCAGGGCATGTTAAGTAAAATGCATGAGTTGGAACTTCTCTTGAGCTGTGACAAAATTGACATTATTTCGACGCCTCCTAAGAAAAACGTTCTATATTACCATAGAACGAAATCGTTTTTATTGCATGGGAATTCTGCTTACGTAGCAAGCTTTAAGAAGAACTAATTTTTATTTTTCTATGACTTCTAATAGCCAAGATACTGAAATCGAATAACGTTCTATGTGATAGTAGGTACATGGAATAAAGACCGTTTTGTACATGCAACGTTTTACGCCGTCCTCATGTCTCGCAATTTAGTGGCGCGGGCGGCGTTTCAAGATCACATCGACCGTTGTTTTACGAAATGTCACTTTTTACGTCATAAGTCATTTACCAAAATATTTTTCAGGTGAATAAGGATATTTTTCTAAAAGTCTTGATTAAAGTGGTAACTCTATAAGAATATTTTGTGAACATTTTGTCGATTTGAACATTTAAAAAAAGTTCTGTTTATGTTTACTCAAATTAAGTCATAATTATTTTTTATTTTTGTATTTATATAACAAGGTTTGTCTGAAGTTGAGTAAGTAGATACGTATACAAGTTACAGATTTAACTAAGTACCTAAGTATTAACTAATATCAACAAAATAGTTCTCCCCAACTCTTTGTAACTAAATCAGTGTATCTGATTAATTTGGTTTTCTTTTTGAACTTTTAAATTATTATTAGAGAATGCTTAGGTACCTACTGAGTCATAATATAAACTTTAATGCAAGTATTAAAGTAGCAATAGCAAAATTGAGACTATAACTACGTCGGATTATATTGATATATTCAAAAATTTTATAATTTTATTAACTACAACGTACAACAAAAAGTAAAGACTTAAAAAATATCAATTTAATATGGTTTTAATGATCTAGCATGCAATACACCCAACTATTCGTAAAACAACGTTCCACAATTAAATGTGACGCTTTTTTTAAAAGGTTTATCGTAAAACAATGTCACATGATCATAAGTATCTGTATTTTTTCTAGAGATTTTCGTAGAAAAAAGTGACATGTAAATATGTGACGCACATTTTTTTGTCAGTTTTCCTAGAATAATGACACATGAGCATATATGACCCACTAATTTTTAAATTAAAAGATTTAATAAACATGTTTTTAAGCTATTATGTAGTTTGTATCAACATTAATTTAATTGCTAAGTTTTGGCTTTGGCATATGAAGCATGTCCGACTTAAGAGACAAAGTTCAAACTTGCAATCTTTGAGAGGCCGTCCTGAAAACCTCGAAAATTTCACATAGAACGTTTTTCTTGGGAGGCGTCGATTTGCATTACTGAACATTGGCTCAACAACAACCAACTCATGTTTAGTTTTGACAATCACCATGTTTGCAGTTCTTTCATAAGAAACAGTGCGATTAGAGACTCTGGAGGTTCTTTAATTATTATTAAAAATTCTTTAAAATACAAGGAACGCACTGATATTGTAAATCTATCGGTTGAACGTACCATTGAGATAGCTTGTATAGAATTGGAGCGGCTTGTTGTAATAAGCGTGTATAGAAATCCTAACGGTTCTTATGATACTTTTGAGGAAATTATGGAGACTGTACTCCAAAAATTAAATAACACTAATAAAGGTATTATTGTCTGTGGAGACTATAATATTGATCTTTTGGTGATGTCGACCCTTTCAAAAAAGATTTTAACATTCTTTAAATGTTATAATTTAATAAATCTTTTCTTAGAACCTACTAGAATTACTGATAGTTCGAAGACCTGTATTGATAATATATTTACAAACATAGAATCCTCAAATTTGAGTGTAATAAATAAGTTAAGGTCTGACCATTGCGGCTTGAGGGCAGATTTTAATATTAATATAAACAAAACTAAAAAAAATATTATATACATTCCAGTTACTGAGGCTAGATTAAATAAATTTAATAATAATGTTACCTCAAAAATCTCAAATCTGGAACTTTGTGATGATTCAAATATGTTATACAGTAGGGTATTTAATGCCACTAAAATTGAATACGATAATATTTTTAAACCCAAAATATTGAAGGTTCACGATTGTCTTAAATTTAGTGATTGGGCAACGACAGGAATACTTATTAGTAGGAATAAACTGTACAGCCTTTATGATGAAAAAACGGTGAATAATAGTGAGTCTTTCGTTGAATATGTACATAATTATTCGAAATTATTTAAGCGTATATGTAATGTGGCCAAATCTAGATTCATAAAAAATAAGATTGTCAACAGTAAGAATATTGTAAAGTCTACTTGGCAAGTTATCAACCACGAGACTGGAAGAGTCAAACCACGCAACCTCGATTTTAAATTGAATATTGACGGTAACTGTATCAGTACAGACGCCGAGGTTGCCGAAGCTTTTGTTAAATTCTTCTCTGACATTCCAGTCTCGACCACCAAAGACCTTGATTCTTCTCCCGCGCTTGCTGAAGTTTTGTTGAAGCAGAACGTGGCGGAGTCCAATCAAGTCTTTGCATTTCGTTACGTCAGTGCTTATTCAATAATAAAGGCCTTTAAATCTTTAACTATTAAAAAAACCGCTGATCTGCACGGCCTTTCCGTTACAATAGTTAACTCCATCATAGACTGCATAGCACCCCATCTAGCTATGGTTTTTAATAAATGTATAGATGAGGGAAGTTTTCCTGACCTAATGAAGCACAGTAAAGTCATACCTTTGTTTAAAGCAGGCAGTAAGTCTGACCCCACCAATTTTAGACCTATATCTATACTGCCAACCCTAAGTAAAATATTTGAAAAACTAATTTTAGATCAACTACAATTTCACTTCTACTCCAATAAACTAATGCATCTGAAACAATTTGGTTTCACCAGGGGTCGTTCAACAACCGACGCTGGTGTTGAATTAATAAAGTGTATATTTGATGCCTGGGAGAAGTCGCACGACGCTTTGGGTGTCTTTTGCGATTTGTCCAAGGCTTTCGATTGCGTTGATCACTGCACATTGGTCAGGAAGCTTCATCATTACGGTGTAAAGAACAGCGCACTCAGCCTTTTAAAGTCTTACTTATGTGGACGTGTACAGAGGGTTGATGTAAACGGTAAAGTGTCGGGTGGATCTGCGGTTAGCATGGGTGTCCCACAGGGCTCAATTCTTGGTCCTTTTCTCTTCCTAATATATATAAATGATCTGCCAAGTCTTGTAAATAACTGTCATGATATAGTATTGTTTGCTGATGATACTTCTTTACTTTTTAAAGTTAGACGACAACAAGATGTATATGACGATGTAAACAATGCTATCAATAAAGTAGTCGAGTGGTTTACTGCCAATAATCTAGTGCTTAATGAAAAGAAAACCAAATGTATTAAATTTACTTTGCCCAATGTTAGACAAGTAAATACAGATATTAGGATGAAGGGACAGAGCTTGTGCCTTGTGGAAACAACCGTATTCCTTGGTATTACTCTCGATTCCAAATTACAATGGGGCCCCCATATTGACAAGTTAGCGGATAAGCTCAGTTCTGCAGCTTTTGTAGTAAAAAAAAAAAGAAACCTGACAGATGTTCAAACTGCCAGGCTAGTTTACTTCAGTTACTTCCATAGTCTGATGTCCTACGGCATTCTGCTGTGGGGTCATGCCGCTGATTCTGAGCGCATCTTTATTCTGCAGAAGCGAGCTATTCGATCTATTTATAAACTAGGTCCCAGGGAATCTCTAAGGGATGTTTTTAAGAATATTGACATATTAACACTAGCATCACAATACATCTTCTCAAATATAATGTATACACAAAAAAATCTAAATCAATTTAAACAACTAAGTGATATACATACTGTTAATACTAGAAATAGGGATAAATTAGTGCCTCATGCCAGTCGACTAAACAAAGTAAACAAATCGTTTGTGAGTCAATGTATACGCTTTTACAACAAGATCCCTGCTAGCATACGTGAACTAACCCCCAAAAAATTTAAGATTATTGTTAAAAAAAAACTTAGTAAAAAAGGTTATTATAAAATCAACGATTATCTAGATGACTCAAATCCATGGGATTGACCTGCTCTTCTGTCAAGCTGTCTCTATGTAGAATAATTATTGTAAAGTTAATTTTTAATGTTTGTATCTAAGTGTTTTTATCTTAGAATTTGTAAACCAAATTTGAAAAGAGCAACCCAACAGAGTTTCTTGCTAGATTCTTCTCTGGGGAAAACTGCACTCTTGCGAATCTAGCATTAACTTTAAAAAAATGACCCGTCTTATGTGATGTCAAACTCGTCCTACAAGATTAAATAAACATTTCATTTCATTTCATTTCATTTCATTACATTTCATATGGTGAACCAATGACCTGGGGTCCAAATCTGCAGCCTCAGTTATGTGTCGGCAGAGTTTCAATGCCATTTTTTGACACATTTGGTATTCTGTTAAACAATGTCTTACACTGATTGCGACCAAATGTGTTAAAACATGCCATTGGCATTCAATAGTCACACAACTGAAGCTATAGCAGACTTGGGCCCCTGCAGAAAGACGCGGGAAGCCGTTGAACGCGGGCAGTGTAAGACCGGTCGTTGTGGAGATCTTTGGGGGAGGCTTTTGTCTTAACAGTGGACGCTCACAAGCTGATACAATACAATATAGATCTAGTACATACGTAGGTACGTAATATCTGTCACGCCTCTCTCCCATCGATCAGGGTAGGCAGAGACTAATTTTTAAGATTAACACCTTTTGGTTTATTTTGGATGCTGCAGAGTTAAAAATTTATGTAAAACAAACTACTCGTACTGTGATATTCATGTAAATTATTGTGATAACAAGTTAAGTCAACATGTAATTGTATATAAGAGTCTCGATTTAAAAAAAAGATATATTGCACATAACGTAGGGCCCTGTGCCGAAGGTTTCTTGCCGTCTTCTTCCTCTCGGCTATACAGGTAGTGAACCGGCAGTAGTTTTAGATTAAAAAAGTGACATCAAAAAAGTGTAATGAATTTTGCCTATTTTTGAATAAAACACTTTTCATTTCATTTCACTACTTCCCTCCACTTGCTACAATCCAAACACACTTCTTTCGTTTCTCCTGTATATTATATCGCCTCATATGTATACGTCCGTTCTATGACATTTGATCACGTAGAAAAATATAAGTAGTACTTACAATTGACTAAGAAATCTAATGGTACTACACACCAAAGCCGCCGGCATGCCGCGTCGCCAAGCTAGGCCGGCAGCTTTACGTCATACGAATGGCAGCTGTCAAAAAAGCCGGCGGCTTTGGTGTGTAGACAGCTTAATAAGAGAAAACCGTCAAATGTAAACCAATCTTAAAAATAACAATAAAACAATTTCAACTCTCACTTGAAAGAAAAGAAAATTGTAACTACGTACACACAATTCCAAATGATCCCACAATAATGGCGGTACAAAAAATTTGTACAGCGAAAAAAAAACTTTAATTAACTCCTAAATGGAGGAAAGTTGTAAAAGGAGGGGATTAAAATATGAGAAACGGAACGTGAATAAAAGTGTTAAAAGAATTCCGAGCACTCAATTGTTCAGATTAAAACAATATGAATCTTTAGCTTTTGTAAGAATTAATTAGGTTTGTCTTTGATGAATTCTTTTTAGGTTATGTTAGAGACAATTTGTGTGTTGGAATATTTAAATTCATCATGGAAGGAAAAGTAGAAGAAAAACGGAAGAGAGGGAGACAACGAAGGACTTACATAGATCAAATAAAGAACGGATAGAAGTTATGACGTATCAGGTACTCAAACGGACGGCAGAGATGGTGATCTTAAAAATGATGATAATGTCTATTTGCCAACCAAGAAAGTATCATTAATCAGTTGTTTCATGTGGTTTACCTAATATTAAACGTCAATCGGCAAACGCTTGCATAAAGGCCTATTCTTACTTACCTGAAAAAGAACGTTCCAATCTTTGGTTCAAATCTTAAATAGTACCTAAGTACCTACCTTTTGAAAGTA
This sequence comes from Anarsia innoxiella, assembly GCA_947563765.1. NCBI lineage: Eukaryota > Metazoa > Arthropoda > Insecta > Lepidoptera > Gelechiidae > Anarsia > Anarsia innoxiella. Next base: position 2,027,780 of record OX387393.1, read on the forward strand.
CCTACCTTTTAAAAGAAATTTTTACAAGTGGGTATAAACTTCTCTTACCCCATTTACTATCTAGACTCTTCATAATCCTATAAAGAAAGGAATATCTAAATCAAGGGAAATATGTCCCGAAAAACCTGAAACCCAATCCGGTTAGGTTACAAGCCATAATTTGCACGATTTATGCGCGAAGTAAGAACATATTTCTTCACCCTAACTTCATACTTTTTCTCTTTAAGAATGGATTAAAGAGACTTGAGAAGCTAGTTGAATTTGCCGCTGCGACGCCATTTTCTTTTTCTTATAAAAATTATAGTTTTTTTTTATAGGTAGGTACGTACTTACTAAAAAAGATCGATTATCTACTTCTGAAAAAAGGAATTATTGATTAACTAAAGAGATTGGTTATCTATTCCTGAAAAAAAAAGAATAGGCAAGACAACGAGTAAAAATGTGGAGTAAGTAATAAGAAAAAACAAAAGAAAATTAACAAATGACGACTCAGAACTTCTTTCTTCAAACGATGACAAGTAAAACGTCTTTTGGATATCAGTATTACATAAGTAGGTAAAAAAGGCTAGGCTAAATATTAATGCCTTTGGTACTGCTACAATAATACATAATTTACTACAAAACAGTAAACAAACGGCATTGCAATCAATCTTTACAACTGCATTTTGGTTGCAATTCGGATTTGTGACATTGTCCGCGAATTTCGTCAGCCCAGTTCCGCATTCCGCGAATTTCAGCGGATTCCGAGCTGAATTGCTGTTCATTTCGGATTGAATTTATAAGTATAGTGCGTTTTATAGAATAGTTCCTATGCCGCCATGTTGGTAGCATTGAAAATTTGTACTGCGAAACACAATGAGGGTAATGTGGCAGTGCAAATTTTCAGTGCTGACAACATACAATACGAAGTAGGATTCTATGAAACGCACTATATGTACCTACCAATGATTACAACAACGCAAACTATTGGCCCAATATTAGGCCAGCATTGTAGGATCCGAATACTCTTGTGAAAGTCGCGGGAAGCCGTTGAATGTGGGCAATACAGGGTCCTGTACGACCGGTCGGTCGTTTTGGAGATCCTTGGAAGAGGCTTTTGTCCAGCAGTGGACGTCCACGAGCTGACATGATGATGATGAATGTTGTTGGTACCTAACTGTGAGTATAAAATGTGGCTAATACTTCCAAAAAGGTTTAATAAATTAGAAGTCGTACATTTTAAATCACCAAACCCAACTCTTGAGTTAGTCTTATAATTAATGCATATCCGAGCAAGCAAGTACGAAACAACCCACAATAGACAACTCGCGACTCTCTTCGCATGAACGCTCAAACTGCTCAAGTTCCAACTCAAGTATTGCGAGTTAGAGACACAAAACTTTGACAAAGAGCTTTAATAATTTCGAGTTTTCGACAATGTACACTCCGGCCGAATAAGGAAGTTGTTAAGACAATGACTTGACAGATTATAGAAGGACTTCTCAACTTGGAAGGGTTATCGTGATCCTAATGCAAAGGGGCTTTGGTTATAGCCAAGTTATGAAGACATTTGATAATGCTATGTAAGACAGCCCTTTATTTTGATTGTTACTAAAATGAGTTAAGCAGTTAAGCTATTAAGATTAATTTGCATGGCAATATTGCCAACATACGGAAAAAGCTGAAAAATATAAAATAACTAGAAGCTGCCCGCGACTTCGTACACAATTGTCTTCATATCTTGGAAGAAAGACAATAATATAGCCTTTGTATTATTCTGATGTTCAAAGTAAGTTATAGTAGAATTTCATTAAAATCTGTTCAGTGGTTTTTACGTGACGAAGTAACGAACATCCCTCCATCCTTCCATCAGCACAAACATTGACATTTATAATATTATTAGGAATTAGTATACATCTTTATCGAGTCGTCTGTAAGATTTTTCGAATGGCAATTCCAAAAATAAATAGTCTTCGAAATGAGTGGTCTACGATAACATTTCAGGAATAACGCCTTGAAAAATAGATCTCATTCTAAATTGCCCTAATATAGGTAATGTAATAGACATTATCTTGGTAACAATATTATTGTTATAATAAGAGTAAAACGCAGTCTTGGAAGCTGTATAAAGCTGTTTAGGGGGAAGTGGGGCACATTGATACACAAAAATTCAAACTCCGTTTAAATACACAAATGTCAACATATTTGATAATTTTTTTTGCTGAGTACATTGCCTGATATGTTAACTTATAATTACGTTTAAAAAAAGCTGATAGAAACGAATAGGGAAAAAGTTATGGCGACTTTTATAAAAAATCAATTTTGTATCATTCTGCCCCACCGGTGGGGCACCTTGATACAGAAAGTGGGGCAGCTTGATGCGTATTTTATTTCCGTAAATGTTATAATATTTTTTCAAAATAAATCGTTATATTACTTAAATTGACCAAATAAAAAGCAAATAATGCTTGGTTTCTGAAAAATCACATTATTTATTAGTTATTATTCGTATTAACGATAATCAAAATCAGCCTAATAATGAAATGAGCTAGGAAATAAAATTGTCATCAAAAACTTAGAATTTATCAAGATCTTTAACATCTAATTAAACATAATTACTAGTGGTGGGCCGAGTACCACTTTTACCGAGTAACCGAGTACCGAGTATTACTCGGTTTAAAGTTTACCGAGCCGAGTACTCGGCCGAGTTACTCGGTTAACTTGAAGTAGGTAGAATTGTGTGCGAACAAGTTTGGGAGCGAGTGGTGTTAATGGTGTTTGACACTTCTCCCGCACCCCGCAAATTATTATTCGAATGAAACCAATAAACGCGCGTCAAGTGGAAAAAAAAATATAGACAAAGCACTGTTTATGAAATTTTCTTCTAAATAATTATAATAATAACAGCTTATAACATTGCTCTTGCTGGGAAAAGTACTGAATATGTATAATTAGAAGGAAGTACACTATGATCTAACAAGCAGTTCAATGCGCAAGGTAGATTTATTTGCACCGAGTACTCGGCATTTTTACCGAGTTATTCGGCCGATTACGAGTAGTAAAAAAAGTGCCGAGTACGCCGAGTACCGAGTATAAACCGAGTACTCGGCCCATCTCTAATAATTACTGAGTAATCAGCCTAGAAGTACTACAGAATTGGACATAGTGAAATATAGAAATAACAAAAGAAAATACTCTATTACAATTATAGGAACTTTTTCTTAAAACTCATAATCGACAACATCACAAAACTGAAATCTTTAACGATTTTTTCATATATCTCTGCTTAACTTTAAACGTCCGGACCATTTTCTATAATAAATGAGATTTTTAAGAGTACTTTAAAATACTTAAGGGGCACTTTAATGCACTAAAGGGGCACTTTAATACACTAATGGGGCAGATTGATACGTATCATCCTGCCCCGCGTTGTACTGTATCAAAGTGCCCTAAGGGACTATATTAACGAAAAAGTAATCTATTATTTTTTAAATCAATATTGTATTAAACAAACATATTAAATAACATTTATTAAAGTATAAACGTACTTTTGGTACAATAAAACTATGAAAACAACTAATAATATGGAGCTGAGACATAAACACATTGCTCTTAAAATTTTAGTTGTCGGTCCCAAAAACACGTTTGTGTCTGTCAAAGCAAAACGGCGAACAAACGGTAAGCATCATCACAACTATCATCCTTGTGGATGTTCTTGAGCGTTCTAATGATGTGTCCGTGTGCGTATCGTTTTTCAGCATTTCAAAACAGGTACTGTATCAATGTGCCCCGAGTATCAATGTGCCCCGCTTCCCCCTATTCAGTTATAACAGAACACGAGACAAAACGTTAGTTAGCAATCTTTGAAGTCAATCAGAGAGAGAATAGAACACAATTCAAATTCAAATACAATTCATAGACAACCTAAAATAATCTACCACAGACTATAACAGTATGACATTGCTATATTTTAACACCCCCTCTCAATGTTATACATAATCTTAAAGTACTATTATAGCCTATGTGTTATTCTAATGTGCAATATAGGTACAGTTTCATTTAAATCTGTCCATAAGTTTTTTTGTGAATGTCATTTTTATGGCTCACATCGGCGAGGTGTTTGTTACTCTTTCATTCATAGCATTTGGACTTGTGATTCCCGCGCCGGGTCTTTTCTGCTGCAGCGGTTGTCTATCGCTATCCAGCGTGGAAACGCAGCTGGGGTGATGGGCACGTTTGCACCAGGAGAGACCAGGGGCGGATTATTCCCGGATTAGTGTAAGTTAGGTTAAGTTTAGTTTAGTTTATTGGTTATATTTTATTTATTAGAGTATAGTATTTTAATAACATATTACCGAAATAGTTACAAAATAAATTTGTAAGATTATAAAAGAATTTTCTGTACTTACCTACATGTCAAAACTCCACTAGGTACACCCCAAGCAAATCATTGTGTACCATTATCATCGCGGGTCAGGATAGTCACTGAACGGGATGTCGACTTGTCAACCAACCATTGAGGACGCTATTATTCAGGGTAGCTTAGATGTTTGAGGGAGTGGATAAGGTAATTTGATTGAGAGTAATTTTTAGGGTTCCGCACCCAAAGAGTGAAAACGGGACCCTATTACTGAGACTTGGCTGTCCGTTTGTCTATCCATCCGTCTGTCCGTGTCACCAGGCGTATCTCATGAACCGTTATAGCTAGAGCGTTGAAATTTTCACAGCTGATGATGTATTACCATTGCCGCTATAACAACAAATACTAAAAATAGAATAATAATAATAATGAAGGGGGGCTCCCATACAACAAACATGATTTTTTTTGCTTTTTTTGCTTGATATCAATAGTGAATGGTACGGAACCCTTGCACGTCGGTTTAGTTAGAGTATCTTAACTTGGCCATTTATCGTAACGTACCTTAAACAAAATAATATTGAAGTCATATGCCCATGGACAAAAGTTAGCTGAACATTCCGAGCTGGTATATGAAAAGTCACGTGCAAAATAGTACCTTCTAGCTATTAGTATAAAATTCCTAACTTAATGGAAAGTTTCGGGTAAAGATCGGTGGCCTGTAATGGGTGAACGTTGACCGCAAAATGACACTTGTCTGGAAGGGTAGAGTCTGAATGAGTTCAATGCATTGAATGCAGTAAATTGTGCGAATAAAATGTAAAACATTCAAGGAGAGAGCTTTGTATGAATGCAGTCTTGCGTTTATCGGATTTGGCTAAGTGATAAAGAATTTTGAGTAAAGAGTTTTTATTCGATGATTACCAAAATAGTATCCAGAATAGGCATGATGACTAGAAAAATTTTTGTTAGTCCATCACATAGATTATTTTAAAATATTCGACACGTATTTTTTCTTTTTTCTCTTAAACGAAAAATGAAAAAGATACACTGGGCTAAAGCTGCACTCATAGTTTTCTTGGTAGATGACCTGTCAAACGATAAGAAATTCCATACAAAAAGGTAGGCATTTTACGCCAGATCCAGACGGTATGGCACACGTGTGGGAACTCTATGTGGTATCTATTTCACCCCCTAGCCTATCCAATCTTCATACATCTCAATCAATGCACCCATGATAGAATCTGAGCAAACACTGCGCCCGGATAGCATTCCGAATGAGCCGGGTCAACCGGGTCCCTTATTACTCCGGTTGCCTGCTTACATTGTTTATTGGATCAAGTTTAGATTGATAGTCGGACTGATTTTGGTGACCAAATAAGTAGGTGATCAATCGACTTTATGTACTTTCAGTTGCAGTAAGTATAAGTATTAATTAATATTAATTAATTAAGTATTTTCAGTTGCAAAAAAAGGGATTAAAAATCGAATGTTTAACTAGTCTCTCGAATTTTATGGCGCTCGTTACGCTCGTGAGCAAAATATCTCGCTGTCCATTCACCCCTTATGGAACGATGTAGGTACCTACCTACTTCCTAATTCAACACTCTTTGCCAGACCTATTAGAAAAACTGATAAATTTAGATTGTCGGAGTTCCGATAGAAATAGAAAGCTTAAAAACATTAAAGTAACTAAGTAGGTATACTGTGTAAAACTTTACTTACCTATATACTTACACAAGCACCAAGCTAATCTTAGGAGAACATTGTTGTCACATAAAAAATAAAATTCACTCCCAAAACTTACATCAACCACATTTTGACAGGATGTGAAATGGATACCATACGAAAGCTGCGATATTTAACCCATAAACCTTTGTTAATGTTCAACTTGAGGGTGCCATAAGAGTACAATAGAAGGGTAATGTACTGCCTTTTTTATGCAAGGAGTCATGGGCGTGTCGGGGTGGCAGCTTCCCCCTGAATAATGTTGACGCTCCTAATAAGTATATTATTGCTTAGTACTATTAAACAACTTGCAATAATGTCTTCGATAGTGCTATCAAAAGGGAAATAAAGAATATACCTTATACCTTTAAGTAGGTACTTAGGTTTTGTGGAGTTGGAAAAAATGGACGCCCAAACGATAGGTTCTGTAATTAAAGGGTTTTATGTATTTGCTTTTGAACTGAAAATGCCTGAAATGAAACTAACTTAAGTACCTACTTAGTTAACCCTTAGTTAGATGAATAATTGGTCTCCGCGCGGAGACCATTCAAAAATCTTTGTTAGAACCTTTCTAAAAGTCTAATTAAAACTCTACATTTATCATTATCTGTCTATTTTTCTTTTACCTACTTCAAAAACTTTACTTACATACCTACTGCCTCATAAAATAAAAATAGTCACCGAAAATCATTCTGCCACGCAAACTTTTCTCCAAAATAAAAAGAGAACACATTTTTTTATTGCGGCAACACAATTACGCGGGTAAAATGAAAAGTCGGCGCGTCTCTTCTCGGCGCGTAGATTCAGCAAATGTGTTCTTAAACGATTCGCATAATATACGGATAAAATTACGTATTTCTCTTTGGATTATAAGGTATAGAGATTAGGGTACATCCCTAGTAAGCTCCCTTGTAGGTAAGTAGGCGATGTGAGTTGGAGTTAGTGAAATTCAATGAGGAAGGAACATAAAGAGTGGCCCCATTTTTTTTTCATGTTCAAATGAGTTTATGACAGCGTGCCAAGGTTGGCGCAAGTTTTTCATAGTTTCTTGGTAGACCTGTCAAACGATGAGAAATTCCATACAAAAAGGTAGCCATCATTCATTTTGCGCCATACCAGGCACGCAGATCCGGACGGTATGGCACCTCCTTAGTCAAAGGTGAAATTAGACCAAAATTAAGTAGGTACCTAGGTATATCAAATAGGTACTCGATTTCGTTTCGATCGTAAGATGACGGTGGCAATGAACCGATCGGCTGGAGAATCATTGGACAGATCTATGCTCAGCAGTGAGCAGCTATAGGCTGAAAATTAATTGATGATGAAGACCTAGCTACATAAAGTTCCTAATTGAAAATTGGAGTCTGCTGATGGATCTTGCTTGCACTAGGTACCTACGCTCTTGTCTTGGCCCTCTATTCCAATTTCAGAGGATCTTTGGAAGAGGTGTTCTCTTTCTTGGGACAAATCCCACGTACCTATGAAGATGCATTAATTAGGTGCTGTTGTCATTTCTCTGGTGGATAACCTCTTAGAGTTACCTACTTATTCGTCTGTCTTTTGTTTTCCAAATCAACCAACAGTCGATCGATATAGTTATAGAGTTACTTATTCGGCTGTCTTTTGTTTTCCAGATCAACCATAGTCAATCAATTCAGTTTACGAAAAATAGCAATTTCTGAATTAATTCATACAGTTTCTTAAATTATTATCCTCTCGAAGGCTTTCCCCTCTCTATCTTCTCGTTCCAGCCTAAAGGTCCGTTATGTAAAGCACAGAACTCCACGCGAAGATTATTTCTAATGAAAACATTGTCTTCCTCTGAATATTACGATGAATGTATGCAATCTCACGCCGTATTACGCTGGAACTGGGTTTCTTGAAGTGTGATAATTCTTATCATGAGTCATATGCAGTTTATTATCGAATGCCAATTTTTTTTTCATCACATCGGATGCCATTTTTATTTTCAGAAAATCGTCGAGCTCGTGAAATGTGAATGTTTTTTCCCGTAAAATCTGTAGGTAAATTATCCAGCAAATATGAATATCTTCATTTAAAATATTATGTCACTTGAGCCTCCGTCTTATAGAACTGAATTCAACACACGGCAAGCATTGCTCTTTTGACGTTTGCTATGAAACCGCGCGAATACTGCAACCGCTTTTTCATATCAAACTTCAGCCCGCAACTTTACCATAACCATGACAACGGTTTTAAAGTCACAAAGGCGACAATTTCTAAACAGGAAGTTAGCAAATCTGCTACCGAACAGCATCCCCAAAGACTCAACTTAGACAACTTCCACCTAGCTTAGTTCCATACATTTAATTAAATCTTTAGTACCTACTTGTACTACAACAAAGAGACTGGCGTATTACCTTGCTAATATCACTTGACTAATATACCGTGGTCTCTTAGAATGATCTTTTTTATTTGATCGCAAGGGTCTCAGTCTTTTGGTTACCTAGATGGCAGATGACAAACAAAGAAGTCGTGTAAGATTAAATTATGACTTGTTGTTGTTGTGAAACGTTAAGCCAGGGATGGATTTGGGGAAAATTTTACGCTTATTATCCCACTGGCGTAGACACATACCCTTTTTTACGAAGCGAGTTTTATTTATAGTTCTAGAACTAACTCAGATAAATGACGTTTCGGCTATAGACAAAACGTCAAAAAATACATTAATCCTAAAACTATATTTAATAGGTAAGGTACTCGTTTTGTAATAACGGGGTTAGACTCGTTGGTTAAGCAAGCTGAAGTGGTAATGGGCAGGCCGCTTAGCTCGAAGATCGGACGGCCAATGGGACTAGAGAGTTCTGGAGTGGTGACCATACACCACCAAGCGCAGCATGGGGTGGCCTTCTTCCAGATAGTCCGACGACCTAGTGAAAGTCGCGGGGGTCTCCTTCTCTCCTTCTCCTTGGATGCAGGTCTCAACAAACCGGACGCTTTGGATAGCTATTGTAGAGGCCTATGTTCAGCAGTTAGCAACTAGAAGCTGAGATGATGATGATTTTGATAGTAGGTAAGTAAATATTGATTATTTAAACACAGATCATTTTGCTGCGATCCAAACACATTAATCAGTCTCTTCCTACATAGGTACGCGTCTAAATCAACCTGCATTTAGCACGTCTTCGATTTCTAACTACGTTCTCCTTTGCGTTCCTAATATTACCATCCACCATCCAACTTAGCTATAAAACCTCTTTCGATTAATCTCCTTTCATCGAAAGAGTTTCCATTCACCTTAATCCACCCCAGTACAAACTAACTTCGAAAACGAGTTTGCGTTTATCTGCAGAAAAGTTCAAGACTGAAGGACTGGAATGCAATTTATGAGTATAGCCTGCATCTGTTGATCATAAAATTAAGTAAGTAAGCAAGTTAGTTTATAAACAGCGGGGGTAAGTAGCAAGCTTAAGTGCAAGTGCAAGTGCAAGCTGTCATAGTTTTGTTTGAAGAAGAGTGAAGTTTGGATGGCATAGTAATAAGTCGTCTCTACAGGGTCTAACATGAAGGGGGTATAACGCCAAAACACAGCGATAGTCCTCATGAAACTGAACAACTTTCCCCAAGGAACATGAGTCGTAACTCGGGGAACTTTTACATATTAAATATTAATTATGTATAATTACATTTCGAACAATATCTGTGATTTCCAGCTTGTTGTGAATTTATGTAGGTTCCCCCATACATTGAAGAGCTAGATTTACTGCATTATAAACTAAGGTAAATGCATGGCATGAGCTTTTTTTAAAGTAAGGGTAGATAGTGCCTGATTTTTTTATGAACGCAATTTTTAAATAACAATTGCTCTTATAAAATGATAAGGACATACACAACATGTCCAAAGAAAGATGAACATGAATTTTATATTAATTAAAATAAAGAGTTTTTTAACCTTCATTCGCCATCGTCGTCTCCCTATTTCATCCTCTTAATTTATTTTTGACCTCCGACGCCAAAAGGGGGGTGTTATAAGTTATAAGTTTGACGCCTCTATCTGTGTGTCTGTGGCACTGTAGCTCCTAATTTAATCTTTATCTTGTAAGATTTGGCTGACATTCAAAATTGTTAGCCCTTAACTACAAGAGCCAGTTAAACCAATTAACAACTAACCAACACTCCCAAGTCAATTACAGTAATCGTGTTACCCCAATACAATAAACAAGATCGCATTTAATCGTGATTAAATCTGAAATCTCAGTTACAAGCAGTTCTAAAGGCGACTGGCGATCCATAATGCTAATCGCCTGGGAGTAATTACGAGATTGAACGGTCTGTAGCTGAAGTTGGCTGTATACAGTGAATATCTTTGCTTTGAAACTGGCCTATCTTATACCTAACGGCGTTGCTACGGAATATATTTAAAGATTTTGTTTTGGAAAGATTAGGTCGGTAGTTATTTAGTTTAAAAACAATCTAATAATGTTTGAGAATAGTCCATTTAATTAGTGAAAGACATCCAATACTAATTTAAATTTTTGATGCATGTTTTTAATCAATTAATGAAACTACTTTAAAAACTGATATTTGGAATAGTTATTTTTAATGTAATTGATAGTATCTATCAAAAATATTTGTTAATAGGGAGAGAGAGTCTCGGTTATTGCCTTTTACAAGATATTAACTGCTTATTTTTCACGAGAATGTAACTCAAAAAGTTTTAAACAAAGCCGTAAAAATGCAAGTGCATTCAACAAAACGCAACAAGGTTGCGTTCCAAAACAAAATTTTCCCATCACCTTGCAGTTTGTAGATGAAATCGTAAAATTCGAATATAAATGTTAATGACACTAATTATATTGAAAACTTCAATAAAGTGTTAATAAAACAATAAATTTATTCTTATTTTATACCACTTTCTAAAAATTCTCATAATTAGATTGTATACTCGATCTCATTATCTATAAGTATAGCGTTTCTGAACACACCACCGCTGCGTCACTTTCGTTTTGACAGCTCACGTTCGTTGGGAAATTGATAAACAAAACTGTTCACAAAGGGCGTAGTCACATTATAGTAGAGCTGATAATTTCATTGATTACGCCCTGATAACACCATCGCAGATTGCGCGACATTGTACTAGATAAAAAATAGGGCTCTACTGATAACAAGATACCATAAAACACTGCTACTTGCGATATGTGTGACGGTATTATTCATACAAAGTTTACACCGTATTTCTTGTGAAAAACAAAAGTTTTCTAACTAAAACTGTATTTAAAACCTACTTCAGACAGTGCTAAACAGATTATAATTCATCAAAGTGCCTTATTATAGTGATAAACAACAAAAACAACGATCGAAAAAAGCATGCAAAGCTGCATGAATCACAAAAGAATCTTCCTAACAAACGAAGCGTAACGCTATGTGAAAAATGTTTAAAAAGGCTTTCGTAACTTTTTTATTGTGTGCCAGTGTCAAATCGCAGAGTAACCGAGATTTATACAATGGGGAATATATGAATGAGTATTATAATAAGCAGTATGACGTTACAAGGAATATGCGACTGCCTTCCCCGGGGGATAACGATTATAGGACCTATGTGTATAATAATAGGAGATATGGGGCTGATCCTACGCGGTATAACCCGTATAACCCTCATATAAACCAGCCTGGAGGTTTCCCGTATAATCCTATACCGTATAATCCATTAAATCCAAGTCCTTTGGATGACCAATACAAGTATAATGCTGTAAGTACCTCAATTTTATTCTGATTTTAATTTTTATTTAGTTATTTTTCAGTGAAGAAAAGTTGGTGCTAAATGTTAAGTCGAATAAACTTATTTATTGTTTTTTTTTTTGTATAAAATATTTAAAAAAAAATGAGTTTTATTCTGAGTCATGTTATTTTCATTATAATTATTTCAAAGTTATTTTAACCAAATTACTTATTAATTAAGACTTAACCTTTTGCACGCCAGCCATTTTTGACGTTGCTACACGCCCGACGCCGCTGAGCCTAGTATTATATCAATTATAGTATATCAATTAACACAGGCGGTAGGGCATCTTATATAAAACAAAATTATTGTTATAAAAATGGCCAAATTTAGAAGACTTAAGGCCAGCGGCGTCTCAGCCACGCGAACAATTTGCGACTAAAGTGGTCATTGGCGTCCAAAGGGTTAATAGATTAAAACATTTGAAAATGACAAATTATTTATTGGTCTATCTACACACACCTGGGCCGTGTCTGGGCCATGTCCAGGATATTTCAGGGAAAAAATATCATTCCATACATTTTCTATGGATTCTTTCACCATGTTGTCATGACAACATGTTTTTCCCTCCTGACGGGCCACAGCCCGGATCTGTGTAGATAGACTTCAATCGTATAGGTTAAGTTTGACAACACTTAGGATGGGTCATTAAAAAAAAATTGTCAAAAAAATTGTAAAGTTCCATAGGGGGAAGTGGGGCACATTGATACACAAAAATTCAAACTCCGTTTTAATACACAAATGTCAACATATTTGATCATTTTTTTTGCCGGGTGCATGGCCTGATATGTTAACTTATAATTAAGTTTAAAAAAAGCTGATAGAAACGAATAGGGAAAAAGTTATGGCGACTTTCATAAAAAATCGATTTTGTATCATTCTGCCCCACCGGTGGGGCACCTTGATACAGAGAGTGGGGCAGCTTGATGCGTATTTTATTTCCGTAAATATTATAATATTTTTTCAAAATAAATCGTTATATGTATTACTAAATTGACCAAATAAAAAGCAAATAATGCTTGGTATCTGAAAAAATCACGTTATTTATTCGTTATTATTCGTATTAACGATAATCACAATCAGCCTAATAATGAAATGAGCTAGGAAATAAAATTGTCATCAAAAATCTAGAATTTATCAAGATCTTAAACATGTAATTAAACATAATTACTCAGTAATCAGCCTAAATGTATTCAGAATTGGGCATAGTGAAATATAGAAATTACAAAATAAAATCCTCTATCAAAATTATAGGAACTTTTTCTTAAAACTCATAATCAAAAACATCACAAAACTGAAATCCTAAACGATTTTTTCACATTTCTCTGCTTAACTTTAAACGTCCGGACCATTTTCTATAATAAATGAGACTTTCAAGACTACTTTAAAATACTATCGGGGCACTTTAATGCACTAAAGGGGCACTTTAATACACTAACGGGGCAGATTGATACGTATTATTCTGCCCCGCGCTTTACTGTATCATAGTGCCCCAAGGGACTATATTCACGAAAAAGTAATTTATTATTTTTTAAATCAATATTGTATTAAATAAACATATTAAATAACATTTATTAAAGTATAAACGTACTTTTGGTACAATAAAACAATGAAAACAACTAATTATATGGAGCTGAGACACAAACACATTGCTCTTAAAATTTTAGTTGTCGGTCCCAAAAACACGTTTGTGCCTGTAAAAGCAAAACGGCGAATAGGCGGCGAGCATCGTCACAACTATCATCCTTGTGGATGTCCTTGAGCGTTCTAATGATGTGTCCGTGTGCGTATCGTTTTTCAGTATTTCAAAACAGGTACTGTATCAATGTGCCCTGAGTATCAATGTGCCCCGCCTCCCCCTACATATTTACAAAAATTGCTGTTTACCAAAATCGTCTCACCAAATTGACTCAAAACATAACCCTTTTTTACCAGAACCGAGACCCAAACAACCCAGATGCACTCTTCCCGGGAGTGCTAGGAGGGTGGAGGGAGGACTTGCAAGGGAGGGAGAGGAGGGACTCCAAGCAGTTGAAGAGGGATATATTTGTTAACACTAACTTTGGGCAGGTGCAGGGGTTTAAGGTTAGGATTTAAGTATTTAAGTGAAAAGTATTTAAGGTACTATAGTACTACTCTTAAGAGCCCATTTCGTCACTAACAGATATTTAACTGACAGATAACTCGAAAAAAAAATTTCGCCTCCCCATACAAAATGCCCGATCAGCTGATCGAGTAAGTATGGGCGAACCAAAAATTTTTTTCGAGTTTGACCCATGTTCCTTGGGGAAAGTTGTTCAGTTTCATGAGGACTATCGCTGTGTTTCGGCTTTATATACCCTTTCTGTTACACCCTGTAGATTTTTTGTCCATTCAATTTCTTGATGTTTCTTTCTGCCTCTTGGCTATACAGGTATTGAAACGGTAATGGTTTAACCTCTCACATCCCACTGACCCATTATAAACCCAGACACAATTGATTTTCTATTGTGCTCTTTTTTCTGGGATGTGAAACATTAGTAGTACAAAAAAAATCATCAAAATGTCTAGGTACTTACAAGTTTACCTACGAATTTTTTTTAAACCAGTTTTTAACAATTTATGAATTTGAATTTAGAACTAAAATTACACATATTTAATATTTTAATGTATCCAGGTATACCTCTACGACAATCCAGATCCGGATTCAGGGTACCGACCATGGCTGACCCCTGTGGAGCGTATCCAGGGAGAAGTGTCCGTATTTCTTGGGATCCCGTATGCTAGACCACCTGTGTTGGAAGGACGCTTTAAGGTAGATATCTTCAGGTTTATTTTTGTCAATATTTGTGCCTATGGCTGAAGATGTTTGTTACTCTTTCACGCAAAAACTACTGAACAGATTTTGATGAAACTTAGCAATATTCTAGCTTATACATCAGAATAACACATGGACTATATTATTTTAAGATATGATGTTTCTTTACAAGATAAATGCGCAGGAAGTCGCGGGCAGCCTTTAGTTATTATACAGGGTGTAAGGAAAAGTATCACTTTCCTTTTAACCAGGTATAGTGTTAGTGATGTAGAACACATTCCAGAATTTTTTATTTTAACTTTTGGACTCATTTTTAATCAAGAATTTCATTATTAATAGCGCGCTCTAAAGTAAAGGTAATTCAACTCCCTCGCTCTCAACGGGCGGCGAGCCCTTCCGACCTACTTACTCGCCGAGATTTGATTGACCTTTGCGTTAGAGCGCGCGAATAGCGCGATTAATAATGAATTCTTAATTAAAAATGAGTTCAAAAAAAATTTTTTTTCGTGGATTGTGTTCTACATCACTCACTAACACTATACCTGGTTAAAAGGAAAGTGATACTTTTCCATACACCCTGTATAAGTACTAAAGGCTGCCCGCGACTTCCTGCGCATTTATCTTGTAAAGAAACATCATATCTTAAAATAATATAGTCCATGTGTTATTCTGATGTATAAGCTATTAAAAGGAAAGTGATACTTTTCCTAACACCCTGTATTATTTTACTTTACTTACTGGTAACCCTCTGTTTAGATATTATGTCTGGTTGTATTGTTAATGTGTCTTAAATAAATAAATCTGTCACCGATCTTCAAAACTTAGCTTCTAATTTTTAAATTATTTCTTTTCTAGCCACCCCGTCAACACCCAGGCTGGCAGCTAATGCAGGCTGTAGACTGGGGACCAGCCTGTCCGCAACCAGTCAAATACACCGGCGCTACTAAAGGAATCCGTGATATGGACGAGGATTGCTTGTATCTTAATATATTTTCACCTAATGTAAGTATTTACTATTTATTATTAACTATTTACTATTGTATTTACAATTTTTGGATTGGGTTAGGCAGAGACCACTTTCCTCTAATTATTGCGATCCAAACGCACTTCTTACGCTTCATTCTTCTTTATCAGCCCATATATGTCCCCACCGAGGGGCACGAGCCTACTCTCATACAGAGAGTGATTACGCCATAATCCACCAAGCTGGCCAAGAGCGGGTTTGCGGATTTCACATACACCTTCGAATTTCTTCTCTAGTGTATGCAGGTTTCCTCACGATGTTTTCCTTCACCGTTAGCAAGTGGTAATCGAATAATTTGATCCGTACATGAGAAATAAACTCAGAGGTACGTGCCCGCTCCAGGTTTCGAACCCGCGCCCTCAGATTTCGAGGCAAGCGTTCTACCAACTGAGCTACCACCGCTTCATTAGTCTCCTCAAACATGCATAGTTGACATAGGGTACTCTTAACCTGGTCTATTTTAAACAATTAACCATATTTATTGCGTTAAGATAAGAGGACTGTAATATTATACAAAGAGAGAGATTATGCTGATGGATAGATAGATGTATGGATGGATGTGATGATGCTACTCTTTTACGCAAAAACCATTCAGCAGATTGTAATGAAACTTTACAATATTTTGTAGCTTACACATCAGAATAAAATACAGGATGACTTTAAATTAGTGAACGATAGAAAAGGGTATGCATGTACTCGTGATAACAAACAACTTTTACTATGGGACCTTGGTCGAAAATTCGAAATCATTCAAAAATTTTTGAACTCCTCATACAAAATGCACCAGCTGATAGTATGGAGGAACAAATTTTTTTTGTGATTTCGAACTTGGTCCCATAGTAAAAGTTGTTTGTTATCACGAGTACATGCATATCCTTTTCTATCGTTCACTAATTTAAAGTCACCTTGTATACCTAGATTGGATTACTCTAAGATGTTAATTTTCTAAGATTTGACGACAAACGCTTTCGAAGTGCTGGCGGCGTCTAGTAAATAAATAAATACAACAGCTAATTATGCATTAAGCACCCATTTCCTAATAGAACTAGTTTAATTAATTCGCTAACTGCATTCGCAGCTGCTTCAAGTCAATTGGCCTCAATTGTTCTAACGTGCCGCGCACTTAGTCAGAGCAAGGGTCAATAAACTCTACCATGATTGACCTCTTAGCTTTATAGGATTAGCTGACGTCTTTTGTTAATAGGCATTACAGATTATTTTAAAATATTCGACACGTATTTTTTTCTTTTATCTCTTAAACAAAAATGACACATACACTGGGTTAAAGTTGCTCGTGACGTCACACCTTAGTACGATTTTTACGTAGGAGTGACGTTAATACGTCGACCCCCCACTACGTAACTTTGATGTTCTGTATCTTTGTATTTATTTATGTATTTGATCAGGTAAAAAACGTGTTTAAGTAATTTTTTTATAGCCTAAAATACGGACTAATTATTTTTTTAATTTTCGAATGTAGTCATCATCCCCATTGTAAATAAAAACAATAGCATTTATTACGCTAGCAATCTCAAATCAGATGGACTAGATTTCTCACCCAAGGGAATGGCCTCGGTTGCCTACATTTATTATGTAACGTGAATGTTTGGACTAACAATGTATGCTATTCACGCATTGATTAATATCGTTATTGCGGTCTCTTGGGATGGGCAGAGCACTAGGTCACCTAAATATGGTTTGTAGGTTAATGAAAGTTCAATACCCAATTCTCAATCATTTATTGCACTCCACAGGTTTTTACAGACCTTATAAGCAATTTAAAGTACCAAATGTGGACCCTGATTAGGGCACGGCAAACTGTATAGCAAAGCTACGAACTTAAAACTAAAATGAGATCAGTTACAACAATACTGTAATTACTTAAACTTAAATGTACCTACCTTCTTCTTTGTCTGCTCTTTGAGTATAGAATATATAAGGAGGTGCCATACCATCTGGACCTGCGTGCCTGGTCTGGCGCAAAATGGCTACCTTTTTGTATGGTACTTATTTCTTATCGTTTGACATGTCATCAATTTTTTTTTTTTAAAAGGTTACTAGTGACGTCAATACCTCCTACTCCGTAACTTTGATGCTCTGTATCTTTGTATTTATTTATCTATTTGATCAGATCAAAAATGTGTTTCAAATATTTTTTATTAGCCTAAAAGACGGACTAATTATTACTTGAATTTTTGAATGTAGTCATAATCCCTATTATACATGTTCTACGTATATTACTTATATCATGTTAATTATCTAAAATATGACGATTAATGCGTACGAAATCACGGACAGCCTCTTGTTTATAACATAAGTATGATAAATACTTCTTATCTAGCTACCAGTGTCCCACTGCTGGGCAAAAGCCTCAAAAATACTTCAATAAACTTCTGTCTTCTTTATTTCAGACTGAAGCCGGCGCCACAGCACAAAAATACCCAGTAATGGTATACATACACGGAGGGCAGTTTCAAACGGGAGCCTCGAATCTATTCCCAGCACATATGCTAGCTGGCTTCTATAATGTCGTTGTAGTATCTATTAATTATAGACTTGGAGCGCTTGGTAAGTAAATGACGGTTTGTTTATTAGTACTAAGTTAGACATAAGCCATAGTAATACAGGGTGCAACAGAAAGGGGGTATAACGCCGAAACACAGCGGTAATCCTCATGAAACTGAACAACTTTTCCCAAGGAACATGGGTCGTAACTCGAAAAAATTTTATGGATCGCGTTACTTACTCGATCAGCTGATCGGAAATTTTGTATGGGTAGGCAAATTTTTTTTAAAGCGATCACATCACAAAACTCTTAACATTCAAATTCCCCTTTCAGGTTTCCTCTCAACAGCCGATGAAAACTCTCCAGGCAACTACGGTATATTAGACCAAGCTATGGCCCTCCGTTGGGTCTATGATAACATAGGACCATTCAATGGGGACCGGAATTCGATCACTTTATTCGGCCCTGGAGCGGGGGCCGCGTCAGCCGGTTTGTTAGCTGTGGCCCCGCAAACTAGGGATATTGTTACTAGGATTATTGCTCAGGTTTGTATTGAAGTAGGAGCCCTAGTAGTAGGGTCCCAAAATAGACTATATTTCGGCTCTGGAGTGAGGCCCGCGTCTGCGGTCTTTTATCTGTGGTCCCGTAAACTAGAGATATTGTTTACGAACTTAAGAGGATTTATTTTTCAAACTAAAACTTAATGTAACTAAACGTGTACCTACCGTAAAGTCGGGCACATCTACAACGTAATAAAAAAAAGTCGTCAACTCATAGCGTTAATAATATTGTAAATCACGCTAAACGCTGTGCTTGTCTGATTTATTGTGTTTAACATAAAAGGAATTGAATGCCCTACAAAAGACATGTGACTAAAAATCCATGATAAAAAAAATTTCAAGCAGACAAAACCTAGATCCGTTATTAAATTACATTACATTATGTATGTACCTTATGTTACCTATAACGTACCAAATTATTCTTAAATTGCATACTTATCTAATACTTTATTACCCACCTTTTTTACAGAGTGGCTCAGCCTTAGCCGACTGGGCGCTGATCGAAGACAAATTCCGGGTACAAAACACATCGCTAGTATTCGGCCGTCTGCTCGGCTGTCCGATAGATTCGTCATGGAAACTTGTCAACTGTTTACGGCAAGGAAGGAGTTTTTATGAACTTGGGAATGCTCAGTTTCAGGTAAAACAAAATAATCGAAATTCAAATCATGTTTCGATCCAAACACACCTCTTTCGCTTCATCCACACTCATCAGTCGCCACATACATGCCCGTCGATTTTGGGTACTCGAAGCAAGTGGAAGGAAGTGGTCTCTGCCTACCCCAATGGGAGAGAGGCGTGACGGATATGTATGTATGTATATCATGTTTATTTCATAGGCAAATTAGATTTAGCTAGATTCGCAAAGTAGCAGTTAATTGCGAATCTACATAAAGTACTATTAAGTACATAACATACATACGTATCTGCCACGCTGCTTTTCCATCAGGGTAGACAGAAACCTACCCTCCACTCTACGATCCAAACCTACTTTTTTCGCTTCATCCATAGGTAGTTTTGTCTGCTTTCTTTAAGCCTTGGTCTGGGAATCTAAAATATGAGCCAGGCAAAGATATAGCTCGGTGTCCTATGCGCGACTGAAAAGAAATATCAAAACTATCGCACACTCCACATGTTTCTCCGCGAGCGTCTTCTAACAGTTCAAAGTCCAATTATACTCTGATCCTTAATCCGAGTCACTCAACTGACAATTACGGTGTTGCGAGTTTTTTGTCCTTAATAAATAGTGATGTAGGTGAATCGAGTTTTCACTATTAAGTTAGTCGAGATTGAATATTTTTCTTTATTGAATATCAAATTGCTATCAAATAAATAAAAATAATTTATGATAATTAAACAGAACAGAACAGAATTTTTTTCCAGCAGCTTTTTACTAGGATATGGTAATGTTTAGCAAAAGTTTCATGATTACGATTTGATAAAATCAAGAAGATTAGTATTTTCCGTTGAATGGATAAGAGACTTTTGCCGTATATTAGCATTTTATGATGAATTGGTTTTTCAAAGTAGATAGAGTTTAGCATTTTTTTCCTGAATATGATTTTCTTACTTTTCTGTAGACACTCACAGATAGACATTCACAGTTATGCTGAATATTTAGACAAAAAATCAAATTATATTTTGTCTCTTTACAACATCTCTCTAACTCTAACAATATCAGAGATATAAATTTTATTATACTCGATTTCCCACAAATGCCATTTTGGCGGTTTAGCATTTTATCCTTTTCACTGACGATATATTTTTGAAATGTTCTCACTGAGCTCTTGAATTTGATACCCCACACACCACCATTTTCAAACTTTTATTTTTTTCATCGTGACTTCTTGCCCACTAGTGGGCAAAGTATTAAATTTATTGCAAATCTATATGCCTATGTCACCCGCCGTATTATTACGAATCTTTTGACACCTCATTCATCAAAATTGGTTCAGTATTTTAGAAGTTACGGTGGAACATACATACATACATACATAGACTGCCAAACACACTTCCTTTTGGCTTCGCCGTAGTCGTGTAAAAATGTATAAAAGAACTTGTAATGTTTTATTTTAATTTCTCTAAATCTCTTAATAAATTTTCCATCTTTTGTAATAATTTTGTAGTGAGCAATTTTAATAAGTATGCTATTATATTCCTCTAATCTTATTATTAAATAAAAACCTATTGCATACTTACTATTTTTTTTTTATTACGTACCTAATAAAATTAGGCTCGACTAAACATCTAAATCTATAGATTGCTGAACATCACTATTGTAGCTGGTCACCCTTTTTGGTATAATTGACAGTTGCACTTGTCAATTTGACTCGGATTAAGGATCAGACTATAGTTTAAGTTGATGTATCCGAGGGTTTAAAATATCAAAAGATATGTATATCTATTATCTAGGATTCTAAAAGATTATATTTATATACAGGGTGTAACAGAAAGGGGGTATAATGCCGAAACACAGTGACAGTCCTCATGAAACTGAACAACTTTCCCCAAGGAACATGGGTCGTAACTCGAAAAAAAATTTTGGATCGCCCATGCTTACTCGATCAGCAGAGGCGAATTTTTTTTCGAGTTACGACTCATGTTCCTTGGGAAAAGTTGTTCAGTTTCATGAGGACTATCGCTTTGTTTCGGAATTATACCCCCTTTCTGTTACACCCAGTATAAACAACTAACTCCCCCTTTTCCCCCCCTCTAGCCACAAGTAGGCTTCATACCGTGGGGTCCGGTGCTTGAGAACAACTTCACGTTCCCCGGCGACGAGTGGTATGAAGGTTGGCGCGAACGAGACTGGCACTTCCTAAACACGCCGGTCGAAGACCTCATCAAACGGAGACAATTCAACCCCGCTTTACAGTACATGACCGGTGTAACTACTCAAGAGGCCGCTTATGTTATATGTGAGTGACTTTTTAAATTGTGTTTATGAAGTTAGCTTACGTTAAACGTGATTTTTTAAAATCGAGTTTATAAAGATGGCTAAAGATAAATTTGTTTTTTTTTTAATTGTGTTTATGAAGATAGCTAAAACTAAGTTCGTTTTTTTATTGTGGCTATAAAGATGGCTAAAGCCACGCTAAAGCTAATGTTTTTTGCGGAAGCTCCATAACGCTAAAACAGACTGATGTCATAACTTTAATTAAAACCACTTAAGCCTGGTACACATTAACGAACTGTAACCGCTACCGTTTCTTGCTTTGTAACCAAAAACATGGTGAATACGTTGTTCGTGAACCACTATGTTATTGCGAACTGCGACACACTATGCTTTTTTGGTTACACTCCATACAACAAACAGTTACGGTTACACCTCGATAATTCGGCTTAATAAAATCATAAATTCCTTTTAACAGATAACAACGAAACCCTCGCCCCAACCTACGAGGTCTCAGAACGCTGGTTTAATCAGAAAGTGGCCGAGTTTGTACTGAGATACAATTATACGTTGAACCCTCGAGGCGTGTATGAAGCAATCCGTTATATGTACACTTATCACCCGGAGCCGCATAATGTTAGCGCTATTCGGGATCAATATACCCATGTAAGTATATAAGTTCCTATATTTATTTATTTATTTAAGGATATCAACAGCTTAACCATAAGTAAGGTAACATAAAAATAAAGTAATAATATTATGTCTTCGCCAATCACGGATACCACAACTTATTTAACATGTGTGAACTCTATTTCTATTAGAACAACCAAAAATGATAATATTATACGGTCCGAGTGACTCCCTGAACGACTTTTTAAATTGTCCGCATTATACTGCATGGATGACTTTACAAACATTTATCATCGATACAGTATAATGTAGCCAATTTTAAAATACTTTCAAGTGGTCACTTATGTACATGCGTACCTCATCCCCATCATATCCCATTAAACTCGGTTCTAGGATTGGTCACTCGTTCAGATACCCACTAGTTGCGTTCCTTATTTTTCTAATAAGAATTTATGTTGTAAATATATATTTTTTCGGTATCCTTCTGCAATAGAATATGCATTTTATCTCTATAATCGTTGTCTATGAAAGACTTAACTAGAAAATGCGTACGAAGTCGCGGGCAACCCCTACATACATACATACATACATATCCGTCACGCCTCTCTCCCATTGGGGTAGGCAGTCCTTCCAACCTCTATCTATTATTATATGCATATTTTAAATACAATTTGTGGAGACGCATGGGAGATACTTTTGCCCAGCAGCGGTTCGAAATAAGCTTTATGTTTTTTAGTTAAGTTTTAATTGGTTTACTATAAAAAGATACTAATATTTAATACCCTTTACAGTTCCTTTCAGACTTTCTCTACAGAGCCCCAACAGACAAAATCGTCAAGCTACTTCTCGAACAAAACGTTCCAGTTTATATGTACGTACTGAACACAACAGTAGAATCATTCAAATGGCCGGAATGGAGGCAATACGCACACGATACAGAACATTTCTTCCTAACTGGAGCACCTTTCATGGACCCAGAGTTCTTTCCAAAGAAACATAGACTGGAAAGACAAATGTGGACGGGGAATGATAGAAATATGAGTCATTTTTTCATGAAGGCTTTTTCGGATTTCGCTAGATATGGGTAAGTAATCTTACATACCTACATACATATCTGTCACGCCTCTTTCCTTTCGGGATAGGTAGAGACCACTTCCCTCCACTTGTGACGATCCAAAAACACTTCCTTCCCTTCATCCACAATCATCTGTCGCCTCATACATGCATGTCGTCGCCGTCTGTCAATGTCAATGTTTGTGTCTATGGATGGTGATATCTATGAACGATATGAGAATGTCTGTTACTCTTTCTCGCAAAAACCACTGAACAGTTTTTAATGAAACTTTACAGTAACTATTGTAGCTTGCACATCAGAATAACACACCATAGGCTATTTAATTTAATGCAAGCTATTGCATAAATTTTCTAAGATATGACGATCAATGAGTATGAAGTCGCTGGTAGCCTCTATTTTTTTTTTTTTTTTTTTAATAATTATTAACATATTATATTTCTAAATTACATCTCTTCACAGCAACCCAACCCGCTCACGGATTCTAGGCGTACATTTCGAAGTAGCCAAGGCGGGACAGCTTCGCTATTTGAATTTAAACACCACATACAATTCTACTATACAACTGAACTACAGACAGACAGAACTTGCGTTTTGGACTGTATACTTGCCTACTGTGATTGGGAGATTCGTGCCTACTTATCCGCCTATCACTGAGGTAAGAATTAATAATATTATTTGTATATTGGACTTGGTTAAAGTTGCGGGCAGCTTTTGGATGTGGACAGCGCAAAACCGGTCGTTGTGGAGATTGAGGGAGGCTGGATGCTAGGCTCCAGTAGGCT
The DNA here is from genome assembly GCA_947563765.1 of Anarsia innoxiella. NCBI lineage: Eukaryota > Metazoa > Arthropoda > Insecta > Lepidoptera > Gelechiidae > Anarsia > Anarsia innoxiella. The sequence continues at coordinate 2,051,851 of OX387393.1, forward strand.
AGGCTTCGACATGCTAGGCTCCAGCAGGCTAGATTTCGACAGGCTTGGCCTCTTCATGTTAGTTTATTAACAGCCATACTACTAGGAGTTGGAATACTGAATTAGCTATAAAAACTTTAATGAACGCAATCTTCTATCATCTAATCTAAACTTTATTTATTCCAGTACTGGTGGGAACCGAAACAACCTCTACAGATAGCATTCTGGTCGGTGTCCAGCGCGTGTCTCATACTTATAGTGCTGCTTGTCGTCTGTTGTATGCTTTGGAGGAACGCTAAGAGGTAATTAAATTGTTTTGTATTATAAGACTGTCATAAATCCTTATTTTAGTACGCGATGATAAATATCAAATGTATGAAATAGCACTAACGTGTTCACATCGATACGCTCTCGCGGTTAATCCGTGTCTACGCACGCGTTCGATTCTACGTGAACAAGTTATTACTGTGCTGTAACTATATTTGGTATTAGGTATACAAAATATGTAATTTTATGTCGTATACCTACTTTTTTATATTTATATGATTTATTTGTAGTCTCAATCAAAACTAAATACTTACTACTAATATATTCTACTTACTTATTTAACTTTCTTACTTAATGTACTAATCTTATGAGTCACTTCTTGGTAAAAGATTTCTTATAGACTAATAATAATATGGATTGTTTGGGAAGGCATGAAAAAAATAACTCTCATTGGATTAATTAACCTACTTAAACATTAAGTAACATTCTATATTAGAAATAAAGATACTAAAAGGCTATTTGTACTAACAAAACTAACGTTTGTCTAACAGGGCTATACCACCGAAATGGAAAATGATTCCGGCCATGTAGGTGAATTTACTAACATTTTGTTGCTTTTAGATTAATCTAGACTAGATTGTAGTTTTAGCTTCCTTACTTATATTACCTGTGACTTTATGTACGATGGCTTCCCTTTGTTATTTCACCTACACTTATTGAAGCGACAATCCGCAACAGGCTTCGTCAAAATAAACCTAAGAAACAACAAAAATAAATCAGCAACAGGCTTCGTCAAAAATATAGTTAATAACAAGGAAAGTATCAGCAACAAGCATCGTCAAACACACACTTATTACGCTTATTTGTGTTACTGACATCTGCGATTTTAATCGGCTTTTTATTATCAAGAATTTTCGCTATTTTCCTGCGATTACAGCGCGCTGTAAATGTTAATTTTTTTTCGCTAAATTTGCTTCATGAGACTAGAACCAATCATTGGCTTGGCTCTATTCTCACGAAGCCAAGAAGGCCTGTCTTATTTGATTGGAATAGAACCAGGCCAATTATTGGCTGTTGACCTGGGACCCAAGTCTGCTAATTTAAAACAATGAGGAAGGAATATAAGGACTGGCCCCATTTTTTTTCAAATACAAATCAGTTTATGACAGCGTGCCAAGGTTGGCGCAAGTTTTTCATAGTTTTCTTAGTAGATGACCTGTCAAACGATAAGAAATTTCATACAAAAAGGTAGCCATTTTGCGACCAGGCACGCAGATCCAGACGGTATGGCACCTTCATATATGTTCTATACTCGAAGATTTAAAATAACCTCAGTTGTGTGTCGGCAGAGTGTCAATGTAATTTTTTTACACATTTGTTCGCAATCAGTGTACATTGTTTAGCAGAATACCACAAACTAGACACACAACTGACAATAATATTGTAAATTAGCAGACTAGGGCCTTGGGCTTTAAGCAATGTTGGCCTATCTTATTGGCTTGTCTCGTTTATTACCCTCGTCTAAAAAGACCAATATGATGCAATAAACAATTGAACATCTTATTCCATCCAACAGGGAAACAGACCGCTATTACAGCGACGATATATTCATGGTACCGGATTTAGGCGAGCCGGTAGTAGAGAACGCGACTCGATCCCGAGACAACATCTATGAGTACAGAGACGTACCGATCAAAAAACCTCAGACGCCGCAGACTTTGAGTAGAGCTGTAAGTAAACAAGTTTAGTTACCTGTCAAATGTTGCGAGAGTCATTTAGAAATATCCTTACAGATTTTAGGATAAGTTGGCCAACTAATTTTAAACGAATTGCTTAGATTAGAGTATGTACACTTGGACATATACAGGGTATAACAGAAATGGGGTATAATGTCGAAACACAGTCAGTCCTCATGAAACTGAAAAACTTTCCCCGAGGAACATGGGTCGTAACTCGAAAAAAAAAATCGCCTCCCCATACAAAATGTCGGATCAGCTGATCGAGTAAGTATGGGCGATCCAAAATTTTTTTCGAGTTACGACTCTTGTTCCTTGAGGACTATCGCTGTGTTTCGGCTTTATACCCCCTTTCTGTTACACCCTGTAGATTGGGAGTCATTTCCAAATATACAGTACATATTGTAAGATATGTTGTTCAAGTAATTCTGAACTTCTTATTCTCACTTTGACAGATAGATACAATGAAAGCACAGCGCAATTTGGCTAAGTCCAGACAGGAACTTGCTCATACTAATTCGATCATTGATTGATTCATTTATTTCAAATAAGTATGTGCGAGTGTCTGACACCTTAAGTCGCAGTTTATACTGAAATGGCGTGGCGGAGGCGCGCGGCGAAGCGTCCTGTCAAGAAAACTCTTAAAAGTATTAGAATAGAGTCGTATTTGCCGTAATTTCGTCCGCGCTGCTTGGCGGCGCCGCTTGACGCGCGGGGCGAGTGGCGTGCTCCGAGGAGCGCGGATGAAATTACGGTAAATTAGACTCTATTCCTAATACTCATAAGAGTTTTCTTCACAAGACGCTTCCGCCGCGCTCCTCCGCCACGCTTCTTTGGTTAAAACAGCGCCTTATATCCGTACTAAAGGCTGCCCGCGACTTCGTAGGTACGCATTTATCGTCATATTTTGGAAAAATATCATGATATCTTAAAATAACATAGCCTATGTGTTATTCGTATGTGCAAACTATAATATTGCCAAGTTTCATCAAAATCTGTTCAGTAGTTTTTGCGTGAAAGAGTGACAAACATCTTCATATCCATTCATCTATTGATCTATAGGTACAAAAATTGACATTTATAATTGTTGTAGGATACCTTCCAGCCAATATAAATAGAATTCCCTTCAGCTAATTAATCAAGACCCCCCCCCCCTTTTTCAGACAAGTCAACCCCACACTCTGCAATCATCCCGACCAGTATCGCGAGCGTCCACAGGGTCGGCTTTATCCTTGAAAGAAAGCGCAGTGTCCCATACACCGGAACCAATGCCTACACCCAGAGCGAGGTCACGTACGCAACTTGTGCATGGGGTGCCGCAGACTACGGTGTAAAGAAGATTGATAGAAGCATGTCGGGATTACCAGAAAAGGTATAGAATTGTTTTTGGCGCAGTATTAGAAAAAAGTGTTTTCAGTATCGACGGTCAACTCATAACAGTAACATTTTAGATTGACTCTGCATTATAATATTTTTGTGTCTTGTGATGAATCTTGGTCACATATTTAAAAACAAATAACTTAGTAGAAACGTGTCTTAGAAAGAAAAGTAAAGATTAAAGGAAATCATCGATATTGAAGCCTCCCTTATTTGTAAATAGAACATTACTACCAGTGCCTTTTTGAAGTAGATTTTACTAAGGCTTTTGATAAAGTTTAGCATGAACTTTTCTATAAAAATCAGCTTTTAATGATTGTATTTAAGATTAACATTGTTGATATGCCTGAGTATTTATATTTTAAACAATATTCTAGTACATATCTGGTAAAAAGCATTAAAGCTTGAAATGTTTTAATTATGGGTTACCCCAAGGCTCTATACTGGGAGCGTTGCTATTTTTAATCTATGTAAGTGACTAAAACTCGTTTATAAGAGTCAGTTACATATAATTTCATTTTTTTACTTTAATTTAAAAAAATATAGGTACAGTGAGTATTAAATAAACTGACCATTCTTAGGTCTTGTTGATTTTTTTGGGTCTTACGACTGATTTAAAAAAGATGTGTTTAGTTTTTTGTGATATATGAGCGCAGTTTTAGGATCTCTATTATGAATAGTAATGTAACGGTCATAATTGTAACACATGTTTAATTTCCAAGCTACAGTAAATGTTGGAAACAAAATAAAGGAGACAGGCGGGTCCCACGTTACACAACGTATGCGATGCAATGCAATGCATTGCATAAGAAATACAAAGAAGCACACTCTGTCAGACACAGCGTTGCATAAGACCCAGAACACACGGGGAAACAACTGCAACTGCTAGTTACTTTTGAGTTGCATCTAAGTTTCTGCTATAGACTCCTTTAGAAAACCACACACGACGCAACTAGTGTGAAACGTTTCAAACTAGTTGCGTCGTGTCTGGATTCGATGCAACTCAAAAGTAACTAGCAGTTTCAGTTGCGTTTCATCGTGTGTTCTGGGCCCAAGACGTAATAAGTATTATAATTAGAATCACACTCGACATACCTACGCAACGCAACACACGTTGCGTACGTGGGTGAAATCTGTCTCTACTTTAAATGCTTTATAAATCATTAACACCACCGTTAGTATATAAGATTTTACATACTCACGACTAATCATTGCAGCTTGATTTCATATTCGAGCATCAGTTTTAACCCCAGTTGCATAAAGGCTGATTAGTTTAATCATCTGTTAAACATCGTGCTATCATATTCCACACATATCCGGGTCAGGGCTATCCGTGTTCAGAGTTGTGCGTTTCACTATATGAAAATGAAAAGTGTCTATTCAAAAATAGGCAAAACTCATTACACTTTTTTGATGTCACTTTTTTGATCTAAAACTACTGCCGATTCACTACCTGTATAGCCGAGAGGAAGAAAACGGCCAGAAACCTTCGGCACAGGGCCCTACGTTATGTCCAATATAGACGCTCTGACACGGAGTTGTGTGAACAAGTTTATACAATTTGTATGTAACCGATATTTGCCGTGTTCCGTCAGGGACGTGTGGTTAGTCCCGGAAATGTGTGGTTACAGGCAGACCGACTTATCTGTGAACTGAACGGCGGCGCTAGTAGTAATACAAAATTGTATTTCTACCAATCGCAGCAGTTCTGGAATTTGACATTTCCGTATTAGTGGCCGTAGTTCCAATAACGGCTGGTTCACATATAACTTGGTAGATCTGTAAGACCCAGAACATGAAACGATGAAACGCAAAACGATGAAACGCAAATGCAACGCAACTGAATTTGCTAGTTACTTTTGAGTTGCACCTAAGTTTCTGCTATAGACTTCTTTAGAAAACCACTCACGACGCAACTAGTTTGAAACGTTTCATTTCAGTTGCGTCGTGTGTGGTTTTCTAAAGCACAGATGCAACTCAAAAGTAACTAGCAGTTTCAGTTGCGTTGCAGTTGCGTTTCATCGTGTGTTCTGGGCCTAAGTCCTTTATTCTCATTTTTGGTAATGACAGAGACAGCTATAGTTTTAATGGAGCATTATATTAATTGACCTCTTTGCAACCAGCTGTTGGAATAAGAAAACTGTTCAATCTAAAAGAGCATGTAATGATAAATTAATTTAGACTGACTTAGATGTAAATGATGTTATGTGCTTCACTAAATATCACAAAAATGTATTTTGATTAAAAATTAATAATTTTATGCACTTTTTATCATCTGTAATCAATTATTATAATACTATTATATGGGGTGACTTTAAGTTAGTGAACTATAGAAAAGAGTATGCTAGTTCGTGATAACAAACAACTTACAATGTGGCCAAGTTCGAAATCATAAAAAAATTGTTCCCCCATACTATCAGCTGATGCATTTTGTATGGGGAATTCAAAATTTTTTGAATGGTTTTGACCTTGGTCCCATAGTAAAAGTTTTGTTATCACGAGTACATGCTTAACGTTTTCTATCGTTCACTTATTAAAAGTCACCCTTATATAATACATTAAAATATAAAAAAAATACGCAATAAACATTCCATATTTTGAATCAACGAAGTATATTGAAATACGCTTAGATATTTACAAGCTCGCAAATTTTACACGCAACATCTTGAGACTTCTTTTCAATGAGCTTACATACTGATGGAGTCTCAAGTTGATTCTAACTGATAATTTGATTATAACTTTTTATATGTATACTTATTCCAGTTATTAAGATTACCATTTTCATATATACTTTTATTTGCCTAAAAGGCAAATGTACAGAGTAATACAATTTTATTTTAGGTATTTTGTCTACCTACTTTAATATTTTTATTTTATTTTTTTACTTATTAATTTTACAAAATAAGTTTTTTTAGACCATACCAGTCGATTAATAATTTAGCTCTGAGCAAATTGAAGAAAGCACTTTAAGAGCACTTAAATAAGGTTTCTATTGAAATGTATAATGTGTTTGTTTTTTAAAATATATGGCAATTACCATTTAGGGCCGGCGCACACCTGACGGAGCGCAGCGCAGAGCATTTTTGATTGTCATATTATTATCGACATTGTTCTTATTAGAATAAAATTCAAAATCAAATACAACATTCGCATGTAGTCGCTTCGATTCTCATTTGTTGTGTTAACTGATTTTGAACATTATTCTATAGTGCTACAAGGATCTATTGGCACTTGGATGACGTTTTTAGGAGGGCGTGGGTGGTGAATAAATAACTCAAAATAATGACAATTTACAAGATGATATCGTTAGTTCCGATTTCCGCCACGTGCAAAAAGATCCTTGTAGCTTTGTAATGCGAACAATGTCGATAATAATATGACAATCAAAAATGCTCTGCGCTGCGCTCCATCAGAGGGCCAAGTCTGCTAATTTAAGCTAAGCTTTTGCGATCCGTTTGATAGTCGATTGCGATTGATTTATATTGTGTCAAATTTGGTATTCTACTAAAAGTTTTACCAAACGCAATCGCATCGCAGTCGAATCGCAGAAGCATGCATTTATTTACCGATCTGCCAACTTATGAACTGCGACTGAAGTGATAAGATCAAAAGTACTTAGTTCAAAGGCGGTCCGAACGCACTTCGGTAGAATCGCAGTCGCTTAAACCGTTAGTAGAATACCAAAATGGTCAAATTTTGCGACTGATGTTCTTTCGCTTTTCTATCGCGATTCTATTGGTGCATTTAGTAATTAGCAGACTTGGCCCCCAGGTGTGCACCAGCCCTAATTGTTCTGCCACTATCGTATTTGTGATTGTGTCCGTCCATGAAATGTGCAATTAAGTGTCTTTGGCAATTTTATACAAAATGTATGTTAGTTTTAGCTAATTTAGTGCATGTTTCACCATAGCACCGACAGATAAAATTTAACTGACAGATAAACCTGTGTCTATTTCATAAAACATGACGTTTTAGACAGAGACAGATATAAAATATCTGTCAGATAAAGAGCATCCAACCTAATTGGTATAGTTAAAATTTCGGTATCAATTACATTACACATCCCCTATTCAAGCTAGTATGGAGAAAAAAAAAAGGCGGCCACTGATGAAACTAACGTTAATTGATAGAGAAAAATATTATAAAACGATAGTATTTTAGTAGTAGTACTAGGACGTTGAGTGTAATTGATACTGAAAATTTTACTATACCAGGCTCCATACAAATATATTCGATGCCATTTTATCTATAGATGGTGACACAAGCCCATAGTGTGTAAGATACTACGAACAGTAAACAAAACTGCCTGAATTGTAGCGTAACGAATAAAAGACGTAATTTTTATGCGAAATAATAGTTTTATTTGTTTGATCTCCGAATCTAGGAAAAGCATTGCTCAGTGAATAAGTAATTAAGTATACAGAATGTTAGGAAAAGTATCACTTTCCTTTCAACTAGGTATAGTGTTAGTGATGTAGAACACATTCCACGAAAAAAAAATTGTTTTGAACTCATTTTTAATTATTACATTATTAATCGCGCGCTCTAACGCAAAGGTCACTCAACTCTCGGCGAGTAAGTAGGTCGGGAGCGCTCACCGCCCGTAGAGAGTGAGAGAGAGGGAGTTTGATCTCCGAATCTTTAAGGTTAAGAGTTGCTCAGTAAATACAGGATGTTAGGAAAAGTATCACTTTCCTTTTTACCAGTGTTAGTGATGTAGAACACATTCCACGAAAAAAAAAATGTTTTGAACTCATTTTTAATCAAGAATTTCAATAATAACAGCGCACTCTAACGCAAAGGTCATTCAACTCTAGGCGAGTAAGTAGGTCGGGAGCGCTCGCCGCCCGTAGAGAGCGAGAGAGAGGGAGTTTGATCTCCCAATCTTTGAGGTCAAGAGTTGCTCAGTAAATACAGGATGTTAGGAAAAGTATCACTTTCCTTTTTAGCAGTACTAGTGATGTAGAACACATTCCACGAAAACATATTATATATTTTGAACTCATTTTTAATTATTACATTATTAATCGCGCGCTCTAACGCAAAGGTCACTCAACTCTCGGCGAGTAAGTAGGTCGGGAGCGCTCGCTGCCCGTAGAGAGCGAGAGAGAGGGAGTTTGATCTCCGAATCTTTGAGGTACAGAGTTACTCAGTGAATACACTACAAAACCACTTGAATTTACACTTTAGTATAAGACCTTTGTCCAGCAGTGGACGTCCATAAGCTGACATGATGATGACAAGACCTCGTTCACACGGCATTGTACCGACGTTTGGATGGATCTAAGTACGTTGTAAGGTCACGTATACTGTAAAAAAACATGCAGAGTAATCCCGTGTGGATGGGGCCTAACCTAAAGCGCGCTGTTTTATGCGTTGTTCGCAGCGTCAGACGCATGCGATTAGGTTACTCCATACATTAGGTTAGGCGCGCTGTTTTATGCGTTCCTCGCTCGATTTTGTATGGAGATAAAAGATAAAGATATTTATTTGCATTAGTGGTATTAAAAAGTTGTTATACTTATATAACATATTGATTTGAGATTCACACATCTAGCCAGTTTTCATTAGCATGCAAATATAGGCTTTAAAAATATTATCATTGTTATTAAATTAATTCTAAATTGATATTCCATAAAATAACGGTACACAATACTTACAATTTTGAACATTATGCTCAGTGAATTCTTTTACTGTGTAAAAAACATGCTCCCCTAGCCAATCCTGATCCAAAGAGAATCCTGATCGCATGCGTCTGACGCTGCGCGCAACGCATAAAACAACAGCGCACTTAAAAGGTCAGGCACATTCTGATTAAATTTATCTAACGCTGAAATTTTGCAGTTTTCTTGTATTTAGGTACTTTTTTAATAAAAAAAATCCATCAAATATAGCTCTGTGCCATCATTTTGCTTCTTCAAGCAATTAAAAGGTGCTACTTCAAAGGGATTATTTTGAAGAACAACTTTTCTAGAGCACTTTCCGCACGGGGTTTCACTGAAATTCAAATACATTTTAAACTAGAGGCTGCCCGCGACTTCGTTCGCATTTATCGTCATATTTTGGAATAAAAACATCATCTAATCTAATCTAATTTACCCATTTGTGTCCCACTGCTGGGCAAAGGCCTCTCTCCTCTTCCGCCATGACCTTCTGTTTCGAGCTTCCACCGCCCAGCTACTTAAGAAGGTGTCCAGCTCATCCCGCCACCTTTTCCGTGGTCTGCCGCGACGCCGTTTGGCAGTTGGTAGCCATTGGGTAGCTGTTTTAACCCATAAGTCTTCTAGCATGCGGCAGACGTCATAGGTATACATAAATTAAATACTATATTATTTCATTTTTTTTAATTAATCATGATTTCTCAAAATAATATAGCCTTTGTGTTATACTGATGTATAAGCTACTATATTACCAAGTTTCATTAAAATCTGTTCAGTGGTTTTTGCGTGAAAGAGTAACAAACATGCATCCATCCATCGGCACAAACATTGTCATTTTATAATATTATTAGGATAAGAAGAAAGTAGTATGAAAACAGGTGCATAAATGCGAATACTTTTATACCTACACCTTCTTTAAAAGAAAATAAAATAGAACCTACCTATGCTTTCTCAATTTTTAATAAACTGACCCATAACGTACCTATGTTTTCACCATGCCCTGGCCGAAAAGAAACAAGAAAAAGACGATATAAAAAAAGAAAATAAAACAAAAACATAGATCGTACAAAAAAAAGATTCATTTACAAATTAAAACATAATTAAAATACAAAACAAGAAACTAACGCCAGCGGATTAATAAATAACCAAACAATAGAAAAATGTTTAGGGCCATATCTGTTTAACTAAACCTTAAATACTTATAGGTACGTTCGAATTACGCAGATTTTTAAAATCTTCGCTGCCTCAAAGGCATATCTACATCTAGTTAAACTAGAGGTTTTTTACCCGACTGCATTAGAAGGAAGGTTATGTTTTTCGAGAGTGTGCACGTATGTATAATTCTTTGGCGCGCTCTACAGCGTGAACGGCTTGAGAGGTGTCGGAACGGCTTGATGGATTTTAGCTTGAGAGGTGTCGTAATGGTGCGTGGGAACGCAGCATGTTTAGTAACGTTTATTCATCATTTAACTTAAGAGTTAGACTCTTGTCGGTGGAGCATTCGCCATTTAGGCCTATCCTCTGCCATTGCTTTGACTTCTTGATAATACATGACGTTAACTTTCTCTTTTACTTGAGTGAAGTAGGTACCTAGTAAACTTTTAGTAGGTACCTATCGTATACAAAATTTTTGTTATAAAATGTTACAAAATGTTTACTTAACATGCAGTGAGCGCCATTAGATTCGTACGAGCGCTTTTTCAACGCGAGATAAAAAAGCGCTCGTTTTGTATCCCTAGCATTCCCTAGTATCTGTTCACATAACTTCATGTGAACGTGCCTATACTAGGCAATGCAATTGTTCCATTCGAACGTTTTTTCAACGCGCGTTAAAAAAGCGCTCGTGCGAACGGGCACTAACTTATATCAAAATTAAAAAAAAACATTTTTTAAACGCAGTCGGGTATTTTTTTAATAGAAAGGTTAGGTTATTCGATGTGTGTCTTCTTCATTCAATTCTCGCATAAGACAAGGCGCTGTATTATTATTGCATTTGCATATAACGGGCGGTGCCCGAGCCACGTACATCGGGTTGTGTTTCGGTCCCTGAATCTTCTCCGCTTCTTTAGACCCTATGTGGACTAATATTGGTAGGTCAGACATTAGGTCTACCACGTAATTTGCTCGCAGGAGACCCGCTGGGTACTGTTCTGGCTTTTGATCTTCGTGTCCCTGGAAACATTAAATGCATGTCTCAAATACTGGGTGTAACAGAAGGGCGGTATAACGCCGAAACACAGCGATAGTCCTCATGAAACTGACCTTTCCTCATGGAACATAGATGCCCAATCTTCACACTGTTATTTTAAATCTGCATCTAAATAGTACCTTTATAAGTAGTTCCTAATTTGTTTGTTTATTTGTAAAATTCTAATTTTGTTATTTCAGTATTAATGTACCTGTTACTGTAGCATTTTCTATCGAATGTTGTGCGTAACCGTCATCGGTCTACAGCCTCAAATCTATAATATTTTAATTTATATAAAGTGTATGAATAAGACTGTAAACTGTGGTTGTGCCATAATAAATAAAATAAATAGTAACTCGAAAACTTTTTTGGATCGCCCATTCGTACTCGATCAGCTGATCGGGTATTTTGTATGGGGAGGCGAATTTTTTTTTTCGAGTTACGACCCCTGTTTCTTGGGGAAAGTTATTCAGTTTCATAAGGACTATGGATGTGTTTCGGCATTATACCCTCTTTCTATTACAACCTGTATAGCGAGGTAAATAGATTTTACGAAGGTGCCACATATTGGTCAAGCCCTAATAGAAGCAAGTGAAAAGTAATTCAATAGTAATTCTACGTCATATTTAGGTCCCGTTAAACCACTTACAAGGACAGTTAGAAAATATCTGTCAGATAAATTTTATCAGTCTAAAACGTCATGTTAATGAAATAGAGATACGTTTATCTGTCAGATAAATTGTATCTGAAAGTTGTGAAACGAGATCTTTACCTAATCATTTAAACAATAACCCCCTTATTACAAAATGAGTTTTATTTATAGTCCTAGAATAAACTCAGACAAATGACGTTTCTTCTATAGAAAAAATGTCAAAAAATGAAGTTAGTCCTAGGACTATCTTCAAAACTCGTTTTGTATTATGGGGGTATGAGTTTGTCTTTATGGGGTTTTGTATTATGGGGGTACACAAAAAAGATGGTACAAGTTAAAACTAAATTGACGCTCTAAACGATTATATCAAAAACATTTCCGACATCATAAAAAAGATTCTACTCCTCAAACTTACAGGCTCCATATCAGGCACAGCAACTTCGCACCACGCATGCGCGCTGGTCACACGATGCAACGAGCAAGGGATTCCAAGTCTGTCAGCCAACACTTTATACAGTATAGCTCGTTCTAGGGCCCCACCGCACTTCACCCAGCCTATGCCGATTATGCAGGACCCTAGTGTATGCTGGAAAAAGAAGGTTGTTATTGAGACACACAGACAAGTATCATATGAGAATTTCTACATACATTTATATCTGTTACGTCTCTTTCCCATCAGGGGAGGCAAAGACCACTTTCCTCCACTTGCTACGATCTAAACGTCTGAAAGAAGTGTGTTTAACACTTCTTTCACGACATCCTCATTCAACAAGAATGACATGTTTTCGTATTAAAGTATAGTGGCCAAGAGGAGTTTTTGTATTAAAATCGAACTGAAAAAATAGAAGTACGGCGCCTGTATACAGGTGTTACAGAATGGGGATATAATGTCGAAACACAGCGATAGTCCTCATGAAACTGAACAACTCCCCAAGGAACATGGGTCGTAACTAGAAAAAAATGTTTGGATCGCCCATACTTACTCGATCAGCTGATCGGACATTTTGTATGGCGAGGCAAATTTCTTTTTCGAGTTACGACTCATGTTACTTGGGGAAAGTTGTTTAGTTTCATGAGGACTATCGCTGTGTTTCGGCTTTATACCCCCTTTCTGTTACACCCTGTATTATCAACAAGACTTACAGCTAATTCCGCCAAATGCAGTTCCCTACTGGGCAATGAGCAGTCACATTCCTGTCCCGACCCATTCATTTGTTCAGCCACAAACTCTGCCAGTATCTGAGCTCTCTGTTTCTGCGTCGACGGGATCTCTGAGCATTTGTCGCGGTGTCTGTTGAGTTTTTTATAAGATAGGTATTAATTTATCTACTACTAGTGGCTGCCCGCGACTTCGTACGCTTTTATCGTCATATCTTGGAAAATAATCATGATATCTCAAAATAATATAGCCTATGCAGAAAACAGTGCCGAGTGGCGTAGACTCCACCGACAAGAGCGACGCTCTTAAATTTAATGATGACTGAAATATCTGAGTACCTAGTCATAATAAAAGTAAGGACAAATACTAACCTTACTTCATAAACAGCGTCTTCAACCTCAAAGTAATGAAGTGATTTTGTTCTGAAAGTTGTAAAATTAATAGAAATACATTACAGGTGGTACGGTCAGCATCATAAGTCGATGAACACATTCAGATTTACAAAAGTATAATACACCATTATTAGATGAAAATCGCTTAGCAAAAATACTCCACAGTTAAATGAACATTGAATAAGGTTCAAAATAAGGGCTATAAGTGAGGTTTTACGTCTAATAGTGATGTATATTACTTTTGAAAATCTGAATGTGTTAATCGACTTATGATTCGGACTGTACCTACTAAGTAGTAAAAACAAAATATTCGTTTCCAAGCTTTGTAAACGAGCCGTGACATGTAAGTCGCATCTTTCCGTCCTAATCACATTTATAGTTAGAGACATAAGCGTGAAATAAAATCGCGACATTTCATTTTATTTATTCGTAGGTACAGGTAAAACGTTTGTCACGGCGGCGGCGGCGGCGTGTACAAGTAGATATGCTAAGGTTGAAGAGCAACGTAGGTCTTTGCTCTTATTAAATCTTTTCGTTGTTGATAACAATAGATCCTTTTACTTTTTGTTTTTGTTAAAATTCTCAAAATCATCAAAAAACATTTAACAAATGAAATACCTATTAATTAGTAAGCACTAATAAAGCATTCATAAATTAAAATTAAGCCAGGTACTAACGGATCACCAAGCACCAACTTCAGCTGATACAAATAAGTGCGAAGATTAACATCGTCTCGCACTGGAGGAAACCGCATTCGAGATGATGAATGAAACGTCATAATGGACTTCGAACTTCGATCTGGAAATTGTTAAATATGGCAATGTTATACTGTTACAGTGTGTGGTAGATTTTTTAGGTTGTCTATGAATTGTACTTGAATATTTGAATTGTGTTTTATTCTCTCTCTGATTGACTTCAAAGATGGCTACCTAACGTTTTGTCTCGTGTTCTGTTACAACTGAATAAACAGCTTGATACAGCTTCCAAGACTGCGTTTTACTCATATTTAACAGAAATAATTAGAAATATTTTAGGTATATAGGCTGCCCGCGACTTCGTCCGCATTTATCATCATATCTTGGGAAAAAATCACAATACCTTAAAATAAAGCCTATCATTTTATGGCTATAGTTTAAGGCTATATCCAATCATAGGCTATACTATTTTTAACCGACTTAAAAAAAAGGAGGAGGTTTCTCAATTCGACCATATTTTTTATTAGGCTGCCTATGTGTTATTGTAATGTATTATGCTACAATATTGCCAAGTTTCATCAAAATCTATTCAGTAGTTTTTGCTCTACTAAATGAGCACCTTTGCGACGGGTCTCAGTCTGACCCTAAAACCTAAATCCGGATGAGGCATCATGAAAGTGCTAATGATTAAGTGATGATGTATTAAATTTTTAAGTAACTGGCAACTACTTGTCCTCTTGTTTGCTGTGCCCTTGCAGGGAGTCACATGTATATATGACTTTGTAACACCTTACCCAACCTGTGACTTGCAATAAACAAATTCTAATTCTAATTCACACTTTAAACTGTTGGTGCATGAAGCTAGTTTCGCGCAACTAGTTTCATAATGTAAATACGGCTTAACAAACTTACTGGGTAGCCTAATATCATAAGAAGCGGTACGGTCAGCTGGGTAGAACATTGTGATGTAGATAGGCTGGCGATGCGGCGGAGCATTCTTCATTAAATCCTCTATGGTGAAGAAGTTTTCATCCATGCATTTCATTACGTAGAAACCTTCCTGTAATGGGAAGAGTTGCAAGAGATTTAGTAGCAGTAGCTATAATTTGATGAATAGGGATGATAACTACACTGAAAAATTCAAAAAATAATTAGCCCGTCTTTTAGGCTATAAAAAAATATTTGAAACACATTTTTTACCTGATCAAATACATAAATAAATACAAAGATACAGAGCATCAAAGCTATGGAGTGGGGTTGACGTCACTCCTAGGTAAAAATCGTACTTAGGCGTGACGTCACGAGCAACTTTAACCCAGTGTATCTTTGTCATTTTTAGTTTAAGAAAAAAGAAAAAATACGTGTTGAATATTTTAAAATAATCTATATGATGGACTAAAAATTTTTTTAGTCATCATGCCTAAAAAAGCAGCAAAAAAAAAGCAGCATAGCATACCTACTAAAAAGAAAAAGAAAAAATAAATAAATATCATCAGCCTAATGGAGCTCCCACACTGCATATTTAGTGGGAGTAGAACAATAAGACGTACCGTACGTACATACTTAGGTTTAATGTAACATATCCGTCAAGCCTCTTTACCATCGGGTTAGGAAAAGACCATCACCCAATTGCTACGATCCAATCATCTTTCGCTTCATCCACATTCATCGGTCGTCTCATGCACGTTACCTAAGTACTCGTAGCAAGTGGAGGGAAGTGGTCTCTGTCTACCCCGATGGGGAAGAGACGTGACAGATGTCTATCTATGTACCTCTAGTTAGAGTGCGTTTCACGAAAGAAGTCCCCCGGATATTTTTGGAACTAAATTTGACAGATCTATTTTCCCAATTTTCTGACCTTTTCCCTGATAGTAGAAAAACCCTTACTTACCGTAATAAAAATATACTTTTTACATAACAGAAATATAGCTAAGTAGATAATTTTATCAAAATATATACCAACCTACTCATGGAATAACCAGAACAGTCGAAATATGCAGCAAATAATATTATTTGATAAATTACAACTGAAATATAAATAATATAGGTAAAATTTGTACCCCTAAATGGCAACATTGTCAATTTTGACATGATAAACAGCGCCGCGGCTAGGGGACTTCTTTCGTGAAATGGACTCTACACAATATCTTAAAGACTTACCGCAGTAAAATCATTGATATCAAGCCGACCACAATATGCAAGTTTAGCAGATGGATGATGTCGGAAAATTTCTTCTATAGCAAGCTCCCATTCCTTCAATGTATACCGTGCTTCCTTGTTTTCCACCATGCTGGAAAAATAAGTAATTTCTAAGTAGGTACTTTTACCAAGAAATTGGATAGAAGTAACTAGTAGACCAATTAACTGCATCCTGCATCCTTAGACCAGAGTTAACGCAATAAACCCGGAATTAGCTGCTAACACAGGGTTAAGTCAAGATAAATCGATACAAATTATTCATTTAAACCCGTGTTAGCAGCTAACTCCGGGTTTATTTGGCTGCGTAACGTGCCGCGCGGAACGTTTGGTTCAATACGCTCGCAATGTCTTTCAAGTCACCTAAGACACATCCACTGAAATTAGTGGCGACACTTTCAATGGCTCGATAAAGAATGCACATCGATCTTTGGAAAGAGGCCATCGGTAATTTCGACTTCTTAAAGCGACATCTGCGTCGCACACACCATGCCGTTAATGTTGTCAAAATAAAACAACAATTAAGAATTTATTTCTGGTGGTTCTCCCTTGAAAGGTTTTTGGATAAGTTGGTCTGCCTGTTACATAATTTTCATCATAGGGTCAAACAACAGTGTGTATTAAATAGACACTCACAAATGAATAGTTCCAAGATTAAGATACTCATCGGCTCCATCCTCAGACACGCTGGCGATGATCAAGTGGCACACATTCGTGCGGAGTCCATTGTGAACTATCCTTAGATTCGCGTTCACTTCCTATAAACACGAAAAAAGAAACGCAGTAAGTTATACAGGGTGTAACAGAAAGGGTATATAAAGCCGAAACACAGCGATAGTCCTCATGAAACTGAACAACTTTCCCCAAGGAACATGGGTCGTAACTCGAAAAAAATTTTTGGAACGCCCATACTTACTCGATCAGCTGATCGGGCATTTTGTATGGGGAGGCGAAATTTTTTTTTCGAGTTACGACCCATGTTCCTTCGGGAAAGTTGTTCAGTTTCATGAGGACTATCGCTGTGTTTCGGCTTTATATACCCTTTCTGTTACACCCTGTATAGAAAGTTAAATAATTGATAAAATGCTACTACCTACACGTTAGAAGAATTTCTGTCAGATCAGAAGACATTTGTACGTTAAAAGACTTAGGGCCTGAATCACCATCTTCAGATAAAATTTATCTGACAGATGTTTTATACCTGTCTGACATAGACAAACACCATTTAAAGATAATTTTTTTGTCTAACAATCTTTTACAGCTGTCACTGTCTTAAACGACATGTTTTATGAGATAGACATGTTTATCTGCCAGTTAAATTTTATCTGTAGGTGGTGAAACAGGCATTTAACCCGGCGTCTGCTAGGTTGGGTCAAAATGACCCGTGACGTTTTTAAATGTGTATATTTTAGAAAATAAAAGTCTCACAGCACTACGCTTCTTAGTAGCTGCAGCTAGCGCCTCAATTTTCTAGTTTCTTACCTCCAATTTGACAGTTTACGCAATAATAGGAAGATATAAGCAGTCAAACAGCAAAAAGGTAAATTTGACCCAACCATGCATTCGATGTTACAATTTCGTGCCAATTACGTGAGTTAATTATTTATTTATTAATAAAATGAAAATGATTAATGATTTTAATGATTTTGTTTATTTATTTGTACCGATATTATGTTTATCACATTATATTTTGATATTTTTAGGTTTTATTTCATTAATAGATAAATAGGAACGCGAAAAGCAACGAAATCTCGCAATATTAGAAGAAAGCGTCTCTGAAGAAAGTGAAAATTCTTCGAAAACCGAGAAAGATGATTACGTTTAGAATTTTTTAAAGATTTTACATTTGTCATTCCAAAAAATTAAAAATAAGTGACAATTAGCATTATTCTGCTTTTCTACTGGTCAAATTCTAGAAGTTGATTTTTTTGTTGTTCATTTTGTAGTGACTTCGTAAATACGTATAAGGATTGTTATTTAACTTTCTTTTTTAATTTTAATCTGCAAAATACTTTAATAGAAGAACTATTCTTCAAGTTTAACAAAAAATTGCTTTTAATATCATCGAAATTGTAACAATCAGCTACGGTTTAAAATCGGGGTCGATATGACCCACCATGCGTTTGTTGTACCGATTTTCTACCATGCTGACGCCGGGTTAAAATACAATGTACCTACTTACTGTTAATTTCATCTTAGTGTGCATTTTGTTGTCAGAGCAGATTAAATAAATATATTTTCTTTCTTGCAAAAAATAATTAATACAAAACTCACCGCTTCCCCTCCAGCGGCTGAGAAAAAGTGTTTCACATCTTCTTCTACCATCAATCCTGTTAACACTTTGCAGACTAAAGCCTTTAAGCCCATGTTTTTACGCTGAAGACAAAAAAAAATACATTGTTTTATTTTTAGACTACACTAAGCGCCAAAACAAACGGTGAAACGCAACTGCAACGCAACTGAAACTGCTAGTTACTTTTGAGTTGCATCGCAGTTTCTGCTATAAACTTACTAACTAACTAGCAGTTTCAGTTGCGTTGCAGTTGCGTTTCACCGTGTGTTCTGGGTCTTAGGGTCGCGACTCGCGACACATCTGCGTAACGTACCGCGCGGAACGTTCAGCGGTTGGAGTACCTAAATGTACCTATGCGAAGCAATTTCGGCTGATGTGTTATAGGTGACTTGAAACACATTGCCGGTCCGCGCGTACGTAACGCAGGTGTGACCGCACACTTAAAATGCGTCTTAAAAACAACTTGATACAATGTTCCATCATGAAGTTCCATTGCCTATCTTCCGGCTTCATCATCAGACTTTGTAACCGAAGCGTGGACAAAGGTCACTACAAGACCTTTCATATAAACCCAGAAACGGCTATGATACGATGTTCTATCATGTAGTACCATTGCCTATCTTCGGGCTCCATAACAGATCAGTTCGAAAGTACCAAATTATTGTGTTGTCATTGGAACTACAACTGCCAATTTTCACTACGCTACGATCATTATAAGATGGTCAAATTGCTTTCACAAGATTTGATTACATAGTTAGGTTAGGTTAGGTTCTTACCCGCAAAATCCTAATCAGCTCAGAAATAAATTCCTGATTGAGCATTGCCTTCAAACTGACGTGGTAATTGAGAAGATTGACATAACATTGTACTATTAACTTCTGCGCTTCCAACGGAGTAGCCAGGTCTGGAAGCAATACATACATAATGATTAAGCAGGAAACAGTTGCTCAGTCGGGTACAGTGACTCACCATCTGTTTGTAAAGAAGGAAAAGAGATACGTTTATCTCTTTTGCATTTGTCGGAAGCGTTCGGCACGCGCAATCTCTTTTCTGTCTTTACAAACCGATGGTGAGTCACTGTACCCGACTGAGCAACTGTTTCCTCCTTAACCCTACTTACATATCACGCCTCTTTCCCAACGGGGTAGAGACCACTTCCCTCCACTTCCTACGATCCAAAATACAAACACACTTCCTCCGCTTAATCCACATTCATCAGTCGCGTCATGCACGTCGGTTTAGGGAACGAACGTATCTCGATCAAATCGGGAACTTGCTAAAGAAAGGCCTAGTCAGTAAGCCGCATTGCCATCAATTGGTACTAATTAAGTAGCAACCAAAGCTATGCATGAATCTTTAAAGGGCTATCCACACATTTCCGGGTCAGGGCTATCCGTGTTCAGAGTTGTCCGTTTCACTATAGACGTATTTATATTTGCCGTGTTCCGTCAGAGACGTGTTCCCGGAAATCTGTGGTTAGCCCTTAAATTATGTGTTTCATAGGTAGGTAGGTACATTTAAACTTATAGTTCAAAAGTTGAAAATTTATTACATCAGTTGATTGATAAACACTTACAAGTTAGAGCGGTTACGCACTACATCCAATTCGAGATATTTAGTATAGAAATATAGGCATGATGACAAAAAAAAAATTTATTCCATCACATAAATAGATTATTTTAAAATATTCGACAAGTATTTTTTCTTTTTTCTCTTAAACTAAAAATGACAAAGATTTGGGTTTAAGTTGCTCATGACGTCACGCTTTAGTACGATTTTTACCTAGGAGTGACGTCAATACCTTCTCCTAAACTATTAAACTTTGATGCTCTGTATCTTTGTATTTATTTATGTATTTGATCAGGTAAAAATTGTGTTTCAAATATTTTTAATAGCCTGAAAGACGGGCTAATTATTTTTGGAATTTTTTAATTGTAGTCATCATCCCTATTCTCGGATGGGATAAGGAGCGGATGTAATGCATAACAGCTCTAATGGCCCGTTTCACACCCTACAGATAAACCTATGTCTATTTCTTAAAACATGACTTTTTAGACAGAGACAGGTAGAAAATGTAAGTCTGATAAAGAGCACCCAACCTAATTGGTATAGTAAAAAATTTCGGTATCAATAACGCTCAACATCCCCTATTCGAGTAGTATGGAGAAAAAATAGTTGGCGGCCATTGATGAAACTTACGTCAATCGATAGAGAAAAATATTATAAAACGATAGTATTTTGGACGAATGTCGAAAGTGATATACTTTCGGAGATATAGAACTTTGAAAATGTTCACATGTAGCACTTTTCAAAGTTCTTTCATTTGATTCCGAAAATTTTTACTATACTTAGGTACCAATTAGGTTGGATGCTCTTTTATCTGTAAATTGTGATACGGGCCCTTATGGTGCTAAATTTACCATTGCTCAAAATATATTTCAGTTCAGTCAAAAGGTTGTGCTCGACGACAGCAAAAGCAGATCTGGGAATGATCCGACACAGCTCAGCTAATGCAATAAGAGCGTTGATTCTTACGTTCATCCATGGAGCTCCTTCATCGGTGAGGATACCTGGATTTCAAAAATAACATGGGCTGATTTTGCACAACGAAAATCTGCCCACGAAACTGAATTGACAATGTTTTAGTTTTTTTACACCTTATTTTTATTCGATAATATGAAACTTTAGTCAATTTAAAAATATCCCTATTTTTTTATGGCTATTTTCAGTGTGAATTTATTAATTACACTTTTACAGATAAATAGTAACCAGAGCCATTAAAAAAAAATTGACGGATGACAATGACGTTTGCCGCCGCAGCTTCCCTAGTAATGTTCTAAACATAAATTGAATAGTTTCATATAATAATCTATATACACTCGGCTTCAAAAAAATCGCACGTCCGTAAAAATAGGCTTTATGCACTGTTAATCCTTAAGACAAGCAGTTATTCGTAGCAATATTGGTATCATTTGAGAGCCCTAAAAAACTCTTTAAAAAAATATCCATTTCATTTGATTAAAGAAAAAGCTTAAACACTTTAAGTCACTGTGAATGACAATGGAACTGATTCTCCTCTTCAAATTTTGTTTGTATTGTTTTGTTTTTGGGGTATAAAGGGGTCGATACAGCTTATTGGGGGATAAATTTGCTACCAACAGTCGAAGAAGACACAGAAGAATATCTTTCATCAGAAAAACGTCCTTGAAGATGGACACTACTGCTGCTGAAGCCGCCCAAGTTATCGCACTACTGCAATCAGGACTACGTCAGTGTGATGTTGCTCGGCAATTGCACTTGAGTCGCTTTTCTGTTCGAAGAGTGTACCAGCGGTTCCTGCAGATCGGTGGCTTTGTCCGAAGGCGTGGGTCTGGTAGAAATCGCTGCACTTCTGCGAGAGATGACCGATTCGTCGTATCGAAGTCTTTGAGAAATTGGTTCTCTAATGCTGTTGAGTTGCAACAGCAGCTTTAAGCAGTTCGTAGAAGGGCCGTGAGTGTCTCTACAGTTAGAAGAAGACTAAAGGAGAGAAATATTGTGGCTAGAAGACCTGCCACGGGTCCAAAATTAACCGCAGCGCATCGGCGAGCACGCCTGCAATTTGCTCGCGCCCACGTCAATTGGAACCTGGACCAATGGAGAGCTGTTCTCTTCTCTGACGAAACGAGAGTGTGCCTTTTCTGCAACGATAGACGCAAAAGAGTATACAGAAGACAATGGGAACGTTTTGCCCAAGCCTGCATCCAAGAGACGGTAGAATACGGGGGCGGTTCCTGCATATTCTGGGGCGGCATATCTGCCGACGGCAAAACTGAACTTTCTTGCGTCTCTCGGACCGGCGGTGCTCGCGGGCAAGGGTCGATGACTGCTCACCGGTACATCACAGAGATCCTGGAAGAACATGTGGTCCCCTATGCTGGATTTATTGGCGACGGGTTGACATTAATGCACGATAACGCTCGCGCGCACACTGCTGGAATTGTGCAGGGCTACCTTCAAGAGGTTGGGATCCCTGTCATGCAGTGGCCAGCGAGAAGTCCAGATCTGAACCCGATAGAGCACCTCTGGGACCAGCTGAAACGCAAGGTTAGATCCCGTGATCCCGCTCCCGCGACTCTTCAGGAGCTCCAAGACGCCGTTATTGAGGAATGGGACAGAATCCCTCAAGAAGAGGTCCTAAAGTTGGTGCGATCCATGAGGGAGCGCATGGAAGACGTCATTAGGGCTAGGGGGGGTAACACTAGGTTTTAGGTTAGTTTTAAGCAACTTTGTTTTGAAAAAATTATCAGATTTTATTAGGGTTTTTTAAGGATTTTTCTTGTTTTGTAAATTTTTCTCAGTTCCAATAAAAAACATTGAATGAATTATTGTTTTTGCATTCTCTGTTTCCTTACCTTTCAAATGATACCGAACATTACCAATATTTCATAATACAAATATGATTGAAAGATATTTAAAATAGATTTCTTAAAAGGTGCGATTTTTTTGAAGCCAGGTGTATATAAAAATGAAACCCGTTTTCCGTTGTCACGGCATCACGCCTGAACGGCTGGACCGATTTCGCTAATTCTTTTTTTTAAATGTTCATTGAAGTCCAAGGATGGTTCTTACGGTGAGAAAAAATCGAATAATTGCCGGGAAAGCCCTAAAACAGACCTTTTCTTTTTCCCATACAAATGTTTTCTTACTAAAATGTAGAGTCAATTTGAACTTTATTCCTACACAATAAAGTTCATTCTAAGGCGGGACAAAGTTCGCCGGGACAGCTAGTAGAATAAAAATAAGGTGTTAAAAAATGAAACATTGTCAATTCCCTCAAGAAACTTCTGCCTAAATACGACAAAAATGTCACCTCTTCCCATTCTAATTTCACAATATCAGGCGCTTTAAAATAATACTCAAACTTTCAGATTTCGACTCATCTTCTTCAGATCAGCATTGCTAGGATCAGGAAAGATACTCAGGGCCTTTTTCACCTTCTATAGATAATATTTAACTGGCAGATAAACCTATATTAATTTCATAAAACATGGCGTTTTAGACAGAGACTGGTATAAAATATCTGTCTCATAAATTTTATCTGTAGGTAGATGGCGAAACTTGCCCTTAAACAATTTTGATATCTACGCAGCCTTCATTTATCTAGCTAAAAAATGCTTTAAAACGTTTTCTTATAAATCCAAGCTATTGCCGTACTTCCTAAAGCCTCAATAATGTTGGTCTCGGCCATCCGTATAGCTGAAGCCATCATCTTGGTCATATTGGCGACACCCATCGCAGCATCGCCGAGTAAATTCACATTCGAGCTCATAAGATGAGCGGCGAATACCAGATCGATGCGGGATTCGTAGAGAGCCTGGAATGGAAACAGGTTGGAATACTCGATTCAAAAGGCAATGGAACTCGGCCTAAGACTTCTGAGCCCAAAAAAACTCTAATTTAATCCAGCCACTTGTGTCCCACTGCTGGGCAAAGGCCTCTCTCCTCATCCGCCATGACTTTCTGTCTCGAGCTTCCTCCGCCCAGGTAATAAGGCATCCAGCTCGTCCCGCCACTTTTTCCGTGGTCTGCCGCGGCGCCGTTTGGCAGTTGGTAGCCATTGGGTAGCTGTTTTAGCCCATAAGTTTTCTGGCATCCGGCAGACGTGGCCGGCCCAATCCCACTTCAGCCTGGTAAAAAAACTCACTGCCCAGGAAAACATATGCCAGAGTAATACTGTGCCTAGGTGTATACCTACACCTAGAGTGCCCCTGTATTTTGTTAATGGCGTTAAAAAAAACAGTTTCGGGTAAAAAAGGTATAGTTTCATATAAAGCTGCTATTTTGTTTGAACGACATTATTCAGTAGGCTGTAGGTATCTTTTTTCTCCCAAAACCGATTTTTTGACTCTATATAATAAAATTTTGGGGTAGTCTAGGTACCTGACATGTTTCATTTCTGGGCAATGAGTTTTTTGGGGCCAGCTTTATCGTTTACAATAAAGTGCGATAAAGAATGCACATCGGAAAGACGCAATCTGATAATTTCGTCTCCGTGTAGCGATATCTGTGTCGCACACACCGTGACGTCGTTTATGAGTTTATCAGTCGTGGTTGCAAGAGAGAGTGCAACAATAATGTTTTTAAATATTATTAGGATAGTAAATACTTGGGCAGCGTGGTGGATTACGGCCTAATCACTCTCTGTATGAGAGTAGGCTCGTGCCCCTCGGTGGGGACATATTATATGGGCTGATAACAGACTAACAGTTGGACCCAGAACACACGGTGAAACGCAAATGCAACTAGTTTGAAACGTTTCGGTTCAGTTGCGTCGTGTGGGGTTTTCTAAAGGAGTCTATAGCAGAAACTGCGATGCAACTTAAAAGTAACTAGCAGTTTCAGTTGCGTTGTTGTTGCATTTCACCGTGTGTTTTGGCGCTTAATCCTTAAAAAAATACTTACTTGCCTCCCATTTTCAGTAAAGGACATTTTCGTTAACACAGATATGCAATGGGGCTTCATAGCAGGTATAGCCATCTCTAAATAAGTTAGCAGCCTTGATATACAGCCAGTGAAATACAAATGAGCCACATTATCTTCTGTCTCCACGTATGTTTTTAATACGCTAAGAGCTTCCGCGTGAATGTCACGGAATTCATATGACTAAGAGAGAAAATAGGGTTTAGTTTACAAGCCTAATTTGGTTGGAATATGGGTAGAATTGAGTCCTAGAATACTGGTAAAGACTGTTAGATTGGTGAAGAAGAAAAGAGAGATATAGTGCTAGTGTAAACAGGTAGATAATAACATTGTAGATATAGGTACCTATAGGTAGGAAGCTATTATAATATAAATATATTCAGGAAACTGCCTTAAACAATTTCATTTGAAATAAGTAGTAGCCACCAACTACTTTGCACTCTTTTTCTTTACTTCTTGTTTACTTGGATTTGCAAATAATATAGGTAGCCATTATGTTATTCTGATATCTAAACTACAATTTTGTGAAGATTTATTAAAATCTGTTTGATAGTTTTTGCTTTCAAAAATTACTTTCCACACGTCCATCCATCTATCCATCCATCCATCCAACCATCCATCCATCCAGTCATCCATCCAGTCATCCATCCAGTCATCCATCCAGTCATCCATCCAGTCATCCATCCAGTCATCCATCCATCCATCCATCCATCTATCCATCCATCTATCCAACGGCATGATCATTGAGATTTGTCCTACTAATATTATAAATGTAAATATTTGTGCCGATGTGCTGGGATCTAGGATTTGTCTAATCAATTTGCGGGTTGGTACTTTGTTAGTAGGTGGATAGATGGATATCCATCCATCCATCTATCCAGATGTCTATCCAGATGTATGGATAAATAATGGATCGATGGATGGAAGGATAGATAGTTGGATGGATACACTTAAACACCTACTGACAAAATACCTACCTCCAAAATATCACACAAATCCTGAATCCCAGAAGAAGCTTTAAAACTCCTCTGGATGTTTTCATCCTTGATCCTGGAGACGAGCTGATCAACAGTTCTTAAAGCTGCGTGCTGGATCCCCAAGTACTTGTTAGACATAAGAGTTAGGAGTGATGGCCAGCTGAAGCCCGGGTTCTTGGTCACTTCTGGTGCACATACGTCGTCGTCCAGCAGGTTGCTCAGTGTCTGAGGAAATAAAGGGCAGGATACTGGTCTTTCTTGAACATAAAACTAAGCAATGTGCATGTATAATGCGACTGATGATTGAGGATCCTGCGAAGGAAGAATGTTATATGTAGCATCGTAGTAAGAGGAGGCAAGAGGTCCCGATGGGTAGAAGCGTGAAAGGTTTGTAAGTATGTATGTAAATGAAGATCGTGTTTTATGATTCAATGTCCAGATCTAGCATTTTTTCCGTAATGAATTTTCGAGTTCGACTAATTCTGACTGAATTGGTGTTATTTCAGCATTTATTTAGTGTTAGGGTTTATGGAGAGATTTAAGACATAGACAAAATAGTAATAAGTAGTTAAAAGAAAGTAAATATAGCGTTACTGAAGCACAATTAAATGGTAAAAGAAACTAAGAAGCAAGTGCGTTCATCCTAAGCAACATTAGTATACAAAAACCTGCAAGCAATTCTTCTGAACATCAGGATCCAGGCTTGTCTTCATTCTGTTGAAGAGACTGGCCAGTATGTTGGCAGCGACCAGTTGTTCACAGCCTTCTGGACATGTTGTCAGTTCCGCCAAAACTAGAGACGAGAATTCTTGAACAAACACATCTTCGTGCTAGTTGAAAAATATTTTTACATATAAGTAATACCCACGTGGCATTATTGTCATGGTAGAATGAGGTCCTATGTGCACAATGTGCGTGATGCTTTACTACATCTGCTCCATAGAATTACTTACCTACAAGCAAACAACCTGGGGTCCACGTCTGCCGTCGGCAAAGTGTCGATGGCATTTTTGACACATTTGGTATTCTGCTAAACAATGGCTTATACTGGTTGCGACCAAATATGTCAAAAAATAATATTCACACTTTCATTGACACTCTGCCAACACACAACACACCAGAATTTTGTAAATTAGCATACTTGGGCCCTGGGACTGGGACAGCGTTGCATTGGACAAGTGTGCTTCTAATCATATTATTTCTATGGAGCAGATTTCATAACGCGTTGCGAAAGCGGGGTCAGTCTGTTGTTTTATGCTCATTGCTCGCAGTGTCAGACGTACCTATGCGATCAGGTTACTCCATACAAAATCGACGGCTGCGAGCATTGCATAAATAACCATGCGCCTATGGAGTAACCTGCTCTGCTGCCGCTAGCAATGCATAAAACAAAAGTGCGCCTAGTTTTTATAAAGAAAGTATGCTTCTAAATACACGACCGGCCATGGAATAGCGTCAAAGAGCTTAAACTACGACGAAAATGTAGGTACATATTGTAAAGTAGCTACTTCGTCAAAAAATTTTATTGATAGCAATTAAGTGCAGTTTTTCAAAAATAGGTTTAAGCTCAAAATTTAAGCTTAAATCTATTTTTGAAAAATGTTGTTATGTACATTATGTATAAATTATGTACATTTATGTTATGTACATTATGTATAAATTATGTACATAAATATGTATAAATTATGTACATTTTCGTCGTAGTTTAAGCTCTTTGACGCTATTCCATGGCCGGTTAATGATTAACCTCTCACATCCCACTGACCCATTATAAACCCAAACACAATAGATTTTCTATTGTTCTTTCTTTTCTGGGATGTGAAAGATTAAATAAAGAAACAATAACAATCACCTTTTAATGTCCTTAATTTATGCAGCCTACCTTCGCAAGCGTAAACGCCACTTTCTTAAGATTCTGTTCGTTAGACAACACTTGATTTGGCCCCTGAGGTAACTGACATAGCTGACTCAACGCCTTCAAAGCAAACCGTTTGATATTTGTTTCAGGATGCTCTATGTGAGGCACGATGTAGTTTACTGCATCCATATCGAACATGATTTCTCGGTTCGTCATATCTTGTCCGGCGAATTTTGTTAATGCTCGCAGAGTCTGTGGAAATTAAATGTTTTGGGAATACGTTGTGGGCTTTTGCTATTTATAAGTGTACCTATAGTCGAAGATAGCATATATTCTTAAATGAACACTCTAGTGTTATTATATTACTTAAGTACTGTTTCTTGCTACTGTTTACTATGCTTATACTTAGGCCGTGACCCCAGTAGGCAAACTGTTAGCGGCTGAACAGTTTGTGGCGTATCGATTTAGTACGCCCTTCCATATATTTGAAATGGAGTGTCCACATTCAGCTAGTGTTCACTCACTGTACGCAGTTTGCAGCGTTACGCGCGCTGACTATCTCAGACAGCGGCCAAATTCCCACCAAAACCGGTGATTTCATTGATTTGAGTTTGCAGCTAACTCAAATTTAAGTTCGCCACTTTGCGGCTCACTCAGTCGGCCGCTAACAGTTTGCCTACTAGGGCCACGGCCTTAAGCACCTATTGTATCAAATCATTATAGCCAATTTGTGCAATCTTGCTTATGTACTTATCTATTTTCCTACTGGTTAATTATGTTAGATAAAAAAATCTAGTCCGCCGTGCGACTGATGAACTGCAAAGTGATCTCGGCCTACTCGGAGAGCAGCGAGAAAGATATGTATGTAGATATATTCTTTATCAGTCCATATATGTCCCCACCGAGGGGCACGAGCCTACTCTCATACAGAGAGTGATAAGGCCGTAATCCACCACGCTGGCCAAGTACGTATTCTTTTAAAATAATAGCCAATAAACTTACCTGGCATAATACAGCAGGCTCTTTGGACAGAAGCAGCAAAAGAGCTGTGCGGCAGTTTTCTGGGGTTACATGGTAAGGTTTGAATACCAGAAGTTCCTTAGTGTCCCCTTTTTTCTCTCCTTTACCTTTCATTTTGATGTTAGCCAAATCAACAGTAGTTTATAAAACAGTAGTTTTACAATTAAAAAACCTTAATAAAATTTAAAAAAGTCTTAGCAAGAAAACACGATAAAAAATAAAGGCATCTCAATTAGGTAGGTACTTAGATATTATGTACACTGTTGCTAATGTTCACTTAGCCAATTCACAGATTTACCATTTTATTATCATAAAATGATTTTTTTACAGTATTTTTCCATGATTCACTCACTATTATTTCTTTTTTAATGAGCAATCGAAGCCAAATCGGAGCAAATAGCAAATCACTAATAAATTTGACATCATTTGATTGAAGTTTTTGGCCGACAGCTGTCATATTGCTTGCAACAAATGCCAAAGCCTTGGAGCCAAAGCCATTCTACTTAAATGACTTCTAAATAATCCAAAGAAAAAATCAAAAGAAAAAATGTTAAAACGAAACGGTTTTGAAAAGGTTCTGACTTTTGACCATAAAACCTTTTTCTTTTCATGCCCAAACATATGCATAAACAATGTTATTATATTATACTAGTGCTTAAATAATTAAACAATGAAAGAACACACAGAAAATTAAAACAAAACCATATTTTATTTCAAATCACAACAACAACTTATCAACAGAAGAACATAACTTATTTATCTCATTTCGACGACCGATTCTCACATTTGCAACCAGCCATCGATGACCTCACAACTTGCATAGGAGTACACGTAGGTCCGCATATATTTTGCGCCTCTGGAGTGTCTTTGTGGAGCAGTCTGCCTGGGGATTCCACAAGGTCTACCACATAGTTGATTCGGTGGAGACCTGATGGGTATGACGTGTGGGTTTCTTGGAACGTGTCCTTGGGAAGGGAATGGGGTTTTGTTAATATAAAAAAAACAGTTTAGAACTCAATCTCTAAGAGCGTTTGTGGACGTCCAAAGTCAAACATATATTTATTTCATAGGCACAAAAAATGCTCTTGAAACGGTTACATTATTATATAGGTAATTTTTTTAAAGCTAGGGCTAGATTCGCAAGGTGTAGTTTCCCCCAGAGAAGAACCTAACAAGAAACTCTGTGAGGTTGCTCTTTCCAAATATAATTTTTACAATCCGCCTTTTTTGCCGGACTACGGGCTGTTGTCCGTTACGCGATGATGTATGGTTTATAATGGACGTACTTATGTACACGCATCGGACACCGGACATCTATCCGGCAAAAAAATTACGATAGTCCTTTTTTGACGGTCCGTTGTCCGGTAAAAAAAACGGACGTCTACAAGCGTCCTAAAAAACTTTGTTTTGTAGGATAATTTACATAAAGCTAAGGCTTGGTGTTATCCACTGTTATTTAATCTTATCAGATTGGACTGTAGCTACTTCACATTTACTCATTAAACGTCTTCTAGCTTTTAAGTGTGATTTCCTATCAGATCATTTATTTGTTTTTGACATCCTCTGTTCTTTTATTTATTAGACCAAGTTTAAATCAGCCAAGATAATAGGCTATTTGACAACATTTGGAAAATAATTTTAAATTAATGTTTATATGATAATAATTACCCTACATTGATATTTCCGAAATATTTAATGTTTTAATGATGAAAAATCAATGTTGAAATTCAAATTTAATAAAACTCGCGAATAACACTGTTTCTGTAATGGCGCTGTTCACATGTCACGCGTGACGTCACATGCAAGTAAACAAACACGAAAAACACTAACGAAGCGCACTATTATGACAGCTGTTTACTCGCGTGTGACGTCATCAGAATGTCAACAAATAACAGGCCGTTCGTGTTCCAGATAAAAATTTAAAAAATATTACAATTTGTTTATTTTATTTTGTTAAAAATAAACATGTTTTACATCAAAATAAAGTGAAATATATTTCTTTATAATATAATCTTTTAGGATGGCCACATTTTGTTGTATATTTTGTATATAGTCAAATACCCTATTCTTTGATTTGTTTATCCTAACATATACATAAATCCGTAATGATTTACTTGGATTGGAAATGGTCCTATTAATTCTTCTTTATCCCATTCATCCATCTCAGCTTATAGCTGTCCACAGTTGAGCATAGGCCTCTCCAATTGTTCTCGAATGCGACCGATCCATTGTCACCAGCATCCAACAAGACCCCGCAGTTTTCACCAGGCCGTCGGTCAATCATCTCCTAACTACAAATAGAGTCAAATACACCTACCGGTTTCACATTAGGCAAAGCGACTTCACACCAGGCATGCTCGCTGGAACTTCGATGCAAGGAGCAAGGGAGCCCAAGTCTATCTGCCAACACTTTATACAGTATAGCTCGTTCTAGGGCCCCGCCGCACTGCACCCAGCCTATGCCAATTACACGAGAGCCAAGGTCTTGCTGGAAATTTACATCAAGATTATACATACATACATATCCGTCACGCCTCTCTCCCATTGGGGTAGGCAGAGACCACTTCCTTCCACTTGCTACGATCCAAACACACCTCTTCCGCTTCATCTACACTCATCAGGCGCCTCATACATGCCCGTCGGTTTAGGGTACTCTTGATTTGGCCTTTCTTGAGCAAGTCCCCGATTTTCATCGAAGTACGTTCGTCTTGGCTTTAGATTATAATACTGTAGAATCATAGAGCTAGAGTGCTACATGGATCTTTTGGCATGAGGCGGAAATGGGAACTAAAGATTTCATCTTGTAAATTGACATTATTTATTGAGACCCATGCCCTCTTGCCAGTGTCACCCAAGTGCCAATTCCACGAAAAAAAAATTTTTTTGAACTCCTTTTAATTAAGAATTTCATTATAAATCGCGCGATTCGCGCGCTCTAACGCAAAGGTCATTCAACTCACGGCGAGTAAGTAGGTCGAGCGCGCTCGCCGCTCGTAAAGAGCGAAAGAGAGAGAGCGAGCGCGCCGCCCGCCCGACCTACTTACTCGCCGAGAGTTGAATTACCTTTGCGTTAGAATGCGCTATTATCTAATAATGAAATTCTTGATTAAAAATGAGTTCAAAAAATATATATTTTTTCTTGGAATGTGTACCTGGTTAAAAGGAAAGTGATACTTTTCCTAACACCCTGTATAAACAAGTCTTACCATCAAATCATGTAAAAACAAATCCACAGCCTTCAATGAACAGTCCCGTTCCTGATTTAAACCACTCATTTGTTCGGATACAAACTCAGCTAGTACTTGAGCTCGCTGTTTCAAAGTTAGGAACACTCCTGCGCTTATATCTCGGTATCTGAGGATGTAAAAACAAATGAATCAAGATACCTTTCGAGTTAGGAATTGTTTCAATTAAAGATGGAATCACGACTTCCTTCTTCACATTTCTATGTGTAAACACACACACATACACACAACATGTGTGTGCGTATGTGTGTGTGTGTGTGTGTGTGTGTGTGTGTGTGTGTGTGTGTGTGTGTGTGTGTGTGTGTGTGTGTGTGTGTGTGTGTGTGTGTGTGTGTTGGTGTGTTGTTAAGTGATTGATAAACATGTCGTGGTCATAATGATCACTTCATGAAATGTTCGAGTACCTATTTCATGAAATCACATCATGACATGTTTCAATGATTCGTTTCTTGATGGTGGCAACTAAATAGAGATAAAAGCTTACGTTTTTTCTTCATTAGGTTCGGGGAAGATATTTAACAAGTATTTTGACCTGAAAAATAAGGCAGAAGGTTTTATTCAAGTAACTATCACCTTAACGTGGTGGGTCAGCTGCTCATGTCTTGATTTTTGCTGACAAATCAAAGGAAAATTTCATTAATTCCGTTCTATGTTTACCAAAAACTATTCAAAACATTGAGCAGCGGACACGCCTTAAAGAAAACAACATTTTCGAAAATGGTGAATGAATGAATGTGGTGTTGGCGAAGAATGGAGAGGATAAGTTGGACTGAAAAGATGAGAAATGAGGAGGTTTTACAGATTGTGGGAGAAAAGAGAAGTTTACTAAAATCTATTGAGAACAGAAGAGAAAAGATGCCAGAACATTTGATACGACATGATTCCTTCATAAAAAACATCATAGAAGGAAAAAATTAAGGGAAAAGGAAGAGAGGAAGACCCAGACGGACGTTCCTAGAACAGGTGAAGGAAAAGGCGGGTGTCATGTCGTATCAAGATGTTAAAAACAAGACAGAAAATAGGGAGGGATGGAAGAGGCTCCCCCGACAAGAGCTAAGCTCTTAAATAAGAAGAAGAAGAATGAATGAATGAATGAATCTATTCGTAAAACAATTATCTGGGTAGGTATATAAATTGTGTTCGAAATACTTGTAAAATATACAATTTATTAATAAATGACTCCTATCTTACGTTATATTATTCAACACTTACGTATCAGAAAAGATGACTCTCAATTTATTGAGGTACGTCTTTAGATTCGTATCATCAGGAATCTGAGGCGGCCGTACACGTGACGTTGACTTTTTAGCCGATTTGTCTGACAGGTCATTATTCACGGTTACTATATAAAATAAAGTTTAAGATATGATTATTATCCATTAAATTATTAATCGCTACCGGAGACCGTGTTAAATGGAAAGTAGCGGGGGAGGCCTTTGCCCACCAGTGGGGTCTTATTAGCTAACAAAAAAAAATATATATTATAAGCTAATAGGCTGCCCGCGACTTCGTAGGCATTTCGTTCGTTCGTTATCTATCAGCCCATTATATTACTGTCCCCACCGAAGGGCACGAGCCTACTCTCATACAGTATCTACGCATTTTTATCTTGGAAAAAAACAAGATATCTCAAAATATTATAGCCTGTGTGTTATTCTAAATATAAGCTACAATAGGAATGATTACATTGATGACTACATTCAAAAATTCAAAAAATAATTAGTCCCGTCTTTTAGGCTATTAAAAAATATTCAAACCACATTTTTTACCTGATCAAATCCATACTTCCATACTAATATTATAAATGCGAAAGTAACTCTGTCTGTCTGTCTGTCTGTCTGTCTGTCTGTCTGTCTGTCTGTCTGTCTGTCTGTCTGTCTGTCTGTCTGTCTGTCTGTCTGTTACGCTTTCACGCCTAAACTACTGAACCGATTTCAATGAAATTTGGTAGAGAGGTTGTCTAGACCTTGAGAAAGGACATAGGCTATATTTTGTCGCGAAAAAAGGCTTAAGGGGGTGGTAATAAGGGATGAAAGTTAGTATGGGAGATCGTCATTATTCAAAGATAAAACCATGAAACTTTATATTTAGGCACTTAATACTAAATCCATCCATACTTCCATACTAACCATACTAATATTATATATCCAATATAAAAAAATAAAAAAATAAAAAATAAAAAAAAATTTAATGCGAAAGTAACTCTGTCTGTCTGTCTGTTACTCTTTCACGCCTAAACGGCTGAACAAATTTTGATGAAATTTGGTATAGTGATAGATGATAACCTAGAAATGGTCATAGGCTATAAATAATCACGCCATCGTTCTTAGCGGGTAGGCAGTAGGTAGATAACTAAATTGAGTTAGTGATTTTTAGTCGTTTTTGTTGGGACTTTTGCTCTTTCACGTCTAAACGGCTGAACGGATTTTGATGAAATTTAGTAAGGTAATAGATGGTTACCTAAAAACGGATATAAGATCAAAATGATCACGTCATCGTACTTAGGGGGTAGGAAGTAGGCAGAAAACTGAATTGAGTTAGTGATTTTTTTATGGTTTTTGCTGGGAGTTTTGCTCTATCATGCCTAAACGGCTGAACGGATTTTTATGAAATTTAGTAAGATAATAGATGGTTACCTAAAAACGGATATAAGATCAAAATGATCACGACATCGTACTTAGGGGGTAGGAAGTAGGCAGAAAACTGAATTGAGTTAGTGATTTTTAATCGTTTGTTTTAAAAGTTAAGTAAAAACCTCATTTACGCCTTAACGTCTGAACGGATTTTTATAAGACTTTTTTAATTTAAAGATAGAATCCTAGGCACGGACACAGGCTACTTTTTACGGCGTGAAAATACCTCATTCCCGCGGAAATCTAGCGTGATCGTGTTAAGAAGCGCATGACGCCATAGCTACTGAAATGATTTTGATGTTTTTTTTTTAAACTGAGTGTTACTAAGACTTCAAGTTAGTATTTAATCACTTTTCTAACTTAGAGGGTAGGTAGGCGCCATAATTTATGGAAATTATGATAAAATTTTGATGCAACTGTCTTTATTTTACTTCAGTTTTACTTGGATCGAAACTTAGCGACATTCCATCACACTACTTAACTTATAGGGTAGGAAGGTACCAAAATTCAGACTACTTTTTACTTCGGGAAAATATCTCATTCCCACAGGAACGTATACATAGCTACCTATCTACAACATTAAAACTCTGTCTAGAATCACATTACGCCAAAACTATTGATCTGATTTGTATATATCGGGGGTTGGCAGGTAGGTATGTTAGTAGTAATTTAAACCGATTTATATTATTTACTTTTTATATTTACTAAGGAAACCTTCGGAGCTATCCATTATGTGCTTAGGTTGCTTTTGAACAAATTTTGATGTGAAGTTGAGGACCGGAACACGAAAGAGGGACATTGTTGCAGGGGGACTTACAGCCGGGAGAAAACAAAAAAACTTACGCGGACGAAGTCGCGGGTAAAAGCTAGTACAAAAATAAATACAAAGATACAGAGCATCAAAGTTACGGAGTGGTGGTTTTGACGTCACTCCTAAGTAAAAATCGTACCTAGGCGTGACGTCACGAGCAACTTTAACTCAGTGTATCTTTGTCATTTTTAGTTTAAGAGAAAAACGAAAAAATACGTGTCGAATATTTTAAAATAATCTATGTGACGGTCTAAAAAAATTTTTTTAGTCATCATGCCTATTGCATGTGAAATTGTGTCGTATGGAACCCACTTTAAGGCCATGGCCCCAGTAGGCAAACTGTTAGCGGCTGACTAGTTTGCGGCGTATTGATTTAGTACGCCCTTCCATATATTTGAAATGGAGTGTCCACAGTTAGCTAGTTTTCGCTCACTGTACGCAGTTTGCAGCGTTACGCGCGCTGATTATATCAGACAGCGGCCGACTCCCACCAAAACCGGTTATTTCATTGATTTGAGTTTGCAGCTAACTCTTTCATTTCGCCACAAATTTGCGGCTCACTCAGTCGGCCGCTAACAGTTTGCCTACTGGGCCACGGTCTTAGAATAGTTAGAAACTCACCCGGCGGTACTTTAAGTTCAAGTGAAATAATATTATCAAATGGCGAAGGATAAAACATAGTCATAAGTATAGGATAGTTATGCAACGGACGCGTTACCATTAGTTCTTTGATACTCATGAACGGCTCATTTAACGTCTTCAAAACGTAGAAACCTTCCTGCAAAACATAGATTGCTATACTTAACGCAAAAACTCGTGGCAGACGAGGCCATAAATCACTTTTGTAAAAGAGATGCGCACACGCAGACTTGCAGAAATATCGATTAATTTCGAATTGGGTGAGTCATCGCTGCACACACGTGTACAATTAAATTACCACATTTTTAATAACTATATACGTTTAATTTACTATGCCTATAGGTACTTAAAAAAATACCTATACTTTGTTTACATTAAGTATGCCTCACTTAAGTCTTAAAACCTAATACCATCGACATACACTCGAAACCAAACGATGTGCGTTCATCTCTACATCATTTTGACGTCACCCATAAACAGCGTGATAATGATGTGCGCTGTCACATTCACACGTTTTATGACCGCGTCTGCCACGAGTCTTTGCGTTTAGTATAAAACAAAATGCAGAGATAATGAAATCTGTGCATAGAGTTTCAGATAGCTCTACATCTTTTTTGTGAAAACAATCTATAGACGACAAAAATCGTTTACTTTTTACACGCTTTATATTAGCTTCACTTGTAACTAACTATGTATGTAAACAAATCTTGGAATCTTAATTTGACCCACTTCCCGGTCTTCGAATATGATGAAATTTTGCACACGCTTAAGTTCTGATGACAATACAATAATATGGTACTTTCGAACTGATCTGATGATGGAGCATGTTTAGTGCGAACTAAAGTGTGTTTTTGTTTTTTAAAATACCTTTTTAGGTATTAAAAACACAATTAGAAAATGGGAGATGTTAAACTGAATACATTCAATCGATATGTAGCTTTAGACTTAATTTAACTTTAGACCCAGGACACACGGTGAAACGCAAATGCAACGCAACTGAAACTGCTGGTTACTTTTGAGTTGCATCGCAGTTTCTGCAATAGACTTCCTTAGAAAACCACATACGACGCAACTAGTTTGAAACGAAAAGTAAGTAACTAGCAACTAAAGTAACTAGTAACTAAAACTAGCAGATTCGTTGCATTTGCGTTTCACCGTGTGTTTTGGCGCTAAGTTGCGTGTCCACTGAATCGCAATCGGAGCGGAAGGATTTATTTGGCGCAGAAATGTTGATCTAGTGCACGCAGTTACATATCGCCTAGTTCGCAATCGTAGCGGAAAGATTTGTTGCTTTCTAAGTATTTATATGGCGCAGAAACGTCGTCCCAGTGCACGTAGTAGGTACCTACCATAGAAATCAATACAAGATAAAAAATCCTTCCGCTCCGTACGTTCCAATTCCAATCCAGTGGACGCCTAGTTTTAGTTGAACAAAAATGCATTGCATGATAAGGCCGTGGCCCCAGTAGGTAAACTGTTAGCGGCCGACTGAGTGAGCCGCAAATTTGTGGCGAACTGAAAGAGTTAGCTGCAAACTCAAATCAATGAAATCACCGGTGTTGGTGGGAGTCGGCCGCTGTCTGAGATAGTCAGCGCGCGTAACGCTGCAAACTGCGTACAGTGAGCGAAAACTAGCTGACGATGGACACTCCATTTCAAATATATGGAAGGGCGTACTAAATCGATACGCCGCAAACTAGTCAGCCGCTAACAGTTTGCCTACTGGGGCCACGGCCTAAGAAGAAGAGTACTCACTTACCGATGTAAAGTCGTTAATATCCAACTGACCACAATAAGCAAGTTTAGCTGAAGGATGATGTCGCAGGATTGTTTCTATCGCTGGCTCCCAAGCTGCTACTGTATAACGGGCTTGCTTGTCTTCTATCATACTGTTGAGGAACATAGAGTCAAGAATAACCAGGGGCCTAAGTTTCCGTTTCACCACCTAATGATAAAATGTGACTGACAGATAAACCTATGTCTATTTCTTAAAACATGACATTTTAGACAGAGACAGGTGTAAAATATCCGTCAGATAAATGTTATCTGTGTGGTGAAACGGGCCCGAAGTCTGCTAATTTAAAATAGCCTCAGTTGCGTGTCGGCAGTGACAATGGCATTTTTAAGCTATTGCATAGCTTCTATCGCGGGCCTTGAGCGCAGGGACCGAATCCAGAAATTCCGTAACGAAAAAACCTCACGCTCCCCACTCCGACGGGCACGGAGGTGTGGCTTGAAGGCCGTGCATCGTCTAACGTCGTTTCAGTTCGGCAGTCTTCGACACACCGGAGCGGGTGCGCGGCGGCGCCGCCGGCCGGTCACCACGCTCAAAAAGTGTAACTTGAATTAATATCAAAGAAAAAGAAATACTGCATAAATAAAATAAATAAATAATTATAATTGCATAAGTTGATACAAAATGCTATGCAATAGCTTTACCGCGGCAGTCCCCGAGTGCCACACGTCTTTTTTGATACATTTGGTATTCTGATAAACAATGACATACACTGATTGCGATCTTTGTCAAAAAATGATATTGACACTCTGCCCACACACAACTGATAATATTGCAAATGAGCAGAATTGGGCCCCACCCAGGTCTACAGTTAGGCAAATACACTATGGAGACATTAAGTAACTTAAGCTAGAGAGAAACGTTATTTATCTGAGTTAGTTTTAGAACTATAAATAAAACTATTTGTAATAACCCTTCATCATTAAATTAAGAGCTTCGCTCTTGTCGGTGGAGTCAACGCCACTCTGTTCTATTTTCTGCCGTCCTTTTGATTACCTAATACGACACAACTTCTATCCCCTCTTTCATTTGATCTATGTAAGTTAGTCATCGTCTCCCTCTCTTCCGTTTTCCTTCTACTTTTCCTTCCAAGATGTTTTTTAGTTCAGTTTTAAAGTCAACCCCTTGTTGAAAGAACCTATACATAAAAGAAAAAAGAAAGAACTCCAAACTCACTACATAATAGTTCCAAGTTGCAGGTATACATCAGCTCCAGCAGGTGTCACACTGACAATAATGAGTTGACATAACGCTGTACGTAGATCAACGTGGACTTCGTAAAGATTTATATGAATCGCCTTTAAATTGAAAAACGATTGCTGTTACACCATTTACAGATAAAAATATGACAGATATTTTATACATAGGTACCTTTATAGATACCTACACACACATAGGTTTATCTGTCAGTTAAATTTAATCTGTAGGTGGTGAAACCGACACTATAATGACACAATATTCAAATACACACATAAAGTAATCTACTATATAAAAATAAGTCGGGTTTTCCTTCCTGACGCTATAACTCCAGAACGCACGAACCGATTTTCACGATTTTGCATTCGTTGGAAAGGTCTCGGGCTCCGTAAGGTTTATAGTAAAGAAAATTCAGGAAAAATTTCAACAGAAAAGCGGGAAAATCTTTTTTCACATACAGAACTTTGAGGCGGTACGAAGTTCGCCGGGTCAGCTAGTATAATATGTTAAACAGTTTCTATAAGAAAAAAAAAACATCAAATCCTATTGAAAAACAATAAATTGTACAAACCTCTTCTCCATCACGCGCAGAGAAAAAGGTCTTCGTAACGTCCTCCGTCATGAGACCAATTAAAAGCTTGCAAGTCATTATTTTTAGATTCACGTCTGGGCGCTAGAAACAGGACGTATTTGGTGATAGTTGAAATGAGTTTCTTATTAACACTAGGCCTGAATTGTCACGTTTGCGGCTTGTATGATGTACCTACAGTCATCATCATCAGCCCATTGCAGTTCATTGCTGGATATAGGCTTCTCCTATTGCACGCCACTGTGATGTATGTTCGGCTACTCGCATCCAGCTCCTGCCAGCTGTTCTGGGCAAATCGTACCTAAACCTTGCTTGAGGACGTCCTACATTACATTTGCCGAGTCGCGGTCTCCACTGTGTAGAATCAGTCACTATAACATATAAGTATCACGACACAACTAGAGGCTGCCCGTGATTTCGTACGCATTTTTCATCATATCAGCATAAGCTGATCCCTATGTGATGTGGCCATCCTCTGAAGTTCGCTTCGTCTCTGCATTTATGGGGTAGATAAAAAAACAAGAATTACTTCTTGTTTCTCACTTTTAAGATCGCAGGTTTTAGTTTTTTGAACTTTTTCTAAGGGCCATATTACACTATCTTGGATCATTTACTTTAAATGATCAATATTTGATCCAGGATTATTGACTTTAAGAAAATGAATCATTGTTTTTACATTATCCAATATCATCGATTCAAGATCTATGATCCAAGATAAATT
Organism: Anarsia innoxiella; assembly: GCA_947563765.1. Lineage (NCBI taxonomy): Eukaryota > Metazoa > Arthropoda > Insecta > Lepidoptera > Gelechiidae > Anarsia > Anarsia innoxiella. The sequence continues at coordinate 2,092,392 of OX387393.1, forward strand.
ATAGTGTAATATGTCCCTAGGTCAATAATTAAAATACACAATCAACTTACTCGCAAAATGTTGAGTAGTTCAAAAATGAAATCGGAATTGAGCATAGCCTTGACAGTGGGGGGATAGTTGAGGAGATTAGTGAAACAGAGCACTGCTAGATTCTGTGCTTCTATTGGAGTTAAATTTGCTGCAAAAAATTAACATAGAATCGCTGATTTAAGACATTTTATAATTTATATATTATGGTGGTTAACTATTCTGAAATGGCATCCAAAATTTTCGCATGTAACAATTTTCAAAGTTCGTTCATTTTCTAAGTTCTATATCTCCGAAAGTATATTATCACTTTCGACATTTGTCCAAATTACTATCGTTTTATAATATTTTTCTCTATCGATTGGCGTAAATTTCATCAGAGGCCGCCAACTTTTTTCTCCATACTAGCTCGAATAGGGGATGTTGAGTCTAATTGATACCGATTTTTTTACTATACCAATTAGGTTGGATGCTCTTTGGGCGCGGGAAGTTTCTCTTGATAATAACAAACACAACCAAAAAATTATCATCAAAATCGGTTTAGCTGCTCTCGAGGTTTGCTTATAACTTTTCACTAAGTGCTTAATAAGCTGATCCACATTAGTTTTTACAAAAAATAGTATCTACACATTTCAAGTGCTATCTAGTTATATTTACCTATGGTGTAAACCTAGTTCGGTTGTTTGGACACATCGCCGAGACGGGGTCGCGGAAGTACCTAATAGGTACGAAAGTTTTCCCTTGTCCCCCTCTTGAAGCGACAAGAAGAAACACTGTGGGGTTTTAGCCGGTGGGAGTCCGACATAACCCTCCCTCTTTCTCCGAGACGGAGAGTAGGGTATCCTTAATGGATTTCCCCACGTAAAAAAGGTATATTTATCTACGAAATAAAGTTAATTTAAGTTCGAGAACTAACCTTTCTTATTAATATTTCGTATTCCGGCAAAAAACTTAGGATCAATAACCCCAAGGGCCACTTTAGGTACTCGTTTACACAACTCACATAGCGCACAAAGTACATTGATGCGTACATTAAACCAAGGGGCAGTTTCGTCCACTAGGATACCTTGAAAATAAATGTTACTGTGAAATACTTCGAAAAATACCAACAAAAGAAGAGTGCAAAACAAAAGATGAGTGCAAAACAAAAGAAGAATGGAAAACATGAGAAATACATTAGAACTAGATATCAGAAGATCATAATATTTCAAAGTTGCTCTAGACGTAGATCTGTCGTACTGATGCCTGTTTCACACGAGGGCAGAACAGTGAGGCAGAACAGTAAGACAGAACAGTTTGGAATGACAGTAGCGTTCAAATGTAGGGCGAAATAGTAGAACAGTCGGCATGAAATAAATAGCGATGGACCATTTACGCTATTTACTAAAAATTATAGCAAAAATATGTCTGGATGAGCTTATTGAGTGTGTAAATAGTGAAATAAATAAAAAACAAAAACATTGGATCTGACCCTGGCTGGCAAGAAGACCAGAACTTATGTCTTTAGACTTTGGACTGCACTGCCCTTGCGTTCAAACGAGTCCAACGACAAGACAGACGAGCAAGGAAGGTGGTGGGGGAACCAAACTGCCCCGAAAAAATAAACCGGCAGGCTATTAACTGTACTGTCTTGATCACTGTCAAGACAGTACTATTCTGTGCGTTTAAACAGTAGCAGTACTGTTCCCACTGTTCTGCCTCACTGTTCTGCCCTCGTGTGAAACAGGCATAAGTAAAGATAAGAGAAGTAAGGTAAGCAATTAACCTTACCTACTGATATACACAATACCCATTCCACTAGTCTAAAAACATAGATACATATCTATCAGGCCTCGCTCCCATCAGAGGCAGAAACCACTTCGAAAGTACCCTTAACCGACGTGCATGTATAAGGCGACTGATGAATGTGGATAAAGCGAAAGAGGTGTTTGGATCGCAGCAAGTGAAGAGAAGTATTCTCTGCCACTAGTGTAACCTGACCACGACTTATCACATGGTATTCATAAAACGCATTTGAAAATTGCGCAAGATGGCTGGCAGGAGCTGGACGCGAGCAGCCGAAGATAGATCACAGTGACGTGCAATAGAAGAGGCCTATGTCCAGCAGTGGACTGCAATAAGCTGACGGTAATGCATCTAAAAACCAAATGTTTCACAAACCTTACCTCCTATAGCCTCTAAAATATTGGTATCAGCCATGCGGTTGGCAGAAAATTCATTTTTGGTCATGTGAGCTATGCCCATTGCTGCGTCGGCTAACAGATCAGCGTTAGATCCAAGTAGATGATGACAAAATACCAAGTCTGTGCCTGTTTCGTATAGAGCCTGGTGAAAAAAAAAGAGTGTTAAATGTAAGGGAAAAAAAATTACAAGACCAAAGACCGAGTTTTTTCAAGACTCGTTGTCCCGCAGTTCAGATGTTCCTATTTTTGGGCACTAGGCACCTTTGTGAAACTTAATTATGCTGTTGCAAATAAAGGTTTTTTTTTTATAATTTCGAAGTTAGTCCCATATAGTTAAAGTTGTGTTGTTATCACGATAGCATGCATATCCTTTTTTTATCGTTCACTAAATTAAAAGTCACCCTGTTTATTGGAAGCAGACGCTGTTGCCCATCCGGCATTTATAGACAGTTGAAACACTTGGTACACTTAGGGGCGGTTCCCCACTCACAGATAAAATTTATCTGATAGATGTTTTATATCTGTCTCTGTCTGACATAGGTTTATCTGGCCGTTATATTTTATCTGAAGATGGTGAAACGGGCACTTAGTAGGTACTGACGAATTACTCAAGAGTTTAGCAACAGGAGTATTCAGAAACTTAAAAATAAACCCAAAAAGGTGCAGTTTTAATATCATGAGTTAAAATCTTCAAAAAACAATCTTTAAACCAACTTACATGCCTCCCATTTGCCGTAAAAGCCATTCTAGTGAGTACGGCAATGCAATGCGGCTTCATTGGAAGCGCAGCAGTTTCTAGATATGCCAGCAAACGTAGCACACATCCAGATTTGTACACGTGATCTGCGTTGTCATCTGTTTCTACGTACGCCCGAAGCGCTTCTAGTGCTAGAACATGGATATCTGCGTATTCTTCGTTCTGGATATTTAGAAAAGGAAGAAAGGAAAATCAAGTTTTATTGGGAAAATTATTAAATGCTTATGGATTTACGGATTGCAAAATCTGCTAGGATACATTCTTAAAAAAAATTGTCTGTATAAAAAAACACATTTCGGTTTTTCTCTCTTGTTTATAAGTACTTTTAGTTTCACGCATTACACATGTAGTAGGTACCTAGATTGCAATATGATTAATACTTTACACCACAAACATTTTGTTGATCTAATAATAAAAACTGAGAACGCTCTTGTGTTGTCAGTGACACAGCATGGATAACATGGACTGTATGAGGAGATAAGATAGATACCTATTTATTGCATTTCAAAATAGTACAGCATATACGTAGGTACTTACACACGAAGATGACTCATATAAGATCTTAAGATTATTATGACACCCAACAAATAGGGCTTAAGCGATCTACCTAACAAAACAGTGGATAAGGGCCGGCTTACACCTGACGGAGCGCAGCGCAAAGCATTTTGATTGTTATATTATTATCGACATTGTTCTCATTATAATATTATTCAAAATCAGTTGACACAACTTCGCTTGTAGTCTCTTCGATGCTCGTTTGTTATGTTAACTGATCATGAACGATTTTGAAATGCTCTGCGCTGCGGTCCGTCAGATCTGCGCCGGTCATTGTTTCATTACCTCCAAAATATCACAAAGATCCAGAATCCCAGTGGATTCTGTAAAACTCCCCTGGATAACTGCATCTTTTAACCGTGAAACAAGTTGGATGACAGTCTTCAATGCTGTCTGTTGGATAGCCAAGTATTTGTTGAACATGAGTGCTAGAAGTATAGACCAATCGAATTGTGGGTTCTTTGTCACTTCAGATGCACAGACTGGGTCGTGTAAGAGGTTGCTGAAGGTCTGTGGATAGATAAAGAAAAAGGTGTTGATATTATGAGTCATATATTGTAGTGTTTTCATAGCATACGCCAATGAATAAATGTCTTTTTATTTATTTATGATAAAGACTTTCCTATGACAAAGACAAGACTGGAATTAAGTAAGTACTAGCGTCAAACAACTGTTCCAGATGGCGAGGGACAAGGATGCATTCAGCAAGTCGACGGCAGACTTCTTGTTATGGAGTGCTACTATAAGAAGGAGATTGCCTTGCTGTTTTTATTTATGACTCTTAATTATTAAGATTTTCTACGTAATTTTACGCCAAATGTTTATGCAACACTTAAAACATATAAATATAAGTACTTAGGCAGCATCTCACAACCACTGCTGTACTATAAATATAGGATAAAAAGGTATCTACTTAAAATGATCGATTGGAAATGGGAACAATTATTTAAGAACCAAGACCGTAGATAGATATTACTTAATGAAACTTGTAAAGAACGCGACTTTATTTTGGACTCTGGAAATTTTTACGCTAATAAAATACTTACATATAGGTAGATTTAAGTTAAATCTATCAAAATAAATAATTAAATACCTGCAAGCAATTCTTCTGAATATCTGGATCAGGACTGGTCTTCATCTTGTTGAAGAGTGTGCCGAGGATATTCGCTGAGATGAGCTGATGACATCCTTCTGGTTCGCGGGTCAAGTCTGACAGGACTAGAGATGCGTACTCTTGTACATAAATGTCTTGATGCTGGATAGTACATTGAAATTAAAAATAAACTGATTAATTCTCAGTTATACGACGCTTGGCGCCTAGCTTAGCGCCTCGCTTGGCACCTAGTGCGGCCGGCCAGTCGCGTACATTTCAGAACGTTCGTTTTACTCAGCTACTCACTAGGAGCATAGCAAGCCACCTGTTAGTGCGGCCTTAGCTAGCACTTGAGTTGAAATATGTCGATGCTTTTTTGAAGCTAGTTTAGCTTGGTTTTTTTCGGAAAAAAATCTTGCAAGATAGTCTATTTATTGGGGCAGGTATTTATTGGGATAGGTGTGTTCTCTTTTCAAATAAAGTTTTTAAATATAAGTACCTACCTTCTCAAGCGTAAAAGCAACTATCCTCAAATTCCTCGAATCAACAAGCACTTGTTCAGGTCCTCGAGGCAACTGACAGAGCTGACTCAAAGCCTTTAGAGCAAATCTCCTGAGGTTTATCTCTGGATGCTGGATGTGTAGTAACACATACTTGATTGCGTCCATACCGAATAGAATGTTCCGATTGACCATTTCTTGGGCTGCGAATTTTGTTATTGCTCGGAGAGTCTGTTGGAAATGCAGTTGAAGAAATTGTTGAAGCTTAGACTACTTAATTAATGGTAAATTGTATTCGATGGGGCAATAAAGTTCTGGAGTGGAGACCACCCACTACCAAGCACACGTAGGACAGCCACTTGCCAGCAGGACCGATGATCTAGTGAAAAACGCAGGGTTTTCATTGGATGCAGGGGGCAATAAACCGGTTGCGTTGGAGATCCAATGGAGAGGTCTATGCTCAGCAGTGGGCAGCTATAGGCTGAGATGATGAAATGAAAAGTGTTTTATTCAAAAATAGGCAAAATTCATTACACTTTTTTGATATCACTTTTTTATCTAAAACTACTGCCGGTATAGCCGAGAGGAAGAAGACGGCAAGAAACCTTCGGCACAGGGCCCTACGTTATGTGCAATATATCTTTTTGTATAAATCTTTTTTAAATAAAGAAAGATGATGAAATTGTGTTCTCTATCACGCCATATTTAACTTGGAACTCAAGCATGCTTCCTTTTATATTTGAGGATTATTCAAGTGAATTTCAGCAGTCTACAATAGCTGGTTGTGTGAAGTGAGATATTGAGATCATTTTGGGAATCTTTTAAGAGGACATATCTACGGAAATATCTAGGTTTAGATCGTAGAAAGTGGAGGCAAGTGGTCTCTAACTACTTTGATTTGAAAGAGGCGTGACAGATATGTATGTATGTAAATACGAGGCAACATTACGTGGCATATGACTTCAGGCTCACTAGACTCCAAAAGCAAGATAGCAGTATGAGCAGTTTCTGGTGTGATGTTGTACGGATGGAAGGTTAGATCCTTCTTCTCCGCCGCACGATTATCTCGATGCTTTTTCAATGGTTTATCCATGATTGCTTTTTAGGAAAACTACAGTTTAATATTATTAATTTACGATTTACTCAAATCGACACGACGCGACGACGTCCACAGAGTAAGTAATCACTACACGACGTCTACTTAATTGACGTGAGCTTGACACGCACAACGAAAAAGGATCAATTCTCGCAATTTGATACACAAAAAAGGTTGCATATCAATTCTCTTTGCTCAATAATGAGTTCCAATTTCAAAAACAAACCACCATCAACGCCAAATCTGTCAGTTTGAAAGGCCAAAAATACAAAACTCAAAACACAATGTTCAGTTTTTAGGGATTTTAGTATAATTTTATTTAATTAGCCTTTATGCGTAGGAGAAACGCTTTTGTGCGCACTATTGGTGTGTTAGCTAGGAAGTTTAGAGCTTTACAGGAAACCTGGATTCTCCCTTGGTGGGGGAGTGGGGGGTTAGCCGCTGCCCCGTTATATGCTATAGATACAGCCGTGCTTGTGGTTAAATTGTGTTCGGCTTGTGTGGTTGCTGTGCTCAAAATTCTGATACCGCCAGCGTTGAAAAGTTTGCATGGAGAAACTGTGTTGGTTTGTAGTTTAAACGTATATAAGTTAACGTGGTTATTGTTAGGTTAGGATGTTCATGATGTAGGGGGAAGTGGGGCACATTGATACACAAAAATTCAAACTCTGTTTTAATACACAAATGTCAACATATTTGATCATTTTTTTTGCCGGGTGCATGGCCTGATATTTTAACTTATAATTAAGTTTAAAAAAAGCTGATATAAACGAATAGGGTAAAAGTTATGGCGACTTTTATAAAAAATCGATTTTGTATCATTCTGCCCCACCGGTGGGGCACCTTGATACAGAGAGTGGGGCAGCTTGATGCGTATTTTATTTCCGTAAATATTATAATATTTTTTCAAAATAAATCGTTATATTACTTAAATTGACCAAATAAAAAGCAAATAATGCTTGGTATCTGAAAAAATCACGTTATTTATTAGTTATTATTCGTATTAATCACAATCAGCCTAATAATGAAATGAGCTAGGAAATAAAATTGTCATCAAAAATCTAGAATTTATCAAGATCTTAAACATGTAATTAAACATAATTACTCAGTAATCAGCCTAGAAGTACTACAGAATTGGACGTGGTGAAATATAGAAATAACAAAATAAAATCCTCTATCAAAATTATAGGAACTTTTTCTTAAAACTCATAATCAAAAACATTACAAAACTGAAATTATAAACGATTTTTTCACATTTCTCTGCTTAAGTTTAAACGTCCGGACCATTTTCTATAATAAATGAGATTTTTAAGACTACTTTAAAATACTAACGGGGCACTTTAATGAACTAAAGGGGCACTTTAATACACTAACGGGGCAGATTGATACGTATCATTCTGCCCCGCGCTTTACTGTATCATAGTGCCCCAAGGGACTATATTCACGAAAAAGTAATTTATTATTTTTTAAATCAATATTGTATTAAATAAACATATTAAATAACATTTATTAAAGTATAAACGTATTTTTGGTAAAATAAAACAATGAAAACAACTAATAATAAGGAGCTGAGACACAAACACATTGCTCTTAAAATTTTAGTTTTCGGTCCCAAAAACACGTTTGTGTCTGTAAAAGCAAAACGGCGAATAGGCAGCGAGCATCGTCGCAACTATCATCCTTGTGGATGTCCTTGAGCGTTCTAATGATGTGTCCGTGTGCGTATCGTTTTTCAGTATTTCAAAACAGGTACTGTATCAATGTGCCCCGAGTATCAATGTGCCCCGCCTCCCCCTACACCACTCTGAAAAGTAGGTACAAGATTATGAATTCGATCCGATTGAAATTGATTAAATTACCATAGAAATAGTATAGCCGTAGAAATGTCCTAATTGGACGTGATGTGAAACCACTCTCAGTCTAATCTTAAATCTTTTAGAACTGAGACTTTTGTAAATTGTCAATTGTACAAGAAAGCCGAAGACCAATAGGCTGCTTGACGAATTCCATAGATGTTAGTTTAGGTAGGTAGGTAGGTACGTTTTCTGTTATGTAGTCAAAGAGATGGTTCAAAATTACCTATCCCACACAGATTACGGGAGCCGGCCATGGCCTAGGGCGAGAGCTAGCGATACAGTTCGCAGAGCTTGGTGCAACGGTCGTTTGTTGGGATAATGACGCGCGCAGCAATAATGCAGTGGTTGCTGAAATTCGGAGTAAGGATGGGGAGGTATTATGCTACAACTTTAGCTATTAAGACCAATTATCCACGTCGTGTTCCCGAGTGGCGACCACGCACCGGACGACGCAGTGTAGGAAAGCCTGCACAAGGTGGACCGACGACCTGGTCAAAGCCGTTGGATGCGGGCAGCGCAAGACTGGTCGTTGTGAAGATTTTTGTCGTAGTGGACGACCATTACCTGACAAGATGTCCAGGCGTACGCACGTTTTCGTCAATTGACATTTGTAATACTTACGACTGCTTGACTTGACGAGCGCTTGCATCTAGCGAAGAAACAATCAGATATCTCAGCCACGAAGCGACTGACGAGACGTTGCCGTGCATATGAGGCAACGTAGTTTTTCTTGAAGTTTTTTAAAGGGAAAAAGCAACCTCGATTTTTGGACGTGTCTGGAGTAAACTAAACGAATGTTATGAATTCATTCGTTTAACCAATGGGTTTTAGCCGATAAGACAAACATGACAATAAAAAGCGACATTACGAGCTTAGAAGCTAGAGTATGATATTGATTTCACTCATTTCAGTGTTTCGGTCACACAGTAGACGTAACAGTGCGCGAACAAGTGATGGGTCTAGCGGCACTCTTGCGCAGACAGCTGACAGACATCACAATGATCGTCAGTAACGCGGGGGCGGTGACCTGCGCGCCTTTACCTCATTTGAGATCGGAGGCTGTCGCGAAAATTATCGAGATTAACCTGTTGGCACATTTTTGGGTAAGTATGAAGCTAATGACCATTACCAAAGCAGTAGATAAATATTGATAGGTACTAAAGCTTATTCTGCGCATTAGACGATTTATGAGTAATAAGAACTACCAGTTGCTACCAGTTACACTATATACCTACCTATATAAGCAGGCAGGCATACGGCAGGCGTAGACCATGAAAATTCAAAGGCATTTCGGAATCAGAAGATATGGAAGGTGTCATTTTTGGGTTTGCCGTGCTCCACACTTTGATTTGATTTGAGTTACTCGTTTTAGGGGTGTGTAAGAATGTAAGGACGTTGCAGAATTCTTGCGTTTTTCAAATGTTGATATATTGTTGTCTGTCGTAAAGTCAAAATCAAATAATCTTTATTAGTCTTACAATCACGTTACTTTTCGAAGCTAATGCTAGATTCGCAATGGCTCAGTCTTCGTCAGAGAAGAATCTGGCAAGAGAGTCTATTGGGTTGCTCTTTTCAAAGTAATGTCTTGATATCTAACAATAAATAATTATTCCAGATAATCCAAGCGTTCCTACCGAGTATGATCGAACGAAGACGTGGACACATCATTGCTATAAACTCAAGCGCTGGTTTGATGCCGTGCGCTGACATGGTGCCGTATTGTGCTGCTAAGTTTGGGCTCAGAGGTTTGATTTTCAAATCTTAATATTTTATTAAAGTTAGATTAGTTTCATCGCAACTACAAGCGACAACGCAAAACGACGCAAAGTTGGGGCCTCTTTAAATAGAATGTTTTTTCAGTAGAGCAGGCGAGTCGAGACCCGTGGGGCTCATTCGGCGAAGAATGGGAGGCCCTGCCCACAATGGGAGAGCAAGAAGAGAGGCCTTTTCCGGCCGTGGGACGTAACTGGTGGTCCATCTGTACTTTCATCGCGTTTTTCTATAGAGATCACTTGAACACCGGAAATAAAAATCAAGATTTAATATAATGCCTGAAATTCTCACCTATATAAGTATTTACGTTAGATTTAGATTAGTAGTGGTTTCTACAAATTTATCTTAACCTTGAGCCAAATAATATTTCAATCACCCCATTTCTAGGTCGTATGGATTCCAGGAATTTCATCCAGCCCCTCCTTTCCAGGTCTGATGGACTCCATATCAGAAGAGCTCCGCCTGGACACGTGGACGAAAAACATCCACACAACGACTGTATATTTAGCAACGCTATCTACCGGATTGTATCCGCCACCTAGTCATCGATTTACGTCATTGTATTCTGAAATCAGTGCTAAAGAAGCTGCTACGATTATTATTGAAGGTATGTCTTTTGTTTTTTTGGAATTTGGAGATCCAAGTGCCAGTTTTACCACCTATAGATAAAATTTAATTGACAGCTAAACCTATGTCTATATCAGAAAACATGACTTAGACAGAGACAGATATAAAATATCTGTCAGATGTTTATCTAGAAATGGTAAAATCGGTTCTAAGTATGGCTGTTGGAGACAGGCCATGTACTTAAACCCTTCGAAAATATCTGTACAACTTGCTGGAATGCGCTTTCCCCGTTTTCGCCTATCCAGTACCGTGACGAGTACCTACGTACGAGTTGCATGACGTTAGTAAGCCAGTTGCGCAGATTTTCCGACGGTTTATATTTATTTCGGACTCTGTGAATGTTTTTTTAACGCTCTAGTGGAGTTTGCGTTGGTATCGTATTTTAAAATTAAGACCGAAGTAAAACTCTGGCAAGAAATAGTGTCACTCACATTTCTGCCCACAGAACATTTTGTAAGTCTTATATTATGTGACACCTATACATGACGTTGCGTTGCTTCGTGGTGTGAATTGATCCATACATGTCCTTGATCCATAAGTAGATGACAAGATGCTTAATTCTTTCACAGGAATCCGCAAGAACGAGAAATACATCAGCATCCCATCTTTCATGACAACCCTAATAGACTTAAACAACTTAATGCCGTACAGAATAAGAATCATTTTCACAGATTTCTTCAACTTTGGCCACAGGGGCTGGTTTTGCTTCTGTTGAAAAAGAAATTGGAACTTTCTTTGAAGGTATTTTGATGGTGTTGGTTTGAGTTTTAATATAAAACCAACTGAGTTTCAATGGCATAATGTCGAGTTCGCAAAATGTCTAACTCGCTAAATGTCAGCTCAGCATGTTCTATAATACAAGGATATTTACGGTATTTAATAGAATGTCTCTGAATTCGATGACGATCTTTTTAATAATTATTGTTCTACAAAAATAATTTACCAACATTCTCTGTTAACTAGTCAAACAGTTTTTGTATAAAATTTCAAGAGGCATGTTAAATGTTTATATTTTTAATTGTATTTAATAAAAAATGATTCTTGACTTTGTAGTTGGTATGTAGCAGGCATATTTTTAATAAGGCCTTAGGTGTTATTTAAATAAAATCGATTTATTGGTTATTTTCAGTATTTCATTTTCATCATAAAGAAAATAAATAAAAAAAGCTTACACACATAGATGCGCCTCCAGCTTAAAACTATCAACATTTTGTCCACACTTTTCACAGATAGTCACCTCAACATGTTGTAAAACATGTTGGTCCCTTAACTTCACATCACCGAAAGACTTTTGACAAATACTACAACGGTGTTCAGATACATGTTGCAAGACGTGTCTGAGTAAGGTGGATTTTGTTGTAAAACATTTGCCGCATGTATCGCAGAGATGTCGGTCCATTTCTTGTTTGGTAGGTAAACAGTGTTTTTGTACGTGTAGGTAGATTTCTTTGTGGTCCGCTGATTTGTGCTGGCATATTTTGCATCTGAAATAAAGTGTTTAACTGTAGTCTTGTATTAAAGGTAATCAACCTACTAATATTATAAATGTTAATGTTTATGCCCATGGACGGATGGATGTATGGATGGATATGAATTAAACTTGCCAAGTTAACATAGACTGTGGTAGATTCTTAATAATGGTATTGTAATTAATGAGAGATATTATGATGCCAAGTTAACATGGACAGCTGAAGTTTTTTTAATAATTTCACCTAAATTAATAAGAAAGTTGATTAGCTGAACTGAGAAGAATAGCAATAAGGAAGTTCTGATTATGGTTGCTAAGAAGTACTGTTTATTAGAATCTATTGAAAATAGGAGAGTAAAGATGAACAGTTGATGACATGATAGTTTCTTAAGAAACCAGTAAAGGATAGGTTGAGGGGTGTGTAGGTAACGCCCTGGCAGCGCCACAGTCTCCGATTTGCTTGAAATTAATAGCAGAGGTTTCGCTAATTTTTGCCATGCGGCAAAAAATAAGTATGATTTTTGCCTCCACTAATTCCGAAGATATGCGAGGAAGTTTGTGGCGCTGCCAGAACGTATACGCCCCAGCAGCGCCACACCTGAAAACCTATGAAAGACAGCAGTTAGCTCGAATCTGTAATTATGAGGATTTTTTGCCTATTTTTGCCCTTCCATTGAAGCAAAAATCCATTGAAAAATACCAGCTCATTCAGGAGTATTCAACGTCGTTTTTGAACGAACCGACGCCCCAGCAGAGCCACCTGTATCTCAGAAATTCGAATTTTTAACTGGAATCTGACTGCATACATTTGTTAAGATTCACTATTTATGGTGGCAAAAAATATAAACTCTACAAGTAGTGGAGTGCCGTAAGGCATAAAAATGGTCAAACCTCGGAATCCAGGGCCAGTCAATGAATCTTAATATAAACCTTGAAAATATGTTTTTAATAGTATATAGAATAAAGTTAAAAAAAAATTTTTTCGCGCTCTCAATTTTTTTTGCCTAATTCGTCCCACTGCTGGGCAAAAGCCACTCCCATGCCTCTCCAAACACTCCTATTATTAGCTGCTTCCCACCAATCGTCCCTAAATGAGCGTAGGTCGTCACTCCATCGTTTTTTGGGCCTAAAATTATTATAAACAATTATTAATTTTTTGGAGTTTTCATTGATTTATATTAGTCAAAAGTCATATTTTAAAAAGAACAACTATTACAAACTTGAAAACTTGATCTTGGATCTTTAGGGACTGCAGGTATACCGATGAAGGTCGGGTTGGAGAATAGAGGGGATAACAGCAGCTGTTCGGTATTGTTCATGGCGGGCCCCGAACTTCGTACCGCCTAACAGTCAATGAATGTCGTGTTACTTTTTAGCTAAACTAATTTAGGCTTTGATGAACGTAAAACAATGATACAAAATAATACGTATCGGTTTCAGGAGCAGGAATCTCCGCACATCCCAAAAATAGGCCGGCAAACTGACACCGGAGGTAGATGGACTTAAGGTGCATCAAATAAGCCTTACATGCCCATAGAAAAGTCTTATGAGTATCGAGTTAAACCCGTTTTAGTGATTTTTGAAAAAAGAACCACTTTTTGATGGTTTTTGTATCAGAGAGCGATTAATATTCAATTAATTAAAAAGAAAAGTACGTTAACGGCTTCTTCGATAGTTACTTATGATATGGCGAAAATAATTCGTTGATGATTAAAGTGGAACATCGACAAATTAACTGTCAAAGTTAACTTTAATTCTCTCCCAAAAACAATAACTCGACTTTGAGCAGCTGCCACGAAAAATATTTACTCGGTACTTAATGAACAAATGTTTTTAAAAACTGCCTTGTGCTATTCCGAATCCAGAATGGTATAACATGTATTGCAAAAACAACAAATTCGGGGTATTAGACATCGAAGACTTACCTAAGTCGGATTATTTCAAAAACTTAGAAGTTGAGTTAAGGTGGTTAAATTGACAAAATCGAGTAGTTAAGAGAAGTAATCTAGTAGGGCGTTTGTTTTTCAGCCTGACTAAGAAATAGGGAGTGATAAAGGCAAAAACTAAGTCGCTGTTTAAAGCAAAATAGTCTAATGGACCAAAACAGGTACCTAGTAGGTATTTGAATGGTGCATCGGTATACCTGCAGTCCCTAAAGATCCAAGATCAAGTTTTCAAGTTTGTAATAGTTGTTTTTTTTTAAATATGACTTTTGACTAATATAAATCAATGAAAACTCCAAAAAATTAATAATTGTTTATAATAATTTTAGGCCCAAAAAACGATGGAGTGACGACCTACGCTCATTTAGGGACGATTGGTGGGAAGCAGCTAATAATAGGAGTGTTTGGAGAGGCATGGGAGAGGCTTTTGCCCAGCAGTGGGACGAATTAGGCTAAAAAAAAAAAAAAAAAAGAAAAATTGAGAGCGCGAAGAAATTTTTTTTTAACATTTTTTTATATACTATTAAAAACATATTTTCAAGGTTTATATTAAGATTCATTGACTGGCCCTGGATTCCGAGGTATAAACCTTACGGCACTCTACTAAAGTTATCGTGTAGTTTTCATTTTATAGCGACGAAAGAAACATAACCTAAAAATATTGATTTTGTTGCGAAATTCCATTAGTTGGAGGCTGAGACACCATCTGCACGTTCTCCTTACTTCCTAGAGCTTGGCTAAAAATATACAGCATCCGTAGCATACCACGGCCCACAGCTCCACAAGCATGCTCTTATTTTTTGCTGGGTTCGCTATAGTGGCAATAAATCGTGGCATACTCAGTTTCTTGAAAGATACTCTAGTTTTTCCTGTAGGCCGTGGCTCTGCTGGAACGTAATTTAGGTAGGTACCAAAATGTATGGACGACTACTTTTTTTGGTGATTTCTCCGGACTGGTTATGCTACGGATGCTATATATTTTTAGCCAAGCTCTAGGAAGTAAGGAGAACGTGCAGATGGTGTCTCAGCCTCCAACTAATGGATTTTCGCAACAAAATCAATATTTTTAGGTTATGTTTCTTTCGTCGCTATAAAATGAAAACTACACGATAACTTGTAGAGTTTATATTTTTTGCCGCCATAAATAGTGAATCTTAACAAATGTATGCAGTCAGATTCCAGTTAAAAATTCGAATTTCTGAGATACAGGTGGCTCTGCTGGGGCGTCGGTCCGTTCGAAAACGACGTTGAATACTCCTGGATGAGCTGGTATTTTTCAATGGATTTTTGCTTCAATGGAAGGGCAAAAATAGGCAAAAAATCCTCATAATTACAGATTCGAGCTACCTGCTGTCTTTCATAGGTTTTCAGGTGTGGCGCTGCTGGGGCGTATACGTTCTGGCAGCGCCACAAACTTCCTCGAATATCTTCGGAATTAGTGGAGGCAAAAAATCATACTTATTTTTTGCCGCATGGCAAAAATTAGCGAAACCTCTGCTATTAATTTCAAGCAAATCGGAGACTGTGGCGCTGCCAGGGCGTTACACACGGTTGAGGGGTCAATTGAATGTGCGGTCACACCTGCGTAACGTACCGCGCTGAACGTTCGGTTCAATACGCTCGCAATGTGTTTCAAGTCACCTATGACAGATCAGCCGAAATTACGTCACATACATTTACTCCAGCTGCGGAATGTTCCACGCGGTACGCTACGCAGATGTGTCGCGACCCTAAATTATGTGCAACTGACTAAAGACTTACCTATACACCATGTTCCTAGGCCTCTCATGAGTGTATCTTTTATGTTTTACCAAAGCATCGTACCCAATGAAAGTATGTCCACAAATATCACAGATCCGTTCTTCTGCCTTTAATACATGGTCTTTAGCATGTTTGTAAAGTTGAAATCTCTCTTTGAATGTCGCTTTACATTGTTTACAACGGTATGTATAACCCATTGTTGACGTGTGGTCTGCTTGGCAGGTTTTTAAATGCTGATTTAATTTGTCTTCGGTTACGAATTGTTTCCCGCAATTACAAGTTAGTAAACTGTTGTGAGTTAAGGAATGTTGTTGCAATTTTAGTTTAGAGTCAAAAAGTTTATTGCAGTGAATGCAGGTTCTTAAAGCAAGGTCACAAGTGCTTAAATGCTGTGATTGCTTTTGTAAAGTGTCAAATTTTGTTTTGCAAGCGAAACAGTTTTTTTCTTTACTTTGGTTTGCTTTTCGTGGTTCATTTTCCTTTAAAATGATCCCTTTGACTATATCTATGTCTGAATCGAGTACATCGATCTGCATTTTCATACTTTTCATTTTAACAGCGTCTTTCTTCTTTGGACTTACTTTGGTTTTACTATTAACTACTTTATTTATTCCATCTACGGAATTCTCTTGATTTCTATCCAGCATGTTGACTATTGAGGGTATATCTTCTTTCCCCAAGTTGTTCAAATATTCTTCTATGTTAGCGGTGTTGTTTAGGAACTCTAATAGCGAATCTGAATTATATTCAGAGTCAGGTAAAGGTTGGACTGGAAGCTTATTTTCTATCGTTTTTTTCGCTTGCTCTTCTATGCTAGACTCCAGCCAATCTTGTGAACATCGAGCGTTTAATTGGAAATTGTAAAAATCATTTAATTGAGACACACAAGTAGTGCAAATATTTTTCGGCATACTGTCGTTGGCTGAGATCGTCATTCCTAAGCAGGATTTTATTTGGAGGCTGATAGTGAGGTCGCCAAGTATAGGCACATGATCGGACTCCGCGTCAAGACAAATCCGGCAGCAGTTTTGAATGCCTTCACTCATTTTTATCTAATTTATTTGAAATAAAAGTTGAAAACGCTTCCGTGCGTGCGTTTGTTTTGATTTGCTTTTGACATTTGTTGACATTGACATTTTACTTTTTTTTTTATTTTTGCAACAATTTTCACAACCCAGTTTTTTGAAAGAGCGAGATCGCAAATCCTTGTAATTGATTAGTCTGTCTCACTTTGTTAAATAACTGTTGGAAAAATCTCGTCTAATAAGCGCAATACTGCGACAAACGTCAATTCGATAGGGCGAGGCGAATTTCTTGCTCAAAAATAATAAACAAACAGTACAGCAACTTCAAGGCTGTTTTCCGCGAAATATCTAGTTCATTGATCATTTGCGATTCGCAGTTAATTAACCGTGACAAGCGACATATTATACCCATAAACCTTGAATATTAAAAGAAGTTCTGGAACTGTCTTAACACTGTGGAACTTTAATTCAAAATATCATGACTTCTAACGAAGGAGAGGGTTCAGAGTTAGAAGCTCAAGAGTCTTTATTATATTCAGCTCGACATGGTGAGATTAAAGTGGTCAAAGCGCTGTTGGAAGCGAAGAGAGAAGGGAAATTGAGTTTAGACATTAATTGCAAGGGTAAGTTTTTTTTTTTTTTGTTTTATTCAGCCTCTATTTTGAATTTAGTTTTAACTAGTAGCCCAAGGAGATGTTGTCCTGCCTTTATGATATTTTTTTTCGATATTTCAAAATTTCTTACCTTTCTGATGTTCTCTGAGCTCTTACAAACAAAATATAACTTTGGAAAAATTTATCAAATTGGTTCAACCGTTCTCAAGTTTTACCCAGATTGCCAAACATCAATTCATTTTATTTACCTACTTACATAGATAGATTCAATCACAAGGCAAAAGGTAGGTACTAAGCTTAATTTAATCAAAAAACTTCAGGTAAAAGCAAAAGCAACTTAGGATGGACTCCTTTACATCTAGCGACGTACTTCGGCCACGCTGACGTTGTGGAGGCATTACTAGATGCCGGAGCAGACGTGGATGAGGTCAACGACTCGGGCGATACAGCCTTACATAAAGCCTCTTTTATTGGGAGTGAGGTGAGAAGTTTTTTTTTTTTAATTTGAAGGTTTTAGATGTATTTGTAATTAGAATTAAAGGTTTTTTCAATTAAGTTTAATATGCTCAATGGGAGAGAGCAGTGACATATTTTATATGTATACCTACCTATATGTATACACACATCAGTCAAAGGGCCAGCTGTTTGATTGAATGGCTATTTTGGCCTGTGTTATTATTCTGTTAGATACTACAATATTGCCAAGTTTCATCAAAATCGGTTTAGTAGTTTTTGCGTTAAAGAGTATTAAACATCCTCAAATATATCCGTACATCCATCCATCGGCAATAAGATTAGTAGGATTAATTTAGTCACACAGTAGGTACCTACATTAATTACTTTAAATTATGTTTAACATTCACTTAATTTTCTTTTTTATGTACCTACATTTATAAACAATGCTATTGTTATTAAACTATATTCAAACATGCTAATTAAGTTTATCAGTTCATTATACTTGGCTAATGAACTTTATTATAAACAGAAGTATTCTATGTTATTGATTAATTAACTAACTGCCAAGTATGGTGATTAGGAATTTCCTCTGCATTGAGTAATTAATTAGTTTATGTAGGTTTTACTAGAGGCTACACATGACATGACATAGGTACATACAGAAATATGTGTCATGCGTCTTTCCCTTCGGGTTAGGCAGAGACCACTTCCCTTCGTACGCATTTATTTTCGAAAACTTATTATTTATTTCTTTCTTTCATACTAACATCATAATTATTGCGGTTATAGTCTCAACATGAAACCCTATTAGAGCGCTGCTTACTTTGATGTTCAAGCTGCAATATTGAAAAGCTATATCAAAAGCTGTTGAGTAGTTAAGCACCTAAATCAGAATAATTATCTTCTTTCAAGAACGACGATAAATATGCATACGGAATCCTCTATATGATCAATATACGTAGTACCTATATATGTATTTTTAGTATATATGTAGGTAGGTATAGATAAAATAAAGTTTTTGACTAACTAACAATTCAGGCTTAACCAAACAAATCTCATTTCAGGACCTAGTAATCCTCCTCCTAAACTACAAAGCGGACGTCCACATAATGAACGGCGAAGGTCGTACCGCAGTGGATGTGTGTAAGACTAGAGACGTGCAGCGGTTGTTAGAGGCCGCGCAGAAAGCTGAACGACAAGGACGAGAGCGACAGCTGCTTACTGCGGCCAAAGATGGGCGTATTGATGATATACAGGAACTAGTAAGTGTAGTGTATGTCTACTTTCATTATTTTAGGTAGGTAATAGGCATGATGGCAAAAAAACATTTTTTAGTCCATCACATAGATTATTTTAAAATATTCGACACGTGTTTTTTCTTTTTTCTCTTAAACTAAAAATGACGCAGATACACTGGGTTAAAGTTGCTCGTGACGTCACGCCTCAGTACGATTTTAACCGAGGAGTGACGTCAATACCCCCCACTCCGTATCTTTGATGCTCTGTATCTTTGTATTTATTTATGTATCTGTAAAATGTGTTTCAAATATTTTTTAATAGCCTAAAAGACGGACTATTTTTTTTTGCATTTTTGAATGTAGTCATCATCCCCATTAAACGGTCCTTAGCTCTAGCTCTTACGCTTAAACAACAGTCAATCACAAAAACATCCCTCGCCTCTACATAAGTAGGATAATTTATCTACTTACAATATAGCTAATGCTATCTACGCACTAAAGCCGCCGCCGGCATGCCACCGGGCTAGGCCGTAAGCTTTACGTCATACGAATGGTAGCTGTCAAAAATCCGGCGGCTTTGGTGTGTAGATACCATAAATTCGCAATGGCCGGGACACATATCGCGAAGATCGGACGGCTAATGAGACAGATAAGTTCTGGAGTGGAGATCACACACTACCAAGAGAAGCGTAGGACGACCACCTGCCAGTTGCACCGACATAGAGAAAATCGCGGGGTCTCGTTGGATGTAGGTGGCATTGAATAAATCAGGAGGGCTCCTATACAAAAAACGTGATTTTTTGCCTTTTTTGCTCGAAATACTGTAACGATGTAACATGATTAGGCTATTCTTAACCTAGTGAATGGTACGGAACCCTACGTACGCAAGTTAGACTGGCACTTGGCTGGCTTTTTAGGTTAGTTATTGTTTTTAATTTTGTTTCTTTTTTGTTGTTTCTGATGTCTAATATCTCCAAATAATCTCTTACAGCTAAACTCTCCAAACCCGCCAAATATAAACTGCGTAGACGCACAAGGTAACACATGTCTCCATTGCGCTGCGTACAGGGGTCACACTAGACTGGCCGTGCTACTACTACAGAATGGAGTCGATACTACACTCAAGAACCATACTGGTTTGTATATTTAGATTTTACTTTTGGCTGTTCACATCAAACTTAGATGTAAAAAGTATTTATTTCGTAAGATAATTTACTTAACTGTTGAAAATGTTGAAATACTTTTTTTTTTTTTTTTTGTAAAAGATAATGCTAGATTTAAATAAATATATTTATATATACCTATTCTATTTATATAATTTAAATATCTTTTTAATATATTTTTAAGCATTGTTATCTATTTATGCCACGCTCTACTCAACAGTCTTCTTAAACGTATCATATTCCAAAGGTTGTCTGGTAGAGTTCACTTTTAGTGATAAGGCCGCCTTTGCGCACAATGTTATAGTTTTAAGTTTTGTCTGTATCTATTTGTGTGCAATAAAGTATTTCTATCTAGATTAGAAAGTCACGAGGAAAGAGGCCTTTGCCCAACAGTAGGACGCTAATGGCTAGAATAGATTAGAATGCTAGATTCACAAAGTAGCTACTTTGCTTATTAAGTTTGGCATAAACGCCGCACTGACAAAATGATGTTACAGTTTTCTCGCGTTTGCCTCTGTCTAAAGTTTGAATGTGATAAGGACAGAATGATATGGTCTTTATAAAGATTACAAAACATCTTATTGTAGGTATGGAAATCAATAATCGATAACCACACATAAAAAATCGATACGAATTAAATCCGTTCTTCTTTTTAAAAAAGTTGGTGAAAACAAGTATTAGTAGCTTACGAAGCAAATATACTTTCTGGTCGAAATATACTTATCTGTCACGCCCTTTCCCATCGGGGTAGGCAGAGACCACTTCCCACCACTTGCTACGATCCAAATCCACTTATTTCGCTTTATCCACATTCATCTATCTCTTAAACATAAAATTATATTAATTTCAGGTCAATTAGCAATAGACATGGCACGTGACAATGAAATTCGTGAAGTATTGAGCGTACGACCGGTGCAAAGGTTGCAACGGACGGCGGCGCGGTTTGAAGGGCCTTTACTAAAACGGTCAAGGTTTCTTGGGTGGAGACCTGTGTGGGTAGGTGTACATTTGTCGAGTTTCTGATATTTTAAACGTCAAAGTTGTCGATAGATGGATGATGGTTGAAACGCGTGGTTGAAACAGACATCCCACTTAGGGTCAGCGCAGACAGAACGGAGCGCAGCGGAGAGGATTTTATTACCGCACTTGAAAATAAACCTTAAATTTTTACAATTAAGTGCATAAATGCTCGAACCTGACAAAAAATGCTCGCGCGTCCTCGAGGATGCGCGGGAATGCCGGTTTGCACTTAATTGTAAAAATTTTAAGGTTTATTTTCAAGTGCGGTAATAAAATCCTCTCCGCTGCGCTCCGTTCTGTCTGCGCTGACCCTTACGCAACGCGTTGCGTAGATACAAGTGTGCTTCTAATCATAATATTTCTATGGAGCAGATTGTCATGATCCAGTGCGTATGTGAGATCAGAGGCTTAGCATACGTGCCGCGACAATAGGCATGATGACTAAAAAAAATTTTTTAGTCTGTCACATAGATTATTTTAAAATAATCAACACGTATTTTTTCTTTTTTCTCTTAAACCAAAAATTACAAAGTTACACTGGGTTAAAGTTGCTCGTGACGTCACGTTTGAGTACGATTTTTACTCAATGGTGACGTAAAAACCCCACACTCCGTAACTTTGATGCTCTGTATCTTTGTATTTATTTATGTATTTGATCAGGTAAAAAATGTCTTTCAAATAGTTTTTAATAGCCTAAAAGACGGACTAATTCTTTTTTGAATTTTTGAATGTAGTCATCATCCCTATTATCTCACGTCATGCTGTCCTTATCACATTTAAAACTATGGACAGAGACGTAAGCGTGTCAAATCCATGACAACGTCTTGTCACGGAGTGTATGCTAAGCTGCAGCAGTCTATTCAAACACATTTTTTCGCTTCATCCACACTCATCAGTCGCCTCGCCTCATACATGCCCGTCATCGGTTTAGGATACGCTTGTCTTGACTTGACTTTTTTTGTCATAATAATTTTATTTATAATAACTTTTTATTTTTTTTATTTACAGGCAGTTCTCCAACGTGGGGTCCTCCTATACTACGGTTCCCGGGCCGAAGCCGCACGCTCGAACGGTCGGTGGCGCGCGCGCAAGTACCTCGACGCATGCGCTCTAAACGCACCTACTACGGAACCAGCGTTACTTGTACTTAACTTCAGTGACGGAGACACTCATAGGTTAGCTGTGGCTAATGAGGAGAAAGATATAGCTGCGTGTCGACAGGTGTGTATTGACTGTGTGTGTTAACTAGGCGGTTCTTGTATGGACTGTCTGTATAAACTAGGTGGTTTTTTGTATGGACTGTCTGTGTTAACTAGGCGGTTTTTTTTGTATGGACTGTCTGTGTTAACTAGGCACTAGTAAAAAAAGCAAGTATTTGGCTAGGGCGTTTTTGACTCTTAAGCGATACCCAAAACTGTGGAAAAACATATTGTTCTGTATAGGTAGGTATGACTACTAAATGTATGGACATTCTGTGTTAACTGGTCATTATATAATTCCACAAAATAAGCAACATAAAATTAATCTAGTTTTAATGTTAGGAGAAAAAGTAAAAAGCCTCAGCATGCTGCTGTTTTTCAGTCCCTACCTTTGTTAATAGGCATGATGAATAAAAATGTTTCTAGTCCACATAGATTATTTTAAAGTATTCAACACTTATTTTTTCTTTTCTCTCGTATTTTTTTAAACTAAAAATGACAAAGATACACTGGGTTAATGTTGCTCGTGACGTCACGCCGAAGTACGATTTTTACCTAGGAGTGGCGTCAATACCCCCCACTCCGTTACTTTGATGCTTTGTATCTTTGTATTTATTTATGTATTTGATCAGGTAAAATGTGTGTTTAAAATATTTTTTAATAGCTAAAAAGACGGACTAATTATTTTTTGAATTTTTGAATGTATTCATCATCCCTGTTGTGTATATAAATAAATATTTGTTATATTTTCCAGTCATGGGTAACAGCATTAAACGAGCACATAGCATACTCTGGCCACTATCTCTGGGCTGGTACAACACCGGACGCGGCGAAGGAAGCTACTGAACAACTGGAAGATGAATGCAAACCATTAGGTTAGTTTATGATTATTGTTAAATGTGCCGATGGATGTGAGGATCTTTGTTACACTTTCATGTGAAAACAACTGGCCAAATTCTATAAAACTTAACAATATCGTAGCTTGCCCATCAGAATTCCATTGCATAAGAAGTTGCGGGCAAACTTTAGTACATGAAATATGTCGATATTTTTTTAAGGCACCCACCGACAGGGATCTCTAGAGGGGCATGGAAGAGGTTTTATCTAGCAGTGGGACTATAGGCAAAAAAATGCTAGATTCGCAAGGTACCAGTTTTCTCCAGAGAAGAATCTAGCAAGAAACTCAGTTGGGTTGCATCTTTCAAATAAATTATTATAATTCTTTTAAACACAATCTTGCTATTCTTGCTGTCCCACTATTGAGCAAGGGTCCTCATTTCCTATCCTTATCTTATCTTAAATAACCGTTAGTGTCCCACTGCTGGGCAAACGCCTCTCTTCTCTTTCTTCACGATTCTCTATCCTGAGCCGCCTTTGCCCGGTCATCCATGAAGGTGTCCAGCTCATGTCGCCACCTTTTTCGTGGTCTGCCGCGAGGCATCCTCCTAGTAACAGTCTCTGTATGAGAGTAGCCTCGTGCTCCTCGGTGGGGACATATATGGGCTGATAACATAACAAAAATTAAAAATAAATTATTATTAAATAACAATTATCCTTCCCAACAGGATCAATGCAAGACGCGCTAACAGCAGCAACCAATCACTTGGCGTTATTAGACAACCAACTTCGGGAATGTTCGGCTATCGTCGCCGCTTTGGACAAGAGTGTCAATGTGGGCAACTCTCTGCATCATTCCGCTTATATGGTGAGTTGTTGGGCTTTGGTTCTTGGGAAATGTCGTTTATTTTTAATTTCTTAGTTACAAGGTGTTTTTTGATACTTAAAAGGCTGGCGCACAACTGACAGAACGCAGCGCAGAGCATTTTTGATTGTTATATTATTATCGATATTGTTCTCATTAGAATACAATTCAAAATCAGTTAACAGAACAATTGCATTACGCCACTTCGATGCTCATTTCGACGATGAAGGTCGAATACCTCTTAAGTAACAAAAATCAAATTACAGGAGGCGAAAAAAACGTTATAATTATTTTTGCACCTATTTTATGAAAATGTGTTCTATAGCAAATTGTAATTAAATGGGGCTGCGAAATTGTTACTAGCATTGATTTTACGTACAGCCCAGTGGTTTTCGAGTTAAGTGTTAGTTAGAAGGTTTTAACGTCACTTACGTCCATGTCACACTTGTTTTGATATAGTTAGGAGGTATTTTTTTATAAATTTAATAGGAAATAATAACGAAAATTTTTATTAGATAACCCAAAAAATACGTCTCTTGCTCTGTACTTCTATATCTATCTATATAGATATAAATAAGTTTCATTATTTATATCTAAGCTTCACAAAAATCACGTAAAATTAGTTTAAGGAACTATCTGGATTAAGCGAATCCGCAACCGTTCTCCGACAGCCAGATCGCCGATGCGACACATTTATTGTTATTAGACCACAGACTAGACTTAACAGACTTACTTTCTGACTACTTTCTTGGTTATTTGATAAAGATTTTCGTAATTATTTTCTATTTTTTTATAAAGTAATACCTCTTAACTTCATCAAAATAAGTTTGACATAGACACAAAGTGAAACGAATAACTCCTAACTAACACTAACAGATGGTAGAGATAGGAGGTATTGGCACAGTATTGGCAGAAAAATTTGCTCGAAAGTAACTTAGGAGATATTCATATTGTAAGTTAGAATATATTCGCAGCATTTCAGGCTAAAACGCGCAAATTGTGATTTTAGGAGGTATTCTCATTATGAATTTGTGCCGTTATTTATTACAAAATCACTTCGGTGTTTTTGCCAGTCGGTGCAAAATTGAATTCTAAGTACAGTGGTATAGATAACTCATTTTGGCCCTGGGTGTCAGTTAGGAGGTATTCGACCTTCATCGTCGATTTGTTGTGTTAACTTATTTTGAATATTATTCTAATGAGAACAATGTCTATAATAACACGACAATCAAAAATGCTCTGCGATGCGCTCCGTCAGTTATGCGCTGGCCCTTAAAAATTACTATTACTTAAAGAACCACTGATTTAAATAAATAATCTTTATGATTTTGGTCGTAGCGTTTCCAACACGCGTGCGGTACGGGCCAAGAGGCGCTTGCGTCGTTACGACACTGTGCCGCTCTCGTTGCTCAAGCTAGAGACGCGGATTCAGCTAGACTAAGCAGAGAGGTATGTATCTACCATATTTTGTGGAGAAACGTGTATTGCCTTTCTTGAATCGGTTGTTGAAATGTCCTACAATAAGATGGACAGCTGATTTGGTTGTGGCTGCAATGCAAGTAGGTTGAAAGTCATAAGACCATATTCGATTACGTTTTCCTACTTAATATTATCAATGTTTATGCCGATTGATTGAGGGATCTGAGGATGTTTGTAACTCTTTCATGCAAAAACTACTGAACAGATTTTGACGAAACTTGGCATTATTGTAGCTTATACAGGGTGGCCCGTCGATTGACGTCCAAAAGGAAAATTTGGATTCCTCGTGTCGTGGGGTATCCGAATCACCCCCATGTATGTTCCGCGATTTTTTACGGTTTCCGAGTTATGACGTGTTTTCTGATTTTTTGAGATTTTTCAACCAATCACCCTAAAAAGGTTCGTAGAAAAAAAAATACAACACTTTTTCATAATCTTATTTTTGCATCAGATGCTTCATGACGCGTACTTTTATGCATAAAATATTCAGCTTCGTAACTTTAATAAAAGTTGGGGAAATTTAGGTCGGAAGAGGAAAAATTGTATTGACTGAAAAATAATCGAAATCTTCAAACTTAAATTAAGAAGTCAAAAAGATGACTTCTTGGATTTTAAAGTAGCTTAAAAAATGCGTCAGCTTCTCAGCTTTCATAATCATCGAAAAAAAATGATACTTAATGGGGTATTTTTGCTAGAATCAGCCTTTAAAGAGAGCAAGGTGGATAATTTTCAGAATTGGACTTATGAGCAAATATTTTTTTCTTTCATATTTTATGATTACCAAAGCCTCAGTTGGTTTAAATACAGTGTTATCTTACCGAAAAGTATAAAAAAGGAGCCAAGATTGACACATTTGGGGGTTTTGGAGCACCTGTAAGAGATGAGTTACACCTTGAGAAAATTATGCAAATATGCCTTATTTCTAAGGGGTTGCACAAGGAAACGGCCTTGAAGCGGCACGACTGTATTATTCGGATTCGGATACCCCACAACACGAGGAATCCAAATTTTCCTTTTGGACGTCAATCGACGGGCCACTCTGTATATCAGAATAACACATAGGCTATATTATTTTGAGGTAACATTTTTTTTCCAAGATATGACGATAAATGCGTACGAAATCGCGGGCAGCCTCTAGTATATTATAAATATGTTCAAGTGCAAAGATTTGCTTGAAATAAAGATGCTTTGGCTTTGAAAATTCTTCGGCCCTATCTTTCACGCTTGTTTCAAATTATTAAGAGTAAGAAAAACTGACTGATTAAATAATATTAATAATATTTATGTATATGTATTTATCGAATATATATGTGTAGGTTTATACTTATATATTTATTGTTTATTGTAGTGACTATCCTGCCTATATGCTATAACTTCTCTCTCTGTGAGGTCTGCAGGAAGAAATTTCTTTTAGAAATATGCTGTACCTTTTGTATAACTTCTCTTTTTTTCTGTATCTATGTACTATCATCTTACAATAAACTGTTAAATAAATAAATAAATATTGTACTTATATTTCACAGATAGAACGTAACAGAGTACTGGAGGAAGCTTTAGCGGCGTTAGCGCGAACACATCACGCGCTAGAGATGTCTGTCGCTGAGGAATTGACTAAGGTACGCCGTTGTAGCATTTATTTAATTTTATTATGTCAAATGACTTTATGAATTTTGTTGCAAATATGAATTTTAATTTACGGTTTTTTAACTTTATTTGCAGTGTAAGTATTTTAAAATTATATATTATGATACGTACCGAGTAGGGTCGTATCAGTTGCTCAAACGGACAGCAGTGAATTGAGCAGAGTGGCGTAGACTCCACCGACAAGAGCGAAGCTTTTAAATAGTTTTAAATAATGATGAAAGATAATAACTCTTATTTAACATTAGGAGTGATTGATGCATGTAAATAGAGCGTAATTTTGTTATTAAATGTATTTTTTATTTCAGAGCAAGAGAAAGAAAAAATCGTCTTCTATAAACGCGTCCAAAGAGAACTTCTTTGATGTTTATGAGAGTAAGTTTTATTTATTTTGATAACTTGCGTTATATTCGTAATTAAGGAACGCTCTATAAAGCTCCACCCACTAATTTAGATAAAGAAGGGGTTGGAAACAGACAAAAATGAGCCCAAGTCGATCTCCTAAAATGTTTTATTTTTTTCGTGCGTTGAAGTCGAAAAGACGCCGACAATAGACTCCTCCCCTCACTGGTTTGTCGGTACGAAGATGTTCAAATAATCCCGACATTGAAACTCTATGGGAGAACCAAGAGAGTTCAGTTTGCGTACGAAACCGATAAAAAAAATGAAGTGTTTGGTGACCATGAAATCGTGTTATTTCGGGAAATTGATCTACAAAAAATACAAATGTTTTTTGCATATTGCATCACGTTTCGTATTCGAAATATGCCTTAGCGTTCAAATAGTAAATCATTTCATATAACTGATGTTTTCTATCCAGCATCAGACGATGAAGACGATACCCTGGTCACAGCTGGTCTGTCGAGTCCATTAGGAGCACTCAGTCCGTGGGGAAGCAGCCCCGATCTTATTGAACGACGTACGCCTATTGGGAGCTTGGATGGTACGTATTTACTACTAATGGGCTGATGAATCTGGATGAAGCGGAAGAAGTGTGTGAATTGTAGTGGATGGAGGGAAATTTTCTCTGTCAACTCTGATGGGAAAGAGGCGTGATAGATATGTATATTATTATGTATGTTTATATTTTTTATTCAAGGCAACTGACATCACGTGGATTATTTGAAAATTATATAGGGTGACTTTTAATTAGTGAACGATAGAAAAGGAACCAAGGTCGAAATCATTCAAAAAATTTTGAACTCCTCATACAAAATGCACAAGCTGATAGTATGGGGGACCAATTCTTTTTTATGATTTCGAACTTGGCCCCATAGTAAAAGTTGTTTATTATCACGAATACATGCATATCCTTTTCTATCGTTCACTAATTTAAAGTTACCATACATAACCCCTTTTTCTCCCATAAAAAGGCTAATTAAACTTATTTTTTGCGTGATTTCAGTAAGAGAAGAATTTTACTTAAACTAAAAATTAATTTTGTTTTTAGTCATTTTTTTGTAATAGTTACTTACACATAAACTGAAAAAAGATTCCAATGCACGAATAAAGCTTTTTTTTCCAAAACATATATTTGATGATTTTTCTCTATTGTCTATGAAACACTACGGTCCCATATCCCTTCTAACTGTCACACTAAACAAAACCTTATTCCTTCCAAAAATAAAGTTCCAAAACGTTTCCACAGGCGACAAAACCCCAACAAACGAAGACGATGAACTATTCCAATACCGCGACTGCGTCCGTCGGCTCTCAGGCTCGTCTGGGTCGCCGCAATCTCTACATACGGCTATAAGTCCGGCCAGTTCCCGCGGTACGCTTGTCTCACAAGGGGGCAATGTGTACAGGAACGCAAGGCCTTATTCTAATCAGAGGAAATTAAGGTAGGTTTAGAATTAGGTATCCTAGGTCTTAAGTTCTTTCTTACCCTAAGGTTGCCTAGAAGGTATTGCTACCTAGCAATAAGGCCGCCTGTTGCTTTTTATATTCTTGTTTGTGTCTGTACCTTATATCTTTTGTGCAATAAAGAATATTTGTATTGTATTGTATTAAGGACGGCACACATGGCAAAATCAGTTAACACAAGAAATGCGCATCGGAGCATCGAAGTGAATGTTGTGTCAACTGATTTTGAATATTTAATAAGAACAATGTCGATAATAATATGACAATCAAGAATGTGCCGCTGCGCTCCGTCAGGTGTGCGCAGGCCCCTAATGTAATACCTATAGTATAGTCAGTAGACAAGTACAATACAATACAAATATTCTTTATCGTACACAAAGATATAAGGTACAGACACAAACAAGAATATAAGAAGCAACAGGCGGCCTTATTGCTAGGTAGCAATATCTTCCAGGCAACCTTAAGTATGTCTCTACCTATAATCTATGGACAGAGATGTACACGCGAAGAAGCTGTGACACCGAATTATTGCGTTTTCTATGCATACTAAATGAGTTTTTACTTATTATGCCAAAAATTAAATAGTTTTTTATATGGTTTAACTTTGATTGTCGAATTTCTTTGTAGTTTTAGTAAATTTTTCATGTGTTTTAGGACCCTGCTATCAAAAATAGGGTAAAAAAATTGTTGTGTTAGATAGATCTAATTTAGGTACTTTCAATGTCGTAATTCTTTATTTATTTTGTTTCTCTATATTATTTAATTATGATTTCTATAAATTAATTTCTTTTATTTTTGTTTCAGTTCTCAATGGTCTCTTTAAGGCATGGTTAATTGGTTAGTAAAATGTAGACGCGTATTACGATTGCACTAAACTGAAATTGATGCAATTTTGTAGCTTTTTGCAATTAGTAAATAAATAGTAGACACAGACGCACAATATTTTTCAAAATAACTTTTGTATATAGGATGACTTTATATTGGTGAACGATAGAAAAGGATATGCATGTATGGTTAAGGAGGAACAGTTGCTCAGTCGGGTACAGTGACTCACCATAGCTTTGTAAAGAAGGAAAAGAGATACATTCATCTCATGTGCATTTCTCGGAAGCGTTCGGTACGCGCAAGCGCAAGTGCAAAAGAGATGAACATATCTCTTTTCCTTCTTTTCAAACCGATGGTGAGTCACTGTACCCGACTGAGCAACTGTTTCCTCCTTAACCCAACACGTGATAACGAACAACTTTTACTATGAGGCCTAGATCGAAATCATAAAATATTGTTCCCCCATACTATCAGCTGATGCATTTTGTATGGGGAGTTCAAAACTTTTGAATGATTTCAACTTTGTTCCCATAGTAAAAGTTGTTTGTTAACACGAGTACATGCATATCCTTTTCTATCGTTAACTAATTAAATGACACCCTATATTTTATATTTAGATTATTATTAAAACCTAAAATAATTTTGGTGGTGGATTTTCGATTTACAATATTTACTCGAAAATATAAAATTAAATAGGTACCTATATATTTTATTAAATTATTAAAAAAAACAGTGCCATAAAAGACAAATACTTATAGAAAAAAAAAATTATATGATTTAATAATATTTTGCTATAGAAATGATAAAAGAATAAAAATATCAAATTAAAAATTGGGTACTGATAGAAGTTTCTAAAGAAACATATACAAATATATGCATTTAATATATTAATTGCGAATATATTTTATTAATATTTACATATATTGTAATTACATTGTGATATTTGTGAGTGATATATAAAAAAATGTGATACGATTACCAAAATGAAGCTCGAATAAAATTGATTAGGTAATAAAAAATATATAAAAATTAAAAAGTTATATTTTATTAAAATGTGTTGTTTACGTTAGTTAATTAATTATTTTTGTAAGTACAAACTTGACATGTATTTAATTCTTCGTACTTATTAAATATTTTATTTCTTTTTAATTTTAGTTATTTTATTTATTCGTTTTCGTCTAATTAGACCTGTAGATTTAATATAATTTTATTTTATTAGTAACCAATTGTTTTGACGGATATTTGATTATACAGGGTGTAACAGAAAGGGGGTATGAAGCCGAAACACAGCGATAGTCCTCATGAAACTGAACAACTTTCCCCAAGGAACATGGGTCGTAACTCGAAAAAATTTTTTGGATCGCCCATACTTACTCGATCAGCTGATCGGGCATTTTGTATGGGGAGGCGAATTTTTTTTTCGAGTTACTACCCATGTTCCTTGGGGAAAGTTGTTCAGTTTCATGAGGAATATCGCTGTGTTTCGGCTTTATATACCCTTTCTGTTACACCCTGTATATCGGTGGGCTGATAACAACAACAACGACAATTATTGTCCCTAAAAATCTTAGTTGAATCCGTTTCCACCGGGGCTATGTGCTACAATGAATATGATTGGTGGATATCAAACGCATCCGTAGCAACGTAGCATAGCACATCTCTGGTGGAAAGGCACACGAAAGCTTTATTTTGATGCCCTGGGCAACAAACAACTAATTAATCTACTTAATGCCCGTTTCTACACCTACAGATAATAATAATAATAAATTCTCTTTATTTCTTCTCCACATAGTGTAATATTTTGCAGTGTAGCAGGTAGGTAACAAAAAAGTGGGTAGGCACTAGTGGAGACTGATGCCCGAGATAGACGTTTCGGGATCATCAGAGCCCCAGATAAAATTTAACTGACAGATAAACCTATGTCTATTTCTTTGAATAACTACAGGTATTTATCCGACAGATATTTTACACCTGTCGCTGTCTAATACGTCATGTTTTATAAAATAGACATATAGGTTTATCTGTCAGTTATATTTTATCTATAAGTGGTGAAGCAGGCCCTTTCTTCTTTTTCTATCTTCTTATTTAAGAGCTTAGCTCTTGTCGGTGGAGCCTCTTCCATCCCTCCCTATTCTCTTCCTTCTTTCTAACATCTTGATACGACATAACACCCGCCTTTTCCTTCACCTGGGGGCTTAGCATGGCGTGCCGCGACAATTATCTCACGTATGCTGTCCTTATCACATTTAAAACTATAGACAGAGACGCAAGCGTGACAAACGCATGACAACGTCTTGTCACGGAGTGCCATGCTAAGCTAGCTGTTCTAGGAACGTCCGTCTGGGTCTTCCTCTCTTCCTTTTCCCTTCAATTTTTCCTTCTATGATGTTAAACGGGCCCTATTAGTCTTATTTTGTATTAACATAATTTTTTTTTTACATAAATGCGTATTTTAAAGGTTACATACAATACAAGTATCATTGAAGAAATACAATTTACTTCAAATCTATGAAATTCCTTTTTATCAAGTGCGTATAACATGCAATATCTCGAGACCCGATTTATATTAACACGCATAGTACTGCTTAGGATCCAAGTTAACTGTTTAGTGTTTTAAATATCGTATTATATAACACGCAATATTCAACTAGGGACCTGAGTTATATTAACACGCATACTGCTTAGGATTCAAGTTAACTGTTTAGTGTTTTAAATATCGTATTATATAACACGCAATATTCAATTCGAGACCTGATTTATATTAACACGCATACTGCTTAGGATCCAAGTTAACTGTTTAGTGTTTTAAATATCGTATTATATAACACGCAATATTCAACTAGAGACCTGATTTATATTAACACGCATACTGCTTAGGATCCAAGTTAACTGTTTAGTGTTTTAAATATCAAAAGGCAATAAAAAGAGACACTTTGTCACAGGAATGTTCTGAATATTTCAGAATGTGGACAGATAAAGAAATGGAGACGTTAAATGGCTATAACTTTTCATAAAAAAGATACTTTTCGCAATGTGTTATGATTTACGAGACTTGAATAGAATATTATTTAAGTAGGGTATCTTAAATAAAAGTCCTAATCCTTAAACAAGTACCTAATCCTGCAAATATTTACGGGTTTCTAAAATACATATCTGTTACACCTATCTCCCATCGGGGTATGCTCAGACTACTTTCCTCCACTTGCTACGATCCAAAAACACTTCTTTCGTTTCATCTACATTCATCAGTGGCCTCATTCATGCACGTCGGTAAAAGATACTCTTGGTTTAGCCTACGGCCACGCTTACGAGGTTTAGGGAATTCAAAAAAAACTATTTAAAATAATTGTTGGCTACTCGCTTATAACCTTTTCATTCATACAGGCCTTTCACCTTAAAAGCCAATAATACGTACCTAATTTATCTTACTCAAATAATAAATTTAATATAAGCTGATGATTGATTACTCCGCTACTCCATTCCATTTGTTTGGGGTCCCTTGCTGGGCGCCAGCTTTGCGGCGGCGCGGGGTGGGAGAAGTTTAGGGGAGGGGAGATCGCCGGCTTGGCACCGCCGGGCGGCCAGTTGCGCCGCAGCGCTTGTCGCGGACGGTTGTGTATACGCGCGCGATCATCTCACAAGGCCAATAATCGTGAGTTAGGTTTAGGTTACATAATTATTGTTGCTTCGTGATTTCTTAATGTCGACGGATTTAATAATTTAATTTTTTTTTCGGTTTTTCACAGCGATGTTGAGCTGTTTCGGTGGAAAATCGTCAATTTGTATGCATGCTCTGTCGTATTATATGTGCATTTCGTGCATTTTAAACAAGAGCTATGCTGTTTGTGTCAATACTGTTTAATCCATACGGGATTTCCGTTTAATAACAATCAGATTATAGTATAAGAGAGAATATTTTCGCGAAATAACACGGCTGTTTAAGTCATTCGAATTCCCTTAAAAATCGCTCGATCAGCTGATCATAAGTACCTATAGCAATCTATCCGTAGAGTGAATTCTATTCTCATTTTTGACATCGTTTTTAAAGGAAATTTTAATTTATATTCCCAAATTCCCCCTAGCTTTTGTCATTGCTCTTTAAGAAATGTTTTAACTATTTTTTAGGGTTCCGTACCTCAAAAGGAAAAAACGGAACCCTTATAGGATCACTTTGTTGTCCGTCTGTCCGTCTGTCAAGACCCTTTTTCTCAGGAGCGCGTAGAGGTATGAAGCTGAAATTTATATCAATTACTCAGGTCTACTGTCCCTTGAAGCTGTGAAAAAATCAAACTTCTAAGCCAACGCAATCAAAAGATACAGCCATTTATGCCGCAAATTTTCGACACTTGCAAGGGAATCAAAACCTACAGGGTGCTTCCCGTGAACTCAGAATCTTGAAATTTGGTACGAAGCAACGTCTTATAGCATAGATAAAGGAAAAATTACGAAAACCATAAATTTTTAGTTACATCACAAAATATTTTTTTTTTTAATAATCTTAAACTTACTACCCATTTCCTCATAAACGCGTAGAGGTATTAAATTGAAATTCATACCAAATACTCAGGTCTATAATACCTTTAAGCTGTAGCAAAATCAAACTTCTATGTCAACGCAATCAAAAGAAACAGCAATTTAAGCTGCATATTTTGAAACTCGCAAGTACTTGCAAGGGAATCAAAACCTAAAGGGTACTTCCAGTCGACCTTGAATCTTGAAATTTGGCATGAAGCAACGTTTTATACCACACATAAAGGAAAAATTCCGAAAACCTTAAATTTTTAGTTACATTACAAAATATATATTTTTTAATAAATATAAACTTATTACTTTTTTCCTCATGAACGCGTAGAGCTATCAAGTTGAAATTCATATCAAATACTTAGATCTAATTGCCTTTAACCCGTGAAAAAAAATAATTATAAGTCAACCCGAAAACGCAAAACGCAAAAGTACAACCATTGATACCGCATATTTTGAAACTCGCAACTACACGCAAGGGAATTAAAACCTAAAGACCACTTCCCGTTGACATAGAATCTCGAAATTTGGTAAGAAGCAATAGCTTACAGCACAGGTAACAGAAAAATTCCGAAAAGCTTAAAATTTTAAGTAGTTATACCACCAAAAAAATTGTGATTGTAAACATAATTGTAGTTACAGCAATGACCGCGAGTTATTATACTATGTATGGGGAGGGCAACATTTTTCAAACGGCAAAGACGACCTCACTCATCGTCATTCAATCCCGATGTTTTGGTGAATGTAGCTGTATAATCTAAATGCGTCCTAACTGCTTAAAGTGTTATACTTATAATTAAATTCAATGACATTATTATATTTCTTATTGTTGGTTATTATCAGACAGCTTGCTTGTATTGTTTCTACTGGCGAAGTTTGATGGGACGCTGGTGGCACGGGTGGCACGCGGGGCTATTCACACCTTTTTCAGTCACCATTTACAGGTCTGGTTCAAATTTAATACTTAATTAATATTTTTGAACCAGATTTCTAAATAGTGACTAAAAAACTTAGTAAATAAATAACTTTAATAAAAGAACTTTCGCAAGTCTGCTGCAAGGCTAGTATAAGTGTTTCAGTTATATTATAGATAAATGATATGTGTTAATATAAAATAAAGGATTACTTAAACGATAAAGAGATCTTTGTCTTAAATTTATGCTCCTCCATCTTTCCCCATTGTAATGTTATGAATTTCATTTTGCAATAAAAATACCATAGTTATGACTCGATTGTCGTAATGAACGAACTTTGTAAACCTTGCAGGTTTGTACGGAACCCTCGGTGCGCGAGTCCGACTCGCACTTGGCCGGTTTTTTTCTATTCTTTCAACTATTTTTTCCGTGGCTCACAATTACACTGCCATTAACATTACCCTAACTTAATATCAAATCAACGTATATGAAACTTTTTACCTAAATCTATTTACAATAATGCTAGTCATTCTTGACAGTAAGACCCAGAACACACTATGAAACGCAACTGAAACTGCTAGTTACTTTTGAGTTGCATCTACGTTTCTACTATAGACTCCTTTAGAAAACCACACACGATGCAACCAATCTGAAACGTTTCAAACCAGTTGCGTCGTGTGTGGTTTTCTAAAGGGGTCTATAGCAGAAACTTAAATGCAACTCAAAAGAAACTAGCAGTTGCAGTTGCGTTTCCCCGTGTGTTCTGGTTCTTAACCTCTCACATCCCACTGACTCATTATAAACCCAGACACAATAGATTTTCTATTGTCCTTTTTTTCTGGGATGTGAAAGATTAAAGGTCAAGCAAGTAAAGTACTTACTTACTTACATAGGTACCTACTTACTTATTTGTTTTCTCGCGAGACTCTCATAAATTAGATTGATGTAATTCTACTTTTAGCCCATAATTCAGTAAAAGGAAAACTAATTGATTACTTTTCTTTGTTAGTAAAGATGTAAGTACTTTTTACTTAAGTAAATACTTACCTAGTCAGTTGATCAAATATCCATTAGCTCACCACTAGTGCTGTAAAACTATCGATATTTTTATTGTCTATAATTGACTTTGAAGTTTATCGTTAGACTTAAATTCAATATCGATAATATTGAAACAAACATAAATTTTATAATTTTTTAGTAGCCTATTGTGACCCACTGCTGGGCAAGGGTCTACCCCACATTCGTCTATGCTTCCCTATCTCCGGCAACTTCTGGCCAGTTTGCTAAGTATGCATTCAGATCGTCGCCTCATCTCCTTTTCGGCAGACATTTTATAATTACTAACTAATTAAAAGCACAGATTATTTGCTTCACTTTCTCTCTCAGTTTTGGCAAAGTTAAATTTGTATTATAACTCTATACACGTGTAAAAGTAGTCCTTTCGCTTTCGAACTTTGACCTTTTCTGGCTCCAGTCCAAGGGAAAACTGTAGCTTCAGGATGTTTTTGTCATTATATAGGTACCTATACAGGGTGTAATAGAAAGGGGGTATAAAGCCGAAAAACAGCGATAGTCCTCATGAAACTGAATAACTTTTCCCAAGGAACATGGGTCGCAACTCGAAAAAAAATTCGAATCCACATACAAAATGTCCGATCAGCTGATCGAGTAAGTACCTATAGGCGTTACAAAATTTTTTTTCGAGTTACGACCCATATTCCTTGGGAAAAGTTATTCAGTTTCATAAGGACTATCGCTGTGTTTCGACTTTATACCCCTTTCTGTTACATCCAGTATTGTACCTACCTATTGAAAACTTTAGGTTCATTTCTGTAGGTTTGCGTGACTATAACATATAGGTACTTAACTATAGTACACTACTTACCTACTTTTAATTTAGTTTTTATCGTGATTTCGTAGACTTTGTATGTAAAAATAAGCTAAACATAGTTCATAATATTATGTTCTAGTCAATTATTGTGTTGGTATCGGGCGCTAGCTTACACTGTAATCGTCATATCTTTGAAAACTTACACAATATCTGAAAAGAATATAAGGTGACTTTAAATTAGTGAACGATAGAAAAGAATATGCATGTACTCGTGATAACAAACAACTTTTACTATGGAACCAAGGTCGAAATGATTCATAAACTTTTGAACTCCTCATACATATAACATAATGCACTAGCCGATAGTGCGGGGGAACAATATTTTTTTGGGATTTCGACCTTGGTCCCATAGTAAAAGTTGTTTGTTATCACGAGTATATGCATATCCTTTTCTATGGTTCACTAATTCAAAGTCACCTTGTATAACCTATAATATGTTATTCTGATGTGTAAGATTTTATTTCTGCACAAAGAGCTGTGTCATAAAGATCTATTATTTACCTCTTAGGTAGGTACTTGAAATATGCCTTTTTTGCAAATCCTGGCTTAATAGGAGTGATGACTAGGTACATTCAAAAGATAATTAGTCCGTCTTATTAAAAAATATTTGAAACACATTTTTTACCTGATCAAATACATAAGTCAATACAAAGGTCACTTTCTTTTGACGTCACTCCTACGTAAAAATCGTACCTAGGCGTGACGTCACGAGCAACTTTAACCCAGTGTATCTTTGTCATTTTTAGTTTAAGAGAAAAAAGAAAAAATACGTTTCGAATATTTTAAAATAATTTAAGTGATGGATTTAGTAAAAATTAAAGTCATCTTGCCTTTTACTAAAGATACCAAGTCAGCAAATAAGCATTTACAGCGGCTTTTTACAGCTCTTTCTTGATTGATGTTAAAACATATTGATAAATCTATTACGTAATTGACTCATTACGTCTAGAAAGTTTAAAAACTCAACTTTACCATTTTAACCTCTGTGACCGTTTAATGGACAAAACCCATAAATGTCAACTTGAAACCCCAATTGTATAAACGCGGGTAAAACTCAAGTTTTAAGTTATTTATTTCGAGTTGTTTTTCGAATTAAAATGTAAAATAAAACTGCAAATGAAAAATACTAATCTGAATTCTAATTGGTCTATTACGAAATATAACAAAGATTTATGAATCAAAAAAGTTAACGTTTTAAATCTTTTGTAAAGAAATTCTGAGATAAAATATTCCATTAATCTTCTTGAAGTCGTTTAGGTTGCAGATAGGTCGTCATTAGCCTTTTCCCCTGCCTTCTCCTCCTATCTCACCCCTCTAAATTTTAGGTGCCTGTTAGCGTTATGTTTTTTAAAGTTTTAGCCGTTTTGAAAGTCTTAAAAGCAAATAACTTGTTTTGGATTTCAAAGAAAATGATTTACCTACATTTAGGCCGTGTTCAGACCAAATTGACTGTAAGCCACGTAATGTGAGCGAGCATTACGCAGTTTATTGTATTTCCATACATATTCACTTATTCGTCCACATATAACCGACAATACGTTATTACGCTATTCGTAGACGCTGACATTCGGCGGCTGATTAATATAGTACGTCACTCACAAATCACAATGCTCCGCGGACGCTGATTTGCTCCGTAGCTGTAAGCTATAAGTGTACCTATTGTCAGCATAGTGTGAACGAAAAATGCCGTTCAATTTCACGTTTACTGTAAGTCTGCTCACATTCGGCGGGTTATAGTCAATTTGGGCTGAATACGGCCTTAACCTACCCGTTGGTAGAAGCGGCAAAGATCCAACGGATCGCATTTTAAAATAGTCCTTGCTACGTTCTTACACGTGTCAAATCCCCAAGAGTAACCATCCAAAAAGAGGCTCTTAGCCTACATAAATGTAGACATTAGGCTTTCCGCCGGAATCCATTCTAGCAATAAAATACGCCAACTCTATAGGTTATGAAAGGCGCGTATTCATTGGCGAGCTGTAACTGTAACCGAACACATTTATTTATTTACTTAATTATTTATTTAATTGATTTAATTAAAACATTGTAACATGACAGTAAGTAAATACCACAATAAATACCTAAGTGTTACAAGTTAAAACAAATCATTGAATATCTTCACGAGTAGGTACTTATCTATATCCAGTAACGAGGTTCTAGTCAATAGTCTAGTCACTAGACTATTGACTAAAACTAGACTCTAGTGTGTACCTACGCGTGTTACAGTTACTCTTTGTTATGCGGAAAAAACCGTCTATCGTCGGCTTGCTGCAAGCCGCTCGTTTCGCGTTCGTCATTTTTTATCCGACTGCGCCAGAAAGGTTATGTTTTTCGAGATTATGTAGGTATGTATGTATACTTCTTTCACGCTTCACAGCCTAAACAGCTTGATGGATTTCAGCTTGAGAGGTGTCGTTAGATTCGTATTTATAGAGAGTGACACTGCGTACATCAAAATATAAAAAATGCGTTTTTTAAACGCAGTCGGTTTTTTTTTAATAAAAAGGTTAGTTTATTTGTTAAGTACATTTAATGGTTACATTACAGTTACAACTCGTCAATGTATACAAGCCTTAGGTAGGCCCAGAACACACGGTGAAACGCAACTGCAACGCAACTGAAACTGCTCGTTACTTTTGAGTTGCATCTAAGTTTTCTGCTATAGACTTCTTTAGAAAACCACACACGACGCAACTAGTTTGAAACGTTTCGTTTTAGTTGCAACTCAAAGGTAACTAGCAGTTTCAGTTGCGTTGCAGTTGCGTTTCACCGTGTGTTCTGGGTCTAAGTCGACTCATATCACGGGTAATGTATCTTTTATGATTATTTGTTGCTCGGAGTGCTACCCGTTATGATGTTACGATGTTTTTATGATCATTGATCAGTATTTAGTAACGTTTATGGTAGGAAATAGGTATTAAAGTGCTATTTACTGGCGTTACATAAGAGAGGACATATGTTGCAGGTCGTGGATTTGATTCCCACTAAAAACATTGCTGTGATAAACAGATATATTTGTCTTAAGTCTGGATATTTGTTTATTTAATATGTACCTACGTGCTTATAGTATAGAATACTATATCGGGTGTAACAGAAAGGGGTTATAATACCGAAACACAGCGACAGTGCTCATGAAACTGAACAACTTTCCCCAAGAAACATGGGTCGTAACTCGAAAAAAGTGATTCGAAAAAATAAATTAGCCTCTCCATACAAAATGATCTATCAGCTGATCAAGTAAGTATGGGCGATCCAAAAATTATTTTCAAATCCAAATTCTTTATTTTGCACACCATAGGTTTTACAAGATGTTATTACAATAGTTGACAGTACCTTTTATGGACCCTGAAAAGGGCACGGCAATTACAATCTTAACATAACTTAAATCTAATATATTACTTATCTATGGGTAGGTTAGGTATCATGTTTAGTATTTTCTATACATAATTATCTAAGTAGTATATAGCTATTTTATTTAGAACTTATTGTTACATAATATCTATGAGATATTATTATCAATCTCTCTTTTTCTTCTTATTATATTATCTATAGTTTATTTTAAGTAGGAGTTTATTTATTACAATTTTATTTCGTTACAAACCCTGTTCCTTGGGAAAACTTGTTCAGTTTCATGAGGACTACCGCTGTGTTTCGGTTTTATACCCCCCTTTCTGTTACACCCTGTATAATTAAAGTACTAAATGTAATTATAATAAGCTTTACTTCACTCGACATTCACTTGAAACTACCTACCTACATTGAGTTTAGATTATACTGATATTCGTTTCCAGTGCCTATTCAAAATACTAATCTAAAATCTAAATTACACCATAATTACTCAACCAAAATAAGCAAAATTATATAACAACCCAAACTAAGCCTTAAGCCTCAAATGGAAAACCCAATGTCGTTTACATTATGTGTTTCATATAACAAACTTTAAAATAGAGGCCAGACCGCATTAATTCAATGGAGTTGTGTACCTAATCTTCTCTAAAGCCTTTAGGGTGTGGTAGAATAACATAAAGGCTAGATGTCATGGTTTTTTTTTTTCAAAGATATGACAATACTTGCGTAGGAAGTCCCAGGCAGCCATAATTCCATTTATTTTCCTTTGCCAATAGCCATTCGACCAAAAAAAATTCACACAAAGAACCAATAACAGTTATTCTTTCATTGTAATGTGGAATATCTTCGATCAGTGGCTTTGTCCCACCCACGCAGACTACTCAAACGAATGACTCTAGAATTCTTTATTACGAAGTACCTACATAATTCGTCTTAGACAAACGTCGTTATAACCCACAAGATACAGCTTGACACTTGACTTATATGAGCAGAAACACAGCTTAAGTTTCAATTTAACTATTCTACCTGAAATGCCGCCAGTCAAAGCGTGGGTGGATTCAATTTGAGTGAAATTTAAGGCCGTGTTCAAACCAAACTGACTGTCAGCCGCAGAAAGTGAGCGAGTGTTACGCAGTTTATTGTATTTCCATACATATTCACTTATTCCTTCACATATAATCGACAATAAGCTATTACGTAGTTATTACGCTATGCGTAGAGGCTGACATTCGGCGGCTAATTAATATAGTACGTCACTACGGTCCGCTTGAGCTATTAGCATATTGTCAGCAAAGTGCATAGTGTGAACGAAAAATGCCGTTTATTTTGACGTTTACACTGGGGCTCACAGTAAAGCCTGCTCACATTCGGCGGCTTACAGTCAGTTTGGTGTGAACACGGCCTTAGAGGTAAGAGCGTGGGATGTTAGGTATCTTTTTGAATGCTTTTGTGTTCTGATCCCAGTCGATTTTATATGATGTTTTTTTTAGGGTTCCGTACCCAAAGGGTGAAAACGGGAACCTATTACTGACATTTGGCTGTCCGATTTCTGTCTGTTTGTCCGTCCTTCATGAGTGTCATGAGGCTGTCAACAACAAATACTGAAAATAGAATTATAATAATAATAAAAGGAGGAATCCCCATACAGCAAACGTGATTTTTTGCCATTTTTGGCTCGTTAACCATAATGGCTACTAAAATACATTATTATTAGGCTATTATTAGCCTACTTAATCATACGGAACCATTCGCGAGCGACTCCGACTTGCACGTGGCTGGTTTTTTACGTCACATGTTTGGAAATACGTGTCGGGAATATAAATCGAGTTAGGGCAGAATTTGAGTGACACGATCGCGATATATTGTCGTCTGTGCTAAAGAAATATTCGTTAATGTTAGACAAGAGCGTCTTTTGTAGGAATAATACGTGCTTGGGTAGGTACATTTATTTCGTACCTAAAGCGCGCGGTTGTTTTATACTTTGTTGGTTGCTCGCATCGTCAGACGTCGTCAGACGTCATCGTCAGACGCAAGCGATCAGGTTATTCCATACATTGACTTATATAAACATGTATTTATCTTCATTGATTTTGGTATTGAGTAACCTGGAAAGCCGCGGGGGAGACCTTTGCTCAGCGATGTGATCTAAATGGCTAACAAAAAAAAACCTGATCGCATGCGTCTGACGCTGCGCTGTAGGTAACGCATAAAACAAAAAAAATACTTACGCAATATCTAGATAAAATGTGCCGAAAATCAAAGAAAGTAATCTTATTATGAACTGAAAAACTTTCCTGGAGGAACATATTGTTTTGAAATATTAAAGAAATAAACTTATCTTATCTTATCTAGCCATCGCCGTCCCACTGCTGGGCAAAGGCCTCTCTCCTCTTCTTCCACGATTCCCTATCCTGGGCCGCCTCTGCCCAGACATCCAAGAAGGCGTCCAGCTCATCTCGCCACCTTTTTCGTGGTCTGCCGCGAGGTCTTTTGGCTGTTGGTTGCCATTGGGTTGCTGTGATTGCCCAGAGATCGTTCGGCATGCGGCAGACGTGACCGTGAGAAAAAAAAACACTTATTTTTAATACAAAGTACTCCATCAACTGATGAAGTCACAGGCAGCCTTTAGTTCTATAGAGGTCGACATTGAGACGTCAAACTATTTCTTATCGGTGATATATGAGGGCGGCTTTATTTGTCGTTTGCGAAGTTTAAAGCCTCCAATAGAACGGTGAAAAGTTTCAAGATAAAAGATTAGAACTTTTTATCTTTTTTAAGTTTTCAGCCAGTTGCAAAAAAAGGTTAATTTATGGTTTTTATTTTTTACTAGAAGCTGCTTGCGACTTCGTACGGATTTATCGTCATATCTTGGAAAAAAAAACATCATTTACCAAAATAATATAGCCTATGTGTTATTCTGTTAAATAAGCTACAATATTGCTTTTCATCAAAATCTATTCTGTAGTTTTTGTGTGAAAGAGTAACAAACATCCATCCATCGGCATAAACATTGATAATTATAATATGAATAATACACTGCTATCTCTTCCGTTTAACACGATTTTCTATGTCCCGTCGTCAATACCATAACATAGGTGCATTTTATTCTTAAATGGCATCGAACACATTTGTATGGAGCCTGGTATAGTAAAATTTTCAGTATCAATTACACTCAACATCCCCTATTCGAGCTACTATGGA
Organism: Anarsia innoxiella; assembly: GCA_947563765.1. NCBI lineage: Eukaryota > Metazoa > Arthropoda > Insecta > Lepidoptera > Gelechiidae > Anarsia > Anarsia innoxiella. Next base: position 2,136,134 of record OX387393.1, read on the forward strand.
GAAAAAAAAGTTATCTCCGAAATTATATCACTTGCGACATTTGTCCATAATACTATCGTTTTATAATATTGTTCTCTATCGATTGTTTCATCAGTGGCCGCAAACTTTTTTTTCTTCATACTAGCTCGATGTTGAGTCTAATTGATACCGAAAATTTTTACTATACCAATTATCTTGGATGCTCTTTGTCGTTCAAAATAACATATACCAAAACTGTGAGCATAGGTTATGACTAGAGGTGGGCCGAGTACTCGGTTATTACTCGGTACTCGGCGTACTCGGTGCTTTTTTGACTACTCGTAATCGGCCGAATAACTCGGTAAAAATGCCGAGTACTCGGTACAAATAAATCTACCTTGCGCATTGCATCTGCTTGGTAGATCATAGTCTCATTCTTTCTAATGGTACATATTGAAGCCTATTCCCAGCAGGAGCAATGTTATGAATTGCTATTATCATAATTATTTAGAAGAAAATATAATAAGCAGTGTTTTTTCAAAATGTTTTTGCCACTTGACAGTTGCGGTTTATTGTTTTCATTATGAATAATTAGTGGGGTGCGGAGGGACAGTTCTAACACCATTATCACCACTCGCTCCCGGACTTCTTCGCGCGAAATTCTACCTACTTTAAGTATACCGAGTAACTCGGCCGAGTACTCGGCTCGGTAAACTTTAAACCGAGTAATACTCGGTACTCGGTTACTCGGTAAAACTGGTACTCGGCCCACCACTAGTTATGACCTATTCCATTTAAGCTGGTCACAGGTGTTCTACGTCACCCAGTATCATACTTACTATCGACCAGTCTACGGTTTTAGTTGGCATAGCGCCAGCTTTAGCTAATCTACTTTCAAACGGTCAAATGATCTTGATATTGTGACAGAGTTGGATTTGGCCTGTTTTGAAACTAACTTCATTATAGTCCTGACTTTTAATACTCAATCATTTATTGCACTCCACAGGTTTTTACAGATCTTATAAACACAAACTAGGTACCAAATGTGGACCCTGATTAGGGCACGGCAATTTGTATATATAAATAAAATAGGTAGTTTAAAAAAACATAAAACACGCTTTAGCTCGCACTTTACATGCTTCATCATCAGATCAGTTCGAAAGTACGATATTATTGTATTGTCATCAGAACTCAGAGCGTGTGCAAAATTTCATCCTATTCGGAGACTGGGAAGTGGGTCAAACTAAGATTCCAAGATTTGTTTACTTACAAGTGAAGCTAATATAAAGCGTGTAATTAAGGTTTTTATCTCGTCGGAAACCTACCCAAAGGGTGAAAACAGGACCATATTATTGTTGGCTGTCAGTCAGAATGTCTGTCCGACTCGCATTTGGCCGTTTTTCTAGTCTCGTGGTCATTATTAAAATATTAAAATCATTTTTTGTTTAAAAAGAAACTTTTCAAAAACTTAATATTTTTCGGTATTTTCAGTATTGAAATGATCGGAAATCAGTCTCTAATTAAAACTTAGCCTTTAAAAAAATCTGACTATCCCTATTATATAAATCACGAAGCAACGCAAAAGAAAATACTTTTAAATTTGATTAAAACTTCTAAGTTAGGTATTGATACTATAATCCTTAGACACTTTGTCATGAAAAAGGGTATAAAGGATGTAACAGAAAGGGGGTTTAATGCCGAAACACAGCGATAGTCCTCATGAAACTGAACAACATTCCCCAAGGAACATTGGTCGTAACTCGAAAAAAAATTTTGAATCGCCCATACTTACTGGATCAGCTGATTAGCCATTTTGTAGGGGGAGGTGATTTTTTTTTCGAGTTACGATTACGACCCATGTTCCTTGGGGAAAGTTGTTCACTTTCATGAGGACTATCGCTGTGTTTCGGCATTATATCCTCTTTCTGTTACATCCTGTATAGGATCGGTTGCCGAAACTTTTAGATTGACTTAGTACACATTTTTTATATTCTTCAGCCTTCCCTAAAAGTTTGAATCTTGAAAAAAACATGGAAATCAAATAGAAAAAAAAACATCTAACTTACGTAGTGACTCGTTCGGAAATATTCGGGAAGATTCGTGTAAGCTCGTGCGTTCGTGTAATTGGATTGGCTTGTGAGTGAAGAGCGCGGGTTAAGGTGAGGTGCTGGGGAATAAGATGGAAGATTATGCTGGTGGAGCCTCCAAATACAGGTAAGATATTAGAATAAGTTAAGATTAAGATAAAATTACCCCCAACCCCGCAACCATTATTACCTCTTTCTCGTTATTTCTTACCCTAAGGTTGCCTGGAAGATATTGCTACCTAGCAATAAGGCCGCCTGTTGCTTCTTATATTCTTGTTTGTATCTGTACCTTATATCTTTTGTGCAATAAAGAATATTTGTATTGTATTGTATTGTAAATGTAACTGACAGACAAACCTATGTCTATTTCATAAAACATGACGTTTTAGACAGAGACAGGTATAAGATATCTGTCAGGTAAATTTTATTATTAGAGTTTAAGGGCCTGTTTGACCACTTACAGATAAAATTCCAGGGATATTTTATACCTGTCACTGTCTAAAATGTCATGTTAAAATAGACATAGATTTATCTGTCAGTTAAATTTTAACCATAAGTGGTGTAACAGGCTCTGCCTCGTATCCACTAGGCAATTTTACGTTGCACAACAGCGCGCAATAAAAGGTCAGCTCGCTGGCAATGTGACACGCTTCTGAAGAAAATAAGAAAACATTTATTTATTTAATAGTTTGTGCGGACCTCGAGTACGTGATAGATAAGACAAGCCATCGAGCGTGAAAATATTCCTGCATCGATATGGTTCCGCTGAATCAGCAATCACGTAGCCTATCACGTCCGCACATATCATCGCGCGGCCAGCATCTTAGTACCTATACATATAAGCGTAGCTCCAAGTCATTACTATTGTCCGGTCCAGTTCCTACGGTCCAGTCCAGTTGTATTGTCCAGAATCTACTGTCCAGTTGCCTAGAGTCATATCATCATGTAACTCCAAATATAAGTTCTACAACAACCTTTGTTACCTTTTTTTTGGCTTGAACAAGTTTATCGCATGAAGATAGTACAAAGAGACAGAAAAGAAAAGAGAAGTTATACAAAAGGTACAGCATATAACACAGCTTAATATCTACACGTTTAACGTAGTCTTAGTTTTAATTACCGTCTATCTTCCTTGACTAGCTAAATAAATAAATATAAGCAATATTCAATCATATTTTAAGTAGCACTCTCTATTATCCACAAAGATAAAACCAATCATAACTTGTGAACAGCAGAAAAAAAGCCCTTGAATTAATTCCAGCCAGATTGAGCGTTCTAAACGTAATTGGATTTTATGATTGAAATTGGATTCTGATTGATCTTCTGTTGACCTTGACCTGTTAGGGTATAGCCAGAAAAGTAATAGAAAGCATGTTTATAATTGATTTCTAGTTTCTTACATAAGTGTGTTATACAAGGTGACTTTAAATTAGTGAACGATATAAAAGGATATGCATGTGCCCGTGATAACAAACAACTTTTATTATGGGACCAAGGTCGAAATCACAAAAAAAATTGTTCCCCCATACTCAGCTGGTGCATTTTGTATGGGGAGTTGAAAAATTGTTGAATGATTTCGACCTTGGTCCCATATTAAAAGTTGTTTGTTATCACGATTACATGCACATCCTTGTTGCCAATATTTAATGGTATATGTTTACTTAAATACCTATCTATTCGCTCCTTTATAACATTTATTTATTAGTAACTTTATAACCTACTAGCTGTCCCGGCGAACTTCGTCCCGCCTTAGAATGAACTTTATTGTGTAGGAATAAAGTTCAAATTGACTACATTTTAGGAAGAAAACATTTGTATGGGAAAAAGAAAAGGTCTGTTTTAGGGCTTTCCCGGCAATTATTCGATTTTTTCTCACCGTAAGAACCATCCTTGGACTTCAATGAACATTTAAAAAAAATAATTAGCGAAATCGGTCCAGCCGTTCAGGCGTGATGCCGTGACAACGGAAAACTGGTTTCATTTTTATATATATATAAGATAGATATCATTGAATATTGAAATTTAATATTTTTCCAAAATGAAAATCATCACGATTGGCAAACTATGTAATATGTCAAATTGTCCCAAAACACTTCTGCTCGAACTCTATAACATAACAGAAAACAAAACTATGTCAGTTAAAGTATCTAGACTTAAAAATATCCATGATATGAATATGAATATGCCAAAAAAATATCGTAGCCATAAGCTACGCGCTACGAACCGCTACGAAATCCGTAGCACGTGCCTACGAATTTCTCATTTCCGATTCCAACACTTTTGTGGTAGGTACTCTATGTATTATTCATTTTCGTGGAATGTTATTCACGACGATGACAAAATGTTTAAATGAAAACCAGTCTGGTAAGCTTTGCGTATTTGTTTAACTAATTTAAAAGGAAAATTATGCTTTGGGAGGAAATTGAGGTTTCTATAGGTGAATAATTACGTTGAATTGAAGAATATTTAATGAATTAGTCAAAATCTGAATTACATACATACATATAGTATACATACATATCTCCTACGTCTCTTTCCCAGAACGCATCCCTCCACTTGCTACGATCCAAACACACTTATTTCGCTTCATCCACATTCACCAGTCTCCTCATACATTCACGTCGGTTTAGAGTACTCTTGACTTGGACTCTGAATTAATTGAATTGTCAGCTATCCTTAAGTATAATGGGGCTTTAACTTTAACGAGCTGTTTGTGAATTATTTTTCAAGTTAAAATGTATCCTTACATGTTTAAAAGAACCTTTATTAGATAGATACTTTATGGGGCTGTTTTACTATCTACAGATAAAGATAATTGGTATAGTAAAAATTTTCGGTATCAATTATACTCAACATCCCCTATTCGAGCAAGTATGGAGAAAAAAAAGTTGGCGGCCACTGGTGAAACTAACGTCAATCGATACATATTTTTATTTTCCATAGTAGCTCGAATAGGGAATGTTGAGTCTAATTGGTACCGTTTTTTTACTATACCAGGCTCCATACAAATATGTTCGATGCCATTTTATCAGTAGATAGCTCTGATAGCTGTCAACATAACGATATGGCGTCGAACGCTAGAAGTAATTCAATCTGCCGCCATATTGGAACAAATTGCTCAGCACCAACGTGTAGGATCCAATTAGCTTGCCGTGCCTTCCAGCGCGGTATGCCTGTTATACAGGGTGTAACAGAAAGGGATACCCCCTTTCTTAGGCTGAAGAATATAAAAAATGTGTACAAAGTTAACCTAAAAGTTTTGGCAACCGATCCTATACAGGGTGTAACAGAAAGGGGGTATAATGCCGAAACACAGCGATAGTCCTCATGAAACTGAACAACTTTCCCCAAGGAACATGGGTCGTAACTTGAAAAAAAAAATTCGCCTCCCCATACAAAATGCCCGATCAGCTGATCGAGTAAGTATGGGCGATCCAAAAATTTTTTTCGAGTTATGACCCATGTTCCTTTGGTAAAAGTTGTTAAGTTTCATGAGGACTATCGCTGCGTTTCGGCATTATACCCCCTTTCTGTTACACCCTGTATAGCTAGTTATATACCTAGCTAGGTCTTTAGTCATACTAGAGGCTGCCCGCGACTTCGTCCGCATTTATCATCATCTCTTGGAATATTTACACTATCAACCTGATAGGCCCTGTCGCTCTCACCTAAGATCCCTTCTTGATTTCCCGTCTCACTCTTCTGATTCTTACTCTTATTCCTTTTCTGTTCATGCAGTCCGGCTGTGGAATTCATTGCCACACACTATACGTGACACTCACTCCACCACATTTTGGAACGGAAAGTTAAAGAGCACTATCTTTCCTTATCATAGACAATACAATAAATATATATTTATAAAAATTATAATATTTATGTATATGTATTTATCGAATATATATGTGTAGGTTTATACTTATATATTTATTGTTTATTGTAGTGACTATCCTGCCTTTATGCTATCACTTCTCTCTCTGTGGGGTCTGCAGGAAGAAATTTCTTTTAGAAATATGCTGTACCTTTTGTATAACTTCTCTTTATTCCTGTCTCTATGTACTATCATCTTACAATTAAACTGTAAAATAAAATAAATAAGTAAATAGGTATATCTTTAAATAATATAGCCTATGTGTTATTCTGATGCAAAAGTTACAATAATTGTACAGTTTCATTAAATATCTGAAGTGATTTTGGCGTGAAAGAGTAATAAACATTCTCACATTACATCTATCCATCCATTGGCAAAAACTGTGACATTTATATGTAGGTAATATTAATAAGATTATGTGGTATGATCCGAACGAAGACATGTGGGCGGCCTTTATAACAAATTCATTGCGAGTATCTCATATTTCGAGTTTGAGAATAAAATTTTAATTTGAAATGCACTCATGTTGCTCGCTCGCAGTTCAAATAAGTAAACTTTGAATGCTAGACTCTCGTTGCATTTTTAGTACCTACAGTGTGATACTCGTATAATATTTAAAGTAAGAGTTTCACACTTGAGTACCTACTTCTACACCTATTTATTACAGACTTTCCTCCACATGCTACGCTCTAAACACACTTCTTTCGCTTCATCCACATTCATCAGTTGCCTCATTTATGCACGTCGTTTTAGGGTATCTTGACTTGGCTTTTTTCTCTTACGGTCGTTCCCAATATTCTATCTCCGATTTTACCCTACTGGAGATAGAAAAAGTAATCTTTGTTAGAATTTATCGTCCGTAACCTACCGGTGTCAAAAAAACTATGGGATTCTTCTGAAGATGGATCAGTAGTAACAGTTACGTGACAGGTAAGTACTGCTGATCTCGGATAGCTATCTGTCTTTGATTTTCCCAATATGGGAACGGCCGTTAATCACGACATAGATTGTTACTCGGCCTCCGAAAATATCCCCCAAAACCCACAATTTAAATACAAAAAAGAATCGGACGTGAAAAACTCGGCAAACATTCCAAACGAAAAATGTAGCGTTCTTACAAAACTGTAGAGGCGTAATTTTCTCATTCCTCTGTCCGTAGAGTGCTAGGTACTTATGAATCATCTGTTGAACCTCCCTCTGATACCCCCCATTTCTCCCCTGCCGGGTGGAAAACGCCCACGTGGAAAGTTTTGGCCCACAGACTGCTTTATCTACTAGACAGCAAGGTCAGCTTTGCAACTTTTGACGTTTTATTATAACCTATTGGTCTTTTGTGCTGTCCACCCCTGGTTCCGTTTTGTCAGCTTGTAGCTTCTATTTGCTTTCAAATAAAAATTTGGTTTATATTTTGTTGTAGCAAATTGTATACCGATACAGCTAGCCTGTCATATCCCACTGCTGAACAAAGGTATCTTGCTCTCCATCCGTTACCTTCTGCAAAAAAAGCATGACAGGATGATATATATAGCACTTGAAATTAGTAGATATCTCGTTTATTATTTTTTAAGTTTACTCGTTTCAACTATACAGGGTGTAACAGAAAGGGTATATAAAGCCGAAACACAGCGATAGTCCTCATGAAACTGAACAACTTTCCCCAAGGAACATGGGTCGTAACTCGAAAAATTTTTTTGGATCGCCCATACTTACTCGATCAGCTGATCGGGCATTTTGTATGGGGAGGCGAAATTTTTTTTTCGAGTTACGACCCATGTTCCTTGGGGAAAGTTGTTTAGTTTCATGAGGGCTATCGCTGTGTTTCGGCTTTATATACCCTTTCTGTTACACCCTGTATAATATACGTAGAACCTTCATATATTTCTGGTTTAAATAATATTAGGTCATTTGACTCGCAACTAGCCCGCAAAAGCAAGTCGGAAACATGTGCTAGTTGACGGTTGTGCTGTAGCATATAAACATAAGTTATCTATGCCTCTCCACACAATAGGCGACTAAGCTACAACTACCTTCACTAATAAGGGCCGGTGCAGATCTGACGAAGCGCAGCGCAGAACATTTTTAATTGTCATATTACTATCGACATTGTTCTCATTAGAATAATGTACAAAATCAGTTGACACAACATTTGCGCTTGAAGTCGCTTCGATTCTCCCGGAATTATTTGTTGTGTTCTGATTTTGAATATTATGTGATATTATTCTAATGAGAACAAGAGGAGAACAATGTCGATAATAATTATGACAATCAAAAATGCTCTGCGGTGCGCTCCGTGTTTGCGCTGGCGCGGTGGCGGCGCGGCCCTAATACAGTAAGGTATTTACTTACATAATACGCCACAAGCTCGCGGTGAAAATATTTCAATTATTCCACGTATTTTGATTAAGATCCTTTGTTTTGATTAACATGGCTTAATTTAAACAACAAAGTTATGTTGTTAATGAAAAACATGATTTCATTGTCTGGTAATTTCTAGATCTATTATAATTATTAGGTATGTATGTATGACTTTAAGGGTACGTTTCACCACTTCCAGATAAAATTTAACTGACAGATAAAACTTTCTATTTCATAAAATGTTGAATTTAAAATTCCCGCCCTTATTTTGATTTTAAATATGAAGTAAATGTTTTGTTGTTTTGTTTTTTCTATGTCACTATATTTCTGTGACATCCAAAACGTGAATGTAATACTTTTGAAAATAAAACCAGATTAACAAATTTAATAGTATTTTTAATCTAATTTAACATAAAACATGACGTTTAAGACAGTGACAGGTTTAAAGTATCCCTAGGCATAAATTTTATAGGTAAGTAGTTAAATAGGCTCAGACTGCAGTTTGAACTGTGCACAAAAAGGAGAGACGAGAATGTGGATGAAGCTATTAGAGGCTTGTTTAGATCAGGGGCCCTGATGTTGAATAACAAAGGCGAATTGAAGTTATTTAGATTATATATTTAAAAGATTTTACAATAGGTAAATGACAGTGCACAAAAACATGGACGAGAGAAAGCACCTGACATATTATGAGGAGCAGTTTGAATGTTAAAAAGAATTGCTCTCATATTTTCATCAGGCGCACGCGTACATATCTCCATCAGACCCAAGTCCGCTGATTTGAAATAGTCTCAGCTGTGTGTCAGCAGCGTGTCAATGGCATTTTTGACACATTTGGTATTCTGCTAAATTGCTAATGACTTGGGCCCCTGGAGGGATGTGGTATGGTATCTGCCGAACCCGATGGGAATGAGAAAAATTTTCTAGCTTAACAATTGCGAAAATAAATGGACTCAACCCAAAACTTCGTTAATTCCACGACTAAACTTTACAAAACAGATATCTTTCGAAAATTGTTATTAATAAAATATTTAGTTAACAAAATTCAAATTAATTAAGAACAGCAGCCCTTTCTACGGATTCCTTTCAAAACATTTGAACTTGGAACACAAAAACAACGACCGTTATTTCTAAAGTTTATAACGAGGTATTGTTAAATAAATACGTTTAAGATCTATCTACACAGATCCGATACAGATAAAATTTAACTTCCAGATAAACTATCTCCATTTCATAAAACAGGACGTTTTAGACAGAGACAGTTATAAAACATCTGTCAGATAAATTTTATCTGTACAAAGTGAAACAGGCGCTTAGTCAAATATAATATATAAAGAAATAGATATCTGAATCACTTAAGAAATTCAACGATAAATCAAGGACTAAATAAATGAGTTACTCTGTCGCCTTAACGAGCGAAGTTCCGAATGCATACAGCGTACTTGGAAACTGAGGTCAAGGTTGCCATATTGATCGACCTTCCCGGATCGAGGTCCGACTATGAATTTATCAGGTACCTAGTTGTTTGCATTAACACTTTCCGATTTTCAATTGTTTTGTCTTTACAGTTGCAGAAATAGAACAGACTAGAAAAGCTTTATTCGGTAAAACATAAAATACAATATTTTACAAAAAATAAAAAGGAAGAAGGACAAATGAAATAGGTAACTAACATGAACACTTTCTTAGGATACTCAAATTGTATTCTATTTTTGATAAAATTGACCTTTGTCACTGTGACTAATAAATAATATTTTTTTTATAAATACGTATAAATAAGTAACTTTACTTTTATCATTTCTTGTTTTTTTTTTATTGTTTTCATTATTGAATTAGGAATACATGGAGCATGGTACATTAGTATGTTTGGATCGTAGCAAGTGGAAGGAAGTGGTCTCTACCTACCCCAGTGGGAGAGAGGCGTGACGGATATATATGTATGTATGTTGGAATACATGACTTCAATATTAAACTCGGAACAAATGACTAGTTCACAAATTTAAACCTCCATTATGCTATCTACACACCAAAGCCGCCGGCTTTTTTGACAGCTGCCATTCGTATGTCAAAGAGCCGCCGGCCTAGCCTGGCGGTATGCCGGCGGCTTTGGTGTGTAGATAGCATTAGGTATAAATTCACCTTCAAAACTTCAATCAACCTTTACTGCTGACCGTATACCTGTGGGCAGTGATTAATTAACTCGAGAGAGCTCTGACACACCTCGTGAATTAGACACACATTCGTGTTTTACTGGCTTCTGTAGGTAGGTAGATTCTTACTTCCGAAAGGTAACTAGTATTGATTTTAGAGGCACGAGTGCTTAGTTAGGGTTTCAATGTGGTGATGATTAAGAACTGAAATTGCATATTTTGTGGAATGCTATCATCGTCTTTATAAAATATTTTTCTAATTTGTAAAGATAGGTACCTAAATGAAAAAAACTCCCGTCTTTGAAAAAAAAAGAAATGTTTCACTTTTTTCATAAGTTTATATGCTAAGAGAAACAGATATCTTCGTTAGTTAATTAGATTTTGACGGCCTAGTTGGCGGAATGGTCACCAGACTGCCACACAGAGGGTCGTCTGTTGGAATCCCAGCTGGGCCGATAAATGATGAAGTCAGAAATCGGTATCATTTAACGTCTTTCGCTCTTCGTTGATCTTGCATCTTCTAAGATGTTTATGCATATATCTTTTGAGATCATCTAATCTAATCTAACCATTAGTGTCCCAATGCTGGCCAAAGGCCTCTCGCCTCATCCGCCACGACTTTCATAAATAATGCATTTCTTTTGTGAGTCGTTTTAATTATTATTATCAGTATTTTAGATAAATCAGAGCAGTGTTTGGCCTTTTTTATTTCCCTCCGTGTCATAAAGTCAGGAGTGCTCAACCGTGGCATTGGGAAAGCATTCGTAACAGACATTTTAACCTTGCAAAGTATTTTTATATTCCATATTTACCTTTAGATTGGAACGCGAATGGCGTGAGGTTTTTCACTTTTTATGTCTACATATTTATTTGTTTTGACGGCTTTGTGAGTGCAAAAACGTTTTCGTAATGTTATTGTACAAAAATACAATTTTGTAACATGTCTTTTTACTTAGTTTTTTGTGTTTTTGTTATGTCGAGTCCTGAGACAGGATTTTCTTGGAATTTCTTGTGTTTAACGTTAGAAATAGGTATTCATTAAAGAGTTGCTCATACCATCGTGCTAAATGGTATGTCAATTTGAATAATTCTATTTACCAAAATCATGGTCCAATAAATCAAAATAAAAATTGTAGACCTATGTACATGACCTATGTATGATATGACATTTATTCCTATTAATATTATAAATGTCAATGTTTGTGTTGATAGATGAACAGATGGATGTTTGTTACTCTATCACGTTAAAACCACAGCACAGATTTTGATGAAATTTGACAATATTGTAGCTTATACATCAGAATAAGACATAGGCTATATTATTTTAAGATATCCTGATTATATTCCAAGATATTGCTATAAATGAGTACGAAGTCGCGGGCAGCCTCTAGTATAATATAAAAGTATAAAAATATTAATCTACACGATTGTCTTGATCTGAAAATACCTATGGTTTTATGCCTAAAGTAAAAAATCCACAGGCATAAAATTTATACATATACTAGCTGACCCGGCGAACTTCGTACCGCCTCAAAGTTCTGTATGTGAAAAAAGATTTTCCCGCTTTTCTGTTGAAATTTTTCCTGAATTTTCTTTGCTATGAACCTCACGGAGCCCAAGACCTTTCCAACGAATGCAAAACCGTGGAAATCGGTTCTTTTATATTATTGTTCGTTTATAGCGTCAGGAAGGAAAACCCGACTTATTTTTATATAGTAGACTAACTGTGCCAGACCTATCTATTGTCGAAGCAGTAAGTCTCCTGAAATAATTTATTAAAGAAGCAAATTTTATCACAGATTCCAACACTATCTCAGAGTTATTCGTTCCACATGCTCCCAAGAGTATTGATCAAATCCTGCGACCTTGAACGATCGCGGCACCGAACCCCTATTTTGGGTCACAATCATAAAATGTGCGTAAAGGCGTTAAGACCCTGACTTAACCTGTCGTAGGATTTATTGGCGGATAAGTTTAGGTATCAGTAATAATGCGGTGTGATTGAGATGTAGTTACAGTTAGGGGATGAGTAGGTACATACATACATACATACATATCCATTATTATCCATAACGTCTCTTTCCCATCGGGGTAGGTAGAGACCACTTCGTTCCACTTGCTACGATCCAAACACACTTCTTTCGTTTCATCCACATTCATCGGTCGCCTCATACATGCTCGTCGGTTAAGCGTACTCTTTACTTGGCCGCCCTGATTTAATAAAATATTTAGATTTTTAAAACTAATTACCTACTTAGCGGCCGTTTCACTATCTATAGATATAATGTGCTTCAATCTTAGACGAACAGGGTAAAATTTTAATAGAACATAAACAAATAGTAGAAAGATGGATACGATACTTAGAAGGGCTATACAAAGGAGAAGGAATGACAGAAAATGACATTGAGAAAGAGATAACAGAAAATAAAGACAATCTGGGCCCAGATATACTTAGAGAAGAATTCGATAATGCAGTTAATTACATTCAAAATGGCAAAGCTGCCGGAATCGATAATATCTACATTGAAATGATCAAATATTCTAATTGTGAATTACTAAATGATGAAATATTCGAAATAATTAAATTAATATATGCAAGAGGTATTGTACCTACAGATTTTAGAATTAGCAAAACAGTAACACTGCCAAAGAAAACGAACACACTGAAATGTGAAGAGCATCGCACACTTAGTCTTATATCACAAGCAAGTAAAATTCTATTGAAAATTTTGCAAAACAGAATTCGACCTATAGCTGAGGAATATCTGGGACCAGATCAATACGGTTTTCGACAGCAAAAAGGGACAAGAGAAGCCATATTAGCCTTGAGATTAGCAATAGATAGGAGATTAGAGTTAGATTTAGATACCCACATTGCATTTATAGATTTAGAGAAAGCATTTGACAAAGTTAATTGGAAAAACATGATGACCATTTTGAAAGAAGCGGGATTAGATTATAGAGACCGTAAAATTATGTATGAGCTTTATAGAAACCAGGAAACAGTAATAGAAATAGGAGAAGAAAAGGAACAGGTAAAGATAAGACAAGGAGTTAGGCAGGGATGTCCACTTTCACCACTTATATTTAATATTTTTATAGAATGTGCCATCAGAAAACTGGTAGAATCAGGAAAAGGGGGGGTTAAGTACAATGGGACAAAAATACAATTTATACGGTTTGCTGACGATATAGCTGCGTTAGCCGAAAGCTCAAACCAGCTAGAAGAGCTACTAACGGACATGAACCAGGTTTTTGAGGAATTTGGTTTGAAAATCAATGTGGCAAAAACCAAAACACTTGTAGCGTCAAAATCAATAGCCAGGCATAGACAGATTAAAATAAATTCCACAGTATTAGAGCAGGTTAAACAATTTAAATATCTGGGCAGTCTTATTACCAGCGACTCAAGATGTACACCTGATATAATTGCTAGGATAGCGAAGGCCAAGCAAGCTTTTAATAATAAAAAGTACCTTTTCAAAGCCCGCATAGCAAGAACAATCCGAAAAAAGCTTATAAAGGTGTATATCTGGAGTATCGCTCTATATGGCAGCGAAACGTGGACAATGAATAAAAAGGATAGAGAAAGACTGGAGGCATTTGAGATGTGGTGTTGGCGAAGAATGGAGAGGATAAGTTGGACTGAAAAGAAGAGAAATGAGGAGGTATTACAGATTGTGGGAGAAAAGAGAAGTTTACTAAAATCTATTGAGAACAGAAGAGGAAAGATGCTAGGACATTTGATACGACATGATTCCTTCATAAAAAACATCATAGAAGGAAAAATTGAAGGAAAAAGGAAGAGAGGAAGACCCAGACGGACGTTCCTAGAACAGGTGAAGGAAAAGGCGGGTGTCATGTCGTATCAAGATGTTAAAAAGAAGGCAGAAAATAGGGAGGGATGGAAGAGGCTCCACCGACAAGAGCTTAGCTCTTAAATAAGAAGAAAGATATAATGTACCTGACAGATAAACCTATGTCTATTTCATAAAACGTGACGTTTTAGACGGAGACAGGTATAAAATATCTGTCAGGTAAATTTTATCTGTTGATGGTGAATCAGGCCCTTAGTCTAGTTGGATTCGGGACAATAGGGAAAAATCCACAGGAAAATACAGAAAAAAGTATAGCTAAGTTTATAATAGTATCTAAAACTCTATTTAATAGGGATGATGACTAAATTCAAAAAATAATTAGTCCGTCTTTTAAGCTATTAAAAAAAATTGAAACACATTTTTTACCTGATCAAATACATAAATAAATACAAAGATACAGAGCATCAAAGTTACGGGGGGGGGGGGTATTGACGTCACTCCTAGCTAAAAATCGTACCTAGACGTGACGTCACTAGCAAATTTAACCCAGTGTATCTTTGTCATTTTTAGTTTAAGAGAAAAAATACGTGTCGAATATTTTAAAATAATCTTTATGTGATGGGTTAAAATTTTATTTTAGTCATCATGTCTATTCAACACAAAAAGACTAGGACCACATAAGTGTGTAGGCAGATAAGAAGTTTGAGTTAGGTGCGGAGTTGTCAGCTTTGTAACTTAGAGGCTTCATTATGGAGTACCTACAGACTTTAATACCTACTTTACGAATGGGTGTGGACTTTCAGTGAGTAGGCGGAGGATCCGTTTTACCTTACAGATAAAATTAAACTGACTTATAAGTATAAACCTATGTCCAAGACAATGTAAAGAAAACCTTATTTTCTTTTTCGTTTGAATTACTTGACACATGACAGATCGCTCAGAAAAGTGCTGTCATGTCTATTAGGAAAATGTAATTAATTAATCTTATATTTTAATTGTCTAACGCCCGTTATTAATAACCTATCCTGATCCGTTTTTTACCAAATCGAGATTGAAAAAACAAAACACAATTGTGTTCTTGACATGTTTTTGGTACACAAGTGACAATTGTGTTTTGTTTTTTCAATCTCGATTTGGTAAAAACGGATCAGGATAGGTTATTAATAACGGGCGTATGTATATAAAAATGAAACCCGTTTTCCGTTGTCACGGCATCACGCCTGAACGGCTGGACCGATTTCGCTAATTCTTTTTTTAAAATGTTCATTGAAGTCCAAGGATGGTTCTTACGGTGAGAAAAATTCGAATAATTGCCGGGAAAGCCCTAAAACAGACCTTTTCTTTTTCCCATACAAATGTTTTCTTACTAAAATGTAGAGTCAATTTGAACTTTATTCCTACACAATAAAGTTCATTCTAAGGCGGGACGAAGTTTGCCGGGACAGCTAGTTTAATATAAATATAGCAGTGATGTGAGAAACGACATTTAATTAAGCTGTTTCACTACCTCTAGATAAAATTTATTTGAGAGATGTATCTGCGAGATAAGATGTCAAAAATGTCATGTTTTATGAAATAGACATAGGCTTATCTGTCAGTTAAATTTTGTCCGTCGGTGGTGAAACAGATAGGTACTAAGTATTTCATAAAACTTGACATTTAAGACAGTGACAGGTTTAAAAATCTGTCAGTTAAATGACATCGAACATATTTGTATGGAGCCTGGTATAGGTAGAAAAATTTGAAGAAAAAAAAAGAACTTTGAAAATTGTTACACGCGAACATCTTCAAAGTTCTATATCTCCGAAAGTAGGTACATATCACTTTCGACATTTGTCTAAAATAGGTACTTACTATCGTTTTATAATATGTATTTTTCTCTATCGATTGACGTTAGTTTCATCGGTGGCCGCCAACTTTTTTTTCTCCATACTAGCTCGAATAGGGGATGTTGAGTGTAATTGACACCGATTTTTTTTACTATACCAATTAGGTTGGATGCTATTTTATCTGTGAGTGGTGAAATCGGCCCTTAGTTTGTACAGGCACTACGACGGTGCTTAAGCGATGTGGGCGGACACTTGACAGTTTTGGAATAGTGTGTCCATAAACTAGATAATTTATGGATTTGGGTGTAACACGGGCTAGCACTGTCTCTGTCTAAAATGCTTTAGGGACAAGGGACAGATATAGTATATTATGTACTACCGGATAGCCATAAATAAACCCTTATCCTGTAAATTAAATAAGGTCTCAAATGTATATTTCGTTTTCTTTTTTAGTTTATCTAATTGTAAAAAAATGAGCAGAATGTTTACTTTCTATGTTTAGATATAAAGATTTTCATATAAAAGAGCAGATACTTACGTAGCTAAGTAGTTTTATACCTCCCACCTTTAAACTAAGACTATTATGCTTAGGAAATGCCCGAAATGTCACATCTTTTAGGCTATCTACCCACCAAAACCACCGGCATACCGCCGGGCTAGGCCGCCGGCTTTACGTTATACCTACGAATGGCAGCTGTCAAAAAAGCCGGCGGCTTTGGTGTGTAGATACCATTATATTATTAAGAACATCAGAAAAAAGCTACTTACGTGTCCTATGCTTCCATTTTTAAAATTCTCCCACCACAAAAAAAGGTTTCTTTCCGAAGCGTCCCAAATGATGAGCTCTCATCAAAACAAATGACAACACATAAAAATAATGTTGCAATTTACTTTACGGAGTATAAAATCACTTGTGTTTTTAGTTTGAGCTGAAAAGAGCTGTTGGAAACATTTTGAAAGCAAGCCAAAATGGCCGTTTTCAGCGTTTTTTCAGCGTTGACGCGCTTCTACGATCGTATAGTTAATTTTGATAAAGACACGACAGCACTGGTTTGAGCATATGTGTCCGGTTTTTTGAAGCGCGTATGTAACAAGCGTGTACACGCGTATTATATGCTCTAAACGACTGTATATGCGCGTATGAAACTCTTATGACTGATGAGTGTGGATGAA
Source organism: Anarsia innoxiella (assembly GCA_947563765.1). NCBI lineage: Eukaryota > Metazoa > Arthropoda > Insecta > Lepidoptera > Gelechiidae > Anarsia > Anarsia innoxiella. Next base: position 2,153,372 of record OX387393.1, read on the forward strand.
GCGAAAGAAGTGTGGTTGGATCGTATCAGGTGGAAGGAAGTGGTCTCTGCCTACCCCAGTGGGAGAGAGGCGTGAAGGATATGTATATATGTATGAAACGCTACATCTAAAAACACCCTTAGTCTACATCATATGTGTAATTTGATATATGTTAAGCTTAAAATATTCGTTAAAAAATCACATTTTCCAGTGAAACTTCTAGTACGTTTTTACGTTTTTAGCAACGTTATTATGAATCATTTCCTTCTAATCCTTATGTGCCTACTAATCGTCATTTTATAGCACCCTTGTAACCTTGACTCGAATCTTAATCCTCATGGGAATGTGATCTCGAATGCCTTTGAAATCCTTCCTTGGGGTTGCCTTTCGATATTAAGAAGAAAGTCAAGGTTCTACTCACAGACTATTATCCATAGACTATTATCTTTTGCCCAAATTCATCTGGCTACATAACTACACTATGGTTACCTATTTTTATGCAAATCGAATTTCTATCAACAAATATTAGTCCAAAAATTATTTTTATTATATCTATATGCTCGGCTAATCATGTATGCGTAAAACCTTAATTATTTCTACCTAATTAAATTTCATAAATGCCAAGCTAACCACAAATTCACAGAAGGCCTTGTTGTTGTTCTTTTCTCCATATTCATCTAGGTACATAAATGCTAAAAAATGCCAATCTAACCACAAATTCATAGACTAATGCCATATAAAAGCATTCCTCGAAGTTCTTTTACCCATATTCATCTAGGTACATAAATGCCAAAAATGACAATCTAACTCCAAATTCACAGAAGACCAGTATCAAAAATGGCATCCCTTGACGTTCTTTTGCCCAAATTCACCCATAAGTGCCAAAAATTCCGATCTAACTCCAAATTCATACATGATACCAAATGGCATCCCTTCATTCCAACCCTCAGGAATCTATAGCGAAGGTCAGGTTAGCGTTTATAACCTTGACCCACTTTTAGAATTCATTACTTCGCGAAGGGAAGGCCGTGCTTTGTTTGCGAATAATGTAGTTATAGGGATCCTTGTATAGTGTAGGGCTTGGCGGACGGAATGCGAGATGTATGAGAGGGTTTGTAAAAGCAATGTACGTGGAAGTGGTACAGTTTTACTTAATTTGACATTATAATAAAGTTAACATAATTTCCAGTATAATTCATCTAAAGTGGCGTAATGGAGAAATATTTGTGCAAATTAGGTCAAATGACATTTATTTCGCAGTGAATAACATTAGTAATGAATGTGAATGAAACGAAAGCAGTGTGTTTGGATCGTAGCAAGAGGAGGGAAGTGGTCTATGCCTACCCGGATGGGAGAGAGGCGCGACATATATGAATACGTATAATATGTTGGTCGCCATCTTTTTTTCAAAGGTTCTCATCTAAACACCTGTTTCGAAGTCAAGTCATAAATAATTTTAAACCAGAATAAATAAATCGGTAATAGGGTGAATATTTAAAACTTTCTGAATCTGAAATAAGTTATAGCTAGACATTTACGTAGCAAAGCTACGACATGCTACGGGGCTCGCTCTGTCGTAGCGTGTAGCTAATCGCTACGAATTTTTTACTCAATATTAAAATATGGATAAGAAGTTTAAAGTAGAGTCTATTTTGAGACCATTTTTCACTGATATTTATTGGGAGGGTCAGTATTTTGTATGAATTCACATTTTTTTTTTTTCGCAATCCGGGTAAGCCATTGTTTATCTGAATAGGTACCAAATCTGTCAAAAAATGCCATTGACACTCTGCCGACACAAAACTGAGTCTATTTTAAATTAACAGACTTGGGCCCTTATAAACCTACAAGAACCTTAACCAAACTTATTTAACAACCAAATAAAACAAAGACAACACTGTTACCAACAATAACCTGTAGTCTTATAATTAACCCCTCAATTCCCTTTGCCTACAGAACCACGCTACCAGTTGCCCAGTTCAGCCGCGGCGACTTCTCCCTCTGGTCGGTACTAAAGAACTGCGTGGGCAAGGAACTGTCCAAGATCACCATGCCGGTCGTGTTCAACGAACCACTATCGTTCCTTCAACGGATGTTGGAGTACCTGGAATACGCCCATCTGCTCAGAATGGCGTCTGAGCAAACCGATCCTGTTGCTAGGATGGAGTATATTGCTGGTGAGATTTTATTTACGAGTTTATAATTTATTTACATTTGTTGCATAAAGGTCTGCTGATGAACATATCCTGCATGGCGTCTACTATATCATAATGCGTTTTACACTTCATAAAGTGTCAGTATGTTTTGTGAAAATAAACTGTAAAGTAAGCTAATTATATTTGATTTATTCAATTATATCGTTCGTTTATCATCACGATTAATTTTATTCTTTCCAGCATTCGCAGTGAGTGCTCTTGCATCAAACTGGGAGCGTCTGGGCAAACCGTTCAACCCGTTGCTGGGCGAAACGTTCGAGTTGGAACGACCGGAGTTCAGAGCGGTTTGTGAGCAGGTTAGAACTTTACATATATCGTGTACATTGCCTATATAGACATTTATATACATAAGTATTATGTAAGTACCTATTTATACCTATCTTCTTTTACTTATTATTCAATACACCTCGTCTTTTTGTCGTTTCGTATTCAATTTATAACTTGTATAAAATTGTTTTCTGTGTCCTTGTGGCACCCTCTTTTCGATATTAAAAATAAGTAGACATTTAGGAAAGTTAGCGAAAGTTTTAATAGGTTCGCCTTTCAGAGACTGGTAATGAATTATTATGAAGTTGGTACCTTTAAAGGCTTCTACAGAAGTTTTATTTAAAAAAATATTGCATTTTACTTCTAATAAACAATTTTTATAATAAAGAGAGTAATGACTCTTGCAAGAAATATGAAATTTACGTGATTTTTACTCTACATCTTTATTTGTTTTTTTATTGCTATTTTGTATTCTAATTCATCATTTTAATGGTAAAATTTATGTACGTATATGGGTATGAACATTTCTTATGAATTCTGATGAAAAACGTAAACTTTTCTTCATTCACGCTTTATCTAAAGAAAATAATATATTTATGATTCATAAATACTTATTAACTTTACTAATAAAAAAAATCAAAAAAGAAAAGAATCATAAATACTATATTACTTTCTTTGGGTAAAGCGAATGAGGCGTGTGAGGATCGTAGCAAGTGAAGAGACGTGATTTCTCTCTATCTATCCCGTTTTGAAAGAGACGTTTTTATACATTTGACATGTATAATGTATTTTAATTTTCATGTTACAGGTGTCACACCACCCTCCAGTATCAGCGTTCCACGCAGACAGTCCCCACTTCGTGTTCCACGGGTCTGTGCATCCCAAACTCAAGTTCTGCGGGAAGAGCGTTGAGATACAGCCGAAGGGACATGTTACTGTCGAGTTGCCGCGGTAAGGGATCGTAGTCCGTTAATTTTTTAGAAAGGGATACATAATTTTCCGAAACATTTAAATACAAGACAGGTAAGGTTGGTAGGTTTTTGGCTTTCCCCAAAAAACTACCAATCAAATAACAACAAAAAAGGTCTTGGTAGAATGCCTTACCAAAATTATGAACCTAGTAGTTCAATCTCTAACATTTTTACGGTTCCGTAACCAAAGGGTGAAAACGGGACCCTATTGGCTCGGCTATCCGTCTTTACGTACGTCCGTCCATCTGTCACCAGACTATATCTCATGAACCGTTATAGCTAATGGCGTTGAAATTCAAAATTTTTTTTTTTCCTTTTTGAAACGGAACCCTTCCCGTGCGAGTCCGACTTGCACTTGGCCGTTTTTTTTTTAAATTATTCTTGACTATTCTAGCATCATTATATCTAATAAAAACTAACTAAACCATTCATCCCACAGCTGGGGCGAAGCCTACACATGGAGCAACGTAAACTGCTGTGTCCACAACGTGATCGTGGGCAAACTCTGGATCGAGCAGTACGGCGCTATGGAGGTCACCTGCCATGGCGGGGCGGGGTTGAAAGCCAACCTCGCTTTTAAGCCGGGAGGGTTCAACAACCGGGATCTGCATAGGGTTGACGGGTTTATTGTTGATGCTAAGTGAGTACCTATGGTTCTTTTATTAATTTGATTCTGTTACGTAACACATTCATTCAAATAGTCATTATAGTTCATTTATCGGTGGGGTAATCACCATCTTAACGTTTTCTTTCAATTGAGCGAAGTATATATAGTCTTGGGTGTTTCTTCGATTTGGGATTCTTTAGTTGATTCCACTGGTAAAATTTAAATATTATTTTATTTTTAAATTGAGAATAAAATTACAAATTAGAGAGGTCAATAAACAAATATTTTGAATAGGCACTCATTTCTTATGTATGGATCCAAAGATATTTGATGTTAAAAATTTACGCCCAGGGGAATCAATAATAATGCAATTTAAAGTATAAAAAAGTTTCAATTTTGTTAAATAAAATTAAAAACAGTTAACGTACCTTCGAATTTAGGCTTTAAAATGTTATTGGGTATTAATACAAGTTGCTGTGAAGTTGCTAATTCAAAATCTTTAAATAGGTGTCCGAGCTTTGAAACGTCCTCCCTTAATGTGGAAAACTGTTTTTAAATAATATCAAACATTATTACACATAACGCTATTTTTAGAAATCAATATAAACCGTTATTTAAGCAAACTGTATGATTTTATTAGTATGGTCTGGTCATTAAACCAGTGGAATCAAGCCAGTGGAAGCAAGAAATATCGGTTTTTGTCGTTTTACATAAATTGGATTTAACTAGCGTAATGATGTTTCCAGGCTAGATAATGGGCACCCATGCGCTTATTCATAGGTATATCAAGCTAGTCTTGTAGTACAAAATTAATAAGAAAACATGAACATAGTAATCAATGATCGTACAGAACAAAGCCAGGGGAATCAGATACTTATCTTTGTATTTCGTGAATAGTACAACTTCACGCATAATCTACCCCCTCGATACATAAAATGCATCTCACAGTTCGCGTGAAAATAGGCAGCGCCTATCCAAATGGCTCGAATAGATAGGGTCGTATGCGCGATTTAGTGACGTGCCAAGGTAATCACACTTTAGTGCCGGACAAAATTAAAATGACTCGAGAAATTCAGTTAATTGTAAAATACGTGTAAAATTTATTATGATGCGTAATAATTAACTATTCTATAATAAAATAAAAACATGTATGAATCTTTAAGTATATATTATAAAAAGATTTTTAAGGTTTTCTGAATAAATCGGGAGAGCGGACACGTCAGTGGAATCAATTTTTAGGGCTTTGAACTATTTTTTAAATACCTTTCGATTTGAATTCATGTATTAAGTATTTTTATTTTCCCAAGTAGATAACACCTTAATCTATAGTTTAAAACATATTTTATTGACTTTATAATTTGAAACGTAGGATTTAAGCCCCCGGACATCAAAATTCTCGATTCTGAAGATTCACCCTCTTACGTCCGTTCCCTATATTTCGCTGTCAAAATATGTATGGGATTCTTCTGAAGGATAAATCAAAAGTGACAGCTACGTGACAGTTAAGTACTGCTGATCTCGGGTAGCTATCTGTCTTTGATTATTGGGACGGCTGTTAGTCCACCTTAGGCACAGATCTTAGTCTTCCTCTTCCTTCCCCTTTCGTTCAAAGATGTAAAGGTTGTCGAGGAGTTCCGAATACAAACGATTGCTTATTACCATGTACTTACCTACATTAATTATAAGAGTAATCGTTCTTCAGAATTTAGAACTAAGTATCTACTTTATTGTTGTTTTGAACCACAACTGACAAAACGAACGTCATGTATGTGCGACACAGGTATCGCAATGCGAAGTCGAAATTAGCCGATTGTCTTTTTCCAAAGATTGACGTTCATTCTTTATCTCCTTGTTCTTCACAATTCTTCTCCAGCAAAAAGCGCCTCCGCTTCCTCTACGGCAAATGGACGGAGTACATCAAGTGCTGCAGCTCAGCTCAATACGAGCAGTGGGCCAAGGAGCAGGGCCCGGAGACCAGCTCACAGACACCTTCGCACACGCCCAAGAAGGTGCTTGCCAAGCTGAACAGTTTCAAGGTCGGGGCTTTGAGGAGCATGTCTATTCAGGATGTGAGTATTAATTTTGTTGTTTTATTTAAAGTGTATGTTCAAAAAGAAACACCAAGAAATCCTTAAAGAACTTTGTTAACTTAAACAATTTTCTATACTAGTAGCATTCAGTTTTGACTTTGATATACCTACCTACTTAGCATTTAAGAGGATTGTGAGGCAACCGTGCGAATCTCCATACATTTGTGATAAAAATATTGTTTCCGGCCATAACGTTTCCCAACCCCTAACCTTTTCATAATTCGACAATTTTGGTATCATTGAATTAAGTAAACCTAAATCTAGGTCCATACGTTTTGATTTATTTGAAAAATTAACCTTTTCAGTCGGACGAACCAGACACAGCAGATGACATACCGAAGCCGGACGATTCATTCAATATTGATATACCAGGGTCAGTGACCTTGTGGGAGGCTAGGGCAAGACCTAGTAATAGCGCACAGGTATATAATCCTTATTTAAGAAGGTGTTTTATAACGAATTTATCAGCTAAAACTCAATAAATTGGTTTAAGTATCATAAGTGGGCAAAAAAAGAAAGTTGCAATATTTAGTCCAAGAGAGTGACATTTAAATGGAAAAGGGGTGTGAGTGTGACAGACAATATGTAGGGTATCCGAAATTCTCACTTACATACCTACAGAACCTTTTTCTTAAAATTTTCGTCTGTTACAATCAAATATAAAGTTCAAAACAACCTTATTTTTTTTGTATAATTAGTAGTAAGTATTTTTCTAGGGTCCAGCTAAAAATCAGTTGTTGTGACCTTGAGTCACAGCAGTATGCTGAGCTGGATAACCTTTTCGGTATCTATGTATTTTACCTACTGTTAAGTAAAATATTGTACCTTGAGTGATACCGAATAAAGCTTCTAGAGTTTTTAGCAACCTCTAGAGTTTCTTGCTGGCTTCTTCTCTGGGGAATCTGCCTTCCGAAGTCAGCGTAGCTTCTCTCCTTTATTGTTTTTCTCTTTTTTTTGGTTCTTTTAATTAATCATTAAGTATGTTTTTTTTTATAATTTTTACTTTGTGACGAATTCAAGTGTAAATTTAATGTTACCTACGAATAAATAATTTTTGATTTGATTGATTTTTCTATTCTATTCTACTTATATTTCTCTATAATAATAATGTAGCTTGCTCATTAGAATAGCACGCAGACTGTATAATTTTAAGATTCTGCCTTAATCCAAGATATGACAATTGATCCATACGAAGTCGCGGGCAACCTCTAACTCCAACTATTAAAGTACCTACATTAGTCTAGTCTATTTAATAACTTATTCATAATAACCATTGACATAAATCCATGTATATGTCCTAACGTCTGCATATAGGTACCTACGTGCTTATTTATGCAAAATTGGGTGCTTAAAATGGATTCATTTCATTTCATTTCTAGGTACCAAGAAAACTCGGCGCAAAATATGTCGCCTTGCCACGCTGTCATAAACTCATTTGTACATGAAAAAAATATAACACCTCTCCTTAGGAGGTGCCATACCGACCTTTTTGTATGAAATTTCTTATCGTTTGATAGGTCATTTTAGGGACTGTTGCAGGTGAGAGAAACTCCAAATGTGGTAGAGTGTAGAATGAATATTTATTAAAAACTAGCCTATGTATATTTACAATATTGAGATCGCAACTAGCGGCACACAAGTGGAATAAAAGATTTTCCGTCTCCTTCACTCATCGCGACGTCCGTCTCTTTCACTCCTCGCGTCGTTGCACGCTCCCCGCTTCAGCCCCGCGAACGCTGCGTTTTCATATATAAGCGGGTGGCGCCGCCTGCGCCGCCAGTAACTCGCCGGCCGTCGACGCGTGACTATGTATGCTCCTACATCATCTACCAAGAAAACTATGAAAAACTTGCGCCAACCTTGGCACGCTGTCATAAACTCATTTGTATATTTTTAAAAAATGGGGCCTCTCCTCATATTCCTTCCTCATTCATAACCTTCAAACCACAATTTTCATCCCCAGTACTACCAATTCACGGAATTCGCGATGTCTCTAAACGAAGTAGAGCCAGGAATGAAGAACCAGCTCTGCCCGACTGACAGCAGACTGAGACCTGACGTCAGGCTGCTAGAGCAAGGAGATATAGACGCTGCAGCTACTGAGAAGACACGGTTGGAAGAAAAACAAAGGACTGCTAGGAAGATCTTGAAGAAGTCTTCTGAACCGTGGCAGCCAAGGTGAGAAAATTAATGTTATTTATTTCTGTTAAAATATATTGGCTGTATGTCACTTATTTATATAGCCTAACATTGACCTCACTTAAAAGCAATATGTCCAAAACGTCACTTGACAGCTCCGTTTCCTTCCTTCAGTCTCTTTGCCTCTAACCGTGCTCAACGCAAAATTGTATCGATTACAATCGTCCAGGGTTATAATTAAATGTGAGTCATTGAATATGAAAAACAATAATAAACAAATAACAAGACAATTTGTTGTCATTATTTATTTCGCAAACACGCCCACACACAATATACCACTACGACATTGACCTTCCTAAGAATTTCAAGAAGTCAAAGCGTTAGCAGAAGACAGGCTCAAATAATGATGATTACTATGAGTAGTCAAGTTTGTCTAATGTGATATTCGATTCCGACTCTAGTGGGAATCAAACTGGCCAATTAATCATAATTCTTCAATAAAAAAAGAGATATGATAAAAATTCGGGCCCAAGTCTGTTAATTTAAAATATCCTCAAGTGTGTGTCGGCAGGGTGTCAGTGGCATTTTTTGACACATTTGGTACCTATTCTGCTAAACAATGGCTTACATTGATTGCGACCAAATGTGTCAAAAAATTACAGTGACACTCTCATTGAAACTCTGCCGTCACTCACACAACTCTGAGAATATTTTTAAGCAGACTTGGGCTCAGAATGCTAGGTTACCTATTCAAGGGATTTCTAAATTCACAAAAACACAATTTTTCTTTTCTCCCCAGATGGTTCAGCCAAGGCACAAACCCGTACACAAAGCAAGAGGACTGGCTATACAACGGGGGTTACTGGGATCGCAACTATCAGCATCTTAAAGACGTTGATATATTTTAAATATAGAACAGATGTAGAGAAATGATATATTCCTTCTAAAAGAGTGTAGAGGAGAAAGATAGCGAAAAGAGATTGATTGAAATGTTCGCATAGTCAAAAACACTGTTTTCTTTCTTCTCTTTTTCCTCTACAATGATGAACTAAATTCTATTTTCCTTGTAGATTATAAATCTACTCGTTTCACAAATAAAATATAAAAACTTATATAATATGTAATAGAAAAAGATTTCTGCGAAAGTACATAAATTTGTATAGCCCGATAAGTTGATTTCATTTCTAAGTTGGGACGATCACGCAAAGTTGCAGCACGGTTGCGGTGGTGATGCGGCACCAAAACAGAAGGTCATTTATCTACCGCGATTCGTGTTTTTGAAACGTCAAACCGTATTAAAATAATTAATAAAGATCTAATGCATGTATAATGGTGACTTTAATTTGGTGAACGATAGAAAAGGATATGCATGTACTCGTGATAACAAACAACTTTTAGTATGGGACCAAGGTCGAAATCATTCAAAAAAATTTGAACTCGCCATTCAAAATGCACCAGCTGATAGTATGGGGGACCTATTTTTTTTATGATTTCGAACTTGGCCTAGTAAAAGTTGTTTGTTATCACGAGTACATGCATAACCCTTTCTATCGTTCACTAATTTAAAGTCACCCTATAAGTACGTATCTATTTACCTACATAAAACGTATGTTTCTACCTGTTGGAAACTTTTCTAGATTAAAATTTTGAGGAATTATTGGAAAAATCAAACATAAGTAATAACTAGGTACCTACTTAGAAATTTACTTATGTTTTACCTGGTTTGACCTTTCCTAAATATGATAACGTGACCTATAATAAATCACAGATAAATAAAAATGATAATCGAAGGGTAAAAAGGACCACATTGGGAAAGAATAAAAGAAAATTAGGTAATATTTTTGTCGAGACAAATAACTAGGGTTCGCAAGTAACTGTTAAAAAGAAATAAGTAGTTATAACAGACGCCGAGATGGGGCCTTTTAAAAACGGGGCGTTTCTGTTTTGGGGGCTTTTGACTAAGAAGGGGGCATTTTTATATTTTTATTTTGCCACTTAAGACCCCAACTCCGGTGTCTATTATTTGGTGAAAAATTATTATGTGTAAGATTCAAAATTTTATATAAAATTATGTAGAGTCTTAAAATTAAGTGACTTAAGTGACTATCTCACTCAACAAGTACTCAACCAAGTTCTTTTTTAAATCAACCTAACCCAAAATACTTAATGTTTAGTTTTATTTTAATCTACAGAAAAAAACAATGGTTTTGTGAAACTGTCATCCTGTTTTAGCTTTAAACTAAATAAAATTTATTTTTAAAGAGACATTCCATTGAATCTTGACTTCCACAGCGCATTTATTAATCTATAAATTATACTTCCCAGATTTTTTTATCTACGTTTTAAACTTAAACCTACAGTTTACTTACCAGATGCCCCAAAAAGTTTTTTTTTAATTTCTAATAATTGTATGTATAAACATTGGTTCCTAAAGGCAATAGTATTTACTGCATAGTTTTAGTAGTTTCGAATACATAGTATAGTTTGTTTTTTATAGCTTTAAGAAAACTAGTCTTCATAATAATTTGTTGTTATATTTTGTGTGTTAATATTGCACATTTTGACTAAGAAGTTGTTATTTATACTCTTAAAATGTTATGTTAAAGTAGAATATTTATTTGTTGTATTTAAATCACTTGCGGCTTCGATATTATTATAACTTCTACGACTTCAGAGCTTAATTTTGCTTGTCAACGTTAAAATTATACAAATTGAAGTCAATTATTAAATAAATCGTAATGTAGATTTAAAATAGCGGTTTTTTAGAAATATTTTAGATTTTCAAATATGTAAGTATTTACATTGTTTCTCGAACTGCTATTGTAACCTTTAAACACCTCACAAATTGAAATCTGCTCAACAATGCTTTTTTAAATTTTGATAATGACAGCAATTTGTTAATTCTCATAAATCTTTAAAGTAAGTTAATCATTAATATAATTCAAATACGTATAGTCATGGACATGATTTTGAAAACTTGATAAAAATAAAAACATTGATATTTTAATTATTTTATTAGCTTTTAAAGCCATTTATTAGAAGAAAATAATTGGGCATATGGAATGAAACTGATTTATTTAAATCAGATGAAGTTTGACGATGATTACTTGTATAAAATACTGTAATATGTAAATGTTATGATAAAAATATAACTTGATGTCTAATTGTCTATACCTATAGGTACTATCTTGTCAGAATACAACGTTTAATAAAAAAAGAACTTAAGTATTTGCTGAGCAAATTTAAATGCATATGTAGCTTAATTTAGACCTAAAAGCAATATTTAACATCGCTTTTTAAATAAGTAGCGTAACGATAAGGTAGTTTTAGGAACGTGATTTTTAAGTAAATCTGGATTCTGTATTTATATAACAAAACTGCAATGTAAATATCCTACGCTCACATTAATTGATAGAGGGTTGTTTTGAAACCATATGGTCGAATCTAAATATCAATCGATTTATTAAACTTTTGTGTTTTTCTTTTTCACACAGTAGTGCATATCAATCAGTAGGGCGTGTATTTTATTTTCCTTCATGAAAGTTTTTCTTTCTTATAGTTTTAAAATGACCCTCTTGCACAAAAACGCTATCAACTGGAAATATCTATAAATATGTATTAAAAAGTTGGCTACCTAACGTAGTTATTTTAAATGTACTTATCGATAGTACATTCTTAAGTGTTGTGGTGTAGAAAAATTTAAAGGAATTCATAATGTTACTACGATGTATAGACGTAGCGCATAAGTAGACCTTTTATTATACTAAAAAGTGTATCTTCTAGTCTAGATGACAGATCAGTGATGTAAAAACTGATCCGTCTCTTCTAGTGGAGGTTTATGCATGGAATTCACATACTCATAAGTTCAGAGGGCTTCTATAAATTGGAATTTCACAAAAATATTGCCTAATCTAGAGTGCTGCAAATTGCGATCTTTGCGCGATAATTTCATGCATAACTTCCTTCTATTTTAGGGCCAAATTTCATCAATATGTTAAACTAGTTAACCTAAAAAAGGTCTTGCTGTCTAGCAAACTAAAATCCTAATTAGGTTTTTAGTTTTTACTTGTATTTGTATTGGTGAAATTGGTTCTGTATCTATTTTTAACTAAAAGAAATGTTTACTTATTCAAGCCAAAGAAATCGTCTGTAGGACATGTGTGTATTAGAGACTGTTATAAAATCATAAAACATTTAAATCAAATGTATACCTTTAGTGCTAATCTAAATAAAAATGATTGAGAATCTGTATGAACATTTTTTAAAATCGATATTTGAAACAGTAACGTCAGGGGGCATGATTTTCACAAGTTTGGGGGCGTTTTACAAATCTTTGGGGCCTTATTACAAATCTCGGGGGCCTTTAACAAATCTTGAGGGCGTTTTAAGATTTGACTTTTTTTGTTGCAAATATGTATATCTGTATAATAATATTTTAGTTTTATAGACAGGATAATGCCAAATTACACAATAAGTTTATATTTTTTATTATTTATTTAATAATAACAACTTATGTAGGTACAGCTATTATCACAACTTCAATATTATGCTGTTTGCTAAATCACTAGGTATCTGTATTAAACGATATAAAACGTTAATATATCTAAAACTTATTTAGATATACCTACTGTTTTTTTCTGTTAGAATTATACATATACGTGCTGAATTTTAATGGCACTCATATTAAGATGCATGAAAACAAAAAAAAAATGTAAAAAGTTTTTCCTTGAAAATTAACATAAAGTAAAAAAATCTCAAAATGATCTTATCTTACAAAAATACCTAGACAAGATGATTTAAAAAAAAATACAAGTGTTATCTTGGCTTTTTCGATATATTTTAATACATCTTGTATAGGTAATTAAGCTTAAAATATACCCTTAGTATCTAAAAATCTTTTCTTTTTAGATGTTACCATTGGAAAAGTTTCCTAATATTATTAAAATTTAGTCTTTAGGCAAGTTATTTTAAAATCATACGATTTCTTTATGAATTTTAGAATTAAGGCACATTATTCCCATTATTGTTCGAATTTCATTTGTTTTCTTTTTGGTACTTAGTTTGAAAACTTTTCTAAGGCAACAGTTATCCAATTGGATTTGTTCTTAATTGTTTCTGTATTTTTATACTTATCAATGAGCCCAATTTATGAATAAAAATGTTCTAATCGTGAGCTTCTAAACTTGTTCCCAAGAAGTCTATCAAATGTAGAGGCACTGTGTGTGGGAACGGACGGAGGAACTGAAAAGAAAAAACATTTTTAACCGATTTCAAACTAGAGTAGGTAGTAGGTATGTTTTAAAACCTACAAGAAAAATGATTTAGAACGGTTATGCGAGGCGATTAAAATGGACTAAATTACCATAGAAATAGTGTAGCCGTAGAACCATAGAAATAGTTCCACGGCTATATTCTATGGTAATTTAATTTATCGATGGACTTTTGAACTGTTGAAAACACTTACCTTATTGATATAATACAAGTTGCTAGGGATTGTAATCTCGAGGTAGTTTCTGAGGACAGCGTTGACGATTTCATCAGCAGCTGTGTCAGGGTTTACAATCTTCATCAAGTTGGGGAACCTGATCTTGGGTTTCTGGCAGAGACCAGTGTCTACGATGTATGGGTAGATTATTGTCAGTTTGATCTGAGGAAGAAAATTCACGAATATTAAATAACTTAGAAGGCAGTTTAAGAAGTAAGCTAAGACTGTGGAAATTCATAATGATGATATAAATTGGCTTATTCTCAAGTAAATTGAATACAATAGGCCAAAAGGGTTCTGGTACACCACAGAACCTTTTTTAAGTAGGTAGTAGCAGTTTCTTGTAGTAGTGTTGCGTATTTTACAATCAAGAGTCGTGAGATGTCCACCTGCCAGATGGACTGATGATCTAGTGAAAACTGCGGAGTCTTGTTGGATGCAGATGGCAATGAACTGGTCACGTTGGAGAGCTATTGGAGGGGCCTATGCTCGGCAGTGGGCAGCTATAAGCTGATGAGATTTAAAACAAATCATGTCATAGTCAATCAAATACTAACCCCACTGAAATCCCTCCGATCCTCACGAAGTTCCTCATGCAGAGCCTCCATGAACCCTTTGACGCCAAACTTGGTAGCGCAGTAAGGGACTAGGTTACGTTGCCCAACTTGCCCAGCAATGGACGACATTGCAACGATGTGGCCGTGGTTCCTCTCCATCATGTTTGGCAAGAAGGCTTGGACCATCTGAAAATGGTTACATAATAGTTTAGTTGGAGTGTTTGTAAAATACTTATAAGATTTGGGGCAATTTTTTATTTAACGTTTGTGATTCTAAAATTGGCCCTTTTAATCTAACGTTTTAGATGTAACATTGTTAATTAATTTTTATTATTAATTGCGTTTGGGTAATTTAATGAGAGATGTAACACGATAATACTTATTGGATTTATAAATTAGCGAAGGAACGTACTGAATTTTAGTTTCAACTGCTTAGGTACGATTTGAATATTGTATGATAATGTTTTACAAGTTCAAAGTGAACCTGTAAAAACACCTTGTAAAAAGATATCAGTCAGAGACTGCTCTCTTTTTCTGCTTTTTATTTATTATTTGGAAATAATTTGAATTAATTTACTGCTTGGGGAAAATTCAAAATTAATTTTCCATTGAAATCTCAAGATGGCATTCAGATTCAGAAAACAAAGCTTAAAAAAAATAAACAAGATTATTTAAATTTAAATCTTACCCAGTGATGAGAAATAATATTGATGTCGAACACTTTTTGGATTTCTGTTGGAGTCTGCTGTAGTAATGGCTTGCACGGCATGATTCCAGCATTATTGATGAGCATGGTCACCTCTCCGACTTCGCGACGAACTTTTCCTGCTAATTCGTTTACAGCATTTCTGTCTGTGACGTCACACCTGGAAAAAGTAAAATATAGGAACAATGAATTTGTTGTTGTGTCAACTTGTAGGCGTCAACTGCTGGACAAAGGTCTCCAAACTATGAGTAATACTATCCCATCTTACTTAAATTATAAATGTCAATATTTGTGCTGATGAGTGTATGGATGTTTTTTACTCTTTCATGCAAAAACTACTGAACAGATTTTGATGAAATTTGGCGATATTGTAGCTTACACATCAGAGTAACACGTAGGCTGTATTATTTTAAGATATCATTTTTTATTCAAAAAAAGTATGATGATAAATGCGAATGAAGTCGAAGCCTCTAGTAAAAGAATAAAAACGTACTCAAATCTGAAAGCCTTTCCCTTCTCGGCCTTGATTATATCAACGGTTTCCTGGTTGGTCTTCTCATTGATATCGACGCAGACGATAGTACCTCCAAGTCTTCCAAACCTCAGAGCAACTTGGCGACCCATTCCGTGGCCAGCGCCTGTAATCTGTTTGAAACAAAGATTATTTAAAAATTGTTTGAATGGAGGCTTGGTAAGCGCAGCGGCAGGCATCCACCAACAAATGTCTTGTTAAAGGCTGCAGGTTCACGGTGGATGCAAGCCACTTTCGACCAAGAGAATTGGAAATCATTGACGTGCGACTGGCTGATGATGATGATTTTTATATTGTACCTACAGTTATGTTATATTAAAGTTATGTCTAACTTTACGTTAAAGAGATTTCGAGTTATAGAAAGGTGAAAAGTCACACTAAAAGGTCTGCGTAATATAACACTCGGCGCTGGCTAGTCATTCCTTTGCTTGAACTTGGCTTGACACGCTGCCGTGTGTCTAAATGCATACTGAGAAGTCCTTACTCTGGCTTTGCTCGTACAAAGAGCACCGTTCATCAAAATTAACGCCTCTTAATTGATGTTGTTAATTAAAACAGATCAAGGCATAAATGCAAGGTAACAGAAACTCGTGGTTCAAGAGTTTTATCATCATTCTTGACTCTAGCATTCGCCATTTAGACCTTTCTTCTGGTAATGCTTTAATTTCTTTAAACGACATACAGTACGTACAGTTACAAAACAGCTTTGTTTATATCCAGCCTGATAAAACATGATATTTACTATCTGAGTCATACACATAATTAGGTTCAAAATTATCTTTCCTGTTCCATATGATTAAGGACATTAGAGCATCTAATCCTCAAAATGTTTATACAGGCCAAAACTACATCGGGCACAGGTTATGCGGATATAAATTAAATTCAGAAATTAGCATCCAATGTCCTTAACTTTCAGGAACAGGACAGACATTTTTTTGTTTTCTGTGTCTGTATGACCCATCTATAGTTTGGCAAGTAATTAGCCGCGTATTGTCTAAGCAGTTGTTTGACAGCTCAAAGATCTCGCTATCCTATTGAGTTGACTAGTTCTTAGGGGCTTATTTTAACTGGCCAATGAATACACAGCTATTAACAACAAAAATACTTACAAGAATGACTTCCCCAACGACGCTCTTAGGTTCTGGAGGTACGATCATCTCGTACATGGCCTTAAACCAGCTAATGTTCATCTTTATAAGCATCAAGATTACTTCTAGAAACAGCACCACGCCTTCGTAAACTTTGACGGCAATTCCTCGCTCGTCTGACCTGAAAATAAAAGGATATTTATGTTTAGTACATACATACATACGTACATATTTGTCACGCCTGTTTATAGCAGGCGGAGACCACTTCCCTCCACTTGCTACAATCCACTTTTTTCGCTTCCAGACGCCTCATAAGTACATACAATTCCACCCAAAAAGTGGTAAGCATGACTTATTCTAAATCAAATAACTAGACACAATCTAAGTATCTTACATAACCAAGTAAGTAACTATAGTTCATAAGATATTATAGGCTATAAAAAGCTGTATAGTGTATTAAGTACCTAGCATCATAGGTTTAATAACTAACTGGTATACATACAGCAACTCAGTAATTATGGGCCATTTAACTGTCTATATAACGCCAGTCATAGTAAAGTCAGCTTGCTTTATCATCTACTAGGTCCAAGGAGATTCTTAACAATTGAACATCAATAATAGCCTAGATGGATTATGTGTTATTCTGATGTGTAAGTTATATTATAAAGTTTTAAGATCTGTTCAGGGGTTTTAGTGTGAAAGAGACAAACATCTTCACACACGTTAAATATCCATACTATCCATACATCTATCCTCACACCCATCCATGGGGACAAACATTGACATTTCACAATATTGATAGAAATAGGATAACCGTCTGTTTTTCTTTCGCTAGGCGACAAACAGTACTACTAAAATCCAACAAGCAAGAATGAAACCTACTAAATTTTTGTATCGTAAAAAATATTCGGTGTTTAATAAGCAAATATCGACGTAGTTTCTGTGAAGTTTATTTTAAACAAGGATATTTACAGTACTCACAAAATAGAAATACACGAATACGTACTTTTTTGAGATTTTGGGCGCGATGATGCTATATTTACTTACGTGTCTATTAATAGAAGTATTTATAAAATAATAATATTTTTTAGGATATTTTTTACATTAAACTTTAGTCTAAACTAAAAATACATAAAAAATAAATAGATATTTGAAGGTTCACAAAACAGGCCTTGCGGCAATATGCCGTAAAGAAAAATAAACGTTTAATATAGAAAAACATACCTACCTATGTAATCATTTTATTGCATAAAACGACCTGCAATTTTTTATCGCAAATAGGTTTAAGCCGTGGATAAATCAACCTATAACTTTTAACATATTTTTCAACCATGACGCATTTCCTTCATCGATTATCTATCAATAATTCAAACCATAAATTGTTCCTAGCATACACAAGTAAGCGACTGACCAAAATATATTGATTTCATTGCGGAAGCGGATCGGTGTCTTCCTGTGAATTAAAATCATAGTTAATCTATGTAAAAGTCTGTCATAATTTCGGTATTTTTTATCGGTCATTTTTTTTTTTTTGGGTTTTTAGGTGTTGTTGTTTTTTATCTTATTATATTAGACCATGGAATAGGTATTTTAATTAAGTACCTAAGTACAAAAATTGAACAATAACAGTATGTTGGCCTATTTATTTGATTAAAAATATAAGTGGGGGCTTTTAACAAAAATATTTTAAAAATTGCCCCTTTCTTCAAAAATTTAAAAAAGGCCCCTTTTTATAATATTAGGCCATTGTAAAGTAGTTAAGTAGATACTCAATCGGCAAATGTATCAACATTATGTACTCTTATCAACATCTGCCGAGTAAACCCAGATTTAGCCAGTATGACATCATCATAAAAATGTTCCGCGGTTTAGCTACCAACTAAAACACTGCAAAAAACATGGAATTTTGTGTCGCAAATTGTAAGCAACACGAATATCACGTCCATGGTTATAGTGTTATGATTTAAACAAGATTTTTGACCTTGAAACGTTCATTTTCAATTAGATAAATAGATAACAATTGTTTATCTTGATAAATTTCAAGGCCATGTCATTACAGCATTTTTTTTTTACAATTGGTGCCTCATTTTTTTAGGTCATTTAACATGTAAAATTGAATAAAACCTCTATTCAAACTTCATACTATTATAAATAGCATTTTTTACGAACCATATGCTTTTATTTTAACCATTATGCTTTATTGAAGATTAATTTTATTTTTTTCTGTGGACCTACTATTTGGCATTCTGTCTCTGTGGTAAAATAACACAATTCACTATAATCTTCATCATTATTATAATGAAAATGAATTCCTACTTCATACTCATAATGGGGTATTAATAAATTCTTGATGACTCGTTTCAGGAAACTACTCGTTGCTCTTTTACCAAAACAAAGGTCATTCAAAGAACAAAGACTTATAAACTGACATTCACAAGTTTTTCGACCTTTCGCGGAAATGTATACGGGCATGAGATAAAAGGATAAAGGACTCAAAAATGCCATGTCGCTATTATGACGTAGATATATTTTTACAATGAGCTCATGTGTATGGAGACACTACTCCATACACAGAGAGAATCAAGGTTTAACCAGTATCTTTCAAGAGTTAAATAAAAAAATATCAAATAAAGATTGCACTTTGAACGTAGTTCAATAAATTAAGTACTTCATTACCTTTACAAAAATAAATCATTAGCAATATTTTTTGTGATAATCCCACTGTTATGTAAAGGCCTTCTCCGCATTCTTCCATCATTCCCTATCGCCGGCAACTTCTGGCCAGTTTGCCAATAGGGATGATGACTACATTCAAAAATTCAAAAAATATTTAGTCCGTCTTTTAGACTATTAAAAAATATTTGAAAAACATTTTTTACCTGATCAAATACATAAATAGGTAAATACAAAGAGACAGAGCGTTTTTTTTTTTTGACGTCACTCCTAGGTAACAATCATACCTAGGCGTGACGTCACGAGCAACTTTATTTAACCCAGTGTATCTTTGTCATTTTTAGTTTAAGAGAAAAAAGAAAAAATACGTGTCGAATATTTTAAAATAATCTATGCGATAGACTAAAAAAAAATTTTTGTCATCATGCCTATTGTCCATCCATCTCTTTTTAAAAAAAACTAGGACAGGGACCTAAAGGTCGACCTCTAATGAAATTGTATGCTTCTTTTATTGTTGTTGTTTATAAATTAAGCTCTTATATTATAAAATATTCTCAAATGCATGCAGAATTATAAGTTTGTTTATAGCATAGTAGTTAGATACTTGAACTTTAGCCGCTCTAACCGGTTAAACTAGATTGTTCTAGATTCTACTACACTGGTACAATGTCTCATCTAAGTAATGATTTTAAATTGCAGAACGAAGAGACGAGAACGTAATTTATACATCATAATTTAGTTGTTAGTTGTTTACAATAGAATAAAGTATAAAAAAACTTTAATATCAGCAATTAGGTTTGAAAAATAACAAAAAAAGACAATACAATTTGAAACAGCGATTCGGTAAAAGTGCAATAAAGTAACAACTTCGATAAACTATATTGGTCAGAAGTCGGAAAGATTACCTCAATTAATTATAATAAAAAACGTAGGTAGCCGTAAGGTTGATGTTGTTGTCCTATAGTGCCCCAGCGGTACAGTGGGCCTTCATTAGCAGACGCCACCTTCCCCTATATCTTGCACTTCGTTTAACCTTAAAGGTAATCATATTATATAACCTTCATATAACAGAGTCTGTAGTGACCTGTTAACAGTTATGTGCATTGATTATAGATCAGCCAATCGCAAGAAGGTCAATTAACCTAATGCTCCATTACACCTATAGCTGTCACTGTCATTGTCAAATTAAAAATAAGATGACTCGATGTTTAATAGATTATTAATACAATGAGCCTTTCTTGCAACTAGAGGATAACTGGTATTATTTAATCTTACTAATAAGCATTATAAATGTCAATGTTTGTGCCGATGGATGGATAGATGTTTGTTACTCTTTCACGCAAAAACTACTGAACAGATTTTGATGTACCTTGTCAATATTGTAGCTTACACATGACTAAGTATATTATTTTACGATATCATAATTTTTTTTAAGATATGACGATAAATACGCACGAAGTCGCGGGCAGCCTCTAGTAGTTATCTAAATACAACATGACTACTCTTTGTCAGAATTAATTATATATTTTTCTTTAAGTAATATCAAGCAAACAACATCCCACGGTGATAAATAATCGACGACCATCTACAAAACAAGTAAGTATATATAATATGTATGATTAATTTATTGCTGTATCTACTACGTTTTAATAAGTTTTGTATACAGCGAATATTAATCATACAAGATTCATAAACACGTGCTATTAGAATTTCAACATAAAAAGCAAGCAACATATTACTAAATGCTCTCGACACAAGGTTACTATTGACACGGTATTTAGAGAAGCCACAGGATATGAGTGTAATAACAATCATAAATTTATTTTTGCAATAATTATTGCATTTATAATTTAAACTAGCTTTTACCCGCGACTTCGTCCGCATAAGTTTTTTTGTTTTCTCCCGGCTGTAAGTCCCCCTGCAACAATGTCCCTCTATCGTGTTCCGGTCCTCAACTTCACATCAAAATTTGTTCAAAAGCAACCTAAGCACATAATGGATAGCTCCGAATGTTTCCTTAGTAAATATAAAAAGTAAATAATGTAAATTGGTTTAAAATACTACTAACTATACCTACCTGCCAACCCCCGATGTATACAAATCAGATCAATAGTTTTGGCGTAATGTGATTCTAGACAGAGTTTTAATGTTGTAGATAGCTAGCTATGTATACGTTCCTGTGGGAATGAGATATTTTCCCAAAGTAAAAAGTAGTCTGAATTTTGGTACCTTCCTACCCTATAAGTTAAGTAGTGTGATGGAATGTCGCTAAGTTTCGATCCAATGGCGTCATGCGCTTCTTAACACGATCACGCTAGATTTCCGCGGGAATGAGGTATTTTCCCGCCGTAAAAAGTAGCCTGTGTCCGTGCCTAGGATTCTATCTTTAAATTAACCAAGTCTTATAAAAATCTGTTCAGACGTTAAGGCGTGAATAAGATAAACTTTTAAAACAAACGATTAAAAATCACTAACTCAATTCAGTTTTCTGCCTACTTCCTACCCCCTAAGTATGATGACGTGATCATTTTGATCTTATATCCGTTTTTAGGTACCCATCTATTACCTTACTAAATTTCATCAAATCCGTTCAGCCGTTTAGGCATGATAGAGCAAAACTCCCAGCAAAAACCATAAAAAAATCACTAACTCAATTCAGCTTTCTGCCTACTTCCTACCCCCTAAGTACGATGACGTGATCATTTTGATCTTATATCCGTTTTTAGGTAACCATCTATTACCTTACTAAATTTCATCAAAATCCGTTCAGCCGTTTAGACGTGAAAGAGCAAAAGTCCCAACAAAAACGACTAAAAATCACTAACTCAATTTAGTTATCTACCTACTGCCTACCCCCTAAGAACGATGGCGTGATTATTTATAGCCTATGACCTTTCTAGGTTATCATCTATCACCATACCAAATTTCATCAAAATCCGTTCAGCCGTTTAGGCGTGAAAGAGTAACAGACAGACAGACAGACAAAGTTACTTTCGCATTTATTATTATATTTTTTTTTTTTTTTTAAGTGCCTAAATATAAAGTTTCATGATTTTATCTTTGAATAATGACGATCTCCCATACTAACTTTCATCCCTTATTACCACCCCCTTAAGCCTTTTTTTGCGACAAAATATAGTCTATGTCCTTTCTCAAGGGCTAGACAACCTCTCTACCAAATTTCATTGAAATCGGTTCAGTAGTTTAGGCGTGAAAGCGTAACAGACAGACAGACAGACAGACAGACAGACAGACAGACAGACAGACAGACAGACAGACAGACAGACAGACAGACAGACAGACAGACAGACAGACAGACAGACAGACAGACAGACAGACAGACAGACAGACAGACAGACAGACAGACAGACAGACAGACAGACAGACAGACAGACAGACAGACAGACAGACAGACAGACAGACAGACAGACAGACAGACAGACAGACAGACAGACAGACAGACAGACAGACAGACAGACAGACAGACAGACAGACAGACAGACAGACAGACAGACAGACAGACAGACAGACAGACAGACAGACAGACAGACAGACAGACAGACAGACAGACAGACAGACAGACAGACAGACAGACAGACAGACAGACAGACAGACAGACAGACAGACAGACAGACAGACAGACAGACAGACAGACAGACAGACAGACAGACAGACAGACAGACAGACAGACAGACAGACAGACAGACAGACAGACAGACAGACAGACAGACAGACAGACAGACAGACAGACAGACAGACAGACAGACAGACAGACAGACAGACAGACAGACAGACAGACAGACAGACAGACAGACAGACAGACAGACAGACAGACAGACAGACAGACAGACAGACAGACAGACAGACAGACAGACAGACAGACAGACAGACAGACAGACAGACAGACAGACAGACAGACAGACAGACAGACAGACAGACAGACAGACAGACAGACAGACAGACAGACAGACAGACAGACAGACAGACAGACAGACAGACAGACAGACAGACAGACAGACAGACAGACAGACAGACAGACAGACAGACAGACAGACAGACAGACAGACAGACAGACAGACAGACAGACAGACAGACAGACAGACAGACAGACAGACAGACAGACAGACAGACAGACAGACAGACAGACAGACAGACAGACAGACAGACAGACAGACAGACAGACAGACAGACAGACAGACAGACAGACAGACAGACAGACAGACAGACAGACAGACAGACAGACAGACAGACAGACAGACAGACAGACAGACAGACAGACAGACAGACAGACAGACAGACAGACAGACAGACAGACAGACAGACAGACAGACAGACAGACAGACAGACAGACAGACAGACAGACAGACAGACAGACAGACAGACAGACAGACAGACAGACAGACAGACAGACAGACAGACAGACAGACAGACAGACAGACAGACAGACAGACAGACAGACAGACAGACAGACAGACAGACAGACAGACAGACAGACAGACAGACAGACAGACAGACAGACAGACAGACAGACAGACAGACAGACAGACAGACAGACAGACAGACAGACAGACAGACAGACAGACAGACAGACAGACAGACAGACAGACAGACAGACAGACAGACAGACAGACAGACAGACAGACAGACAGACAGACAGACAGACAGACAGACAGACAGACAGACAGACAGACAGACAGACAGACAGACAGACAGACAGACAGACAGACAGACAGACAGACAGACAGACAGACAGACAGACAGACAGACAGACAGACAGACAGACAGACAGACAGACAGACAGACAGACAGACAGACAGACAGACAGACAGACAGACAGACAGACAGACAGACAGACAGACAGACAGACAGACAGACAGACAGACAGACAGACAGACAGACAGACAGACAGACAGACAGACAGACAGACAGACAGACAGACAGACAGACAGACAGACAGACAGACAGACAGACAGACAGACAGACAGACAGACAGACAGACAGACAGACAGACAGACAGACAGACAGACAGACAGACAGACAGACAGACAGACAGACAGACAGACAGACAGACAGACAGACAGACAGACAGACAGACAGACAGACAGACAGACAGACAGACAGACAGACAGACAGACAGACAGACAGACAGACAGACAGACAGACAGACAGACAGACAGACAGACAGACAGACAGACAGACAGACAGACAGACAGACAGACAGACAGACAGACAGACAGACAGACAGACAGACAGACAGACAGACAGACAGACAGACAGACAGACAGACAGACAGACAGACAGACAGACAGACAGACAGACAGACAGACAGACAGACAGACAGACAGACAGACAGACAGACAGACAGACAGACAGACAGACAGACAGACAGACAGACAGACAGACAGACAGACAGACAGACAGACAGACAGACAGACAGACAGACAGACAGACAGACAGACAGACAGACAGACAGACAGACAGACAGACAGACAGACAGACAGACAGACAGACAGACAGACAGACAGACAGACAGACAGACAGACAGACAGACAGACAGACAGACAGACAGACAGACAGACAGACAGACAGACAGACAGACAGACAGACAGACAGACAGACAGACAGACAGACAGACAGACAGACAGACAGACAGACAGACAGACAGACAGACAGACAGACAGACAGACAGACAGACAGACAGACAGACAGACAGACAGACAGACAGACAGACAGACAGACAGACAGACAGACAGACAGACAGACAGACAGACAGACAGACAGACAGACAGACAGACAGACAGACAGACAGACAGACAGACAGACAGACAGACAGACAGACAGACAGACAGACAGACAGACAGACAGACAGACAGACAGACAGACAGACAGACAGACAGACAGACAGACAGACAGACAGACAGACAGACAGACAGACAGACAGACAGACAGACAGACAGACAGACAGACAGACAGACAGACAGACAGACAGACAGACAGACAGACAGACAGACAGACAGACAGACAGACAGACAGACAGACAGACAGACAGACAGACAGACAGACAGACAGACAGACAGACAGACAGACAGACAGACAGACAGACAGACAGACAGACAGACAGACAGACAGACAGACAGACAGACAGACAGACAGACAGACAGACAGACAGACAGACAGACAGACAGACAGACAGACAGACAGACAGACAGACAGACAGACAGACAGACAGACAGACAGACAGACAGACAGACAGACAGACAGACAGACAGACAGACAGACAGACAGACAGACAGACAGACAGACAGACAGACAGACAGACAGACAGACAGACAGACAGACAGACAGACAGACAGACAGACAGACAGACAGACAGACAGACAGACAGACAGACAGACAGACAGACAGACAGACAGACAGACAGAGTTACTTTCGCATTTATAATATTAGTATGGATGTAGCCATGACCGGTGTGATCCATTGATGAATTTGTGTCTTATTTAATTTCTGAGGTTTTCCTCTAATTGAAACTATTTTGATAGAATAATTTAATCTTCCGACTTTTTTTTAAATTGTAAGTAAGTATCTTAAATGTTTCAAGATGTGTTTTTACGAGTTATACTGGGTGTAACAGAAAGGGTATATAAAACCGAAACACAGCGATAGTCCTCATGAAACTGAACAACTTTCCCCAAGGAACATGGGTCGTAACTCGAAAAAAATTTTTGGATCGCCCATACTTACTCAATCAGCTGATGGGGCTTTTTGTATGGGGAGGCGAAATTTTTTTTTCGAGTTACGACCCATGTTCCTTGGGGAAAGTTGTTCAGTTTCATGAGGACTATCGCTGTGTTTCGGCTTTATATACCCTTTCTGTTACACCCTGTATAAGAGCACACCTATTAAGAATAAAGATTTATTTTACTTATTAGGAAATATTACTTGACGTAATATTTCCTAGTAAATATGCCAGGAGACACCTATTACAGCTATTTTATGAACCGAATGCTAACCTTTGCTGTCTTTTATAAAAGTAAATATTAACACTAGGTAGGTAATAAAAAAGGCGGAACTTGTTAACACTTACTGTAGTTTTAGTTCAAATAAAACAAAAGTCGAAGGAAGGTTAAGAGACAAAAAAATGCGAAATAAGTACTTGCTAAATGCACGTTTATATATGAGATGACATTCTAAATTTAAATTTTTGTTGGCATTTTATTTAAAAAATGAAATACCTACCTACATATTCGATTTATATTTAATACTTCAAATTTAGGAGAAAAGATCGAGCAATTGCTCCAACCCATCTGAATGGATAACCGCCAACTTAGATCATCGTGACGTCAACTGGTTTTCTTAGAGGCAAAAGACTCCCATAAAAAAAAAAGTTAATTTATGTATTAAAACTTACTCTAATAGTAAAATGTTGACACGTTTCCTTTTGGTATCCATAAAATTCTGGTTATACCACATTTTGGCGAGTTTTCAACTAATTTATCAAGTTATTAAAGTCCTTGGAAAACAACAACAAAAAAGGAGTTTTCAATTGCTATTCACATTAAATCTCCATTGTGAAAGTATCATTATGTTTAATACATACTTATTTCTTGACAAAATCAAGCTAAAGATGTCTAAAATTATCTATGAAAATTAAATATGTATGAGCAACAATAAAAAATATTCACAGTTATTAAGACATGCTACAATAACACACGGACACAGAAAACAACATTATACAAAATGGGGGCCTTTTTCAAATCCAGACAAAGGTGGGGCCTTTTTGACAGTTCGTAAATAACCACTCAAAATCTAACTACACTGTTCCTATGCAAAGTTGTAGAGTAAACTAAACGTGGGCAACTGTGTATGCAGTATGCACTAGTGTACTTTCACTAATGCCGGTGCATTAGTGCACTAGCTAGTTGCATCATTAGCGGAAACTATATAAAATTACGCATGCGCGTGAGGTAAGATTTTGATCATCCTTCAGTAAGCTATTGATGTTTCTACATAATTGATGTGTCGAAATTTTATGTTTTCTGATAAGATAGTACCTATTTACTAGGTTTTAGTTGTTTTCTATTATTATAGTACCTACCTATTTATTAGGAACTTATAGTTTGTGTGTTTGTATCGTATCAAGTGGTATCTGCCTATCTCAATGGGAAAAAGGCGTAACAGATATGTTTGAGTGTATTCTACCATTCATTAGCTATGTCACCAAGCGAGTGCGTGTTGGTACTGAGAATTTAAGAATTTTGTAAAATTTAAATTGAAAAGAGCAACCCTACAGAGTTTCTTGCTAGGTTATTCTCTGGGGAAAACTGCACTCTTGCAAATCTATCATTAACTTTAAAAAATGACCAGTCCTAAGTGTTGTCAAACCAAACCTATAGGATTAAATTAGTTTTCATTTTGAGCCGGACAAACCCAACCTTATGGTATTTACACACCAAAGCCGCCGGCTTTTTTGACAGCTGCCATTCGTATGACGTAAAGCCGCCCGCCTAGCCCGGCGGCATGCCAGCGGCTTTGGTGTCTAGATAGCATTAGAATTAGTGTTGCCGCTCGATAGGCCAATATCGATAGCCTATCGATAGCCTATCGATAGGTCGAAAACATGTACCCTATCGATAGCACAATCGATACTATCGATAGTATCGATAGTATCGATTGCTCTTCCGCTGCAATAGTATCGGTTAACAGCAATACTATCGATAGTATCGATAGTTTCGATCGCTGCCGATCAATAAACTATCGATAGTATCGATACTATCGATAGTATTGCTCTCCAATATTGAATATACAATCGATACTATCGATAGTATCGATAGTTTTGCACAATCGATAGTGATATTTTTTTCAATAGTATTGCATTCAGTAAGCAGGCATAATGGGTGGTAGAATATAATGACATGACCATATTTAACCAAAACCTCTTTTCTAGTACTATCTTTATATTATGTATATTAATAAAATTAAAGTTTATTTATAATTATAATATCTTATTTATTACTATATTTTTTCATTTTATATTTTACTGCCTGTATAATAATGATATCCTGTTTTATTTTTGATAATTTACCTAGCAACACCGCCCAGAAGGAAAGATGGCCGCGGCGCTGTATGTATGCATTTCACGAAAGATATTTTTGGAACTAAATTTGACAGGTCTATTTTCCCTATTATCACTATCGATTGTGCAAAACTATCGATAGTATCGATTGTATATTCAATATTGGAGAGCAATACTATCGATAGTATCGATACTATCGATAGTTTATTGTTCGGCAGCGATCGAAACTATCGATACTATCGATAGTATTGCTGTTAACCGATACTATTGCAGCGCAAGAGCAATCGATACTATCGATACTATCGATACTATCGATAGGGTACATGTTTTTGACGTTTAACAATCGATTGTAAAACTATCGATTTTTCGGCAACACTAATTAGAATGCCTTGTGATCTCCGCTTAAATTGAAGGATAAATGTACTATTAAGTAGATAATTTCGCAAAAACGAACAATAAAGTTTGATGAACATATTAATAAAAAAATGACCTTGAGAGTCTTTGAAATCCAAGAGTCAATGTCGAATACCTATTCATGACAAGGTCATACATGCATTCTTGTGTCACAATACATGGTCTGCCGGCTAAATGGTCTCCTAAGTGGCATTTTACGAGTTTTTTAAGCATGCAAATGTTACTGACCCGCAAGAATTAACTGGAAACATCATTTGTATTACCGTCAATGTCGATTAAGTTTCAAGTAAGGTATTGTTGTATTTATCCCTTCTTGCGTGTATTTCCTTCCTTCGACCCGATAGCATATTGAATAGATACCTATTGATTGTTGTTGTCCGATTTCTTAACAAATATCGATCACTGAAATCGGATACCTTCATAAGCCAGGTTCTTATTCAATGAATATTTTTATCGTTAGGGCATTTTTTCCAAATCCAGAATCAGTACCTATTTTCTTCCTTTTTTTCCAGATTGCGCCAGAAGGAGGGTTATGTTTTTCGAGTCTTTGGCACGCCCTACAGTTTATAGATCTAACTACACAGATCCGGGCCGTGCCCGGTCACAGCCCGGACACGTTGTCAAGACAACGTACTGTGGACATGTTGTCATGACGACGTATTGTTTTTCCTCCTGACGGGCCACGGCCCGGACACGTCCCGGGCACGGTCCGGATCTGTGTAGATAGACCTTTAACGGCTTGATGGATTTTGGCTTGAGAGGTGTCGTTAGATTCGTATTTACAGTGAGAGTGACACTGGTACGTAATAAAAAAATGCAATTTAAACGCAGTCGGGTTTTTATAAATAATTATATGTCATGCTGTCTACATACCAAAGCCGCCGACTTTTTTGCCATTCGTATGACGTAAAGCTGCCGGCCTAGCCCGGCGGCGGCATGCCGGCGGCTTTGGTGTGTAGATAGCATTAGTTTATTTCTTTTCATCCTATTATCATCGAATATCTTATCATCCTATTGTCCTTGATAGATACGCCCATGTACGAAATAATAATATTGGTAGGTACCTACCTACTTACTTATTATTATAAAAATAAAATATAATCATGTTGTTTCTAATCGCATTAGACTTGTTTTCTCATTCGTTGTTCACATGTTACCGTAAGATAAGAAAGGTTCTTTGACCCTTGATAAGATAACATTCACTTTTTAGAGTTCCGTTGTCATAGGATGAACCCTTTTAAGACTTTGATGTGTGTCGCAATACGGTTTTATTTGTGAGAAATGTATGTATCTATGTAAGTACCTAACTAACGGCCGTTTCCAATGATCAAAGACCTATAGCTATTTCAGGGGGCTTAGCATGGCGTGCCGCGACAATTATCTCACGCATGCTGTCCTTATCACATTTCAAACTATAGACAGAGACGTAAGCGTGACAAACGCGTGACAACGTCTTCTCACGGAGTGCCATGCTAAGCTAGCTGATAGGCAGTACTTGACTGCCACGTAGCTGTCACTTTTGATTTATCCTTCAGAAGAATCCCATAGATTTTTTGACAGCGGTAGGTTTATAGGGACGATAAATTCTAAGATTATCTATTTATTTTTATTTTTTTCTATTTCTATCTCCAAAGATAGATAGCTGTTTCTATCTTCAGTAGGACCAGAGATATACAGGGTGTAACAGAAAGGGTATATAAAGCCGAAACACAGCGATAGTCCTCATGAAACTGAACAACTTTCATCAAGGAACATGGGTAGTAACTCGAAAAAAAAAATTGGCCTCCCCTTACAAAATGCCCGATCAGCTGATCAAGTAAGTATGGGCGATCCAAAATTTTTTTTCGAGTTACGACCCATGTTCCTTGGGGAAAGTTGTTCAGTTTCATGAGGACTATCGCTGTGTTTCGGCTTTATATACCCTTTCTGTTACACCCTGTATAACAAGAGATATATGGAATATTGGGAACGGCCGTAAGTTTACTTAATTACATAACTCAAAGTTAAGAGATAACCTTTGGTGCACGAGTTCGACAGACTCGATGTTATTTATTTTCTATATTGATAACAAAAAAGTCAACTAACACTTTTTTTTTAAATCAACATGACGAACTTGTCAAAACATGAACACTAAGTAGGTACTAAAACATGACAACTAAGCTTGATTTCTACTACTAACATTTTACAGTCCATTTTCCATTGGACAAGTTTCATCTTTGTGACGTTGATACCTAGGTTAGGTATCAATAAAAATGATTAACAACTTCTTGATAATTACTAGTTTTATACTAATTTTGTGATTTATTGCCTGTTTTACACTCAACAGATAAAATTTATCTTACAGATATTTCATACCTGTCTCTGTCTAAAACGTTAGGTTTTATGAAATAGACATAGGTTTATCTGACAGTTTTTTTTATCTGTAGATGATAAAATTCGCTTAGATTTATCTAGACTAAGGTAATCTAGGTTCTAGATTGAATACCTAGGCCAACTAGTTTACCTTGTCCATATAAATTACCTGATTTAAAACTTTACATAGATTTGATATATTATCATATTAAATATGATA
The DNA here is from genome assembly GCA_947563765.1 of Anarsia innoxiella. Taxonomy (NCBI): domain Eukaryota; kingdom Metazoa; phylum Arthropoda; class Insecta; order Lepidoptera; family Gelechiidae; genus Anarsia; species Anarsia innoxiella. The sequence continues at coordinate 2,184,741 of OX387393.1, forward strand.
TTACAATGTAATAAAAAAATTAATTATTAAAAATGTATTAAAATGTAATTAATTTTATTACATTTTAATTAAGAAATATATTTTGATAGGGAACCCGCGGACGTATCCGCGCAAAAAAAATAAACGTCAAAATCGAATGACAAATGTCAAACCACCGCATTTGGTGAACTTGTAATAATCATGAAATGAATGTGTAAAATTCCTAAAAAAAAAACATTTTAAAATCCCGTGGCTATATTTGTTTCTATGTAAGATATTTATCTCACGCAGTATTGTAAATAAATTACCTACCTAATTACATAGGTATATATTTTAGTACTAAAATATACTTACCTACTTAATTACTTAAACATTATAATCTTTCACTAAATAAATACTCACCTAGTTATTCCTATTTTTTTCCTCGTTTATACAAAACATTATAAAGAAATCATTGAGAATTGCCATCGCGTGATGTAGGTACCTACAGCGTCACAACAACTTAAATTACTATTAAGTACCACAGCTAATACTGACCATGGCGCGTTTTCCATGAGGTTTTGAGTTGCTCCATTTTTACTGACAGTTGTCGTCGCCATTTTTCATCTGGAAAAAAAAATGGCCACGTAGGTATTTTATACAGGCGTCTTTTTATAATAATAATAATAACAACTAAGGGCATTTACACACATGCGGTTTTGTGTAACCGTATTGCAACTGCAGATGCGTTTAAGCGTCCAACCCATACACGTGTTTTTGTAAATTCTTAAAACTAGTTAATACGTTTCAATAAACGTTATTTTGTCCAGGATTTTGTACTAATATTCAATAAAATAAGTAAGTAGGGTCTTAGGTTAGGTAGGATATATCTAATAAAAATATTAAATGCTTTTTCACATAAGTAAATGTTTATTTGATTGAAAAATGCATTTGAGCAAAGGCAGTGGTTTGATTATTTAAATTAAGTAGGTAATACATTTATCTATGGTTGTTGGTTAATTAAACTAATGACATTTCGACACGGTAAAATGATAAGATAAACTTATCATTTTATTATTAAGTATTATTACATGCACAATTACTAACAACAGTTATCTCATAAACGATAATAATTATCTACGAAGAATAAGTACAAAGTCACAAATAAAAAACAAACGCAATAAAACCTCACCTATTTTAAAATCAATTTAAACAATTAGATCCGCGGCACTGTAAATAACCTTTTTGACGCATAAAAAAAGTCGCGTGCTAAATTCGAAAAATTCAAAGTGGCGCGATCGGATACGCGTCCGTTTCGTCGCAACCGGCGCGAAAGACTGACATTAATTTAACAAAAACACTATCGCGCAGATATAGTATTTATTCATTTGTTTTTATATTATGGACTTTGTTGTAAGGAGCTTATGTTCTTGATTTAGTTTGAATTGGGTCGGCTACGAGATGTTTATTTTTGTTCCTACTTTATTGCGCACAAAATAGAGATTTTCAGTTTAACCTAAGTAACTCGGTGTTCTGTGGCTTAGGTAAGTAATATTTTTGTTAATTATCTATTTATTGGCTGATAGATAGGTAGGTACATATCCTCAATTCACAATCTTCATATCTAATTAAATGAAGACCCTACATACCTAAATCGCAGATAACCTTAATTCTGAAAATCGCTTAATATAATCGGAAAACCTAGATACCTAATATTTACCTAATATTATGTAGAACTGAAATCTAGCGATTTGGTCTTGTAGTCTGGTTTCCCTAGAAATCTGCAGTCAAAAAATAACACCGGTCCTCAATGAATGAGCCGTCGCTGCTGTGTTAATCCATTCATGTCTAGCCTGGACCTGATGGACAGATTCCTGGGGCCCAAGTCTGTTAATTTAAAAAATAAGTAATCTAATTCAATAGATAATTAAATTAATTATTAATTTAAGTTTAAAAAAGAGTGTCAACGTCATTTTTTGACACATTTCATCGCAATCAGTCTAAGCCATTGTTTAGCACTCGGTTTAGCAGAATACCAAATGTGTCAAAAACTGGCATTGATACTCTGCCGACACACAACTGAGGCTATTTGAAATTAGCAGACTTGCTGTGTTGTGTGAGTCCGCCGCTGCTATGTTGGTCCATTTAGGTTTAGCCTGGGTACCAATTCTCTTAAATTAAGTTAAGCGACCATACTATAGCCAACAGATAAATATTCTACAGCAATAGGTCACAAATTTGGTATTCTCTTATGTGCCACGAAATAGTCGATTAGTAGGTAGTCTCTAGAGGGCTTTGTCATTCATTTGTCTTTGCGAATGATTTAGTTGTCGATGTTGCCAATATTTAATAAAATTATTGTTCGAAGAAATTGATCAACCGATTGATAGATTTTTTTCGACCTAGAATAAGCTTAGACATACTTTAAAATACAGAATATTTATTTCTATAAGATTTACATGCATTTTTTGCATAAATTGCACGTTAATTTTCGAAAAAACACCGAAATAGTGTTTGGGTGACCGAACGACTGAACGACTGAACGACGGACGACCGAACGAAATGCCATTAGAGAACAACTGTCAAATAGTGAAGAGAATACCGTTTGGAACTGCCACTCATGTGACATTGCGGAGTAGAATACCAAATAAAGCGTAAAGTAATAAAATGTACGGCCGATCGCTGTCCACTGTCAACTTATCTGTTAAGAGAATACCAAAATGTGTCATTTCATACAATTCACATTCTAGAGAGACACCATTTTTAATTTGGTAATTAAGAGAATACGGGCCCTGGACTTTAAATTAGGTAAGTACGAGTAAATTAAAAGACTCATGTCATTGACTGGTACTGATGTCCTAGGCTAATTTTGACTTTTGACCTACAAAGTTGTTTTGTGTTTATTGAAATTAAGTAATAGCTATTTATCATACGCAAATCGTATACCGTCCTTTACGTAAACGACCCGAAATAACTTAGGTATCAATTTAAATAATTAATGGATGATATTTTTTTTTCATACAAAAAGAATTTAATATCTTAAGAAATACTATACATGTGAATATGTTATTAAAAATACTACACTCTAATACATAAATTATAACCCCTAAACTATTAATAAGTAATATTTATTAACTAGCATAAGTTGCACATAACATAACCTTTGTTGATCAACCTCTTTAGTTACCAAAATTAACAAAAAAAATGTCTGTACAATCTCGACCTATATTTCTGGGAAAAGTTCAAAATTCAGAAGGCAAACTACTTCGGCCCGTGGTTCCGTATCAAAAGTCCAAACCGTAATTACAGATGGATACGCGCCTAGAATAGAGTAAAGCCTGGTACTCATTTACGACATAGATTGTAAATAAAAACATACCTACCTAGTGTCTATGCTAGTGTGTAAGTTGTTGAGCTGATGGTTCCTGAACCTGCTGCAAGCATACGGGTGAATCTTCAGAATCGAGAATTTTGATGTCCGGGGGCTTAAATCCTACGTTTCAAATTATAAAGTCAATAAAATATGTTTTAAACTATAGATTAAGGTGTTATCTACTTGGGAAAATAAAAATACTTAATACATGAATTCAAATCGAAAGGTATTTAAAAAATAGTTCAAAGCCCTAAAAATTGATTCCACTGACGTGTCCGCTCTCCCGATTTATTCAGAAAACCTTAAAAAACTTTTTATTATATATACTTAAAGATTCATACATGTTTTTATTTTATTATAGAATAGTTAATTATTACGCATCATAATAAATTTTACACGTATTTTACAATTAACTGAATTTCTTGAGTCATTTTAATTTTGTCCGGCACTAAAGTGTGATTACCTTGGCACGTCACTAAATCGCGCATACGACCCTAGTCGAGCCATTTGGATAGGCGCTGCCTATTTTCACGCGAACTGTGAGATGCATTTTATGTATCGAGGGGGTAGATTATGCGTGAAGTTGTACCATTCACGAAATACAAAGATAAGTATCTGATTCCCCTGGCTTTGTTCTGTACGATCATTGATTACTATGTTCATGTATTCTTATTAATTTTGTACTACAAGACTAGCTTGATATAGCTATGAATAAGCGCATGGGTGCCCATTATCTAGCCTAGAAACATCATTACGCTAGTTAAGTCCAATTTATGTAAAACGACAAAAAACCGATATTTCTTGCTTCCACTGGCTTGATTCCACTGGTTTAATGACCAGACCATACTAATAAAATCATACAGTTTGCTTAAATAACGGTTTATATTGATTTCTAAAAATAGCGTTATGTGTAATAATGTTTGATATTATTAAAAAAACAGTTTTCCACATTAAGGGAGGACGTTTCAAAGCTCGGTCACCTATTTAAAGATTTTGAATTAGCAACTTCACAGCAACTTGTATTAATACCCAATAACAATTTAAAGCCTAAATTCGTAGGTACGTTAACTGTTTTTAATTTTATTTAACAAAATTGAAACTTTTTTATACTTTATATTGCATTATTATTGATTCCCCTGGGCGTAAATTTTGAACATCAAATATCTTTGGATCCATACATAAGAAATGAGTGCCTATTCAAAATATTTGTTTATTGACCTCTCTTATTTGTAATTTTATTCTCAATTTAAAAATAAAATAATATTTAAATTTTACCAGTGGAATCAACTAAAGAATCCCAAATCGAAGAAACACCCATACACACTATGCTTTTTGGTTACAGTGCATGCAACGGTTATGGTTACACCTCGCTTATGAGTTCCCAGCTTAAGCATTACGAGATTTACGCGAATTACGAAAATCATATAGGTACATGTAGTTACTAGATGTACTAAGTTTCAATTCAGTATTTATCAGTATTAAGTATTTATTTTATTTTATTTATTCTTTTTCTATTTTATTTTATTTCATTTTATTTTATCTATTTTATTTTATCTATTTTATTTATTCAGTATTTATCAAGTCCAAAGACCTTTTTATTATCGGTATCCTCTTATCAGATAGACTGTACCTACGGATCCGTGTTGCTTATCTTAGATTGTTTATACCTAATTAGCTAATCATTTTGATTTATTTTCATCCAATCTCAAGGTCTCTGAATCTACTTCCAAGTACTTACCGATGCACTGTAAAGTAATTAAGCACTTAGGTAATCTTATAAGTAGGTAAGTAAACAGGTACGTACGCGATTACGATTTCTTATCTTATCTAGCCGTCAGTGTCCTACTGCTGAGCAAAGGTCTCTCTCCTTCCACTCCACGATTGTCTATCTTGAGCCGCCTCTACCCACACATTTATAAAGGTGTCCAGGGGCCCATGTCTGCTAATTTAAAATAGGTACCCTCAGTTGTGGTCGGCAGAGTGTCAATGGCATTTTTTGACACATTTGGTACTCTGCTAAACAATGGCTTACACTGATTGTTAATTAGCAGACTTGGGCCCCAGTTCATCCCGTCACCTCTTCCGTGTGGTCTGCCGCGAGGTCTTTTGGCGGTTAGCTGCCATTGAGAAGTGGTAGTTGCCCAGAGATTTTTCGGCATGCTGCAGACGTGAACCGGTTAATATTTTTATTAAATTTTAATGTAGATACCTTTATAATGTAGTTGGTACATATTATTAGTGTTCATAATTTATTTATACCCTACCTTTGCTTTTTACTATCTGCAACTCTGCTGCCCCAAGAAATCTCCATACAATGAGTATGCACAAAAACATAGTCGCGAAAAGATTAACAATAAAAACAAATTAGTTATATTAACTTTAGTTTTTGTTTATTATCTTATTATTTATTTAAAAATAGTACCTATACAGAAACAAAAAAAAGAGTAGGAAGGAAGTAAGTAGATGTAAAACAAAATGTAGGTACCTACCTACAGCATATTTCTATAATTTTAACTTTAGATTATATTAACTTGTTTAGGAAAATGTATTTAATTTTGTAAAATGGGTTTACATAAGTTTATGCTAGATTCGCAAGAGTGCAGTTTTCCCCAGAGAAGAAACTAGCAAGAAACTCTGTTGCGTTTCTCTTTTCAATTTAAGTTTTTAAAATCGATAAATCCTAAAATTACAAAAACGCACGTTGAAATCCAGTGTTGATATAGTTTCCCCACACGTTGCCGGCGCCGGCGCAGGTACAAACAGTGAAGCAATAAGATCATCGACTCTACAGCTGATCGCTGTTCACTGACCGCTAGTGTGAAAGCATGCTTATAGTATGCCGGCTGAAGGTTGGATAGTGGCAAAATTAAAATGGAAATGTACCTATTTAATCTTGCAGGATGAGTTTGACATCACATAAGACGGGTCATTTTTTAAAGTTAATGCTAGATTTGCAAGAGTGCAGTTTTCCCCAGAGAAGAATCTAGCAAGAAAGTCTGTTGGCAAAATACTTTTATGCCCTTTTTCACCAACTCCTAAAGCAAAAGATCGCTTAACAGAGGCCCAGGTCTGCTAATTTAAAATAGCCTCAGTTGTGTGTCGGCAGAGTGTCAATGCCACTTTTTGACACAGTTGGTATTCTGCTAAACAATGGCTTACAGTGATTGCGACCTTTGTCAACAATGACATTGACACTCTCATTGACATTCTACCGACACACAACTGAGATTATTGTAGGTACATTAGCAGACTTGGGCCCCTGTACTAATGTATGTAATAAGTCGAAAGACGTTATCAGTTGTACTGCTAAGAGGTAATTAAAGGATCCCGTTATTTCGAAGTTAGTTAGTGAAAATGGGCATTACTATCTTATGTATGCGGCTATGTGTTGTATTATGTATCACTTTGGATTTCAATAACAAAAATCTACGTAAGCATAACTTTTTCAGTTGCTTAAAAAAAATACGTAAATTAAATTGTTATATAAAGCAGCATGGAATAATATCTAGCTTAGTACTTCACGGTAAAGATTTTTGAAAATTAAATATGCAGTATAATATATTATATTGTTTGGATAATTGTATACATATTGTTTGGTACATCACAATACCAAATATTTTAAATTTTTGCAAGATCAAGAGTCGTTTAATTTAATTCATTGTGATTAAATTCATAAAATTAGAATACAATGTCACTGAATATTGACATGACTTCATAGTTCAATGTTATGTATTACATACCTATATTCTTGACATTATTTGACGTTTCTATGTATTTACAAAAGTTCACTTATTTAGGACAAAATATGACTATTTTTTTAAAATATGACATCATTGAAGGAAAGGTTGACAGAAAGACTAAAGGTCTATCTACACAGATCCGGGCCGTGGCCCGTCAGGAGGGAAAACAATACATCGTCATGCATGACACCGTGTGTGAACGTATCCGTAGAAAATGTATGGAATGATAGTTTTTTCCCTGACACGTCCCGGACATGGCCCGGATGTGTGTAGATAGACTTAGACCTTCTCTACTTCGCTCAAGTGAAATAAAAAGTTAACGTAGTGTCATGTCGTATCAAGAAGTTAAATTGTTGGCAGAAGAAAGGTACAGATGGCGCTTACTCCATCGACAAAAGCCTGGCTATATAAATGAGTAAAGTAGGTCCCAAAATAATAAAATGATACCGAATTGAAATGCCGACATTGTATTTCAACGAAGCATTTTTTTAAATTACTAAATCGCGACGTAGATTATATATTTGATTCACTAGCATCACCATTTACATCGAGTTAAAGCTACAAAACCCTATCACGAATAGCACTGACCAACAAATCCAACAAATTTGAACACTAGCCAAGTCTCCGCCGCCCTACTATAATACCTACACAAACATTTGTCGACCTTGGACTAGAAAGCAAGTCGTTTGGTCTTTCGGCACAGTTTGCTACTTCAATTGCATTCACCTTCAAGGCCAATGGACCCATCAAGTATAGGTACCTACCTACTTACAGAATATCGTAAGTTACATTAGTACTTGTATGATTGTTTTGACGTTTTTGTTATAAGTATCTCCATTAGGTACTTAATGTCCAGTAGCAAAATGACGTAAAGTCTATAGTACCTATGTGTAGGACAGTTTTGAAATTTTGTTCGAAGAATGGCCCAAGTCAGCTAATTTACAAGAGCTTCAGTACGTAGTAACTATTAGGTAATCTGTGCCTCAGTTGTGTGTCGGCAGAGTGGCAATGGTATTTCTTGACACATTTGGTAGGTATTCTGCTAAACAATGGCTTAGATTGCGACCAAATGTATCCAACAATGCCATTGACACTCTGCCGACACACAACTGAAGCTATTTTAAATTAGCAGACTGGTGCCTCAGTCCATGAATTTGTGTATGCTTACAATTACAGAATGTTGTAAGTTCTAATGCATTGAGTGGTACTTATCACGTTTTGAAATTGAAAGACTGAAGTTGCAAAGCTTTGACGAAGTTGCTATTTTTAGCAGGTTTTGGTGTTTCGTATAGGTAATTTTTGTATTAAAACGTCAACCAGTTTTAATCCGTTTGTAGGTAGTCGTTAATCAGGTTTGGTTTGCAAAAATAGATATAGGTAGGTAACTTCTTAGATAAAAATAAACTATGATGCTGTTGGAAATAGAGTAGGTAGGTAAGGTACCTACCTATTAAGGTACCAAACATTTCCGTGTCAGGGCTAACCATATTCAGAGTTGTCCGTTTCACTATAGACGCTCTGACACGGAGTTGTGTGAACGAGTTCATACAATTTGTATGTAACCGATTTTTGCCGTATTCCGTCAGGGACGTGTTCCTGAAAATGTGTGGTTAGCCGATTTTCCATTCTATGCCGAAAATCACGAGACGTAAGACTGAAATAAGTTCTGACTCCCCGTGCTTCCTTCTTTAATGAGCTTAAGTTTAGTTTCCTTCTTTTTCCTCTCAATTTTATTTACAAAAGGGCAGTAATGTCAAGTTAAATAAGATTGTCAACTGTTTCCTGATGTCGCGGTTAAAGGGCATTGACTGGTGGTCTTAAAACATTTAAGTTTAATTTAACTATTTCCTGGAATTTAATTATACTATCTACTTCCCACATTATGTGATTAACATTTTGTATGCCGGACGACGCAGTGTGGGAAGGCCTCCAACAAGGTGGACCGACGACTTGGTTAAAGTCGCTGGACGCGCCGCCGTTGGATGTGGGCAGCGCAAGACCGGTCGTTGTGGAGATTCTTGGAGGTTTTGGTCCAGCAGTGGACGTCCATAAGCTGACATGATTTTGTATGCCATTATGAGTCTTGCAGGTGTTTTAATCACCTCTATGTATCTACCTGTTTATGGCAACTTTATGCATGTTTGAGGCGACTGATGAATGTGGATGAAACGAAGGAAGTGGAGGGAAGTTATCTCTGTTTACCCCGATAGGAAATATTATGTAGATAATGTAGGTATGTATACCTACCTATGTAAACATTTATAAGTAAGTAACTACTTTAAGAAAATGGAATCTACTTATAATTATGTCCAGTTTAAAGCAGAAGAGGTGCTGTTATTTCAGTTTGGGAGAAGTCGTACCTACCTACCTATGTACAATTTGGTTTGTAAACAACGATACACAGCGAAACTTCCAGTAGAAAAATAACAGCCGACACGTATGAAGTAATTCAAAACAATTTCACGACACACGGACGCAACAAATTACAGAATAAAAGCAGTTGGCCGCCAACCGTTGGGCCAAGTTTTGCCATACGCGACAAACATTATTGCTAAACTACTATTTGGACCATATTTCTTAAGGTGAGCATGGAAATTATAGAAAACATTGGCCAAGTGGCCTTTGCAAGTTCATGGGCTAAGTTATTTTTAAATTGTATCGATATTAAAATATTGCAAAATGTTACGGCTTGACGAGTTGACTATACGTGATTTCTTTTTCTATATTTATTTATTAGGTATTTAGATCAAGTTTTTTATTAATAATTGTCCAATGTGATTCTCTGTTTGGTTGCCGATTGCCGACACACAACTAGTAAGCGCCAAAACTAGTTTGAAACATTTCGTCTCAGTTGCATCGTGTGTGGTTTTCTAAAGGAGTCTATAGCAGAAACTTTGATGCAACTCAGAAGTAACTAGAAGTTTCAGCTGCGTTGCATTTGCGTTTCACCGTGTGTTCTGGGTCTAAGAAAGAGTCTATTTGCTCATCGATTTTATTTCGATACTGTAAAAGGATGTCTTTCTGGAATTAAATACCTAAGTATACTTAAGTACAAGTATATTCTGTGCAACATTTTTTATTTTATAATAATATTTAGGTAACACAAATTAACACTTACAGTACCTACTTAACAAGAATAGAAAATGCTTAAATTCTTATTTTACTTTTTCAGGATTCAGTTGTAGAAAAGATCGTAAAAACTAACGTTTTATTAAACCTATAGGCTGTCACTGTCATTGTCGAATAACAGAAGAAGATGACACGATATTAATGAGACAACTATATCAAATGACTGTCTACATACTTAATGACTAATTGCCTATACACAATTATTTATTACTTTATCTTAAAATATAGAATAAACTCAGTTCTATATTACTTAGCAGGTTTTGAACTTAAATTCTTTAAAAAAGCAGCGGCGTGCCTTTTCGATGGTAGACATTGCCCGAATGCTTCTAGAAGTAAAGGCTCTTGTTCTACTGCTTCTCTGAAAGAAAGAAATAAGCTTTGAGTATAGATTAAATAAGAAGGTGCCACATTTTTTTTTCATATATAAATGAGATTACGACAGCGTGCCAAGGTTGGCGCAAGTTTTTCAAAGTTTTCTTGTTAGATGACCTGTCAAACGATAAGGAATTCCATACAAAAAGGTAGCCATTTTGCGCCAGACCAGGCACGCAGATCCAGACGGTAAGGCACCTCCTTAATGTTCTATACTCAAAGGAAATAAGTGTAAGTAATCTTTGATTACCACGCACTACCTACCTGGAACGGTCACCAGCCAGATGGACTGACGACCCTGTGAAAACTGCGGGGTCTATTTAAATAAGAGTGGGATGGCAATGAAACGGTCGCGTTGGAGATTGAAGAGGCTATGCTCAGCAGTGGGCAGCTATAGGTTAAGATGATGATGATGAATATTGTCTATGGGACACAAATAGCATCATAAGGTTACATACAACATATCTGAATCGTCTGTTTCCCATAGGGTAAGACAGACACCACTTCCCTCCACTTTCACCAATACCACTCCATGAATTTCTTACTTGTAATCCTCAGGAGATACCCTACTATCTTTATCCACGTCCAGCTTCTTCAATACCAGCTCCACCAGATCTCTTACTCCTTCGTCGGGGTCCTCGTCTCCAGGCTGCTTGAGCAGGGAGTTTCTGTAACCATATAATATGGAATACTCAATTATATATAGGTACCTTATTATGAAAATAGAATGATCATTTTTTTATTACCTACATTCAGAAATTGTTTGATGGCTTACGTCCTGTTTCACAATCAAAAAAACAAAAATGTTATGCCTGTCTCTGCCTAAAACGTCATGTTTCATGAAATAGACATAGGTTTATCTGTCAGTTACATTTTATCTATCGGTCGTGAAACGGGCACTTAGTCTGATTTGCATGAAAGGTTCAATAAACGAAAATTTAATTTAACATCGCGCCGTCTTATTCAAATTTTAGAAAAATAAATTACAATGGCAGCTATAGGTGTAAGCATTCGACTCAATTAACCTTTCTTGCAACCGGTGTAAGTATTTATAGTAAAGTTTTGGTAAGCATTGGATTAAAATACTAAAATAGGTACTTTATTTTCTCTAATTGCCATCTAGGAAAGCTGTTTATTAAAAACGTTTATTAGTCTCAGGCGTCTGAAGCTCGAAACAGAAAGTCATGGCGGATGAGGAGAGAGGCCTTTACACAGCAGAGAGAGGGACACAAATGGCTAGATTAAATTAGACTCAAGTCATTAACTAATGTAGAGAAGAAAGATAATGAAGAGAAAGAAAGAAAAGAGAAAAATTATAAAATTACTAATTCTTTTAGAAATATGCTGTACCTTTTGTAATTTTTCTTTTTTTCTGTCTCTATGTACTATAGGTAATAAACTGTAAAAAAAATGTAGTTACTTAATTCTCATATAAAACTGCAAATGAATAAAATAAACAAACAATTTCAGAAACTCACTTCAACAAAACAAACATCTCGTCCCTCGTTAGAAACCCGTCGCTATTCAAATCGTAAACATTAAAGCAATGTTTCAGTCTCTCCTCTTCGGTGCCTCGTAAAAGAATGCTCAGACCTTTTACCCAGGCGTCGAACTTTAACGCGCCTTCGCCTCCTGTAGGGCCGCGCTCCCAAGTAGTCCAAATACGCTCTAAGATTGCCTCTTCGGTTACCATGTCGAATGTGTTATGCATTACGTCGCGGAACGTGCTTTGGTCTATGCCCTGAAAGAGTAATTAATTAGTAGCTAGTAATCAGAGCATCCAACGGTTTCCAGCGACTTTAACCAAGTCGTCAGTCCACCTTGTTGAAGGCCTTCCCACACTGCGTCGTCGTCCGGTGCGTGGTCACCACTCGAGAACCTTTCTGCCCCATCGTCCATCGGTTGGATGTGGGCAGCGCAAGACCGGTCGTTGTGGAGATCTTTGGGGGAGGCTGTTGTCCAGCAGTGGACGTCCATAAGCTGACATGATGATGATTATGATGAATCAGAGCACTGTTATGTACCTACTTAACAATGCTCTTATTCATGAGGTACCTAGGTTGGTTTGTGGGTACAAAGATCTACCTACTTATAAGCCAAAAATCATGTGAATAATGATAAGATGAATGAATCTATATTAACTATACCCATGTACAACATCTTTGCATAGAATTGGTAAATAGGTATTTGACCATTAAAAAACTAGCCCTATAAAAGTAGACAGCATAGACGAGCGACGGGCACAGATAACAGAGTGTGCTATGTGAGCCCAAAAAGAACTTAAGCAATTTAGACAACAACTAGGTACTGTACCCACGTATACGGATATCCCGAGTAATAAAACCTCAATATTTATTATTGTTTATTGTAATAAGGTCCCATGCTAGCTGGCTGTAAGCTGTACGTAATCGACGATAAAAAGAAGCAATAACTTTGCCAATTGTAGTAGTATTATTGGCAATACATAGCTGAAATTTCGGTCTATCTACCAAAAAAGTTTATAAGAATAGCATTTTCTTTTCTTAGATATAAATAATTAGATTTGAATGCAAAGATTGTATTTTGCTCCGCTTGGGCGATAATCCTTCAGCCAAGACACCTACCCAGAGTAAAATGAATGATAAAGAGTTTTTCATTAAGATTTTGAAGTACCTAGGTATTTTAGTGAGGCGCATATTAGGTACTTAGTTAAGTATAAAGCTATTCTTTCTAACTAATTACGTAAATAGAGTTTACGTATACATAATATACTATCAATAAGTGTTTTTCGCAACAAACCATTCTCTAACAATTACAAACTTCTTAGTTTTCGTACATTACATACGAACGCATGGCGTTCCTTCTAGAGAATTCGAAATTGCGTGCTCCATATACGGCGGTTCATTCTTTATGGGGCAAAGTTGTAGAAAAATATGCCATAGATCATGATTCTGATGGATTCTTGATCGAATAGAAGCAATCGGCCGTGATTTATGACAATCCCACGTTTATGTGATATTGTTTTGTTTTTAGACGTCATTTTCTACGCTTTATTTTAATGCGTTTTGTGTCTATCATTAATTCTTGTCTGGGAACTCGATTAAGGTAATGCCATATGCGTGACGCGACGCTGAAAAAGTTTGTGTAGGTACCCTAATTTGCAAGTCGTCTACTTGGAATGAAACTGGTGATCGTGTTTTGTTTTTGGTGCAAAGGAGGGGTTCACTGTTCACTTATTTTTTTCTCATATTTACAGTTTCAATCGGAATGTCTTGCTCTAAGTATATCACTAGATATCAGCAAAATCTACAATGGTACCCAGAAGTTGCCATAAAAAATATACAGGGTTTAACAGAAACGGGGTATCATGCCGAAACACAGCGATAATCCTCATGAAACTGAACAACTTTCCCCAACGAACATGAGTAGTAACTCGAAAAAAATAAATTCGTCTCCCCATACAAAATGTCCGATCAGCTGATCGAGTAAGTATATGGACGACACAAAATTTTTTTTCGAATTACGACCCATTTTCCTTGGGGAAAGTTGTTCAGTTTCATGAGGACTATCGCTGTGTTTCGGCATTATTTCGGTTACACCCAGTATTAAAAAAAATCTAAATCAGCTTTCGATAAACGAAAAACAAAAAACAAAATTACTTCGTTTTATCTTGCTTATAGGGCCCACTTCACTATTGAATGGGGTTATTCGTCTTCTCGCACCCAAAAAACCGGTTTTTACCTTTCTTTGCTTTGGTGCGAGTTTTTTTGGTGCTAGATGACGAATAACTAACTAAATGGCCTAATTAAGAATGCACAAACAAACATCTCTACTTACATCAATCTTCGTAGGAGGCTGTCCTATTGCAGACGGCGGTGCAGCAGCCTGTGCAGCCGCCACCAGCCTCCGATACATCGTGTACAGGGCTTCTAGTTCATTCCTATTGACAATTTAGTAAAGTTCTTATCAACTTCATTAGCACGATCTTTATAGCTTAAAGATCTTTAGAGCTTAAAGTTAAAGGAGAAAACCTTAAAGCATAAAGGCACATACGCACTAGCGATTGATATTTGTTTTTTAAATATAAAATTGGATAAAGACACATTTTACGTAATTACTTGGTAGAATTTCTTTTTAAGTACCTACGTAAATTGAGTTGGCGTTTTTCATAACAAACGTCAAACCACAAAACCGGCATATGCATTATGCATTTTAAAAAATATTCAGAGGAATTTACCAGATAAAAATTAATGAATCGATAAAAGCAATACCTAGGTAATTAAATCTAATAAAGAATTCATATTAAGAATAAGAATACTTTGAAACAAAAACAAAAACTATTTCCTACATACGTCTTGCACACTTCCTATTTCTCTTTTATAATAAAACAAAGTTTTCACAAAGTTCATAACTAACAAACCATACAAATCGCACTCACTTAGTAAAACGTGTGCTTTTAAAAAGGCTTTCCAGGTACTTTTCCTTGAGCTTTTTATGCGGCATGTTCGCCACCCTTCTCGACGGAGCTTTATAAGCCACTGTGCTTTCGACGAGCTTTCCTATCGCGCACAGGTGTTTTATAAAGCTCATTTCAAACAAATTGGTGCTTTTGAATACTAATGTTCGATTGGATTCGATTTGACTTAGTTATTGGTGGATTTCTGTTTAAACAGTTCGCTAACTTTTGGAAATAAACAAAAGCAGATCGCGAAGATCATACATAGGTTATGTAAGTAAGTAATTACATTTTGAATACTGTTACCTATTATAATGAATTATAAAAATAAGTAACACTATCTATCTAGGTACCTGTCCTTCTATAAGTTAGAAATCTGCTATCGTATTTGATATTAAATCCTGTAAACATTGAGGTACCTACCTACTAGTCTGTAAATACCTATTTACCTACCTAAGTAAAACCTAGGCACCTAACCTAACTACCTAGGTACCTAGGTAAAGAGGTGTTTACAGACTGTCCCATAGGTATTTACAGATATCTACCTAGGTAGTTATTCATTTTGTTAATCTATTAATTCACTTACTTATTAAACTTGGAGCTCTTCAGCAACGTATCCAGCATCTTCTGAGACATCTTATTAGCAGGCAGCGTCGGTTTTGGCTTCCGTCGAGGTTTCGCAGCTTCCAGGGGCGGAGGTCTACGCTGTGCCGCCGCCCTCCCAGCGTTGAGGAAGAGACGCACCCCGCGAAGGGCTATGGTCGTCGCCGCCATGCTCATTTGCTTGTTATCGCCCATAACTAGTGACAAAGTTTTGTATTATATTAGTTCAATAGGGATGACGACTAAGTAGATTCAAAAATTCAAAAAATAATTAGTCCGTCTTTTAGGCTATTAAAAAATATTTGAAACACAATTTTTACCTGATTAAATACAAAAATAAATACAAAGATACAGAGCATCAAAGTAATGGAGTGGGGGGTTTTGACGTCACTCCTACGTAAAAATCGTACGTAAGCGTGACGTCACGAGCAACTTCAACCCAGTGTATCTTTGTAATTTTTAGTTTAAGAGAAAAAAGAAAAAATACGTGTCGAATATTTAAAAATAAACTATGTGATGGGCCTAAAACATTATTTTTGTCGTCATGCCTATTCCCGCTAGACACATACAAACATTACTGTGATTTTCAGAGATGTTTGTCTTTAGACTGGGTGTAAAAGAGTATGTATTTCTTATATTATAGTAAACTAGAAAGTGCCCATTTCATCAACTACAGATAAAAAACTCACAGATAAACCTATTTATTTTTCATAAAACATGACGTAGTTAGAGACAGGCATAAAATATTTGCCAGATAAATTTTATTTAGATGGAGAATCAGCTCCTAACTGTAAGTACTTGATATTGACTGAATCTGTAATGATAGTAACCATTAAGACTTTATAGGGCAATCGATCGTATAAGCCAGTGTTTTTCAAACTGTGGGTCGCAACCACCAGGGGGTCACGAAGCTTTACTGGGGGGGTCGCCAGCAAAGAGAAAATGGCAAAATTCTCAACTAAGTACAATGAAAACACAATTTTGGTGATTAACCAACTGATCTCTTACTTACTATCATAACCCTCGCGGTTTTTTGCAAAATTAAGGTCGTATCTTGACAAATAGTGTATGTAAGTACCAATAAAAGGGGGGTCGCCAAAATATTTCAACCCGTAAAGGGATCACGATACCAAAAAGTTTGAAAACCACTGGTATAAGCGATCACTTACCTCGGAAAAGTCTTGCCCTATAAATGGTAAAAAATAAAGAAGAGTTTGTTAGTTAAGAAAACAAAATTAGACCTACTCCATTTCTCTCGCTTGCAAAGGCATTTTGTCGCATAAAATCATTTATTTTATTAGACTTATTTTGCAGGTTGCTTCAAGACTCTATTTACGTGGCACACAATCGATTTTAAACTTAGCCGTATAAATAACAAAGCATGTAGTAAATAAAGTTTGATAAACTCGTGAACTTTGCAATTAAGCCTGTGTAGTGTACGATTAACTTTGCTAATCTAAACAGTGGCTTGCGTGAGGTAATCTTCGAGTTTGTATTAGAAATGGGTTGCTATTTACTTACTTTATGTAGCTAAAATAAGGTAGAATTTGGTTACTAATTTAAGGTCTATCTACACAGATCCGGGCCGTGCCCGGGACGTGTCCGAGCCGTGGCCCATCAGGAGGGAAAACAATGCGTCGTCATGACAACGTGTGTGAACGAATCCATAGAAAATGTATGGAATGATATTTTTTCCCTGACACGTCCCGGACACGGTTCAGTCACGTTGGAATGACGACAACGTATTGTTTTCCCTCCTGACGGGCCACGGCCCGAACACGTCCCGGGTACGGCCGGATCTGTGTAGATAAGTAGATGACCTTTATGTAGGTAGCTAAAAATAAGGTTGAGTTTGTTTAGGTACTTATGTACATGTCTCGTTGTAAGAAATTAGAGGGGTTTTTCGTGGATTTATATGTTAGTTGGTTTTCTACAGAGTTGCTTGTTGAAGATATAAATTCAAATGTTTTAAAAACAAAAACAAAGCAGTTTAAAAGTAAGTATCCAGTACCAGCCAGATATACCTCATTCATTTCATTTATTTAATTTAAGAGTTAGACTCTTGTCGGTGTAGTGCTCGCCATTTAGGCCTATCCTAAGATATCTATACCTACTTGTTTCCTTCCTCTCGGCTATACAGGTAGTGAACCGGCAGTAGTTTTAGATCAAAAAAGTGTAATGAATTTTGCCTACCTATTTTTGAATAATTTAAAACACTTTTCATTTTCATAATGAAATAATGAAATCCTGTGGTATAGGTACATAACCTTCGTAAAAATAGGTACACAAGGTACACACATATTATGTGTAATTTTAAATATCTTAGTTTATTGTAGGTAAGTGACTATCCTGCCTTCTTGCTTCCACTTCTCTCTCTGTAAGGTCTGCATGAAGAAATTGCTTGTAGAAATATGCTGTATGTGTAACATCTCTTTTCTTTTCTATCTTTGTGTACTCTTCTTACAATAAACTATTAAATAAATAAAGAATTAATTATCCTTTACCCTTTAGATGACTAATGGGCGACGGGCGTGTGAATGAAAAATGGAAACAGTAAACTTGAATGAAATACCCTTTACCCTTGAGATGATTAATGGGCGACGGGCGTGTGAATAAAAAATGGAAACGTTATCATCAACAGCCCATATAGGCCCAGAACACACGATGAAACGCAATTGCAACGCAACTGAAACTGCTAGTTACTTTTGAGTTGCATCTAAGTTTTTGTTATAGACTTCTTTAGAAAACCTCACATGACGCAACTGGTTTGAAACGTTTCGTTTCAGTTTTCTGGGTCTTAAGTTCCCCACTACTAGGGCACGAGCCTACTCTCATACAGAAACATACTTATGTTTAATACAAGCATAATATTCAAGAATAAACAACGCGAAACGTCCCAAATTCGCATATAATGCATTCCTGACTCACGTAAGCGTTTAAAATTCACATTCTATGATGTTATCAGACACGCATGGCGCATGGTACCTATTGGTAGGTTAGGTATGCAAGATTTGCCTCGGCATCTTAAATGAGTTTGGGGACACGCGACGTGGTAGGTAGGTATATGATTGAACACATTTTGTTGATGTTTTGTTCTTAACCAACGACGGAAAAAGAGGGGTGTTAAGTTTAATGTGTTTGTCTGTGTGTCTGTCGCACTAAATCTGTAGCTATATAAATGTTGCCTCTGCCTGCATCCAAAATTACCTAGGTAAGTACTTATTTAGGTACTGTAATTAGGTAGATACTTTCTTTGAATAAGTAAGTACCTAGGTATTTTCTTATAAATAGATACCTACAACTGTGACAATTATTTAATTAGTTATTATTATGATACCTAGTTAATTAGTTAATAATAATGATAATAATTAATATTAATACCTACTCTAAAAACCGGGGGTGTCTGAAAACTCTAAACTCTAAAAATGCAATGTGATTTCTTGTATCTAAACCTATGGCTAAACATAGCGTGCTCTTCAACGCAACCTTGCAGAAATCGGCCCTCCACCAGTCACGTAAGAATTTGCAAAGCGCCTGCAGGACCACACCTAACCTAAGTACCTAAATTCAAAATTCAAAGATAATGTACCTATTCGTAGGTAACATGAAATAACTTGAATTCGTCACAAAGTAAAATTAAAAGAAAAAACACAATAATGAATTTAAAGAACCAAAAAAAAAGAAAAACATTAAAGGAGGGAGGCTACGCTGACTTCGGAAGGCAGATTCCCCAGAGAAGAAGCCACCTATAAATCAAGGTACCTCTACCTACCTACTAGGAAATTATTACTATCTACTTAAATAGAAAACCAAAGTGCCTCCCCTACCCAAAGTTTTGACAAAAGACAGTCGATAAAGTTACGAAACAAAATGACTGACATTTGCTACAAAACTCTATCGAAACTAACCTACATTTTGGTGCTATATAGGTGCTATATGCGTTCTATAATGGTTCTATACGAATCGTATAAAGGTATTGTGTGGTAAATTGAAAGGAACAGCAATATCATACTCACTTGCTCGTTAGATTCCTTTTATAAATGTATCAAATGTGATTTATTTTGTGCGTGAAGGTTGCAAGTGTAAAACTTGATTGTCGTTGCTAAGTTACGGTTTTGGTTATTGAATTTTTTTTCTTCAGGTTTTGTGTAGGGGTGGCAATGACAAGTAGTATGGGTATTATATATAGTTATATAGTAATATGGGTAGTAAGCATGTAGTAAGTAAATTACTGTAGAGTTCATATTTTAAGCAGATTGTTTGAGGTCTTTGAACTGTTAACGAGCTGTTATTCGTACGTAGGTTCCTACTTACATAAGACGTTCATAATTTTTAGATTTTCATCAGAATAGGGTAGATTTTATGACCTGAGCAGGTACCTATCTTATTTATTTCTTAACCTACAGGCTAACGGTGAAGGAAAACATCGTGAGGAAACCTGCATGCACCAGAGAAGAAATTCGAAGGTGTATGTGAAATCCGCCAACCCGCACTTGGCCAGCGTGGTGGATTACGGCCTAATCACTCTCTGTATGAGAGTAGGCTCGTGCCCCTTGGTGGGGGACATATATGGGCTGATAACAACAACAACCTACAGGCTTGCTTACTTGCCTATTAATTTAAGAATCTAAGTATTAAGTATAATTCTCGTATCTACATAATAAGATAATGTAAACCACAGTGTTACAAATATTTATAAAAAATAAAGTTATGAATGAAGTCTATTCTCAGCAAAGATTTTATGTCGAGCAATTTTATAACTAGCGTAGATTAGGAATTACAAAATTATGAATTTAAATAATATGGGCGCAATATTATAAAAATAAAAATTATAAATAATGATTATCATGAAAATTAACCTTTAGAAAGACAAAAATATGAAAATCAATTTTATGTGAGCCAATATGGAACCAACTAAGATCTCTATCGCACATATAATCGAACAATAGGTGGTTAACCCGTCTAAAAGAAGAACCTAGATAGGTAATCTAACCAATTATGCACATAGACATACCAAAGATATCTAGACACACAAACAATGCAATTTGCATCGCTAGTTATTCGCGTGCAGCACTAACTACCTAGACTTACGGCTAAGCTAAACCGATTAAAGTTATTTATGGCACTGTTTATTTTACGATTGCAGCTAAAATGCATTCTTGGCTAGAAATTCATCGTGTGCTTCCTTGGGTAGGTTTAAGAAATCATTGATTTTGTGAATGTTTTGGCAGGATTGCAATGTTCTAAAGAAGAATTGATGAATTTCCATAAAATTGAAGATTGAGATGACTTAATAATATTTATTTACATGCCTACTTAAGTACTTATTTACTTTTAACAGTTTTTACGCCTTACGTAAATATCATAGCAATTTGAAGAGAATTGCTAAAAGCGCCATCTAGTGATTTTAAGTGGAACTACTAAGGCAGTATGAAAAGTAGTAGTTCAAAAATGCGTTTAGTTATTGCTAAATAGTTTGAAACACTTAAATTATTTTGGGTTTTTTTATTTAAATTTTTCGATCTGACTTAAAAAAAACTTTTATGAAATGGTAACTATATAAAAAAAACTTGAACTATTTTTTTTTGTGAGCGATGTATTAAAAAAACTTATTATGCTCTTGAAATAACGAAACGTTTTAATGCTGTTTTACCGACAAAATAATACAATGAAGTTGTCCACAACAGCGTTGTCATACAGACATTTGACAACGGTAGTTACGTTGCTAAGTTCATTGTCGTGGTGAAATCGAATGTGGTGTCGTGAACGGAAATTAAAAATTATTCGTAAATTATTTAAGAATTCAGTGTTTATTTTGTGATCATTTGACCTGTAATAATTCAGTTCAACATCTTGTGTAAACCGGGCAGTTATCATAGGATTGTACTAAAGAAATTTCTTTGTTTTAAGCTGGGTGTTTTAAAAATCACCATTTCGGTAAGTTTTAGCACTTATTTGAATTAAATAAGTTATTTAAGTATTTATTTTCATGTTGATACATTGTCTTGTGAACACTGAAACTATTTATCATGCGAATCAAAGTTGAATGATTACGAAAAATCATTTTTCTTTGTTGTGATAATGCATAATGCATGACAATAGAAAGAGTAATTTAACCAGACGTTGCGTGTTATTTTAAAACATGGTCTTATAATACTCTTTGTAAGAACGTTTGTCAGCAATATTTTGTAAACAATTACTGTTACAAAAGCCAAAGTAATTCATCAGATAGTCTTAAACCTGGTCCCTGTAAAAGACAGTCAAAAATATATTTTTCTTTTGCTAAATAAAATCTACTTTATTCTATTATTTTATTATGTATCCTATGTACTTGTGTGAGTCTTAATCTACAGGAGATTTGTATTTTAGGCTAGCTATGTCTATTTTTTTTTTCATATGTTGTCCCACTGCTGGGCATAAGCCTCTCCCATGCTTCTCCACAGATTTCTGATGGTTGTTGCTAAGTCTTTAGTAACCTAATAAATATTAGGATTTTAAATTATATAAAGTAATCATATGAGGTGGAAACACCACAAGAAACAAGAAAGAAATTTCTTAGAGGTATAGTTTCCTAAAAGTTGGCTACATTGTCCTTCTAAGCTATGCTAAGTGTCTGAGCCAAAAAATTGTCATTTGTGGGCCACCCTCTAGTTACGTTATGGAGACATCTAATTCCAAAGATCTCAATTTCATCAATTTATTTATGATGCTCATCTCACACTGCATGTTTAGTAACATTTGTAAACATTTTCTAAAACAAACATTTAGTGCAGTAAAACTTTGTTAAAAAATGTTATAAAACATTTACAAACATTAGTTTTACCAACTGAATGTTTGCTATATAAAATGTCTACAAACATTACTGAACTGAATTACTGCACTATTAAAACTTAAAAGATTGACTTCAAAATATGCATGTCATACATATTAAAGAGTATGCAACAGTGCCATTTCTAACACTCTTCTATCAAATTTCATAAGCTACCGTTTAAAATAGTCATAAAAATGTAAATGAACATTTGCAAAACAACATGCATTTTCATTGTTATGCATTATACTTTATTGCATAACATTATTTATGTTCTACATTCTATACGACTCATTAACTTAATGTAGATGTTTTTAATTGAATTCTTGATGCATGTTTTAATTGACAGATTTTAATTATTAATTATTACAACATAAGACTATAAATTACATGTTCATTTGAAAGGTATTAAATGAATAACTTCTATAGACTTTTTTTACCACGCTTTATATTAGCTTCACTTGTAAGCAAGTAACTATGTATGTAAAAAAATCTTGGAACTTTAATTTGACCCACGTCCCGGTCTTCAAATAGGATGAAATTTTTTGCACACGCTCTGAGTTCTGATGACAATACAATAATATGGTACTTTCGAACTGATCTGATGATGGAGCATGTTTAGTGCGAGCTAAAGAGTGTTTTAGTTTTTTAAAGTACCTATTTTAGTTAATGTTTAAGTATTTATTTATTTAATAAGTTTATTGTAAAGAAATAGTACACAGAGACAGAAAAGAAAAGAGAAGTTACATAAAAGGTACAGAATATTTCGTTATGTTTATTTTTATTGTTGACATTATTTATTTAATCAAACATCGTGATGTCTTCATCAAGTATTTAGGAAATTAAGGCATCAGCTAGCCATCAACTTTTTCTGCAATCGACATCAAAAATTCTGAGGGGAAAACTGCACTCTTGCGAATCTAGCATTTACTTTAAAAAATGACCCGTCTTATGTGATGTCAAACTCGTCCAACAAGATTAAATAAATTTTCATTTCATTTCAAAGTCACCTGAAACACAAAACTACCTATATTTCTCTCCAAGCCCCATTCGCATTGGTCATTGCCCCTTCCTTAAAAAAACTAATTCCAGAATATTCCAGACTCACTTCTCTCAATAAAACATCTAGCTATTTGAATTTATTAGTTCAATTTGCAAGTTGAGCGCGTTTCAGCCTAGGGCCTTTATAGACGGCGCCGAACCGACGCGAACAGCCAGTTTTATTAGTAATGGGACGGATTTAGGGGGTAGGCTTTTTAGTGGGAGTACTAAGGTACAAAGAGAACCTAGAATATATAAAAGTCTAATATTATTGGTTGGTTTATGTGTGAATTTGACTGGTATATGATTCTCCTTTTTAATAGCACAGTAGCTAATCGTGATAGAGTATCTGAAATACGATAGAAATAGGTAACTCAAAAAGTTCATCTGTTTTTGTTTGCATTTCGTAAAAACGTATAGTCTGGGGAAAAAGTTTTGTAGGATAATATTGTCTCAACGAAATCATTCCCTCAGCACCCTAAACTCTAAAGCCAATTGGCCACGGAATCGCACGTCATATGCTCGTTTTCGTCAATTCAAGATTGCAAGACGAATGCCTGAAACTTGCGTAGAAAGCAACAACCAAATCTGTATCCACAAATCGGCCGACGCGACGATATTGACCAAATTGTGCGTATAACATGCGATCCCATAGACAATTGGCCTAACTCCAGGCCTGTTTTCCAGCCCTAGTATATCAGTACCAGCGTAGGACTAGCCAGACTGGTCTACAACCTAGGTCCTTGAACCCTAAACCCATAGCGCCTTCACTTTATGGTGCCTGCAATCACTTACTCAGATTATAAAGGTAGTGATGCAAAGCCATGGTAGGTATATTTTTAAAGAATACTGAAGGACGCCTGAGACTTCATAAAGCATTTATTTATTTATTTAATAGTTTATTGTAAGATGATAGTACATAGATACAGAAAAAAAGAGAAGTTATACAAAAGGTACAGCATATTAGATTTTTTTTAATTTTTTTTTTTATTTATTGTGTGGAATGTTTTCTATTCATTCGTGTAAAAAGGTAGCAAACCATTTCGCATGAAATGCTGATAGCCTGGTGACAGCTGGATGGATAACGAAGTCACATAATGAGTATAATGACGATCTTTTAGGTCCCCGATTTAGTTTTCCAATTTTTGTCAAACTCAAACTCAAATAGGTAATATTTATTTCGTAGGTAAACGAAGCATTAGAAATTATGTGCGTATTTTTTTTGAACTCATGCTAGAATCGCAAACTAGCAGTTATCTACAAAGAAGAATCTCGCAACAAACTGTTGGGTTGCTTTTTCTTAATAAAGTTTAATTCTTAAACACACAGATACAAACATTTACATTTCCATGGAGCTAGGAATAAAAAAACCGCCCAAGTGCGAGTCCGACTCGCGCAGGAAGGGTTCCGTATATATATTGATAGGTATCGAGCAAAAACGACAGACAGACGGACAGCTTGTCTCAGTAATAGGGTTCCGTTTTTACCCTTTGGGTATGGATCCCTAAAAACTACCAACATCATCCATCCATTTTCCCACAAAAACCTCTCGTCAATGTACTACAGTATGTTAGTTAACCAAAGTGCATTTGACCCAGTTTCCACTTTGCCAAGGTTTGCTTTGATTGTGTTAAGGACTGTGTGTGAATTTTTAATGGTTAGTGCTAGACTGGGGACAGATTTGAGAGCTTAGAATGAGCTAGGGATTGGCGCAACGAGTACGGACAAAGATAACTTATATTTTTATCCATTTCATCCACCTGGTACGTCAAATCATTATTTTACGATATCATGATTGTTTTCCAAGATATGACGATAAATTCGTACGAAGTCGCGGGAAGCCTCTAGTAATATTATAAATGTCAATGTTTTTGTCTATAAAAAGAGTCAGATATACAAGCTGACTTATATCCAAAAGAAAAAACATTACCTTTCGTTCTAGCTTCACCGTAGTCAGGTAAAAAGGAAGTCTATACCAATTGCTTGTTTCGGTTTTTTCGCGTGCCTGATGAAAAGCAAAATGTTTGCCTTATTCCATCCCTTGTTCAAAAATCTACTATTTCTTTCTCCCAAGCACAGATGCACTGCACATCTTCAAAATATAACATAATCAAGTTAACCTACTATCCTAAATATTTGATAGCACAATAGTAAATCACAGAGCAGTATAGTACAAACGTAATGCCAAACAATGGCTCATTACACGGCGATTACGAAAATTGGTGTAATTTGACCAGAGGAGGATAAAAAACAGAAAAACCTGCCGTTTGTAAGCAATTTAATAGCGTTTCACAATGTGTTGAATTCAAGCTTGAGTTTGGCTAACGAAATTTTTGATATAAAATGTTTTTTGTTTTACATAGGGTTACTATATTTTCGGTCTAAAGTTCGACAAATCTAGCAGACCTAAAACGTTTAGGGTTGCGATACATCTTGCGTTACGTGCCGCGCTGATACCGCGGCTGAAAGTTCGGCGGCTGGAGTAAATGTATGCGACGTAATTTCAGCTGATGTGTCATAGGTGACTTGAAACACATTGCCAGCGTATTGAACCGAACGTTCAGCGGCTGGAGTAAATGTATGCGATGTAATTTCGGCTGATGTGTCATAGGTGACTTGAAACATATTGCGAGCGTATTGAACCGAACGTTCAGCGTGGTACGTTACGCGGACCGCACACTGTTTATTCTTCATTAACGGAATAGTCACAACCCAGTTTTTTAAAGTTTAGATAATTAAATATCTAGAATCTAGATTCTAGACTCACACGGCTGTAAACCCTGGGAAGATGTACCTAAAGATTTAAGACCTAACGGGGCGGGTAATAAGTTCTTATATTGCAGTTACTTTTTAATTACTTAATCTACTAACAATGAAGAATTATTATAAATAAAGTCTAGTGATTGTAGACTTGCTGTAGTTTTTTTTGCTTTTAAATTAGTGTTAAAAAGTTTAGATTTAGTTTGCTCTTAAGAAAATTGCAAATAATAAAAAATAATAGGTAGGTACGTACTTAATAGTACATAAAATTGAAAAGAGTAACCAAACAGAGTTTCTTGCTAGATTCTTCTCCGGGGAACCTGCACTCTGGCGAATCTAACTAACATTAACTTAAAAAAAAACCGTCCAAGTGTGAGTCGGACTCGTTCAGGTAGGGCTCCGTACCATTCACTTATGATATCCAGCAAAAAAGGCAAAAAATCACGTTTGCTATATAATAAATATTATTACTTATTCTATTTTTGGTATTTATGTTATAACGGCAACGGTAATTAATACCTACATGTTTTGTGAAAATTTCATCTCTCTAGCTATTATGTTTCATACACCATACACTCCTGTGACAGACGGACAGACAGACGGGCAGCCAAGTCTCAGTAATAGTGTCCCGTTTTCACCCTTTGGGTACGGAAACCCTAACAAAACATCCTTATTTACACTTATTTGTAAGTACATAGTAAACTTCGCTCAATTTCCGTACAAAGACCTCTTGTACGTACTTACTTATTGTCTCAGCAACTACGTTAGTAAGTAAAAAGGAAGTACGCATCTTGCACATTGTTATTCAGAGATCGTTACCGTCATGGCTGGAGGACACACTTAAGATCGCCAAGGCCAAACCCTTTATTGTGGACCAAGCTGAATTAGATTGACGTACCTAACTATTTGGTTCGCAAATAGTCTTATATTAGGTTAGATAGTGTAAAGGGATATCTAGATATCTGTTATTTAGCTAGGTATGTTACAATTATATAACTGTACTGGGTGTAAGGAAAAGTATCACTACTTTTAACCAGGTATAGTGTTAGTGATGTAGAACACATTCCATTTTTTATCGTGGAATAGTGTTAGTGATAGTATTAAGGTATAGTGTTAGTGATGTAGAACACATTCCATTTTTTTTTCGTGGAATAGTGTTAGTGATAGTATGAAGGTATAGTGTTAGTGATGTAGAAAACATTCCATTTTTTTATCGTGGTATAGTGTTAGTGATAGTATGAAGGTATAGTGTTAGTGATGTAGAACACATTCCATTTTTTTTCGTGGTATAGTGTTAATGACAGTATAAAGGTATAGTGTTAGTGATGTAGAACACATTCCATTTTTTTATCGTGGTATAGTGTTAGTGATAGTATGAAGGTATAGTGTTAGTGATGTAGAACACATTCCATTTTTTTCCGTGGAATGTGTTCTACATCACTAACACTATACCTGGTTAAAAGGAAAGTGATACTTTTCCTAACACCCTGTATAGAAGCTGCCCGCGACATCCTATGTATTTGTCGTCATATTACTATGTATAAAACATATTATGTTGTGATAATGTGCAAACTATATTATTGTAGAATTTCATTAAAATCTGTTTTCACGTGAAAAAGTAACAAAGATCCTGTCTTCGCGATCGGTACAAACTTATTTTAATAAAACTTTGAACATACTTTAAGATTTAAGTTGTCGTGAAAGTTTTTATTCGTCAATACGGAACCCAAAATCAATATGGCGGTTATGCTTAGTGTTGAAGGTAACTTTTTTATTTTACCTAACTAAATGATCACTAACAAGACGACAAAGAGAAATACACTGTACTGACTACATAATTTTGACGATAAATGCGTGCGAATAAAGTCCCGACCTCTAGTATTTAATATTTAACTCCCGAAGTCGCGGGCAGCTTCTAGTATACTTAATATGTTTTTGAAGTCCTCACAGCCTAGCTTAAAAGCAATATTACAGAATACCTAAATATTTCCATCAAGAATTCAGCTTATTGATATTAAATATTCCGTTTGAGGCTTGCTTGAAAATATTTTAGTATTCAGTTTATTTGGGAGACGAGAGCGAAACGAAATATTTAGGTATTCAGATGCTGTAATATTTCTAAGATTCTATATGTTCTGAACACTAAAATAGGTACCTAAACGTAGAGTAAATGTAAAGAGACTTACTGTTTCCCAAAAGGCCTTACATAGAGCTTAGCTTTAAGACCTAAAGACACGCACCTACCTATTTACTTACGTACTGTGGTGATAATTATGTTTTTTAAAACATTTTTACAATGCTACTTAGGTACATTTTTTCAGCAGCTTGAAAAAGTGAATAAATGAGTCATGTACACATAATTAGGTTCAAAATTGTCTTTCCTGTTCCAGATGATTAAGGACATTGGAGCATCTAATCCTCAAAATGTTTATGCAGACCAAAACTACATCGGGCACAGATTATGCGGATATAAATTAAGTTTAGAAATTAGCATCCAATGTCCTTAACTTTCAGGAACAGGAGAGACATTTTTTGTTTTCTGTGTCTGTATGACCCAAATAGGTAAGTACCTATTGGTACAGACTTATACCATAGGAAACTAAGAAAATAAATGCGTTGAAAGAAATAAATTATCATCATCAGCCTATTTAACGTCTCCACTACAGAGGCACGAGCCTACTCTCGTACGAGAGTGATCAGGCCGTAATCCACTACTCTGGCCCAATGCGAGCTAATAACAGAATATAATTATATCAGGTGGCTTAAAAGCATTTTGTGTCAAAGTAATATTTTGTCCTACTTCAAGTTAGTATTAAAGACAGAGATAAATCATATCTAACCACTCTTAAACCCTCATCAATATCATTTGTACCCAAGTGCTCACTTCGTCACACTCAAAGAATTTAAGTCTTAGGACACAGACGGACGACCTAAAATTTCAAGATAACCTTTAGAACAAACGTAGAAACGGTGTCACAATGCTATTGTGTATGTTTTCTCACTAGATCTAACATCTTGAAGTTAACGACTCTATAATTATTGCTAATTGTCTAGGCGGGTTGTAATGGCGATGAGTTAATTGTATAGAAGGTGCATTTTTATGTGTGATTGTAGGTTTTTACGTATGTTATGTGTTAAAGTAAAGATTTGTCTGAAAATTTATGGAAAGAAGTTTGATTTGTTGAAGAAGTCACTCGATAAAAACTTCATAACTTGCATGAAGTAGAGAACACACACACAGTATATCCTAACATCCATACATCCATCCATCCATCCATCTATCCATCTATCCATCTATCCATCTATCCATCTATCCATCCATCCATCCATCCATCCATCCATCCATCCATCCATCCATCCATCCATCCATCTATCCATCTATCCATCTATCCATCCATCCATCTATCCATCCATCCATCTATCCATTCATCTATCCATCCGTCCGTCCGTCCGTCCGTCCGTCCGTCCGTCCGTCCATCCATCCATCCATCCATCCATCCATCCGTCCATCCATCTATCTAACCATCTATCTTTCCATCTATCTATCTATCCGTCCATCCATCTGTCTATCCATCTATCTTTCCATCTATCCGTCCATACATCTATCCATCCATCTATCGATACAAACTTTGATATTTGTAATTTATGTAGGATTAGTTCAGACGCGTTTCTTAGCTCGATATTATGTACCTCACTACTCGTTTTACAAAAACAACTGAAAATCAAAGTTCATCTTCTTCGTACAGTCAAAACCCCTTCAAGTGTATCTACTCTATGTCCGACACAGTATAAAACATTGAGTTGTGTAACACCGACACGAATCGCGATCCTATTGTCTAACGCAAGATGTCACAAAGTTCTTGAGAACTACGGAAGGAAGAGCGTTGTTTTAGTAGTTTGTTGCTATATGTGTTAGTAGTTGTATTTTTTCTTGTTAGGTACTTAATTCAACTCAAATAAGTCTTTATTTCGTAGGCAAATATACAATACTGTACCTTTTGCTTCTCAACTCTTTTTTATCTATTTCTGTGCACTTCAGTACTATTTTCTTTCAATAAACTATTAGCTCTTGAAATATGTCTATTGTTATTTTTTTTAAAAGCTAATGCACAGATTACAAAGCATATGTTACATTCGCAAGGTAGCAGTTATTTTCAGAGAAGAATTTAGCAAGAAACTATTGGGTTGCTTTTGATTTGGAAACGTCATTGTCTGTACTGATGAT
This sequence comes from Anarsia innoxiella, assembly GCA_947563765.1. Taxonomy (NCBI): domain Eukaryota; kingdom Metazoa; phylum Arthropoda; class Insecta; order Lepidoptera; family Gelechiidae; genus Anarsia; species Anarsia innoxiella. Next base: position 2,215,185 of record OX387393.1, read on the forward strand.
CATGATCGGGGATGTTGAGATAAAACTTCACGCAAAAATCACTAAACAGATCTATATATATATTTACCAAATAATTTACATTCAGTATGTAAACACGTACCTAAACCTAACTTTGGTCGTCAATGCCGAAACGAAAATTTCGTCTTAAAATTAATCTTATTACTTATTCATGGTTTTAAAGCGAGTTAGGACTTAAGACTTACCTGCTTATTTTGTACTTCCACAAGTTATTATAAATTCATGAAGTTGAGACTTGGTTTTGCTTGGTCAAAGTACCTATTTTTAATATAACACAGGGCCACAGGTATTACAGGGTAAGTAGGTATCAGTTTGAAATTGTTGTAAATGAAAATCGCCTATCAAATCGTGCTGTTTCCTACTAATATTATAAATGTCAATATTTGTGCCGAGATGGATGTATATTTGTTACTCTTTTACGCAAAAACTGCCTAACAGATTTTGATGAAATATTCTAGTTTGAAAATGAAAATGAAAAATCATTTAATCCTGTAGGTTTTGACAACACTTAGGACGTGTCATTTTTTAAAGTTAATGATTGATTACTAGATTCGCAAGAGTGCAGTTTTCTCCAGTGAAGAATATACATCGGAATAACACATATATGCTATTTTATTTTAAGATATCATGATTTTATTTCAAGTTAAGACGATAAATTCGTACGTAAAAGTCGCGTACGCAATTATCCTCTTGTTCTTCATAATTCCGACAATATGTCACATATTGGGTAACTTTAAATTAGTGAACGATTGAAAAGTATATGCATGTAGGTACTCGTGATAACAAACAACTTTTACTATGACACCAAGGTCGAAATCATTATAAAAATATTAAACTCCCCATACAAAATGCATCACCTGGTAATATGGGGGAATATTTTTTTTTAATGAATTCGACCTTTGCCCCATAGTAAAAGTTGTTTGTTATCACGAGTACATGCATATCTTTTTCTATCGTTCACTAATTTAATGTCACCTATATAGATTCAATAGAGAATTAGTTAAATTATCTTTTCTGGAACTGTCATATCAAAGGTCAAAGAACCCTAATATCATTTAACACACATAAAGACTTTTTCCTCAATTTATCTGCGAAAACTAACAAAACAAAGGAAGCGTCCTTGAATGGACCCACCGATCATTCGTGCGCAGAAAACATGCAACATTGGAAACTAATTACAAGCACATCAGTCACGGATAAAGTTGCATCAATTCGGTGTTGAGAATAGAACAAAAAGAGGCTTCGGAAAGCGAGACCGGATCGGAATCATATTTGATACGTTGTGTAATTAAGTTTTTAGCTTAATTTTGATTATTTGCTGTATTGGGTGCTAAGAATTGCGTTCGATAGCCAATCATAGGTAACTCTCGAAAGCACCTACTACCCTCTTTCTGGCGCAGTCGGGTAAAAAAGTGCATGCTTTATCTGAAAAGACCAACCCAATAGAGAAAAGAATTTAGTAAGAATACCTAGAGTTTCTTGCTAAATTGTTTTCTGGGATATATCTGCTGCCACTGCTACCTACCGAATCTAGCATAAGCTTTAAACGAACATTGACAAATTTCAAGTGCTATGTATATTTGTCTTATCTAGCCATCAGTTTCCACTGCTGGGCAAAGGCCTCTCTCCTCCTTCTCAATGAGTCTATCCTGAGCCGCCTCTGCCGAGTGGTTCGTGAATGTGCCCAGTTCTTCTCGCCACCTTTTCCACCTTTTTTTTTGTGTACGAAATAAATATTATTAAAGTTTGAATACACCCATATTAAAAAAATTAAATTTAAAATTTAAAAAACCCCCGACTATAAAAAGTAACAAATAAGTAGTGTTTAACTTTCATACAAACTTCATTACGTCGGGGGACCGCATTCTATTTTCCTTACGAATATTTTAAATTATACTTATCGATTCATTTAAAACATTTCACAGGTATTTGTTACATTTTGATATCACATTATGATTATTTATGGTAGTTATATTCGCATGCCCACCAAACTACTAAGCGGTCCCCCGACAAAATGAAGTTTGTATGAAAGTTAAACACTACTTATTTGTTACTTTTTATAGTCGGGGGTTTTTTAAATTTTAAATTTAATTTTTATTTCGAAGTTTTTAAACCTTTATTATATTATAATTATGATAAGCTCCTCCTTTTGTCAACGTTGCATTATATTAAGAATAAGACACTGATAAAAACGAATCCAAACACGACATATCTGCTGTTACATTTTTCAAGAATGGGTGGAGAGCTGGACTCCATCATCAGCTCCTCATCTGCTGGCACCATTGTATTATATTAAGAATAAAACGCTGATCAAAACGAATCCAAACACGACATATCTGCTGTTACATTTTTCAAGAATGGGTGGAGAGCTGGACTCCATCATCAGCTCCTTATCTGCTGGCACCATTGCATTATATCAAGAATTAAACGCTGATCAAAACGAATCCAAACACGACATATCTGCTCTTATATTGGTTTTACTATCCTACCACAGTCGACAAAAGAGCTGATGACCTTGAAATGGCTGAACCGATTTGCATATTATATATCTAAGAACACTCCCAGGAATACCAGCTTTAAATTAAAAAAAACCGCATCCAAATCCGTCCACGCGTTGAGGAGCTACAGTGCCACAGACAGACACACAGACATCGACGTCAAACTTATAACACCCCTCTTTTGGCGTCGGGGGTTAAAAAAGAAGCCGGACAAACAGTGTCATGTTAAGTAAAAAAGTGGATTGGACGCGGCAGCGTGTTGTAATCTCTACCTGGTTAATTTTTTACGCTCCAATGAACGCAAATTTGTTTTCAATAATGCAATTAGAATGATTGTTTCCATTTTCGAATAATAATTCGTGACACGAGATCATAAAACTGGTCTGTTACCATTACAGTGTGGCCGTTGTTCTTTATAAAGTTGCTATGTTTTTCCTATCAATTTTATTTGGGTAGTTACAATCGTCGATCTTGATTTTGAAAATTAAAATGAAAAGTGTTTTATTCAAAAATAGGCAAAATTAATTACACTTTTTTGATGTCACTTTTTTGATCTAAAACTACTGCCGGTTCACTACCTGTATAGCCCTTTTTGTTGTGTTTAAGTGGTAAGTATCTTATGAAGCTTTTACATAGTCATGAAAGCTTTTATGAGAGTCCCCTAATGTAGAAAATCTTAAAGAATTTGTTTAATGTGAATAGAATGGAGATTACAGAAAAAAAAACTTTTTTCAGAAAATAATTCATTTTTCATATTATGTGTTATACTGATGTGCTAGCAGCTACAATATTGTAAAGTTTCAACAAAATCTGTTCAGTGGTTTTCGTGAACGACTAATAAACATCGTCACATCAATCCATCGGCACAAATATTGACATTTACAGTAGGTACCTATTGTTTACTACCTAGTACGATATAACTATACCTACTTACTTTTCGAAGTTGGACATTTTTGACAGTGATTTTCAATAAGAGGAATTGACCCAAAACAACGCAACAAAACGTAACATTACGCACTTAAAATTACTAATATTCGTGTTACCGAGCCGTAATTTCATTAAAACCGAGATATTGTTTCACGGAAACGTTTTCTGACCTAAATAATGAAGTGCAGTGATCAATAAAATCAAGGTTGCACAACTTTTGTTTTATTTATGTTAAAAGAGTTTTTATTCTGTTTTATTTAACTCGATCGTATGCGGGTTTTGAAACTGTTTATTGATTTCTTATTTAACTGTAATGTTAAGCCCAGAATACAAGATGGAACGCAACTGAAACTGCTAGTTACTTTTGAGTTGCATCGAAGTTTCTGCTATAGACTTCTTTAGAAAACCACACTCGACGCAACTAGTTTGAAACGTTTCGTTTCGGTAACTAGCAGTTTCAGTTGCATTGCAGTTGCATTTCACCGTGTATTCTGGGTCTTAGAAGAAAGACGTTTGAGGTATGTACGAGTATGTATACAAACTGACTTAACATTAGTGAACGATAGAAAAGGATGTGCTTGTACTCGTGATAATAAACAACTTTTACTATGGGACCAAGGTCGAAATCTTTAAAAAAAATTTGAACTCCCCATACAAAATGGATCAGCTGATAGCATTGGATAACAATTTTTTTATGTTTTCGAACTTGGCCCCATAGTAAAAGTTGTTTATTATCACAAGTACATGCATATCCTTTTCTATCGTTCACTAATTTAAAGTCACCCTATATGATACAGTTAAATGCTCTTAACTGATCAAAACAAGTTTTAACTGCTCTAAAGTGGTTTTAAATATCGTGTCATCTATATTTACCCGACTATGGCGAAGCCAAAAGTAAGCGTAATGTTTATAGCAATTATGTACCTATGTATGTTTCTTTCATTGGTACCTAATTTCTTTATTATAAAGTTTCTTTAAATTAGCGTTTTTCTATAGAAGAAGAAGGTATTTACTTAGTTATTATTTTTCTTTAGCTTTATCAGTTTTTTTACATGCGATTTCGTAACGAATTATCAAAAAGATTTTAACAAAAACATTCACGAAAAAATACCTCTCAATTTAAACTCTTTATTTATTTATAACGATTCAAAGTAAAATGCTTTTTTTTAAAGTACCTATTTATTTTAACATCACGTTTAGGAGTCATGACCGTATCTCATGACTGTCTACCATGACCGTCATGACTCATATTGTCATGTTTCTGAAGAGTCGTGATCCCATTGTGATGGAACATGATAACGCCATCTCGGCTTTTGTGTAGAAATTGCTCAAAGCGACATTAGTGGGGCAATTCTAATGCCTTTTTGTTAAAGGCGGTTTTGTATTGTTGCTTAATTGTTTCTTGAAATGGAGTTACAATACTTTATGCAATTATATGTCTGCTTTTGAGTGTGTTACAGTCGTCATAAACTGTTTTTGTTAATGGAAACTACTATTGTGAATTCTGCCAATGTCAATGTGTTTCAAGTCACCTATGACACATCAGCCGAAATTACGTCGAATACATTTACTCCACCCGCTGAACGTTCCGCGCGGTACGTTACGCAGGTGTGTCGCGATCCTAAAGTATTAATAAGCCAAAAGAGACGTCCCTACCTGTCCTCCGCTCCCCTTATTCCCTCAGCTAATTTTGACGCCACCCACGCAGTAACAACTCTAATTATAATAACACTCTATAGCAATTTCAATGCTAATATTTAACTCCCCTGGTGATATTCCGACAATCTTGTCTCCAAACTTGGGTTTGAAAACGTCGGATTTAAATGTAAAATAATTGGATTCGGATTTAATTTTGAATCCTAACGAGTCCCTTTCATTTAAGTTGTTAAATGTCATTCATTAGAAGTATTTTGATGAGATTTAGTCTTTCGTTAGCTTTTATTTTTGACGAGTGGGCGGATTTGATTTTAACTTCAATAAGAGTCTTTTTCTTTTAAAATTAAATCCATTTTCACTTTGTACAGATTAAGCAATTTTCTGAATTCGTCTACAAAGTTTGCGTCGGTAGATAGATAGATGTTAGAATGTTCGTTAGTCTTTCACGCAAAAACTCTTGAACCAATTTTAATGAAACTTTACGATATTTAGCTTGCACATCAGTTAATACACATGCTATATTACATTAGGCTTTAATTAAGCTACAAAGTTCTAACATCCGAATAACACATAGGCTATATAATTTTAAGATCTTGTGTAAGTTTAAGATATGACGATAAACGCGTCTCCACGCGATCAGCCTTTAGTGTAATATAACATAACAAGCCAACCATGCAAAGCGAATACATAATATAATTAAATTACCCCCTTTTCTAGTCCACTGCGCTTTGACATAACAGCTGTGACGTCACATACAATAAACATTTGCTATACACAATAGATACACACTGTATTCACTTTGACCCGGTTCACAGTGCAACACTTTCGATTTTGTTTTGTGTTTACGGGGTGTCTATAGGTGTAACATCGAAATGTTTTAGTACTCAATTCTCAATCATTTATTGCACTCCACAGGTATTTTACAGATCTTATAAATAACTTAAAGTACCAAATGTCGACCCTGATTAGGGCACGGCAATTATTTTGGTTAATTACCCCCACTTACATCATTTAATTCCCTTTGCATTGCATTTTCATGGGAATGGTGGGATGCTACAGGAGACCGTATTAAATGGAAAGTCGCGGGGGCGGCCTTTGCCCAGCAGTGGCGTTTTGATGGCTAACAAAAAACAACCGAAAAACCTCAAAAAATCAATCTTATGAACGCCTGAAAAAATACTCTCGGTTAAATCATTTTTAAAACAATAAACTAAATCGAAATCGCTTCACGCGTTCAGGGGCCCAAGTCTGCTAATTTACCGTATGCCCGCAAGTCGGTAGAGTGTCAATGTATTATTTTTTTACACATTTGGTCGTAGTCAGTCGCAGTCAGTCTAAGTCATTGTTTAGCAAAATACCAAATGTGTCAAAAAATGCCATTGACACTCTGCCGGCATATAACTGAGACTATTTTACATTAGCAGACTTGGGCCCCAGGAGTTACGATACCACAGACAAACTCATGAAACTTGCACCCTTCTTTTTGCTTCAGTGGTTAAAAAAACAAATGACGTAGAGATTTTATCACGGTGGAAATAAGCCGTTTCCGACCGAGACGAATGGAAATGTTTAAGGGGTGTTCTATGTCCAACAGTGGACATCTTACTGTATTGGAGTGCAACACTAGGGTGTTTAGACATTTAATTATTTAACGGTCACCTCACTAACTTTGACAGCTCTTGTCAACTTCTTGCTAACCAAGAGACATCATTGCTTTATTAATAAGAATTTATAAATTAATATTAAGTTCATTGAACGTATAAATAAAAACCTGAAGATCTTCTCAATTGTTTAATTTAACAAACAATACACTTACGACTGATGATTATAAAAAGTTTCCAACCTGTATAGTCACGTAGACGCAATTAAAAAAGCGTCAGACAGGGTAATGGACTGAATTAAAAAACACATGTTTTTGTTTGCAAGATGAAAGTAGAGATAGGGAACATTTAGGCTATTTAACTTTTACTTGCCTGATACAGTTTTAATGACGTTTTGAAAGTGAAAGATAAATAAATATAACCTCGATTTGTTGGTCGATTTATTTGTTTTAAATGTTGAGGTTTTATGAATTTATTGATATGGTTACGGTTGAGGATTGGATGCGTTGTTATTTTTACATTTTCCAATAACAGCGCAGATAATGTGCGTCTCTATGAGGGACCATTATTATGTATTACCTACTTCCCAACATTTCCATTTCTTTCTCTCGGCTTTACAGCAGTTTTAGACAAAAAATAACGTTTAAAAACATAACCCTTCCTGGCAGTCGGGTTCAACAACGTTCTCATTTTTAATAAACATCTTTTGATTTAATAATAAAAGTTAATTTTATACGAAACTAGCGGTTTATGTCTTATAAATCTCAAACTCTGACCCTATCACTCCAGAACGAGTTTTATGTATAGTTCTAGAACTAACTCTGATAAATGACTTTTCAGCTATAGGTAGATAGAACGTCAAAAAATTACATTAGTCGTAGACCTATATTTAAAACTTGTTTTTCAATAACAAGGTATGGAAAATTGTTTTACGAAACTACGCAGAAATAACCTCACATGATTTTCAACCATTCAATTCGTACCTTACCTACATACTTACCGGAAAAAGCAAATTATAAAATCTACGTAACAATTATCCAATGCAACAAGAGGAAATAGAATTATTCACTTAACAGCAGAAACGGTAAACCTATAACTGGCTCTGTCGTTGCCGAATATCAGAAGAAGATGGCATGATTACATGAAGGTATTGGTTAATTGCTTAAATTACTGGTGTGATTTTCTTAGTAGTTTGTTACGTCTTTGTCTTCCCTGTTTCGGTTATTCGATAAAAATAAATACAGGGGTTAAAAGTGCCTTGAGTTGCTTCGAGAAAAGGATGGTACAGCCGTTTTGTTTGCTCTTGCCTTTTTGTGCCCTCAGATAAACGTTAGGATAAAAATAAATCCTTTCTTATAGAAGTGTTTATAAACACTTTCAGCTACATGAAAAGTTTTTTATGGTGATTTTATTTCAACTAATTGCATATGATAACTTTTTACTTTTTTAGAACAAATACCAAAATAAGTGAAAATCGCGGGGGAAGCCTTTGCCTACCAGTGGGATCCAAAAAAAGAGAGATAAAATAAGTACCTAGTTAGTATCTTATCTAGCCATCGCTGTTCCACAGCTGGGTAAAGACCTCTCTCCTCTTCTTTTATGATTCCCTATCCTGATCCGCCTCTGCCCAGACATTCAAGAAGGCGTCCAGCTCATCTCGCTACCTTTTTCGTGGTCTGCCGCGAGGTCTTTTGGCTGTTGCTAGTAGTAGTCATTTATGATTTCGATTTGGTTTCCACCTTTTCTAGCTAGGTCATTGCTAGAAAAGGTGGAAACCAAATCGCTTAAAAATACAATCGTATAATTTGATACAATTTTCGGAGGCCTTTCCCAATACTTTTTAAATGCTTTAGCGTACCTTTACGCAACCTACATTAAAAAGCCAAATGTATATGCATGAGCCTTTTAAGAAGCTGCGATATTAACACAATTTTAAGTAAAATACAGTTTTAAGTAAAGTAAACACTCTGATTGCTTTGGTAACCTTCTTTCAGTTATCTTACTTTTGACTTTCGAACAATTTGCAATTAATTTTTAAACGGTTTTATTTTAAAGTAATCGATTAAAGGTTTTAGTAAATAAGTTTTTTTTATACATACATGCATGTCTGTCACGTCTCTTTCTCATCGGGATAGGCAGAGACTACTTCATCTCGACTTCTTTATTTTTCCCTTAAGACATATTCAAATCTATGTCTTTTTCATAAAGTATGCCGTTTTACATAGTGACAGGTAGACCATATCTGTCAGATACATTTTGTATGTGAAGCCGGCCCTATAGATAATGTTTTAACTGTAGATGATGAAACTATCCCTGTATCACCGACAGTTTTCTGCAGACAAAAAATATCTGGTACCTGGTGGTTTAATCATAGGTTTACCTGTCAGTTTTAATTTAATCTGTTGATAGTGAAACGGGCCCTAATTCTCCTTTAAAAACAAGCACTTAATCAAGACATACTTCACGTCAAATGACAACCTACAACTCAATTAACCAATCGATGTAAATGACGGTTTTTAACACGAGTGCCACATAACTCGCAACACATTATAAAAGACTTCTATTGTATGACCTAACATACCCTCGGGATCTCAAGTAAACCATTGCAGGTTGAAATGTAAATGTTATTAGCAAAAAGCGGTCAAGTGCGAGTCGGACTCGCGCAGAAAGGGTTCCGTAGCATTCACTGTTATATCGAGAAAAAAAGGCAAAAAATGACTTTTGTTGTATGGGAGCCCCCCTTAATTATTATTCTATTTTTAGTATTTGTTGTTATAGCGGCAATGGTAATACATCATTTGAAAATTTCAACGCTCTAGCTATAACCGTTCATGAGATTCAGCCTGATGACAGACGGACGACGGACAGCCAAGTCTCAGCAATAGGGTCCCGTTTTCACCCTTTGGGTACGGAACCCTAAAAAGCGGCATGCAATATGTAAATGTCATTCCGTTGACAGTTGAATGTGGTTTCTAATTGTTTCCCACGGTAATACAAAAGGTATAGACATTTTTGCATCATATTTAGACACTTGTTGACTAACGTTTTAATAGGTTAAGAGCCCGGGTTCCCACTTATGTGCCATTGGCCTGACTGACATACACCCGGGTCAGTCATAATGTGAACAGCTCCATACAAATATTACTGCCACAGGCGCATTCGTCTAATTAGACTGAGTGATAAAAAGACTTAGTTGTGAGTTGTGACTCATTTTTATAAGCAGAGGTCTCAAGTTAACACATTCAGGTTGTATTGTACCTTATTTACATTCTTGTCTATCTAAAAGAAGATATAAGTAAGTACTTTCGAACCACAAAGTGATGTAACTGATTAGATCTCGATTCATTATCATTGAACTAGTATTTAGTAATTATTTATTGCAAAAAGGTTACATTTTATATTGTATTACTATTTTACTTAATATTGATATCTAATAACCGTCTTGTAAGCAGAATTATAAGGCCTAGAACACACGGGGAAACGCCACTGCAACGCAACTCCAACTGCTAGTTACTTTTGAGTTGCATCTAAGTTTCTGCTATAGACTCCTTTAGAAAACGACACACGACGGAACTAGTTTGAAACGTTTCAGATTAGTTGCATCGTATGTGGTTTTCTAATGGAGTCATAGCAGAAACTTAAATGCAACTCAAAAGTAACTACTTAGTAGTTGCATTTGGGTTTCCCCGTGTGTTCAGGGTCTAAGTTACTCGAAGTACTTAAAATTGTGGCATTATATTAAAATATGTGCGCAATAAACCGGCGTTTATAAATACATACATACATGTCCGTCACGCCTCTCTCCCGTTGGGGTAGGCAGAGACCACTTCCTTCCACTGGCTTCGATCCAAACACACCTCTTTCGCTCCACACTCATCAGTCGCCTCATACATGCCCGTCGGTTTAGGGTACTCTTGATTTGGCCTTTCTTTAGTAAGTCCCCGATTTGATCGAGGTACGGTTTATTAATAATCCCAAGAAATACCCTAAAAGTAAATTCGCAAAACGGAACCACTTTAGAGCTATTTTTTACTTAGCTATTTAATTGCTCATAAAGTTTAAGCGTAATGTACCTTTCATTAAATTTTGCATAACTCTTGTTTACGTTAAAATTCTCTCAAAAATTTGGGTTTACGAGTTCTTTTTTTAATGTAAATCAGAGTGGTAGGTAGTAAAATGATTAAAGATTGGTTAATAAATATGATTTCATTTTCTTTTTTAACCGACTTCAAAAAAGAAGGTTCTCAGTCCGACCTGTAAGAGCGTTGTATGCACGGGTTGTATGTATGTTTGTCGGCAATTTGGTATGTCACCACCAATGCGTTTCCTCGTTCATCTTGCGTTTTCATTTGGAGCATGCCCGAAAAACCATAGCGCATACAAGCGCACGCCTCAAAATGTATCGGACAGTAGGGCACAGCGCTTGACGCAAAACGAACTGAAAATTGAATCGCAAGCTGAACATGAAAACGAAAACGCGCTGGTGAAGACATACATTATCACTCCTCAATCATTCACCTCAGATACTATTAGTATAGAGCAGGGGTGGCCAACTTAATTAAACCTCTTTTTATCTCGCGTTCAGCTGAAGCACTGTTTCTATAGTAAATGTTGATAACACGAAATAATCCTACTTACCTACCTATTACATACACAATTCGCATGTTATCGTGGTACATATTCGATCAGTGTACAACTATGTCGATACTAACAAAACTCTGAATGCAAATGCACTCGCTCAATACAGCCGTTAGTTTGACTACGTGATTTGAAATCTTATTGCTTCTTTGTACTACTACGTATATAGTTTCTTAAACTCTTAATTCTTTATAGATAAATGATAATTATGTATCGAATAATAATTATAATGTATTCAATGTTTGAAAAATAATGTAATACCGTATGTTTTTGCTGTAAGCGTACCTACCTTAAATAAATAAATGAGTAGCGATGTTGAAAGCATATCAGTACTCATTCAAACTGGGTAATCATGTAGTAAATAACAACTAATACTTTTTCAAATTACAAAATAGTATTCGTAATAATACCTAACAAACTTTTCAGAATTAAATACACATTGTAATAAGTTTCTGAATTGATAATTGACGGTGATCACGTCTCAAACTCTACTTAAGTATGTTTACGCATTCATGCTTAAACGCAAAAGTAGATTTTGAGACGTGATCAAAGTGAAATTCTCAATTGACTAACCGCACATCTGTCGTAGCCAAAACACTGTAAAAATCATATTCAACCAATACCGTCATCACCATCATATTTAAACGTCGCTCTTGTCGCTGGAGTCTTCGCCACTGTGCTCTATTCTCTACCGTCGGTTTGAGCTCAATCGTTCTAAAAATCACAAACAAGGAACAAAGTCACGTGTGGCAACACAAACAATGCACTAACACCACATAATAGCTAGTGAATTAACAACAACAGTTTACAAAACTGTTTCTATAGTAAATGTAAGCAGGAACAGCAGAAAAAAATCGGCATAACTTTCGCTCGGTTCAGTAGCTTAACTGTTGTAGTTAGGCTTGTACACATGTTCCACTAGTTGCAGTACCTGGATTGACTAGCGTCTTTGATTGGCCAGCAATTTTAAATGGCCAGTATTTTACTAGATAGCGAGCCTAGCTTTATATCAAATACATAAATACATATCCGTCACGCCTGTCTCCCATTGGGGTAGGCAGAGACCACTTCCTTCCACTTACTACGATCCAAACACACCTCTTTCGCTTCATCCACACTCAAAAAACTCACTCTACATTCACTCTTTCTTTATATCAAATGAAAGGGAAAATAGAAGCTGTGTCGTATCAGGTGCTCAATAGAACGGCTGAGAACGGAGCAGAGTAGCGTAGAGTCCACCGACAAGAGAGACGCTCTTAAAAACATACAATGATGATGAAATTATTCTTCAGCTGGTTTCAAGTTTCTTAAAAAAAGATTCTACATCTGACTGTTCTTATCATAATCGCCATTGTTAATAGTCTAAAGAGATGCTACCCTCCAATCAGACCCATGCAGATTTGTTCTAGAATATTCTAATCCGACAAGCAGTGCTGTGGCCTGGAGTCGCAGCAGTATACTGAGCTGGATAACCCTTGCAGTATCGATCGAGACCATCTAGTGTTTAGTCCTTAATGTATAAGTTACTAGAGGCTGCCCACGACTTCGTACGCATTTATCGACATATCTTGGAAAAAAATCATGATATCTCAAAATAATATAGCCTATGTGTTATTCTGATGTAAGCTACAATATTGCCCATCAAAATCGATTTAGTAGTTTTTGTGTGAAAGAGTAACAAACATCCATCCATCCATCGGCACACATATTGACATTTTTAATGTTTGTAGGATAACCTCTCTTGATTGGCACTAGATAAAATATTTTCTATTCTATTCTTTACGCTTCTCAACGATCACACCTTACAAAGTCTATCCAAGCCTTAAAAGGCTACGGTAGCTCAACGCGCAAGTGAAGCGGCTCGCATAGCAAACAGCTCGTGCCGATTACCGGACGTGTGCATACAAAAACTGCGGTATTGTGTAAACAATGCACTGTGTTACCGTGTTAACTGTTTACTTTGATCCTTAGCGTTTTATAATACTAGTGTAGAGCGAGTTGAAATGGCAGTCGGCTTGCCATATACAGGGTGTGTCGTAAATAGTGGTCCATAGTAAAGGAGTCGATACACTGTGTTCTTAGGTATCACAAACCGGGATTTTAATAATTTTAAAAAATTAAAAATTAAAAAAAAAAAAAAAAAATTAATTAATTAATTAATTAATTAATTAATTAATTATTATTTTTTAAAAAATTTTTAAATTTTTTAAAATTATTTATTTTTAAAATTTTAAAATTAAAATCGTTTTTAAAATTATTAAAATCCCGGTTTGTGATACCTAAGAACACAGTGTATCGACTCCTTTACTATGGACCACTATTTACGACACACACTGTATACCCATCATCATCATTTTATTTAAGAGTCAGACTCTTGTCGGTGGAGCTCCGCCATTTAGGCCTATCCTCTGCCAGTGCCTTGACCTCTTGATACGACTTGACGTCAACTTTCTCCTTCACTAAAACCCTTCAACATTCCTTCCCTCGACATTTCCTTCAATGATGATTCTCAAGAAACCGTCATGACGTATCAAGTGTCCTATCATCTTTCCTCTTATATTTTCTATCGTTTCTTCTATAATCCGTAGAACAGAATTTTTGAGTGGTCGCCGCGACTCGGTAAGCGTAGTGTATGTCATCCTCAGGCAAAGTGAAGTAACAATTTACGCAGGATGACTGGTAGGAAGTAGACGCGAGCAGAAGAAGATATATCACCGTGGCGTGCAATAGGAAAGACCTATTTCCAGCAGTGGACTGCAACAGGCTGAAGATAAAGATGATTGTAGAGTTATAGTTGGCGGCCACTTAACAGCAAACATCTTGAGTAATGCCATTGACTGTGCTGTTTTTGAATTTATTTGTATGATGAGATGGTGTAGGAACTTTCCTCTATCAAGTCACTTGTTGATCTCTCATTAGGTCCATTCAACATCGTGCCGTCTTATTCAGATTTTTGACAATGACAGTGACAGCTATAGGTGTAATGGAGCATTAACTTAATTACAGACTTAATTGACCCTTCTAGCAACTGTTTAGTTACACTATTCTAAAATCCAACATGAATTTATTACCTAATTGAGACGTAATGAAAGTGCAATATAATTATCTGCTGTTGCATTTTGCGCCAGTAATTACACTGGGAACATGATGCTTCATTAGTTCGCTTAATTAATGTTTTATACTCTATTATGTAGACTACATTATAAAGTAATTTGGGTTTACAATATTTTATTATAACTATGTATAATAGGTACCTATTACCTAATTGTACCTTATTACCTAATTGGTGATTTGAAGGAATTTTTTAGTATTTACCTTCTGATACTTTTATGAATTATTTTTTAAGTAATATTTTTAGATGTTAAAATATTGGCCTAGATTTTAGATAAACCCATGTATGTACATACAAATACATACACGCCTCTTTCCCATCAGAGTAGACAGAGACCACTTCCCTCCACTTACTACGATCCAAACACATTTCCTTCACTTCATCCACATTCTTCATTCGCCTCATACAAGCACATCGTTTTGTATTCTATGTTTGATATGTGATTCAGATAATTAAAAATGTAATACAAAACATTTTGTAATCAATTATCTGTTTTGACTCTGTAGCTGTTTCTAGGTATACATGTGCTAAGTGCCTCTATATCACTCAATATATCTATGAACGAGTGTTAATAAACACTCTTATCAGTTCATGATAGCCTGGTACTTACAGGATAATGGAATATTTACTTAGATATAGTATTTTTTGAGCTACTAGCTTTTTTGGTTAACTTTTTGCTTAACTGCTACTTTTAGTTTATGTCTGTGATGAAATTGTATCATCTCTGCTCTCAAATATATCTATTTAGTGAAAAGACGTATCTAAAACCGAAAAAGTAACAATTTCTTTGTTTTTTTTTACAGATTGCGTGCGCGTAAAGTTTTTCAATTTTGGCCACGCACTACAAAATATTTTGGTGAGTACCTAGTGATTTGAAAAGAGTAATTTTATTTATGGAATCGTTAATTTGCCTTAAAAATGCATTTATGAACACTCTTCAATTGCGATTAGTAAGTTTCAAAACAAAAGCTGGAGTCGCGATATTGGCAGTTTTGCCCTGAAAATAATCTAGCAAGAAGATTATTCCTTTTACTTATAACTTTAACCCTTGTACAAATTTACCTAACCCACTCTTACAAAGTATTTACGCTCATACCCCAAGCTAATTTCGCTCACGAACTGATTTATAGGTATTGCTTACCTTTACCTATATGTATAGCATGTAGGAAGTCATGACACGCGGAAAGTCGATTCGGGTCACGGACACCGCATAGTGTTTAGCGCCAAAACGTCAACAACAACACGCAAATATTAACTTGAGACCCCATTTGTACTGGAACTCATAATACAGAACTTTCTAGTTAAGTCGTGTGTGTTTCACAAGGCTGGCCGGTTGAAAAACCTTACAGTTTTGTCATATTTTTGCGTTGTCTGTCTCCCCAAGTTATTTATTATTTTGTTTATTTTGAGCTCTGTATTCTTTTGTGGATACAAAACCCCTATTGTTAATGTTGACGATGGCATAGGTAGGTACATACATGTACAAATCTATCTTTCCTATAAGGGTAGACAGAGACAACTCTGTTCCTATTTGCTACGATCCAAAAGATTCTTATGCCTCTTTCGTTTCATCTGCAGTTTTTCAGCAGCTTCTATTGCAAATAAGTTTTATGGAATTCTGTATGTCTAGATTTCCGTAGGTTAATCTAAAAGAAGCCGCTTTCAAGATATATTTCAATATTTTTCATAAAATTGTCTAACACCTGTTATAGTTCTAAGTCTTGGCTGTAAGTATCTCTTTGTATGCAATTAATTATTAATTACACTATACTGTAGGCCTTTTATTCGACCCTCATTCGCCATTCTTCCGACACAAATCATTGACTATAGAGAAAAACCCTAGACAAGATTGGTCTATTCATAGCTTGTAGACTAAGTGCTCATTTTTGCCCTTATAGGTATCTCATAGACATGCTTAGCCATCAAATGGCTTTCCACAAGGAAGGATCCCTACGACCGGTTTCGCGTTGCCCGCATCTCACGATTTCTATCTATAACTTCAAGCTAACTATTCAATTACGATGAACGTGCTAGAAAACCCTCAACTCTTTGATTATTATCGACTGAGGACAGTCGTTAAGCAAGTCATGAGCTGATGAGCCTAATCTCAAATCGATATTAATCATTCTCGGTTTGGAATGCCTGATAAAATTGCGAAGCTTCGAAATTGGTACTAGGATAGCAAAATCCAAAAGGGGTTCGAAAATACTTCTAACAACGAACAGTGATTACTCGATTCATCGCGTATATTCCAATTGAAATCACGAAATTGCTTTGAAAAGTGTGAAATTCATTTGATCGTGATCGCATGCTGCCAAATATCGTTGCGAATACATTTTTGCCAATCGACACCTAATTAATTACACATTGTTTCGCTTTCGGTTGTCATTTCGTTTCGATTTACATTTTAGTGTTTTCTCCATTGCGTTTTTCTTTGCAAGTTTTATTAGCAGTATTGTGCAAAAGCGGTAATGGATGAAGTTGTAACAAAATACGATCGCGCGGCAAATTAGTAGGAGGGAAACCCTCTTGACGCAAGCTGTCAGTCGCGGTTTGGCGCGCAAAAGCGACGCGCGTGCCGCAATTTTATTCTGCCGCTGCATATAATTCCGCGATTTTCGATCGAATTATTAATTCAATTATATTGTGTTCTGTGAATTGGTGAATTGGTGATTGCCGTGTTTGATTCGAGTTTTTCGTGCACATATCGAGATTTGAAGTTGAAAAAGGTGAGGTTGTCGTGTTGCTTTTGTTTGTTAAGTGTTGTGTTCATGTTGGTTGATTTACTTGTTTACCGTTGAAGCTATTTGAGTTAAAGTGGTAAGAGTACAGGACTCATTATAAATTGTATGAGCTAAATGCGGTGCCTTACCCACTCGCACACCTTGTGTCCAAAATGGGCTCGTCCGAAATAGGAGACTATTTATATTTTATGTAGATACAACACAGTTGCAGATTACCAATACGAATTGATAAAAAGACATTAACTGACGGAGAATTGCTTACCGCAACTTTAAAATATCGATATGGTTAATTTTGACTTTTTGACTCATATAAACGTGGTTGTCATGTTTTCTTTCATTCCAATTAGTTAAGGAACTTTACTTTGGGAAATAAGCTAATTTCTATACTTACCTCGGACCTTACCTACCTTATTGTGCTTAAAAAAAATCATACATACTTACATACATATCCGTCACGCCTCTTTCCTAGCGGGGTAGGAAGAGCCCACTTGCTACGATCCAAACACACTTCCATCGCTTCCCCCACATTCAATCTTCTTATTTATCAATTTCTTGATACTTTTTTTATATTCTATTAAGCGGGAAAGCGTAACAGACAGACATAGTTACTTTCGCATTTATTATATTACCTAGTAGGGATGACTATATTCATCATCATATTTATTTATTTATTTTACAGTTTATTGTAAGATGATAGTACATAGAGACAGAAAAAAAAGAGAAGTTATACAAAAGGTACAGCATATTTCTAAAAGAAATTTCTTCCTGCAAACCCCACAGAGAGAGAAGTGATAGCATAAAGGCAGGATAGTCACTTAACCTACAATAAACAATAAATATATAAGTATAAACCATAATTGAAAAAAAGAACTAAAACCCATCATAAGAAACCTTGAAACCTCATTCGACGGTAATGAGGAAGTCCCTGGTTAATAAAATGTTGGGAAAATACCATAAACGGTTCACTTTTTCCTATTAAGAGAACATTGGGGGTTGAAGGCTTTGAGTATAGAATATATAAGGAGGAGCCATAACGTCTGGATCTGCGTGCCTGATCTGGCGCAAAATGGCTACCTTTTTTATAGTACTTCTTATCGTTTGACAGGAAATCTACCAACAAAACTAAGAAAAACTTGACGCAACCTTGTCACGCTGTCATAAACTCATTTGTATATGAAAAAAATGGGGGGGCAGCTCCTTATATTCCTTCCTCATTGTTAGAAGGTAGCCGAAACTCAATTTTGGTGTGGCTTCTAATTGAGTTTCGAAATTAAGAATATCAGTTTCAAAATTAACAAGTCTTTCGCGCTTCATACTGATGAAAGATGATCAGTTGCAAAATAATTAATCAAATATGAATAAATAAGGCTAAGATATTTTGCAAATAAACTTTTAAATACCAAATATTAGATAATATACTCGTATACTAGTAATACGGCAGTAGTTTTAGTTAAAAAATAACATGCAAAAAGTGTACTTAAGCATGTTCCCATTTTGAAATGAAACATTTTAAATATTGCTAAAATAACGGGCATTTTCTACGGCGTACCTACTTACTTATGGTTTTATCGGATCAATTTTTTGCAGGACCTTTTTGGCCACGCCATTATAATTATTAATTTTGTTATTACTGGATCTTGCGTACAGTTAATATTGTATGTCAACTCTTTCATACAACTACACGGTAACGCTGCTGAAATTTGCTCCTGCTTTTTACGGATTATTGAAAGAAGCCTTGCAAAGGTTAACTTGCTATTGATTGACTGTACTGTCTCTAGACACCTCTAGAAGTATTCTCTAGCTATAAAATCTTACACAATGAAGCTGTAATAATTATGTATTTATAAGAGTGAGTCATCTATAAACGCATCATTCAATCAAGTAGATATTTTCTAACAAGTTTATCTTTAGATATTGTCATCTGATAAATACGCAGATAGATATTGTAGTTTTGATTTTTACGTATTAGTGCGTGTTTTGAAATATTCCCCCTTATTACAAAACGAGTTTTAAAGATAGTTCGGCTTTAGTTCGTTTCGTTTGACGTTTTGTCCATAGCCGAAACGTCAAAAGAAACGAACTAACGTCGGACTGTCTTTAAACCTCGTTTTGTAATAAGGGGATTATGTGTTAGTAAGTACTCACCTAGCACACATACCAGAACAAGTCATTGGCTATTACTTTAAGCGACCAAGCCCTGAATCTCGTGTATCTAGCTTAATAAGACTTAATGCCTATTTCACCACCTATTGATAAAATTCAACTAACAGATAACCTAGCTAGGAGAAAAGACGGTCGATGGACGAAAGCAGTCACAGAGTGGTGGCCGAGACAGGGACGTCGATCAGTGGGCCGACCACCCGCTCGCTGGGCAGATGACATCGTCAGATCAACAGGGCCGCTATGGGTTAGACTGGCACAGGACCGTAGTGAATGGCGCGAAAAAAGGGAGGCCTATACCCAGCAGTGGGGAGAAACGGGCTGATTTGATTGATTGATTGAATAGATAACCCTATGTCTATTTCATAAAATATGACGTTTTAGACAGAAACAGGTATAAAATATCTGTCAGTTAAATCTGGCACTCAGTGCCTTTTTCACTACCTACTGATAAAATTTAAGTGACAGGTAAACCTATGTCCATTTCATAAAACACAACGTTTTAGACAGAGAAAAATATTTGCCAGATGAATTTTATCTGGACATGGTGAAACAGCCCCTTAGTATATTGCTTTAAGCGGCCAAGACCAACCCCTAAATCTTGTGCACCTAGCTTAATAAGACTTTATTAGCCTTAAGTACTTTAACTGATTATTACAAAGCGATGTTTAAAGATAGAACGTTAGTTCGTTTAGTTTGACGTTTCGGCTATGAACAAACTCTGGACATTCACTATGGGAAGTCATGCAGCCTCGAACAATGAGCCATGATGGAACTTTCGTAAAGTAAGCAAATCGCCTCGTCCCATTCTTAAGGCCGACTCAATGGCAACAATCTACGGCCGACATGGTCAAATCTACAACGCACTACGAGCGTCATTGCGGCTCGGCCACATTCGATGTGTTAGATCGTCATTAAGCATAAAATACGACTGACATACGTCGAACATACATCGAACTATCATTTAAACTCATTTTGTCATAAGGGAAATAATGTTTAAGTTTAAAATTCATGTTTTAATTATATCAAAAGGTTATCTTGAATTGATTGTGGAAACAAGAAGCAATTTTATACTTTAATGAATCAACCTACCCGAGTTCAAGGTCGTAAGCTTTTAAAAAGACGTAAAAAATATAAAAAGCAAGTAAATGTTACGTATAAGTAAACAAGTTTTTGTTGAATTATTAAGGTATCTACACACCAATGCCGCCGGCTTTTTTGACAGCTGCCATTAGTATGACGTAAAGCTGCCGGCCTAGCCCAGTGTGTAGATAGCATTAGTATTTTTTCGCGGTTTCCATGACTAGGCTTATATCATTATTTTGGTAATATTATTTCACATTAAAATATAATTTGGAAGGTCGCGGGGGAGGCCTTTGCTCAGCAGTTGGATCATGATGGCTAGCAAAAAAATATATAATTTATTACTAAAGGCTGCCTGTAACTTCATACGCCTTAATCGTTACTAGAAAAATTTACATACTATCTTATATTGTATGATATGCAAACTACATTATTGTTAAGTTTCATTAAAATCTGTCCTGTGGTTTTTGCGTGAAATAGTAACGAATATCCTCAGTCCTCACATCCATCCGTGGGCACAAACTTTGACATTATAATCTGAGTGGGAAAGCTTATTTCAATCACGCCTAATCCCAAAGGATGTGCTCCAAAATTCACTTTCAAACATAGTACTGAAATCCAGTGTAAACTTACATAAACTAGGTCATACTAATGAAGATTTATTACAGGACAAAACCAAGGTTTATATTTGATAATTTACGTTCAGATAGCACCTATAAATTTGTCAGCAACAGAGTTCCAGTCCAGATGTACTAGCTTCCATTGAATTGCTCGATGTCGGTGCCAATGTTTTTGGCACAGTTTAAATCTCCTTAAGTTATTTCGTCGAAGAAACAAAATTTGTATCGAAATACATTGTACTAATTTATTTTTTTATTTTAATTTATTTATTTCAGGCATCTAAGGCCTATATTAATAAGTACATAAAATACAATGCAATTAAAATCTGAGAATATTATAAATAGAATACAAAATAAAATTTTAAAACTAAATCACGATGGTGTCACGTTACGTCGCGGTAAGCTACCTCTGAAGCGACGAAATTATGACACCCTTCGGCCAGAAGTCCGGTGAGTTGAAGACTCCCAACAGGACAGTCGGGACTCCCACCATGTAGGTCTTGAAAGGAACTTGGTGACTTCGTCTTGGTGACTTTAAGCTAAACTAATTTTAAGTAATTCAATCTAGGCACAGACTAAGGTACTAATTTGAGGTATAAAACTTGGATAACGCGAAAGAGGTGTGTTTGGATTTGGACCGTAGCAAGTGAAGGGAAGTGTTCTATGACAAAATTTTCAATTAATTCCTACTAATAAAACCGCTAAGGTATCAATTTAAGGTGCGAGTATAATGCCCTGTGGATGAAAGAGGTGTGTTTGGATCGTAGGAAGTGGAGGGAAGTAGTCTCTACCCACCCCGATGGGAAATAAAGAATATAAGTATGGTCCTATGATTATTGTGCGAAACATGTTTTGCCATTAAAAATTAGGAGAAACGTTTTATGCAAAAGAGCAAAGGGTGAACCCATGTTATTTTACCAACGAATTACGATTTCCATTTCACGAAAAACACCAACAAACAAACATTTTCCAGAATTCCAGAAATAGTACCTAAATTTCAAGCCAAATGTAATGTGACAGAAATTATTCCGAAATTTGTTTTCCTCTTAAGAAAAAATAGAGAAAAAGCGACGGAATTTCTCGCCCATTGCCTTTCTTTGACGCATTGGATTGGAAATATAAAATCTTACTTTTCCCGCTTGAGATTCAATCTTTCCGCTAAGGAGTCAAAGTTGATATTTGCACGTCTATAGGCGTAGCATGAAATAGACATTTTTATAGTCCACCAAATGTAATATTTGTATCGCTGATTCTGTTATTTGTTGGTTTTTTAGGGTTCCGTACCCAAAGGGTGAAAACGGGACCCTATTACTGGGACTTGGCTGTCTGTCCGTCCGTCCGTCTGTTACCAGGCTGTATCTCATGAACCGTTATAGCTAGAGCGTTCTTCATACAAAAAAAATCACAAATGATGTATTACCGTTGCAGCTATAACAACAAATACTAAAAATATAATAATAATTACGGGAGGCTCCCATACAACAAACGTGATATTTTTGCCTTTTTTGCTCGATATCAATAGTGAATGGTACAAAACCCTTCCTGCGCGAGTCCGGCTCGCACTTGTTCGGTTTTTTTTTTCATTTTCAAAACTCAGAGCTTTTCTCGTGTTTATTTCAAACAATGCCTTTTATATTTAAAAAAGAATGCTTATGTTATTGTTATAATTTATTATACTCATTTCCTATTTATTTTATCATGATTGTTTATTTAAATAACAAATGACATTATAGCATTCTTTACTGTTTCTGATGCCACGAGGCACACACCATATCGTCACACTTAAAGGGTAAACACTACGAGCATCATGCTATGTCAAGTAACTTAAAGTACCTACTAATAACCTAACCTAGCCCGACTGCGTTTCAACATGCATTTACTTTTTATTTTGATGTACTTACCCAGTGTTACTCACTGTAAATACCAAACTAATGACACCTCTCGAGTTAAAAAATCCATCAAGCCGTTTAGGCTGTAGGGCGCGCTAAAGAATTATACATAGAAAATACATACTCTCGAAAATCATAACCCTCTAACACAGTCGACTAAAATTAGAAAACCTATGTGGATTTTTTCTTTAGCTTAGTAGTTAGCCGCAATTCTAAGCGATCAGACAAAAAAGTCCTAAAATGTAACAACTTACCTTTCTCCTTCTCATGTATTTATTTTCCGCTGACTATTTTTATTCCGATTATCAGCAAAAGGCTTTGAGTAGAGAATATATAAGGAGGTGCCATAAAGTCTGGATCTGCGTGCCTGGTCTGGCGCAAAATGGCAACCTTTTTGTATGGAATTTCTTATCGTTTGACCGGTCATCTACCAAGAAAACTATAAAAACTTGCGCCAACCTTGGCACGCTGTCATAAACTCATTTGTATATGGAAAAAAATGGGGCCACTCCTTATATTCCTTCCTAATTGGTAAAAGATTGCTTTTCTTTCTTATTTAGTGTAGTTGCTCTGAATTTTCTTTGTATTGTTCCAACACTTTGTCATTCGGACATTACTGAGTAAGGTCGACATTTGGAATTGGATAATAGTTCCGCTAACTCTAGAATTTACCCTGTATTTTATATCTATTCTTTTGCTATTTTCGTAACTTTCACTTTTCTTTTTAAGATCCTGTAGGTGTTGTTTAAAATAGGATACGCTTTTATTCTGCCTACGCTTTATTTCTTTATAATATTTATAGAATAAAAGCAGGTCAAAAAGAATTGTTCAATTTGCCTTTTTGGAGTAGGGTGATTGTTATATTATTTGGTGAGTAGGTGGTTTTTTTCTACCCTGACTTACATAAAAGGAAAAAGGTATACCAAAGTAAGTATACTAAGAATACCTTCAAACATATGTTAGTGTAAGTAAATAGGTATACGTGTAGGCAGGCCTGTCCCACTCGCGCGTGTAGGTATCGAACTGCAAGTAGCAACGGCCGCCACTTCGGGGTGACAAATCAGTAGGGGCTCACAAGCAGGCGATGACGCACGCGCGCTCGAGAGATTTCTGTACCTACTATTAGGTATTCTGTGGTGTAGGTATGTAAGTATTTACTGAAAGAAAGTAAAGCTTATGTTACTAACTGCATCAATATCTTTACGAACTGAAAATGATAACTATAAATATATATCATTAATGTTATGTGTTATTCTAACATTTTGATAATTTACATCAATATCTAAATTTCAATGCTACGGAACACTAAATCCTTGAATCAAACTCGCACTTGACCGGTGTTTTACGAACTATTCAAATTGTCATGCGTGGGATCCGAAATCCAAATTTAGTATTAAAGAATAGTGTGACAAGACTCTGACCCTCCTCTGACCTTATCATTGTGTAAGTCCTCGTTGAGTTGCCTTCATTTTGTTTTAAGGTTTTTGTCGAAAGTCTCATTTTAATCAGAGCTCTAGATTGGACATAGGTCAGCTGAGATAGTCGAAGTCAAAGTCAAAGTCAAAAATGTATTTATTTCATGGGCACAAAAATGCTTTTGAAACCGTTACAATATTATAATATACATTTTTTTAAAGCTAGTGCTAGATTCGCAAAGCGCAGTTTCCCCCAGAGAAGAACCTAGCAAGAAACTCTGTGGGGTTGCTCTTTTGAAATAAAGAGTAAGTCAATCAATTTCTCCTATGCTTTTGTATGTTTCGATAGGTCTTCTTGTATGAAGAACTACTTATCAATCCGTATCCCCACTACAGAGGCACGGCCTACTCTCATTCGAGAGTGATCAGTGATATAGATCATTGATACACCTTCGAATTGTCATTGAAGCATATTTTTTGGTTTAATTAGATTGATATTTATTACCTATTTATTTATTTGCCTATTTAATTAAAAGCGAAATGTTTTTAAACAGTCCTAAATTATGACATCGAAAGGCATGTGCTCTAATCATTGACATCTCAAATAGTTAGAGAAGGACGCATCTCTTTTGCATCCTGAAAGGCGGTTCTTTTCGTGCTCTGGTGCACGCACGGTCACGGTATGCAAACATCACAATGTATTAGCGTATTAACTATTCTTAGAACTTTTATGCGTAATCGGACGTTCGGTAATGATTAGTCATCTTTTTTTTAACTTTACCGCATTTGGGTGTGTTTCGCTTACGTTTTTTAAACGAGGTATGTTTTAGCTCGCGTTTCGTCGTGAACATAATATTAATTTGTCAGTGTTTGTAAGGTTTTAGGACGTTATCATAATAGAAATCTGGTTACTGGTGCCGGCGCCGTCGATTGATACTGTCGTCTTATGTTCGTATCATCTTTGCGCCAATGACGGCACAGAAAACTATTCTTAAACGGCTAGTTTTATAATAAACACATTTTTGACAATGGGGATGATGACTACATTCGAAAATTCAAAAAAGAATTAGTCCGTCTTTTAGGCTATTAAAAAATATTTGAAACACGTTTTTTACCTGATCAAATACATAAATAAATACAAAGATACAGAGCATCAAAGTTACGTAGTGGGGGGTATTGACGTCACTCCTTGGAAAAAATCGTACTAAGGCGTGACGTCATGAGCAACTTTAACTTAGTATATCTGTGTCGTTTTTAGTTTAAGAGAAAAAAGAAAAAATACGTGTCGAATATTTTAAAATAATCTATGTGATGGACTAAAAAAATTTTTTTCGTCATCATGCCCATTATCACCCCAGCTATAGTTTCAAATGCAGCATTAGTTTTATTAACGTTTCTGCAATACGCTATGTAACATGATACCTTCAGTCTCGGATCGTTCATTGCAATATATAGAGCGTGTCATTGTCTGTATGAGACATTTTGTGTTAGATATTTATACATTCATATTTAAGAGCCAGGATCTTGTCGGTGGAGTAAACGCTAAACAGAGGAAAAGAAAGAAAGAAGAAGAAGTGAAGAAGTCATATTGCTGGCAGAAGAAAGACAAAAGACATTGGTATACATACATACATATCTACTAAAAACAGTTCGCGACTTCGTAAGCATTTATCGTCTTAGCTTATGCAAATATCTTAAAATTATATAGCTTCTGATGTGTAATGTGTAAGCTACAATATAGTAAAGTTTCATTGAAATCTGTTCAGTGGTTTTTGCGTGAAAGAGTAACAAACATCCAAAATTCCTTACATTCACCTTTTGACGTTTTTAAAATTAGTAGAATAGGTACCTACATAAAAGATCTGTTAACTTTTTCAATTGCAGAACGGGACTTTTAAGTAATTTATCCATTAAATATCGTGCCATCTTACTCAATACTCAATCATTGATTGTATTCCACAGGTTTTACAGATCTTATAAACTACTAAAAGTACCAAATGTGGACCCTGATTAGGGCACGGCAAATTGTGTAGCAAAGCTACGAACTTAAAACTAAAATGAGATCAGTTACAACAATATTCTGAAATATTAAAAATAACAGTGACAAATATATTTTTAATGAAGCATTAGGCCTTTTTTGCAACGAATTGGTACTGAAAGTGTTTGTACAGTTGTTACTTTTGTAGTTAGTAACTGTTAATTTATTCTTTGTTTGTTCTCGGTGAAAATGTCGTCATGCCAATTTTTGGGAAAGCGGCTACTTTACATTCTCATATTATATCTTTATTTATAAGGGAACGATGTGGGGTGAAGTGAAAGAGGATGTAGTGACAAGAATTGAGAAAGGGATGCTTAGATGGTTTGGGCATGTCATGTAGAAAGAATGAGCGAAAGGAGATAACGAAAGGAGGATACATAGGTAGGTACATGTATGTATGAATTATCCCCCCTACTGTCTAAATCTTACTACAGCTTAAAGGAATATTTAGAAGATAAAATTGTAATAAATAAATAATAAATAAACTCCTACTTAAAATAAACTATAGATATAATAAGAAGAAAAAGAGAGAGTGATAATAAGATCTCATAGATATTATGTAACAATAAGTTCTAAATAAAATAGCTATATACTACTTAGATAATTATGTATAGAAAATACTAAACATGATACCTACCCATAGATAAGTAATATATTAGATTTAAGTTATGTTAAGATTGTAATTGCCGTGCCCTGTACAGGGTCCATAAAAGGTACTGTCAACTATTGTAATAACATCTTGTAAAACCTATGGTGTGCAAAAAAAAAGAATTTGAATTTGAATTCCTGTTATAAAGAAATCAGACCCATTACATTTATGTTTGTTAATGTCTACTTGTAAAACATGATAAGCTTTAATAACATAAAATCATAGACTTAAACTTTCTTTGAACAAGAGTTGCAACACTGCTTTCAAAATAGCAATAAACATTAAAACTATACTTAGACCATGCGATTGACTAGTTTTACTTGAACCGCGACATATCAATTTTCTTAAAGTCACTCCGTATGTTTTGAAATGCGTACGAAATCGCGGGCAGCCGCTAGATAAATAAAACTCGAATCTATATTGAGATAAAACCCTATAATATAATACATACATATCCGCCACGCCTCTCTGCGATTGGGGTAGGCAGAGACCATTAAAAAATACAAATAATTAAATAAATGAATGAATGAATTATATTTCTTTATAATGAAATGTAAAATACGAAAGGTATTATACTCGTACCTAATGAATAATGTATGTCTTGTTTACTTTAATTATAATAAACTCATCATTATGTACCTAATTAAATTCAGTTATACAGAGGGATAATTATTCCAATTAACACTGTATGTATAAATAATTATACTTAGAGGCGAATTTACATTTTTCTTAGGTAAACAAATATAGGAAGGATGTGCCCTTTGTCCATTAAGGACAATTGAATGTCCCTAATAATAAAAAATAAATAAACAAATACAGCTTTATTTAGTACCTTTCAATTGCAGAAAAATCTCTTAAAATCATAGTTTTATTCATTATACATTGTGCCGTCTTCTTCTGATCTTTGACAATGACAGTGATAGCTATAATGCAACAGATTATTAATTTAATGACCTATTTAGCGTCATCAATTAGTTAACATATTAAGACGCGTTCTTCATAAAAGTAAACTTAAAAGAAAAAGCACAAAAATCTTGTTTAAAAATGTCTAGTAAACAAAGTAAAACAAAACAAGTAGGTACCTAAACCCGCTTGTTCCAAATCCAAACACGACATGAAAGTTTCCAAACAACTAATTATCTTTCACAAAAGCTAATTAAACTTGTTGCAGAATACCTTTGTGGATACAAATTGTAATAAGTTTTGTACTGGTAGGAAAGTTGGACCTGATTGGGTTATATTTTTTCTACCATTTTGGTAGAAAAGTTGGCTTCAATGTGTGGATTTGTCGCATTGTGTTCTTTGGGTTTTGAAGGATATGATAGAGTTTTTTGATATACAGGGTGTAACAGAAAGGGTATATAAAGCCGAAACACAGCGATAGTCCTCATGAAACTGAACAACTTTCCCCAAGGAACATGGGTCGTAACTCGAAAAAAAAATTTCGCCTCCCCATACAAAATGCCCGATCAGCTGATCGAGTAAGTATGGGCGATCCAAAAATTTTTTTAGAGTTACGACCCATGTTCCTTGGGGAAAGTTGTTCAGTTTCATGAGGACTATCGCTGTGTTTCGGCTTTATATACCCTTTCTGTTACACCCTGTATAAAGTAAAAAAAATATATTAAAGACTAGAGACAAAATACAATAATATCTAACTGTTTACTTACGAAGTGTTGGAATTTTGAAATGAGACAAATAGGTATTACTTGAAAGAAGAATCCAATAAAACTTTGGTTAAT
Organism: Anarsia innoxiella; assembly: GCA_947563765.1. Classification (NCBI taxonomy): domain Eukaryota; kingdom Metazoa; phylum Arthropoda; class Insecta; order Lepidoptera; family Gelechiidae; genus Anarsia; species Anarsia innoxiella. The sequence continues at coordinate 2,243,975 of OX387393.1, forward strand.
ATATCGGCTATTATAAAAATATCCATTCAAAACTATAATGATTCATTTATAGAAAAAAAATAGGCGTGGTTACCAGATTACACTTAATACAATCTGACTGAACGAAGGTACATTAGGTACGAGATTATGTGTGTTCAAAGCAATGCTTAGTACTGCTTCAGTAGTAGTTATCTGTAGTTAGTACTATCATTAACAAACCTAATCTTTCATCAAACCTAATTAAAGCCACAAGGTCGTAAAAACCATAAAATTTCACCAAAAAAAAGGCCCTTCGAACTTAGGAATTACAACACACTACCCAAATCGAACGACACCGTGTAAATGTACTTGTAACTAAATAGGTTTTTTTATTCGGAAAGTTAATAAGAACAAGGCCATAGACTATAGACTTTTACACGAATACTGACAATAGTCGACATTGGATATTAGTTTATCGGCGGAATTGTATCACAATGCCCTTGAGTTTAAGTTGTTTGCTTATTGAAAAGGTATGGTGTGTGTATGTCTTATTAGAGTTCCGGAAAAGGGTGTGATTAAATAGACCAAATTCATTCACATTTAATAACTTTTCGTGTGTCGGTTTGTGTCCGAAGATAATAAAAAAAAAATCAATCCATCAATCAAATCATTTCATTCAATTTTATTTATCAGAAGACAATTTTTATCCGGTTATTAGAAAGAAGTATTAGTTATATAGTCTAACAGTTTGTGCGTGTATGCATGGGGCGACTGATGAATGTGGATGAATCGAAGGTGTGTTTGGATCGTTGCAAGTGGTGGAAAATGGTCTCTGCCTACCCCGATGGGAAAGAGGCGTGACAGATACTGTATGTATGTAAGTTAAACCATCGCGTCTCCCACACGGTGACCTAAACAACCAAAACACGCCCGCACCAAAACGATGACCGTAAAATTGTGCAACGCAAACAAATCGCGCGTCTCTGTTGTGATGCAATAGTGTCATCCTACTCGCGGATTCTAGTTTTTAATTGGTCACGTAACAGTTGATAGTCTTTTGTTTTTTATAAATGGAATTTGGGGTTTGAAATTGGAATTTCGAATAAAATGTAGAGAAGACCGTTGAAGTTGAGCATCGAACATCGTGTCGTCTTTTTCTGATATTTGATAATGACAGTGATAGCTATAGGTTTAATAGTTTTGATATTATCATGTTTACAATTTGCTTACATTGCGCTCTATACTCTACGGTTTAGATCTCAATCAATATTAAACTAATAAGTAACCTCAAAAAACAGTTGAAATTCGTTTAGATAACATAACCTGTTGCAGTAACCTACATTTCCAAGTTACGAGTACTAGGAACTCAATTTGTATAACCGCGGATATTATTCGAGTCCTAACTTAACTGTTGCAAGTTGTAAGATAGTATCTCAATATAACTCGGAACCCCATTAGTACCAGCACGGATGCTAATAAGGTCCAAAGTTAACAAATGCAGGTTTTAAGATACTATCAATACTGACAAGTAAATGAAAGGAACTCAACAAGTAGGTTGCTTATTTAACAATATTACATAATTAGCATAAGTTAGTGTCAAATAATTGTGTCGTGTGAATTGGTATTAGGTATTGACTTATCCTAGTTGCATAAAGGCTTATTAAGTTAATAGTCCATTAATTAGCATTAACTTTAAAAAATTACCCGTCCTAAGTGGTGTCAAAACCTACAGGATTAAATGATGTTTTATTCATTCATAATCGTGCCGTCTTATTCTGATTTTTGAGAATGATAGTGACAGCGATAGATGTTATTGAGCATGGACCCGTTTCTCTATCTACAGGGTGTAACAGAAAGGGTATATAAAGCCGAAACACAGCGATAGTCCTCATGAAACTGAACAACTTTCCCCAAGGAACATGGGTCGTAACTCGAAAAAAATTTTTGGATCGCCCATACTTACTCAATCAGCTGATCGGGCATTTTGTATGGGGAGGCGAAATTTTTTTTTTCGAGTTACGACCCATGTTCCTTGGGGAAAGTTGTTCAGTTTCATGAGGACTATCGCTGTGTTTCGGCTTTATATACCCTTTCTGTTACACCCTGTATAGATAAAATTTATCTGGCGGATATTTTATACCTGTCTCTGTCTAAAACGTCATGTTTTATGAAATAGACATAGGTTTATTTGCCAGTTCATTTTTATCCGTAGGTTGTGAAACAGCCCCTTAGTTTCATTGATTTTTCTTCTAATTGGCAGTTTGATTAGGCCTGTAAAATATTTTCAGGTTTAGATGTAAGTAGGTATCTACCAATAATCTCAATCAATTTGAAACCTAATCCTAGATACCAAAGTTCCAAAAAGCATATTCACTTCAAAACAAACATATAAGTAATCTAAATAAAAAATAGGTACTTAGTTCAAAAAACTAAAACACGCTTTAGCTCGCACTAAACATGCTCCATCATCAGCTCAGTTCGAAAGTACCATATTATTGTATTGTCATCAGAACTCAAGCGTGTGCAAAATTTCATCCTATTCGAAGACCGGGAAGTGGGTCAAATTAAGATTCCAAGATTTGTTTACATACATAGTTACTTACAAGTGAAGCTAATATAAAGCGTGTAATAAATAAACGCACAACTACAACAAGGCTGTCTGAGGCCAAACTTTAGAAGGCCATTCAATAAACACAGACTCTCAGATGAAGGAAAATATTGACATAAAGCCGCCATATGGCATTGACAGCTCGTGTCAACAGTGTCTTCTTCTTTTGTTTAGCTTGACAAGTGTCAAATGCACCCCGCTTTCGGTACTGGTAAGCTAATTTTGGTAGGACAGATTAATAGATTGATTTCATGTAAGTATTGCCTTTGTGTGCAATAAAGTATTTCTATCAATCTATCTGTGCGGGACTGTAGCTAATCACAGATATCACTGAACAACCCCTTTGCACCTATTGCTGGTTAATTAAACACTATTTAAAAATATGGACTGTATTTATTACTATTTAAAACTATAACTATTATAGACCAGTTAAAAACTATAAAACACTATTACGAAATCACAAAAACTACTATTGAAAACGGAACGCACTTTAAACACTAAAAAACGGAACGCACTAATTTCAAAATTCGCGGGCTTTACTTTCACTGACTATCACTTGCACTGATAACACTATGAGAACTCACTATTACCACTTATTCACTTGTCTTCGAGTTATTTTCGCTTTCTTCTTCGCTTTGATCGCTTGATTGCTATTTTCAAACTGATTTTAAACTGATTGAGATTTGCCGGTCCGGCCCGGCTTAAATACCTCATACGCGGGTCCCGAAAACACAAGATAATTCCCGAATCGGACTTCTTTTTCTAATCTATATCTATCTCTGTCTTACATTGTCGCGTTTGGAAACTTCGATAACATTCTTCGGACTTCTCTTTCTGATTACTATTTCTGTCTCTGTTTTTCATATGTACTCGTGATTCTGGAATTGGCAGAATGTGTTCGATGACGTGCGAAGTTTCTGGACGTCTCGTGTTTGACATTTCTTTGTTTTGACATTTTCAATACTCGCGTGTTTTGTAGAACTTTCTTTTGCCGAAATATTATTCTAAACTATTCGATTTATGTATTTAAGTGGATTTTAATGTATGTTATGGAAAGTGGTATGTGCTATAGATATGAGGATGCCTTTTTACGCTGCTAGTGGTGGATTTTAGAAGGTTTGTCGCGAACACTATCTGTCTACGATACTTAAGGAAACGTATTAAGAGCTATAATTGACCAATCCTATAAATATTATAAATGTCAATGTTTGTGCCGATGGATGGATGTTTGTTACTTCATCACGTAAAAACTACTGAACAGATTTTGATAAAATTTGGCAATATTGTAGTTTATGTATCAGAATAACACATAGGCTATATTATTTTGAGATATGATGATTGTCTTCCAAGATATGACGAAAAATGCGTACGAAGTCGCGGGCAGCCCCTAGTAATTTATATATCTCTCTTTCTTTAATTATAAATGTTTTTATGGCAAAGATGGCGATTACTCCAATAAAAATGTTATTTAAACAGAAAACTCAAAATTCTCGTATTTGCAAGAAACGTTGAAAAATCCAAGATAAAAATAAAGCACAGAATAATGTATAGGCGGCTCGAGATAGAAAATCGTGGAGAGGAGGCCTTTGCCCAATAGAGGGACACTGACGGCTAAATAAGATAATATCTGCTTGGGCCGTGGCCCCAGTAGGCAAACTGTTAGCGGCTGACTAGTTTGCGGCGTATCGATTTAGTACGCCCTTTCATATATTTGAAATGGAGTGTCCACAGTCAGCTAGTTTTCGCTCACTGTACGCAGTTTGCAGCGTTACGCGCGCTGACTATCCCAGACAGCGGCCGACTCCCACCAAAACCGGTGATTTCATTGATTTGAGTTTGCAGCTAACTCAAATTTCAGTTCGCCACAAAGCGGCTCACTCAGTCGGCCACGGCCTTAGTACTAGCACTAGCCCTAGAGGACTATCTAGTACACTTAATTAGTTTCGGCTTTGCTTAACTAAACAGTTCATTGATCAAATTAATTCCAATAGACCAAACTCGAGACAAATAGCTCCCAATAATGCCATTCTGGTATCCACGATAAGCTACACTACGCTTGCAACTATCGACAAAGCTTATCGCATGACAGCACTAACACAATACCACCAACCAAACAACTCATTAACTAAATCACCTATTGTACAACAAACTAGTTAACTTTGAGCTACGTTTTTGAAGGAAAAACATCGACATAGAGGTCTTATAATATTGGTGACGAGACCAGATAATTTGGAGCTACGTGTTTAAGAGAAGTGTGTGTAAAGAGAGGTCATGTTATACTGGTGATGTAACAAGAGAATGAGTCAGAAAAGGTTGCCCAAATCTATACCTTAACTTAATATGTTTCTAGTGCGATGAGATGGACGTTCCATAGATGTAATAAAGTATGGATACTCCTCAATATTATTTAATTCAAAACAAAATTATTTTGCTTACTTACGTTTAAGATTACGTCTTTACGTCACACTAAAGCTTGCAACGTTTTAAACTTATGTCAATTTACTATCGGCGGAGAAGCATAGAGTTTTTTATTCCATTCTCCCCCCTTTTCGACAGACATTCCACTTGTTTCTTTTTATTAATTTTCGCACACAATCTCGTTTAAATGAAGCCAGAGAAAACAGAGTTTTTTGTATCAAAGCAACGAAGTATGTGAATCACTGATGAATAAGCTAGGATATTTTTTTACTAGCCATTAAGATCCCACTGCTGGGCAAAGGCTTCCCCGCGACTTTCCATTTAACACGGTCTCCGGTAGTGACCCGCCATTCCCGTGAAAATGCATCCAGATATTGTTTAATATTATTAAGATCTGTTCAGTGATTTGAAAGACTAACGAACATGCTCACATTGGCATTTATAATGTTAATAGGTTTAGTAGGATTTAATTGTACACCATATATAACTTAGTATATCGATGGAAGCATTACGGTATAGATATACGGTAGGTACCAAGGTAAATGACTCACACAATGTGTGTTACATTCTTCTCGTAAACTACTTTTAACATCGTTTGGCTCGTGCAAGTAAAAGTTGCCGAAAAAATAAGTACCTACTTATATTTGGAGCACTTTGTATTTATTTATTTAACAGTTTATTGTAAGATGATAGTACAAAGATACAGAAAAAAGAGAAGTTATACAAAAGGTACTAAAAGAAATTTCTTCCTGCAGACCCCACAGAGAGAGAAGTGATAGCATGAAGGCAGGATTCACTTTGCCTTTGATTAAAAAGTTTTTTTCTCGTTTCACCATTTACGGATAAAATTAAAATGACAGAGGTTTACCAGACATAGGTATGTCTAATTCATAAGAAATAACGTTTTTTTAGAGTCTAAAACGTTTTTTTTTTTTTTAAATTTAGACAGTGACAGGTATAAAATATTTGTTAGTTAAATTTTATCTGTTAGTTATCGGGCCCTAACTGGACTCTTCGTCTAAGAGTAGAATAAAATGAATCTAAATAACCTAACCTAATGTTTTTATTTAAAAAACGCATTTTTTTATATACCCAGCGTCACTTTCAATGTAAATACGAATCTAACGACACCTCTCTGGCTAAAATAAAAGCCGTTTAGGCTGTAAGGCGTGTCAAAGTATTATACATACAAATTACAAACATACTCTCGAAAAACATAACCTTTCTTCTGGCGCAGTCGGGTAAAAACTCTTCTAACATCGTCACCAGGGCCTATTGTATTCTACTCATAAAAAATGTGTTATATTTATAATATTCAGATATTCAAAGCATTTGCTATTCTCTTTGATATATGTCATTCCTGAGACGACAAAGGTATTTTGGTATAGAGGAATTTAATATGCTCTTGGCGACAAGTTAGACTGACAAGGTTGTCTTTATGAAAACGGAGGAATTTCATCAAATCTTAGAGACTAGGGGAGAATATAATTTTGGTAATGAAACATAACCCTCCTTCTGGCGCAGTTGGGTAAAAATTCCGGTCATTCAGACAAATGTTCCAAAGTTACCTTTGAAGTTCAACAAACGGTTTCCACATGACTGACTCTTCATTATACTTCAAATCTTTCACAAAGACCTTTTATGTCATTGAGGCTAAATGGCCCTAAATTGTCGGCGGATGGACAATCAATGGCTTCTTTCAGAGATTTTCAAAAGTGCGTATTTCAGTAACTTTATGAAGAAAATTGACGGTGATTTTCTGTATAGAAGTTTTGAAGATAGGTTTGGGATAGTAGGTAGGTATAGGATAGGTATGATCATATACCTACATATCGGTCACTCTTCCCATCGGTGTAGGCCAGACCAATTCCCTCCACTTCCTACAATTCAAACACACTTCCTTCGCTACATCCATATACTTCTCTTGACTTGAACGTATTACTCTCCATCCAATAGGCATGATGACTAAAAAAATTTTTTTACTCCATCACATAGATTATTTTAAAATATTAGACACGTATTTTTTCTTTTTTCTCTTAAACCAAAAATAACAAAGATACACTGGGTTAAAGTTGCTCGTGACGTCACGTTTGAGTACGATTTTTACTCGATGGTGACGTAAAAACGCCCCACTCCGTAACTTTGATGCTCTGTATCTTTGTATTTTTTTATGTATTTGATCCGGTAAAAAATGTGTTTCAAATATTTTTTGATAGCCTAAAATACGGACTAATTATAATTCAATTTTTTGAATGTACTCATCATCCCAATTCTGATATGTGCCAGGATTTGCTATTCTTCACTGACCGAGACAAGCTCGCAATTCTTGCAACTGATTCAGAATGTACGAATACATAAAGTCTTTATAAATAACTAGAGATTGCCCGCGACTTCGTACGCATTTATCGTCATATCTTTGAAAAAACACAAAATATCTGCAAATAATAAATCCTATGTGTTGTTCTGATGTCCAAGCTAAGTTATTGTAAAATTTCTGTTCAGTGGTTTTTACGTGATGAAGTAACAAACATCCATCCATCGGCACAAACATTGACATTTATAATATTTATAGCATAATAACCTCTCACATCCCACTGACCCATTATAAACCCAGACATAATAGATTTTCTATTGTTCTTTTTTTTTCTGGGATGTGAAAGATTTAATAGGATTAATTTCTTTCATACAGTAAAGGCATATAGACGTCGAAAAGTGTGATAAAACCCTAACACTCGTGAAAGATGAATATCCTGGCAACAACCGAATACGATACCCGTAACACGCGCTTGTTTAAAATTCCATTGAATTGAAAACTATATTGTTGATCATAATTCGATACTTGAAACTTTTTTATACACACTGAATACAATTAACCTGTCAGTCACGATACTGCTGGACAAAGGGCTCCTTGTGCTTCCAGGGGCCCAAGTCTGCTGTTTTAGCCGGAGTCCGGCATAACCCTCCGTCCTTCTCCGCGACGGAGGGTATCCATAATGGATTTCCCCTCGTTAAAAAAAAAGGGGCCCAAGTCTGCTAATTAACAATATGCACAGTTGTGTGTCGGCAGTGTCAATGATAGTGTCAATATCATTTTTGACACATTTGATCGCAATCAGTGTAAGCCATTGTTTAGCAGAATACCAAATGTGTCAAAAAATGCCATTGTTACTCTGCCGACACTCAACTGAGGCTAATTTTAAATTGTGCTCTAGGATTGGCCTTTATACTAAATTATTTACTATTACTTATAATATACTATATTATTTCGAAAAAGATCTGGATGCATTTTCACGCGAATGGCGGGTCGCTACCGGAGATCGTGTTAAATGGAAAGTCGCGGGGGAGGCCTTTGCCCAGCAGTGGAATCTTATTGGCTAAGAAAAAAATATATTATATTACTATATAATATATTAACAATTAAATCTTTTTACTAAAATACCAAATTACATTTCTCTCCTTAATTAATCCAAGAGGTATGCAAATTCAGTGTTTTCTAGCCACATATTCTAGCGTAGTGCAAATGTGCAATTATGCCCATTAGTTCCGACGATATAGCTGAGGAATCCTAATGTGGGGCCGGTGTGAAGCGTTTTGCATAACTATGGCTAGAAATCGGAAAATTGTTTTATTTTTTGTTAGGTTTCTTTGGAAAATAGGGCGTTTCTTTTGTAGCTATAGATTTAGTAGTTATACATTGTTATTACAACACGACAGCGCATGACCGGTCGTTGTGGAGATCCTTGGGGGAAGCTTATATCTAGCAGTAGACTTCCAAAAGCTGACATGATGATAATTATTACAAAACGAAGTTTAAATATAGTTCAGCTTCATGTCATGTCCGTGACTTTTTGCCTATAACGTTACCATGCATGACTTAAAATTGAATTAGTTCTAGAACGCATTTTAATCTCGTTTTGAAATAACGCTGATAGTGTTTATATTTTAGCTCTAGTCTGCTTCGCAGCTGCAAAAACAAAAGAAAGATCATAACTTTTACTCGTTTGTTTCAGTGAACGTTTTCATTTATTAAATTTAAGAGCTTCGCTCTTGTCGGTGGTGTCTACGCCACTCTGTCCTATTTTCTGCCGTCCTTTTGAGTACCTAATACGACACAACTTCTATCCCCTCTTTCATTTGATCTACTTATGTAAGTTCTTCGTGGTCTCTCTTCCGTTTTCCTTGTACTTTTCCAACGTTTTATTAAATGAAATTAAATTACATTCACACTATTATTTCAACTATTGTGTAACTGTCTGCTTTATACAGGGTGTAACAGAAAGGGTATATAAAGCCGAAACACAGCGATAGTCCTCATGAAACTGAACAACTTTCCCCAAGGAACATGGGTCGTAACTCGAAAATTTTTTTTGGATCGCCCATACTTACTCGATCAGCTGATTGGGCATTTTGTATGGGGAGGCGAAATTTTTTTTTCGAGTTACGACCCATGTTCCTTGGGGAAAGTTGTTCAGTTTCATGAGGACTATCGCTGTGTTTCGGCTTTATATACCCTTTCTGTTACACCCTGTATAATTCAAATAAAGAACAAGTGCCCGTTTCACCAACTGCAGATAAAGTTTAATTGACAGATAAACCTATGTCTATTTCTTAAAACATAACGTTTTAGACAGAGACAGGTATAAAATATCTGTCAGATATTTTTATCTATGGTAAAACAGGCATTAACTGTTTTTGTCAGTCAAAGCTGCCTTGGACAGTAGGAGTATACCATTATTTTATTGTGGGGAAATCCATTATGGATACCCTTCGTCGCGGAGAAAGACGAAGGGTTATGCCGGACTCCCACCGGCTAAAACCCCACGGTGTTCCTTCTTGTCGCCCAGTGACGGGGACACGGGAACGCTTCCGCATGTACTACTGTACCCTAAACTTACAAAAATTTCTAAAAATAATACAGACGTATCCAAAAGGTTTCATTTCAAAGACATTTTACGATTATATCTTCTTATACTTAAAGTTTTGTTTGTTCAGCCTACGCAGGCAGAGCATTCGACCTAAAAAAAGTCAGCTGCAGCAACAGCAAAAAAAGTTTTATCTTATCTCCTTTTTTGTTTGGTCCTTGTAATTTCAGGACTTGTAGGTCAGGGCTTTTTTTAAGTACCTAGAAGCTAACTTTGTTGATGGCGTTTTTCAAAAATTGGGTGTTTATGTTTATGCAATCATTCACGAAAATCTATGAACGTAGATAATAATATCCAAAAAACTGAAAAGAATTCTCCATGAAACAACAGTAAAGAACGTCATTTGATTGTGGGAAGACGTGCATTTATATATCTTCTATAATCCCAAAAGTAGTTGACTTTCTTTTAAAGAACAAAAAAAAACATATTTGAATACAGATTAGACGTTTTGTCTAAAGCCGAAACGTCATTTATGTGAGGTAGTTCTAGAACTATAAATAAGGAGGAAAAGGCTATTATATCAATACTAAACTCCCTCTAGATAATTTCACGATTATATTTCATCCTTTTTTCAGAAACCAAGCATATTTTTCGCAGCAAAAACTCAAACCAATCTCAAACTCTAAGGAAAAACTATTTACATTGTATTTTACATAAAACAGCCATCGCTTACCCTGAACTGTTTTCGCCATGACATTAGAACCATAAATAATATTAAAAAGCTTCGGAACACAGATTGGGTCGTTAAAAAGTCGCTAGCTTTGGAATTTATAAATATGCATTTACTTGTATTAAAAATAGGCAAGCACAAAAACGTGAATCGTGGCAGCATTTTATCGGCCTTTTTACACTTGAAAGATTAACCTCCGTTGCACGAAAGGCTCTTTACTTTAATGCTCCATTAAACGTCTGACGGAGTGCTGTCATTAGAATAGTATTCAAAATCAGTTGACACAACATTTGCATGTAGTCGCTTCAATATTCGATGCTCATTCGTTGTGTTAACTGATTTTGAGTATATGACAATCCAAAATGCTCTGATCTGCACTTCGTCAGGTGTGCGCCAGCTCTAACCCCCAGTTGCACGAAAGGCTCATTAATTTAATATCCCATTAAACATCTTACCGCCGTCTTATTCTGATTTTGAAAAAACTTCTTATAAATGCATTGAAAACCCGGTAGCTTTTTAAAATAATTAAACAACGTATAGGGCAATGAGGGAAAGAGAGGCAGAGGAAGACCGCGACGTACTTACTTCACTCAAGTGAAAGAGAAAGTTAACGTCATGTCGTATCAAGAAGTTAAAGCACTGGCAGAGGATAGGCCTAGATGGCGAACGCTCCACCGACAAGAGTCTAACTCTTAAATTAAATGATGATGATAGGGCAATGATATTATACATATACTAGGTGCAGATATGTTATATGCGCGCACATTTTGAAGACTGTAAATAGACCTATTTAAGACAACTTGTAGCTAGTCTGAAGACATTTGGAGTATGATTTGAAGTGCTGTCATTAATGTCATTGTAATCATTGTTCGGCACAGTATATATGTACCTACCTATAAAAAATCATTGGTATAGGTACAATGCATCCCTGTTGTATACCCTATACCCACTACAATTCTGTATCTGCAAAAAAAAACTATAAAAAGTAAACTTTTTGCGCTACACTTCGAAATTGCTTGTAAATTACATTTTGTTGAACGTATTACTTTGCAATAAAATACAACATACACAATAACAATGCAATAAATAATTCATTCATTCAAGTAAGTAAATAGACATCTAACGGCTGTTACCAATATTCAAAGACAGATAACAGTCTGCGATCGGCATGTCACGTAGCTGTCACTTCTGATTTATCCTTCAGAAGAGTCCCATAGATTTTTGACACCGGTAGGTTTATAAGGACGAAAAATTCTAAGACAGATAACTATTTCTATCTCCAGTAGGGCAAAACCAGAGATAGGTAGAATATTGGGAACGGCCGTAAGTACATAAATACCTACTTATAGGTAGGTACCTATTTCATTTAGCTGCGTAAATGGAATTATATTGTGAGTCAACAGAACACTGACTCAGGTACAGTGTAACTCTCAAGTAGATACTTTATTGAAATCTTTTCCTTCTTAAACGGTAAGAAGGATAAATATTGTGATTCTTTGTGGCAAGCTGTACGGGCAACCTTTGCGTCAGCTAACCACTAAGTTTTGCCTTATTCAGCTTATCATGTGTATTGTTTAAGTATGGCTATTTCAGGATATCTTTTTGTTTGTGGTTTATGCCTTTCAAGGCTGCCATTAGCAGGCTTGGTTTAAGCCATCCTGTAGAACTATTTACCCCACTGCGCCAAAAGGAGGGTTATGTTTTTCGAGAGTATCGATGTATGCATGTTTGTTTGTATGTATGCATGTATAATTCTTTGTCACGCCCTACAGCCTAAATAGCTTGATGGACTTTAGCTTAAGAGGTGTCTTTAGATTCGTATTTACAGTGAGAGTGGCACTGGGTATGTACATCAACATAAATAAAAATGTATTTTTTAAACACAGTCGGGTTTTTTTTTATAAAAAGGTTAAAGGTTATTTATACTGGAAATAACACCTATATCCTACCGTCCCATGTTCAAATACATTGGGTATACAGTGCCTAAAAGTTAATTACAACTTATATTAATATGTAGCAAGGAGCTCGTAGCAAGTGGGGGTGGAAGTTGTCTCTGCCTACCCCGATATGGGAAAGAGACGTGACGGATATGTATTTATGTTTGTGTGTGTGTGAGTGTTGTGTGTTTATGTACCTATGTATTAACACATAAACTCGACCTCAACGAGCTAATTTGAAACGTTTACTTAAAACAAACTCTGTAGATTATTAGTCAGAGTTGAATTCATAATACTTACCGTCAATATTTGTTTAGGTTCACCTTGGATTCATGAACCGCGTATTTACAGTACCAAGTTAAATGAGCTTCTTAGTTTTGTTTTTTGTAATCAACGTTTGAAGATGGAGATGGATAAGCTTTTCGACTAAGAGGATTTATATTTTCCTTAGCCGGGCAGGTATGCCACGAATGAAAAAATGTAAGCCATTCAATAGGGATGATGACTGCATTCAAAAATAATTAGTCCGTCTTTTAGGCTGACGTGACGTCACAAGCAACTTTAACCCAGTGTATCTTTGTCATTTTTAGTTTAAGAGAAAAAACAAAAAATACGTGTCGAATATTTTAAAATAATCTATGTGACGGACTAAAAAAATTTTTTTAGTCATGATGCCTATTGCGATTGATTGATGCCAAAACAATGATATCAAATATTAATCCACTAAGCCGAAATACCTATACTTACTTACTTAGGTATATTAAATATGTACTATAATAATTAATTACGTTATAATTTTCATCTGTTACAGATTATATCAACGTAGACAAGGTGTCAATGAACAAACGGTGAAGCTCTACAGGCCGATCGTAATCGGTAAGTGGGCTTTTAAAGTAAAAAAATATATTTATTCCAAGTATAGAATTTTTTTTTCGGTTTTATTTTCTCACAATCGGTATTCTTATTGCTACTAACATTATAAATGTCGAAGTTTGTGCCGATATCCATCCAATGAGCGAAAATGTTTTTTACTGTTTCACGCAATAACTATTAAACAGATTTTAATGAAACTTTACAGTATTATAGCTAGCTTGTCAGAATAACACATAGGTAGGCTATTATTTTGTGTAAGCTTTCTAGGATTTGATGATGTAATACTCGTATTTGTACCTACGGTAGTCGTGGGCGGCATCAAGTCTTTCTTAAATACTTAAATTTTGATATAAGAAAGCATATACATATATGTATATCATCATTTCAGTCTATAGCTACCCACTGCTGACCATACACCTCTCAAATTATTCTCCAGCGCTGCCGGTTTATCATATAGTAACAAAGTATAAAGATATTCATATAGTTCGATAGTAACAGATAGTTCATTGCCTTTGGGCGGCGGCCAAGCTAGATGATTTAATTTAGCGCTTTGACCGCGCTAATAGGGTACACCGCGAGTAATGAGCTCGCTGGATCCGATTTCTATACTTTGTTTCATTTTATGAATACCAAATGAATACGCGGATAATATCAATCGAGCATGTGTGAATCCAAACACACCTCTTTCGCTTCATCCACACTCATCAGTCGCCTTATACATGCCCGCCAGTTTAGGGTACTCTTGATTTGGCCTTTCTTGAGCAAGTCCCCGATTTGATCGAGTTGCGTTCGTCTTGGCCTTCCCCTCCCAGCATTTTCAGGTGTGTTTGTTTTTTCGTTTGGTTTTCGTAGCAAGTGAAAGGAAGTGGTCTCTGCATACCCCAATAGGAGAGAGGCGTGACGGATATGTGTGTATGAATGAATGATGAAGCGAAAGAAGTATTTTTGGATCGTAGCAAGTGGAAGGCAGTGGTCTCTACCTACCCCAATGGTAGACAGGCGTGACAAATATGTTTGTATCAGTCGAATTATCTAATGTTATAGGTATCCTATATTAGTATGCTGTAAGTGAACTGGCTAGTATGTATGAACTTATTAAATATTTTATTATGGAGATGGGTGGCAGGATATTTATTACTCTGTCACGTAAAAACTACTGTAGAGATTTTAATGAAACTTTACAATATTGTAGTTTAGACTTCAGAATAACACAATTCAGCAAAACTAGCCTGTTCTTCGTATGCCTTCATCCATATGTATGTTCTGAAACTTTTACCGTATTTTATGCAAATAAATGATATTATATTTCTATTATATTATTATACAGAACTTTCCATAGAACACAAGTCCCTTTTCCATCTCAAACAAATACATAGCTATGTACAGTCATGGTATCAGCTACGGCAAGCTCACAAAGCACTACTCACTCATACTTAGAACTTATGTTCTTGTCTATACAGGTCTCCTTTTCCACTTACATAGATGTATGTTTGGTTACCTGCGGCGAGATGCAAAAGGAAACGTTCCGCAAGTTTTCTTTGAAGGCACACAGATGACACTGAATACGAATGGAGTGTGCTTTAAGGCTGGGGATGTCAAAGTTTTTTAATATGAGAGGTTGTTTTGATAAGTTCTGATAATATTCGCTCTCAGTTTTATGTATGCTAGGATAGGAATATATGTTCTTAATATATCTAGCAGTCCCGGCGAACTTTGTTCCGCCTTAGAGCGCTTGTAGACGTCCGTTTTTTTTACCGGACAACGGACCGTTGTCCGTTACGCGGTGGTGAATGGTTTATAAATAACAGACGTGTGTACACGCACCGGACATCCATCCGGAAAAAAATATATGGCAGCCGTTTCTTGCCGGATGCATGTCCGGTGTCCGGCAACAAATGATCAGGTGTTTGATTTAAAAAAAAGGGTAAAAAGAATTCTATATTCTTTTGTTTCTAAGCTACCTCCCTACCAATTTTCAGCCAAATCGGTTCAGCCGTTCTTGTGTTATAAAATGTGTAAATGTGATGTATGAATTGCGTGCTGATAACCATTAATATGAAGGCATACGACCACACTGTTTAAAAACAAACATCTATACCTGCGTCAGATATTTTCATCTCATCATACTTACACATTGAGAAACACTGTCCCAGCTCTTTCAGAAGTTTGTCTCGTCAGCGACATTATTGCAATATGTCCGTGGGTTATGAAAAGACTTCCTTGCTATTTTAGTTCACATTGCTAGTGTAGAGAAAAGGTAGACTGAGTCTTTTCTGCTGCAGCGGTTGTCCATCGCTATCCAGCGTGGAAACGCAGCTGGGGTGATGGGCACGTTTGCACCAGGAGAGACCAGGGGCAAGTTATTCCCGGATTAGTGTTAGTTAAGGTTAAGTTTAGTTTAGTGGTTATATTTTATTTATTAGAGTATAGTATTTTTAATAACATATTCAGTGTAGAGAAGGATTTATACCTATTTATAAATGATCAACTATGATGTACATAATATTTTACCTATGCATGACAAAAACGACATGATTATCAATGTTTAGAACGATTATTGTTTAACTAAAGGCTGCCCGCGACTTCGTACGCGTTTATCGTCATATCTTGGAAAATAATCGTGATTTCTCAAAATATAATAGCTTATATGTTATTCTAATGTGCAAGCTACAATATTGCCAAGTTCCTTTAAAATCTGTTCAGTAGTTTTTGCGTGATGAAGTAACAAACATCCATCGGCACAAACATTAACATTTTTAATATTATTAGGATATTAGGATTTGCATTGCCGTGCCCGCATCAGGGTCCACAATTCCACATTTAGTACTTGAAGATACATATAAGATCTGTAAAAACCTGTGGATTGCAATCAATGATTGAGTATTCGGTTACTGTATTGTCTACCAAAGAAGAACAGTCAAAGTCCATAGAACAAATACCCAGACCCGACAGTCACGTGACCTATCTCAGTTTTTTTACTATCATATAAATAGTCATATTACATATTCTTTTTATTCAATTTCAGCAGCTAACACCAAAATATTGCCTCATGTTTTTGTTCAGGCTCAATACTAAAAAACTGAGATATGTCACGTGACTGTTGGGTCTGGGTATAGTTTGCCGGTTCTTCTTTTCAATAAAAACTTTTTGCCTAAAGAACGAGTGAGGTTGTGACAACGAACCACAAAATAGGTACCTATACTTACCAACATATCTTACACCAAACTGGAACAGAACTATGTGCTGTGACCGTAACGTGTGAACCTTACCGTGTCGAACTATGCACTCGGTTAGAGTTGCTAGGTCGCCAAACTTATGTAGAAAATAGCCGGATAGATTAGCCAGTTTAGCTGGACACTTGGGTGAACTGAACTGAACACCCGAAATTATTGAGGATTGACTTAGTATTAACAAGTACGATGAAAAATTAAACCTACGTAAACTAATCAAAACGGTCTAATTTGTTGGTGGATTGGATGTCCAGTGCTTAGCGGCCGCTATTCTACAACGGGTACATTATTTAGTCAAAACATAACCCTACCTATTCGCTTCCCCATATTCGGTTAAAAAGACACCATAAAAAGCCTCCAAAACAGTCTTGCATTGCCAAAGCTGTTAGATTAACCCAATTTTTCTTTCTTATCTTAAACGTGCATTATCTTATAGCCCTCCAAATCTACGTATACTCACCTATTACCTAAATAGTGTAAACAAAATGAATATTTATAAAGGAAAAGTGTTTTTAACGAGATCGTGTTATATTCAACAAGATTATAAACTTTTTAACACTACATTAAGTTTGAAGTGCCTTTTATAGTGGAATTATTAGAGCTTAGAGCTCGGTTAAGTTTCTGTGCTAATTGGTTTACTTATGTAAACATTTCTTTCTTTTTTTTTAATGGGATCTAGCTTTGACTTTACCAATACATTAACAATCCAGAGGACTCTTTGTCAGAGAGCGTATTATAACATTAACGATTTTATTATTGACAATAGGGCATGGTGTGTAAATGCTCTAGCTCCACACGATCATAATATTTAAGTTGTTCTTTTGTAAACACATGATTGTAAACAATATTTTTAAAAAGAGCAACCTCAAGAGTTTCTTGCTGGCTTCTTCTCTGGGGAATCTGCCTTCCGAAGTCAGCGTAGCTTCAGTCAGTTAATTTGCTTTTACTTTTGTTAACTTGTTATAATTTTGTTTTTATTTTTATTTTGTTTTATATTTCTGACGCATTCAAGTGTAATTTTGGGTTACCTATGAATAAATCTTTATTGAATTGAATTGAATTGAACACTGGCCAAGTGCGAGTTGGCGGATTTCACATACAATTTCTTCTTTGGTGTATGCAGGTAGCCCAGTTGGTATAACGCTTGCCTCGAACTCCAAGGGCGCGGGTTCGAATCCTGGCGCGGGCACGTACCTCTGATTTTATTTCTCATTTACGTATCAATTTATTCGATTACCACTTGCTAACGGTGAAGGAAAACATAGGGAAGTAATAAAAATACGAGGTAAAATATAAATCCATAATGGTGTTCTCACATTGCATGTTTAGTAACATTTGTAAACATTACCTGTATAACATTTTAAACGAATGTTTAGTGTACTAAATGTTTGTTATAAAATTTTCACAACCTTTACTAAACATGCAGTGTGTGAGGAACATAACGCGTCTACGGTCTGATGAAAAAGCTAAATGTAAAAACACATTCCCATATTTTAAAAAAAAGACTATATTTCCAAAATGAAAAATCCACGATAAGTTTCTTCCATAAATAAAGTAGAATCCCAACAAAGAACTGTCGTCAGCAAACAACCACAAATGAAATAAGCAAATGAGATCCTTCTGGTAATTTTCTATTTTCCCGCAGTTAACGGGAGATCGTTTTAAATTGCGTCTCGAGTACTCGAGTAAACGGAAAACATTGGAATAAGATTTCGGGGAGGTTAAAGAAAGGCCAAGTTAAGAGTACTCTAAATCGACGTACATGTATGAGGCGACTGATGAATGTGGATGAAGCGAAATAAGTATGTTTGGATCTTAGTATGCGGTCACACTTTTGTAACGTACCGTGCGGAACGTTCGGTTCAATACGCTCACAATGTGTTTCAAGTCACCTATGACACATCAGCTGAAATTACGTCGCATACATTGACTCCAGCCGCGGAACGTTCGGTTCAATACGCTCGCAATGTGTTTCAAGTCACCTATATCACATCAGCTGAAATTACGTCGCATACATTTACTCCAATCACTGAACGTTCGGTTCAATACGCTCGCAATGTGTTTCAAGTCACCTATGACACATCAGCTGAAATTACGTCGCATACATTTACTCCAATCATTGAACGTTCGGTTCAATACGCTCGCAATGTGTTTCAAGTCACCTATGACACATCAGCTGAAATTACGTCGCATACATTGACTCCAGTCACTGAACGTTCGGTTCAATACGCTCGCAATGTGTTTCAAGTCACCTATGACACATCAGCTGAAATTACGTCGCATACATTGACTCCAGTCACTGAACGTTCGGTTCAATACGCTCGCAACGTGTTTCAAGTCACCTATGACACATCAGCTGAAATTACGTCGCATACATTGACTCCAGTCACTGAACGTTCGGTTCAATACGCTCGCAACGTGTTTCAAGTCACCTATGACACATCAGCTGAAATTACGTCGCATACATTGACTCCAGTCACTGAACGTTCGGTTCAATACGCTCGCAATATGTTTCAAGTCACCTATATCACATCAGCTGAAATTACGTCGCATACATTGACTCCAGCCGCGGAACGCCCCGCGCGGTACGTTACGCAGGTATGTCACGACACTTAGCAAGTGGAGGTCTCTGTCTACTCCGATAGGAAAGAGGCGTGACAGATATGTATATGAATGTGTATGTTGACGAGTTACCCCAGAGTATTTCAGTAAAAGCGTAGTACTGAACACATGCCACCCACGCCTAATATCGTATTTGCATAATTAGCGGGCTTCTATAAAAATTAGTTATTTGACTTTGTGTATTCCATTAATACCCTTAGCTCAGTACAGGATCTATTTATAGCGATAATGCCTTCTATATTCACTCAGTTTATCTATAAATGATTTCATTTCGTAACTTTAATAGGATCTTAATATAGAATGTCTGAAATAGAATTGAAATACAGGATATTGGATTATTGTGGTGAAGGCAGAAACGTCACTCAAAAAGCCGCAGCAGGTCTAACAAATGACAAAGATTTGTCAATTTCTCGTAGTTTCAGTCTCTATCTAAAATGTCTACCTAAACCACGTTTTTGACAAGAACAGAATGATGAAAGAAAGTGACTTTTTGTCATTCTGAAGAATTCTGAGGAACATGACCCATTTTGTGTAGAAACCTGGTTAGTATCATATGTAGATATGTGAAAGACACCCAATATGCCGGATCGCGTAAAATCTTTAAGACGTATTTATCCAGCAGAAACCGTTCCTGCAAAACTGGGCAGCCGTGTCAAAGGTTATAATAAACATGATGTAAAACTTGATACGCCTCAATTAGATCGTAAGGAACTCGATAAAAATGATTTCGTTCAGCTCAACACAATCCAATGATAAAACATTATGCAAACTATGGAGTTTGCATAAAAAACATGGGCTTTCCTGACAGATTGCTAATACTGCAAATATACCTTTATTACCTATCGGCACTCAAGATATTTAAATTAGGCTTCTTGGTAGTAAACCGTCATACAAATGCTAACTTCTATCTTTAATGCCACTCATCCCTTAGTCCCTTACTTGTCCCGCACTTCGCGAAAAGCCGTAGGAGTATTTAATATTATAAATTAACGAGCTTCCATCGTTACGTGACAAGTCTTCAGAGCTCCCTAAATTCTAAATTTTGTATCGAAACCTCAATAGTTATCTCAAATCTTGAGTACTATGGCCGTTCATAAGAAAAGAGTCCCAAATTGATTCAGCTTTGTATCACTTGTTGCTGAAATGAGACTTCAAATTTCGCTGAATTGACTTTCATTAAGATTTATGGTTCGATGAGTTGTTAAGTGATCCTTTTTAGGTTTTCTTCAGTTATTGATGTTTCTTTTTCAAGTCAATAGGCATGATGACAAAAAATTTTTTTTTTGTCCATCACATAGATTATTTTAAAATATTCGACACGTATTTTTTCTTTTTTTCTCTTAAACTAAAAATGACAAAGATACACTGGGTTAAAGTTGCTCGTGACGTCACGCCTCAGTACGATTTTAACCGAGGAGTGACGTCAATACCCCCCACTCCGTAACTTTGATGCTCTGTATCTTTGTATTTATTTATGTATTTGGTCAGGTAAAAAACGTGTTTCAAATATTTTTAATAGCCTAAAAGACGGATTAATTATTATTTGAATTCTTGAATGTAGTCATCATCCCCATTTGTAAAAGAAACCTCCTGAAAAGTCCTGTAGCCAAGAAATTGTACAAACTCATATTAAACTTGTTGTTTGTTTTGAATGTACCTTTGTTTTCTTGTTTATCTACGTTTAATAAGTTATGCCAATGAAAATAAAACCGGTGCATTCCTTTTTTTTACCATAAACATGTTCATATTACCTACTACAGTAGCTGCATGCAAGTATACGTATTTTCTATTCCTGACCAACTCCCAACAAATCAACTCGTAACATCTATGTAAAGTGTCAAATTTCTAAAGTCGTTTCTCGTATTGTCGACAGGTCTCCATCCCCGACAGTTGCCCCAAGCTGACGTCATGACACTGCACTGGTGGATGCACTGGTTTTGGGTGACGCTGCTGCTAATACTACATGGTAAGTTCAAGTTTTTATAATGCAAGAAAGTTTAATTAAACTAATGCTCCATTAAAGGAATAGCTTTCACTGTCATTGTCAAAAATATGAATAAGAGCCGGCGAATACCTGACGGTGCACTCCGTTGACATTGACACTAAAAAATGCAGCGCAGAGCATTTTTTAGTGTCAAATTATCATCGACATTGTCTCATTAGAATAATATTAAAAATCAGTTAACACAACATTCGCAAGTAGTCGCTTCGATGCTCCGATGCTTATTTGTTGAGCATCGGAGCTCAATGATAGCAAAAATGCTCTGCGTTGCGCTCCTTCATTTGTTGAGCATCAGAGCTCGATGATAGCAAAAATGCTGTGCGCTGCGCTCCGTCAGGTTTGCAACTGTCCTAAGACGGCTTGATTTTTAACGGATTATTCACTTAATGAGCCTTTCATACAACTGGGAACACTGAGCACATTTAATAACACCTGTTGATCGGTATCAAAATTACTTTTAAATATTAAAATCAGCATTAAAATTGAACTTGAAACCCCAACAACAAATAATTCCACTCAAATTATCTCAACCCTTGTTAGCCCTCGTAATATTTAACAAAGAATTTTGAAAATTAAGAGTTTGTAATAACTTTTGTTATTTAATTTAAACTGGCAACATTCTTTCCCTTTCAAAGCCCTTGTCGGGAGATAATTAAGGTTTCCTTGAAGTTGTTCGTTCAGGGCGTAGTACTGAGAATCAAATTACGTTAGGTACCTAGTCTTTTTTTTGTTTAGTTTCTCGCCATTTTTTTGTTTTTCGGGTTGGCAAACGTTGGTCGGAATTTGTCATGTTGATTTCAGCATAAAAAAAGTGTAGGTATAAACAATTCAATGTTCTAAACTCTAGGTTTCCCGGTGCCGTGGGTGCTATGGGCATATGCAAACATCCATACCTACCTGAAACAGATTTTATAAACATATCATTTGAACATCCCAGATGGGCAGCTAGGATTCGAAACCTCTGAATAGCTGTCCTGAAAGGTGAAACGAGGGACCGTTTTATGTTTATTACTTACCATTTTATCGACGTATTTTTTCTGCGAATAACAAAATTCATCAAAAATGAGGACTTACAAAGAGCACTCCACTTCTGTTTTCAGTTAACGAAGTAGGTATACGAGACGTCGAAGATTTCCCCTCACTTTTTCCAACATTCATTCTTTCAACAACCTCTCAAGTAAAACAGGTTCAAAGAAAATTGTTTTGGGAAAAAATTCAAATGTTTTTCCTTTCGTATAATATTCTCATTATTGAGTTATAAAAGAATCGCTGTTCCTGTTTCCGTAATTATAATGGCTTTACGTTTTTTTTGTTATTAAATATTCGAAGAGTTGTTTTTGTTAAGCATAAATATTTTATAAATAAACATTCCCGGGTTGTTCGTAATTAATATTCGTATCGAGTCAAAATGAAAATACAATTTGCCTTAACTTTTTCGCGTGGGTTGCAAAGGAGATTTATTAGGAATTTGATTATTATTTTTAGCAATATACGCATGAAATTTTAATAACCTAGTCTTGCGTAGGCGGAGGAAATTTTCGGGCATTATTTATGATTAATTCGAATATAATCCTAACTTATCCTAAAAGCCTTGAGGCGGCTGGAAAACTTTGGTACTAGGAACCTATAAATTATGGGTACTTATATTCCTGTGATGCTTATTTACATTGTAGAAAGGGTAGTTAAAGTTATTTATCCATTAAACATCGAGCTGTCTTCTTCTTATCTTCGACAGTGACAGTGACAGCTGTAGGTGTGGTAGAGCATTAGGTTAATTCACCTTTTTTTTCTGGTGACTTTAAACCTATACCCTGTCATATTTCAATTGAAACTAATGTGTCATCTAATTATGCATACAACACAGACATATCTGTCACGCATCTTGCCATTACTTACTTGAAGTAGACAGAGACCCCTCTCCATTTGCTACGATCCAAATACACTCTAGCTTCATCCACATTCATCAATCGCCAAATATATCTAATTTATAGAGAAATAATGGGGAATATGCACGTGACTTAAATATGGACAAAATATTTTTTTTTGTAACATTTATTGCTACTGAAAACACACTATACAATTATTTTTAGAATTTATTTTAATTTAATAATGAAATTTAATCATCAAAAAGTGGCTGTTTTGAAATTACCGCGCAAATTTTCGAAACGCAACACTATTGGTGGAACAAAACGTGACGTCAGTTTTACACGAGACGTCTGCTGTCAACAAGCTATTTGTATGGTGTCTTTTTTGAGGAATAATTGTTATTGTATTGTGTCGCTGTTTTTTTATCTTAAGTTAATAGTTTTATGTGTTCAAAGTATTAATTAATTGTGAAGAAGGACTTAGAGAATGACTGAAACCGGTTTCGTAAAAGCGCAGTCGGATAATCTTCCGAAAATCGACGTGTTTATGATGGCCACGTATTATTTATAATTTAGTTTAGATGTTTTTATTCATGAATAATACTTATACATACATAAAGATAAATTTAGAATATCGAAAAAGAATTTTTAATAATATCTTTACAACTTTTTGTAAACTAGGTTATGTTTTTGTAGAGGTTTGTAAACAAAACAAGTAGGTAGGTAAAAGTAAGAATGATTTGTATATGTATTTTACTTTTTTAATATCCTTACTTACATTGAAATGATCTTCACAACAGTATAAACAGCTCAAACACGATACATTGTCTCTTCTCATCGCCTTGCACCACTTTTTCCTTAGATTTTCACCTTTCGGCATAAGGAAATACACTTTGTCAGGTGCAGTGTTGATGTTATTTGGACACATAGGAACGACACAATATTTATAATACGGTTTTTTGTACTTTTCCATGGTAATTAAGTCGATATTCACTCACTTTATTTATTTTTTGGTAATTTTGTAAACCAAACACTTTGCTGTTGACATCGAACTCGTGTAATGGTGACGTCACGAGCAAGCGCGCCAAAATGGCCGCGTTTAAATTGATCGCGATTTTAATATTTAATTTTTTGCATAATAGTTTATATTTTGGACGTGATATTTGTATGTTTGGTAATGTAATAACTAGTAGAAACATATAAAGAATAAAAAAAAAACATGCATATTCCCCATTGTAGGATTTGTAGGGTTAAGTAGTGCAAAAAAGAGTTTTTCGATAAAAAGTCACAAACTTACCACTACACTGTCCTGTTTAATTTGTGCTGTATTGTGTGTGTTGAATATACAGGGTGTAACAGAAAGGGGTTATAATGGCGAAACACAACGATAGTCTTCATGAAACTAAACAACTTCCAAGCAACATGGGTCGTAACTCGTCAAAAAATATGCACCTCCCCATACAAAATAATCTGATGAATTTTTTCGAGTTACGACCCATGTTCCTTGGGGAAAGTTGTTTAGTTTCATGAGGACTATCGCTTTGTTTTGTTATACCCCCCTTCTGTTACACCCAGTTTATCACTAGGTACTTCTTTCTGCCACTACTTACTACTACTACAACACTTACTTCAAACCCACTTTACATATTGAATACTAATTGAAACAGTTACATTTACATCCTAATCTAGTTACGACCGGTCTAGTTCAATCCCATTTATCAGTAACCCCATACAAGCATACCGTTGCTACTTGAAATATATCCTTCTTTTAATACAAACATCAATGTTTCTGCCGAAAGATATTTACTCTCAAGCAAAAAAATGAAACAGGCTTAAACGAAACTTTACTCTAAGCATACATGAGAATAACATCTAAGCTATGTTATTAACTTATTGAAAACGCAAACTGCTCTAACGAAATAAAACATTGTCTATTTGTCTATGAAGTGTAACGACGAAGCTCGCACTCGATTGAGCATCCATTCAAATGTGTCGACAGATTCTACAATAAAATACTTACAAATTATACCTCTTTCATAATATTCAAGCAGCGCCTTTGATTACCTTAAATGACAATGACGACGGCTACCCGAAAGAAAAGAGTAGGCACTGATATGTATGTATGTGTGTAAGTAGGTATGTATGTATTATCATCATTGTAATATTTAAGAGCATCACTCTTGTCTGCTGAGTCTACGTCACTCTGCTCTATTTTCCTTCTACTTATTTATATTATATACTTTCTATGTTTTCCTTTGACTCTAAAACAACAAGGAAAATACAGTTAACAATAGAATATAATTTAATACAAGACATATAAGTATAATGTAACAAAGTAGAGTGACACGCTGATGATATGCAAACGAAGACACGTTATCCGTCTTTGTAGAAGACTCCTGAATTTGAATAGGTAATACGGTACAGTAGTACTATGAAGGAAGGATGTTGGTAAACCAGTCGACTTAAAACCGTTTGGATTTTCTCAAGTACTCATAATTAACTTTAAATATTTATGTTTTTGCTTGCTACGGGGCCGTTCAAGTATTACGTAAGCACTATGGGGGGGCGGGGGGGTCTTTGCTTTGCTTATTTTGGATGACATGGGGGATGGGGGGGTAAATAATTGTAATAAATCTGCTTACGTAATACTTGAACGGCCCCTACCTACAAAATGTAATCAATTGTTTATATCGTGATCACAAACAAGTTATACTCTAGAATCTTCAGATGATTTGTTAAAAAGCGACTACTCTATCAAACCTACTGAAGATACTTACGTAAAGCCTCTTAAATTATGCATGTGTACATATTATAATTTCTTATTTTTAGGCACAAAGCTTCGTCACAAAACTTTATCATGGATAAATCTCGAATTAACTAGAATCGAAAAAACTAGATCGAAACACTCATCGTAAAGGCAAAATGACTACTATAAAGTATGACAAAATATAACTACGTAGGTAACTTATTTCCCAGTCCTACTGTAATATTCGTGTGAAGTGTTGGAAATGGTTGGAAAGCAAAATCCGCACTTACGTTAAGAACGTGAAGTTTGAGAGAAGGAATTTCATTAAAATTGCCCGTTGCCAGACAAACGAGTCAGAGAGAGAGAGAGAGAGAGAGAGAGAAAACATAAGGATTATTTTTTTAAATTACTGAATTTCCTATTACTACCTACTACGTTAAAATCCGTCTAATATTATAAATGTCAATGTTTGTGCCGATGGATGGATGGATGTTTGTTACTCTTTCACGCGAAAACTAATGAACAGATTTTGATGACACTTAACACTTAGCAATATTGTAGCGTATACATCAGAATAAAACATAGGCTATATTATTTTGAGATATCATGATTTTTTTTGCTAGATATGACGATAAATGCGTACGAATTCGCGGGCAGCCTCTAGTACTTATTTAAGTGTATTAGATAAAAGTTATCTTATATATATAAAAATGAAACCCGTTTTCCGTTGTCACGGCATCACGCCTGAACGGCTGGACCGATTTCGCTAATTCTTTTTTTAAAATGTTCATTGAAATCCAAGGATGGTTCTTACGGTGAGAAAAATTCGAATAATTGCCGGGAAAGCCCTAAAACAGACCTTTTCTTTTTCCCATACAAATGTTTTCTTACTAAAATGTAGAGTCAATTTGAACTTTATTCCTACACAATAAAGTTCATTCTAAGGCGGGACGAAGTTCGCCGGGACAGCTAGTAATAAAATAAATTCATAGAATGAATAATTTACACCTTTGTTTACGTTACATTTCATCCTTCCTCTAACTCGTAATTCTAACCACAATAAACCATCCACTATTTAAAGGTCGCAAAACCCAACAGTTACTCGTACAAACTCGAAACATTAAGATTTAGATATTCAAACCCTTTCTAAGACGACCTTTCCCAACTCTGCTTAAAATCGTGACTGGTAGAGCGAACATGCGCGCAGTTACATCATTTTCTCCTTTGCTCATCAGTCTCTCTCTATCTAAAAGCTAGCTTTTGTAAAGGACGGATAGAGTCGGCGTTATGACTTAAATATCACGACCCGCGTGTCAGTTCTGTAAAAGATTCCTTAACAAACACGTCTATAGGTATGTCTCCACCAGTGCGCTTTCACGTTCACTGCGTTGTCATTTGAAACATTCCCGAAAAACCATAGCGCATACAATAGCGCGCGCCTTGAAATGTGTCAAACAGTAGAGCACAGCGCTTGACGCAAAAGAGTCATACACAGAATTAGGTTCAAAATTGTCTTTCCTGTTCCTTATGATTAAGGATACTGGAGCAACCAATCCTCAAAATGTTTATACAGGCCAAAACTACGTCGGGCACAGATTATGCGGATATGCATTAAGTTGAGAAATTAGCTCCCAGTGTCCTTAACTTTCGGGAACAGGGACATTTTTGTTTTTTTATTAGGTTGGGGAAAAAGTTTCTTCGTATTTTATATGAAAATTCAAAAAGTTTTTTTTATAGTTTATTTACATTTGACTAAAGTATGTAGGTGCCATTTTGTTCCATAACTTTTTGCCATCTTGTTGGTAGTGACATGATCCCATTGCTGTAAAAATTTTGAGGCTTCTGATCGAAAAACTGCGACAAGTGGTTTTGGCAGTCCTCTCGTGATGTTAACCTGACACTGCCTAAGGAATTCTGCAGAGACCGAAACAGATGAAAATCTGAAGGTGCAAGGTCAGGACTATACGGCGGATGCATTAATACCTCCCAGCCAAACTCTCGTAATTTTTGCTGAGTGGCTAAAGATGTGTGAGGTCTAGCGTTGTCATGGTGAAAAACCACACCCCTTCTGTTGATCAATTCTGGCCGCTTTCTCTCAATTTTTTGCTTCAATCTCATCAATTGTTCGCAATACAGTTCTGAATTGATGATCCTACCTGGCGGTAACAGCTCATAATGAATGATGCCCTTCCAATCCCACCATACACAGCATTACCTTGTTGCGAGTTAACCCGGGTTTTGCCACAGTCTGTGAAGCTTGACCGGCCTTTGACCACGATCTTTTTCGCACGTTCTTGTCGTATGTGACCCACTTTTCATCACCAGTTATCAGCTTTTTCAAAAATGGTTCGGTTTCATTACGTCGTAATAAAGAATCACAAATGAGTACACGGTTCATTAGGTTTCTTTCAGTGAGCTCATGAGGCACCCAAATATCGAGCTTTTTAGTGTACCCAGCTTTATTCAAATGAGTCAAAACCGTTTTGTGGTCAATTGCCAGTTCTTCAGCTACATCGTAACTACTAATATGCCGATCTTGCTCCACTTTTTCAAAAATGGCATCAATTTTGTCCGTAACAGGCCGACCAGAGCGAGATGCATCTTTGATATCAAAATTTCCGGCTTGAAAACGCTTAAACCAAACTTGCGCTACTCTCACAGATACTGCATTAGGTCCATAAACATCACAAATTTTTTTCGCGGCTTGAGTTGCATTTTTACCTTTTTTATAGTAAAATTTTAAAATGTATCGAATTTCTTCTTTAGATTCACTCATTTTAACAACAACAATAACAAATGAAAATCACACAAATTCCTAATTTGAATTTGGAAGTGCCTTCTTTAAAATTAAAACTTTTTAATGATACCAAAACCAGCCAGATACAAATGGTATAGCCAAAGAGATTTTAATACAAGTTCATACATACTATATGCGAAAAGACTTTTTCCCCAACCTATTATGTCTGTATGACCCAAAACGAACTGAAAATTGAATCGCAAGCTGAACATGAAAACGAAAAGGAAAGCGCGCTGGTGGGGGCATACCTTATAAGTTGCTTACCGAATGTTGATACTCGTATTTGACATTTACTTAACTTCATTTTGTCGTGATATGTCGACATTTCTGATAGGTCATTTTGTGTTCTTATTGACACAAAATGGCGATTTCCAGAGCGTATAATAGAGCGTTTTCTCATCATGTCCTGTATCCTGAGTTTGATCCAGACATAACCTTTAGAAGACGCAGTGTGGGAAGACCTCCAACAAGGTGGAGGTGAAAGTCACGGGAAGCTGTTGGATTGGGCAGCACAAGACCGGTCGTTGTGGCGATCCTTGGGGGAGGCATTAGCCAGCAGTGGACGTCCATTAGCTGACAGAACATATCAATCTTTCAGCTAGAAACAGACTGATCAACGTGGGACAGCGTTGCAAGTGACAAATGTGCTTCTAATCATATTATTTCTATGGAGCAGATGTCATAATGCATTGCGTACGTTGCGTACGTGGGATCAGTCTGTTTCTACCTTTATTAAGACGATTACGAAGCCCTCAAGTCCAGGGGCCCAAGTCTGCTAATTTAAAATAGCCTCAGTTGTGTGTCGGCAGTGTCATAGCATTTTTTGACACGTTTGGTATTCTTACACCACTGACCTCTTTACATCGACCTCCCTCCCCCTCCTCCTCCTTCCTCCTCCTCTCTCCGCTGACCTCTCGCTTACACTGATTGCGACCAAAGTCAAAAAGTCTGTCGAAAATGCCACTGATACTCCGCCAACCCACAACTGAAAATATTGTAAAGAGCATCCAACCTAATTGGTAAGTATAGTAAAAATATGCGTTATCAATTACGCTACACATCCCCTATTGGAGCTAGTACGGAGAAAAAAAGTTGGCGGCCACTGATGAAACTAACCTCAATCGATAGACAAAAATATTAGTATATCTCTTTCGACATTTGTCCAAAATACTATTGTTTTATAATATTTTTCTCTATCGATTGACGTTAGTTTCATCAGAGGCCGCCAACTTTTTTTTACTGGCTCGAATGGGGATGTTGTGTGTAATTGATACCGAATTTTTTACTATACCAGGCTCCATACAAATATGTTCGATGTCATTAGCAGACTTGGGCCCCAGCTTACACAATCATGAAACTCTACATCACTACTCAATCCATTTTAAAACTAACGTCACACAGCTAATCCAATATCACTTAATCTAATACATTCCAGTTATTTTTAAGTACTAATACCCTTGACTGTTTTAGCCCAAACCCTTACAAGAAATAACTTGACACTGAATTTTTATTTATCACCCATATAACACGAGGCTCAACTTAAGATTTGTGTTGAACCAACCTAGCACCCTATTACGTGTCCAGCAGATAAGCATTAACTTGAGACTTTATTATATGGGTGTAAATATAGATCGGGTGTCAAGTATATTCTTGCAAGTGTATGACTCAACATTACGCTAGTGCGACCCTCTCAATGGATTAGTATAAGGTTTCCAACAAAACCGTAAAAGTGAGGTAACTGAATTAAATTGTGTTATAATTAAATACTGAACTTGAATGGCTCATTCAGAAATAATAGGAATTTATTGCTTAATGGACATATTTTTCGCGACCTCATAAATTATTTTTAACGGGAAGACTGTTAAAACGCAGATCGTGTACAAAGATTTTTCTCTAAAGGTCAATCCTACTAATACCATAAATGTCATCGTTTGTGCCGATGGATGGATGGATGTTTGTTACTCTTTCACGCAAAAAACTACTGAATAGATTTTGATGAAAGGTAATATTGTAGGTTATAGGTATAATGTCGGAATAAAACATACGTACGAAGCCGCGGACAGCCTCTAGTCTTTCATAAAGTTTAGCCTATAATATATCCTTCTAATACATATTTATAAATGTCAATGTTCGCGCTGAAGGATGGATGGGTGTATGGACTGAAGGATGTGATGATGTTCGTTACTCTTTCACGCAAAAACCACTGAATAGATTTTGATGAAACTTTGCAGTATTGAAGCTTACACATCAGAATATAACATAGACTATATTATTTTAACAGGGAATCGTGGAAGACGAGGAGAGAGGCCTTTGCCCAGCAGTGTGAAACCGATGGCTGGTTATGATTGTGTAAATATTCAAATATTACGTATTATGATGATATAGCGAACCGACCTAAACCGACGGGCATGTATGAAGCGACTGATGAGTGTGGATGAAGCGAAAGAGGTGTGTTTGGATCGAAGCAAGTGGAAGGAAGTGGTCTCTGCCTACCCCAATAGGAGAGAAGCGTGACGGATATGTATGTATGTATGTATGTATGTATGTATGTATGTATGTATGTATGTATGTATGTATGTATGTATGTATGTATATATGTATATATGTATGTATATAGTGCGAACGAAGCCGCGGGCATCATCTAGTCACCCATAAAGGTTCCGTTTACCATTACAGTCTTAATAATGTTCCTCTGATAAATCAATGCATTGTTGCCGGTCGTTGAACCTAAAGGTGACCGGCCACTGAGCCGGAAATCAAGTAGGCGACCGGTTCGTGTGAACTGGTTCGGTATTTTACAGGAAATCTTGGGGTAGATCAGGTTCAAGACTTGCGTGGTTCATTGAGGGGAAATGTCAAGTAAATCTATCTGTAAGAAATATTCCATCATGGTATCAAGTCATAAAGTTAATACAAAGTTAAGTTAGTTTCATATAAGTTAGTTGATCATGTTTAATAACCTAACTGTTTTAATTAAAAAAAATAAATTAAAAATTTAAAAAGCCCCCGACTATAAAAAGTAACAAATAAATTAAGTAGTATTTTGTCTACTGAACATCGCTTCATATTTCATGTATATGTTACGGGCAATGTGATTAATTGGGCATTATGCATAATGCCCGGGCATTATGAATAATGCCCAATATAAGCGGGCAATGTGATAAATACTTTGCCATTAATCAAATTGCCCGGGCATTATGCATAATGCCCGTCACCTATTGGGCAGAGTGATAATAAACTTGTTTCAGTACTTTTTTTTATTTTACAATGCAACCTTATCTCACCTAAACCTAACTGAAAGTCAAATAAATGTGTAGGTATTATGAAACTTAAAATTCTTATCATTTCTTCATAGGTTAAGTTGGGTTTTAGTTTCGGTTAGGCCATTCCGGACTCTGATTGGTCAAAAGGTGACATGCGCTGGTTTCCCTAAAATAGGTACTTCCTAAATCCCTAAAATACTTACTACTTCCCTAAAATATGTGGAAAGGGTTGATGGCTGGCACATGCGTTGAGACCTGTGTGAAGGTGCTGCTGTGATGGCCGGTCATGTACCTATGTGGGTTCTATCAAGCTAATAAGCCTTTTACTTTTCATTTATCTACCTATACCTTGTTCTGGATATTGCAGTGGATTTTTTTATAATTTTTTTATTGATTTAAGCTCTATTGAAATGTAAATTTTAATGTTTGTTTCTGTGTTTTAGCCTAAGAATTTGTAAAACTGAAATTGAAAAGAGCAACCCACTCTTGCGAATCTAGTATTAACTTAAAAAAATGACCCGTCCAAAGTGTTGTCAAACCTATTTTCATTGTCATTTTCATTTAACTTAACCCCCGAAAGTTGTCAATTTGTATGCAATATTATGCGATGTTCAGTTGGTTAAATACAACTTATTTTATTTGTTACTTTTTATAATCGAAGGCTTTTAAAAATTTTAATTTTTTTCATTCGCATTATTTTATTAAAATTAAAAACTTTAAAAATTCTTATAATGCCGAAATTATGAGCATTTTTTTTCCTTTAGGTACCTAAGCAACACATGCGTAAAGTTTCTAAAACTTAATTGTGTTGAAGAACTTAATAACATAACATAATTATAAGATGTCAAATTATTTTTCTACTCTACTTCAATAATCTTAGTTGCTAAAAATGCAGAAACCTAAATTCTAAAATTTCTAAAAAAATTGTTTACTAATATGTCTCTGACAACGTTTCAAAAATTTGGCGACTTTAGAATTATTGCAACCTACAATTATCAAGTTAATGGACTATTATTATCAAATTGCCCAATGGTCTTTGGGCATTATTCATATAATGCCCGGGCAATGTGAGAAATAGCACAATTTTGATAGTAATTAATCACATTGCCCAAAACAGCTGGGCATTATTATTCATAATGCCCGGGCATTATGCATACTGCCCGCATTAATCACATTGCCCGTAACATATACAAATTGAAAACTTTCATACAAACTTCATTTCGTCGATACAACTACATTTTCCATAAATGTTCCGATATTTATGATCATCTTGACTGCTTAGATACCATTGACGATTATTTTCGTTCCGATATCATTACCTGATTGTATGTAACGAACTTATTAAAAAGTCTCTGATCCTAAATTTGTGACGATTTATATGTCCCGATATTATAGGCTGCATCTATCGTAACGAACATATTGAAATTTAATGCTGCTCCGAAATATTTGAGTACCTTGAACGCTACCATATATCTGATGGCGACTGTACATAACCAAAATGTAACCTAACCTAACTTAGGTAAGTCTTCGTCCTTGTTTGAACGCAACTCGTAACTTTCAACAAGTTTAGGCGCAACTAGCTTCTCTACGATATTGTATTACGTCTTACATGAATATTCCACTATATTAAATTGAATGCAGGTTGTCCAAAATACAGTTTTTATTTTTTAAATAAATTTGCGGTGCCCTATAACAGGGTCCATAATCCTTTGCAATATAATTAGCTGTAAGCTGTTATATATTATGCAAAGTTTTAATGGAGCAATAAACCATTGAGTATTGAGAAATGACTGAACCTAAATCGATCTATTTAAAAAATTGTGTTGCCGATGCCGATGTTTTTTCTACGTTTAGTATATAAAATCTTGTTTTTTTATTGGCGTGGTTGGTAATAACCCTGCTTGCCATACCGTAGGTCGAGGGTCCGATTCCCACTAGAGACAACATTGCTGTGTTGTACAGAGATGTTTTTCGGTTTCATAATAATAACAATATCTTTAATGCATAAATGACTAGTTTTAATCTCTCGAATCCCATGAACACAATTTATTTCTTACTGTTTCTCAATTTTGGAGAATTCGACCGAATTAACTTCTGCCAATAATTTATTTACATCCTGTATATATTTTACATGAATATTCCTATAACCCGTCCAACTTAAATATCCTACTCTCGATTATTAGATCATGTAAAAGTTTATAACTTTGAAAATTGGTCGTGTTACACTTTGGAACACTTTGAAGGTAACTTTGTTATGTAGTTTGATTCTGGAGGTACTAAAGTTAGGAAATAATTGGTATTAGGCATTCTGATTTGGGTCCTTGTTAAAGGACGTAAAACCCCAAAGGACTTTCAAATCGGGGTTTAGTTTAATAATTTCTCTAAGAACAAAAGATACTTACTAAAATATTGTACTTTCATCTGTTTGAAGATTTCAGTCCTGCTGAAAAACGCAATATCTTCTATAAGCATTAGTTCTCTTAATAGCGTTTTATAAGTAACTTTATAATGATTCGGTCGCCACTTTGGTTGCGTTGGAGAGCCATTGGACAGGCCTATGCTCAGCAATAGACAGCTGTAGGCTGAGATGATGATAATAAAGTACCTATAGATTTCTTGCTGCTATATTTCAGAGTTTCTTGCTGACTTCTTCTCTCGGGAATCTGCCTTCCGAAGCCAGCGTAGCTTCAATCCTTTAATTATATTTATTTATTTTTTTTTACCTTATCTTCTTAAATTATATTTTTGACGCCTTCAAGTGTAATTTTGGGTTACCTATGAATAAAAAATCTTTTTATCTTATCCTATATTAGGTACAAACACATAACTCTTTGACACCAATAAACCGAAACATGTAACACGGTCAGTTATAAAAATAAAGGGTATTTCCTAAATAGGTCAGACAGGTCACTAAAAACTCAGTGACAACCTACAAATATCTATTTGAATAGTTAAGACCCGTTTTCTGCCAAAGTGCTGGCTAGGGTAATCCAGGATTCTATTTATTTTAGAGAAAGGACCATTCAGGCCTTCTAATGTTTTACTGCTTTATTTTTTACGTTTATAGATTAGTTGTATTTATGGTTTTGGAATAATTAATGTAATTCTATTCCACAATAAAAAAAAACTTCAATTATGAGGTATTTATATATAAATAGAGTGTTTTTACTGCACAGTTTGTTCTTATGTTGATTTTCTTTGTATTTGATGTGCATAGAAAATCAACATAAAGAACAAACTTAAACAATAAACTGAAATCTACTCTACTGTTAAACGAGTCGAAAAAAAAATTGCCACCTCATCTAACCATGCCAATCAGTGCAATCAGTAAATTTTGTATGAAAATTCAAAAATAAATTACATACCAAAGACCATAAAGTCATACATGGAAGCCGAACGTGCGTATTTTTCTCAATAAAGCCCCCTCTGGGATTTCGTCGTCTTTGCTACTGGGTAAAAGCCAATAATAAGATTTATTTTAACTGCCTTCCGAGTCAGTTGGTTAAGATAGAAAGGAGGGTAATACCTACTTGGTCCTCTATGGAGTCTATGGTATAAAAAACATATGTACCTACATGTATATGTCATATCTGTCACGCCTCTTTTCTATCGGTAAATAAATATATTATAAATCTATCTATCTATCTATCTTCTATATAAATAAAAATGAATTGATGTTCGTTAGTCTGATTAAAACTCGAGAACGGCTGGGCCGATTGAGCTGATTTTGGTTTTAAAATGTTTGTCGTAGTCCAGGGTAGGTCTAAACGGTGAGAAAAATTCGAATAATTGCCGGGAAAGCCCTAAAACAGACCGTTTCTTTTTCTCATACAAATGTTTTCTTACTAAAATGTAGAGTCAATTTGAACTTTATTCCTACACAATAAAGTTCATTCTAAGGCGGGACGAAGTTCGCCGGGACAGCTAGTTATAAAATAATTCGCAACACACCTTTTATAGTTACTAAAGGCTGTCCGCGTCTTCGTACGCATTTATCGTTATATCTTGGAAAATAATCATGATATCTCAAAATGATATAACCTATGTGTTATTCTGATGTGCAAGCTACGATATTGCCAAGTTTCATCAAAATCTGTTCAGTAGTTTTTGCGGTAAAGAGGAACAAAGTTCCAGCCATCGGCATAAACATAGACATTTCTAATATACTCCACCCCCTTATACATATAGCCTACTAAGGCTGGAGGAATATAATAGGTTTATTCCATCCATACATGAAACCAGGCGTCTCTCTCACAATTGTTTTAATAAAATTAATTTGTCCAGCCCTAATCCAATTTATCCTATAATCCGGCCGGATTATGCTAACGGAGGTGGCTCATGAATTTTAACAGTCGCTCCTTGTCCTTTGTATACCTTTGCTTTTTAGTCGGGTTGTATTGAATTTGATTTTATAATTTAGCGTGTTACGGATTTTTATTTTGTGAGTGTTCGTTTTCGAAGAGTAGCGTCACCATTTTTATTTTACTTATTCGAAAAGAGAACGTCAGTTTCGATAGAACCTTTTCGTTACTTCTTCCAAATTCCAAATAGTGTGACCTTAGTGCCTTAGTGTGACTACAGCACAGACGTATGAAAGCTGATGTAACTTGAAGTTGACTACAAACACAAAAAAGGTCATAGACCAACACCCTAGAGTGCATTTCATTAAATAGTTCCTATGCCGCCATGTTGGCAGCATTGAAAATTTGTACTGCGAAACACAATGAGGATGTCAACGCCGCGTTTCATGAAACGCACTCTAGGAGGTAAAGGGTACTCCACAAATTCGTATTGCAAATAGGTACGTAATATATAACCTGACTAAAGACGACTAAATGAGCTATCCCTGGCTATTTACGGTAGACAATCGATTCGCCAGTTTTCAGCTCCCAGTATTTTAAAACAGATCAACAGAGAGAAGAAACATTTTCAACTGCCTCTAATGTAAAACTCGTGTTACAATTAGGGTGCCTTTCCACCAGAGATATGCTATGCTACGTTGCTATGGATGCGTTTGATATCCACCAATCATCTTCATTCAATATGACGGCACTCTGAATATGATTGGTAGATATCAAACGCATCTATAGCCAGGGGCGTATTTACCCTAGGGCTAAAAGGGCTACAGCCCGGGGCGGCATGCGGCGAAGGGCGGCCCAGGGGCGGCCGGTAGGCCGCCCTTGGGCTTTAGGTTGGAGGATTAAAAAAGTACAGAACAATATTTTAGGACGTAAGCCTAGAACGGCCCTGAGCCATCTTTCCACATGTTGATTTCATGTCTTAAGAAATTTAATTTAAAGTATGAAAGCCGGCCTTTCTTCTTTTTTGAACCGGTGGAATAGTCTAATTTTTTTCCGCCTCGGTATTTTTTTGAAGGAAATCTAAAGAAAAAAAAAATTGCCTCAGTCAGTCGCCCTGCACAAGTTTATTTCTAAACGTTCTAAAATGTACTCGTCTATCCAGAAAAATCTTTTTTTTTGTTCGGAAGATATCATTATCTATGCAAATCTATTACCACAATGTTCTTATACATATGTAGGTCGGTAGGTACTCTACACTGACTGCTATAGGCAGGCTCTGGGGCGGCGAAGTAGTGGAACAGAAGTCGGAATAGAATTCATTTTTGCGGTTAACGCGGCGCAGAGCGTTCGAGGTGTATGTCTTGGAACTAGTACCTACAATACAATACAAATACTCTTTATTGCACACCAAGAAACCTACGAGGGGTGGCTGATATAAAATCTACTTTGTTAAAGAAAGTTTTGAAAATCGAACTGGCCACTGCAAAATCATATTCTATATTTATTCCTTTTTCAAAATTATGACGCTTATTTTTTTTCGCTTGCTTTTGTTTTTTTGGCGCGGCTTTGATTTCACCATGTCGAAAGAAAATTGCAAAATGATGAAATTTGAGCATCGAGCAGTGATTAATTTCCTAAGTAAAGAAGGAAATACGCCTACGCAGATCAGAGAGCGCATGTTAAAGGTATTTGGTGATTCAAGCCCTTCTAAATTCGTCATAAAGTTTTGGTCGAAGCAATTTAAACATGGCCGTGAGAGCCTGGAAGACGACCCACAGATAATGTTGAAAAGGTGAAGAACCTGATTCTTGCAGATCGGCGAATCAAGCAGTGGTAGATAGCCAGAGATGTGGGCATTAGTAAGGAACGAGTTCATGAAATTATTCACGAACATTTGGGCATGTCAAAGGTGAGCGCGCGTTGAGTCCCTAGAATGTTGACCCCCTTTGACAAACAAAGGCGAGTAGAATGTTGTCAGGCATTTCTAGACCTGGTCAAAGGTAAAGAAGAAGAGACTATCTCTCGAATTGTGACCTGTGATGAAACTTGGATTCGCCAGTGGGATCCGGAAAGCAAACAAGAGTCAATGCAATGGAAATTTAAAGGTGAAAAGCCGCCAAGAAAGTTCAAGGTTCGGCCGTCGGCTGGAAAACTAATGGCCACCGTATTTTGGGATGTCGAAGGGATTTTGATGATAGATTATTTGCCTAAAAATGCAACAATGAATGCTGAATATTATGCAAACTTGCTTGACCAGCTTCGTGAACAAATCAAAGAAAAGCGGAGAGGCAAACTCAGCAAAGGTGTTCTGATTTTACAAGACAATGCTCCTGTACACACAGCCTTAACGGCGAGGTCAGCCCTGAGCAAAAACGGCTTCACAGAAATTAACCATCCACCTTATAGTCCAGATCTGGCTATGTGACTATTTCTTATTCAAAGATTTAAAGAAAAAATTGAGGGGTCGCAGATTTTCGACGGACGAAGAAATGAAGGAGGCTGTGACTGACCATTTTGACGAGCAAAATAAAAAATACTATTATAACGGCATGATGTCACTTATTTGCAAATGTCATAAGTGTATTTCACTTGCAGGAGACTATATAGAAAAAAAAAAAAAAAACTAGCCATCAAAGTCTTTTCTTTCATAGTAAGGTAGATTACTTATCAGCCACCCCTCGTACCTAACTAACTAATACATATCTCTATCTCCGTCCGGATCTTAGTATGTTTCAACGTTGGTCGGCTTGCATTTTTTTGTAGAGAAAGGATACGCCGCGCAGCAGATGAAGGCGGGCGACAGCGCGGGGGAGGGCGGAATTTGTATTTTTATCCAATTTGGGTACACTTTCTGAAGCGGAAATTAAATCAAACGCATTATTACTCCAAAAGTGTTATCCTACAGATCTCGCGGATGATTTCATGGACGAATGCATCTTACTAAAGATTTTTTTGTTATCTCAGGGACATAAAACTGGAACAAGTATAAGGGAACTAAACTTATTAATTAAGAAAAATGATTTAAAAGTGGCATTTCCTTACATCGAAATTGCGATGTGTATATTTCTTAGTACTGCAGTGACAAACTGTAGTGCAGAACGCTCATTTTTAGTTTTAAAAAGAATAAAAACCTATTTAAGATCGAGTCTTATCGAAGAAGGCTGACTAATTTGGCAATTTTGAACATTGAAGCTGATTTAACTAATAAAATTGATTACGATGATGTAATAAACAAGTTTGTTACGAATTTTGTACACAGAAAAAAAAAGTAAATTATACATATATTTTTTTGTTTTCTTTCATTCCTTGATGGGGCGGAAAACTACAGGAGCCCAGGGCGCGCAATCTTTAAATACGCCCCTGTCTATAGCAACGTAGCATAGCACATCTCTGGTGGAAAGGCACCCTTACTCTTTCTAAGAATAAATAGAATGCTTTTTCGAAACTCAATTTATTAATTTCGCTTTAACAGTTCATTTTTTTCCAACCATTATCGCATTTCAGTCTTAATTGTTTCATATTTATCCTGTCCCGAAACCCTCCAGGCTTTTTAAGTTTTGAGGAAAATCCCTTGTTGGGATGCAAATAATAAATGATAGGAGGTTCCTACCTATCCCACGCCTTCAATCATTAATCTTCATCTCCAGGATTAATTGCCCCTTGATACCCATCCGTCTTTTGGAACGGCCTTTATGGGTTTTCATATGATATAACCAGCGTTATATTCTGGCGAAAGTCGCGTGCTGTCATCAAATATGAGGCGATGACAGCGGTAGATTTGTAGGTGTTAAGGGTTATGAAGGGTAGAGGTTGAAGGACATAACGGAATTTGAAAAGCTTTACATCTATGATGGTGAAAGAAAATCTACTTAATGCGTTTCTGAATTGAGAACTGATATTGATTACTAGTCTTGAATGTGAGTTGGTCAAAAGTCAAGAATACGTCCGGTATCTGAATTGCAAATTTTCTGAATCTTATTAGGGTACAAGCGTTTAACATCTCATGCTCGCTTACGCTATTGCAGTGGTGGCGTTGTTGTGTCGGTTCTTCTATTTCCCTAAAATATGTGGAAGGTTTTGATGGCTGGCACCAGCTTTTGAACATCATCGACATATTCTAAATGCTATGTATTTGTCTAGGAAATCAAGATAATTTGGCTTTGAGTTTGTAAAGCTTACCCAAAAGTACTGATTGTACCGAACCGAAAATGTCTTCTTTACATTTAGATTATTCTGAAAATATATTTGATTATCGACCCGCTACAAACATCCAGTCTCTATAAATCTTGTAGTTTGTTAATCAAAATACAATTTTTCTAACGTAACCCTTTTCTTCAATTCCAGCAAGCAGATCATCAGCAGCACCACAATCCGAAGAGCTTCAACACATCACAGACATCGAACCAGACCACAAACCCGAACGACAGGGCAGAGCTATGTACTTCTCTAAACCAATACCAACTACAGCCAAAACTATCAACATCACTGAAGATCCTTTAGAAGACACAAACAATCAAACAGTTATAGGTCCCACAGAAATCGTACACCCTTCTTTACAATGGATAGCTGATAATACTACTGCAGAACCTGTAGACAACACAACACATGCAATCACGGTGATACCAGCAACAAATCTAACTGAGAATCAAAACTCAACCTTTACGAAAAGAAGAAACCTAACTAAACCAGAATTCGTGAAAGACGAAACGAGCTTACCCGAAGGTGTTTCGGAAAGTCGAATCGTGACGGAAAAACCTCTATCTCTAGAAACTTCCGTAGTTCAGACAAGGATACCAAATCTAGAGCTATATAGACGAGTGGCTGATTCTAATGACGGTGGTATGGATACTGGGGCAATCGCAGGGATTTCTTTTGCAGCGTTAGTGCTTGCAGCTTTAGCTGGGAGTACTGCGTTTGTCCTGTATAGAAGAAGGTACCTGAATAAACCGCAGACGTTAAATGACAAGTGTTCCAATCCCGATTCAAGTGGGTATTTGGATGATAGTACTATAAGGGTATGTATACTTAAATTCTTAATAAGTAATACTAAGTGGCAATGAGTCGGTCGCGACAGGGAATCATTTAAGGGGTATAATGCTCAGCAGTGGGCAGCTATATGCTGAGATGATGATGATGTTACACTATATTTATTTTACAGTAACATGATTTTTCAACGCCCGCTGACAAGCGAGCGAGGCATTCATCCTACTACCAACTAATATTAAATTAGAAAAGTCAATGTTACTGCCTATGGTTGAATGCGAGAATGTTTGTTGGTGTCATGCAAAAACAGCTGAACAGATTTTAATGAAACTTAACAATATTGTAGGTTGCATGCATTGCACATTAGAATAATATAACAATGATACATTAAACCATAGCGTTATCTTTTACTGATCATTACTGCAACGAACTTAAAACCAACATTAAATATAAACTTTCTCATTCCAGGACAACTCAGAAGAAATGTACAGTTTGGACAACGATTCGTTCCTCAACTCTTTGGAAGCAATGACTATACAGAACTACTGGACAGACACAGTGAAACATACCAAACTTTAACGTCTAAATATTGTACCACTTACCATTTCATGACTTACAGATAAAATTTAACTGACAGATAAACATCTCTATTTCATAATGACGTTAAGACAGTGACAGGTGTAAAATATCCGTCAGTTTTTTATCTGTTTGCGATGAAATAGGCCCTTAGAGATTTGGTTATACAGGGTGTAACAGAAAGGGTATATAAAGCCGAAACACAGCGATAGTCCTCATGAAACTGAACAACTTTCCCCAAGGAACATGGGTCGTAAATCAAAAAAAATTTTTGGATCGCCCATACTTACTCGATCAGCTGATCGGGCATTTTGTAGGGGAGGCGAAATTTTTTTTTTCGAGTTACGACCCATGTTCCTTGCGGAAAGTTGTTCAGTTTCATGAGGACTATCGCTGTGTTTCGGCTTTATATACCCTTTCTGTTACACCCTGTATATACCTAACTTATTTAGATCCCAATTTGAATGTCCAAATTTTAAGTAGCCGTTAGCTCTGTCACTTTCTGACTTTATGTAATGTGACAAAGATGACACGATTAGATTGACTATTTCGAAATTATGAAGTATATCAGTGTTTGAGATCATCTTAGAGATAATATTAGATTTTTGTGGATTTAGTGTTGTCATCTTCATTCTATCGACAGTCGATAAGAGCTTAATCCAATAGTGTCGATAGAAATCATATTATTACTGTTAGATCATAGTTTTGGCTTAATGATAAGCTGAAATATGATTTTATACTTATTAAACAGGTAATTTAAATTTTAGTACCTACTTCAAAAAGATCTTATTTAAAAAGTAGGTTATTTCATATTTTGTTGTTATTGATAGTCACACATGCACGTTAATTCATAACAAATCGCTTACTTTGTAAAATAATCTACAATATTCTTTCACCCTCTCTCTATCTTGCTCTATGAGTATTGAAGTAAAAGAGAGATCGTCTTAACTAATATCTAATCTAACAAGTAATAATTTTCATTGATTGGATATGAATTAGTGCTAACATAAGTACGATAGTTTATCGATAACTTAAAATTAGAATTGGCAACATTAATTCGTGGTTTAAATGTTATTTAAGGGTCGATTCCCGTAGAAATGAAGAGCAGTGAGGCGTGGCCTTATGGAGCGATTCAGTAAACACTTTATTTACTACACAAAAAGATACATATTTGAATGTGACATTTCAAAATTCCAATCAGTCAAAAAACTTGAAATCAAATCGAATTGTCACAATGGAATGTCTATCTTTTTGTGTAGTTAATAAAGTACCTTTCTATATTCTGAGTAGGTCTATTAGGCAGTGCCGCACCGCGCCCTGTTGCTGTGGACCCTAAGAGCGAACCCCCACGACCAAATTGTTAAGATCTACTCTGATTTATATTCAAGCTACTTATTAACGGACAAAATTTGAGTTAAATTCAATACATATTGATTCCCTCTTAAAATTTTCAAGCTATCTACTTTTTGAAGGACAAAATCGGACTTAAATTCGGTACATAGTGATTCCCTATTTAAAAACTGTCACCGATTATCAGTCGTGGGTAAACGGCATAAAATATCATAAATAATACCTATCTAAAAGGTACTTAGTACCATATTTTTTTTGTCTGTAATCATATCTTTCGATAATGAAACTAAACCTACGAACACTGCCTAAAAATGTAGAACTTTTAAAAAAAAGTAAGGCAATAATGATATTGTCTTCATTTTTTTAACTTTCAGTTCGTAACTGGTCTTACATTTAAAGCGTTTCGTTTCTCTAAAAATTATACAAAAAATTATCGTGAAAATGATGCACTGAATTTTTTTTTAAACGGCCATCTTTATTTTAAGGATGCAATAACATGTTACTTAAAATGTATTACTTACTTGAAGATAATTATTAAAATAAACTATATTATAGAGTAAATATTTTAATAATCGATGTGAATTAATAAT
Source organism: Anarsia innoxiella (assembly GCA_947563765.1). Classification (NCBI taxonomy): domain Eukaryota; kingdom Metazoa; phylum Arthropoda; class Insecta; order Lepidoptera; family Gelechiidae; genus Anarsia; species Anarsia innoxiella. Next base: position 2,287,686 of record OX387393.1, read on the forward strand.
TTATGGTAGAAATTAATGTCTTTGTAAATAGAACTGTTGTGATAATGTATTTTTTTATTAGTTTGTTTTTAAACCGCACTGTTTGTTAATTTCCCAGTAGGATTGATTTTTAGTGTAATTTTTAGCACATTACATAATATTATTAATTTTTTTAATAAAGTGTAAGGAGACGTTGGAAAAATAAAAAGACATGAACTTTGTAAAAAAAACTTATATCAGGAATATGTAATTTTTATCGATATTTGCATTTGCCGGCACTATCATCGAAATAACACATCGTTTAGATATTTTTTCAACTTCTCCTTCACTAGATATTCTTAGTTGAAATTTGTATTCCTATGATTCCAAAATTAGGGCTAAATTATTAACATTGACTTACTAGTCATTGTAATAATAAATACCTATCTACGACACAATACTTGATTTGTGGAACTGCAAAGAAAAACACACATTAAAGAGTGCGTTTCATGAAATAGTTCCTATGCGGCCATGTTGGCAGCAATGAAAATTTGTAATGCCATATTACCCTTGGTGACGTTTCGCAGTACAAATTTCCGATGCTGCCAACATGGCGGCATAGGTACTATTTCATGAAACGCACTCTACATATATTTACACTAATAGTCGTGTTAAAACGTCTATTTATCGACTTTAATGTTTTTAGTTTTGATTTAATCCATTCAAATATCATTTTGTAGCGTAGAGTAAGGATGTGATCTCAATATATCATTTGTAATATGAATAGATGTGAACGAACGTTTGTAAAATTAGCTTTAAATTCATGTCTGTCTTATCAACTTAAAACTACTTTTCTTTTTTTTTTTGGTATCCAGTGCTGTTTGGTCAGGTGTATTTTTTAATAAGCGTTTTTTAAAAAATGATCTTGTATTAAAATGCATAATAATATGTAATCTTATCGATTATTTTTAAATTAGGAAAATATTATACTTTTTATTTTATTGTGATTTCTGTCCGTCCATAGTTTGTTGCGTTTTGTTGTTTGAAACATTGTGAGTTTTTGCAAATCCATTTTTTTATCAAATTTATAGAAAATTTATATCAAATACTTTATTTTTCAAAACTGCATTTAATTTTAATTGTTTCTTTTCGAAAAGCACATTCCATAAATTGTTTTTAAACTGCAAAGAAATGTTAAGAAAATTTTAAACTTTTATTTTTTTGTTTTTAAACTAAAAAAAATTAAATCTTCCTATTAATTTAAATAACCCATAAATGTGAACGTTATGTACGACGATGGTCATATCAAAGTATTAAATTAAGATTGTTCTTATTAAAATTATGAATATAAAAAAACCTGATTACACGGTGACAAGTAGGTACCTAAAATAAAAATGGAAATAATACAAAAGCAATAAAATCACATAATTTTATCTAAAGCAAAAGTGCTGGTAAAATGGATCGTATTTCAAAATAAGTAAGTTTATTTTTAAGCTCATACAAGATCACTCGTCCTTATAAAAACTTGTTGAAGTGTAATCAGTGTAAATAGCATAACTTAATAGCCTATAGCATAGCTGTATTTCGTGTGAATTATCATGACATTATTTAAAAATAAGTATTATCGTGGCATACTTTAAAATGTATTATTATTTTTAGAAATTAAAAAAGAAAATACTTATTTGAAATATTAAGCCACACGAAATGTCCTGATTACGTTCTTGTAGCTATCAGGTGCTAGGATAAAAACATTTTCTACTACTGTCCTGTTGTAGATAAAATAAATGTGAACCCCTACTTAATTATTAAACAAAACGACAAAACTACAATTGACTCGGATTGTGAAAAGATGTTATTTTAATTTTGTAGGATACAATAGTGGTAAATAAATCTATTTTTACTTGCAATTTATGTTTTATTTTTATTCCTACATCATTCTAAAGCAAATGAATATCTCGCAGAAAGGAGAGACAACCGATTACAGTGGTAGGAAGGAAATTAATGGTGGCTATGCGTCTCATGGCTGAAATAGGTAGGTACTCTACTTAGAGAAGTTGTGTATTAGGTGCTATAGTCAGATATTATAATAATGTACTCTATGGGTGCTATTTTCTAAAAATGTTATCTAGCACAACCTCATTTTATATACGTCTATCCTACAGGCAGAATATATACCACAGTCAGTGCCAGTTTTGAAGCAATATCAAAACGCAAACTGTCAATTTCACCGGTTTTTTTTTTACAATCAATCACTGTCAAACAAAAGTTCAATTCGATTTGTCGCATTTTGTGTAACTTTCGTTTTATTTTCTGTATTTTATTATAATAAATCAAAGCAAAATGGTGCAAGCTTGGTACATGGACAACGAACAAACAGACCAGCGTCTGGAGCACCACAGGAATCCGCCAGAATTCATCTCGCTGGAAGATTTGTTTAAGAAAACTGGTGTTGAATATTTCCCTGTAAGTTTTTGCGCAATTCGTTACCGCTAGTTATTTACCTACCGATTTATCGTTGTCTAGAGACTTGTAGAAGTTGAGATAAGGGTTTTGAGACAAATCAATTTAGAATAAATAGGTACACTTTTAAACGGTCAGAAGGTCACCTCTGCGCTGCTCAGATTTCGGCCATAGAAACAAATTAAACATTCAAAATTGATGTAATTTTGGTATATTTACATGATTTAGATGCATAATTGATCGAAAACAGCAATAGAGTCTGTATTGATGGCATAAACTCTTAAGATTCCTTCTAATTTTCAGATACATGTAGATACTTGCCAGTTGGAAAAGATATAAGGAAATAACTTCATATAGGCAAATTACTAGACATTTATCATAATTTTCTTACTCATTTTGCACTTGCTGTTATTTTATGGTAACAAGGAAACTATGGGGTAAACCCCATAATAATACCACAGATAACAGAATACTGTAATACTTTCCCAAAAGCAAAAATTAATAACGGCCCAATTCACCTCTTTGGTACTGATAAAATTAAACTGACAGATATTTTATATGCGTCACTTTCTAAAACGTCATGTTTTGAGTTATCTGCAGTAAAATTTTATCTCTGGAAGTGCTGAAATGGGCTCTTAGAGGTCTATCTACACAGATCCCGGCTATGCCCGGCAGGAGGGAAAACATTACGATGTCATGACAACGTGTCCGGGACTTGTCAGGGAAAAAATATCATTCCATACATTTTCTATGGATTCATTCACATGTTGACATGAAGACGTATTGTTTTCCCCCCTGATGGGCCACAGCCCGGTCAGTCACAGGCACAGCCGGGATCTGTGTAAATAGACCTGAAACTATAATAATGAAACTTCAAATCTTCAATTCCAGTTAAATGTCTCTACGTACACAACAGACGGTGTGCTAGACAAGATAAAGAAAGATCGCGGCTACACTTACGAAGATGAGATGACATGCTCCAAAGAATGTCTGGCGAATTACGAAGAGAAGATTAAATCATTCTTCACTGAACATCTGCATACCGATGAAGAGATTAGGTAAGTGATAGGGAGTTAAGAGAAAAAAATATGAGGTTTAAGGGTGTGCGCTGCGTTACGCGGTTGGCCGCTGCGGCTGCCCGCGAACCGCGTCTCGCAGCGCTGCTCTATGGAGATGACAGAGACAGCAAGCCGCGCGGGTGGCCGCGGCGGACAAATCTCCCGCGCCGGGTGAATTCGGCCGCGTCACGCAGCGCTTTTCTATAAAGATGACCGCCGCTGGGAGCAAATTTCTCAACATAATGCATATCCGCATAATCTGTGCCCGATGTTGTTTTGGCCTGAATAAACATTTTGAGGATTGGCTGCTCCAGTATCCTTAATCATCAGGAACAGGAAAGACAATTTTGAACCTAATTCTGTGTATGACTTCAATGTGAACTTTATGTTTAAGGATGGATGTGAGGATCTTTGTTAACCCTTCACAGAAAGACTATTAATTAAACAGATTTTGATGAATCTTGGCAGTATTGTAGCTTATACATAGATATAACACATATTATACTGAGTAAATTTTCTAAAATATGACAGTAAATGCGAATGACTAAGTTGTTGGCATGCACTTGTTGTTTAATAAAGTGTTTTTAGCCTATTTTTTAGTAAATACTAAATAATATTAACATATTATTGATTGATTGATCAATAACATGTATAATAAATAACCTAATCATTGATAAATAGTATATTTAACACATTGTCTGCTTTACAATCTTCCAGGTTTGTCCTAGACGGTTCAGGCTACTTCGACGTGCGAGACGGTGCTGACCAATGGATCCGTATCGCAGTAACATCTGGTGACATGATCGTGATACCCAGCGGTATCTACCATCGGTTCACTCTTGATACTAATGTGAGTTTAAATACATACATACATATCTGTCAGGTCTCTTTTCCATTATAAGAATACTGTCTATGATGGGAAAAGGCATCATAGGCGTAAGTAGAGATTAGCAGAGCATAGTCATAGAATAGAGCATAGTGTTATTGTCTTATAATACTCAGTGTTTTTGGACCATAATCATAATAAGTATTAAGAAATACTATGTAAAGTACTATTTACGCTGAGTATTATTTTCTAGAATTATTTGATGTAAGTTAGCGCTTTTTCAAAATTAAAAGAACAGCAGGTCTAGATTAAGGCACGGCGCTAACGGGCCACCGGCCACACGCCTTTTCATATGCGAGTGAGAGAGCGAGCACTACTGTGGCGAGTGGCCGCCACCGGCTACACGTGTGCGACGCCGCCATAAAATTTATATGAAAAGGCGTGTTAGGTTGCCGTCGCTGGCAACCGGTGGCTGTGGTCGGTGGCCCGTTTGCGTCAAGCCTAAGTATGGGGACACTCCCTTACTAATTCGAACTGAATGAATAATTGAAATAGTAAGAGCATCTCTCGTGCTCGTTGTAAACACTAGTTTTGTATAAGACTGTATTTATTAAGTTTTTTGCTTTATTGGAGAATAGGGATGATGACTCAATGAAAAAAAAAAAAAATTATTTAGTCCGTCTTTTAGACTATTAAAAATATTTGAAACACTTTTTTTACCAGATCAAATACACAAATAAAAACAAAAATACAGAGCATCAAAGTTACGGAGTAGGGGGTATTGACGTCACTCCTATGAAGTCCTATGTAAAAATCCTAATTAGGAGTGACGTCACTAGCAACTTTAACCCAGTGTGTCTTTGTCATTTTTAGTTTAAGAGAAAAAAGAAAAAATACATGTCGAATATTTTAAAATAATCTATGTGATGGACTAAAAAAATTTTTTTGGTCATCATGCCTATTGGCTCTATTGGATATAGATACAGTCAACCGGTCATGTAGCATTGCTGGGCAAAGGCCTGCTTATTCTATTATGACATTATCTATCCATTAAACCAATATACTTTGTAATTCCAGAACTACATAAAGGCCAAGCGTTTCTTCATCGGCGAACCAGTATGGCTGCCGTACAACCGACCGGCCGACGATATGCCAGCTCGCAAGGAGTACGTAGAGAAACTCCATAAAGGGTTTGTGGCAGCTGCTTGCTAATACAGTCATTTCTTGGATATTTTATACAGGTTATCTTATGTTTTAACTTTTTAATTACATAATTATTACTTATGTTGTACGCATTTCAAGAAGGTCACTTCGAATGAGATCTATTCGAAAACTTCCCGCGAATTTATAGGCATATATTGTCGTATCTAAGGCACGCTGTTGTTTTTTGCGTTGCGATCAGGCTACTCCATGCAGAATCTATGAAGATAAATATATGTTTATACAGGGTGTAACAGAAAGGGTATATAAAGCCGAAACACAGCGATAGTCTTCATGAAACTGAACAACTTTCCCCAAGGAACATGGGTCGTAACTCGAAACAAAAATTTCGCCTCCCCATACAAAATGCCCGATCAGCTGATCGAGTAAGTATGGGCGATCCAAAAAATGTTTTCGAGTTACGACCCATGTTCCTTGGGGAAAGTTGTTCAGTTTCATGAGGACTATCGCTGTGTTTCGGCTTTATATACCCTTTCTGTTACACCCTGTATACCTAAGTTAATTTTTGGAGTAACCTGTTCGCATACGTCGGAACAACCGAACAACCGCGCGCCTTAAATATTTGTTATAGCCTATGTGTTATTCTGATGTGTAGGCTACAATTTTGTAAAGTTTTATTAAAATCTATTCCGTAGTTTTAGAGAGAAAGGGTAACAAACATCCTCTCATCCATCCATCGGCAATGTTTATAACATTGGCATTTATAATATTAGTGGGAGGGAAGGATAAGTGTTAAAACGAAATTGATTTATACCAGCTTTGTTATTTGTAGTTATTATAAAAAAGGCTCTGCCCAGGAGTAATTTTCGCCATATAATTGTCAATTTTGAAAATATGATACCAGCAATAATGTGATATTTTTAAATAATGTTATTATGAACTTAATATATAATCTTTTATATTAATGTAAATGAACTTCAATATTGCATGTTTAAAAGGATTTATTTTCTTATAATTAATTATGTAAGTTTAAATTGCTTACAGCCACTTGTAAGAAAGGTCAACTAAGCTAATGCTCCATTGCAATCAGATTAAGACGGCAAGATGTTTAAGGGATTGTTAACTTAAACACATATTACTGTACATCATTCGTTTTCTAAGCTGTCTTAGCTGAGTATCGCGCAATGTAATAGGAGATAGATAGTTAGACCGTCTAATTAGACACATCGAATGGTCTCGACGAGTCTTACTGTCTTACTTCGTCAATACCGCTAGGTGTAATAAGAGTTATAATGAGTGTTTTATACAACTGGGGGATACCTTCTATTTATCTTTAAATAATATATATTATTCTAAATCGTAGATTTATTTAGACACACACTTGAAAATATGTAGTTTGCTCAATCCTTCTTTCTGTTTTCTTTTCTATTCTTCTTAATACTATATAGGTATTTAAAATAGAGTGGCCATATCTAATGTTTATAATTGAGATATATTTTCATATAGGTATACTATAATAATTGTTATTAATAAATATTTTAAGTATAAAATGTATACAATTTGTTTAATAAAATGTTTATATGGGACCATCTATGTATTTGTTATTTTATAAAAGTACAGATAAAGGTAGATCAAGCTTTACAACTTTAATGCTGTCTACACACCAAAGCCGCCGGCATGCCGCTGGGCTAGGCCGTCGGCTTTACGCCATACGAATGGCAGCTGTGAAAAAAGCCGGCGGCTTTGGTGTGTAGATACCTTTGTAGATACCATTACATTACAATCTTGTTCTTATAACGTAAGTACTTAGACTGCTAAACGCAAATTATGGTATCATGGTATGTAACGCTTGATTCACCCTTAAGTGTACCTAGTCAATGTATCCTATGGTAAATTCGTTATTTTAAATGAAATTTTGATGTTTTTTCAACGTTAATGAACTAGGGAGATGACCCTAACCCTAAACCGACGTGCATGTATGAGACGACTAATGAATTTGGATCTAGTAAATGACGTGTGTTTGGATCGTAGCAAGTGCAAGGAAGTGGTCTCCGCCTACCCTAGGCATACCTCATATACCCACACCTTAATCTTTCACATCCCAGAAAAAAAGAAAATAGAAAATCTATTGTGTCTGGGTTTATAATGGGTCAGTGGGATGTGAGAGGATGGGAAAGAGGCATAACAGATATGTACCTATGCATGTAGCATCAATCGTACTTTGTAAGCATCTATCTATATAAATAAAAATGAATTGTTGTTCGTTAGTCTGATTAAAACTCGAGAACGGCTGGGCCGATTGAGCTGATTTTGGTTTTAAAATGTTTGTCGTAGTTCAGGGTAGGTCTAAACGGTGAGAAAAATTCGAATACTTAATTGCCGGGAAAGTCCTAAAACAGACCTTTTCTTTTTCCCATACAAATGTTTTCTTACTAAAATGTAGAGTCAATTTGAACTTTATTCCTACACAATAAAGTTCATTCTAAGGCGGGACAAAGTTCGCCGGGACAGCTAGTTAGGAATAAATACTTCTTATTCGAAATTAATTGTAACTCACAGATATAAAAAAATTCTTTGTTGTACCTATATCTCCCAATGATACAACACTCTAAAATCCACGGCCTTACCGATTACAATAAGTTACCCTTCATAAATACAAAAAGTCAATGGAAATGAAAAACGTTTAAAAAAATCAATCCCACATTTTTTTGTCGCAATATTTTTGATATCAGGTAAGAAAACTCTTGAGTTTTATTTAAAAAGTTAAAAAAAAGTCTTCCTTCTCCCTCCATTCTTTAATTTGCTAATTTACACGTCAATCAACAAACTTCTTTCAATTTTGTATGACAATAAATGACATAAAGTGCAAAACAGAAATAAAAATCTAAATTCTGTATAAACAATTAGGTGAAAACTTTGGTAAACTTTTATTTAGGTAGGAATATTTAGTAACATTATACACACAAAATGATTTCTTTGGTGATACGACGGCGCTAAGGTAAGAACATAGTACCTACATTGCTATCTATTTAAATCTAACACAGGCATATCCAACACTTCATTTGAGTGGGAAATTGGTTACATCTAAGTTTATCAGATGGTTCTTTAAATTCTTAAGCATAAACAATAGATACGTACATTAAAATAAACATTTTAATAGTTACCTATGCCGAAGGAAGACAGCTTGATGGAAGAGCAGGTCAATCCCATGGATTTGAGTCATCTAGCTAAATAGATAGATACTTTATTGCACACAAATAGATACAGACAAGACTTAAAACTATTACATTGTGCGCAAAGGCGGCCTTATCACTAAAAGTGATCTCTTCCAGACAACCTTTGGAGTAGGACACGTTTAAGAAGACTCGACTGTAGAGTAGAGCGTGCCATAAATATACAAGGTGACTTTAAATTAGTGAACAATAGGAAAGGATATGCATATACTTGTGATAACAAACAACTTTTCCCATGGGACCAAAGTCGAATCATAAAAAAATTGTTCCCCCATCATACTATCAGCTGATGCATTTTGTAGTGGAGTTCAAAATATTTTGAATGATTTCGACCTTGGTCCCATAGTAAAAGTTGTTTGTTATTACGAGTACATGCATATCCTTTTCTATCGTTCACTAATTTAAAGCCACCCTTCAAAACTGTTCTTCTTCTGTGCTAGATAAATCAATGATTTTATATTAACCCTTTTTGCTAAGTTTTTGTTTGACAACAATTTTGAAATTATTGAGATTTCGCTTTATGCTAGTAGGGGCCTTATTAATTCACATTTATAAAAGATTGGTTTTCCTTCAGAACCCCGTCTCCTCGTGAGCAGCTACTATGCCTGAGTGGCCTGAGACCCAGGGCATCATCACCTTTACACTATGGTACATTGGCATCGCAATCAACTATTTTATGTAAGTGATATTCCATCATATTTAAGTCGAGTCTATTGTATAGCCTCATTAAGCTTTTTTATTCTATGTTACCTAAAAAAAAAATATTACGTGGGGAAATCCATTACGGATACCCTTCGTCTCGGAGAAAGACGAAGGGTTATGCCGGACTCCCACCGGCTAAAACCCTTTTGACGCGGAAAAGATGGAGACTCGAAAAAGATGGAGAGAAGATCTGGATGCATTTTCACGCGAATGGTGGTTCGCTACTGGAGACCGTGTTAAATGGAAAGTCGTGGGGGAGGCCTTTGCCCAGCAGTGGAATCATAATGGCTAGCAAAAAAAAAAGTTTGTAGGTGAACGACTAATTGCGTTGCGCAAAGATTTTCTTTTTCAGGATTTTTTATCCCTTTATGTACCAAGTTTTTCTTTCACAGCTGTTTTATTTTTTTAAGTTTGTTCTCTCTTATAACTAAGGAGGTAACTTACCTACCTGTCTTCTTAATACCTACTTACTATTTAATAAGTCAATATTATTTTACGCACGTTTCTTTTTCCTATTTATTAAGTACTTACCTCTATTTCTTTTAACAACTATTTATTTAATAAAAACAAATACTTAAGAAAATTTAGCAACCTAAATCTTTTATAATGACAAATAATAACTCTAATAATCTAATAACAAAACTTATCTTCACAAAGTCAGATTCAATTATAAAATCTTCTTCCTTTTGCAAAACTTAATAACTCAATTTTTTCATAAATTCTTCAACACTAAACGCCTAAAACTAGGTCACAGCGAATCTCAAGTGAAGAGAACTTCAAATTGAAAAGGGAAAATCTCTTGCATTTCCCCAGCGCTTTCATTTAGGTCCAAACTCCAGGCATCCCAGCGAAATCTAGGTCACAGTTACGTAACGGGGAGACCTAAGTGTGGAGTGGGGATGGAGGTGTTGAGGGGGAAATGTGCAAGGGAAGGGGAGTTCTAAATGTAGCTGTAGGTAATAGTAGATATTATAGACTTATGCAAGAGGAAGTATAAAGAGAGAAAATACATTTATTCATTCTGCTCTATGATAGCGAAATACAGACTTAAATGTAGATAAAAATCAGTAATTAGGTGTAATGCTTATTTAGTAGTACTTTTTGAGCACTCTTCTTTCGCTTCTTCCACAATCATGTACGTCGGTTACCCCTTTATAAGGCAATAGCCAAAACTGGTCGCTTATGCTACTACTTACCTATCTTAAAATTGCACGTGGTGCCATATTAGGTACTGACTTGGCCTTTCTTTAACAATTAAGTCTCCGATTACAATAAGCGACTACTTAACTAGGTATCTTAAAATTGCTCTAGGTGCCATACTATTATGACTTGGCCTTTCTTTTACAATTAAGTCCCCGATTCGATCGAGAAAATACTAAAAAATATTTGGTACCTATTCAATCAAACAAGAGCATAACGTTTTATGACGTCTTCAAGAAAACATTCCAACAGCCCATAAAATACGTGCGACACGCACCTAAAAATATCCACAACGAAACCCTAAAAGGTCAAATTTTGTAAACAAATATTAAAGAAACGAAACAGCAATAGCTGAGTATTACGTAATAAAGCGAGATGGCGATAGTTATGTAACTGCACATAACACCCCCAGATCGATAGCGCGACCTTCCATTTAGGTATACTTAGGTCTTATAGTTAGTGCCTATAATTATGTCCTAGGTTTTATGTAACCGTTTCAGTACAGCCTGAAATTGGGTTCTGAAATTGAATTTTAGGTTGTTGTAGTAATTGAATACATCTGCCTATGAAAGCTGACGACTTTCTCCGAGAAATAAAGGTTGAAATACGAAAAATAAAATTTAACTTTTTATACGAAGTTCCTAATCAGCTGATCGGGTATGCTAATGGTTTTTGTTTGTCGTATTTCGTGGAAAAAGAAGAGCTCTCTCTTCTTTTTTTTTCTTTTCTTTTTCTTTCCCACTGCCAGTGGGACACAGACGGCTAGATAAGTTAAAATTTCGACTCATGTTTCTTGATGAAAGTTTTTTAGTATCATGACCAAACGTCCCTATTTTCATCATAAAGTCAACCTTGTATCGGGATAGTTTTCATAGCAGTTAAAATAAGCACTATCAATGGATAAATGCAAGTTGAGGGAAGTGTTATCTGTCTACCTCTTAGATCTACCTCGATGGGAAAGAGGCGTAACGGATATGTAAGTCAAAGTTGAAATCGCTTTCTTTCATAGGCAATACCATTCTCTTGAAAACTTTGACATAGGTACATATTTTAAAGCTTGCGCTAGATTCGCAAAGTAGCAGTTTTCCCCACAGAAGTGTATGTAGGTATTGTATGTATGTGTACACTATCAATCTATCTAAAACCTAGTACTTAGTACCTAGATATTAAGTGGATCTACCACAAGATGAAATGGCTTGGCAAAGATCATGATCGTAATCTATTTATTCTTCAAAGAGATTTATAAAGTGCTATAGTTCTTTATTGAAATCGTATTGTAAACAAGTTGTTTTAGATAAGTATTTAAGTTGCTACCTTCGTGATTACGTTGCGGTATTTTTATAGCTCGATCTATTTTTATAGTTACTTATGGTCTAAAAGTTTCTGTGTAACAATATTAGATATGATCAAGCCTCCCTTAAACATTTCCACTCGTCTGGGTCGAACGCTCATACTTATACGTTTACTTACTTATATACTTAAGTACATATCTACACAAAAAAGTTACTGCACAAATATACGCATACATATGCTATATTATATTCACTTATTTAGCTCCAATCTAGGTCCCATTTTGCTTAATGCTCGGTGTTTGTTAAACGATAGAAAATTTTTAAAAGATCTTTTTCAGTCAGTTTCATGAAACTTGTCAAAAACTAGTTTTGATAAGAAAATACAAAATCCAAGAAGAAAATAAACGTTTATCGATAGAAATGATCAAAAGCCGCGGCTTTAATCTTATACTTAGTTGGCCGGCTTCCAAAGAACGTTATATTCCTGCCAATAGTTTCGACTGAGATTCGAGATAATATAAGAAGATGCACAAGCGCTTATTTATCTCCGCAAAAAATAGGAAATTTAAATCTGCTTCAACGATAGCCTATTTGAAGTAGATAAGTAGTTCAGTGAAAAAGTAAATTAATATTTTATACCTAGTTTACAAATCCAATACAATAATTAGGTAGGTTTTGTAAAATTGCAGTTTCAATAGAAAAAATAAAAGATAGATTAGATCTGGAAAGAGTACTCTAAGTACCTACCTTGGCTAATGACATTGTTTATGTATACTTCGTTTGATATTACTTAAACTGTGGCAAGATGCCGTTAGTAGAGCCGCTCAGTAGAGCTATTATTAAAAAAAACACGAGCACCTTTCTAATTTACAGAATCTAAACATATCCTATCTGACCTGTTTGGCACATAATCGAGTGATACCAAAATAAAATTAATAAATGAACATGTAATTAATAAATAAGTTAATTAGATAAAAACACCAAATTAATGTCAGGAACAATTTCCTCCATCTAACTCCAGATTGAAAACATCAAAAGACTTAAATTACTTCGTTTGTGTTTAACTTCGGAATAAATTAAAGTCAGTTCAATCGATTCGGCTTCTTTAGTTTGTAATAAATACTCTTTTTAGTGGTTTATAAACACTCGCAAACTCTTGAACAGAATGCTGATAAAATTGAATAAAATCAAATTTAAGTTAGAGAAGTGTTTTATTATGTGTTATTACCAGTTGCCATTTGCAGTTAATGTAAATAACTACCAAAATGTGAGTGTGCAATTCGCAGTTTTTGTATTATGTGTTTAGTTGCAGTCTATTAGTTTTCTATTAATTATTTTCTATTTAGTTGCAGTCTGCAATGCCTAGGGAATGTCAATAGCGATCAAACAAAGCATTCTGTAAGAAAAATGGGTTGCAAAATGGAAAACTGATGTCTTTGAGGGCCCTTTAAAAACTAGGCAATTTTCTTCTTTTTTTTTCGATCGAAAATTTAAAAGATATCACGATCGGTGAGTCTATTCATAATTAATGTCTTAATAATAAGCGTTTTTGAACGTCACTGGTTCATACGGTCAGAACCAGCAATCCATGATTCTCGAAACGCAAAACTAGAAAATTAAAAATACAATGACTCTTCAGTCCATTTCAGACATGACTAGAAGTGTTTGCCTAGACTCAATTAGCATGTACGCGGCCTTGCAATACATGTTTATTGTTTGATAACGCTAATTGTAGTTGCGCTATAAATATATTGCTACGTTTGCTTTCGAGTCCGATTGATAGAGTGCGTTTCACGAAAGAAGTCCCCCGGATATTTTCGGAACTAAATTTGACAGGTCTATTTCCCCTATTTTCTGGTCTTTTCCCCGATAGTAGGTAGAAAACCTATTACCTACTTTTCTTAATAAAAATATACTTTTTGCATAACAGAAATATAGGTAAATAGATATTTTTATTAACATGTACACCAACTTACTTAAGGAATGACCAGGACACTCGAAGTAGGCTGAAATTTGTATTATTTGATAAATTACAAATGAAATATACTTATTATAGGAAAATTTGTACTCATGAATGGCAACATTATTAATTTTGACATGCTATACATACAGCGCCGCGGCTAGGGGACTTCTTTCGTGAAATGGACTCTATCGTTCCTTATCAGCCATTTTAACGTCCCCACAACAGGGGCACGAGCCTACTCTCAAAATTGGATGGATTACGGCCTAATAACTCTCGTATGAGAGATATCATTACAATTTTGAATTCGAGACATTTTCTATCCAAAATTGTATGTGAATATATGGGTGAATATATCGTGAGCTAAGTGTTTAATTTGCTTACTCCTTACTATCTGCGATAACGTATAACATTTTCTATAACAAACTGTTTTACACAGACTAAAAATTCTGATATCTTCAAAAGATTCTGCTCTTTTCGAAGCATATTTTTTGCTACATCCAAAAGTATCTGCTCTTTTCGAAGCATATTTTTGCTACATTCAAAAGATTCTGCTCGCTTCGAAGCATATGAAAAACCTCTATCTACAAACATATATAGATCACAATAAAAACAATCTGTTTGAGTTGGACTCTGGCCAGCTGACCACTTCTCGGTCGAGGCATAATGCATCGTTTGAATTCAATAAATAGGCAATCAAATAATTCTGCCGCTTGAATCGATGCACGTATTTATTTTGTTTGTGAGATCTTGTTTTTTTTCTTTTTGAATATCGAAGCTCAAGAATTTTCAGCGTGTTAGTATAGCCCGTCTGAAATATACACACCTCGCTTGAATGCGAATTCCCGGCGCTTCTCCCGTTTTCGCTTATCCAGTACTGTGACGAGTGACTATGTACAAATTGTTAGATTTTTCCGTACTTATAGAACTTCATTCGGTAGTTGCTCTTATAGTTTAAGAATTAAGCGTTTAAGAATACATTGACATTTCTTCTAAGAGTTCTTTAACAGAAGTTTCACTTGTAATTATATCGTCCCCTGCATAACAAAGTGTCGTATCTTACCAAAAGGTCGGAACTGAATGGAGACTACCAGCGTGTCTATCTTGTTCAGTTCTATATCCTCACAAAGACACATATTTTTCTATCACGGTTTTCTAAATAAATTAGTTTTGGCAGATATCAGATATTCAGTAAATTAGTTTTGGCGTAACTGCAAATGCATTTTTTTTCATCACAAAGAGTCTTATGTTACATAATATCAACCCCACCTTTTGTTTTTGTCTTTCCACGAGCATTTTCTTCAAAACTATTTTATGCACGTTGAACGGTATTCCTAGAATTTAGGTCTAGGTGTTTTCTGTTATTATCTTACTTACTTTGTTTATTACATTCATTATCGGCAATTAAAGCCCACATAAAATAAGAAATAGTTGGTAAATGCGCAACAGAAATGCATAACAAGTAGGTACTCGCACATCTTCCCTCAATATAACACAATCTGTTACTCATTGTATGAAAAACGAATATATCTTTTCACTGTCGAGACACCATCTGTCTTCCGCGACACTCGAACAATGTAGTTTCTTCATTTGTTACCGTAGTAATTTGACAGCTGTCATTTGCAGACTGGCCTCGCGTTACCAGTTTTATTTAAAAAAAACTGAGGGTTTTAGATGTCTGACTGAAATGTTCAACTATATCAAAGACTGAGCTCAAGTTATTTTGGACCTTATTTAGTTTGTATATTAAGGTGGTACATGATCTTTACCCAACCTCTTCAAATAGAGCTCCAAGCACTTAAAAGTAGATTGAAGTAAATATCAATTATTTGTAAACTCTACCATTTAGTTACGAGTAGTACCGTTTTGGTCCGTCGACCATCTTTTATCCTAGTCAGTCCTAAATTTTGTCCCAACACTGATACGCTTGACAGCATTTTAGACCTTGAGCTCCAAGCAAGAAAGCCTTTAATTCCACACCGCCAAATGGTAAACAACATTCAGACCATGAAAGGTCAGGAAATTATACAATTGTGTCAAAAAACGTGGCCCCAAAGTATGTCAATGTCAGGAATCTTCCATTCGAGCATCGGGCACGGCAGCAATTTGATGACTCAACTAATTATCCTTATGTGGATGTTGCTACTAGAGATCAAATTACTGTTAAAGTACTATTATGAATGGCAACGTTATGTTTGTTGACGTTAATGTCGCATACAACGTTCAGGGTGTAACACAATAAAATATGTTGAAAAAGTTGTATTTTATTATAAAATGGGTAGTTTAAAAAACTAAAACACGCTTTAGCTCGCACTAAACATGCTACATCATCAGGTCAGTTCGAAAGTACCATATTATTGTATTCCATTCATAGACCGGGAAGTGGGTCAAATTAAGATTCCAAGATTTTTTTACATACATAGTTACTTACAAGTGAAGCCAATATAAAGCGTGTAAAAATGAGTGTCAACGATAAATAGGTCCGTAGAGAATCTCAGTAAGAAATATGACGTCCATATACAAATGAAGCTGAATGCAGGATGATGTAGATGAATGCAATGTGGATGATGCTGCTTCTACTGTACCCTTCTGGTCAAACATGAGTCAGCCACGGGCCAGCCACGATGGCATCTATTCTATCGTCTTTTATTGACTCTCATCTCATCTCATCCAGCAATCAGTATCCCACTGCTGGGCAAAGGCCTCTCTCCTCCTTCTCTACAATTCTCTATCATGAGCCACCTCTGCCCAGTCATCCTTGAAGGTGTCCAGTTCATCTCTACTGACTCTACTGATTTTTATTTCATAAAAAACAACTATCTTCCATCTAAAATGCCTTTAAACCAGACCCTAACAAGATGTCGCGAAATGAATCGTAATAAAGAATTAGGCACAATCTTATTTCGCCCAATCCAATGTAGCCAGTTTAGCAAATTGAACAGATTGGATTCATTTGATGAGTAACAAGCGTTTAAGGCGGAAATCTTCCGTTGATAATAAGGTATTTTATTTAGTTTTCATCGTGTTTCATGCAATTTCAATCACTGTTTCAGCTAAATGATAATTGATTTGTTATTTTTTCCATGCTATGGCAGTTTATGGTCGATTTAATAGATTTGAGTTATCTAATCTTATCCAGCCTTATCTAGTGTGTATTGCTGGGCAAAGGCCTCTCTCCTCCTTCTCCACGATTCTCTATCCTGAGCCGCCTCTGCCCAGTCATTTGTGAAGGTGTCCAGTTCATCTCGCTACCATTTCAATTATTCACGATTAAATAATATCCCTAATCACTCTCTGTATGAGAGTAGGCTCGTGCCCCTCGGTGGGGACATATATGGGCTGTTAAAAAAAATATATATATATCTGCTCAAACAGCTCGTCAGCTCAATCAGCTCAAACAACTGGCCGAGTTGCCTTTCTTATATTTCAGTTTCGGCATTTCAGAATCGAGTGAAAATTTTATCGTCAATATCTCACAGATTGTTTATTAAAATATCTATCAAACATTTCTATCTATTCTTATCTTTCTTATTTTATATATTTTTCTTTTTTTAAATTCTTTATTCTATTTTTCTTTTATCTTCTATTGTTATGGGCCTCGACGCTTTCTTTAAAGAAACAATTTTGTTTCTTGTTTGTTTCTTTCAACATTTGTCAAATAACATTGTTTGTTTCTGTAAAGAAAGCAACACATAGTATCATACATAAGTATGTGTATTATTTATTTTGGCAAATCACCTCTCCTTAACCAAAGTCTGGATAAAACTGGATTTTCAATCAAATCTAATAAAAGTGTTAAAAGCTAAATGCCAGATGTCAGCTTGCGTTCTGATAATTCAATCTTAATACAATTGTGTTTAAATTGTTTATTGCTTGAAATCTTTTTGGACAATAACGGCTGAGATTATGTTCCGTAGAATTGATAATGAAATATAGTGGAGCGAAGTGGTCTCTGCCTATCTTGATGGGAAAGAGGCGTGACAGATATGTACGTTTGAAATATAGTGAAAAGAGGTGAATGAAATGTGTTTCTCGTAGCAAGTAGAGGGAAGTGGTCTCTGCCTACCTGATGGGAAAGAAGCGTGACAGATGTGTACGTCTAAAATATAGTGAAAAGAGGTGAAAGAGATGAGTTTATCATAGCAAATAGAGGGACGTGGTGTTTAGCTACTCCGATGGGAACGAAGCGTGCGTGACAGATGTGTATGTACAGTGCTACAAGGATCTTTTGGCACGTGGCGGAAATCGAAACTAACGATATCATCTTGTAAATTGTCATTATTTTGAGTTATTTATTCACCACCCACGCCCTCCTGACAATGTCACTCAAGTGCCAATAGATCCTTGTAGCACTTTATGTATGGATGGTGAAGTCGTATTTAAAACTGCTGGTATAAGATAAACAATTGCAAAAAGGTACAAAAACATTTGATTACAAATTGTACATATGATAAAACATGTGACAATCGTGTCTGTTACAACGCATCATGGTACTAGCAGATCAAATAGGGCTGCTGCTGCGAACATACTTCTGAATCCTACCAATATTATAAATGTCAATGTTTGAGTCACATGGATGTGAGGGTTTTTGTTAATCCTTCACGCAAAAACCGTTGAACTGATTTTAATGAAACTTTGCAATGTTGAGCCTTCCACGTTTCTTTTTTTTTAATCGTAGGTAACATAATACAAATTCCGAACGTATTTCGTTCAAATCGGGAACTTGTTACAGAAAGGCCAAGTCAAGAGTGCTCTTAACCGACGAGCACGTATGTATGAGGCGATTTATGAATGTGAATGATGCGAGTGAAGTGTTTTTGGATCGTAGTAAGTGTAGAGAATCAGTCTTTGCCTATCCCAATGGAAGATAGGCGTGACAGATTTGTATGTATGTACAAAATACGAACTCCTTTAAAACCAATTACGCCAGGCAACCCTACCAATGGCAAAAGAATGACACTCCCATACCGTGGGAACCTGCAGTCGGCCGTGACTTAGGTCGTCTACCATATTTGAAATCAAATTGCATTGTTGTATTTCATATCTTGTGGACTCCTTGCTAAATTAAAGTAACTACTTTATTGATAGTGATTTCAAATTCATGGGTTCTTTTTTAGATAATAACTAGTGGCTGCCCGCGACTTCGTACACATTTATCGTCATTTAATGGAAAAAAATGGAAAGAATGCTTGCTTAATACTTGGCAAATAAACGCAGCAAGTTAAGTTTATAATTCAAAAAGAGTCCGCCATTGTTACTCGATATAATTTCCAAAAAGTGGTAAATTGACAACGTATTTACTAAAATATGGATGTCCTGCTGACTATTGAATAACCTATGAAACTTTGACGTCAATCGACGTATTTCAAAAAGAAGACCAGACATAGTGATACCATTTTAATGGTGGGAAACATAGCAAATGACTGACCTTGTCATTATAAGATCGATATCAAATTCATTTTCTGAATAGCTATTGCTGCAATTTCAGTTCAATTTCTTGATAATTTGAAGGTAGAGAAAGATAAATGATTGGATATAAAATTGGATATCTTCAAAAGGTCCTTACGTGGAACCGGCCAAGTGTAGTATTTTCGGAGTTTTCGTTCCCTTTTCAGCTTAACTTGAACTTGAGCTTAACTTAGGCACGCCGAAACGGCCGAGTTACCAAAATATTTTCTGATTTTTCGATACCTTTTTGTTTCTTTTTTTACTTTTTTCACTGTATTGACTGAGCATATGCCTGAGCTAAATATAGGCATAGGTGATATAAAAATATTCTACATCCTCAAAACCAATTCACATTCCCACTTTATTTAAACAAAAATATAGTCATATTGATGTATATTATCGAATTATCCGCAGTTTTAGTTTTGGAAGTGACTTATTTGATGTAAAAAATATGTCATTTAAATGATGAGAATAATATGATAGGCGATTTATTTCATGTGCAATTATTTATATTCCAATTTTATTGGCCGCCTAGTCTTGTGAGTTAGTCGAAGAGACAATATAGCTAGCTACTAAATTTGTCTATTTTTGGCAACAATGTTTCATGTATTCGGCAATACAATGTTGCATTTGTATTTCGTAACACTTCAGCTATTTTCAGCATATCATCAGTCACGGTTACTTATTATTACAAAGTAGGTTCGTGTCTGTTACTAATTTCTTACAAGTATTTATGTTTCTAAGAATATTCTTGTAATGTTTGTGAAACTTAAATTGAAAAGGGCAACCCTACAGAGTTTCTTGCTAGGTTCTTCACTGGGGAAAACTTCACTCTTGCGAATCTAGTAGTAACTCTAAAAAATGACCCGTCCTAAGTGTTGTCAAAACCTACAGGATTCAATGATTTTTCATTTCGTTGCATGTGGCTAAGTTTCTCGATACAATCGATATAATTTTATAATTTTTCATACATCGAAACTGAATATAATAAAGTTGCTATCATTAAAGCCTCTCTCCAATAGAAATTCATCATGTTTCCCTCTTAAAAAGACCTTTCAAATATTCCTAGGGATATTATACCTATCACTGCCTGACACGTCATGTTTTATGAAATAGACATAAGATAAAATCTGACTAAATTAAGATTAAACTAAACTAAGACTAAACTAAGACTACTTACAGATAAAATCTGACTAAATTTTATTCGTAAGTTTTGAAACGGACTCTTATAGTCTTCTTATAGCATAGCAACGTCGTTTAAACCAAGCATGTTGACGACAAACATAGAATTAATCCAAGAGACAAAGGATCTCTCTATTTTGGATGTAACCATTTAAGGGCTGGCTGGGAGATCGCTTTGGAATAGGAAACTTGTCAGGGTTGATACAAAATGTTAATAATGTAACTCACGTAGGTAGTTATAAATAAGTAAAAATAGTGTTAAAATTAATAAAAAAAAAAAAATTAATAGTGTTAAAGTAGTAGTAGTATAGTGTTTAGTGTTGTGTTGTGTTTTGTGTTGTTAATAATAGTGTCATAGTGTTGTTGTGTTGTGTTGTTTTGTTGTTTGTTTGTTTTGTTGTTGTTCTGTTGTGTTGTTGTTTTGTTTTTGTTTGTGTTTTATTGTTGTTTTTGTGTTGTTGTTGTTTTGTGTTGTGTTTGTTTGTTTTTTGATTGTGTTGTGTTGTTTGTTTTGTTGTTTTGTTTTTTTTTTTGTGTTTGTTTGTGTGTTGTTGTTCTTGTGTGTTGTTTGTTTTGTTTGTTGTGTTATTTTTTGAAATTATTTATTGAAATTTATATTTTGAAAAAATAACCTAAACCCGCAACCAGATCCGCCATTCATCCCCGTTGCTAAGTCACCAATCAACAACACTCACTCTCTTACTCCTTAGCATGCATCCCTTTCATTCATCTGTAACTTCCGTTTTCTTCTTTCGTCACTTCCGTTTCCTTCTCCCGTCTTCTTCCCACAATAATATTAAAAAATGTAGACGATATGGTATCATCTTGCCACACACTTTTTCAAAAGGCTCGAAGTTGGAGCCTGATAAGCGTACCTGTGAAGCATACTTACTAATCGTACAATTAGGTTCTATTCTTGTAAGTGAAGTTTTTAGAAGTAAATACGACGGTAGGTAGGTAATAGATAGGTATTTAACACAAGTATACCTACACCTATTATAGGGTCAACGAGAGAATGCGTTCCTGACACATGTGACTAGTGATGTAACCTTACGTAACTGATATTTTTTATTACCTACTAAAAATTAATATCACAATGTGGTTCGTTATTCTCGTTTGCAATTTTTACCCGACTGCGCCAAATCAGAAGGAGAGTTATGTTTTTCGAAAGTAGGTATGTATGTATGTATAATATTTTAGCACGCTCTACAATACATAAACAAGATTAGATAACATATTTTCGGCCAGTTCTAGCAAAAAAGAAACAGATTTCGAAAATAACTGCACGCACTAAAAATAATAATACATTTCGGGCTTTCGGAAGAAAACGTGGAGCGTTTTGTCCAAAAAGAGAAAGGATTATACATACTTATAAACGCTCCACGATTTCTTTCGAATGTCCAAAATATCCTTATTATTTTATAATTTTTACTGCGTGCTAAAAGCGCGTTTTTTATTTTTTTAAACTATTAATTTGATAGACATAGCCGTTAATCGTTACTTTTCGTTAATTTTAACCGCTATTTTTGTCTCATCACTAAAAAAATTAATGGCTGCCAAAACCTTGTAGCAGCGCAGTATATTTTTTGATAATTATTGTTTTCTTAACTTTAATTGTAATTTGAAGTGCAAATTTACCGTGATTGTTCATAATTTGACATAATAATGTAGTTTTTATAGCTTGTTACTTGTTAATTTGGCGAATAGACAAAAACATTTTTTTATCGTAAATTGAGAGCCGCCTCAAAGTTATATCGGCAAGTCACCACCTCTCAGGAACGCATTCTCTCGTTGACCCTATAATACCTACATGCATGCTGCTTTCCAACGAGACAAGTAGAAATCTTTATCAGCCTAGTTTCAGCTGATAATGACACCTGACTGAAAAATTCATAAAAAAGACAAGAAATTCCAAAACATTAAAATCGACTAATTGGAAACGAACAGACAACCCTGCCAACCCAAACAAAAGCAGCAGAGATGCCAGCACAGAGCTGCATTTAGCATTAATGATGGTGTAAAATTATCAGCGAAACGTGTGCATTCGATTGTTGCTATGTGCTGTTACGATGTACCGATAATATGCTTCAGCGATTGAGTATTATTTTATTAAAGGGCGATAAAGAATGCTTAATACTGTATTATGTTCATACGTAGTTACAGTTTAATCATACGCACTGCAACTGGCACAAACTTTTTAAAAACTGAATTTAGAATGTCGTGTTTCTTTTTTCGAATTTTTGAAACGACATTTTCAGAACTTTCCTCGTGATTGATGAAGTGAATATTTTGAACCTTCTGTAGACAACTTAGATTTGTATCTTTCTCATTTTGCCGTTCTAGTCCGAATTTAAAATACCTTCCCAAAAGAAAAGCGAGGACATATAACGAAATATTACCTAGGGACTTTTTTTTTTAATGGCAACTGCCGTCAAGGATTTTGCCAGTGTCAAGTCAAGGATAGGGGCATTGCTTGATTGTGATTACTACCCTAATGTTATGGTTATGTATGGTGCTCCCACTCACTACTCCACAAACTGCTCTCTCCTTTCATTCATAATTTCTCTTTCTCCCTTCTCTGGCTCCACTGAAAATCAGCGTCATGTCTCTGGGAAACCAGTGACATGACACATGCTGACTGGAGACCATTTCCCAGTCTAACCTACCTATCTTCTTTCCGTTTTATTCTTCAAATTATTATTTGAGTAATAATACCTATGTTTTAGAGTTAAGTTGATTTTTATTTTATTTTGTGTTATAATTTCAATTGTAATTTTATTTTGTTTTTTTTTTGTATTGACTAGGAATAAATATTTACTTACTTACTGCATTTTACAAAATGTTTGTAAACATTTTTGTATACTACTTAAATCCCACATAATCCCATATTATGCAATGTGGGGGAACCATTACACAATAATATAGTACAGAACTTAAGCAATTACTCAAGACAGACAGTCCGAGCTATTCATAAGTATTCACGACTTCCACGCAGGAAGTGTTCAGCTTCCGTTAGCATCAAGATATAATGGCACGTCGCACTGAGACAAATGCGTTTCCCGCCTTACCGCCCGCCATTTTGTGCAACCATTATCTGCTGTTTTATAAATTGTAGAGTTTTTGGCGGGATTTATTAACCGCTCGAATTAACTGTGCACTACCCGCGCTGACGTAACTTTTTTGTAAAAAAGTAACATTTGTTTTATTTTATTTTATTCATACAAGATTTTTATATATATTTGCCATAGTAAGTAATATGGATTGTTCGTAGTCTATTCGTAGTAAGTATTTGGTTTTCGACTTTTTAAGCTAAGCTCAAATACTTTTAACTTTTTACTGTCCAGCGAAGTGCACTTAAATCGCACGGGCTTTAGTTACAAGGAATGAAATCCGTTTAGAAAATCAAAGATTCAAAAATTATGTCGCAAATGCATCTCAATTTAGACCAATCAGTCTTCAGTAGAAATGTAAAGTCTTATTCTAAATCCAAACGAATCGTGACAAGAATCTAATCGACCTGCAGTAACCCTATCTGTCTAAAGATATCCAGCGCTAGGAGACAGCTATTTCTGTTGCCAAGCGCTTGCGCAGCCGTGCAACAACCCCGTCCGTGACACTACTCTGCATACTGGCTTTGAATTTATTGAGAGAGGTTCGTTTAATTTGAATCAGTTAAAAGAAAATTGTTCAAAGATCATATAAAAACAACGATGATAGCCTGTATGCAGAAACAGTATCATTAGTGAAAATTTCCTAAGTAGCAAAAATGGTCGTACCATGAAAAAGGCACGAAAAAGCTAAATAAAAGTAATGGAACTACACTCGGCTTCAAAAAAATCGCACGTCCGTAAAAATAGGCTTTATGCACTGTTAATCCTTAAGACAAGCAGTTATTCGTAGCAATATTGGTATCATTTGAGAGCCCTATAAAAACTCTTTAAAAAAATATCCATTTCATTTGATTAAAGAAAAAGCTTAAACACTTTAAGTCACTGTGAATGACAATGGAACTGATTCTCCTCTTAAAATTTTGTTTGTATTGTTTTGTTTTTGGGGTATAAAGGGGTCGATACAGCTTATTGGGGGATAAATTTGCTACCAACAGTCGAAGAAGATACAGAAGAATATCTTTCATCAGAAAAACGTCCTTGAAGATGGACACTACTGCTGCTGAAGCCGCCCAAGTTATCGCACTACTGCAATCAGGACTACGTCAGTGTGATGTTGCTCGGCAATTGCACTTGAGTCGCTTTTCTGTTCGAAGAGTGTACCAGCGGTTCCTGCAGATCGGTGGCTTTGTCCGAAGGCGTGGGTCTGGTAGAAATCGCTGCACTTCTGCGAGAGATGACCGATTCGTCGTATCGAAGTCTTTGAGAAATCGGTTCTCTAATGCTGTTGAGTTGCAACAGCAGCTTCAAGCAGTTCGTAGAAGGGCCGTGAGTGTCTCTACAGTTAGAAGAAGACTAAAGGAGAGAAATATTGTGGCTAGAAGACCTGCCACAGGTCCAAAATTAACCGCAGCGCATCGGCGAGCACGCCTGCAATTTGCTCGCGCCCACGTCAATTGGAACCTGGACCAATGGAGAGCTGTTCTCTTCTCTGACGAAACGAGAGTGTGCCTTTTCTGCAACGATAGACGCAAAAGAGTATACAGAAGACAATGGGAACGTTTTGCCCAAGCCTGCATCCAAGAGACGGTAGAATACGTGGGCGGTTCCTGCATGTTCTGGGGCGGCATATCTGCCGACGGCAAAACTGAACTTTCTTGCGTCTCTCGGACCGGCGGTGCTCGCGGGCAAGGGTCGATGACTGCTCACCGGTACATCACAGAGATCCTGGAAGAACATGTGGTCCCCTATGCTGGATTTATTGGCGACGGGTTGACATTAATGCACGATAACGCTCGCGCGCACACTGCTGGAATTGTGCAGGGCTACCTTCAAGAGGTTGGGATCCCTGTCATGCAGTGGCCAGCGAGAAGTCCAGATCTGAACCCGATAGAGCACCTCTGGGACCAGCTGAAACGCAAGGTTAGATCCCGTGATCCCGCTCCCGCGACTCTTCAGGAGCTCCAAGACGCCGTTATTGAGGAATGGGACAGAATCCCTCAAGAAGAGGTCCTTAAGTTGGTGCGATCCATGAGGGAGCGCATGGAAAACGTCATTAGGGCTAGGGGGGGTGACACTAGGTTTTAGGTTAGTTTTAAGCAACTTTGTTTTGAAAAAATTATCAGATTTCATTAGGGTTTTTTAAGGATTTTTATTGTTTTGTAAATTTTTCTCAGTTCCAATAAAAAACATTGAATGAATTATTGTTTTTGCATTCTCTGTTTCCTGACCTTTCAAATGATACCGAACATTACCAATATTTCATAATACAAATATGATTGAAAGATATTTAAAATAGATTTCTTAAAAGGTGCGATTTTTTTGAAGCCGAGTGTAAGTGACAAAGAACTAACGTTCTTATTCTAAAATATCTAAAAAAACAAAAAACATTCACAATCAAATGTAATACCTACTATCTACACACCAAAGCCGCCGGCATGCTACCGTGCTAGGCCGGCGGCTTTACGTCATATGAAGGGCAGCTGTCAAAAATCCAGCGGCTTTGGTGTGTAGATAAGATACTATAAAAGTTACGTAAGTAAGTTTAGCAAATCACGTGATATACCTACCTACTTAAATAAAGATTTAATATGAATCTATCAAATAAATCTAAATGCGTTACCATGCCGATTCTAGCAAAAAGTCCGCATTTATTTTTCACTGAGTCTCCTTAGACCAGTATCGAATTAGCTCAAAGTGTCGTCTAGATAAATAATGGTAGAGGCAGCCAATTTCGCTACGCATTTTAAGATCAAAGATCGCTGTTACGGTTCTAGATTTCATTTCCTGTAACTACAGGCGTATTTAGACTTTCTATAAAAAGGTGTCGTGGTGAATTAAGTTTGTAAATTGATTTTTAACACATATATAGATAGATAGATACATACATACATATCCGTAGGCAGAGACCACTTCCTTCCACTTCTTTCCATATAGATAGATGTTTTGATTTAATTGGAAATAAATTGATGCTCCTAAAATTAACACCATTTGAAATGGGATGTGGGTACCTAAATCTGATTGAAAAACTGTAAGACTACACAAAGACAAAAAGTTAAAACTATGTGATGGGCCTTAAACATTTTTTTTTGTCGTCGTGCCTATTGCGTAAGAACTCGCGGGCATTTAGTCTTCTTTTAAAAAAACCTTTTTCAACTAAGAAATGTTTAGGGCCCTTTTGATGAAATAAACATAAGTTTATCTGTCACTTAATATTAATCTGTAAGTGATAAAACAGGCCCGTAGTCTTATTACTGAATAACATGAGTAACAGACAAGGAAAGGATCAGTCAAGCCCTCGCCCACTTCACAGCCCACAGTTAGCATATCAATGCAAATCAGAGGCTGGGCTGATGTATTGCAGTTTATGCAGTTGGCGCATCCGTTTTAGGACAATGATAGGAGAGTCTGAATTTATTGTGTCGGGGATATTCTGCTATAATTCTAGTTGAACTGTATTTTCAATGAATAACTTATCGGACCTACTCTTAGAGCATATAACTTATTATATGGTTAAATAACCCAAGGACCTACTAATCGGAACTACTTTATGTTGAGGATTTCTTCTTGGATATGGCAAGCTCAAGTCTCTGGAGCCCAAAATAGTACGAATTCAAAATATCTAGTCTGTTTACCTTCTATTTATTTGATGAAAAATATTCTTAATAGCTCATGATACTGGATGTACACTGTATTCACGTAGATACTTAATTACAACACAGCCGTACAACTAAATAATATGTAGGTATCGTTTCTATAGCCGTTAGGCGTTAAGAATTTATCTTGGTTTTCGATTGCTTTCTCCGTATCTTTTTCCAAATATACTGACAAGTATGTATAAGAAGCATTGATCGAAGAAAATAATACCACGAACGAGTACCATGAGTATAAAGAGAAGCGTCCAAAGCCCAGAAATTTTCCAAACAATCCACGAAGTAACCTTGGCGCGTCCCGAAAAACAAGGCGCTCGGCACTCCTTGATGCCAAAGAACAAATTGTATAACAGCACATAATAGTGAAGTTTGGAAAGGTGATGACGTCACGCGAGATTAGTTTTAAAGCAAGATCATCGCGCTAACGGCGACGGTACTGGATCATCGCCAACTATGCAAATAGCCAGACAAACAACTAATTGGATATTCTGTTGTTGGGAAAATATTTTTATTCCGGCATTATTTACTGGGTAAAGCGTCAATGACTATCAACCACGAATACTAGATTCGGTAATGTTCTCGGAAAGTTCGGGATTATTCGCCATGCAATCTATTTTATTCCGACTACGGCGAAGGTTGAGGGGAAGAGAGGCAGAGGAAGACCGCGACGTACCTACTTCATTCAAGTGAAAGAGAAAGTTAACATCATGTCGTATCAAGAAGTCAAGGCACTGGCAGAGGATAGGCCTAAATGGCGAATTCTCCACCGACAAGAGTCTAACTCTTAAGTTAAATGATGATGATAACGGCGAAGGCAAAAAGCAGCCATAAATAACCCTTCCTTCATTGATTCCCAATGATTTAGGCAGTCTATGTAGGTGTATATTGACGGATTTTCCCGATATTCACCAAAACAACATTTCAGAAACCACTGCAGTCGCGTATTTGACGTCAATAGATATTTACTATCTACAAACTGCGGTAAAAATCAATCTTGACAATGATTAAATTATTTTATCAAATACATTACAATACGATATAATAAGTACATTAAGTTATGCAATTTTTCAATATCTCTCCCATACGTTTAATTTATAAAAAATGATTTTTCTTGTTTAAAACTAAAAAAAAATCTTCCGGTGTGTTTTTCCCGACGCGACGACGACGTTGCGTCCAAGAAAAATGTTTTAGTTTTAAGTTAGCTAGCTAAGTATTCATTATGTTTTATTGTTCCCATTATTGTAAATATATCTATAAATATTATGGTAGAGAATAGCTCTGGTAGTTAAAAGTTCTTAAAAAAACGGTCAAGTGCGAGGCCCAACGTACGCCAACAACTAATTCATTAATTATAATCACGGTAACGTTGGAAAAATGAGTTTCTCGTGACTTGTGACGAGTTTTGATCCATTTTCATATTTTTGAAGACTTTGAAATATCTATAGGCTGATTAAAATTGGAATCATTTGCCTTATTTTTCTTTTTTTTATTTATCTACTTATGTACCTATTTCTTTTTCTTCTCAAATATTTTAAGCTTGCAGCTTTACATTTAAAATCAATACTGAGTAACTAACTACAATTTTTTTTTTTTTCAAATTATTATTCTCCAAAAGCAAGGTAGAGTCCATTTCACGAAAGAAGTCCCCTAGCCGCGGCGCTGCATGTCAAATAGCATGTCAAAATTTTGTTAATAATGTTGCCATTTATGAGTACAAAATTTACCTATATTATGTATATTTCATTTGTAATTTATCAAATAATACTATTTCCCGCATTCTTCTAGTGTCTTGGTTTTTCGATGAGTAGGTTAGTAAACATTTTGATAAAAATATTTATTTAGCTATAAGTATTTCTGTTATGTAAAATGTATATTTTTAATAAGATAAGTAAGAAGTTTTCTACCTACTATCAGGAAAAAGATTATATAGGGTGACTTTCAATTAGTGAACGATAGAAAAGGATATGCATGTACTCGTGATAACAAACAACTTTTACTATGGGACCAAGGTCGAAATCATTCAAAAATGTTTGAACTCCCCATACAAAATGCACCAGCTGATAGTATGGGGGGAACAATTTTTTTTTGTGATTTTGACCTTGGTCCCATAGTAAAAGATTTTTGTTATCACGAGTACATACATATCCTTTTCTATCGTTCACTAATTTAAAGTCACCTATAGATAGTATACAGCAGGTATCGATATGAATCGTAGGTATTTAAGTATGCTTTAACTATGTTTTTTTATCGCTTGTAAGCGATTTTACGAAACTTGCTATAACACAGAAACTAATTTAATTTATGGCCTATAAATACCGCATGAGCTGCTTACGGCAAAGTGTAATCGATTGAGAAAATTACTTTAATGCGGGAAAGTTCTTTTGATAAATCGATTGTAAAACAATCGAAAGAGGTTTCTGAGATTTATTATTTTTGTGGGTCCTATATGCGATCGTAGCTATTCCTTTTATTAATTTAAATAAAAACTGTTACTCTGAATTTTTAGTTTATCATTACATTTCATTAGTTACCACTTCTATTGTAAATTAACAAGTCTCGGTAATAGGGTCCCGTTTTCACCTCCTAAAAACACAAAAAATTACGTTTTTAGAAATAAGAATTGCTCTCAAACAAAATCACAAGACAACCACTTAGGTATTGCCATTTCCTCAAAGATAAATTTCTATCTAACAAACATTTAATTAACCCCCAATTGCATGAAATCATGTCATCTTATTCAGATTTTTGACAGTGACAGTGACAGCTATAGATTTAATGGAGCATAAGTTTAATTGACCATTCTTGCAACTATCTCTCACATAAGTTACGTAAGTCCTTTTCGAAGTGGGCGCGACTCTAGCGCATACAGTTTAAATCTAAACCTACGTAGGTACTTAGTCCAGACTGGAACTGTCGGATGCCTAGCCCACGCTGCGAAGCAGGAAGCCTGAATCTAGACTAGCTAGGTACTTTAATGTGACGCTTATTTAGTGCTCGTAGTAAAGTATCAAATGTCTATTTTCATTTAACGCTGTACTAAATAATTTTGGTATAAGTAGTTTCCTACAACCAGAATTCCGGGTGGACAAGTGCATAATAAAATACTTTGCGTTGACGCGATGTAATTTGAGTACTTAGATATTATTCAGTAATCGAAAGTCAAAGAATCTTAGGTGATAACATTTTTTGGACAGTTTCCAGAGCCACCTAACGTTTTGTTGCTAAGACGAACGGCCTCGAATTATTGTGTTACTGCTACCACAGATTAAATAATAGTTGTTTCTACTGCCAATGCCATGCCATTTGGCATCATAAAATACTTCTTTTTCTACGCTGTAAACAAGGTATTTTTATATCGCCGTCTCTTATCACTGACAACGCACTGGCTGGCAGTAATTTTATTTTTCATTGCCGTGTTTTGATTGTGCAATTTCGCGGTATCACGGTATGTGTTTTTATTGATTTATTTTTCTTTGTTCTTTTTTTAAATTGTATATCTTTTTCACGTAACAAGTTTTCACTAAACTTTTAATTAAAAACTATAAATTTTCTTTTTAGGAATTCAGAGAGTGAAGGGAGTTCAGGGAGAAAGGATTCTGATGATATAGGGGCTGGAAACCTCGGTGCGCTTGAAGCTGCGATCGATGCTGTGGTGGAGGAAGTGGCGCCAATGATTGAACCTTTATTTGAACCAGAGCCGGAGCCGGAGCCAGAGCCAGAGCCGGAGCCGGAGCCAGCAGAATTAGCTGGAGGAGACGCTGAGGCAGAAGACGAATAAGCAAATAAACCTTAGCTTTACTATGTCGAGCACCATTATTATAATAATGTCGCTCTCGTTTGACAATGAAAAGCCTCCTCCAAAACTATACAGCCATTGTCATAAAAAGGAGAATTGAATCGATTTAAAAATAGTATTTCTTTAATACGATTTTATGTGTAACATTT
Organism: Anarsia innoxiella; assembly: GCA_947563765.1. Taxonomy (NCBI): domain Eukaryota; kingdom Metazoa; phylum Arthropoda; class Insecta; order Lepidoptera; family Gelechiidae; genus Anarsia; species Anarsia innoxiella. Next base: position 2,318,871 of record OX387393.1, read on the forward strand.
GATAACGTATACAGTTATAAAAATAGGGTTGTTTTAAAATAACTATTGTTTTTAATAGGAATAATGTTTCATCATGTTCTTAATTATCCATTTTTATGAAATAAAGCAAATCAGAAAACATGTTTTGCGTTTGATTACATACTTACATAAATAAAAACGTTTTAAACAATTTCTTAAATCATTTTATTGTGGTAGTGCCTGTAAATAGAAATGCAATTCACCCAATCACCATGACGATAGTGCAAAACAATTGCCGGCCGGCACAATCGATTTCGTATGACTAGTTTAATCACATAATATTACTCTGTTGTGTGTGTTGGCACTGATAGTTGTTAGATACCTACTTACATTATTTATTTATTTATTGGAAACCCAACAGCTTTAATAGGCATAATAGAAAATTATAAATTAACAAACGAGCCAATTACAGGTTTTTACAGATAGAAACATATAATATAAAGGTATTGCCAAAGCACATAAATGCATTGATTGTGTGTGGTACCACATTCCCACAAATGAATAAATATTGAAATGAAATAATTTCTTTTTTTATTTACATTGTACCTCAGCTTCGCGCTAATGACAATGTTTTTATTGGATAAGTAAGAGTAATCAAGGCATTTAACTAATAATAATATGTCCTTTGCACAATCATAAAAATGTGATGCATTTCTAAAAATTAATCTTAGCTGGTCCCATTCATTGCATTTTTCATATGTACCTATAGAACTATGGAAGTCTCTGTTCCGGTGATAAATTAAAAATCTTTTTGTATAAAAAATCAGAATAATTTTACGCAACGCAAACTTATCTAAGATTTATTTAGGAATCCGCATTCTTCCAAACTGTAAAGTAGGTACCTATTTGTCCGTAGTATTACCTATACCTAAATAGTAATAGGTAATATTGATTTAGTAAACAAACGACGATGTTATGAGCGAATCGTAATGTGTTTGTGCTATTTGCCTCCATGACGCGATTCAGTTATACAGAAACTGTCTATGAAAATATCAACACACGTTAAATTCATCACATACATTGCCCGTTACATGAAAATTCTTTTCAAACGGTATTTGATCATTTTTTTTGGTTGATTAGAAAAATATTTCTAGAACATTGCACACCGACAAAGATTAACCACAACTTCAAGCGCACATGACAGGAGTGTCACGTTCTTAATTGCACCAGCTCTTACTCTAAGACCCAGAACACTCGGTGAAACACAACTGAAACTGCTAGTTACTTTTGAGTTGCATCGAAGTTTCTGCTATAGATTTCTTTAGAAAACCACACACGACGCAACTAGTTTGAAACGTTTCGTTGCAGTTGCAACTAAAGTAATCTATATATCTAGTCCTTACTCCTTTGGACATTTTTACTCCTTTGGATTTTCTCTACTCTAACTTTTTGTTGCAATTTCTTATCACTGGCCGGTAGTAATTTTATTTTTCATTGTCGTATTTTGATTTTGGTATTTTGCGGTATTACGGTATGTGCTTTTATTTTACTTTGTTCTTTTTTCAAACTAAATATTAGGTTGGGGAAAAAGTTTCTTCGTATTTTATATGAAAATTCAAATAGTTTTTTTTTATAGTTTATTTACATTTGACTAAAGTATGTAGGTGCCATTTTGTTCCATAACTTTTTGCCATCTTGTTGGTAGTGACATGATCCCATTGCTGTAAAAATTTTGAGGCTTCTGATCGAAAAACTGCGACAAGTGGTTTTGGCAGTCCTCTCGTGATGTTAACCTGATACTGCCTAAGGAATTCTGCAGAGACCGAAACAGATGAAAATCTGAAGGTGCAAGGTCAGGACTATACGGCGGATGCATTAATACCTCCCAGCCAAACTCTCGTAATTTTTGCTGAGTGGCTAAAGATGTGTGAGGTCTAGCGTTGTCATGGTGAAAAACCACACCCCTTCTGTTGATCAATTCTGGCCGCTTTCTCTCAATTTTATGCTTCAATCTCATCAATTGTTCGCAATACAGTTCTGAATCGATGGTCCTGCCTGGCGGTAACAGCTCATAATGAATGATGCCCTTCCAATCCCACCATACACACAGCATTACCTTGTTGCGAGTTAACCCGGGTTTTGCCACAGTCTGTGAAGCTTGACCGGCCTTTGATCACGATCTATTTCGCACGTTCTTGTCGTATGTGATCCACTTTTCATCACCAGTTATCAGCTTTTTCAAAAATGGTTCGGTTTCATTACGTCGTAATAAAGAATCACAAATGAGTACACGGTTCATTAGGTTTCTTTCGGTGAGCTCATGAGGCACCCAAATATCGAGCTTTTTAGTGTACCCAGCTTTATTCAAATGAGTCAAAACCGTTTTGTGGTCAATTGCCAGTTCTTCAGCTACATCGTAACTACTAATATGCCGATCTTGCTCCACTTTTTCAAAAATGGCATCAATTTTGTCCGTAACAGGGCGACCAGAGCGAGATGCATCTTTGATATCAAAATTTCCGGCTTGAAAACGCTTAAACCAAACTTGCGCTACTCTCACAGATACTGCATTAGGTCCATAAACATCACAAATTTTTTTCGCGGCTTGAGTTGCATTTTTACCTTTTTTATAGTAAAATTTTAAAATGTATCGAATTTCTTCTTTAGATTCACTCATTTTAACAACAACAATAACAAATGAAAATCACACAAATTCCTAATTTGAATTTGGAAGTGCCTTCTTTAAAATGAAAACTTTTTAATGATACCAAAACCAGCCAGATACAAATGGTATAGCCAAAGAGATTTTAATACAAGTTCATACATACTATATGCGAAAAGACTTTTTCCCCAACCTATTATGTATAATTTTTTATTATTATTTTTCACTTATTCCTTTGGATATTCTCTACTCTAACTTTTTGTTGCAATTTCTTATCACTAGCCGGTTGTAATTTTATTTTACTATACCGTGTTTTGATTATGGAATTTCGCGGTATTACGGTATGTGCTTTTATTTTTCTTTGTTCTTTTTTCAAATTGTATTTTTTCTTTTATTTTACACCGAACAATCTTTCTTTACTGTATTAATTAAAAACTAAAATTTTCTTTCAAGGAGTTCAAGTAATTCGGAACCGGATTGCGGACAAGCTTGCTTAACGTTTGAATCGGATGGCGACGACGCTGTTGGCGCGGGAGAAGTGGCACCAGTTATTGAACCTGAAGTGGAGCCGGAGCCAGAGCCGGAGCCAGAGCCGGAGCCAGAGCCAGAGCCAGAACCGGAGCCGGAGCCAGCAGAATTAGCTGGAGGAGATGCTGAGGCAGATGACGAATAAGCAAATAAATTAAACTTAGCTTTGCTGCGTCTAATAATGTAACGCTCTTGTTTGACAAGGAATAGCCTTAAAACTTTACATCCTTTTTAAATGAGAGTTAAATAGTTGTAAAAATAGCGTTTTTAATCTAGAAACAGACTAGTACCACGTACGCAACCTATGCAACGTACGCAATGTATTATGACATCTGCTCTATACAAATATTACTTATGATTAGAAGCACACTTCTCACACGCAACGTGGGATGAGTCTGTTTCTATCCTAATATGATTTTACGTGTACCATTTGATAACACATACAATGATAATAATTTATTTACTCAAATTAGGATTATTTTAGGGTAACTTAATTGTTTTTAATAGGAATAATGTTTCATCATGTTTTTTTAATATTTAACTTTTTAAATAAATGTCCCGTTTCGTAATAAAGTAAATATGAAACCATGTGTTTTTATTAATTACTCAAATAAAAGCAATATGTTTTAGATATTGTTAATTACATCTTTCCCAAAAAAGTTATATTTTCAACAAAAAGAGAAAAAAGCTTACCTGTACAGTTATATTAGTATTAAGTAGGTATATAAGTGTTATGGTGTAGTAAACGTTTTTGTATTGACTATTAAGTTTGTAATGTACCTAAGTAGGTACCTACGTGCAAAAAGGTTAAACGCACATTCCAAGAATAGTTTTCAAACTGCGATAGACTAATTTGGATCAATTACATACCTACGAATATAAAATGCTCATATTATAGAGCTATCAAATTAACAAAACTATTTTCAAATGCAAACATTGCAACTTGCAAGAAATTCGATAATTGACTAACACAACACAGTCTGTAAGTCTCTACATACGCTGTAACCTGCACGATTTAACTTGACATCCTATACGTTTAAGCTCGTATAGTGCTCAAGTCTTGAGATAATTCTTGTAAGGTAAACGTGACTGCGAAATGACCTTCGTAGCAAATCAATAGAACCTTGAATAGCAAAGTCAAGTTCAAAGTCAGTTTTCAAACGAGAAGGATATAAGACGGGCATTATTGTGTACATAATACCTACTGTGATGTATAGATTTAGCATGGCTGTCTAACGAAAAATTGACGGGTTTCTTTAAATCCTTGTCTTATTAGTATTTGAATTCATTTACATTTTATTTTTCTATTTTTAACGTCCAGTTTTCATTAAAGAGGTCTATCTAGCTAGCCCGTCCATAAATGTCTCGGAAAAAAATTTCGCCTCCCCATACAAAATGTCCAATCAGCTGATCGAGTAAGTATGGTCGATCCAAAAAATCTTTTCGAGTTACGACCCATATTCCTTGGGGAAAGTTGTTCAGTTTCATGGGGACTGCCGCTGTGTTTTGGCTTTATACCCCCCTTCTGTTACACACTGTATAAGGACATCGAAGACCAAAATTAGACTAGAAATTAAAGGGCATCAAAAACTTTAGTTGCAAATATTGTGTCAGACATTTTTTCCAAGATGTCTGCTTACCAAATTGCAAAATTCTTGCAAAAGTTCGACAATGACTTTGTCAGCTTTAGGTTTAATGAATCATTACGTTTAAAGACGTTTTGTGCAACATATTAGTCGCCTGGATGGATAAAATATAAATATTTGTAGCTTCATTTTGTGCATAAGGTGTTAACAATACGAGAGAAAAGAAACTAACGTGATCCCATGAATTTCCTTTATTACTTATTATGTTTCAGTTTTTTTTTTAAATTTTTTTCTCTTTTTTTTTCGTATAGGGGCTGGTTACCAATACCACCGGAACAGCTGACGGGTGCGGGTGGTGACACAGGAACACCTGGCCACTCCAAAGCAGTCGACGTGAAGAAGACCGGCTCCAAAGAAACAACTCCGTAAGTGAATCAATGCTTAGTTCTATAAATCTACTGATGATGGTCATGATGATGATGATCATGTTCATGATAGATAGATAGATAGAAATTCTTTATTGCACACAAAGAAATACAGATACAAACTTAAAACTAAAACATTGTGCGCAAAGGCGGCCTTATCACTAAAAGTGATCTCTTCCAGACAACCTTTGGAGTAGGACTAGTTTAGGAAGACTGTAGAGTAGAGCAGCATGATGTTGATGATAATAAAATATTAAACGACTTCAAAAAAAGGAGGAGGTTTTTCAATTCAATTTTCGATTCGTATATTTTTTATGTTTCTCCGCGGAAAACTTCGTCGTTTATGAACCAAATTTGATAATTCTTTTTTTATTGGAAAGGGGGTATCCCAATCCCAAGGGTGGTCCCATGGTAAGAAAATGGTGCAATCGTAGAGAAATCGAGGGAAACTCTCGAAAAGCTAGTGTACGTGTTTCTTAGTAAAATACAATAAGAATTTTTAAACCCTTCTAAGTATTTAACGAGGGTCTGATGTTGATCTGATGATGGAGCGAAAAGGCAGTCCGGGGAACTGCTTAACGATTTACAGCTAGGCACCGTCTTCAAAATGATTAAATACTTATTTTTTTCATTGTTTATGTTTCTTTTAATCACAAAACTCGAAATTGTTTGTAGAAGTTTTATTTATTACTTTTTTTTAAGTTTCCATTTTGAAGTTGGTTTTTTTAGAATTTTTTTTTTATCTTAACAGGTGGCGATTAGACCCACCACTGCCGAAAACGCCGTGAAAACAGTCTTGTTAAGAAAATTGTGGAGTAGTACTGTAGTCTGGCGCCCGCTTGCAGTCAAGTAAGTAGGTACCCATAGTTTTAAGGCTGATTTACATTCATTGAGTAACTGACGTCAGTGCACTGTCGCGTCAGTGGTCAATTTACACTATGGCAATACCAGGTCAGTTCAGTAACTGACGTCAGTTACTGCAATGTAAATCAGCCTTTAAGCTCGCTGTTGTTTTAAGTATTGCTCGCAGCGTCAGACGCATGCGAACAAGAGAATAACGTTTAGAACTGCCAACATCCTCAAAATGATCATACGATGAAACCGCGCAATAGAAAAACGATACAACAGTCTTTTGTTTTTCCTGTGAATATAATGAAAACGCAGGGTAATAGTCTGTCTACACACATCCGGGCCGTGTCCGGGACGTGTCAGGGAAAAAATATCATTCCATACATTTTCATTCCATACACACACGTTGTCATGACGACGTTTTTTTTCCCTCAAGACAGGCCACGGCCCGGACACGACAGCACACTTTATAACAAACTTTTAGTAAACAAAATTATTGTTAATAAATGTTTTAAACATTATAACATGCAGTGTGTGAGCACCTTAGAACAACGCGCAACGATACGACAGTCTTATGTTTTTGGTACCATAGTCAAGAGCGCTATTCCGAAAAAGTTCAATAAATAAACATTGTCGTTTTCCGTGTTGTTGTATCAAGAAGAGACGCGTGCGTAAGACAACGTAAACAAAATAGGAAGAATGTGTAATTGACGTAAGCCCTCTGGAGCGTTACCAACTAGCCGCTCCCGTTGTTGAATAACTAAATGATTTATTTGGATGCTGCTTCCTGTGTTCAAAATATAGTGGCGTATTGCGCGAAGCCGAAATTATGGTGAGGCAGATAGCGAAAGATAATGGATGAATGAAATAGGTGTTGTTAGGTAAAACTGAAGAGAGAAATTGAAGCCATATTGCAATGCTTAGTGCTAACTCTTTTATTTAATTCAAAAAAATCTTGATTTTTTTCAAACTCAAAAAATCTTTATTTCGTAGGGTAACCCACTAAGATATAACTTGTAATTCGTCAATTCTTCCAATAATAGCGACTTAAAAAGCTAAAAGTAATTAAAACATAAGGAATCCCAATTCTAGTCAGTTTTTCTCCTCAACGGTCGCACTATTTAAGTAGGTAATCGTTTAAGGTTCAAATACTTACGTTGTGAAATATAATTGGTAATTTTAAAGTCAAATCATCAGTAAAAAATGCAATTTTAAGAATACAGCATCACAATAACCAATTTTCTCGCGAATCATCTAAAAAAGATAATTACATTGAACATGAAATTAAATAGAAAGTGCAACTAGCGAAATCTATATTTGAACATGAAATCTATTGAAAGTCTTACAACGTGACGAATTATACTTTTTTAATAAAAAAAAAAGTTTTCCAAAGAGTTTGTAAAAGAGGCAGTTTTCATTTAAATAAGATCGTGATTCGCAAACTGTCGCGAGAAATTGCAACTTTCACTAATGCGTGGGTATCGGATATTCTCTTTAAGTCTGTAGCCGTTCTTGGACTTTAAAACGTGTCCACTGCACTTGGATACAGTGTTTGACGGATTCATTACTGAGATATTGGTCAAATCGAGCAATTAATCCGTCAACTTGTACTTTAAAAAGTAGGAAATATGAGCTATGATATTCGTTTTGATTAGCGGCATCTCTCCGTTGATGAAAACGGTATTCTTAAAAGAGCACGATTTTTTTATGAGCCTGTTCCCTCCCACTGCTGGGCAAAAACCTCTTCCATGCTTCTCCACAGACCTCTGTCACTTCCCACCAATCTTCCGTAAATATACTTAGTTAGATCGTCGCGCCATTTTAAACCAATTCCACAAAATACCAAAGACTCGTGCTTAGCTTACCTACGATCTACCTACTTGGAGGAATCAACCAAGCGTACGTATCTAAAATCAGATTATAGGTAACTAAATAATTAGGTATTAATTTCATAAAATCAATTATTGTATTTTAAAACCACTTAACCGAGTATTTTATGCCTACACTTTTTTCCTGTTTACTCTGACAGCAATATATATGGAATAAAACATGTCCTCTGTGACTAAGGCCATTTCTTTGAATTCAGAAAGTCTAGATAGATATACGGTTTTCTGTGCTACGTATCAATCTGTCTTTTGAATAGACATATGCGTGTTGTATTTTTGAGAAAATATTTTTCTTTTATTTCCTAGCAATTTTTTCGAATTTCAAGTTAAGAAATATGTAGGTACAGTTATTTTAATATAAATTGGTACTTTCTGAAATGTATTCTCAAAAACTAAAAAAATACCTATTTTTTTAACAAAAACTAAACCAAAAAAAACTAAACTTAAACTTCTCACTTTATGCTAAAGAAGTGGCCTAAACATAATTGGCTTTATAACCAAATTCATCGGGCCTACAAACAATGGAAATTTTTATACGAACAGACCTCTCTACAAAAAACTATTATGATTCATCCAATTTGATAAGACTTAGTCACCTTGTTCTTTATTTTGGAAGGATTTCATCATCTAATTTCTACGGTAGCAAGATTAGCAATTTCCAGGAAGCTTAGGTTAGGTAGTTACTAAATTTATTCTTTCTAGGTCTTCTCATTGCTTTTGTACCTAAATTTAGATTTTAAAATTTGTGTAAAACCTATTTTACTGTCATTTTTATCGTGAAACAAAATAGCAGGCAATATTTAAACAAAATGCCATTTACATTTTACCTTTACGAATTGTCATTTATATCAAACGGTTAGCAACCAAGCTCGTTTGATCCAAGTATGGACACAGTTCCCGGTGCAGCGGGGTCAACGACCGAGCTTGCGAGGGCCGAGTGACTCATGCTCTTGCGCATGCCAGATGCCTATTACGGTGGTAGACAGTACTATAGGGCTGGTGAATATTATACAGTTGTAACCTATGCGTAATGGTGGTTAATTACATATATCTTCTTTCTATAATATAAAAATGAATCGCAAATGTGTTGGTAAGCGCATAACTCAACAATGCCTGAACCAATTTCAACAATCCTTTTTTTTAAATGTTCATTGAAGTCCAAGGATGGTTTTTACGGTGAGAAAAAATCGAATAATTGCCGGGAAAGCCCTAAAACAGCCCTATTCCTTTTCCGATATAAATGTTTTCTGAGCAAAATGTAGTCAATATGAACTTAATTGCTATATTCTAAGGCGGAACAAAGTTCGCCGGAACAGCTAGTAAAATAATAATTATGATATTCACCATTCTTATACTTCCATTCTATTCTCACCAGAATCTAACTCATAAATTTTAAGACTCTTGTCGTTTGAGCATCCGCCATTTAGGCCATCTTCTGTCAGTGCTTTGGCAGAAGAATGAATATGAAACTTATACGTAGGTACTTACTTGGTTGTAATTATGGATTGGTTTTTAAGCTGAATGCTTGATGGTATTATGTACAAAGATGCTTAAACATTAATGTTAGGTACGTCAATGGGGTTTGAATTAATATTGTCAACCTTATTTAATATTCTTTTTGTATCATAGCCGAAGATCTAAATCTTCATCAAAATTATAAGACGTTTAATGAGTATAGGAGCAATCACTTTTGAATGAATGATGAATGAATCATATGTGTAAATCTGAATTCACCAACAAGAGTACTTGTTGGCTATTGTTGCGCCCTTTAAAATGTAACCAGTTTTGTACTGTAGGTATATTCTGTCTGTCAGAAACAAATTATATTCCCCTTGATTCCCGTAAATTATAAGCCGTTACTGCCTTTTAGACCCAGAACACACGGTGAAACGCAAATGCAACGCAACTGAAACTGCTAGTTACTTTTGAGTTGCATCGAAGTTTCTGCTATAGACTTCCTCAGAAAACCACACACGACGCAACTAGTTTGAAACGTTTCGTTTCAGTTGCGTCGTGTGTGATTTTCAGTAGTTTCAGTTGCGTTGCATTTGCGTTTCACCGTGTGTTTTGACGCTTTGAAGTTCGAAACACGACCAAAATAACACCACTCTTTTGTTTTCAGGTAACTAAGTAAATAAGGTGTATTAGAAGATTAGCAAGATCGTCAGTTCGTGTCGTGTAATTATAGACTTTATGGTGTTCGCAATACGTGTAAAAGTTTCGTGTCATACTCCCTGGCACAACAATGACGGCTTTTCTAATATCTTAAGATGGTACAAAATAGTCTGGATTTTGTACTATTTTGTATCACTGATTTTAGAATTTGTATCTACTGGATCTAGGAGATACGAATGTCGTGCTAGGGAATATGCTTCCTAGCATGACATCGCGAAAATTGTGTTATTTTGGAGATTTTACGATGGTACAAAATTGCCTGGATTTTGTACTATTTTGTACTATTGTCTTTAAAAAATTTAACTACTATCTACCTAGGTCTAGGAAATACGACTGTCGTGCTGAGAAGAATAGTTAACGACACAGGTCGTATCTCTAAGATCAATAGTAGTACATACCAAAACAGTGGTACAAAATGATACAAAATCCAGGCTATTTTGTGCCATCTTAAAATCCCCAAAAGAACGCAATTTTCGGCGATGTCGTGCTAGGAAGCATAGTCCCAAGCACGACATTCGTATCTCCTAGACCTAGTAGGTACAAATTCTAAAATCAGTGATACAAAATAGTACAAAATCCAGACTATTTTGTACCATCTTAAGATATTAAAAAAGCCGTCATTGTTGTGCCAAAAAAGTGGAGTATGACACAAAGTGTCTATAAAAATGCATAAAATTTACTACGCTTCTTTTATTTATTTTTTATTTAAAAATGGAACACTTTTGTATGTCCTCTGTAATTTGGGATATACTATAAAAGTAATGTTTTGTGTGTGGATGGAGTAGATCTAAATAATTTGGCGCAGTGTAAGTTTTGTATTCGTGAGCTGATGTGGAGATATTGTGCTTGCGTTGTTTCCAATCACAAAATGCTGATAAAAATTAAGTCAAAAAAAAACGACTTCGGGCCTTTTTTATAAATAAGAAAATCTCCGTCTCTCTCAGAACACCACTACAGTAAACAAAATCTCAACCAACAAGAACAAAAAGAATTTTGTCGGCGATCCCATGCAAATTGAAGCAATTCTAATGGCATTATGCACTGCGCGACTAATTTAACCAGAACCATGTCATTTTTTAGTATCATTTGGTTTCTAACGTAACATTATGGGGTCAGAAGTCAAGTTATGATGGTTGTTTTAGAAAATGGGTTCGTAGTAGTCGGGTGAGGCCGGATATTGCTCGTGTCGCGCAAATTGGATCCCGTCCTGCGTCAGCGCATACTCCCAGACAGAATCCAATATGCCTGTGCACTAAAACTGGTTTTATCCAGTTAGATTATGCTTTTGCAGGGGTTATAGGGGCTCAATATTATGCTTAGTGTATTTGTTATGGTGCTCCCGACACTGCATGTTATAAAATGTTTGTAAACATTTTCTCACAAACTTTTAGTATACAAAATGTTTTGTTAAAATATGTTTACTAATTTTTTTGTATACTAACCCCCTTATTACAAAACCAGGTTTAAAGGTAGTCCGACGTTAGTTCGTTTAGTTTGGCGTTTTGTCCTTAGCCGAAACGTCAAAAGAGACTAACGTCGGACTACCTTTAAACCTCGTTTTGTTTTATGGGGGTAAAAGTTTGTTTTAAAATGCTAGTAAACATTTTGTAACATGCAATGTGGGAACACCATTATGCCATTCAGTAAGACCTAATTTACATTATCTTAGGTGTTTAAAAGAGCTTGGATAGTACTTTAATTGAAACATAAATGCTTCTTGCCTTAGTACGGTTTTACTTGACTTAAAGCACTTAAGAACTTGCCTTTCAAGTTGTACTAAAATACTCTCCATAACACTAAGATAACGTAAATCGAGCCTTCAGGGCCGGCACCCATCTCGGAGCGCAGCGCAGAGCATTTTTGATTGTCATATTATTATCGACATTGTTGTCATTAGAATAATATTCAAAATCAGTTGACACAATATTCGCATATAGTCGCTTCGATACTCCGATACTCATTTGTTGTGTTAACTGATTTCAAATATTATTCTAATGAAAACATGAAAAATGTTCTGCGCTGCGCTCCGCCAGATGTGCTCTAGCCCTAAGTCTTGTTTATGAGTAAAGCCGCCGGGACAAAGTAAGTCTTTCTTTCTAAGATATAATCATATAACTGATAAGATGCTCTAAAGTATAAATGACGCAAGGACAACCAATAGTTATAGACAAACAGTCTTTCAGCTAAACAAGCAGATTATAAAACTAGATAATTTATTGGATAAAACCCAACGACAGATACTTAACTACGACGTCCAACAATAAATACCTTATGTATAACACATAGGTACTTATGTCTTCACAATCTATTGACAGCTCAATAGATAGTTCTAAAGTAAATATGATTAGTTAAGATAATGATAAACTTGCGAAGTACCGAGGTAGGCGGGAGTGTGACGTGGTTATTTCCACGTTTGTGATGTTCTTTAAGAGCAACTGTACCAGACTCTACGATGTAAGGTGGAAGAGGATGTAGTGACAAGAATTGAGAAAGGGATGCTTAGATGGTTTGGACATGAAGAAAGAATGAGCGAAATGATTAACGAAAGAGATATATAAGGTGAGAGTGGATGGACATGTTGGAAGGGTAACGCCAAGACGAACGTACCTCGATCAAATCGGGGACTTGTTACGGAAAGGCCAAGTCAGAAGTACCCTAATACGACGAGCATGTATGAGGCGATTGATGAATGCGAATGAGGCGAAGGGGGTCTGTTTGGATCGTAGCAAGTAGAAGGAAGTGTCTCTGCATACCCCGATGAGAGAGAGGCAAGATATGTATATTTGTAACTGGAATATTAGTAAATTGTTATCGGTCAAATGACATCTTTTAACCAGAAACCGTATTCACAAATTCACAATCCAAAAACTGCCGAAAAAAAAGTGCAAAATCTAAAAAGAAAACTGCGAAACCGTTATCAACGGACTTAGCTGTATCTGAACACTTTAGATACGAATGTCCTTATCGTGGAACAGTAAGTGTTGTTCTTTATCAAAGGTACGTTTGTTCGCGATTTTTCCGCGATGTTGCAAACATTATTTCGAGTGGCGACAAGAAAATGGGTTCGAGTGTACTTGGTGTTTTTACTTCTGATGCTAACTTTGTTACTAGTCCACGAAAGGTGAGTCACTGATGTTATCTTATCGTAGAGATCTTTGGGTATAGAATATATGTATAAGGAGGTGCCACATTTTTTTTTCATATACAAATGAGGGGTTCGTGGCCACCAGCCCCGGTATCGGTTCAAATTTGCAACCGATACCGAACGATTGTTGTAACGGATACCGGGGCTGGTTGCCACTCGAAAAATGAAATTGAATTCGTTGCAACTGATACCGGTATACGTTGCATCGAGCAAAATGTTCAGAAAATTGTGGCAACCGATCCCGGTACAGGTTGCAAGTATTTTGTTCACTTTCTGAAGTAGGTACCTATTGTGAGCTAGTGTCTACATTTTATTTTTAATTGGTGGCCTGCTCTAGGCAAAATTCTTCCTCCATTACGATTGATAAATTTCAGTTCTGGTTTAGCACTAGCACTAGTACTAGCACCCTCCTCAGACATCTAAACATACAAAGAACATCGGTGTTACAAAAAGTAGGTATGTATTTATTTAAATATAAATCGTATAAGAAAAAAACATGAAATAAGAAAAATAATATAACATTAAAATAATTATGTAAATTAAGAAATGGCATACCTTTTAACAGCAAAAAATAATTCACAACTAACACCAAAAACACTTATACGTACTTCCTTTAATAATATTCGACTACTAGGTACTGAGATGTTCATTTTTGCATGCCCCTTCACCCCGTTCTTACCTGCGCTACCAGAAAGGGGCTGTGCGCGGGGGACGGAACCTGTTCCTATTGTTTTGCACCCTGTGAGCACAGTATAATAAAGAGTACTACATACAGTATGGACACTCCCTGCCTCCCCCCAAAAGTGCGGCCGCCCCGCGCTCGGTTACCTCACAGTTACCAGTTAGAAAGGACGCCACAACGAAGATTACTCAACTCAATTGGGAGGTTCGATGTAAATATACCTACAGATTGATATTTTTACAAATATTTTTTACTACAGTGCTAACCTTTGATCATATGCACACAATTTACTTATGTATTAAAAGGTACCAACATTACCAACTGAGTAACTGCAATGCGAAAAGAGAAGATACGTCAAATATAAGATCCACAAGCGCGAGCGAGACAGACATATGAAAATAATAGACGGCAGTCCTCATCTCGTAATGCGATGACTAAAGTCACTCACATTGTCATTCTACGAATAAATGAAGGCAACCAAACACGATACGCGTGTAATTACACGAGCTAAGACTGTGCTCGAAGCCACGCCTTTTTTTCGTACATTTTAGTAGGCAGTGTCCGAGGTGTGCTGTGAGCGAGGCGAGGCGGTAAACAACAAAGAAGTTTGCTTATTATCTCAAGCGAATTTTTTAACAACATGCCTACCTAATGTAATAGAAGTATGAGTATCACTATCAAAATACTTGCAACCTGTACCGGGATCGGTTGCCACAATTTTCTGAACATTTTGCTCGATGCAACGTATACCGGTATCAGTTGTAACGAATTCAATTTCATTTTTCGAGTGGCAACCAGCCCCGGTATCCGTTACAACAATCGTTCGGTATCGGTTGCAAATTTGAACCGATACCGGGGCTGGTGGCCACGAACCCCAAATGAGTTTATGACAGCGTGCCAAGGTTGGCGCAAGTTTTTCATAGTTTTCTTGGTAGATGACCTGTCAAACGATAAGAAATTCCATACAAAAAGGTAGCCATTTTGCGCCAGACCAGGCACGGTATGGCACCTCCTTATATATTCTATACTCAAAGGTGAGATAGCTCTTATAACCTAAAAAGATTGCAATTTATGAAGGTTGTTTGAGAAGCTGATGAAATTATCGGGCGTTGAATTTGAGGGTAGGTCGAGATTTCCGGTAGCTACTACACTTTGAGTATAGAATATATAAGGAGGTGCCATACCGTCTGGATCTACGTGCCTGGTCTAGCGCAAAATGGCTACCTTTTTGTATGGAATTTCTTATCGTTTGACAGGTCATCTACCAAGAAAACTATGAAAAACTTGCGCCAACCTTGGCACGCTGTCATAACTCATTTGTAGGTATATGAAAAAAAAAGTGGCACCTCCTTATATATTCTATACTCAAAGCTACTTACAATCCTTGTACATACCTACTGCAAGATGATAGACAACGCATTTGTTGCGTTTTTCATCAGTATTAGCTAGTAAGTAGAAAAAGTTGCAAAACAGTCAGTATAAAACTGAGATCCCAATAGCAAATAACTTTTGACTTAACAAAAGAGTAAGGTAAGTAAGGTTTTCTATTTACCTACTTCTAAAATGAATCGTTTTAGGTAGGTAGCTTTTTGTCTGAAATGTATCGCTTCTTCACCTTACTTCAGTGTAAACCACACCTAAAAGATAGCTCTCCAAGACCGTCAAACGCGTCATAATGCGTATTCAAGCCGGTTAGATAATCGCTAATGTGTATGAAAAAATCGCAAAATTCTTTGCCAAGGTTTCGCCTTGAGCTGACACTGACATTGGCATAGAGTGCGCATACGCAGAGGGCAAGGCCGGAGATGAGTTTCGCACTAATTTGACAGCCTACGATTGATGACCCAAGTTTCCGATGTTGGAAAAGTTCGGAAATGCTTGTCATGATTCGATAATTTAGCTGAAACGCTTTAGATAGGTACCTACTTAAGATTTGAGGTATTTTTGATGTATGAGTAGATTACGGGATTACGAATTGACAAATTAATCCAACTGTAGGTAATCAAAGAAATCTAGAGTTTGTCTGTTTTCCATCAAATTAACACCGTAGGTACCTAGCTTCATTTCCTACCATAAACCTAACCTAAATCACTTTGATTGGACCAAATTGAGTAGGTAGTTATTTTGAATAATGGCTGGATAGTATGTATAATGTCTGGATTAATCACTATGACTGCATGCTTTAATTGTTAATTTAACCAGATACCGCAAGTAAATAAATAGAGTACCTAATGGACTAAGATTCAAAAAATAGCTACTAAAACGACCTTAACCGATCTGAGTACTTTACTAGATACTTATAATGAACAAATCTTTGATTAAAGGAACAAACATCTGCAAAACAAATTAGATATCAAAGCGTTACGCGATATGATTCAACGAGGCAACGCCATTCAAGTCACGTATATAAAATTAAATCTGTAAAAGGGAACCTGTGACACGAACTAAATTCTAGTACCCATAGTGAAACAAAGTTAGGTAGGTAAGTACCTACTTTGTTTTCGTTTTAACACTTTACAGGCCTACAAAGGACCATAAAACATTTAACAGGCTTTTGAATTTCAACAAGGCGCGACATAACACAGGAATAAACCTTGCAATTTGTATTTTAAAAACAAAGTTGTGGTCATGTGACATAACTTGAGACTTAGCTACAAAAGTTGTAGTCACGTGCTTAAGAAGCTACAAAATTAACTTGTAGAAAACTTTAAAAAGTAAGTTTTCTTGAAGAGAGGACTTTCAATCTTTAACCCCCATTTGTATGAAAGTGTCATCATCATCATGAAAAATTGTCGGTGGATTCTACGCCACTGTGCTCTGTTTTCATGAAAGGGCTCTGTGTGAAAGGGTCACTGCGATAATAATCCAGTAAAGATCGTGCCGTCTTATTTTGAGTTTGGATAATAAAAAAGACAGTTTAGGTATAATGCAGCATTAGCTTAAACTTTTCTTGGAACTGGCTGTAAAAGAGCAATGGAAATCTACTTAATTGAACTCAAATGGAAAGCCGACTTCCGACTTAGGACTTTTTAGTCTAGTAACCAACATAGCAGGAAGACCCAATGATTAGCCGCTAGGTGACAACTTTATTTTGAATCCTCTGTTTAACGGAAGCAAGGCCAAACAGCCGCAGTCATTGCCAAGGCCTTCTAGAAACTTCCCACGAACCATGAATGTTTTTTCTGACATGTTTTTTAACGAATCTTCGATGGACGCTAACTACGCTAATAAAATATCGAATGCACGGTAGTATTTTTGAATAACGTTTGAATGTTATTTGTAACGAAAATCTTATTTTGGTAAATGAAGATCTATGGTGTGTCTATAGGCCAAAGCATTCACCGAATGAGTTGTCAGTACCTACTTGGGAGAGGACATCGCGGCAGAGCTTGGCGAGTTGGCGAAGATGGCAAGATGAACTTAATTATTTCAGTATAGACTCTCCTTGTCCTGGTACAGAACGGAAAGGATGAAGAGGATGGTAAATGAAGAGCAGGACTATTTATTTATTTAACAGTTTATTGTAAGATGATAGTACATAGAGACAGAATAAAAAGAGAAGTGCCCAACAATGGGACGAAACAGGCTAGCTGTACCTATCTGTAACGAAAGTCTGGTAAGTTTTATACGTAACTAACTCACCCCACACGCTATTATAGGAGGTCGCTTGAAGATTCATTACAAATGTAAGTAGCTCCTTCTTTGAGGCTAAAAGGAGATGTTAAGGATTGTTATAGCTTTTAAAAACAATTGCATTACCGGTAGGCAAACAGTCTGGGCTAAATAAAGCGGTGACTGACATGAGTTATGATGAATGAAAACTCATTTAAAAACTGTTCAGGGCACCCGGGAACGGTCGACGTGCCAAAGGATTGGTACTGAGGCACATCGCCGCTGGTAGGTATCGATTTAGTGCCGAAATTAGCAACGGGAGCTTAAGGTTAGGATACCGAAATTACCGGCAATTTATAAGTAGGTACCTACTTAAGCACCTGATGCCTAACGCATGAATAAATGTCAACCCTGATGATAAAAAGTAGGTAATTACTTCCCTAGGTACTTCTCTTTTACTTCCATTCTTCCCTTCGCAATGGCGGTAATTTGAATGTACCTAAGTATCTACTTACTAACCTAGGGAAGATCTATAAAATGAAAAAAAAAGAAAAAAAATAGGTAAAAAACTTTTTAAGTTAAACGGTTTTATGTTAAACATACATTGCAATGTTTAAGATAAATGTACTAAAAACCAAAAAATAATAAAATAGATACAGTCGTGGGAATTATAAACATAATATGCATAGACTAGACTAAAATAAAACCGTGGGGCACGTCAATTGTCTACAAATTATCGACTTAATGTGCGATAGAAGAATCGTTTAATTCGTCGTTAAGCAGTTGGCCCGCAGACGGTGAGGAAATTACTTACTATTTTCTTGCTCATGGAAATTCCAATAGTTATACACTCCATGTAAATAAAAAAGATGTTTCAACTAGTTTATCGTTGGACATTCACACTGCTGGCTGGCGAAGAATCATTTCACTGCTCGTAGTTTGTCTTTAATCGACAAAACATATGATAAAAGTACTACTCGCTCAACACTATGAAACCCTAAAACTCGCTTATAATCGAGCTTGCTAGCTTGTTTCCACATTCTAGCCCTACTTATCACACGTCCATCGTTGTCGGTTGAACAACTGCCTTATTATAGTGTAACATTACAAAACAAACATTTTAATCAACGATTGTAGACAATTGACGTGCCCCACGGTTTTATTTTAGTCTAGTCTATGCATATTATGTTTATAATTCCCACGACTGTATCTATTTTATTATTTTTTGGTTTTTAGTACATTTATCTTAAACATTGCAATGTATGTTTAACATAAAACAGTTTAACTTAAAAAGTTTTTTACCTATTTTTATTTTCTAGTTTTTAGTTTTTATTTCGCATTCTGTTTAATTCATTTAGTGCTTCATTATTGCAAGGTTTCTTGCCCGTTAGTTTATTGCAGTCCAACTCCTCTATACGTAGTCCCTGCAAAGCTCTTACTCTACAAAGAGCCACGTAGGTTTGACCTTCTTCAAACAGTTTCGCACCTAAGTATACAACTGCGTGATCCACAGTGCTGCTCTGCATAAATCTTGACTTGGGTGGTGGATTCAGGCTAGATTAATCAGATACCTAAATTACAGATTCAATTTCTAAATTTAAATCTTATTATTATACGCCATTTAGTGGCTGCGCCCATCTTAAATATTGAGGTTGGACAGTGCACTGTATTCTTCTTGGTAACGCCCTTTTATTTGATACCCATATTGGTGGGATTGATAAAAAATTGTTATCAGCCATTTGGTAGCGGCGGCCATCTTAGATTTCAATTTTGCATAGTAAATTGTATTCTACTTGTTGAGACCTTTCATTTGATACCCATATTGATGGGATTGATAAAACCTAAGTTATCCGCCATTTTGTAGCGGCCGCCATCTTGGATTTTAATTTTATATAGTACATTGTATTCTACTGGTTGAGCACTTTCATTTGATACCCATATTGATGGTATTGATAAAACCTACGTTATCCGCCATTTTGTAGCGGCCGCCATCTTGGATTTTAATTTTATATAGTACATTGTATTCTACTGGTTGAGCACTTTCATTTGATACCCATATTGATGGGATTGATAAAACCTACGTTATCCGCCATTTTGTAGCGGCCGCCATCTTGGATTTCAATATTTTATAGTATATTGTATTCTGCTTGTTGAGCCCTTTCATTTGATACCCATATTGATGGGATTAATAAAACCTAAATTATCCGCCATTTTGTAGCGGCGGCCATCTTGAATTTATAATGATAATGAATAAACATAATTGTATTGTCACCAAAATCCAAAGTGTATACAAAATTTCAGATTAATCGGTTGACAGAAAGTGGGTGAAATTTGAATTACTAAATTTGACCCAAGAATAAAAAATAAAACAAACGGGTGAGCTAAATAAAACCGTTTAATAAAAAGATAGATCATATAGATCATCCGAACCAACGACAAAACTATTTTCAAAGGCTTCAAAACTGCTTAATTAGTCGTAAAATCAATCCAATTAGGATAACAGTCAGCAAAACCACAAAAAGTCCTAAACGATAAAAGGATCAGATAACCTTCTTACAAATTACGTCGCAAGTTGCAACGCTTATGTTGGGTCGAAGTATTTTGTTGGCTTCACGACACGCAAGAATATAGGTTACTCTGTTACCCTTTACAACACCTGACAGGGGTCAAGGACAGCCAAGGACTCGGCCTGTTTCCCCTCAAGGACGCTGTTGTGTAATGCCAAGGACAATAGGCTGTTTCGTGGCCGTGCCCTCGGTATTTTGTTTGACGTGAAAAACGGTGAGCTTTGCTAAGTAGATTGGTATGAATAGAAAAAGTTAGTTATGTAGGTTTTTAACTTACCTACTAATAGAAGATTAGGTAAGTACTCTCGTAATGAAAGTGAAAAACAACGAACTTGACTTTGGCATGGACGCCGCCGGCCGGTAGTTGGAGCACATCCAGGGACCAGCGACCAGACCATGACGATAACAGAGCAAAAATACATTTGATCACATTTGATGCTGTTTTCAAAACGCTAAAATAACAGAACTAGTAGGTATAATAACTTTTCCAAAAAACTTTTTGAATTCCTTCCTCCCCCTATATTTGAACTAACTGACATGACAGGTAGGACATTAGTGCGGTCTTGAATAGTTTTTTATAATGGGACTTAATCGATCGACTGTATTTATTTTTGTATGTTTTTAAAAAAATTACACGTGATTATCAGTATGCATAGGAAGTATAAATAAATATAAATATTAAATACAATTCACAGAAGTTTATTTTAAAATATTATTATGTCATGGAAAGGATATCGAATGATGCAAAAATAGCACGTACAGTAAATTAATCATTATCAAAATATTAATCTAATATTTGTTGATTGTCTTGTGTTGGCAGATTGATACAGCAATTAAGAGGCAATAAACCTTATTTTAATATTTAATGAATAGATCAATCGTCGAAATGATCACCTATGACAACAAGAAGTGATGAGTAGGTTTGGTGCTGGCGAGAGGTCTGGGAGCAATTCGGCAGCAGCGGGTGGCCAAGCGGGCGGTAAGGCCAAGGTTGGCGGAAGGGCCGCGGAGCGGGCGCGGGGTGTCGAGCGGGCTTAACGCTCCGCGCGCTCCCGCACACATCATTCTGCACCAAGCAGTCGACTCTAACGGTTGTACAAGCGCAAGGTAAGCGGTGGCCACTTCCAATTGTAGTATACCGCACGTACATCCGCTATGTTTGCCGCCGCCCGGTCGCGCTGTGATATCGCACCGCCTAGTTCATTTGTTACTGTGACAACATAAAACCATTTCAAGATGTGAAAGATAATGTTGAGTGTACCGATTCGCCGATAAGATGATACGCCGCAGCCCGTAGCTGCATTCAAAATTTGCCCGCGAAGGTAACCAGCGGTTTGTGTAGGGGAAGTTTCCCTCCGAAAAGTTTTGAAGCGGTTCCCGAAGGGCGGGAAGCGTAAGTCCGCGTGCGTGCTGCGTGCCGCGCCCGCCGCGCATCGATCCACCCCGCACCCTCACCATTCCCGGCACTGATACATTCATTTCGGCAAAATATCATTCCATCATTGCATTTTAGTATCGTACATTC
Organism: Anarsia innoxiella; assembly: GCA_947563765.1. Taxonomy (NCBI): domain Eukaryota; kingdom Metazoa; phylum Arthropoda; class Insecta; order Lepidoptera; family Gelechiidae; genus Anarsia; species Anarsia innoxiella. The sequence continues at coordinate 2,340,471 of OX387393.1, forward strand.
CTTTTGTTTATTTGCTATAGTTCACGTTTTTTATTGCATGTTTAGCGGCTAGATTTGTAATTTATAATATTGTGAAAATGGGTGGTTGTGCAACGAAAGAAAACAAGGAAAACAAGCCGGCGGCGGACGAGGGCGACGGGTGCGTATCTCCAGCCGGCATTCATCTCGACCTCCGTCCGGGATAATCCGTGACTGCTTTCTTTGCTATATTATAATTTCTCAATTTTTGAACATAGGTAAAGTCTAAAATTTACCGAAATTATTGAAATTGTAATTTGAAACCATTAAATGTAGTTATCAGAGACCTAATTTTGGGGAATTAGAGTCGGTGTAAGAGTTAATTTGGGGCGCTGTCTTTGTTACTTATCCCAATTTTGCTATGTGCTCATCTCACTAATGTTGTAGGGTAGATTACAAACTAAATCCAAATTATTACTACTGATTAGTGTTTCTAGTCTAGATCATTCCATTTTGCATGACTCTTCTAACATTATGTATTAAATAATAATTTAAATTTAGGAGTAGGTAGGTACATAAGTAGAATCTAAATTGCTAACCATAACATTCAGTGCATTTCAATTAAATCCATATATTATATTCCCAAACCCATTAAATTTTTAAAAAATCTATCAAAACTTTAATACACTACCGTCATTGTCTGACGTTTAAGACTCTTTGACATATTCTAAAGGTAGCATTCATGTTTCTTGGTATGATTATAGTCGATACTGTAATCCGACGATGCTTTTAATTATCGAGGTGGATACCTCCACGAATGAAAATGAGTGCAATAAGTAACAAGAAACTCGCGATAACACGGTCGTCGTCTGGTAGGCGAGTGGGAGGCACGGCTGCGCGCCACGAAGCAGCACTGGTGCGCAGTGAGCTGACACATCCGTTCGACTTGCGCGTGTCGGTCAAGGCGACCTTTTGCTAAATTACGTAATTCCACCACAAAATCCAGTGACTCTTGGGTGTGTTCGGAAAAACAATTCCAATCCAGACAGTCCGCGCGTAACAACTCCCTTACACATAGCTTTCAAACACTTTCGACGATCATAGTGGCTTTCTTTGATTCAACATCATGAATTATAAGCTTAAAGTCACAATTCCAGTGATTGTTTGCGGCGGCGCTGTTCTCGCGTATTACATCATAAGGCGGTTCGTAATTTTTTGAATAACTTAATCGTAGAATACTTAAAATAAATTGTAGTCCAAGATCTTTATATTTTTAGTTTTATTCATTTACATACGAAGGTAGTAAGGGAGTGATTAAATATAATGCAATTGTTAGAATTTTACCCTCAATTTATGAATCTCGATTAAAAATTTAGGTTTACTGCGGAAAATCTCGATTCAACATATGATGGTTACATCCCTTTTTTATTTAGAAAAAAAAAACACTATTTTTGAACGTTGACTGACGTGACGTAACGGATTTTGAAATCGGGTGGCCGCGACTCCATTCAACTTGATTTTTCACATTTTAATTTTAGTTTTTATAAGAAAATCTAGAAAAATGTGTACCCGGGCGACATGTGCAGCGTTGAAGGCGTTAGATAATATTTTTATGGTTTGTTTCGTTCAATTTGGTATTTGTTTGGAGGTTTTAAAAGTTTTCGTTGTTCTTACAGAAAAGCCGCAGCAATGGTGGACGCCGCAACCCTTGAGAAGTTGGAGGCTGGTTTCAGCAAGCTCCAGGGCTCTGACTCCAAGTCACTGCTGAAGAAGTACCTGACCAGGGAGGTGTTCGACGCTCTTAAGAACAAGAAGACCTCTTTCGGCTCTACCCTGCTGGATTGCATCCAGTCTGGTAAGTGACTACATAGCTACATAAGTATTCGTTATTCGCGTCACGTTTATATTTCTACTTAAAACATCTTTACACACAACATAGTTATTCCACCCTTCTTTAATCAAACAGACTTTCATTCTTATTAGGGTCTTCCCTTCCTACTTAGTTCTCCTCAATGAAGTTATTCATACATAACTCAATGTCGCGTAACTCGCTGACTGCGCGACGAATTGCTGTTGCCCCAATCAATACTTTGGTACTTTAAAACTAGACCATTGGGTGGAAATACCCCCTTACTTAGTCAATATGCATTTTACCTTAGCTATATTAATGCACTCATAATTAAGTCATGACGTCATTTAATACAGCCAATGACTCAATAATTAATCTATTCAAGGCTAGCAGGTTTAAAATAGCTAAACTTGAAAAGGACTAAACAACATTAAATTATTTATTACTTCTGAATATAAGGAGAAGCCATCAGTCTGAAAGTGATATGGAAAATTGACACCGTGAACTGATGCCACGGATTACATTATCCAGTAGGTACTTATGAGCACTTCCACTTAACTGGTTCATTAACAACTGGGTAGAAACAACCAGGAGTTTTTAAAGAACTGAAAATTTGCAGTTTATGAACATTTTTTTATTTATTTTTTTACTAAGAAACACATTGATTATTCTGAAATCTTGTAAAGCGTTACTATGCTAATATGCAGCCAAGTCATTCAATAAGTTTTATAAGTACAATTGCTATTGATTATAATCAATTTCAGGCATGTAGCTAACAAATTTGATGATGAAAATTTGTAGGAATAACACTTTACTAGTCCTTATCTATTCCTAAATGAATCTTATTAGAGTAGCTAAGTGGCCAACTAGAGTTATGACAACTGAATTCTATAAGTCCTATTTATACCTTTTTTTTTATGCCATTGACATTCAAAAGTTTTAAAAACACTATCTACATACATACTTACATTATTTTTTACAATAATCTTTTGAAGATTATGTATTATCTGATAGAAAGATGATAAACCAACAATTGAACAATATTTTGAATAAATGGGTATTTTGTACTATGGGTAGATAAAATTTTTGTAATCTTACCTATTTTTATTTATTGAATAGGATTTATAAACAGTTTTGTCATTTTTGAACTTTGATATGTAGAGCATTATCTAGTAAAAGCATCAAGAATTCACATTTTTGTACCTACCCACTTAAGAAACTTATGGCTAAAATGTTCCTCTAACTAATTGTTAATTGTTACTTTCCAGGTGTGGAGAACTTGGACTCTGGTGTCGGTATCTACGCCCCTGATGCTGAGGCGTACTCAGTATTCTCTGACCTATTCGACCCCATCATCGAGGACTACCACAATGGCTTCAAGAAGACCGACAAGCACCCCGCCAAGAACTGGGGCGACGTAGAGACTCTCGGCAACCTGGACCCCGCCGGCGAGTTCGTCGTCTCCACCAGAGTGCGCTGCGGTCGCTCCATGGAGGGCTACCCCTTCAACCCCTGCCTAACTGAGGCCCAGTACAAGGAGATGGAAGACAAGGTCTCCGCCACCCTCTCCGGCCTCGAGGGTGAACTCAAGGGAACCTTCTACCCCCTCACTGGCATGTCCAAGGAGACCCAGCAGCAGCTCATCGATGACCACTTCCTTTTCAAGGAGGGCGACCGTTTCCTCCAGGCCGCCAACGCCTGCCGATTCTGGCCCACCGGCCGCGGTATCTACCACAACGAGAACAAGACCTTCCTGGTCTGGTGCAATGAGGAAGACCACCTCCGCCTGATCTCCATGCAGATGGGCGGTGACCTGAAGCAGGTATACAAGAGGCTGGTGACTGCCGTCAATGACATCGAGAAGAGGGTCCCCTTCTCTCACCACGAAAGGCTTGGTTTCCTGACCTTCTGCCCCACCAACCTGGGCACGACTGTCCGTGCGTCAGTGCACATCAAGCTGCCCAAGCTGGCGGCCGACAAGGCCAAGCTGGAGGAGATCGCGTCCAAGTACCACTTGCAGGTGCGCGGTACCCGCGGCGAGCACACCGAGGCCGAGGGCGGCGTCTACGACATCTCCAACAAGAGGCGCATGGGTCTCACCGAGTACGAAGCCGTCAAGGAGATGTACGATGGCATCGCTGAACTGATCAAAATCGAGAAGTCCCTGTAAGCTATCGATCTCGCTATCAGTATTTTTTGTATTATTTATCGTTTTCGCGTAAGTATTGGATGTCGGTTGTGGCGGGTGCCCTCTAGTCAGCGGCGCGCCGCTCTCCGCCGCCGGCGGCTCCGAGCCGCGCACCTTTATCTACTCGCGGGCGGCCCACTATACTGTTTTTCGTAAAAGTATTTTCTATAAGGAAATGGAAAATAAAGACAGCTAGCGTTAAGACCATAATTTGTTTCATTTCATTCCCTGTAGTAAACAATTTCATTGATTAACTTTTGTATTGGTAGAGTACCTATGCCTTCAGAACCAATAGATATATGTATAATTTGATCACAACTCATATACCTATACACAACAGTCAACACCAGATCATCAGAAGACGATTTCATTTCGATGTGTGGCGATGAAACTCGCAAGAGGTTTTTAACAGAAAAATATTTTGGTCGCATAGCAGTAGTTTCTTTTGCATTATTGTAGAACATTAAAAAAAAAAAAATGTTGCCAGTGATATAGTTCCCGGTGTTTCAGGGAAATTGTACAGGATTCTTCCATAGGTACTCGTACGAGATTATTCAATAAATCAGTTTAATAATTTAGAAAATACAGAAACTGCAATGATACAATGACAGTCATACAATAAGAAAATTAATAATGACAACAAAAAAGGGTGTAAAAAGAATTAGCGTTTCGGGAAATGTATCACCTGCCACTGGTAGCACTATAAATGTCAAATTGACAGATTGAATTGAATTTTCGTTTATTGTGTTAATTATTCTTCTCCATAAAATAAACGATGGCTACTCCGAAACCTGAGAAAGAGCTGCATTTACCTCTATCCCGAGTGAAAACTATCATGAAAAGCTCACCAGATGTTGACGCCGTGGGACCAGAACCATTGTATGTTGTCACCAAAGTCACGGTAAGTTAAACCGGAATCATAACCTATAAATCTTGCTATTAAGCTTGTTTTCATCAATTATTAAATAAACAATGTAATTTTATAAAAATTGCCGGAGTATAAATTTAATAAAGACGCATTTGTACTTATTAACATTGCGTATAAAATAAATAACTACAGAGAAATTGACCAAACGTAATTCCAATGTTTTCGCGGTAAAACATAAATTTTATAAATGTTTACAATACACATTAAATGATAAACTCTATGTAGGTACATATTTTACAGACCAATCATTTCTATCACAAATTGCTAATCATTAATTGCTCTAACAAATGGGGGCAATAGGGAAAAATAAACGTAAGTCACTATAGTAGAAAACATTTAATTTTAAAATTGCAGGAACTATTCGTCACTGATCTGGCCAAACGCGCCCACAAAAGCGTAACAGGGAACATGTTAGAATACAAACATATAGCAGAAGTAGTACAAGAGGACGACACCTTAGATTTTTTAAGAGAAATAATGCCTAGAAAGGTAACCGTTAGGCAGTTCAAGGAGATGATGTCAAAAAAGGCGGCAAAAGGTAGTGAAACAGATGACAGTTCGAGTGAACAGTCGAGTGAGGAGGAAAGTAGTGAAGAAGAGAGTTCCAGTACCAATGAACAAGACTGATTTTATGGATTAATGAACTTCAATAGGCATGATGACTGAAAAAAAATTGTTTTAGTCCATCACATCGATTATTTTAAAATATTCGACATTTATTTATTCTTTCTTCTCTTAAACTAAAAATGACAAAGATACACTGTGTTAAAGTTGCTGTGAAGTCACGCCTAGGTATGATTTTTACCCAGGAGTTACGTCAATACCCGCACTCCGTAACTTTGATGCTCTGTATTTTTGTATTTATTTATGTATTTGATCAGGTAAAAATGACCCGTCTTAAGTGTTGTCAAAACCTACAGGATTAAATGATTTTCATTTCATTTCATTTCATTTCAAAAAATGTATTCCAAATATTTTTTAATACCCTAAAGACGGACTAATTATTTTTGAATGTAGTCATCATCCCTATTGTTTTGTGGCTTGTTTTTTTAAACTTTAAGTTAGTATTACTAGAGTCAATATTACCAAACCTACTGGCCTTTACTTGGTTTTTTTATAAAAGTACTAGTGGCTGCCCGTGACTTCATATGCATTTATTAACACAATAGGTACTTGCAAAATAACTTTCTGTTGTTCTGATGTGCAAGCTACAATATGGCAAAGTTTAATTAAAATCAGATACCATTGTTGATTCTGCCGAAATGAAGAATTTATTTATTACAAAATCAGCTAGATGAAAAGGGTGTAATGTTTTCAATGTCTTAACCTCTTACATCCCACTGACCCATTATTCACCCAGACACAACAGATTTTCTATTGTCATTTTTTTTTTCTGGGATGTGAAAGATTAAGCTTGTTTAAAAAAAGGTGAAACAGCATTTAGAATTATTTTGCCAATAAAATTATTCACACATATTGAATTAACTATATGAAGATGCATTTCCTTTTGTATTTTGATTAAGAAATAATACTAATGTTTATATCCTACGTCGCAAAAACAGGGGTGTTATTGATGTTTTGCATTTCTTGATGAAATACTGTTTTGCAGAAAATCTTTTGAATTGTAAGGATAATGAATGATCTGAAATGTAATGTTACAATTATTTGTCGCAAAATAAAAATAATTCTTTCAAAAGATATTTTAATTTCAATAGATAACTATCCATAAAAATGTTAGATAGAAAAAGTTTGTCTATAGTTTTGTTGTTTTTTGAACAGCGCCATCTAGGCAACAATGTAAGAACTTCTACAGACTATAGACAGTGAAACGAAAAGATTTAGTAAAATTATTCTTGCATAGATGGCAGCACGTGTATTCTTTTCTTGTCAAATGCAACGCGGTAAATTGAGTTTTGTTTAAATTTTTTCTTTTCTCCTTTAGGTAGGTTGTGTTGAAAAGATGAATATAGTTATAGTAGATTATCTACCAAATTGAGTACCTACCTACTTAAATAGTGTTATTGTGATAGATCGATACCTAGGGTACCTAAATTCTTGAGTCTCCTAAAAATGCTTCGAAAAATCTGCCAGCCCAATTTTACTTCAGAAAAAAATGATTATCCGTTGATAAAATCGAAGAAAATCTTGCGTTGGATGTAATATCATAACAGTTTACAATACAAACAGTTTATAATAAAATACTGATCGAGTAAGTATGGGCGATCCAAAAAATTTTTTCGTGTTACGACCCATGTTCCTTGGGGAAAGTTGTCCAGTTTCATGAGGACTATCGCTGTGTTTCGGCTTTATATACCCTTTCTGTTACACCCTGTATATATATATAACACGTCGGAAATATCTGCGGACCTGGCTTGATGACATCATGCAACTCGTACGTACTCGTCACGGTACTGGATAGGCGAAAACGGGGGAAGCGCGGGGGAAAGCGCATTCCAGCGAGGTCCGCAGATATTTCCAACGTGTTATACCTAACTTTTTTGCCTGTACAAAATCGCATACAACCATAATACAATAGAGTTAGGTACATTATTTACACGCATGAAGAACTCAATTTTTTCCAACTGCGGTTAACCACAGCCTCCGACAGAGGTCAGGTTAGTTTACTTAAACGTTTATCGATATCAAGTCAAGGCCATTTTATGATAATATGCTACACCCGAAAGAATTAACTAAGGACCCCAGCTCTATGCGCCGTTATAGAAGAAAAGAATCAAGTTAACTGTTATGGGATACGAATCGCAACAAGAATTAACTAGGCATTCGAAATTTACGAGCGGATGTAGGAGGAAAGTGTCAAATTCACTGTTGTTTTAACTTTGTTTATTTGGTGCCCTTGCTTAGGTTTATGTAATATGCGTAATGCGGAGTGTATGAAGTTTTCGAATGCGTTTAAATATTTGAAGATGTAGAGTAGAGCTTGATATTTGTTGATAAATGTTTACTGTTAATATAAACAAACAAATAGGTACCTAGGTGCCTGTAGGCAAGTATCTAAGTAGGTACCTACTTAATGTATTTTTGGACAAAATCTCTGCCTACTTCAATGGGAGAGAGACTTGACTGATACGTGTATGTAGGTATCTCTCCTATTTTAAGAATCGTTGGTACATAGTCACTGATTTGTCAAATAGTTAAAAGACACTATGCTAATTCAGTCTTTGTGCCATTTCTCTCAGTCGCTACTTAAATTCGCTCAAAAAATCTGCTTGGCAAAGGCGAAAAGGGGATAAAGACTGAAGAAGAGTATAGAATATATAAGGAGGTGCCATACCGTCTGGATCTGCGTGCCTGGTCTGGCGCAAAATGGCTACCTTATTGTATGGTATTTCTTATCGTTTGACAGGTCATCAACCAAGAAAACTATGAAAAACTTGCGCCAACCTTGGCACGCTGTCATAAACTCATTTGTTTATGAAAAAAAATGTGGCATCCCCTTATAATATATTCTACTAGCTGTCCCGGCGTACTTCGTCCCGCCTTAGAATGAACTTTATTGTGTAGGAATAAAGTTCAAATTGACTCTACATTTTAGTAAGAAAACATTTGTATGGGAAAAAGAAAAGGTCTGTTTTAGGGCTTTCCCGGCAATTATTCGAATTTTTCTCACCGTAAGAACCATCCTTGGACTTCAATGAACATTTTAAAAAAAGAATTAGCGAAATCGGTCCAGCCGTTCAGGCGTGATGCCGTGACAACGGAAAACGGGTTTCATTTATATATATGTTATTACGGGCAATGTGATTAATTGGGCATTATGCATAATGCCCGGGCATTATGAATAATGCCCAATATAAGCGGGCAATGTGATAAATACGATGCAATTAATCAAATTGCCCGGGCATTATGCATTATGCATAATGCCCGTCACCTATTGGGCAGAGTGATAATAAACTTGTTTCAGTACTTTTTTTTATTTTACAATGAAACCTTATCTTACCTAAACCTAACTGAAAGTCAAATAAATATGTAGGTACTATGAAACTTAACATTCTCATCATTTCTTCATAGGTTAAGTTGAGTTTTAGTTTAGGTTAGGCCATTCCGGACTCTGATTGGTCAAAGGATGACATGCGCTGGTTTCCCTAAAATACTTCCTAAATCCTTGAAATACTACTTCCCTAAAATATATGGGAAGGGCTGGCACATGCGTTGAAACCTGTGTGAAGGTGCTGCTGCTGCTGTGATGGCGGGTCATGTATGCGGATTCTATCAAGCTAAGCCTTTCACTTTACAGCTTCCCATTTACTCACCTATACCTTGTTCTGGATATTGCAGGGGCAAATTTTTTATTATTTGTTTATTGATTTAAGCTCTATTGAAATGTAAATTTTAATGTTTGTTTCTGTGTGTCAGCCTAAGAATTTGAAAAACTTAAATTGAAAAGAGCACCCAACAGAGTTTCTTGCTAGGTTCTTCTCTGGGACACTCTTGCGAATCTAGCATTAACTTTAAAAAATGACGCGTCCTAAGTGTTGTCAAACCTAACCTACAGGAATAAAAGAATTTCCATTTTCATTTTGATTTTTTTATTAAACTCAGAAACTTAAAAATTTCTTATACCTAATGCCGAAATTATGAGCATATTTACGTTTAGGTACCTATGCAGCACATACGTAACGTTTCTAAAAACTTAATTGTATTGAAATATAAAACATAATATACGAGTTGCCAAATTATTTTTCTACCCTTAATAATCTTAGTTGCTAAAAATGCAAAAACCTAAATTCTACCTAACGCAATGACTTAAAATTTTTAAAACAATTGTCCACTAATATGTCTCTGACAACGATTCAAAAATTTGGCGACTTTAGAATTATCGCAACCTACAATTATTAAGTTAACGGACTATTATTATCAAATTGCCCAATGGTCTTTGGGCATTATTCATAATGCCCGGGCAATGTGATAAATAGCACAGTTCTGAACGTAATTAATCACATTGCCTGATACAGCTGGGCATTATTCATAGTGCCCGGGCATTATGCATACTGCCCGCATTAATCACATTGCCCGTAACATATATATAGATACTCAAAGGTAGATAGGTGAAACGGGCTAGTCCTTAAACATGCGTAAGTATAATTATGAATCTATGCAGTTAAGGTACCTAAGTACCTTGTTATTCACGCTTGCCAAATTGTTTCACTTATATAATTAATGGTGTACTTGAAGTGTTTGACACCTTATTCATTGTCAAAATAAGGGACGGGCTGGCAATACCATGTTAGTGTTGCAATGTGCTCTCAAATAATTTGTTATTTTTTGTTACATCAGATTAGAACTTACTCGATGGTCAGTTGCTAGAAAGATTGTTTTAGTTAATTGCACATTAAAATTATTGTTCTATCTTTTTAATTTTTTTAAATCCTGTGACTGGCTGGATAAGGTACGTATGTAGAGTCCTCATTCGTTATTTATTTAAATTGGGAATAAATATGACGATGAGTCATCAGAAGGGGCGTTTATGAAGCTAGGAAACTTAGGCCCACTTCCGCAGCCCATTAAACCTGGAGTTAGCTGCTAACACAGGGTTACATCAAGACAAATTATTTATTAAAATAATAATAATACCTACTTAATTAAATAGGAAGGGATGGAAGAGGGTCCACCGACAAGAGCTAAGCTCTTAAATAAGAAGAAGTAATTTAAAAAAATATATATTTTTTGGGTTAAATAAATAATTTGTCTTGATTTAACCCTGTGTTAACAGCTAACTCCGGGTTTATTGCGTTCTGGGATGCCCAAGTGGGCCTTAGCCGTCTAATACACAAACTTAGTCAAGTTCAAACTAGTGATCGTCCACTTAAAATGGTAATTAAGTTATTTTGAATGTAAAAGCGCCACTTCAGGGTTATATCTATAACTTATGTAATATGTTTATACATACACCAAGGCCCGTTTAGATGTTAATCTTTGTAATTACCATGTGTTTATTTAATTCGTGCGAAGTCTCGGCGCGATTTGGTAAAACGGAAAGATACTTTAATTAATATTCATATTCATAGGTATAATTTTTGTATCAGTCGCAAGAAACGCCAAATTGAGCTAAGTAATTGTTTTACATTTCCAAAAATTACAATACAATACAAATATTCTTTATTGCACACTAAGATATAAGGTACAGACACAAACAAGAATATAAGAAGCAACAAGCGGCCTTATTGCTAGGTAGCAATATCTTCCAGGCAACTTTAGGGTAAGAAATAGGTAATAATGGTTGCGGGTTGTGCAAATAATATTTGTATTATACATACTTACCAAAAATACCTAGTATCTATAGGTACTAAAAATAAACTAATAGATATCCAATAGATAATCGGAATAAGACGGCAAGATTTTTTAATGGAAACCTTTCATGCCACTGGGGGCACTAGTCCCGAAAGTAAGTACCTAAGTTCGTATATTTTAGAAAAAGATGTTAAGAATAATATTTCATAATATAAATGTCTTAGCCATTAACCAATGACTGGTTAACAGGACATCATAAGTTGTTGTGTCAGCTTGTGAACGTCCACTTAGGTAAACGCTTGTAATCTCGTCAGTGTCCGAGAACTCGTCAGGTTTCAAAAAACTTACAATAACTTAATAAATACTACATCTAACAAAAAATGTAATTGTCAATTATTTTTGGAAGTATTCCGCACATTTTAAATGGCTTACCATTACTCGCTGTTTAGCTTTAGCTGCTAGCTTAGCATGGCACTCCGTGACAAGACGTTGTCATGCGTTTGTCACGCTTACGTCTCTGTCTATAGTATTAAATGTGATAAGGACAGCATACGTGAGATAATTGTCGCGGCACGCCGTGCTAAGCCCCGTTAACCCTTTTGTTTCCAACAAAAACCTAGATATAAATACATAAGTAACTACACAAGTAAGTAAATAATCTCAAAGGTGTCAATGAACACATCCGAACAAACAGACAAACTTTGTTTTACTCATCAAGGTACGTATTTATTTGACTTCAAGTAGCATGACTCTAAAACGGGTCAAGAACATGTATCCGAGCGTTTAGAATAAATATAATGTTATATTTAAATATTTAAAAGGAAGTCATATTTGTACGTGGAGATGTTGCGAAAAATGCTTTTTCGTTTGCTAAAAGGAGAATTTAAATAACCTCACCTTTTTATTTAAAAAATGACCCGACTGTGCAATTATTTTTATTTTGATGTAGTCCGTGTCGCTCTCATATGTAAATACGAATCTAACGACACCTTACAAGCTACGTAAAATCCGCCAAGCTGTTTAGGCTGTAGAGTGCTTTTCACGAAAGAAGTCAACCAGATATTTTTGGAACTAAATTTGACAGGTCTATTTTCCCTATTTTCTGACCTTTTCCCTGAGAGTAGGTAGAAAACTCCTTGGTTATCTTAATTAAATACACTTTTTACATAACTGAAATATTGCTAAGTATACATTTTTATCAAAACACATATCAACCTACTCATAGAATGACCAGAACAGTCGAAATATGCAGGGAATAATATTATTTAATAAATTACAAGTGAAATAAACATAATATAGGTAGATGTTGTACTCATAAATGGCAACATTATCAATTTTGACAAGAAATACAGCGCCGCGGCTAGGGGACTTCTTTCGTGAAATGGACTCTACCAAAGAATTAAAAATACATAGGTACATACATACATACATACATACTCTCGAAAAACATAACCCTCCTTCTGGCGCAGTCGGGTAATTAATAAAGTAGGTATCTAGCACAGACGTATAAACACTATTTAGGTATTTTCACAGTAAAGGTATAAAATACCTCTACTTTTTAAGTCTTTTCGAAAAACAAATGCCTAGACGCAGTGTATGTGTCGCAGCCAACTGGTTAAAACAGCTGTTCAATTAAACAGCTGGCTCTTTGATTGAACAACGCCATTCAATCACACGGCTATACGTCGTTTAGCCGTCTTGTCGACTGCAACGTTCAACACTACAGCTAGACGACGCTTAGCCAACTGGTTAAACGGAAAATTAACTAGGGTGACCATTACTTTAGTATGTAAATTGAAAGAATTGCTAAACTTTTTTTTAATTTCTTGGGAGATTATTCTTGGATTAAGTTAAAGAGGTCACCAACAAGTCACAACAGGTCACAAGTTTGATGAAATAAGTAAAAATGAAAAATAAATTAATAATCATTATATTTTTTTTGCACCAAGTAAAATATAATGTCTCTGCCTCCATGTCCGCAATCTTTATGAATTGTATTTAGCGTAGTGAAATAGTCTTCTCGGGGTATAATGCGTATCACAGGATCATTAGGACTTTTTCTTTTAAAAATAAGATATTCTTCTTTGCCATTGGTCATTAAATCGTATTTTGATATCCAATAATAAGACATATAAGTCCTGCATTCCGTGTAACTCACGGACACCCTAGCGTTATTTACATAGATATTACTTCAATTATTCTTTCATTAGTCCAGGGTTTACTTTTGCATCACTTGTATCACTCGTATGTGCCTCCATAATTTCTATATGTTTAATAACACTATTATCTTATATTTACTACTTTATTTTCGAAAAGTATTCTGGAACCATCAAAAACACCGGCTAGTTGACGCCATATTGAAAACCAAACGCAGCTAGCGCCGCGGTGGTGGCGAGCAACGAACTAATTCAATTACCCGGCGGCTTTTAAATCAGCTGTAGTGATGAACGTTTTAAGCGCCTCAAATATGCAATTAAAAAGCTAGCCGTATGATTGAATGTCGTTGTTCAATCAAAGGGCTTTAATTAAACAGCTATTTTAACCAGTTGGCTGCGACATATAAAATGCTTGAAATCTGGGTAACGAATTACTTAGTTATAGTAGTTATATGTAGTTAAGGCATATAGGAATTGAATGTTTACTTAAGTCATTCGCTTAGGTACGTAAATATAAGCAAAAAGTTTAAAGGAATTTAGGAATTTTAAAATCATTTTAGTACATAAGTATGTAAGTAAGTAGGTACTTATTTATTAAATTTGACTTGAATGTTTAAGTATAAGAGTGTTGTCTGATTTGTGGTTAAAGGAAGTAGGTAGGTAGGTACTGACTGAAGCACTACTGAAATGCCTACCTACTTACTTTAGTCAACAAGATTTAGATGATTTTAGTAGATATACAGGGTGTAACAGAAAGGGTATATAAAGCCGAAACACAGCGATAGTCCTCATGAAACTGAACAACTTTCCCCAAGGAACATGGCGCGTAACTCGAAAAAAAAATTTCGCCTCCCCATACAAAATGCCCGATCAGCTGATCGAGTAAGTATGGGCGATCCAAAAATTTTTTTCGAGTTACGACCCATGTTCCTTGGGGAAAGTTGTTCAGTTTCATGAGGACTATCGCTGTGTTTCGGCTTTATATACCCTTTCTGTTACACCCTGTATAGGCAGGTACCTACCTACGAGTATGTATTAAACTAAATATATTCTCCTTTGAATGGGCATGATGACAAAAATTTAGTCAATCACATAGATTATTTTAAAATATTCGACACGTATTTTTTCTTTTTTCTCTTAAACTAAAAATGACACAGATACACTGGGTTAAAGTTGCTCATGACGTCACACCTTGGTACGATTTTTACGTAGGAGTGACGTCAATACCACTCCGTAACTTTGTTGCTCTGTATCTTCGTATTCATTTATGTATTTGATCAGGTAAAAAACGTGTTTCAAATATTTTAATAGCCTAAAAGACGGACTAATTATTTTACTTGTGTGGTCATGTGTGGTCAATGTAGTCATCATCCCCATTAATTTGATCAAATTGTACATTGGAAAAACATATTTGCTAAGTATAATATCACCCTAAACGATTTCTTCATTCACAAAACGTTTACCAATAAAAACAAGTGCAATGAATGAATGGAGCGATAAAATTAGTAAGTTGCTTCACTGATTCTTACGGCGACGGTTTCAAATTATAGACTAGGTTAGTAATACCTAACAATAAAATGATGGCGGAACGTAGGTACACTACCTATTAGACCTAATTACCTACTGTAAGCACTAACTTTGTAATTATAAGATACTTTGTTGCTCATTTGATTCAAACTACGTGTATGTAGGTAGGTGTAATATTATTGATAATTTTCGTAGTGTCTGTATTTTGTCCTTTTGAAAATCATACTTTATTAAGGTATATTTCGGGTGTGTGGTTAGGTTTTTACAATAGGACACCCAATGAAGACTTTTCCACAACCATACAATATTGCAAACAAATTATGTCATTTTTCATCGCACATTTTATTTACTTTGTGTTTATAAAATTTTTGATGAATCACTGTCTGTAAGGTGCTGTAAGTCAATTTTACATTGACCCTACATTCTACTATTAAAGATCCTGCCAGTGTCAAGTGGAGTAGAGCTAACAAAATCAGCTAGAGATAATCCGAAGCGAATTATTTTCAATTAAATTATAGCACTATTAAACACTTACACAATCTAGGGTACCTAAGCTCTACTTTCCTAGAGCTAGGTGCCGCTCCTATTTCATTATATTACATAAAACTAGTAACACCACAGTAATACATTCCTCTTGTCGCGTAATACCTGCCGACTTACGAAGTTAGGTCCATGTTATGTTCCTAGGTACCCTATTTATTAACTATTGGTATTTTGTAAGTTTTAGCGACGATAATTGAGTATTTAGTGCCTCTACTATTGGCCTGTAACTTGTATAACTGTCTCAGTTCGGTAACGTAGCCAGATGCACTAAAATTTCATCTTACAAATGTATTATAAAAGTTTATTCAGTTTTGTAAATGTTTATGTAACTACCTATCACTAAAAATAAATCACCTAATCACTTTCTGTATGAGAGTAGGCTCGTGCACCGCGGTTGGGACATATATGGGCTAACAACAACAACAACATACATACATTTGCTTTAAATAATTACGAATTCGCAAAATGAAGCTGCATTATTTATTTAATAGTCATGTTGTTATTTTCCTATTTTTTTTATTTCTCATTTGTTTTGAACATTATAATTTAGATGTTAGAAAATAATGGTAAGAGGGCACGAGTATTTGTCTATCGTTAAGTTAAAGCATAGATTGTCTATGTTTAAGTTAAACAAATACTTACAACCTACACTCGATATTTAACTGAAGTTGTGTAAGTAATTTTGCTAGCTTAATTAATCAATTTTGACTTTCTAGACATTTTTCAAAGAAATCTTGTGCGAATCTGATATTTTATTATAATAACTTACAAAGATGTATCGTAAAGCAGGAAAATAATTTCAATGATGCCACAATGACGCTTAAAACTCACAAAGTTATATAAGCAAAAATCCGAGGCCAATTTAAACAAAATATGGCAAAAAGGAAGTACATTTAAAGTATGTTATACCAAAGAAACTTGTATCGAGGAAATCAAGGCAAGGTGAATGTTTTTTTTTTGTCACGTTGTTGCGCGCCAATGAAAACAAACTGCGTGCATTCGTGAACCGAACGCGGGAACGAACGCACCTGACCGCGAAAATTGAAAACCGGTGTTTCTTTTTTTTAATTTTTACTTTTTAAAAGCAAAGGTTTTAGTCTATAAAGCCAAAGTGAGAAATAAAGTGGAAATTGAAGATTTTTTGGATTCAAAATGACGATCTACAGCAAACTCGTTCAGATCATTTTGGTTGGTGTGTGATTGGAGATTTGGAAACCGGATTTTGAGGTTTGTGACTTATTTTTAACATTTAAACCTGTTCGAACTTTGTCTTATTTTATATATTAAATAAATACCTTTTTGAGACATGAATATTAAAACTATCTCACATATTTAAATAGTATAATAATAAGCTAATAATAAGATATCATAATTATTATTATTAGTATTTATTTATTAATGAATAAATAAATATTAAGCTAATAATAAGATATCTACTCGTGATCTAATCCTAACTAAAAAAATTAAAATACCAAATAGTTTTTATTCAATAAAATACCATTAAATTATTCTGTGTCAACCTTGTAACAAGAGACTTAGGTACCTCTCGTAATTACTAAAATAAATATTTTAACGTAGATATTTATTATTATATTTTATGTGAGTAAATACATTCTTTCATAATTTTTACTGCGTTAGTAGGTATTTGTTTTTATAACCGATGTTGTAAGACTCGTAAACTTTAATTGGATGTTATTCCTTCACAACTTTTCATTCATGTTCACAGTTATATCGTCTCTACATAGAATAACTCTAATATTAAAACTTCATTGCTCTTTTTTTAGGGTTCCGTACCCAAAGGGTGAAAACGGGACCCTATTACTGAGACTTAGCTAATTATTAAAAATAATAATTAAGGGGGACTCCCATAAAACAAACGTATTTTTTTGCGCGATATCAATACCTAATACCTACGGGTAGATATTGTTATTAGGCTATCGTTAACCTATGAATGGTATGGAACCCTTCGCGTACGAGTCGGACACGCACTTGGCCTTTTTTTAAAGTTTTATCTTTTAAACAATGACATTGTATTTAAAGGCTCCCCGCGACTTCGAACGCATTTATTATGATATGAAAAAAAAACTTACATAATTTCTTAAATTAATATAGCCTATGTACCTATAGGTAAGCTGGCAATACAGCCTATAAGTATTTTATTTTGATGTACCTACCTTACCTATACAAGTTGGACTGACGACTTGGTTAAGTCGCTGGAAGCCGTTGGATGTGGGCAGCGCAAGACCGGTGTGGAGATCCTTGGGGGAAGCTTTTGTCCAGCAGTGGACGTCCATCAGCTGAGACGATGACCTACCTGTAAGCTGCAATATTACCAAGTTTCAACTAATAATTATATTCAGTAGTTTTTTGTATGAAAGAGTTACAAACATGTTCACATCAATCCATTCACTCATCGGCACAAAAAATTACGTTTATAATATTAGAGGATTAGGTTGCTAATATACAGTAAGTGCTTGGTAGACTAGTGGCTGCCCGCGACTTCGAACGCATTTATCGTCATATCTTGGAAAAAAATCATGACGATTTAAAATAATATAGCCTTTGTGTTATTCTGATATACAGGGTGTAACAGAAAGGGTATATAAAGCCGAAACACAGCGATAGTCCTCATGAAACTGAACAACTTTCCCCAAGAAACAAGGGTCGTAACTCGAAAAAAATTTTTGGATCGCCCATACTTACTCGATCAGCTGATCGGGCATTTTGTATGGGGAGGCGAAATTTTTTTTTCGAGTTACGACCCATGTTCCTTGGGGAAAGTTGTTCAGTTTCATGAGGACTATCGCTGTGTTTCGGCTTTATATACCCTTTCTGTTACACCCTGTATAAGCTACAATATTGCCAAGTTTCATCAAAATCTGTTCAGTAGTTTTTGCGTGAAAGAGTAACAAACATCCATCCATCCATTCATGCAATGGCACAAAAAATGTAGTTTGTAATAGCCAGTCATCTGTGGACTGTCAAATTGCATAAAAGTCCCATCATGGGACTCGCCACAAATGGGGGGATATTAGTACAACTAGGTTGCTATACAGTAAGTGCATATAAGAACATATTTACGATTTGATTGACAGAGCAATTATCGTTTCATTACCTACCAACAATTTACGATCCAAACACTATAATATGTCGATGGGTAATAAATTGCTAATAATCCAAAGAACATAATATTAGGCCAGTTAGCGTAGTCGGTAGTGAGTCTGCCTCATACGCACGGGTCGCGGGTTCGAACCCCGCCGGTTAACAAACATTTGCGTGATGAGAGTAAATGTTTGTTCCGTGTCTGGGTGTTATAAATATTTATCTGTGTATGTTTATCAGTCCCTGATACCCATAGTACAGGATTTGCCTAGTTTGGAGTCAGGTGACCCTGTGTGAAATGTCCCCCAATATTTAAGTATTTATTTATATTTAACTATAAAATCAACAGTAAAGTGTAGGTACGGTACCTTTTTTTTCATGGGGCAATCCATTATGATACCCTTCATCTCGAAGAAAGACGAAGGGTTATGCCGAACTCCCACCGGCTAAAACCCCACGGTGTTCTTTCTCACCGCCAAGTGTAAGTACGGTACCTACCTACCATAACTTTAAAGAAAAATATTGCTAGCTAAACCCACATTTTGATTTATTTTTAATTAATTTCTTATGCACTATTTGTAATCCCACTTCTTTGTCAGTGTTTGTTTATTATTTTCCGCAATAACTACTGAACAGATTTTGATGAAACTTAGCAATATTGTAGCTAATACATCAGAATAACACATAGGCTTTATAATTTTAAGATAGCTTGTTTTTTTTTAAGTTATGACCATAATGCGTACGAAGCGGGCAGCCTCTAGTAAATGTATATTTTCGGTTATTTGAAACACAAAGCCAACACATCGTATAAGAATAGCAAAAAACTTACATATTGTGTGGATATGAATAGCAGCTGATTCATTCAAATGTTTTTCTTTTGCCCCTTGACCAATGTAAAGAAGCTGCAAGTCATTTAACTACAGGTATCATTATTATGACTAACAACAATCATCTTGTTTCAAGTTGGAGAAACGCCCATACTAGTTCTCGATCGGTCACCTCTAAAAACTACTTAATTACAAAGGTCTATTTTTCATGCATTGTACATACATACATACATATCCGTCACGCCTCTCTCCCACTAGGGTAGGCAGAGACCACTTCCTTCCACTTGCCACGATCCAAACACACCTCTTGCACTTCATCCACATTCATCAGTCGCCTCATACACGTCGGCTTAGGGTACTCTTGATTTGGCCTTTCTTGAGCAAGTCCCCAATTTGATCGAGGTACGTTCGTCTTGGCTTTCCCCTCCTAACATTTCCATCCACTCTTGCCTTGTATATCTCTTTTGTTAATTTCCTTTCGCTCATTCTTTCTACATGCCCAAACCATCTAAGCATCCCTTTCTCAATGTCTTGTCACTACATCCTCTTTCACTCCATATCGTTCCCTTATCACACTATTGTACCCTGTCACTTAATTTTAAACTACACATACTTCTCAACGCTCGCATTTCTACTGCATTTATTCATGCATTGTACAAGTCCCATGTCTGCAATATAACTATATTTACATTTTAAACCTATACGGGTCATACAGACATAGAAAACAAAAAATGTCTCTTCTGTTTCTGAAAGTTAAGGACATTGGATGCTAATTTCTGAACTTAATTTATATCCGCATAATCTGTGTCCGATGTAGTTTTGGCCTGCATAAACATTTTGAGGATTAGATGCTACAATGTCCTTAATCATCTGGAACAGGAAAGACAATTTTGAACCTAATTCTGTGTATGACTCATACCTACAGCTTAAAAATCATCAAAATTACGAACTAGTAAAAGACACTTCGTCTTTGAAATGACTTTAAAAATTAAGTCGACAGAATAAAAAAGAGACACCTATTTTTTCTTTCTTCACTTTAACTAAAAATAAGAATTAACGTCTACTAGATTTTTTTTACAAAATCGTGACGTCAAAAGCCTCCACTGCGGAACTTTGATAAAGTATCTATTTATTACCTTGGTATTTATGTGATCAAGCAAAAAATTTACCAATATTTTTAAACACAATCTAACAGACGGACTAAAAATACCTACTTACAATGAAATTTTAAATGTATTAATAATCCCTATACTAAAATGAGAAGTCTTTTAAATACATAATTCTCGAAGCTGGGTAGAGGTTTCTTGTAAGACCGGTAAAGGTCAAAATTTGCGCAACTCAAGATCAAGGCTTTTTATTTTTATAGCTACCTTAGTGTTTGACGTACTTTGTTTCACTTAATACATTAATAAATCTTATTTCCTACTTAATTAAAATGTTAATGCTGATTTATGGATAGGATGATTGTTACTCTTTCAAGCTAAAACTACATAACAGATTTTAACAAAACGGTACAAAATCTAAAGGTCTATCTACACAGATCCGGGCCGTGCCCGGGACGTGTCTGGGCCGTGGCCCGTCAGGGGGGAAAACAATACGTCGTTGACAACGTATGTGAACGAAACCATAGAAAATGTATAGAATGATATTTTTTCGCTGACACGTCCCGGACACGTTGTCATGACGACGTATTGTTTTCCCTCCTAACGGGCCACGGCCCGGACACGTCCCGGGCACGGCCCGGATCTGTGTAGATAGACCTTTAGTAGGTACATTATTTAAAGATATCATAGAACTTCTCTAAGATATTTCGAAAACTCGTTTAACTTACCTTTTTTTGCGCATTTATTGTCATGTCTTGAAATATAAATAGTATAAATAAAATAATATAAGCTATGTGTTTATATTCAATCAATCAATCAAATCAGCCCGTTTCTCCCCACTGCTGGGTATAGGCCTCCCTTTTTTCGCGCCATTCACTACGGTCCTGTGCCAGTCTAACCCATGGCGGCCCTGTTGATCTGACGATGTCATCTGCCCAGCGAGCGGGTGGTCGGCCCACTGATCGACGTCCCTGTCTCGGCCACCACTCTGTGACTGCTTTCGTCCATCGACCGTCTTTTCTCCTAGCTAGGTGTGTGTTGTGTTTATATTATTTTATTTATATAAATAATATAATCTAGAAAAACTAACACAATATCTCAATAATGTAGTCTATGTATTATTCTGATGGGCAAGCTACAATATTGAAGAGTTTCAATAAAATCTGTTCAGCGGTTTAAGCGTGACAGATTAACAAAAATCCTCACAAATTCACAACCATCCACACATTGACATTAAACAACTAATCGCGTAAAACTCAATTGGCTATACTAAAACACGTTGGTTCCAATTCGTCAGCCAGTAGTTTTGATAGAGTTTCCCCAAAAGCAGGCTTCTAGTCCAAGTACAACTAGCATTCTAATATATTCACCTGTGTCCGTCCGTCAACCTGCAAATACAGGGCTGTCACTATTATTTTCTTCTTAAATTATGTGGTGTATGAACACACAACCACCGTGGTTCGTGGTTTTATAAATTGTCTGTGAGATGACTGAAATGTGTTTGACAACGTTACTCATATAATAATAATATTATTGGACACAATGTCTTTAATTTAATATTTAATTCATTAAGTACCGAATGTAAAGATAACATACAAGTTGTGACAAATCCTGTCCTGCTTCCTACTCATCCTACTCCTTCTAAATAAATGTCAATGTTTGTGCCGATGGATGTTTGTTACTCTTTCACGTAAAAACTACTGAACGAATTTTGATGAAACTTTACACTATTGTAGCTTGTTTTTTTTTATAAACAAACAAATTAAACAATTTGTAAATATGGTTTGATCGCAATGGTTAAGTATTAAAATAATCACAGTTTAATCGCACCTCGGTTATTATTTTGTTCACGACTGTACCATCACAATTTGTATGAAGAAGTTTATAAGGATTTTTAAAGTACTTCCATGACGTAAATTAAATCAAATCGAATGTAATTCGGGACGACTAATTGTTGACTAATTCTTGACACTAATTTTGAACTGGAAAGGTCAGCGTAGCCACAGATATGACGTACCTTGAAATCCTCTAGTTAGCATCCTCAGCGGCATGTAGCTATAACTTGGGAACGATTAGGCGATTAAATTTGTAACTTAGGTGAGTATTAATGACTAATTGAGGACTAAATGTTGGAATATAAACCAAATCGATAGGACGCACCGTTTGGCAGCATGAGAGGTGCTTCATGCTAGCTTGAAGCTCAAGCTAGCATCCTCAGTAAACTGCGGCTATATCTTCTAAATTAAAAGACGACTAATTATTTTACTATGGTGACTAATTTTGACTAATTAAGCACTAAATTTTGGCATCGTCAAAATTTATATTCTTTATGTTTTCAAAGGTGAGGATGCTAGCTAGAGGGACATCGATAAAGGCGTACTAAGTCACGGGCAGCCGCTAGTTTTATTAATAATTTTCGCCGATCAACTGTAAATACCTTTTTGCTAATTCGTGATTAGAATGCTAAAACAGTTGGCAATAAAATAAATATTCAGAATGATAAACGTAACCAACTTAAATATATTTTTAAAAGTATCCTCGACATTTCACGTTTGGCGTGCGTGATGTTACAAATAAACAGTGATATTTGACAGGAAGTGAACTTTCCGAAACAAAAGTAAATATTGATTTTAAATAACTTTGTTAAAGTCATTCTTTACACATATTTGACGACGTATTGTTTTCCCTCCTGACGGGACACAGCACGGACACGACCCGGGCATGGCCCGGATCTGTGTTGATAGACCTTTATAATGACATTTTTGCATGCCATATGTCCAACTTGCAAAACATGTAGGTACCTACCTAGTTCTATCATTATAATATTATGGAAGTATGACCTATCCACCAAGTCTTAAGCGAATCTTTATCTAATTTTCCTACGTCCTTGAGTAAATAAGGAAAGCTGAAAACCCTAAGTTAGGCTTTGACCGTCAGCCAGTCACCGGCCGTAGCCTACGGAAATACTAGTTAGGTAGCCTAGGTACCCTTTCCGATAAATCTACTTAATACAGGTTTATATCTAACTTATCACATTTAATTTAAGTATAACACTTCGTTATTATTAGAACATTAGGCTAGGCATGCTATTAGGCATTTTTCATAAGGCTTAGCGATGTAAAGAACATCAAGTATGGAGAAGTAGAAGGCAAACGGAAAAAAGGGAGACCGAGGACTTACATAGATCAAAATAAAAGAGGGAATAGAAGCAGTGTCGCATCAGGTGCTCAAAAGGACGACGGAGAATAGAGCCGAGTGGCGTAGACTCCACCGACAAGAGCGACGCCCGTAATATGAGAGCAGGCTTACCATACGTGATAACATTTTGATAAGGGTTTCTCTCGCTTTTTCCGTCTAAACTTTGAATGTGATAAGGATAGTGTATCCTCAAATAATGCACAGTGCGTATGTTAAGCCTACAGGGAATTCTGCTACACAATGGCTTACAAAGATTGCGACAAAATGTGTCAAAAAATGCCATTGACACTGACTGAATCTTTGAGTATAGAATATATAAGGAGGTGCCATACCGTCTGGATCTGCGTGCCTAGTCTGGCGCAAAATGGCTACCTTTTTGTATGGAATTTCTTATCGTTTTACAGGTCATCTACCAAGAAAAGTATGAAAAACTTGCGCCAAACTTGCCACGCTGCTGTCATAAACTCATTTGTATATGAAAAAAAATGTGGCATCTCCTTATATACTCAAAGGACTGAATAGTCACACAACTGAGAATTATTTTACACGTTTTTTTTTTAATTAGCACACTTGGGCCCCAGGTTGACGTTAAATATAAAATTTCGACAAATCCCCCGATAAATCGTTAAACGTAGTTGGCGGTTTCAAGTCAAACTTCAAACTAATTCGACGGTCCAACCTTCAACCAGTAATGTTAAGAACGCTAAGTGATTATAAAATAACTTAAGGTGTGTAGTTAAATAAGTATGATTAGCGTTAATGTCTAATTGATGAATTGGCTGTTATAATCATCCATTAAACATCGTGGCGTCTTTTTTTGACTACAAAAGAGGGTTATGTTTTTCGAGAAAATGTATAATTCTTTGGCACGCCCTATAGCCTAAACGGCTTGACGGATTTTGTCGAGAGAGGTGTCGCTAGATTCATATTTACAGTGAGAGTGACACTGGGAACATCAAATTTTAAAAAATGGGTGTTTTTAAGTTTAAATTATTTTTTCAAAGTTTAAGTCGGTTAGGTTAGTTAATGATTCTCTCTACAACGAGATTAAATTGCTTTTATATACTTAAGTAGGAGGTACCTACTTTAGTTATTTAGAGATATTTTACCCTATCTATATTGATGCCGGATAAATACTTACCTAAAAAGCATTGCTAATTCAAGTAGTATGTGTTTTTTAGTCAATTACGAGTATATTTAGGTACTAAACGCTCAATTTATTTCATAAGCACCAACTTTACTTGAAAAAGTAAACAATACACTACTACTTAATGTTTACTTAGACCCAGAACACACGGTGAAACGCAACTGCAACGCAACTGAAACCACACACACTTCTTTAGAAAACCACACTACAACAACTGAAACGTCAGTTGCGTCGTGTGTGGTTTTCTGAAGAAGTCTATAGCATAAACTTCGATGCAACTCAAAAGTAACTAGCAGTTTCAGTTGCGTTGCAATTTCATCGTGTGTTCTGGGTCTTAGTGTAAAAATACAAGACCTACTACTTAATGTTTACTTAGTGTAAATATACTACAGTAGAGGGTTTAAAATTATAAAATCTGCGAAATTGAAATGTTGATTCTTAAGAAAAGAATTAAGGAAACTGTAATACTAATGTTTCATGATTACGGAAAAGTACGTGACTAAAAAAACTACGATACAAAAAGTAGTTTTTTTAAAAACCTGTTTGTAGAAACCTCATAACTTTTCCTGTTAACCTTTAAGGTTTCGGTTATTGAACTCCTTTTTTTTAAATTTGGAACCTTTTTAATACCTTGAATGTTGTTTAATTTGGAGCAAAATCAAGTAAAGTACAATGAACTTTTCGTACTCCAATTAAGGTTTAAAATTCTAGATTTTTCGATGTAAATTGTTGGTAATGATAATAATTGCAGTTTCCTGCCGACGTTGGTTAATTTGAATTTATGTTTATATTTTAACAGAGAGGAAGAAGAAATAAGTTTATTTATATACTTAATTAAATTTTTCCATATGCACTTTAAGAGGCCAAAGTCGCGAGCAAAAGCTAGTCCTGGATAATTTGAAGGGAAAGTTATGAAATAACCTTTGTAGGTTTAACTAAAGGTGGATGATTTTACATTACGGAAATTGGATTTTACATTTTATTTCTTTTTTGTCATTCTAAATACTTATTGTCTCTTTCTTTTTTCAGTTCAGTTTTATCACTATTATTAAGCAAGCAATAGGTACCTTTAAAACTAAGTAAAACTATTGTTTAGTTTGTCATCTATGTACTTTGTTTTTAAGGGCAGTACCTTATTTGTTTGTTCAAATAGAAATAGAGTTCACACATGTTAAATAAGTTGTGGTATCCGTCATTGGCGAAGACATATTATTACTTTATTTTTATGTTACCTTACTTATGGTTAAGCTGTGGATATCCTTAAATAAATAAATAAATAAATAAAATAAACTTTTAGAACAACCGACGAGTTATACAGGGTGTAACAGAAAAGGTATATAAAGGCGAAACACAGCGATAGCCCTCATGAAACTGAACAACTTTCCCCAAGGGACCATGTTGGTCGTAACTCGAAAAAAAATTTCGCCTCCCCATACAAAATGCCCGATCAGCTGATCGAGTAAGTATGGGCGATCTAAAAAAAATTTTCGATTTACGACCCATGTTCCTTGGGGAAAGTTGTTCAGTTTCATGAGGACTATCGCTGTGTTTCGGCTTTATATACCCTTTCTGTTACACCCTGTATACATATTGGTACTAAAACCCACTTGACTTTCCGAGTCCTTACAAAAGACATAAACGGGGTCTCATTTCAATTATGAGCACTAATCATTTATTTTTGTATTCCTTGGTTTAAATGTCAGTTTAATAATATAATACTTATTATTACTAGTTTTAAATAGTTACAATGATAATATTATTGATAATACATAAAATATAAATGATAAATACATAAACTATATGATTATTTATATATTTATTTATCTGTTACTTCGCAAAACATGACCGATTTTTTTATTATAATGTTAGTTATTAGATAGTATTAGGCCTTAAAAGCGGAAAAGGAAATTCTAATATTGATTTAGATCAAGGCAATCAACGTATGACCTACTGACTGAATAGTTAATACATTAGTGAAGGCTACATTCTTAATTTAACAGTTCAATTTAAAAAAAAAACGTTTTGGTCTTATTATCTAATGTCTAGGTTGTATCCTTTCAAATATTCGAACGTATTTGCGTAACGAAAATAGTTTTTTTGCATGCTTGGCATCTTGCGAATTTAGCCCTCTTACTTACGTGTAATAAAGTAGTCTATGCGACGCGGTAAAAACGCGGATTGACCGCCTACCGCAGTTCGCGTTTTCTACAACCGCTATAGAATAAGGCGTTGTGTCCACGAGCGAGAGAATCGCGGCGGCGATAATACCGTCGTGCCACGTATTTCTATAAACTCTCTGTGGAGCTGTCTCCCTCCACAGTCTTTGGCAGAAAAGGACTTTAAAAATGCCTCATTAAAAGTACCTTTTTTTTTGTAGCCTATTGTGTCCCACTGCTGGGCAAAGGCCTCCCCCGCATTCTTCCATGCCTCCCTATCTCCGGCCGCCTCTGGCCAGTTTGCCAAGTATATATGCATCCAGATCGTCGCGCCATCTCTTCTTAGGCCGACCTCTACCTCTGTGGCCGTCTAGCAGCAACCAGTCGGTAGAAATCTTGGCCCATCGATCCGGGTGCATACGGCAAACATGTCCAGCCCAGTTCCATAAAATTTAAAAGTACCTATTTCTTTTAAATGAGGCATCAATTTTATTCGCGTAAAGAAATCTATACTTAATTATGTTTTTTGCAATATCGTAATTCGTAGCTTTTCTATCAGAATAACACAGGCCATATTATTTTAAGATATGACCACCTATGCGTACGAAGACACAGGCAGTTGCTAGTTTATTATAAGGATCTTTTCTGCAACAGAGGGATACAATAGCAAAAAATGATTTTAGGGTTCCGTACCCAAAGGGTGAAAACCCATACAAAAAACGATATTTTTTTGCCTTTTTTGCTCGATATCAATAGTGAATGGTACGGAACCCTTCCTGCGCGAGTCCGACTCGCACTTGGCCGGTTTTTTATCAATATGTTTGCAAAAATGTCGGCAACTTTAGCAATGATGCTTGGAAATGGCACGTCGTTAATCATAAATTGTGGTAACCGTATTCGCCGGTTTGTTTACCTCCTTCGCGGTGAATTACAACATTTCATATAGACAATAAATACAAGTTAATCTAGAAAGGCATCTTATAATATACAGGGTGGAACAACAGGGGCCCAAGTGTACTAATTTACAATACTCTCAGGTGTCAATGAGAGAGTCAATGTAATTTTTTTACACATTAGGTCGCAATCAGTGTAAGTCATTGTTTAGCAGAATATCAATCACGCGTCTCTCCCATCGGGGTAGACAGAGACTTCTTCTCTCCACTTGCTACAATCCAAACACACTTTTTTCGCCTAATACATGTTCGCCTAAAACAATACAATACTCATACAATTTAAGTACTTAAAATAAAATTAGGAACATATAGCAAAACTTATAGCAGGTTAGATTAACCTAAACATAGACCTACTCTCCTTACCCGTTAAAACGAATACAATGTTTTTAAATAACACATAATACTGCAGCGTTTTAATTTGAATACTCACAGTATGTTTTTTTTTTAACACAGCCAATTGTTACATAGGTATTTCCTCCACAAACTTACCCAATTTTAAAATTAAATTATTTTACACCCTGTATAAGATAGTGTTTATATTAAATCTAGATATTTCTAGCGCACCTGTTTCTGTTATCTAACGAACGAGCTGTAAACTGTACGAGATCTGTTGTAACAGCTTCGTCGTAATAGCTGATTCATTTTAACTTAGATTTTATCTGTATCGAGGTATTAACTCGTACTTCTTTGGTTTTTACTGAAATACAGTTACCTACATAGTTATAAAATTTGTAAATTTTTATTATTATTATTATTTCTATATAAAAACGTCGTGTTAGTTACACATTTTATAATTCAACGAGAGACTCATCGAGATTGAACCGATTTAGCAGATAATTGGCAGATAGGTAGCTAAAAACCAGGAGAAGGTTAAAACCACCCTAATATAAAAAAAATAAAAATCTGCTCATGTATTGCCATTAAGGCGGAACAAAGTTCGTCGGATCAGCTAGTTTTAATATTACATAATTAAAATGATGATGATAAATTAAAATGTTGTGCCAAGCTGAACTCAGTCAGTGAAGAGCGACAAATTCTGACGCACAATATAACTAGGAAAGCAAAAAGGTATCCTTTACCCAGCAGTGGGACATAACAGGCTGACTATATCTCTATCTACAAAAGTACTGGCTTTAAATACACTCGAGAGCAATGAATCCGGGTCGGGTAAACAAAAAACTAAAATGTCTCGAAAACTAACAATCCTAGCTTTATGAAATAAAATGTGTTTAAAAGACCAATAAATACTTGTTAAATGAAAATATAATACTTCTTAGTTATTTCTGTATTAATGTCATAACAAAGAAATCTTTGTTTGCGGATTTTGGTATATAGCATGCCAAATATAGAATGGAAGCACGAGCAGGCAAAGCGAAATGTTAAAATTCAAGAAAATGCTTATGTTGTTTAAAGAAATATTGTTTTCTATTTTAGTTTATCATCAGTTTTTTTCTTAACTTAATATTCTGTTATTAAAATCTGATATATAAATGTTATTACTTACATTGAAGAGGTATAAAATTGTCTATTAAACACAATTTATTTCGTTCTTGGTTCGCGAGTTTTTTTTATTCTTTAGTGACCCGGATTCATTGCTCTCGAGTGTAGTTAAATACTAGTTACACGAAACCTATAACCTTAATTAAGAGTGTAGGTACGGCCTTAATTTGATACGTACGAGTAGAGGCAGTATATTTAATGTCAACTGTTACTTTTCAAGGTGAAGGGTTCATTCAACTTTAAAAAACAAGTTTATGTTTTATACTAGTGACTGCCCGCGAATTCGTACACATCCATCCATTCACTCATCGGCACAAAAAATTACGTTTATAATATTAGAATAGAATAGAATAGAATAGAATAGAATAGAATAGAATAGAATAGAATAGAATAGAATAGAATAGAATAGAATAGAATAGAATGGAATGGAATGGAATGGAATGGAATGGAATGGAATGGAATGGAATGGAATGGAATGGAATGGAATGGAATGGAATGGAATGGAATGGAATGGAATGGAATGGAATGGAATGGAATGGAATGGAATGGAATGGAATGGAATAGAATAGAATAAAATAGAATATTTTATTCATCAATTTGTGGAGTTGTACATTACATAATAAAAAAACTATAATTATTAACCACTACACAAAGATATGTCAAAAAGAACCCATTTGGTAGCAAAAAGTTTCACATTATACCAACTATAACGTGACTAAATAAAAAATATGATTAAATAGGAAGGAAATTAGTAGGAATAGGTTGCTATACAGTAATTGCTTGGTAGACTAGAGGCTGCCCGCGAATTCGTACACATTTATCGTGATATGGAAAATAATCAAGATATCACAAAATAATATAGGGTAATTCCGGAGGAGATGGCCGTACGGGAGAGATGGCCAGTTGCATTTTTTTTGTTTTGTCATTTTTAAGTATGCTTTAGAAATGACTCGTTGTACGGTTCCATCGTACATTTTTTCATTTTTATTATTAATTGCCTACTACGTCGCGACCTACTTAGCGCGTCAGTATTCACTTTAGGTAGTTATTTTTAATATTAATAATCAATGAGTACGTAATCAAACGTCTTACGAGACACTCCTAAGGAAAGAATTGACATAGTTTTTGCTGTTTTTATATACTTTAGTGACAATGAAGTTTTACTTTACTTAGTGGTGATTCTTCCTTCCAACTTGCTCCAACTACTACTTACTACTACAATTTACTCAACCAGAACTCTATCCACTCTACAATTACTCCTGCTACAAATGTACGACTCGAAAAAGACCGTACACTTGTTATAACTCGCTATAATTGCAAATTACATCCCTATAGTTTAATTTGCACATGGCTTTAAAAAAACTATGGCCAAATAGTATCAAAGTACTCGTCAAGACTAATCCAATGAGCCCAAACTAGATGGGGTTGCGTCGTTTAATTACGGAGTTCCTATTTCTACCTTCCGGCTCCATCATCAGACCCTGGTTACCATATAGTATCAAAGTACTCTACAAGAGTAATCCAATGAGCCCAAACTCGATAGGGTTGCATCGTTTAATTACGGAGTTCCTATGGCCACCTTCCAGTTTCATCATCAGACCCTGGTTACCATATAGTATCAAAGTACTCGTCAAGACTAATCCAATGAGCCCAAACTCGATAGGGTTGCATCGTTTAATTACGGAGTTCCTATGGCCACCTTCCAGTTCCATCATCAGACCCTGGTTACCATATAGTATCAAAGTACTCGTCAAGACTAATCCAATGAGCCCAAACTCGATAGGGTTGCATCGTTTAATTACGGAGTTCCTATGGCCACCTTCCAGTTCCATCATCAGACCCTGGTTACCATATAGTATCAAAGTACTCGTCAAAACTAATCCAATGAGCCCAAACTCGATAGGGTTGCATCGTTTAATTACGGAGTTCCTATGGCCACCTTCCAGTTCCATCATCAGACCCTGGTTACCATATAGTATCAAAGTACTCGTCAAGACTAATCCAATGAGCCCAAACTCGATAGGGTTGCATCGTTTAATTACGGAGTTCCTATGGCCACCTTCCAGTTTCATCATCAGACCCTGGTTACCATATAGTATCAAAGTACTCGTCAAAACTAATCCAATGAGCCCAAACTCGATAGGGTTGCATCGTTTAATTACGGAGTTCCTATGGCCACCTTCCAGTTCCATCATCAGACCCTGGTTACCATATAGTATCAAAGTACTTGTCAAGACTAATCCATTGAGCCCAAACTCGATAGGGTTGCATCGTTTAATTACGGAGTTCCTATGGCCACCTTCCAGTTCCATCATCAGACCCTGGTTACCATATAGTATCAAAGTACTCGTCAAAACTAATCCAATGAGCCCAAACTCGATAGGGTTGCATCGTTTAATTACGGAGTTCCTATGGCCACCTTCCAGTTCCATCATCAGACCCTGGTTACCATATAGTATCAAAGTACTCGTCAAGACTAATCCAATGAGCCCAAACTCGATAGGGTTGCATCGTTTAATTACGGAGTTCCTATGGCCACCTTCCGGCTCCATCATCAGACCCTGGTTACCATATAGTATCAAAGTACTCGTCAAGACTAATCCAATGAGCCCAAACTCGATATGGTTGCATCGTTTAATTACGGAGTTCCTATGGCCACCTTCCGGCTCCATCATCAGACCCTGGTTACCATATAGTATCAAAGTACTTGTCAAGACGAATCTAATGAGCCCAAACTCGATAGGGTTGCATCATTTAATTACGGAGTTCCTATGGCCACCTTCCAGCTCCATCATCAGATCAGCTCCATGTTACCATAATATTGCATTGTCACGCGATATACATAAGCATGCAAAATTTCAGCTCAATCGGAAACCGGGAAGTGGATCAAATTTAAGTTGCAAGATTTGATTACAGAACGACAACGGGACAGGTGAAAGTAAATAAAAGCTTGTAAAAAATAATATAATTCTACTAATATTATAAATGTCAATGTTTGTGCCGATGTATGTATGTGAAGATGTTTGTTACACTTTCACGTTAAAACCACTGAACAGATTTTAATGAAACTTGGCAATATTGAAGCTTAGAATCAGAATAACACGTAGGTATTCTATATTATTATAAGATATCACAATTTCTTCCAAGATATGATTAAAATTAAAAATACCTCTAGTTTTTTTATATTTTTTATTATACGTCCAACCGCCTTTTGTTTTATTCCCATTAATTTGTTTTATAATTTTTATTAAATAAACACAAAGTATACAATCTCCTTGAATTTGACCTGACTATCAGTAGGACAATCTTCAACATAACAATATGAAACCTCATTACGTAGACGTATCTACCATGAAGGTCAAATATATAATCACATAGGAAGGTTTTACCTAAGTATATGTATATTTTACAGACTTTGTATTGTCTTGTCTAGAATATATCTTTTTCAAGTAAATTAGGTACCTGTCTTTACAAATTAGTAAACAAAAATAATTAGTTTTTTTTTTTAAATTATGTTTTATAATTATTAAGAAGATAATACCTACTAGTGTTCTATGTGCTATTGTTTTTATAATCTAACTCCAATTATTGCACAGTAAAGCATTTTATATGATTTTAACACGTTTGTCAATCGACGCTTCTAAAAATAATCCATAAAAAAGGGGCCGTAAGTGAGAGCGCGTAAGTTGAGTATTACCATAACAATAATTTCATAAACAAGTGCCCACATAAAAATATGTAAAAAGGGTCACTTATGAACTGAAAGATGTCGTATGAACTTCCGTTGTGTCAGAACACACGCTGAGTATGATTGCGTTAGTCATTATAAGCCACAGACGTTTAAACAGTTACATTTATAAACAATATACATACATACTTATCTGCCATGCGCTCTGTCCCAACGGGCAGAGAACACTTCCCTCAAAAAAATATCTTTCAAAATTATTAGACGCCAAGTGTGAACGCGTAAGTTGATAAAAACAATAGTTTCAAAAATAGTTAAAAATATTTAAATATAAACTTTAATTAAAAGTATAATAGGCCCTCTAACCTACATAGCCCTGAACGCCGTGATCTTGCGGCCTCAAATTGTGTAAGTTAAGGGCTCTTGCGTCATTGTTGCATCTATAGACGTTTATCGTAAATAAATTATATGGTTTTGATTTCAATGATTAACATTTTACGGCCAAAGCAAAATCTTGTCTTGCTGACAGGTCAACACAATGTAACTCGGCCTAAAAAAACTCACTGCCCAGAAATTAAACATATGCCAGAGTAAACACCTAGACTGCTCAGGTAAAACATTAAAATCAGTAGGCAGGTACTTTTTTATTAGCCATTAAGATCCCAATGCTGGGCAAAGGCCTCCCCTCGACTTTCCATTTAACACGGTCTTCTACCATACTTAAGTATTAATATTATGTCTACATAACTAAAACAAAAGAAAAAGACTACCTACTTACAAACAAATCTAGCTACACTTCCATCACAATCCTATAATGAAATAGTGGATATGAGTCAATTTAAAACTGAAGCAATATCCGCCACGAACGGTATTAGACTATAAGTTGTACATTGGTTAACAATACGAGTATAATATGATTTCGATAGCACACACTTTTGTTTTATTTGCCTTTTGTAATTATGTTTAAATTATTTAGACCATAATTTTGAGTTCTTTATCAAATACATACGCAAGCAGTCGGCCGCTCGTAGTCCAGTAGGTATCAAAATATCTAGGCTGGCTAGCTGGTGGTTTCGATTCGCGGTAGAGACAAACATTTGTTAAGAGATTGGGTGGTTCTATGAATTGTAGTATGTGTACAGAGCAATAACTCTTTTTGGGGTTAGATAGGTATAGGTCGCGCCACGTAAAAAGAACCTTAGAAACAAATGAAAATCAAGTATTCGCGCATGGGTACACTTACGCTCGAAAGTACTAGGGCTATTTATCGTTTCATTCTTGTAAGAGTCTTTCGCACGTGGTTACGTATGTTGACTTATAGACTATATGTAGGGGATAATGATTCTGATTCCAAAGGTTATGAAAGTGACGACAACGATGATAATAAAAAGGCCACTTCTGGCATCAACACCGCGTCCTTATCTGGTTTTCGCGCCACCCATGAAGACTTAATGGAAGAACAATATTTATTTATTTTTAATTTTCGAATATTTTTTTACATTTTTACACATTTTACACTAAATCCAATATTGATTGGTAGTTGTGTATTTTTTAAAATTTATATTCCACCTTACTAATACTACTAATAATATTTTTCTTTCCTTTGTGCGTAAAACCATGACTGTAATTAAACACTTTTGTGCGCGATGGTATTTTAAAACAAATGTTAAACGTCAAACTCAAAAATCGTCTAATGCGCCTCTGTCAGCTAGGGTTCATTTTACGTGGCGCGACCTATATGTGTACAGAACAATACTCTTTTTGGGGTTAGATAGGTACGATCAAATCGAGGATTTGCTACAGAAAGACCGATTAGATGAGCCTTAAACTTAAAGCATGTATGGCGGGACTGATGAACGTGGATGAAGCGAAAGAGGTGTTTGGATCGTAGCAAGTGAAAGGAAGTGGTACCTGCCTACCCTGATGGGAGAGAGGCGTGAAGGTCACATAGGTAAGTAAGTAGTTATCTACGTGTCTGATACAACAATTGACTTAACAATATGCAATGATTAACAAATAAAAACCAATTATGGGAAATCAAAAGGGAAAACTTAATAAAAACTTTATCAATGGACAATAAGGTGAACTATTGTCTATCTGAATGATCATTTAACATTCAAGTACTTTGAAATCTATTATGTCCTGTTTCCCATTCCCATAGATTTTATAAAAAAAGACGAAGGTATGTGATATTGTTTGCATATTAATTGTGCGTACATGGTGTAACATGTAGTTTGATGTATGGTTTGCATACTCGAACTTTGAGTATAGAATATATAAGGAGGTACCGTCTGGATCTGCGTGCCTGGTCTGGCGCAAAATGGCCACCTTTTTGTATGGAATTTCACAGGTCATCTACCAAGAAAACTATGAAAAACTTGCGCCAACCTTGGCACGCTGTAATAAACTCATTTGTAGTTATGCTTATAATTTTCTTAATTTGCTATTATACCTCAAGTCGAACCTAAAACGAACTTGTGTTTAAACAATCTTAGTAATTATATAAGTACTTTTCCTAGGCCATCATTAACCCATTCATAAATTTAAATACAATGGAAGAACAGTAGTTACTTAAATTGCTACTGTAGGTACAACCAATTTGATGCACTATGGACAGTAAAGCGGTCATGGTGTTGCGTGTTTCAATTCTATTAATTTAAGGTAATTTTTGTTAAATGCAGACAGCCAGACATAGATGTTAAAGTAGTGAACGCCGTCTTTGTTGAATGTACCACTTGTATTAAGTTGTAAGTAAGTACTTAATAAAAAGAGAGAGTATAGATCATATCATCTGTAATATACAGGGTGTTAGGAAAAGTATCACTTTCCTTTTAACCAGGTATAGTGTGAGTGATGTAGAACACATTCCACGAAAAAAAAAACTTTTTGAACTCATTTTTAATCAAGAATTTCATTATTAATAGCGCG
Organism: Anarsia innoxiella; assembly: GCA_947563765.1. NCBI lineage: Eukaryota > Metazoa > Arthropoda > Insecta > Lepidoptera > Gelechiidae > Anarsia > Anarsia innoxiella. Next base: position 2,376,468 of record OX387393.1, read on the forward strand.
CTATAAGGCAAAGGCGGGCAGCGAGCGTTCCCGACCTACTTACTCGCCGAGAGTTGAATGACCTTTGCGTTAGAGCGCGCGAATCGCGCGATTAATAATGAAATTCTTAATAAAAAATTAGTTGTTTTTTTTTTTTCGTGGAATGTGTTCTACATCACTAACACTATACCTGGTTAAAAGGAAAGTGATACTTTTCCTAACACCCTGTATAGGTAGATAGGTGTATTTTCGAACAAGTACATAATATGTAGTGTTCGGTTTACCTCATACATAACAAAACACTACATAAAACTTGTTCGAAAAATATCAGTTGCATTCTAAGGCATAGATTATTTAAAATCTGTTCTCTTGTCGATGGAGCCTCTTCCATTTCGTTTAGTTCTCCATTTTCCTCTCGACTTCTTCATACGACATTCGTAGGTCAATTTTCCGAAATTATGGATTGTGCTATTCATTTTTTACGTTCGACTTTTTCTTCGATTGGTATTTTGTGGAGTGTACTTCAGTCAAATTTTATCCAACATTTATTTTACCAAGTACTTAAGTTACATATTTTGTCTATACATAAATCCTGTTTATACAGAAAATGCATTTCAATCATAGGCATTGCAATTTGATTGTGCCAAGCACAATCTACTATAATTTCATGGAATATTTACGCAATTTTACGCGCCATCATCTACAAGTGCCTATAACTAATCAAACATAAGGGTGCCTTCACATCGCGCTAATGTAATATGTAATAATCTAGCGCGGCGGCCGGCAGTCCTTTTTTTGCATGGAAACAGCAGCTCGACAGCCGCGACTGCTACTTTTCGTGCCGTTGCCGCGCGGCTGTCACGCTAATGTGAAGGCACCCTTATAATCTACAAGTGCCTATACCTAATCAAACATAAGGGTGCATTCACATAAGTAGCAGTCACGCGGCTGTCGAGCTGCTGTTTCCATACAAAAAAGGACTGTCGCGCTGCTGCCGGACTACTTGCGACGTAATGTGAAGACGCCTTAACAACTCAATTTCAAATACCTAGTAGGTAATAAAACGGTACTATTTATATTACGCTATTACTATTAAGTACACTAGTTTTGATACAAACATCACTCAGCCATCAAATAAGTGCAATGAATCTTATTAAAATCAATTCGAAGCCATTTACAAATCACTCAAGAAAAGACTCTTACAATACCCATTCAAAGTATATACTTGCCTACCTCGTGTTTGTAATATTTAGTGTAAAGCAGTGTTACTCAAACTTATTGCCCCACGTAACTACCCTTGTATAAGTTCTCAAACGTTTGCGAACCTCTTAGCGCTAACCACACATGTCCGGGAACACGTCACTGACAGAACACGGCAAAAATCGGTACACATTGTATGAACTTGTTCACGCAGCTCCGTGTCAGGTGTCTGCACTGAAACGGAGAACTCTGACTGAACACGGATAGCCCTGACCCGGAAATGTGTGGATAGTCCTAACCACAAATTTTATTTTAACCAACTTATTTAGCATCAAAAGGGAAAAATATATTAATGGAATTGGTAGGCTTATTTCTTGTCGAAACAGAATCAATTTGATGAATAAGTAATTTTCAAATGCTTTTAACGTAATTGGATCTGCAGCAAGTCGATTTCTGTATTTAAGTAGTTTCAAGTTGCCAATGCCAACCAGCCGCCATTTCGTTCCTAAATCTTTCTGCAAACCCCCGGACCGTTTAAATAAAGGAACCACACTTTGAGAAACACTGGTGTAAGTGTAAAGTATTGTATAATAGCAACATGAATTACCGTCCATTGAATAGCTAAAAAAAGAATTAAATTGATCGTATCTGATTGCTTTGAGTCTATTTTTAGAAAGAGATTGCCCAATAGATTGTACTTAAGTGATTGCAATTTAATAACATTTTCGATTGTATAGAAGTATGTTTACTCTTTGACAGTTTGATTGGATCTATTACTTCTTCAAAGGAAGGCCGTTCGCAAGTGTTGTTTCTAGACTTTTATTGGGCATTTGACAGGTGACTCTACTAAAACAAGTCCTGCTTTTCTAAAGACCAATTTTTTTAGAGTCATGACAAAATGATTGCGTCATCTAGCGTTAGCTTTTTAAAAAAATAACATCGGCATATTTCAGGTACTATGTACAGAAGTATATTCGCCTATAAAATGATTTTAGTAATAATTTTAGTTTGAGTTTTAATGCCTAATGGTGTCTACACACCAAAGCCGCCGGCCCGACAGCATTACAGGCCGGCGGCTTTTTACAGTTGCCATTCGTATGACGTAAAGCCGCCGGCATCAGGATAATGCCGCCACTGCTGGGCCCCGGCGGCTTTGGTGTGTAGTCACCATAAGAGTCTGAACTCGATTATTTTCCACAAACATAAGTAGATAACATCTTTCACAACCATGTAACATGAAATGAGCATGTGATGACAAAAGTTTAATGACAGACAAACGAGTACGCTGCGTAAATTCGGTTACAGTGTTGTGTAAATGAGTTTTTTTACAGCTAAGTGTAGTTGACCACAATTTAAATCTTTAAAAGATCTTAAGTGGACTGGTTTCGTCACATCTTTATAACGTTTATCCAGGGGACATCAAGAAACACATAAGAAACAATTTGTTTCTTGTTTCTTTTGTTTCGTCCTTTCATTTGTCTTTTCGTGGTTGCGATTGCGTCAGATTAGAAGTGTCAATCAAAGTAGGTCGAAGAAACATTTAACTGAGATGTAATGTCCGAGTTATCCGAGGGCTCATATAAAAGTTACTAAAGTTAGAAAGATTATTTGATAGAAAAAGTGTGCAAAGTTATTACTTATATTTGGACATAATTATAGGTACGACATGACAGTTTGAACATTGCTGGCTGGGCATCTTGAGTGAATCTAGCTCAATGAGAAAGGAATAGACTGGAGTAGGCCCATTTTTTTCATATACCTACTAACAAATTAATTTATGAAAGCGTGATAAGGCTGCGCCGAGTTTTCTCATAAGCTGGCATGGTGAGTTTTCTCATCGTTTTCTTGGTAGATGTCCTGTCAAACAATATGACAACCCAACGAAAGTAGCCATTTTGCGCCAGATAGAGGCACGCAGATCCAGACGGTATTTTATATCCATATGTTTGACATATCTCTAGCTACGTCAAATCGATAGCAATTTGATGGCCTCGATACGTCTTCGATACGTCGATAAGAGCTTAGTATTTTAGATGTCCTAGCCAGACTGTACATCTAGCAGTAACTCAGATCATATTTTAGAAATAACGTCATATTTTCAATTCAACAACAATTCCTAAACGAAAAACTAAGGTTACGTTTTAGGTTTAACTTAAATTTATAATATAATGACATTTCAACTGATATTTATCTATAATTGATTAGAAAAATACCTTCCTAAATACCTTACGTATTGTTTACAAAATGATACAATTACTAAACTAAACATCGACGCAAGAATTGAAAGCAGAACAGTCCACAATGTTACAATATTACAAACTATATGATTAGTTACGTTACACTGGAGACCTTGAAGCCCTACACTTCCAAACTCGTTTGATGTGGAAATATTTAAATTATAGGCTCTATTTTTAAAACAAGCTAATGTTTTGGTACGCATAGAAATGTTTTGTAACTTCCCGTGGTAGGTATTTAAAATGTAAGTAACTAAATTAGCTAGTCGGTATTTTTCTTGTAGTTTTTTCTGAAATACCACGTTTAATATAATGAGCCCTTTCTATATATAAATAAATAAAATAATTATAAATAAATAAATGACGGACAGTGCTGTCGACACAACCGAGAAAATCGTTATATTAGATGTCACTCCGTTACTACTCCATACATTTTCTTCCTTAGAATAAGAAACCCCTTTGTCGAAGCCAAAGATAGTAAGAATCTGTCTTAAGAAATGCTGGAAACTTCTTTTTTTTGCGTTTTTATCATCAATCTATCGTTCACTTTATTTTGACTGTAGTTTCTATATTCACCTACCACACAGTCAAGAAAGTAGATTAAGCAAGTCTCAATTTGAAACAGACTAAATAAACAAAGTAAAAAAGCCTCAAATCTCATCACGGATGGTTGCGGACAGATTTGTAATAAAACAAAACTAACAACAATTGCGTGGCTTATTTGTGCAATAAGAAAAATTGTCGCGACTTGCGCTTAGTGCAATGTAAGTTAAAGTACATTGGAGTGAAAAAATCTTGGATTTTGCAACAAGGGCTGGCTATTTAAGTAACTATGGAGGCTGTCATTGTATATGTATTTATCGTCATATCTTGGAAAAAAATCATAAAGGAACATATATACCTTCACATCTTGGAAAAAAATCATAAAGGAACATAGTTTATGTGTTATTCTGATGTACGTATATACGCTACAATATTGTCAAGACCAAACGAGTAGCACATCTGAAGTGGAAGTGCGCCGGACACGTTGCTCGTAACGAGGAATCATGGTGTAAACTTCTACAAGAATGGAGACCATGGGAAGGCAAACGACCTCAGGGTAGACCACAAATGCGCTGGAAGGATGACGTAAGAAAGGTAGCTGGCTCGAACTGGATTAAGAAGGTTCAGGAGAGGAAACAGTTGAAGGAGGCCTACACTAATTTGGTAGAAAAAGGCTGAAGAAGAAGAAGAAGAAGATTGTCAAGTTTAAACAAAATCTTTTCATTAGTTTTTGCGTGAAACAGTAACATCCATCCAACTTACACGAATTGTTGTTATTGGCTATAAATATAACATTTATTTATTTTACCTAGTCAATTTCCCAATGGCATTTGCTTGGTAACTTCTAATTTGAAGGTAAACGATCACCTGACATTCGAAATACGATTAGCATCCGGTAGAATTTAGTTATTTTCGTACTTATTATTGGTTAAGGTCGATGTATGGTATCTACATATAATTAAGTTCCATTTGAGTAACACGTTTAGATTATAATACGACCTTTAGCTTCGCAAAAACACGTATTAGGACCACTAAGTTTTATTTGGACGTGGTTTGGGCATATTTTGGCGCGACTACTGCATACCCAAAAGAAAGGGTAATATTACTTTATTATTTATTTAGATAGATATAGGGTTTCCCAAACTTATTTTGTCTACTGATCACTTTGAGAATATTTTAGCGCTCTCATTTTTCACCTACTTAAAACTCCTCTATAAAACGCCCCATTTTTTCTGGGTCTCTTACCGCCCCCTTTAGACCTACAGCGCCCACAAGGGGACGTTGTCGGCCATTTTGGGAAGCACTGCGATACATCCTTATAATCCTTTTGGAATTCATACCTGTAGGTAATAGGTCTTGACAATACTTCTTTGGGGTTTATCCCATTGATTATCCGGTGGAAATCTAGTTAACAAATACGTTATTTTGTTAACTCTATGCACTGTATCGTATGTGTAAAATATGACTCAATATGAGTCAATCAATACAATGGTCAATGCTTCCACAAAAGTTCAAATACTTCCGGCCAACGCTAACAAAACGAGTTTTTTATCTCAATGATGTCATATAGACACTTACCTCCTTCGTGTTTTTGTAACTTGTCTTCGCAGTCACAAGGTTTAAGGTCAAATGTATCTATTGTGATTGTTATACGAATACCTACGGCAAACTTTTGATAAGTTATTGTTATGGGAAAACTATGGCGTAACTTTGGGATATGATTTATGATGACTTGAAGTACTTGTTGAAGTACATGTTTAATATTAAAGGTTTTTTATTGGTCATCTTTACCTACTTTCTTAAATAGGTACCTACCTATGGTGAAAATAGAGTCGATAGCTTAAAGAAGTTGAACGAATACTACTTAAGTACATAGTACCTACTTTAGGGTCCCGGTTGGGTTTCCAGAAGCTACCTTTTGGACTTTTTGGCAGTTCCTACACGATTAATAAGTACTTGCCGGCAAGAGGTCCATGTTCAAAATCCGGCTAGGGGTTCTGCTTCTCCCGTAAAGGTCTTGTCTCTTATAATGCTAGTCTCCACAAGCAAGTAAACCATGTCTATCGCAAATAAAGTCTATTCTATTCAATTCTAAGCATTTAGGGTACCTATATACTTCTTGTTACCTAGCTTTCAGTGTCCCATTTTTAGAAAAAGGCCCCTCTCCTCTTTCTCCACGATTCAACGTAATTAAAAAACATTACTTCTCTTTTCCAGATCCCACAATGACGGAAGCAGTAGAAGGAGGCGCGGCGCTCGCGTGGCGACTGCTAGCGACTTTAGAAGGCGGGTCGTTACTGCTGGCTGCTACCGCACTGCTAGCTTATACTGCTAGAAGTAGGACAAGAAGCGAGCGGCGGCCGGTTAAAAGTGTGCTTGTAAGTTATGCTTGTCAATTCATCCTACTGATATTATAAATGTCAATGTTTGTGCCGATAGAATTTTGTTACTCTCTCACGTAAAAATTCCGGGGCAGATGTTAATGAAATGAAACTTGGCAATATTGTTGCTTATACATCAGAATAACACATAGGCTATAACCTACTATTTTAAAATATGATGCGTACGATGTCGCGGGCATATACTTACTTACATACCTACCTAAATATCCGTCACCCCAACGACGGGCATATACCTACCTATGAGGCGATTGATGAATGTGGATGAAGCGAAGGAAGTGTTTTTGGATCGTAGCAAGTGGAGGGAAGTGGTCTCTGCCTACCTAATAATTTTTCTTTAAATTTGATAATAAGTAGATACCTAAGTACTTATTTCGGTATTTATCGTTGGTATTTTTAAATTTTTTATTGTGATTTGTATTTTCGACTTCCAGATTACAAACACAACAAACAGACTTGGCAAAGAACTAAAACGTCAACTAGAAACACACGGTTGTCTCGTTCGCTCTATAGACGATGGTGCAAGTGTAAAAGAGACAGATTGTAAAGTGGACGCGTTGGTGGTCGTGGGCGCAGAGTCAAATGGGAGTGGACTGGATGCTATGGCGGGGTTGGTTTCTGAAGATGTTTATGATAATTTGAAGGTATGTTTTATCTAGCTACTGGTTAAAGTCATCAAAGATTTAAAGTCGACAAGGCCATCTCCTAACATTAGGGCGGCCGTACACTGACTGCTTCAGTTAAGACCCAAATACTTGAAGTCGCGACCGCGCGATGTACTATAGACATGTCATGAGATTAACCTGATTAAAATGCATGTTGTTTGCCCGTAAGCCGGTCGACATTGTTATTCCTACAACATGTTCCTACTATCTAGATACCTACTCCGTAGACTTTTTCATCGAACGTCCACAAAAACCAGAGCACTGTAAAAGCTGTAGGTTCGACTGAGATTATGATGAGTGTATTAATAAAGTTCTTGCTAACTGGACTGACGACCTAGTGAAAGCCGCGGGATCTTGCTGGATGCTGGTGGCAATGAACCGGTCACGGACAATTATTGGAGAGGCCTATCCTCAGCAGTGGGTAGCTAAAGTCTTAATAATGATGATGAACGTCGAACAGTCTATGATGATAATGATAATAATCCTTTCATTAAATGTACTTACCTAATTTTCAGTTACTAGACACACTCTCCCCGCGCGTCCGCCGCGGTGGGTACTTGTCATGGGCAACTACGGGGGGTGTGCGAGGGGCGTACAGCGGAGCCGCTGACGCGTTCGATGCCGCGTTAAAAGCTAGTTTAGAACATGCTGCTAAAAGGTAAGTAAAAGGTATGCTGCTAAGAGGCGACTGATGAATGAACACTAAGCGAAGAAAGTGTGTTTGGATCGTAGCTAGTGGAGAGAAGTGGTCTCTGTGTACCCGGTGGGAAAGAGGCGTGTAACAGATATGTACTTATTTATGTATGTATTTACTTACTTACGAAGGCTACGAAGGTTTACGAAGGTATATAGATACCTGGACGAACAGTGAGTCATAACATTAAAAAGAAAACTAAAAAGACGTCTCTCTCCCATCAGGGTAGAAAGCGACCACTTCGTTCGCCTCACTATGATCCAAACACACTTCCTTAACTCCGTTGACTTGGCCTTTCTTTAGTAAGTCCCCGATTTGATCTAGTTAAATTTTACTGAAATATTTACTCTGTCCTTCCAGATCCAACTGTGAACCTGTATGGATAGGACGAAGTGACACAGCAGAAGTGGCAGCGAGACGGATAGTCGACGCGCTTGTGCTTTGTACCACACACCATGACACTAGGTTTTCTATAAGGTACACTTAATATACTAGAGAAGAAATTCGAAGGTGTGTTTGAAAACTGCCAATTTATTGGGTCAACAACGTGGTGGATTACGGCCTAATCACTCTCGTATGAGAGTAGGCTCGTGCCCCTGTAGTGGGGACGTTAAAAGAGCTGATAAAAAGAAGAAACTTAATTTATGATGATACCTACTAAAACAAACGTATAAAAAAAGGAGAAATAAAAGATAATTACTAAATTCTTCTTTACTTGTTACAGAAATGCAGTCCATAAAATAAGCGGCTACGTAGGCAGATGGCTGAAGATTGTTACGTGATGAAAGAGAGACACAATTTAATTAGAAAAGAAGATTTAGCCTGACAATATTTCATTATAATTACAAGACCTATGTTGAAATAACTTAAATTGAACTATTTTCCCGATTTTCCCCATGTTTTTTTGAGATTTGTAAAATCCGTCCAGTGTATAAAAATTACTGTGGAATAAACTTGCCTTTTTTGTAAATAGCAAACACTACTTATTTTATTTAGTTTAGTTATTATTTAATTTCGAATACGTATGTATGTACCTAATCGAAGTGGCCCGTTATTTAAATGAGTTAAGTCAGCGCCATTTATTAATTACCTTGCAAATTAAATTGTAAAAGTATCGATTCTTTTTTTTGTTGACTTATCTTCATTTTATGCGTATTTTATGCCAATATAAAATTACTTAGGTGCATATTTATACTGTAAAAGTTTGCCTTAATAAAATATGGAAATTTTGATTTAATAGCACTTAATCAATGTTTACTTTTTTATTTTCCTGTACACATACCTACCTAATTAGTAAATAAAAAATATCCACAAGCCAGACCCAGAAAGATAATCCACAGATTTAAAAGTCTTTGAGATAATCTTCTATAGTAAAGATTTTAAAAATCTGAATAACTTCTGATCCATGTCTTTGTTTTGATCTCATATTTTCTCGTTCGTCCGATAACCTTGGTCCGATAACGATATTATACTCGTTACTTGCTCGTTTTGCTCGTTAGAAATTATCGATAAACCTAATACAAAATAATAGTTACAATATTTTTTTGAACTGGCAATACCGTACACATCTGTCAAAAACAATTGTCACTTGATGTGCGAAATGGAGTGTCGGACGTGTCCGTAACAATAATAATCATCTTTTTATTTAATTGTAATGCTCCCAGCAATTTAACAGGCTGTTAAAATCACCGCTTACGATTATGTCCTTTTCGTGTAAAGTTTTTCGTTCTAATTCGCTGCAAAAATATGGAAGAGGTAAGTGTTAAAGTTGTACAATAGGTTACAATTCGTGCCATATTTTTGTTGTGTCACAATATTGCACGAGATGTTTTGTTGCAGGAGGTTAATGAACATGATCTAGAGGAACAGTTTTATTCTATGCTACATTATGTAGACGACACACAGGCTAATACCGTTTCGAATCAGAATTCTTTGGATTTGATTGAGAATGCGCCGCGTAGCACCGTGCGGCGTTATTGGAGGACCAGCGGGGACCACCCGCCGTCCAACACTCCGTATCAGAAGGTTAACATCCCGAAGGAGGCTCCAAAACCCAAAAATACCGGTAAACCAAAAGCTGAGAAATCACCGCCAGCTCAAGCCAATCATCTTTCATTTTTCCAACAACCTGTTCCCAAAAACTTAAGGAAGTCTATCGAAATCATTGAAACTCAAAACTTTAATATTGTGGAGCTTGAATCAAGTGACGAAGACGAGGTTGTTGAAGTGGCTCTACCACCGAAGCCTACAATTACCATTGAAAGCTCTTCATCCGATGAAGAAGATGTGACTTTACAGACTACTCCTGTAAAATCTAAACAAAACGGGCAAGAGAAGAACTCTAGGAATGGCGAACGAGAAGTATCAGCTAGCCCGGTTCCATCGGTTGTGTCTTCAATTTCCGATGAATTCATCCGTGGTGACTGTATCGCATTAAACATCTCATCACGTAAACCGGACAGCTGCAGTTTCGATTTCAGTCTCCACGGACCCGATCTCGTTGGAAGCACGCCGGCTAAGAAAAAAAAGAAGAAGAAAAACAAAGATAACGCCACATCTACACCAATCAATGTTGATACCCAAAAATCTGGTAACATTGATGAATGCTTCGCAACACCGAAGAGTAAAGCTAAGAATAAGAAACGTAAATCATATGCGGTTACAGAGAAGAGTATTCCGAATGCTGACGTATACGATTCGGATAGTAACCAGTCTGTTATTGAGATAAATAAGAACCGGAATCCAGATCCTATTACTAAAAATGTATCTACCGCAGAAATCGACTCAGATTCAAATATTACAAACCTCGAAGAAAATAAAGAAAAAGAAAAATCACACATCGATTTAGACAGCTCAGACAGCAGTATTGACTTACAACAAACTCTAGAAGCTTCTAAAAACACGTCTCAATATTCCGAACTATCCGACACAATTACAATCGATTTAACAGAAAACGTAACATTTGATTGCGAAGATATAACAGAAAACATTGTTATGGCTAACGTGACAGGTTTCACAGAATCTGAAGACTATGGCGAAGACACTCCGATCAGCGTTAGCCAAATGTACGGCTCAACAAAGGTACCGGCAATTTTGTATGAGAACCTGGACTTTGACAATTTGAAGGGGAAAGAGAAAGTGTGTAAAAATAGGAGGTACTCCTTGACGACTCTACGAGCGGAGATGGAGAAATTTTATAACGAAAGCTGGGGTGGAGAGGATTTTAATCACATGGAGATAATGAAGAGTATGTCGCGTAAGTAGTTTTTATTTTATTTCTTAAAAAATAAAAAAACTTGTTGTAGTAGGATTGAAATTTGGAACCCACATGATGTCATTAATTTGAAAAGACTTTTTTATTTGATTTATATATTTCCGTTCTGGCTTGTGAGCCAGCATTTGCATTTGACTGCAAAAATCCTGCTTATAGAATACCTATAAGCATATGGAATTGATTATTATTTATATTTTTGATTTAAATACATATTGTAATGAATGACATTAAATTCTGTTTAATAGTTTTCGCATTGGAGCATAATCAAACAATAAAATATAATCTCACATGTTTGATGACAAAAAATTTCTATTTAAATTTAAATTGAATGTCAATGTTTGTGCCAATGGATGGATATGGGGATGTTTGTTACTCTTTCCGTCAAAAGCCACTTAACTGTTTTGATGAAACTTTACCATATTGTAGCTTGTACATCAGAATAACACATAAGCCATATTATTTAAGGATATTTTGTAAGTTTTCTAAGATTTGACGATAAATGCGGACGAATTCGCGGGAAATCTCTAGTTGTTACATAATTTTATGACATAAAGAATCATTACTTAATCATAACAGGTAATATCTTAATTGTATAGGTAACAATTTTAATCATTCTGACTTAACTAATAAAAGTTTTCTTTTTTATTTCTAGGTGACAAAAGCCTATGGGCAATTGATCCAAAAGATATGATGTCGACATTTACCAGAAAGAAGTATGTCATGTAAGTACCTATACAATCATTTTAATTACCTATTTTAATTTTGGTAAAACAATGATCATAACATTAAGAACTCTAATGGTATTTTTTTTCCAATGGGAATTAGTCTTAGACTTAATGTATTAGCACAGATTAGAAAACAGTATTAGTATGCAATATTTATTTTATATAAACATTGGGCCCGTGTGGTGAGAGATTAGCTAAAATTTTTCAATGGTCTCCGCGGGCATTATACATCTATGGAATTACGGTTTAATCACTCTCGCATGAGAGAAGACTCATGCCCCAAAAGCTGATGATGATGATTTGGTCATTTCGGGATTTGGACTTGGACATTTTATCTTTTAACTTCGTCTAGAATGCAATAAAATCTCAGAAAATCAACATAAATAAAAATCCCATATTCAAAATATTACCCAATCATCATAGTGTTGTCACACTACCGCAAAAAAAGTAACAGCAATTATCTTTAAAAATACTAGCTAGTATTTACACCTGTTACTTTTCAGCTGTAACTACTGCAACCGGGCCGGGCACCGCGATGACATGTGCCGTCAGAAACCGCCCGTGTGTTACATGTGCGGGAACAGTGGACATGTCGAACCGAGGTGTCCAAGGAAGATTTGTGTTAATGTAAGTTTGTATAGGAAGACATTTTAAGTTTTTTATTGTAGCAAGTAGAGGGAAATGATCGCTGCCTGCTATAGGGGCCTATGGGAGAGATGTGTAACGGATATGTATGTACCTATGTGTTGAAATTGATGGCAAAATAAAGCAAAAGGTGGCGATTACCCCACTGACAAGTCTGACAAATATATAAATGAATGAATGTTGTTCGGATTGGTTTTTAATGTAAATACATAGGTACATACTCTCTGTGTTTATTCAATTAGGTCTAAAAATAAGTTAGTTAAAAAATGAGTTAGAACAGTTACTGCTGAATCTACCACAAAAATTGATACAGAGCGCTATTATGTAGGTACGTTCATCTTCAAGACTTACTTCGTAAGCAAGCTATTGTTTTGACCTTTCTTTCACGCAGCGCAAACCACGGCGCAGTAATTTGAATACCAACAGATACTGATTTGTGATTATTCCAATATCTTTCAGTGTGGCTCCCCAAACCAGATGTACTCGACAATGTGCCGCAACTGCTCGCACTGGCATCGCATCAAATGCTTCGAGTGCGGTCAGTTGGGACATCCGCCTACCCATTGCCCGGATCTGTGGCGCCGCTACCATAACACTGTAAGGACTTTCCTTTTACTTAATTTTTCTTAACTTATTGTTTGTGTTCTAAGAACTTTTTATAGTTATTAGGATAACACCGTGAATGGTTTATGTGTCTCGTTAGATATGCGTAAAGTATTTTCAGTGTATATTTCTTTACGCAAGGATAATGGGTATGGAAAAATAGACCCTTGATAATACCTCAGGTCAGCAACAAAGAGAATGTTCTTAAACAAATGTAAAGTATAAGTTTATTGACGTCATATTTTTTAATTTCAGATCGACTTAACACCACAATTGGAAGAAAACCGCCTAACCAAGAATAATACTCAGTTGTACTGCAGCGGATGCACGCGCCGTGGCCATCTCGTCCACGCTTGTCGCATTTCCCTTCCTTTCTCCGGGCTGCCTATTAATTCGCCATACGTCAACATTTACCGCCCCATCTACACCGCTCAGGATAACACTGATCAGAATCAAAGAAACCCGCACAAACAATCCAGAAATTTCCAGCAAGATGACACTGTCTCTTCCGCTACAAAAGAAGCTCATAAACGACAGTCCAAGTCGCCGACGACTCACGAAACACACGTTAATAAGAAGAGGAATCTATCGATGTCCGAGTTCGAGGTCACTGCCAGGCAGAACAAGAGCCCAAGTCACGATAAACAGAGAAAAAGGTCGCACTCTCAAAGCAAAGACACTACTGAAACCCCACCAGTTAGTGTGGAACAAGATAAAACTCCAAAAGTACCTGAAACAGTCGAAAAGGCACCAGATTTTATACCCCTTATTTCAAACAACCATGACAAACGAGGCCAAGTCATCCAAGATAACGAAGTCTCAGACACAAGCGATGCTATAACTTCAGCTAGAATTTACGTCACCAATGACGTCATAGCTAAACTGAAGACTATAGAAGGAGAGGACTGGCTAAAAGAAACCGCAGGTAAACTAGAGGTAACTGTGGAAAATACAGATATCACCTCATTTTTGAGCATCAAGGGAAAAGTGGCAGACCAAGAGGCTTTCCAATCTGCTGTCAGAGATTGGACGAAACCAGAACCGAATATAGAACACGCTAAACCAGATAGCGACACGTCACAGCTTTCCGAAAATGAGAAATCTTTTTTGAAGAACATCCCAACTAAACGAAACGACGTTTTACGAAAAATCAAAAATGCTTTAGAATCTCTAAAAAACAATATCGGGGAACCCAACGAGCTGTTTAAAGAGCTGAACTACCTTCAAAACCGTCACCAAAAGTTATTGAGCCAAAAGGTGGTTAACTCTCAGCAAATAACTAACAACAGAGATTATATGAACGCAATGTTGATGAAACTCAACATGATACTTCTCGGGCAAGCTGGCCTTGCCGGCGGACAGAGACATATCCGTGAGCTAAACGCTTTGCAAAGTAAACTTATAACTTACAGACATAAGATTATCACACCTAAAATGCGTGCAGATATAGGAGAACATTTTCATAGTATTTTCAGTTCTAATCCCAGAGATGACTACGGACAATTAATCAAGTCCTACAATTTCAAGAAAATTAAACCGCCAATGAAGAAGAAAAATAAATCTTTTCCGTTAAGCCCCAAGATGAAGAAATTCAATACCATTCCACAACAAAATCAGAAGGCTCGAAGTCCGGGATCAGAAATCAAGCCGGGCGTTGAGAAAACCAAATCGAATAGTCGAAGTCCAAAGAAATCCCTTGTGGAGAAAACTATGAACAAACTAGTTTTTTACCACGGGAGGCTGGTGAAAGCTCGTCCTATAGACGCTGTTTTGAATAAAACGCGAGCCCAACTCGCTAAGAAGTTGAAGTATGTGATTGGTTCGTTCAAGAAAAATGCTAATACTACTGCAAAGAATTTGAAGAAAATTAAGAAACTCCAAGAGCAGGCGCAACTGCTCTTGAATAAAGTATAATATAAGTAATGGCACTGTAATTGGCGCGTATGAGTGATGGTGAAGGAGAATGCGCCGCTGCGGTAAGATGGGAGATCCTGCAAGTCAGGCCCCATTTCTTGCCGGCATCGTATAAGCACTCGTAATGTGCACGTGAATTAAATAAAAAATAATACTTAGTGTAAACCACATTTATATCTTTTATTTTTAAATACCTTGACGTTGTTTTTAAACCCTACTGCCTAACTATGAGAAACACTGAAACATTTGGTCTGTATTGCGCAGTCAATAAACCACGTGCGCCTTGTCGCGTGGGTGTCTATAAAAAATATGTTACATTTTGTCAAAGGTTATTTTTGAATATCAAAAATATAAGGTAATATCACCTTTATTTATTAAGTTCAGTATTTATTTCTCATTACGTTGATGAAGGAAACAAAAACAAAACCCTTTTCCCACACGTGCTATAAAAATACTTCAATAGGTTACTTCCAAAAAATAAACACCCATCACTATTTATTTACGTCATCCACTCACCCACTATCATTCATTCATTCACTCAATAAACGTCAAACACCAAGGAGATTTGGTTGGAAGACGATGCAGTGATAATAAAATTGATAAGAGTTTTATTTGCCTCAGACTTGTTGATTTATTATGATTCAAATATTAATATTATAGATTTAAAACCTCGATACAGTGGAAGCTGACTGTTTTTACAAACATGCAATTATTCTACAGTGCATTCACGTTTTATTTATTACAAATAGTATTTCTGTTCTCCTGTCTTATAAATTCGAGTAGTGGCCGAAGGGTAAGAAATTAAAAATAATAATTAAACAATTTGATTTTCGAACAGTAATAAAATTAGATATTTTATCGTACACAGTTTTCCGATGCCTATTATCCTGATAGTTACTACAGCAAAGAGCAGGAAAAATTTAATTTAGCTTTGGGAAAGCTAAAGCAAGGTATGTATTTTCCATGTCGTTTTCTTACTTATCAAATTGATTATTTACACTAGAATTTGCATTATGCACTTCAATCAAACAAAAACCTATCACTTTTAATGGCAAGCAAGAGTTACTGACGTTACTGTCACTATCAGATAAAAAAGTAATAAAAACAAGTGAAGGTTTATTTTATTTTTTATTAGTTGTACACGTTTTTCACAAAGCTATGAAGGATTTATTCAATAAAATTAATTTTAATGTTTCTCTTCTACTTCAGATCAGAAATGGATAAAGGACTGGCCAGACCAAACAGTAAAACTGGGTCAAGTATCTGGAGTAGCTTTGGATAACTCTGGCAACATTCTAGCTTTCCATCGTGGCCCCAATGTATGGGATGCAAACACTTTCACTAGTAGAGATGTTTATGCTAACATCGGAGAACCTGCTATTCCAGAACCAACTATACTTGTTTTTAATGATTCCGGACATTTAATTGACTCTTGGGGACAAGATTTGTAAGTTTTTTATTATTTAAAATTATTATTTTAAGGAGCGTTGATACTGTCCAGCTGAACTGCTGATAGCGATGGTGGATGAAGTGAGTGGATGAAGCCTCATCTAAAAATAGATTTTAAAAAAATATATATTTTTATCATTAAATGTTTGCCTAATAAAAAACCTTTTATGGCTCAAAGAATAAGCTACATAATAGGTACTTAGTGTAAAAAAAAAACTATTAAAAAAATAATAAAAACTTTCATTACTTCCTCTATGTACCTCTCCTTAACACTTATTCAGCCTGTATATTTTTTATTCTATAGGTTCTTCATTCCTCATGGCATAACGGTAGATAATGCTGGAAATGTCTGGCTGACGGATGTAGCACGGCATCAAGTCTTCAAGTTCACTGCTCAGGATCGGAAAAAACCCGCCTTGGTTTTAGGTGATAAGTAAGTTGACATGTGTATGTTGTTTACTTTTGCTATTTGTCAAAGTAGGTATTAAATTATGATAATGAAAAATATAGGCACTCTATCTACGGTCTCCTCGTAGTGAAAATGGGAAGCAAAGAAAATTTTGAGTATAAAAAAAGATAATATATAAAATTGTCTTTTAAGAAGAGGTTTAGAAAATATGCCTAAGCGCCAAAACACACGGTGAAACGCAAATGCAACACAACTGAAACTGTTAGTTACTTTTGAGTTTCATCGAAGTTTCTGCTATAGACTTCCTTAGAAAACCACATACGACGCAACTTTTTTTTTTGTTTTTTTGTTTGAAACGCTTCGTTTCAGTTGCGTCGTTTGTGGTTTTCTAAAGAAGTCTATAGCAGAAACTTCGATGCAACTCAGCAGTTTCAGTTGCGTTTCACCGTGTGTTCTGGGTCTAACAGTCCATGTCACGTTATTTGTAAATCGACCCAGTATAATTCCTTATTTAAATAAAAGAACAATAAACAAAATATAAAAAGGGTAAAAAAAGATACCTATATCTTCCGAAAAAAAAAGGTATATAAAGCTGCTATTTTGTATGAACGACATTATAACTTCAGTAGACTATATCTTTTTTCCCCTAAAGCCGATTTTTGACACCATATAATAAAATGTCGGGGCAGTCTAGGTGCAGTCTATAGTCTATAGATCCCTATCTATAGACAAATTCTGGCATATGTTTCATTTCTGGTCAGTGAGATTTTATTTTGGGCCCAATAAGTTGCATTATCGTTTTTTATATTGACTAAATTGACACAGTTCCTCAATCCTACAGGTTTGTCCCAGGAGACGATGACCAGCACTTCTGCAAGCCGAGTGCAGTGGCAGTGTTGCTAAATGGAGACTTCTTTGTAGCTGATGGTTATTGCAACACCAGGATTATTAAATATGCACCTGATGGCACTAAGATACTGCAGTTTGGGACTAGTGAGTAACTTATACTTTTTTATTTTAGAATTAGGCCGTGGCCCCAGTAGGCAAACTGTTAGCGGCCGACTGAGTGAGCCGCAAATTTGTGGCGAACTGAAAGAGTTAGCTGCAAACTCAAATCAATGAAATAACCGGTTTTGGTGTGAGTCGGCCGCTGTCTGAGATAGTCAGCGCGCGTAACGAAAGACGAGCGAAAACTAGCTGACTATGGACACTCCATTTCAAATATATGGAAGGGCGTACTAAATCGATACGCCGCCGCAACCTAGTCAGCCGCTAACAGTTTGCCTACTGGGGCCTCGGCCTTAAGGTAGGCAGGATGACTAAAATTTTTTTTTGTCCACCACAGATTATTTAAAAATATTCGACACGTATTTTTTTTTCTTACTCTAAAAATGACAAAGATACACTGGGTTAAAATTGCACGTGACGTCATGCTTAAGTAAGATTTTTACCTAGAAGTGACGTCAATACCCCCCACTCCGTAACTTTGATGCTCTGTATCTTTGTATTTATTTATGTATTTGATCAGGTAAAAAATGTGTTTCAAATATTTTTTAAAAGTAATTACTTTTTTGAATTTTTGAATGTAGTCATCATCCCTATTCTAATGAATGTGGAAGAAGTGAAATTGTTATGTATATGAATTTTGTGTATTTATAGATTTTATTGTTTTGGAGGCCCATAATTAGGAATAAATAAAATGTTGTTAAAAATAAATAACTTATTATAAAGGTACTTATTTTAACTTCAAATGCTATGTATTTGCGTAGGTACGTAATAAAGTTGGTTGATGTATATTAGCTTATAGTTAAGTTACATCTTTACATAATTTTTATTATCTTTACGAAGAATTTCTCCTCGGCGACTCTTACGCAGTGGACGAATATAGGCTGGTGATGATGATATTGGTAATCGATGATTATCGATGATGATGATTGATGGTGATGATGATGATTGACGATGATGATGATTACCGATGATGATGATTGGTGGTGATGATTGACGATGATGATGATTGA
This sequence comes from Anarsia innoxiella, assembly GCA_947563765.1. Classification (NCBI taxonomy): domain Eukaryota; kingdom Metazoa; phylum Arthropoda; class Insecta; order Lepidoptera; family Gelechiidae; genus Anarsia; species Anarsia innoxiella. The sequence goes on from OX387393.1 coordinate 2,395,219, forward strand.
TGGTGATGATTGACGATGATGATGATTGGTGGTGATGATTGACGATGATGATGATTGATGGTGATGATTGACGATGATGATGATTGTTGATTGATGGTGATGATTGACGATGATGATGATTGATGATTGATGATGATGATTATCGACGATGATGATTGACGATGATGATGACTATCGATGATGATGATTGATGATGATGATGATTACCGATGATGATGATTGTTGATTGATGGTGATGATTGACGATGATGATGATTGATGATGATGATTGATGATGATGATTATCGACGATGATGATTGACGATGATGATGACTATCGATGATGATGATTGACGATGATGATGATTACTAGTGATGGGCCGAGTACCAGTTTTACCGAGTAACCGAGTACCGAGTATTACTCGGTTTAAAGTTTACCGAGCCGAGTACTCGGCCGAGTTACTCGGTTAACTTGAAGTAGGTAGAATTATGCGCGAACAAGTTTGGAAGCGATTAATGTTAATAGTGTTTGACACTTCCTCTGCACCCTGCGAATTATTATTCGAATGAAACCAATAAACGCGAGTCAAGTGGCAAAAAAAAATATAGACAAAGCACTGTTTATGAAATTTTCTTTTAAATAATCATGATAATAGCAGCTTATAACATTGCTCTTTCTTGGCAAAGTACTAAAATGTATCACTAGAAGGAACTAGACTATGATATACCAAACACATCCAATGCGCAAGGTAGATTTATTGGCACCGAGTACTCGGCATTTTAACCGAGTTATTCGGCCGATTACGAGTAGTGAAAAAAGTGCCGAGTACGCCGAGTACCGAGTATAAACCGAGTACTCGGCCCATCTCTAATGATTACCGATGATGATGATTGTTGATTGATGGTGATGATTGACGATGATGATGATTACCGATGATGATGATTGATGATGATGATTATCGACGATGATGATTGACGATGATGATGACTATCGATGATGATGATTGACGATGATGATGATTGATGGTGATGATTGACGATGATGATGATTACCGATGATGATGATTGTTGATTGATGGTGATGATTGACGATGATGATGATTACCGATGATGATGATTGTTGATTGATGGTGATGATTGACGATGATGATGATTACCGATGATGATGATTGATGATGATGATTATCGACGATGATGATTGACGATGATGATGACTATCGATGATGATGATTGACGATGATGATGATTACTGATGATGATGATTATCGATGATGATGATTACCGATGATGATTGATGATGATAATTGTCGTTTTCTTTAGAAAAAAAATACTTTTTCTTCCAGACTCAGGCCACTCCCCCTTCGTATTCAGCGTACCGCACGCGCTGACACTAGCCGAGGACCGTGGCTTGGTCTGCGTGGCGGACAGAGAGCGCGGTCGGGTTGGCTGCTTTGAAGCTTCAAATGGGACTTACAACTGCGGATTCAGCAGCTGGCTTATTGGACCTAGACTGTTTAGTGTGGCGTATGCTGGTGTTGGAGGTAAGTTTAGATATGTTAAACCTACACTTTAAGGGCTTGTTTCACCACTGACAAAGGGGTTTAAAGATTTTAGTATGGAGAGTGTCCTACCTACATTTTTTTTTTAATTTTCCAAAAGTGGCGGCAGTCTATGAAACCTTCATTGGTTACATAGACTGCCGCCATTTTTGTCGAAAAAGGTACATACACAAGTTTATGTAGGACATTATCTTCAAACCCCTTTAACGGACAGGTATTGTATACCTGTCACTGTCTGAGGACCCGCGCACACTTGACGGAGCGCAGCGCAGAGCATTTTGATTGTCATAATAATATCAACATTGTTCTTCATCAGTTAACAACAAATGAGCATCAAAGCGACTATATGCGAATGTTGTCTCAACTGATCTGGAATTTAATCTGATGAGAATGTGAATTATGTGTCAACTGATTTTGAATTGTATTCTAATGAGAACAATTTCTATAGTAATATGACAATCAAAAATGCTGTGCGCTACGCTCCGTCAGATGTGCGCCGGCCCTAAGAAGTGTGTATGGATCGAAGTATGAAAAAAAAATTGCTGGAAACGTGAAAATGCGACAAAAAAGAATAAAACATCATCCTGTGTAATTTACTAAGGCCCACTTGCGCAGCCAAATAAACCCGGAGTTAGCTGCTACACAGGGTTAAATAAATAATTTGTATTGATTTATTTTGACTTAACCCTGTGTTAGCAGCTAACTCCGGGTTTATTGAGCGAACCCTCCGGTACGCAAGTCGGCCAAAGAAATAAGGATTTTAAAGGGGCTATCCACACATTTTCGGGTCAGGGCTATCCTGACACGGAGGTGTGTGAACAAGTTCATATAATTTGTACGTAGACGATTTTTGTCGTGTTCCGTCAGGGACATATTCCCGGAAATGTGTAGGTAGCTCATCATCATAATTTAATTTAAGAGTTAGACTCTTGTCCGTGGAGTGTTCGCCATTTAGGCCTATCCTCTGCCAGTGCTTTAACTTATAGCTCATAATTGATTGAATTTTTGATTCGCAGGAGGCCGCCTCTACGTAGTAAACGGTCCATCTCAAACAGGTCTAATCCCAGTTCGGGGATACATAATAGAGTTTACATCAGGCCGGTTGATACAAACATTCGGTACGGATAAAGGTTTAGAGAACCCCCATGATATAGTGACGAGTCCGGACGGATCGAAAGTGTACGTAGCTGAGATTAACCCGTTTAAACTATTGAAGTTTGAAGACGTGACCTTACGGAATGTTTCGAAAAAAGCTATTCATGTTAAACCCACTGCGACTGTTGGTGAGTTTCTTTTTTTTTCTTTTTGTTTTAGACTGACACACCAATACTCTAGACATAATAACCCCGTAGAATGCAAAGGTCTTTAATGGCCCGTTTCACATAAGGAGGTGCCATACCGTCTGGATCTGCGTGCCTGGTCTTGCGCAAAATGGCTACCTTTTTGTATGGAATTTCTTATCGTTTGACAGGTCATCTACCAAGAAAACTATGAAAAACTTGCGCCAACCTTGGCACGCTGTCATAAACCCATTTGTATATGAAAAAAAATGGGGCCACTCCTTATATTCCTTCCTTATTACGTTTCACTAATTACAGATACAATTTAATTGACAGATAGATACATTTCATAAAACATGACATTTTAGACAGTGACAGGTATAAAATATCTGTCGGATAAATTTTATCTGTAAGGTGGTGAAACCACGTGGAACGGACCCTTAGTAATTAAGCTCACCAAATGTTCCATATTTAGATAGACTAAGGACTTTTCAACAAGGAAATTAAATAAATTATTAAGCCCACTAAAACCAGTGAAAAAAATACAATACAATACCATGCAAATATTCTTTATTGCACACAAGGATATAATGTACAGACACAAACAAGAATATAAGAAGCAACAGGCGGCCTAAAATAAGTACAAACAATAAATAAATTCACACACTATAGTTTATTACTTAAAGTTTCTACGTCAAGACCCCACGAACAAATCGACGCCATCTTTTATACCAAAGCCTAGTCCGTCGTTCTTTGCCAGTGAAATTCAGATGCAAACAAAATGGAGTAAGTTATTGTGGCTAGAGTATTGGTAAGTCAGTGATTTTTTTTATTGCAATTTTATATTTATAGGGCGTAATTTTTGTTAACTACTCGTGAAAAATAATACACTTTTAATAAAAAAATTATATGCCTTTGACCAGCTGTGGGATCTTGATGGTTAAAAAAAATTTGTACCTATTTTATTTTGTCTTTTATCGATTATTATGATTTTTTGTAATTTCTACGTAATTAGTTTAGTTATCTAGTTTAATAGTTTATTGAAAGAAGACAGTATACAGAAACAGAAAAAAAGAATAATTATGCAAAAGGTACCCTATAGCATATCAGCTCAAGTCCATAATCAAAAAAAATAAAAATCGAATTCCATACCAAAAATGAAAATGCCAATTGCTATGAAAAATCTAAGAATGCTTGAAACACCAAAAACCCGTGCCCCTACAGAGCAATCAAACCGCGCCTCACCTACCTCGTCATCCGAGATGATATCATCGGAGCCGAGCTGGTCGCTGGGGGCGGGGTGGGCGGGCGCGGCGGGCGGCGGCGGGGTGCTGGCGGGGGCGGCGCTGGCGCTGGGCGCCGCCGTCGCGCTGTGTCGGGCGCGGAACAAGGGTAAGGATGTAGAGGCTGAGCCGCTTATGTAGATATACTTAGGCTCAATTTGTAAGTAGCTAGGCTGGTAGATTTGTTAAAAAGTTTTTGTACAGGTTTCATAGTTTACACCAGTGTTTCCCGAAGTGGTGGATGACACTCCTTTATGAGCGCTGTAGAGGCCTAAATTAAATTCAGAAAAAAATAGAAGCGCTGTGTACAACCTTAGGAATTTTAAGAATGCAAAAAAAGAGGTGTTAAAAATAATTTACGCTCAGATACATAATAAATTAATAATTTTCTTTTTAAATACTTATTAAAAAGCCATAGACCCTGTACAAAAACTTAAAAACTACTTCACCTTTTCGCATTATTAGCAGTTTTAAAATTAAAAAGTTATGAGTAGAGAAGCATTTAAAAAGTAAAAAAATATATCTGGTGTTGCCAGTATGGAAAAATTGTTGTAGCTAATTAATAGTGGTATTTTGAGATTATTTGACTCGCATTTAGTTATGGTAATTTTATTATATGACTGTTAATTTATTTAACATTTATCTAAGACATTATCTAACACATTATCTAAGATTAGTATCTTCTTTTGATAAATATAAAATATTACACTATCATAGTCTGGCCAAAAAGAGTAGAAATTAAAAAAGTGGCAACATTCTAGTGTTGTCCCGTTCGTTTTCAGATTGATTTGAAAGGGACGACGCTAGTGTTAACACTTTTTAATTTCTACTCTTTTTGGCTATACTGTATCTTAGATCAAATCATTTAATTAGGTGATCCAAGAAAAAATCTAGTGTATTTCCCCCCTATGAGATTTTTTGAAGTGATTAATCATATTAAGTAGCATTAATAAATTAAATATTAATTTTAAAAAAAAGCTAACTCACTATTAAAATAATTTAAATTAATATTTTTAATGCAACTATGAGTACATTCCGATTTTTTAATTTAAGTAATTAGTTATATTAAACAAAACTTAAAATAGCTTAAAATAATAAAATGTTTCATATCAGCACTTATAGCACTTTTATGATTGTTTATTCTTGCTTACATCTCACTTAGCTTTTTTTTTCTACTAATGTCACAATGTTTAGGTACCCAATATAGAGGTAAAGTGCGTTTCACGAAAGAAATCCCCCGGATATTTTTGGAACAAAATTTGACAGGTCTGTTTTCCCTATTTTCTGATATTTTCCCTGATAGTAGGTAGAAAACCCCTTACTTCTCTTAATCAAAATATACTTTTCACCTAACAGAAATATAGATAAATGAAATATACATACCTAATATAGGTAAACTTTGTACTTATAAATGGCAACATTATCAATTTTGATATGCTATACAGCGCCGCGGCTAGGGGACTTCTTTCGTCAAATGGACTCTACAAGGCGTTGTTCCACTAAATGCCAAAAATAAAGATAACAAGCTGTATATTTTCTTAAATCACCGTAAATTATTCCAATTCGATCTCATTTTGACCAGATCTGTATATTTTACTTAAAGATCTGAACTGCTTTTATTTTTTATTTAGATTTAAGATTTTCGTTTGATTTAATTGTTTACAGAAGACTGGCCAAGTTCTGAAATTAAGAGATGGTAAAATCAATTAACCTTTTTCTTTTATTTATCGATTTTTTTCTATAAGAAGTACTATACATAACCATTAAAAAATTGATGGTTATGTTTCACATTCCTTCCCGGGTAATCTGCCCTTGTCTATTCCTTGCTAAAAACTTTTATAATATTGAAAAGAGACTAAGATGGCGCGAATTGGTGACAATATGGCGTCACATTACAATATGGCATCACATAACAATATGGCGTCTTACAGACGTTTTATATTACATTTTTTTTCTATTACTTTTCCGTTCTCGCCCATTCCTTTTCAGGCCAATTGACTTGCTCCCCTATTTTTATTCCTGTAGCGTCTAAAATGTATTAACTTTATAGTACTTACTTAAGAGGCACTTATTTAGTTTTATTACTTATTTATATTTGTGATGTTTTTAATCTATCACACATTTTGTTATGTACTCTATCACATTTGTTATTTAAAAATTGAGGTAGCAATTTGAAAAGGCACAAGGATATTCTCCAGGATGAAGATAATGACTTATCGTCATTATGCTTTTCGAAAAAACTTGTCATCTTGTTAAGCGCACGCGTTTTTTGAAAAATGATTTTATTAATGTAGATGTACGCAGAATCGTCATACATCTTCGTGAAACAAGGCACTACAATTAATTTTCATAGGATATTTAACTAAAAATTGAAATGACGTTTATCGATCGTCATTCACCTGAATAGTTTCTGGAGAAAATGGTCCACAACTACACGATTAAACTATCTAATATTCTAATGACATTCCTACGGCCTATTTTGTCGCAGTTACTGCCTTTCCGTCATTTGGGGGGTTTTACCGTAATCCCTACGCTTGGCAGGCGGGTTGGGGATCGCAGTTAAAGTCGACGAGAGAAAGAAGACTTGCTTAAAGTCGCTGGAAACCGTTGGATGTGGGCAGCGCAAGACCGGTCGTTGTGGAGATCCTTGGGGGAGGCTTTTGTCCAGCAGTGGAGTCCATAAGCTGACATGATGATGATGATGACTGCCTTTCTGAATTGCTATCCTTTTATACTTACTTATGTTACGCTTCTGTCTAGTGATTAGCGATTGTGATGTAAGAATATTTTATCGAAATATATTTATTGGAAGCAGCTTTTGTATTTTTATTTTACGCACCCTGCATGGCACTTTATTGAGGTAGTGATCGCTAAATATTTTATAAAGTTACGAGATTAAGATGGCGCGAATTGGTGACAATATGGCGTCACATCACAACATGGCGTCTTACAGATGTTTTATATTACGCGATCGCTATTCTCAAACACGTTTACACTTTTAAAAAAATCGTAGCTTATTTCAAATTATTTTCTCCACAAGATACAATTTAGATTTTATAAATTCTTCACTTTGCATGGCATTACACTTTTAAAGTTTTTTAAGCCTTAAAAGAACTTGATTGTGCTAAATTCCGCTTGGTCGAAAACTTGACCACCACCACCACCACGGCTTCTTTTGCTGTGTGTAATTTGTGTTCCTGGCTTTGATCTCAGAAAAAATAAAAGAAAATCATTCCAAAAGCAAAAGAACTACCTATTACAGAGTAGAGTAGCATTTTAGTTATTTTTTATGCAGATAGGTACGTACCTAAAGTCCCTATTAGTCAATACAATACATAAACAAAAAGACCAATGAAATCAAATATACCTACGACAATTTACCCCTAATCAGGTCGGAAATCAGTACCCCGCCGCCGCTGGGAGTACGGCCACGGCGAGTTCAAACTCCGACGTCTTCTAGAGCGACGTCGGTTTACGCGCGTACACTCAGACGACTCGGACGAAGAGCCAGCTCCTATGCTGCCACCGCAACCGCCGGCTAACGCGTGATGGTATCATGCTGTGTGAATTGGTAGGTGCAGTGGCGTTTTCGGGGTTAAGTTTTGATGACTGGATTTTAGGTTTGGATGCATTCATTTATAGTTTAAAAAGAGTATTTACTTGCTAATTATATTCTGTATTTTTAGGATCTTGACATTGACAGAATCTAATAAATTAGGTACCATTAGGCTAAGGCCGCACTAACAGGTGGCTTGCTATGCGCCTAGAGCAGGGGTGGCCAACTTGATTAGACCTAAGATCTCCTATTTAGGTACTATTAAAACCCTATGCGATCTACCAATTTCTTACTTATTGAAATCTTAAATGAAACTGCATAATTCAGTACACAATCATGTAGTATTTTTTTATTGCGTCTGGTCATCTTTCACTATAGCTACCAGATCTGGTCTAAGTATTTATATTTTTTGCCGCGATCTAATGGACTGACAGTCTGATCAACCTGTTGGCCATCACTGGCCTAGAGCCTAGCGAGTCACCTAGTGAGTAGCTAAGTAAAACGAACGTTCTGAAATGTACGCGAGGAGCCGCACTAGGTGCCAAGTAAGCAGTACGACGATACATTCCACGAGGCTTAGCATACGTGCCGCGACAATTATCTCACGTCATGCTGTCCTTATCACATTTAAAACTATGGACAGAGACGTAAGCGTGACAAACCCATGACAACGTCTTGTCACGGAGTGTATGTTAAGCTAGCATCTAGCTTAGCTAGCATCTAATAGATAAAGACAGCATGACGTGAGATAATTGTCGCGGCACGTATGCTAAGCCCCCAGGACGTCCGTTCGTTTTACTTACCTACCTACTCACTAGGTGACTCTCTAGGCGCATAGCAAGCCGAAATCGACAAACGAATCAATCAATGCAATTTATATTAATACTTATATCGACGACGGGCGATCAGTGGGTCTGGTAACAGCCAAGGTTTTATGTGATTCTGCTAATGTCAGGTAAATTTTAAAAATCAATATTTTCACTTTTTTTTTCTAAGATTTTAATAGAATTATTGGATAACACGAAAACGCCACTTGTACCCTAAATTACAACTTTATTAACGAATATGGTAAAGGGTGCGTTTACTTTGATTCGGAGCGGAGATAAGCGGCGCATATCTAACTACAACCAGTCGAAAATATCTGCGCACCTTGCTAGAATGCGCTTCCCTGTTTTCGCCTATCCAGTACCGTGACATTTAGCCCCTCTCCCATTACGATACGCACAGGCGATTCCAGTATCCTGCAAGTCTCGAAGACTAGTCACCGCGAAGTATCTCACATACATTTGAATGCAGGCTCGTACACTACGATACCGGTATAATGTATGTAAGATACTTCGCGGTCATTCTTCGAGACTTGAATCGCCTGTGCTTATCGTAATAAGAGAAAGGGCTTAAATAGATTACGTCTCGTGATTTTATTGTGAACTGGTCCATTAAAAACCATTATTCTGTTAATTACAATAGGGATGATGACTACATTCAAAAATTCAAAAAATAATTAGTCAGTCTTTTAGGCTATTAAAAACATTTGAAACACATTTTTTACCTGATCAAATACATAAATAAATACAAAGATACAGAGCATCAAAGTTACGGAGTATTGACGTCACTCCTAAGTAAAAATCGTACTTAGGCGTGACGTCACAAGCGACTTTAAACCAGTGTATCTTTGTAATTTTTAGTTTAAGAGAAAAAACAAAAATACGTGTCGAATATTTTAAAATAATCTATGTGATGGACCCAAAAATATTTTTTTAGTCATCATGCCTATTATATGTAGAATATTGGTCAATGTGTACGTCGCTTAACTCCGCAACGCCCAGCTCAGTCTCAAAGTGAATGCACCCTAAGGATTTATCTATATCAACAGTATTAAATAAGCCTTACAATCAGTACAACATGTAGATATCAGTATTAGGGCCGGCGCACACCTGTCAGAGCGCAGCGCAGAGCATTTTTGATTGTCATATTATTATCGACATTGTCTCGTTAGGATAATATTCGAAATCAGTTGACAAAACATTCGCAAGTAAACACTTCGATGCTCCGATGCTCATTTGTTGTGATAACTGATTGTTAATATTATTGTAATGAAAGAACAATGTCGATAATAATATGACAATCAAAAATGCTCTGCGCTGCGCTCGGTCAGGTGCGCCGGCGCATAGCATACACCGTTCAATTCAACTATTTATAAGTGAAAATCTTGGCCAATTGAAAAACCCCTCAAGACTTCATGATTTTTGAAATCTATTTTATTCTATATCTTCGAAAGATTGCTTGTGTACTGTAAATAACTATTTTTTTAAAGTTATCCTTTTAAATATGCTTTAAGGATGGATGCTTGATCTGAATTTCAAAAAGCTTAAGCCCCGTTTCACCAACTTACAGTTAAAATTTATCTGACAGATATTTTATACCTACATGTCTCTGTACAAACGTCATGTTTTGTGAAATGGACATAGGTTTATCTGTCGGTTAAATCACTAAATTTAACCGTAGGTGGGTGAAACGGTCACTTAAGATTAATTTCAACTTAGTTACTTTCAATAGTACATAGATGGCGCTGTGCAACAAGTCTAAGTATTCTATACGACACTAAGAGCTAGTTTCTCAACCTACAGATAAAATACTGACAGATAAACCTATGTCTATTTCATAATACATAACGCTTTAGTGTCTAAAGCGTCTAAAGTTTAGACAGTGACAGGTATAAAATATCTGTCAGGTTATTTTATCTGTACCTAAGTAGTGAAACAAGCCTCTCTATACACCTCTCCTGTGCGAAAAAACATATTACTACATAACTAGCATAATATCTGTACACGTGCCAAAGTGTGCGTAAACAATCGCACATCGCAGTTTCAGTACCTCGTTTACTGCCTCGTCGCAAGCGACTATGTTTTGGGGGTTGTCATTTGTTTACGTACCTAAGCGCCGGCGCACACCTGACGGAGCGCAGCGCAGAGCATTTTTGATTGTCATATTATTATCGACATTGTTCTCATTAGAATAATATTCAAAATGAGTTGACACAACATTCGCTTGTAGGCACTTCGATGCTCATTTGTTGTGTGAATATTCTAAGAACAATGTCGAAAATAATATGACAATCAAAAATGCTCCGCGCTGCGCTATGTTAGGGCTGCGCCGGCTCTAATAAGAATTAGCATTCTTTATTTAAATTAAAAACCTAAAACGCGGCAACGACTTATGCTGCCTGTTTTTTTTTAAACTATAACTATGTGAATGTGTTGTATATTGTGTATATGTAAAAAATCATCGTATACAAATAGGTTTAATATTACATAACAGAGCACCAAGCACAAAAATAAAGTTTAGTGAGACTAAGACCCAGAACACACGGGGAAACGCAACTGCAACTGCTAGTTACTTTTGAGTTGCATCTAAGTTTCTGCTATAGACTCCTTTAGAAATACACACACGACGCAACTAGTTTGAAACGTTTTGTTTCAGTTGCGTTGCAGAAACTTAGATGCAACTCAAAAGTAACTAGCAGTTGCAGTTGCGTTTCCCCGTATGTTCTAGGCCAAATACATTCCAGTTAATAACTGCCTGATAAAAAAAGTAGTTAAATATCATTCCAATTTTAATGTCAGTAGAAATAACTAGTAAATATACATGGGTCATACAGACACAGAAAACAAAGAATGTTTCTCCTGTTCCTGAAAGTTAAGGACATTGGATGCTCATTTCTGAACTTAATGCATATCCGCATAATCTGTGCCCGATGTAGTTTTGGCCTGCATAAACATTTTGAGGATTAGATGCTCCAATGTCCTTAATCACCTGGAAGAGGAAAGACAATTTTGAACCTAATTATACAGGGTGTAACAGAAAGGGTATATAAAGCCGAAACACAGCGATAGTCCTCATGAAACTGAACAACTTTCCCCAAGGAACATGGGTCGTAACTCGAAAAAAAAATTTCGCCTCCTCATACAAAATGCCCGATCAGCTGATCGAGTAAGTATGGGCGATGCAAAATTTTTTTTCGAGTTACGACCCATGTTCCTTGGGGAAAGTTGTTCAGTTTCATGAGGACTATCGCTGTGTTTCGGCTTTATATACCCTTTCTGTTACACCCTGTATGTATGACTCACATTTCATTTTTACATACATACATATCTATACACCTTTGCCTCAAAAGACGACACTTGGTTCCTGTTCCACCACTAACAGATAAAATATAACTGCCAGATAAACCTATGTACATTTCATAAAACATGACGTTTCGGAGAGACAGGTATAAAATATCTGTCAGATAAATTTTATCTGTCGATGGAAAAACAGGCCTCTAATAACTTCATATCTAAGTAAATATGTAACAATTTTACTCTGTTATTTCATAATCTTCTTCCTACAATAATATGATTTCTAGGAGATATCCTAGGGTCAAAAACTGGATGTATTTTGCAGGATAAACCTGAAACAATCATATAAATAAACAGGGTTTTCATTTAATGCATCATCTATTTATGACTTTGAAAGAGTGACAAATTAATACTGAATGTCAATACTTAAAGTGACTAGTTAACATTGAATGTTAATAATTGGGGCCGGCGCACACGTGACGGAGCGCAGCACAGAGTATTTCTGATTGTCATATTATTATCGACATTGTTCTCATTAGAATAATATTTAAAATCAGTTGACACAACAGTCGCATTTAGTCGCTTCTATGCTCATTTGTTTTGTCAACTGATTTTGAATATTATTCTAATGAGAACAATGTCGATATTATTATGACAATCAAAAATGCTCTACGCTGCACTCTGTCAGGTGTGCGCCGGCCCTTAAAGTGACAAGTTAACATTGAATGTTAATACAACAGTTTAATGTAAAGATTGCATATTAATAATAAAGTGGGTCAAGTATCGTTTCACCTATTTACATACTTCAATTCACATTGCTAACGCTGCGTCAGCGAAACTAATGTATTAAAAGATGATCGCCAAGTGCGCTTGGGCATCCACTGGTAATACTTATAAGTACTTATATTCAGCATTTGTTATTTTAAAGTAGAATTGATCTATTTATTTTAGAATTTACTCTACCAAAAGAAAGAAGTTAAAGTTTTTTATCTTACTTCTTTACCTAAGTTAGTTCTATAGATATTTCAATGAAAATGAAAAGAGTTTTATTTAATAATAGACAAAATTCATTACACTTTTTTGATCTAAAACTACTGCCGGTTCACTACCTGTATAGCCGTGAGGAAGAAAACGGCAAGAAACCTTCGGCACAGGGCCCTTCGTTATGTCCAATATATTTTTTTTTACTCAACAGACTTATACAGTTACATGTTGGTACTTAACTTGTTATCACAGTAATTTACATGAATATCACAGTATGAGTAGTTTAAGTTTTACATAAATTTTTAATATGTGCAATGCAAAGTTAATTAAAACAATTCTCAATTATTTTACCAAAGATAATCAATTTCGGAAGACATATTAGAAACTAAATGGCATAAGTAACAATCATTTACTTAAGAAAAATAAACCTTATGCCTTTACGAATAGACCTGCTAATGTAAAAATATGAAAAGCGAAGTATGGTTGGACTTCGTCAAAATTTAAAAAAGAAAAGTAAAAATGGCGGAAGAAATTCGACCAATCAGCGACAAGAATTGTCATACTGCTTTGCTATTGGTTGGAATATTTTAACCTCTAAGCGCCGGCGCACATCTGACGAAGCGGAGCGCAGCGCAGAGCATTTCTTTGTCATATTATTATCGATATTGTTCTCATTAGAATAATATTCAAAAACAGTTAACACGACAAACGAGCATCGAAGCGACTAAATTCGAATATTGTGTCAACTGATTTTGAATTGTATTGTAATGAACAATGTCTGTAATAATATGACAATCAAAACTGCTCTGCGTTGCGCTCCGTCAGGTGTGCGCTGGCCCTAACACTCGGCCTAAATCCTATTAGCTTAAATTGTATTTAGTTTCTAATATTTATCCGTTACGCCCTATTTTTCAATGGTCAGATAAAAACTGACAGATATACCTATGTCTATTTCATAAAACATTACGTTTTAGACAGCGACAGGTATAAAATACAAGGTGTTACAGAAAGGGGGTATAATGCCGAAACACAGCGATAGTCCTCATGAAACTGAACAACTTTCCCCAAGGAACATGGGTCGTAACTCGAAAAAAATTTTTGAATCGCCCATACTTACTCGATCAGCTGATCGGACATTTTGTATGGGGAGGCGAATGTTTTTTTCGAGTTGCGACTCATTTTCCTTAGGGAAAGTTGTGTAGTTTCTTGAAGACTCGCTGTATTTCGGCATTATACCCCCTTTCTGTTCCACCCTGTATATTGTAAAATATTCATAGGAATAAATAATAGACAATTGAAAAATTGGGGTTTAAAAGGATATTTTTATCCTAGAGTGCCAAAGTCTAGTCTTTACTAAAGAAATATTTTATCCCAGTCAATGTAACTAGAATAAGGTATATATTGTATGTATCTGTATATAAATGTATAATGTGAAGTATTTCAATGTTGATAAATGTATTTATTTTTTCTGTCGGCCATTAAAAGGTGTCAAAAATGAAAAATGTCTTTTTAAATTACTGTGTTCCAGCTTAAGGCCGTGGCCGCAGTAGGCAAACTGTTAGCGGCTGACTAGTTATCGATTTAGTGCGCCCTTCCATATATTTGATATGGAGTGTCCACAGTCAGCTAATTTTCGCTCACTGTACGCAGTTTGCAGCGTTACGCGCGCTGACTATATCAGACAGCGGCCGACTCCAACCAAAACCGGTTATTTCATTGATTTGAGTTTGCAGCTAACTCATTCAGTTCGCCACAAATTTGCGGTTCACTCAGTCGGCCGCTAACAGTTTGCCTACTTGGGCCACGGCCTTAAACCTTCTTAAACGGTAAGTAATTAAAAATGTCTTGTAAATACCCCACGGAATACCTATAAATCCTAAATAAATATTATAAATTATCATTTAAAATTTAAAATATTTCCAAGTAACAATAAATGCCCTAATTTATAAGTGTATAGGCATACTGATTCAATAAAAAAAAATAGGCTGCATAATCTTTACTCTTTTGTCTATCCTAAACAGACGAATTAAAAAAAAAAACATTTCAAAACTTACCATGTTCCAAAACGAATAAAACACGATCCAATAGTATTACAGTTTCAACTAAAGGTGCCAAAATCAACCTTAATGTGTACACAATAACGACGCGTCTCCACATTTGTAAGTCTGCTTCGCCTTGTGCCCACGCGTGGGGTTCCGGGTGTGGGACTTGAACTCTTTGGAGAGCTAGCTTGCAGTAACTGAAAAAAAAAGAAATAAAAGAACTTAATTTTTATAGTTTTTTTTTTTTAATTGAGGTTGACAAGTTAGTAGAGAATGTTCTGAGTTCTTAATTATTTGGATGAAAAATGTTTAGTATAATTTATTAATATCGATAACTATACAATATACCATTGCATTTAAGCCTATAGTTAGACCCACTGCTAGGCAAAACCCGACCTAGGCGCCTCTATGAAACTTTGTAGTTTTTTCTATTTGTGTGTGGTCATCAACATAATAAGAGCCAGGCTCTTGTCGGTGGAGTAATCGCCATCTTTGCCTCTCTTCTGCCAACAATTTGACTTCCTGGTATGACACGACGTTAATTTGAATGTGTGGTACAAAGTAATAATGGTTTTTGTCTCGAAATAGAAAAATCAAGCCATCATTTTTGTTTAGGTAAAAATATTTATCTCACACATAGAAAGATAGAAATACTTTATAGCACACAAACAGATACAGACAATACTTAAAACTATAACATTGTTCACAAGCCGGACTTATCACTAAAAGTAATCTCTTCCAGACAACCTTTGGAGTAGGAACACTTTAAGAAAATTGTAAACTGCATGTCACATACAGTGCTACAACGATCTATTGGCACTTGAGTGACATTGTCAGGAGGCCGTGGGTGGTGAATAAATAACTCGAAATAATGACAATTTACACGAGGATATCGTAAGTTCCGATTTCCGCCACGTGCCAAAAGATCCTTGTAGCACTGTACATACATATCTGTCATACCTCTCTTTTGTCTTTTTACTTACTTTTTAAAATCCATAGCATTAGAATGTTTGATGTTCCTAACTGGAGCGTGTTTTAACTTTGGATCGTAGTTTACCAAGATTCTTTCCAACGCTGCTCTATAGGCATGTATCTGGAAATATACAGGGTGACTTTAAATTAGTGAATGATAAAAAAGGATTATGTATGTAGGTACTCGTGATAATAAAAAACTTTTACTATGGGATGGGACCAAGGTCGAAATCATTAATTCTTTTTTTATTTTTTTTTATTAATCTGCAATCAGCCCCATAGCTTTAATCAGGTATGCTGACATTCTATAGACAAGGGTTCAATAGACAAGTGTCTTAAGAAAAAAAAAATTAAGAACAATTTTTTTTATGATTTCTAACTTGGTTATACAGGGTGTAACAGAAAGTTACGACCCATGTTTTTTGGGGAAAGTTGTTCAGTTTCATGAGGACTATCGCTGTGTTTCGGCTTTATATACCCTTTCTGTTACACCCTGTATAGTAAAAGTTGTTTGTTATCACGAGTACATTCATATCTTTTTCTTTATTTTAAGGGTTTTAGGGGCTGTTTCACTATCTGGAGAAAAAAAATATCTAACATCAATATTCATTATATTCTATTCATCTTTTCTTCTCTTTATTTTATACCTGTCTCTGTCTAAAATGTCATGTTTTATGAAATGGACATAGGTTTATCTGTTAGTTAAATTTTGTCTATAGACGGTGAAACGGACACTTAGGGTTTTAGAAATACTAATACATACTACTAATGTTAGCAACTCAGCGGTGATGCGACCTCCGTCGCGTTTTGTCAATGTTTTTTTATGTTTTTGACTTTTACTTTATTATATGACGTTTTCATTATTATCAAATGTTTCCTATGACTGCTGGTTTGTTTTTGTTGGTTGGTCGAGTTAATTAAAAGAATTACGAGGCATATACAATAGTTTCATTTATACAGTCCACTACATCGCCACCCGTAGTTATCAACTAATATAATAAAATGTCAAAATTGTGATGATATGGATGAATGTGAGCATGTTTGTAACTCTTACACACAAAAACCACTGAACACATTTCAATGAAACTTTACAATATTGTAGCTTACACATCAGAATAACACAAAAGTAGGCTTTAGTCATTGTGTTAGTTTTCCGAGATATTATGACAAATGTACCTATACGAACTACGAATTTATAGGGAGTGTCTAATTTTTCTAGTGGTACCTAAATAAGAAAGTTTAAAAAAATCTTTACATACCTTCAAATCCTCATAATTCCCTTTTTTCAATCTATCACAATAAACTTCGATAGCATGGCATGATATCTCTCTACTAACATAAGATAAATGACTATTTAATCCTTTGACATAACCACTTATAGGGTACCCTTTGTCTGTCAACTTCATAAAACAACATCCAACGACACAAATAAATTTAACTTTAATTGAATTTACAAAATGTTTAAGCAATAATGGACCTAAATCACCACAAGGATGTAAGCCTATTAACCCATATTTATCCATATATTCTGGTAAATTTAGTTCTAACAATTGTTCGTGGGATGTTAGTGTCATATTGCAATGTATAGGACGTCGGAATTTTGTTAAAACCTCATTTGAGAGATGTTTGCCTGATGTGTATTCCAGTTCTTTGTCTAGTTTTCTGTAACAGAAAAGTTTGTGGTATTATCTATGGTTATTTTTTATAAAACAGTGAGGGTGTATAAAGTTAGAGTGTGTTTTATGAAATAGTTCCTATGCCGCCATGTTGGCAGCATTGAAAAATACTGCAAAACACCACTGAGGCTAATGTGACAGACAAATTTTCATAGGAACTATTTCTGAACAGCCTGATAAGGCTCATCAGCACTATTTCTATTATTTATTCAAATAACTACACTAAGGATACCATACCAAGGGCATCCTAGCTTGCATTTTGTGTTCACTGCTTTCAGCTTAAGGCTGGTTAAAAAATTATTAGATAAATTAATATTATTAGCAAATAGTCTGCAAGCTACAATGTGATATACAGACCTGGATTGCTCCGTCAATTGAGATTGACACTCAATTCCAACAGTGTACAAATTGTCTTTATAAGCCAGCATCCTCACTAAATGCCCCAGCCCAGATCCAAAGTCTATCACAGCTTCGCAACCACTCTTAATGGCTGTATCTTTCACAACCTCTGCCGTCAAGGAGATTTCATGCCGCTTTTTTAATTTCACATGTTTTAAAAATACATTCTGTAGCTTGGGATGGTTGGCACAGGAATCAATATTCACACAGCCTAACGAAGAGAATGTAAACTTTTTGGCTCTTTCTCGAGGTAAACTCGCTGATTTCGCAGCTTTTATTAGAGCGAGAAATGATAGAGGCAGCATTTGGTTGATTGGTTTTTCAGTTAAAATATCGCCTAAAACTTGAGGGTCCATGTTTTTGAAACATTCGCGCCAAGTCGGTGGCAGTTTTTCCCAATGATCGTCAACGAAGAAGTCCTAAAAAAATATGAAAATATGAAAAAAAAAAATAAACAAAAACAAAGCAGATTACGGTGGTACAATAAACTTACCAAAACATAAAGATCTAAAAGCCAATCGTACATTCTAATTAGTTTTAAAGCCATATCGATATTAGTTTTGACTGCTTTCGCTTGTAAAACCATATTTTTCAGTCAATTTCTTTAATTTATTTAAAAAAACTAAAGATATGACCACAACTTTCGCATCGCAGCGTGGCAATGACAGTTGCTGTCAGAAGCAGCTTGTGCGTTGAAACTGTCACTCAACTTTTTAATTGGTATCTTTACCTTTAATCCATACAGCCATTATTTAAACTTACCTAATGCCACTATGTGATTCATCTGTTTTCGTATACTAATTCTATACTATAGGTTCATGTGCTATAGGTACAGGAAAACTATTCTAACCGCAACGCTACACGTTTGACTTTGCTCGTTCATTTTTTGTTTAGATTCTAGTAAAAGTAAAACATCACTCTCATATGAGAGTAGGCTCGTGCCCCTGGTAGTGGGGACGTTAAGAGCTGATGATAATGGAAGCATCACTTAATACGTTATTATAAAGGATGTTATTTTTTAAAATAAAATAAAGCATTTTATAACAAAACAGCATTTATTTCACACAACTTTGCTTAAAACAAGAGTGTGTAATGCGACTGAGCTATTAAAATAAGTAAGTATTGCGAAATGATTTAAAATATACAAGTAAAACTAGCATTAGTGTTAAGATTTAATTAAACTACCTTAAATCTTCCTCCATAAAGCTCTTATTAGATTATCATTGCTCATTGTGATGTGTACACAGTTACTTAGGTATAGATATAATTAATCTACTTACAAATAAAACAATATGGCCGGTTTCTTAAACTTCAATAAAAGTTTCAAATTACAGCTAAGTAATAAACATTAACAATAAAAATAATAACTAAGTCATGATCATCATGATGAATAAGTCCAAGATATTTTTTTCATATACAGGGTGTTAGGAAAAGTATCACTTTCCTTTTAGACAGGTATAGTGTTAGTGATGTAGAACACATCCACGAAAAAAATTTTTTTTTGTTCTCATTTTTAATTGTCGCGAATCGCGCGATTAATAATGTAATTCTTAATTAAAAATGAGTTTAAAAAAAAAAATTTCGTGGAATGTGTTCTACATCACTAACACTATACCTGGTTAAAAGGAAAGTGATACTTTTCCTAAAACCCTGTATAATCATTATCAATTAAACATCAAAATCTAAAATAACTTTAGTTGCCCAATTAACACAGACTGTTCTTATAGTTGTACAGAATGGTCACAATGCATGCTTGCTTATGTAGGTATTTATGATGCTTACTATAAGCTACTTCTGAAAAACGAATTGCTTAGGCCGTGGCCCCAGTGGGCAAACTGTTAGCGGCAGACTAGTTTGTGGCGTATCGATTTAGTACGCCCTTCCATATATTGGAAATGGAGTGTCCACAGTCAGCTAGTTTTCGCTCACTGTACGCAGTTTGCAGCGTTACGTGCGCTGACTATCTCAGACAGCGGCCGACTCCCACCAAAACCGGTTATTTCATTGATTTGAGTTTGCAGCTAACTCTTTCAGTTCGCCACAAATTTGCGATTCACTCAGTCGGCCGCTAACAGTTTGCCTACTGGGGCCACGGCCTTAGTTGCCCAATTAACACAGACTGTTCTTATAGTTGTACAGAATGGTCAGAATGCATGCTTAAGTAGGTATTTATGATGCTTAGTATAAGCTACAATTTCTGAAAATTAATTGCTTAATTAATTTAATGATAATAGGTAGGTACGAATGTACGTTAAGGTATTAATTACTTATAATAAAATAAATAATGATATTAACATATTGCTTATCACTTCAGATCAAAATATTGACTTGACTTTAACCTTAAGGGGCTAACCACACATCCCTGACGGAACACGGCAAATATCGGTTACATACAAATTGTATAAACTTATTCACACAACTGCGTGTCAGAGCGTCTATAGTGAAACGGACAACTCTGAATACAGATAGCCCTGACCAGGAAATGTGTGGATAGCCCTTAGGCCCAGAACACACGATGAAACGCAACTAAGTTTCTGCTATAGACTACTTTAAAAAACCACACACGACGCAACTAGTTAGAAACATTTCAGACTAGTTGCGTCGTGTGTGGTTTTCTAAGGAAGTCTATAGCAGAAACTTCGATGCAACTCAAAAGTACCTAGCAGTTTCAGTTGCGTTTCCCCTTGTGTTCTGGGTCTTAACTTAATAGTACCTACGCGTATTTTCACAAATGGCTTCCGCCAATAGCCTTAATCCTATAAATCCTTAAACAGAACCTTTTAAAAAAACACGAAACTCTTTGGTACATACTCAGATCTACAGCTCGAGATTCATTTGTTTTTAAAACATTGCTTCCTAAGCAATATTGATCACGATTGTCGGGAAACTTTGGGAAAGCTTCCGTACAAAAATGAGGGTAGTAAGAGAATTCGTGAGCGACATCTATGTAGTGGTATTCGGCAGCTTGCTCGCGAATTTTTTCTTCTAGAGAGCATGGGGATGCGACATACAGCCTATATTTTTTCCTCTTCTCTTGAAAAAGTCTTTCGGCGTCAGTTAAAACGTCATCTATTCGAACGAACAAGTCATCCATTGGTAGCGAGCCATATTTGTATATGAATGTGGACGGGGCAAGCCTGTACTTATGCCCAGTCGATCTATCCTTCCATACTTTACTTGTACTTTCCAATTGAAGCAAAAACGTGGGTATGCTATAACTATGCGTCGTTATCACGTGAATATGCATTCCGTAGTTGCTTTTAATTTCTTTGTGGAGTGAATTTATAAACGGGTATAAACCTCCTTGATGAATAAACCCAAAGAATACAGTTAATAAAATATTTAACACATACCACACATATCTTAAACTCTTTTTAAACTTTCTGTAACTATACGAATCGGCTTCGTTTTCATATAAATTGTTTCCGAAAAGGAAAACCAGAGGTAAAAGGATAGGTATGATGAATCTGGCCTCTTGGTGAGGGAAGATGGAGAGGAGGGCCACGGGAGTGATGAGGGAAAACAGCATGAGGCCTGTGATGCTTTGGACACGTGGTAGCTTGCTGTATTGACCGCGGACGAATCTGTAACAAAAGAATACGCATAAATATTTATAACTATAGGTACTAGCTAGACTAGAGGCTGCCCGCGACTTCGTACCTACGCATTTATCGTCATATCTGGGGAAAAAATATGAAATAATAATATAGGCTATGTTTTATTCTGATGTACAAGCTGAAATGAGAAAAAAGAATGATATCTTATAATAATATAGCCTATGTGTTATTCTGATGTGCAAGCTACAATATTGCCAAGTTTCATCAAAATCTGTTCAGTAGTTTTAACGTGAAAGAGTGACAGGCATCCTCACATACATACATCCATCCATCGGCACAAACATAGACATTTATAATGTTAGTAGGACAAATAAATATTTTATTAGTGTTTATACGCATGCGTGCATTCAATGAAAGTACAATTGGACTAATTCAATTGTTTTGCCATATTCCCCACGCATAGCGCTGGTGACAATAGCTTTTGTTTCGCAATTCAGTTAGGTACCAAGTTAGGTGATCTAAGGCACCTGAACTGCTAAATATTTTAAGTCCTACTTTTCTTTAACATACCAATTATTAGGGACTTCAGTAATACCTTTAGTAAGGTACCTGCTATATTATTTGAATACCATACTTAACATCAGTTTTCAATACTCAATACTCATTCATTTATTGCACTCAACAGGTTTTTACAGATCTTATAAACAACTTAAAATACCAAATGTACCAAATACCAAAATACTATCGTTTTATAATATTATTCTCTATCGATTGACGTTAGTTTCATCAGTAGCCGCCAACTTTTTTTTTCCATACTAGCTCGAATAGAGGATGTTGAGCCTAAATTGATACCGAAAATTTTTACTATACCAATTAGGTTGGATGCTCTTTATCTTAGTAACTTAAACTTACCTATAAGTATTCCCAGCTAATGTAAAAAAAGCCAAAATCCCAAGTACATTGAACAGCAGTGGAATGTTCACCACCAAATGCAGCCACCACGGATGTAGACCGTGGTGTTTCAGGTTCTTCATGTCCACGTTATACCGGAGAAAGTTTAACGGAGTCACCACCCAATTGTCCCAAGATAATTTCAACGATTCTATATCAGCACTTGTTAAGTAACCGTAATATCCTGAATCGATTATAATAAGTAGTAATATTGTTGGTATACAACATAAAATTAAAGTGATTATACGGTAATGAAAATCTTTAAAACCAACTACTTTTGAGCCCAAGCCCCTGTGAAGCCAGAAAAATATTGGCGGAAAAGCAAAACCAACAAAAGTTGGTCGGTTAAAAATCCCTATACTCACTAGAGTTGAAATAAACAAAACTTTGTTGAGAGAGTGCATCGGTAAATGAGTTCGAAGTTTAAAAATTTTAACTTTTTCAACTGGAGACGAAGCTTGATTATACTTTTCTTGTAAAAATTCGTCATGATAAATTATATTGTCGGAACGTAACATACATTCGGCGACAAAATATAAGAGTATCGAGAAAAACAACATTTCGAATGTGTTTGAAAAGCTTCTAGTACAATAAACAAATACTACATAGGAACTGGCGAATATTTTTAACCGATTTCTGTAATTTTGCCCGTATATTGTACATATTTTGTAAAGGCAGTAGTCATTTATTAATGATAGAAAGCAAATAAATAATCTAGGCAAAACTAATAAATAGTATGGGGTTTTTAAATCTACATTCAAGTAGTATTTAGTAAATGGGTTTGCAAGACGAATTAGATGTATGGGAGGGCCGAGAATCATTTTAGGCACAAATATATTTCTGATCGGGAATTTCGGGTTGAATTCCCATGTTCTTGCTACATCCACGGAAAGTACATCGCCTGTAAAAAAAAGAAAAAGAAATGAAAATTCACAGTTTTTAAACCTAAACATATATTTTTGTATAAAGTTAGCTTAGTAAGTAGGTAATATTAAGTTTAATGTAAATAAATACTATTTAATTTAGTTGTATTTACGAAACACAATTATTAATTTAAATAGAAAACGTTAATTTTATGCGAAAACATGAGACACCGACCAAAACTTGGTTGATAGATTATCTGTTCAAAACACAAAAACAAAACAACTTATTTTGTATGGAAATGTATGAAATTGTTACCTGTTATAATTTCAACGTTTTGGAAAAACTCGTCCGGGTGAATATAGCCCCGCTGCGGTAGAATCGTTAATAAAAATCGAATGCACACCAGCACCCAATACGAGAACGGTAATTTTACGGGATTTTTAAATGAAATTGACTTAAAAAGTTGCGTTTTCAAAAACATGCTATCTACGCGCCACATTTCTAATTCAAACACTGTTAATACAAAGCAAATACGCGTATCTTTGGTGCATTTATCAATAATTTGATAACAGCAACTCGACTCCACCAACATCCATTTTGACGTTTTAAGGGTACGTTCGTTTCACTCACGACGTGCTCACGACAGCGAAACGACAAACTAAAATTTCGTTTAGATTGGAGTGAGTGTAACTTACAAATAATCAAACTTTAATATCTTCAAGTATAACAAATATAAATAACTGAACTATCGTTAGTTTATCAGTAAATATGTCAATAAAAGAAAAATATAACCTTTCACCTATGATTAAACGAACGTTCGTTGTCCTTCTCTGTTTATCATCGTAGGTGTAAAAGAGAAAAATATGTTTTATTAAGTGACTTCATCTTGGAAAAAAAATCATGTTAACTCAAAATAATATAGCCTAAATGTTATTCTGATGTATAAGCTACAATATTGCCAAGTTTCATCAAAATCTGTTCAGTGGTTTTTACGTGATGTAGTAACAAACATCCGTCCATCGGCACAAACATTGACATTAATAATATTTATAGGATAGATAGACGATCTATCTCGAATCCATATTAAATATCTCGGTTAAAAGCAATGCAAACAAACCCCTATCATGTAGATTGGCCTAGTTGACGTCTTCTTGCAGGCTTTCTCATAGACCAATACGCTTACTTAAGCGCGCTGTTGTTTTATGCGTTGCTCGCAGCGTCAGACGCAAGCGATCAGGGTAGCAATTCCGCTAAATTAAGTTAAGCGACCTAACTAAAGCGACCAGATTGACATTCAACAGCAATAGCCACAAATTTGGTATTGTCTTAAGTGCCACGATTAATAGTCGATTAGTAGTTTCTAGAGGGTTTTGTCTTTCATTTGTCCTTAACGAGGGATTTAGTTGTCGATTTTGCCAATATTTAATAAAATTATTGTTCGAAGAAATTGATTAACCAATTGATTGATTTTTTCGACCTAGAATAAGCTTAGACATACTTTAAAATACAGAATATTTATTTCTATAAGATTTAAATGCATTTTTTGCATAAACTGCACGTTAATTTTCGAAAAAACACCGAAATAGTGTTAGGTGGCTGTTTACTACCTTTTGCGTTTGCCATAAAAAAGGATCCGTGTTAACGTCATTAGTGTCAAACTTAGGGATGGGCAAATGGGAAAAAAATATCGATATTTATCGTATCGATATTTTTTAAATATATCGATATATATCACCCAAGAAATATCGATATTTTTTGCCCAATTTGCAATTATTTATAAAAAATTGCCTTAATTATCGAAATTTTAAAGCAAATACACATCTGGCTGTTTCAACATAAGTTTTATTGTTTTAAAAAAAATCGAATTGCTTGACATAAAAAAAAGAAACACATATTTTCTAACTTGTAACAGAAGCGTAAATGAAACTAAGGTATTCTCTTGTTATTTCCTTTTATTCTTCTTATTTTCATCTTTTCTACAATACAATATCGTTTACAAACAATAGTCCTTACTCTTCGTTCCAAACGTCATAATGACATCACAATCAAATCCATAGACAAATACAATAAATTAAACATCTTCTTTTAAAAAAATATACAGATTCTGCCATTAAATTTAACTAGTTCTATTATACGTATTAATCACATAAACACAATCACTTGTTCACTACACCAATCTTAACCACTCGTTTAACGACTTAAAGCTATCTGGCAGCGAACTGCCGCGCTTGCTTGCCACGGGATGTCTGCAATCCCTCTCACCTTATCAGACACCGCATTGGTCGCCTACCTGAGACGTCTGCTGTCTCCTCGACTTGCCTGAACCAGCCCGGTCCGACAAGCCGGCGGCGCTTGCTAATGCAGACCACACCTAGACTAGTTCTAGATGGCGCTTGCTTTCGTCTTGCCCCTCGGCCCTCATCTGCACGATGGCACCAAGCTGAGCTGCTAGGTTCTATGCTTGCTTAAACAATCCGTTACAAAATTTAAGAAATCGAATTGGTTAAAATCATGATGTGACGCATGAGCAGACAGCAGAGCTTAAAAATATATAGATTTTAATATCTGAAAATAAATATCGAAAATTGATATATCGCGGTAAAAGTATCGCTAATTACTAATTAGCGAGCGAGAAAAATATCGATACTAATTAGTAATTAGTATCGATATTTTTCTGAAAAAATATCGATATTTTGATATATCTTTTATTTTGATATAAAAAATATCGATATTTTGATATACCTATCGATATTTTTACCCAATCCTATCAAACTGTAACTGTCATGTCCGTCCGTTCCTATCACGTTCCTATGTTCCGTCCGCATATTTAACTGAAACGAACTTTTTAAAGTTATTTTAATAACTTTCAATTCAATACTGTTATTACTTGGTTGGTTTATTACTTATTTATTTATTTATTACTTTGTCGGTGAATGAAGTTGGTTCGCATAGTTTGCCAGGTAAGTACGGAAACTATTGTGATATACCAATACAATATAACCTCATTGTGATATACCTACCTACCTATTCAATTTATTGAGATATTTTTTGTTTGTCTGTTAATTTTTAGGCTCCGATAAACTAAACATGAGCGTACATATCGATCAATTGAGAGCGCTCATTGACTTTTTAGAAAATTATAAAGAATTGGCTCTGGGCCATCTTGCCAGGTCCATGGAGGGTCGATATGAAATGCGACGTTTGTGGGGGCCTCTGCGCCGATATCCTAAATGGAATATCGCCGGAGCATGCCCAAAAAATTTCGGACCAGTGGCGTATTGTAAGATAATACTCGTGATACCTATTTACTTAGTTATGTTATTGTACACCTGACTCGACTCCCGACCTAGACAATTCAATTTATGTACCTACCTACTTACTTATTTTTCAGTACTACAATGAGATAAAGTCGAAACTTTAAAAAAAGATAAAATTACAGAAAAGTGAAGTAGCAGCCACAGGTCTGTTATATTATTTATATAAAATTCTCCTGCTCTTATTTTCTCCAAAAACCATACATACCATGACTGTTACATTTGTATTGTTTTTTCAGGAGGGGGGAAGAAGATCAAAATGTAATACACTTCTGGCCACCTAAACCGAGCCACCTAGTATGATTGGTTTCTATCGCCCATATCTTAAAAAAAACATATGAATGACCAAAAAGTTTTAATGCAGTTTTGTAGTTGATAGGTTTATCGTCTAGTTGATGTGCATTTCGTTCTAAATTTGAATTTGTAATCGCAAAAAACAGAGGAGGAGCAGTAGTTGTTCATTACGTACAATCCCATAACAATACTAAAACTTTAAAATACGAGCTTTAATTAGTGATTCTTTTGTTATTGTGGATTGAAAAAGTTCTGTTAGTGGTTATCGTTAATTTTTATACTGTTTTCATGTAAAAAATATGGATACTTTGCCTAAAGTAGCTGCTCAACCTGTGGCGCTCCTTTAGTTTGGTTTAAGCCAGAGAAACTTCAGCATACAACTTCACATAAGACAGTCAGCTGTACAAAGAGTGTACCAAAGGTTCCTAAAGACTAGGGGATATGACTACCGTTCAGGTAGATCACGATTTTGGGTAACAACGTTGCGACACAATGGATTTATGATGACGGCCAGTTTCTGAAATCGTCACCTCACTTCGGTTCAGATCCAGGAATAGCTTCGAGACCTCCATGGAGTAAATGTTAGTGCTCGTACTGTGAGAAGAAGGCTTTTAGAAGGTGGATTAAGATCGCATTAGCCAGCCTATGGGCCCAAACTAGAGCGAACTCATCGAATGTCGCGCTTTCAGTTTGCGCGCCAACATTCAGGCTGGATGCAAAGACAATGGGGTCAGGTGCTTTTTACTGATGAGACAAAAATCATGTTTTATGGCAATAATGGAAGAAGAAAGGTCTATCGAAGGCAGGGAGATGTTTTGTACAGTGTTGCTTAAAAGAGTGAGTAAGTAATGGCGGTAGGTCGTGGATCATCTGGCGTGGCATTTCCGCCGAAGGCAAAACTGCTTTTGAGTTTGTGTCTGGGCCTCGGATGTCATCTCTAAATGCTGACCGCTGTATACGCCAATGTTTGGAGCTTCATGTAGTACTTTATGCCAAATTTTCAGGCTCAGACTTCATTTTTATACAGGGTAACGCCAGAGCACACACATCACGAAAGCTTCGCAAATTTCATACAAGACCACAACATTACTGTAATTGATTGGCCATCCAGAAGTCCCTACATAAATCCGACCGAGCACTTATGGGACGAGTTGAAAAGACGTGTTCGGTCTCGTCATCCAGCCCCAAAAACACTACGGGAGCTAAAAATTGCAATTAAAGAAGAATGTGAAAACACTCGTCAATATGCAATTTTTACACTCATAAATTCGATGCCAAATCGCATGTATGCCATTATTAATGCTTTGGGAGGCCATACAAGATATGAAATAAGGCAATACAATTAATGAATTTAAAAGATTTTTGTTTAAAACCATCGTTTTCTTTAAAATTCCAACAAATGACTTTTTCAGTTGTTAAGCCAAATCAACACTCAGGTTGACTCGGGTCATTTACTCATTTTTTAAGTTCAAATTTAGAACGAAATGCACATCAACTAGGCGATAAACCTTTCAGCTACATAACTGCATAAAAACTTTTTGGTCATTCATATGTTTTTTTTAAGATATGGGCGATAGAAAGCAATCATACGAGGTGGCTCGGTTTAGGTGTCCAGAAGTGTATAAGGCGTGCTGTTGTTTTATGCGTTACTTGCAGCCGTCGATTTTGTATGGAGAAACCTGATCGCATGCATGTCTGACCCTGCAAGCAACGCATGAAATAATAGCACGCCTAATAAATCTGAGGCTATTTTTACTGGAAGGTTTTTCAGCATTTTACATAAATAACAGACAGATTGTATTTAAAAAATAAAAGTCCCATAAACATGATATGATTTTATTATTGTTCGGTTAATGGATATTATTGATGAGCACACATTACTTTGGCACGTAACCAAAGTTTTACAAATACAAATCCTTTTTTTATATTGTTCAAACATTATTTAGAAAACGATGATAAAGATTTAACTTTTTTTTGCAATTGCTAAGTACAGGCAGACCAACTTATATGTTATCTGAACGGCGGCGCTAGTAGTAATACAAAATTGTTTCTACCAATTCTACCAATCGCAGCAGTTCTGGAATTTGACATTTCCGTATTAGTGGCCGTAGTTTCAATAACGGCCGGTTCACAGATAACTCGGTAGCTCTGTGTGCATAGCACACGCATAGCTTAACAAAGATGTCAATATTATTTTTACAGAACATAATGTCTCTCAATTAATTTTCGTTGCATATTTTGCGTAAACCAAAATGTTACTATAATCAAACAAAACATAATTATTTTAATAGCCAGATAAAAACTTGGTTTAAATAAGTTAAATATAAATTAAACAAGATGTTAAATATTATTTACAATTAATTAAAAATGTACAATCAGTATTATTAAAAACAATGTCAATTTAGGGTTTTAAAAAGCAAGAGGAACAGTAATAAATTAATGGGTCTAACTGGGGATTAGCCCATACTAATTCGAATTGAGTGATTGAATAAATGGTTTTATAAGGCCCACTTGCGCAGCCCAGAGTTAACGCAATAAACCCGGAGTTAGCTGCTAACACAGGGTTAAATCAAGATAAATCAATCTTATCTTATCTTATTTAGCCACTCGTGCCCCACTGCTGGGCAAAGGCTTCTCTCCTCAAACGCCATGACTTTCTGTCTCAAATTATTAATTTAACCCTGTGTTAGCAGCTAACTCCGGTTTTATTGGACTGCGCAAGTGGGCCTTAGTTCCGTAAGTATAGGGATTAGTCCATACTAAGTCTAAAATTGATCAATTTGCTTTTGTTCATAATTAGTATGGGCAAATTCCCCTACCTGAGCTAGCCCCTATGTGTGTCCCCTTTACACATATTACTTGTTACCACTACAAAATGGCTTGAAAATTGTACTTCAATTTCATTTCTCATGTCCAAAAACGCGCAGCATTTTTGACAAGAAAAACAATATGGCGTCAAAAAAGGAGGGAAACTAAAAAATATGTCAATAAATTACTTTGAGTATAGAATATATAAGGAGGAGCCATACCGTCTGGATCTACGTGCCTGGTCTGGCGCAAAATGGCTACTTTTTGTATGGTAGTACTTAACGTTTGACAGGTCATCTACAAAGAAAACTATGAGAAAACTTGGCGCAACCTTGGCACGCTGTCATAAACTCATTTATTTATGAAAAAGAAATGGGGTCACTCCTTATAATCCTTCCTCATTGATAAATAATAACAAAAAAGTATGTATACATTTTGGAATGAAAATTGCCAAATCGCAATCCAATTACAACTAAAATTCAATTAGTAGC
Source organism: Anarsia innoxiella (assembly GCA_947563765.1). Taxonomy (NCBI): domain Eukaryota; kingdom Metazoa; phylum Arthropoda; class Insecta; order Lepidoptera; family Gelechiidae; genus Anarsia; species Anarsia innoxiella. The sequence continues at coordinate 2,425,346 of OX387393.1, forward strand.
TTCTTTTTTTTTTTTGTCGTTTTCTTTACACTAAAATTCGTACATAAGTGCGATAACAGACTCTATTCCACAACACTTAAGGTTGCATTTTGCATTCAATGAGCTACAAATACTTAGCTAATATGTACTCTATCTCATACATTTTGTATTCAAGAGGAAATAACGACTTTACAAAAATATATTTAAACAGATTGTTAAATTTAACTAGGCATTAAATTATTCTTAAGCTACCTGTTAATAGGATATAAGATGAATTATTAAAATTACTAAAAATAAATTATGATATTTATTATTATCATAAACTCCAAAGGTTGAATAGGCATAATGACAAAAACCATTTTTAGTCCATCGCATAGATTATTTTAAAATATTCGACACGTATTTTTTCTTTTTTCTCTTAAACTAAAAATGACAAAGATACTCTGGGTTAAAGTTGCTCGTGACGTCACTCCTAGGTAAAAATCTCTAGGAGTGACGTAATACCCCCCACTCGGTAACTTTGATGCTCTGTATCTTTGTATTTGATCAGGTAAAAATTGTGTTTCAAATATTTTTTAATAGCCTAAAAGACGGATTAATTATTTTTTGAATTTTTGAATGTAGTCATCATCCCTATTATTTAACATAAATGCTTGGTTCTTTAACTACAATTTGAATAACGCAAAGTTTTAGTTTGTCAATGCAATATTTTTCCCCGTTTTGACGTGATAACGTCTAATAACACGGTACTACGGTCTGCATGCACGAAAAAGATGACGTCATTGTCCCGTTACGCAAGCGAGAGCGCGGCACGAACGAGAGAGAGGCATGACCGGCTCGAGCGATTGGCTCAGTTCGGTTCTTTCCACTCCTTCTATGCATTAAAGTCGCGAAACACCTGCGTAACATACCGCGCGGAACGTTCAGCGGCTGGAGTAAATGTATGTGACGTAATTTCAGCTGATGTGTCATAGGTGACTTGAAACACATTGCGAGCGTATCGAACCGAACGTTCAGCGGCTGGAGTAAATGTATGTGACGTAATTTCAGCTGATGTGTCATAGGTGACTTGAAACACATTGCGAGCGTATTGAACCGAACGTTCAGCGGCTGGAGTAAATGTAAGCGACGTAATTTCGGCTGATCTGTCATAGGTGACTTGAAACACATTGCGAGCGTATCGAACCGAACGTTCTTCGCGGTACGTTACGCAGATGTGACTGCACAATTTTACTATTATAATGTTTTACGTTGTCACGTCAAACTACCGTCCTTTACCTACTTTACAGACAACCAATTGTTTTTCTACAATTCATTTATACAGTATAGCCAAAAAGAGTAGAAATTAAAAAGTGTCAACAAAGTAGCGTCGTCTCTTTCAAATCAATCTGAAAACAAACAGCACAAAACTACAGTGTTGCCAGTTTTTAATTGCTTCTTTTTTTGGCCAGACTACGTATATTTTTTTGAGCATTACCTACTACTCCCCGGCTTATCCATATCAATGGTAGCATTGCCGTAACTCCAAGGCATATCTTCTCCGAACTTGGATCTATGCGCTTTGTTCTTTGCGTCATAGAGTAAAGAGTTGTCGACGTACGCGTCGCATTTGTTGCACCAAACTGATAGGTCTAATAGTGATAGGACTAAAGCGTGGGAGGTTGCTGAGAAGTGTTCTTGCATGTGACCGTTTATGCTTCGACCGCATGCTCGCTGTGGAAGTAAAAAGAGTTGGTTTAATAACCTACATTTTTATTTAAAAAAAACCTAAACGCATTTTTTATCTTGTTGTACCCAGTGTCACTCTCTCTGTAAATACGAATCTAACGACACCTTTCAAGCTAAAATCCAACAAGCCGTTTCGGCTGTAGGGCGATAGAGTTATACATACATATAAACATACATACATACTTACTCTCGAAAAACATAACCCTCCTATTATCGCAGTCGGGTAAACACTGACATATTTTAAGTGCTATTTACATTGAGAGCGACACTGGGTAAATCAAAATCAAAATATTTGTTCTTTAAACGCAGTCAGGGTTTTTTTTAAATATTAGGGTTAGCTTATTGCCATTTCCGTGAAGCTATTAATAAATTAATTAATTTAAAAAATACTGAACTTACCACATAACAATGCAGACATATCCAATTCTCGACAGTCTCGTCGCAATCCTTACATTTCAAACCTTGTTCGAAATTAGCACTTTCAGGCACTGCGAAAAGCGACTTTAAATGCGGGCAATAAGGTAGAGGTATCACTGCAAACATCTCTCCTGCTATAATCGACGGCATTTGTTCAGCTAAATAATCTACTAAAGTAGTTTTTTCTGGAACATTCGATTGGCCTTCACTACCTATATTAGAAGTTTCCGGGCTATTAGTTAAAGGGGCATTTACTTGTGGCGATAAACTAAAATCTGAACTCTTTGAGTCAGGTTTCTCGCAATTTTCTTCCTTACAAGTTCCTTTGCAAGGCTCTTTTTTAGGTTTGTCGGAATGAGCTGATACAAGTGACCCGGTTTTTGATATTCCTTGCTTGTTTCCTTCTTTAGTATCTGGTTGGTCTTCATCGTCAGTCCCGCAATGTATACCATCTTCGCATTTAGGTTTGAGCGTCAGTTGTTCCATTTGTTCGATAGTACCACTAACGTCGACTAAACTTTTGGATGTGTTGGGCGATTTGATGGAGTCTTCTAGACTTGTCAATGATGTTTCGGATTTGTTGTCGGAGTTGTCCGTGATAGTTAGACCTCTAGAAGGAAGCGGTTCGTCTAGTACGTTTTCGATTGGTAACCCCAATTGAAACTTTAGACTTTTCCAGTATTTTTTGTGTACCTGGAATACAGTTTGGGTTATTTAAAGTCTATTTTTCTCGTAGTAGAACATTAATTTGTTTTTATAGCATTTAAATGATATATTCCCCTTTTGGAAAGCGGAAACCCAAGAAGTACAAAAATATCATATAGATACCAAAAAACTTCTTTGATATTGATAAATAATATTCTTGATAAAGTAAGGAATATTTCAGTTTTTTTTTAACTTACCGTAATAACATTATTAATAGATTCCACCGCTGACCAATGCACCACGGGTTTCGGATCATAGTGATGTACTATCGGGTCTCCGAGTAACGCTTTAGTACACATAGTCATCGCGTACGATATACTAGTTACATTGTACCCGCCCTCGAGGCAAAGGATTATACGACCGGCGGCCAAACTACGGAGGAGTGACGTCATTCGACCGTAGCATTCCGGGGATACTTTGCAACCTAGAGATAAAATGTTTTATGTTGGTAGGTGTTTTAACAGGCTAGTTATATAGGGTGTTGTTTTATTAGATATCGACACTTTCAATGGTGATTGTAGGTGGGAATGAAAACAATTTAAAGAAATAATTATGCTGTATCTATTTATAATTTTTTGTGTGCGTTTTGTGTAGGTATTTTTTCAATACAGATACAGTCAGCCTGTCACATCCCACTGATGGGCAAAGACCTCCCTCGCTCTCTATCCCGTTTTGAGCTCGTCTCGCGTTATCATCGAATCCCCGATTTTAAATATGTATACTTTTACTAGTATAATCAACTTTAAGAATCTTTTACTAATGGCAATTTGAGGCATTCTTAAAAAAACTGAATTTCCATATAAACATTGCAGATATTCCGAAAAATTCATATTTAGAGCAAAATTTTTCTAATTATAGGTAATATTTGTAATTAGAAAACCGTAGTATTTAAATTCATAAGTCCATTTATAAGTATGAGAAGCAGAGAAGCTATATGAGCTAACACCTATTTTTTGTCTTATTTTTAAGAAACTGAGACTGAAATCTAGAAAACCCCAATATTTACATTCGTAATTCAACCAGTATAAATAGACCCGTGTATAACCTAGTACACTTACCGCCAAGCGGGTCACCAACGCACGCATCAAACCCAGCCGACACGATCACTAACTCCGGATTATACTCGTACGCAACTGGTAATACTACTTGCGTGAAAGCTGATAGGTATTCCGCGTCGCCCATACCACGCTAAAAAAACATACAATATTTAAACAATTGTTTGGGTCGTAGTAAGTGGAGGGAAGTGGTCTCTGTCTAACCCGATGGGAAAGAGACATGACAGATATGTATGTAGGTATTATATGTATAGGTTGCTTGCGACTTCGTACACATTAATAGTCAAATCTTCGAAAATAAACAGAATATCTTTAAAAAATATAGCCTTTATGAAATTAAGAAGTGCTAACTTTTCATCCATCCATCGGCACAAAAGACGAAGCTTATTTTATTACCCTCAATTAACTCTCCATCGGGTATATTAAAGACTTCATGTACAAATCAATGTATTTTTAAAGAAACAATTATCAAACTTCATTTGCGCGTTTTACGTTATATTGGCAAACTCAAACCTACACTTACCGCCATCTAGCGACATTTTTAAGAACCACTTAGCCACATTGCCTCTTCAGACAAACATTCCCAATCAACGTCATCTGTTATCAAATTTGAGAACTACTAAGACAAAAACTCACTTTGTTCCAAGGTATGTTGACGTTGTACCCCTCCCCTCGGCCTTCTCCCACCGCGGTGTAGTCCGCATCTTTTGAATGCGGGAAGAACGAACCGTTGTCGTAGCGGTGCATCGATATGTACAGTATCTGAAATGTTACAATTTCAGTTAGTTATAAGAAGCCAGAAGCGAAGCGACTATCCTGCATTCTTGCTTTCATTTCTCTCTCTGTGGGGTCTGCAGGAAGAAATTTCTTTTAGAAATACTTATGCTGTACCTTTTGTATAACTTATCTTTTTTGTTCTGTATCTATGTACTGTCATCTTACAATAAACTATTAAATAAATAATAAGCCGGATTAAATTTAATGTCTCATTAAACTTTTAGTTGAAGTGATTTTTGTCAAAAATGAAAGTAAGGTACGTAACGAACTTTTCTGCAAGTAGTTGTGAATCGCACAGGGGCTCAAATCTAGTAATTTCCTATACTCTCAGTTGTTTGTCGGCAGAGTGTCAATGTAATTTTTTGACAGATTTGGTCGCAATCTGTGAACGCCATTGTTTAGCATTACCAAATGTGTCCAAAAATGCCATTGACACTGCCACAACTGAGGCTATTTTTAGTTAGCAGACTTGGGCCTCAGGATAATTTGCATTTAACGGGAAAAATCCAGCACACTTTTTATTTCCCTCAGGATTTCATTTAAATATCGGCCCCAAAATAAAAATCCAGTTTGACAACAAAATAAAAAATAAATCATCTTAGTCATCATCCCAAACAAAAATTGCACAACACCATGCAAAATCTCCAAAAACGGCAACACTCGTGCAAAAAACTACCATAAACTGGCAACACTTACCCTATTGTCATCATACGTCAAACTCTGCGTGCCATTCCCGTGATGCACGTCCCAATCGAGTATCAATATTCTCTTTAAATTGTGATTGGCTATCGCATGTCTCGCTCCGAGTACCGCGTTATTTAGAAGACAAAACCCTGAGGGTGTTTCTTCATCAGCATGATGACCTGGTGGCCTGATCACGCATACTCCTGACCCTGCTGTTTTTGATAATACTGCGTCTACCATCTGTGAGGGTAAATAGAGTAATATTAGTTACATTTACATAGAAATATAGGTAACCAAGATATATAGTCTATTTATACACCTTGGTAAAGAATATTTTTTTCCACGGAACATGTATCCTAAAATTAAAAGTAGGTTTCTTTAATATCTTGTTTTATTATATCCTATTTTGTGATATAAAGTACGATAATGGAACAATCTAGTAAAGGAGGCTATTGATTTATGTATGTAATTTATGTTTTGAGAAATATTGACGCACAAACGGAAGAAAGGCGATAATAGTTAAGAGAGACTTAATGACTTGCTATATGAGCAAAGAAATTATTTAAATACCTGTAAGGCCAAGACTGAGTACCTTAAGCCGACGTGCATTTATGAGGCGACTGAAGAATGTGGATGATGCGAAGGAATTGTATTTGGATCATACAAAGCGGAGGGAAGTGGTCTCTGCCTTCCCCGGTGGTAAAGGCGTGATAGATATGTATGTATGTATGTATGTATGTATGTATGTATACCTGAATAACACACCCAGCCGCAACCGCCGCGCTCTCCAAAGAATCCGGGTGAAAATATACAGAATCGTATTTATCTTTCTGATTGTTTAAGTCCCTTAGTTTAGTCGTAGCTAACTCTTTTAACCTGTAAACATATTACTTATTCATATGACAGATTATATAGCTTAGTTGATGTTGGCTGGCATTTTAGAGCCAACTTAAGGATTTAAGGATCAATTTACACTGACGCGAGTCGAAGCGAATTACCAAATTTGAACTTAAGAAATTCAACCTTAACTCAACTGCATTACGGGCATCGTACATGTTACTTCTTATGATATTTTTAAAAGACGCGCGCTCAGAATTAATAGTACGTTACGGTGTTGAGTTAAGGTTGATTTTCTTACGTTCATTCGCTTCGACTCTGCGTCATTATAAATTCAGCCTAATTTTCTTCCAAAGTTATTTTAAACCGAAGAATACCTGTGTATAGATTACCTGATCAAATGTTTGTCAGTATGTGCGTACAGTATCTCAATATCGCTGGCTGCGCGTGCGTTGAGATGATGCACTCGATCTAGTAAACCGAAGTCGCGGTGACGTTCGTGGATGCGCATGATACGCTCTGGACATTCTACGTGGCCACTGGAAGAAATAAGAAGAGAGATCATAGTTGGTTGAGTATTTTATTACCTACCATCAATGGACGATTATAAAAAGGGATGATGACTATATGATGTGGAGTGACGATTTGCGCAGGATGGCTGGCAGGAGTTGGATGCGAGTAGCCGAAGATAGATCACAGTGGCGTGCAATAGGAGAGGCCTATGTCCAGCGGTGGACCGCAATAGGCTGATTATGATGATGACTATATAAAAATTTAACACGTATTTTTTCTTGTCTCTTAAACTAAAAATGACATTGTTACACTGGGTTACTAATGTACGAGGTAATCCTCGTGACGTCACACTTGAGTACTATTTTATCTCAAAAGTGATAAGCCACCACTCCGGAACTTTGATGTTTTGTATCTTTTGTATTTATTTATGTATTTGATCAAGCAAAAATATATATCCAATAATTTTTAAACGGTCTTACAAACGCACTAAACAGAATAACATTTTTTTATAGTCATCATTCTTATTACCTACATTTAAAGAGCCAAAAAAACTGAAGTTTATATACCAAAATACTTACGGTTCACAAATATTTCTATGTTTCAACATAGCTTGGTCGTAGATGTAACACACAGGGTATTGTGGCAATGATAAATCCGTTACTGTAACAAAATAATTAATTATGACTGTTATACGCAAAATTGTACGCACATACGCATCTTTGTACGTAAGCAAGTACGCACAAACATAAACGTACGAATTACTATAATCGTAAAATAAAAATAAGATTGTCAGATTATTTTCAGCTATCAACAGCTGATTCAAATTTTAACATTCCAACCAGTTGCGAGAAAAGCTGGTTAAGCTAATGCCCCAATACACATATAGTTGTCACTGTCATTGTCAAACGGCGCGATGTTAAATCGAGAACAGATTTGTGCCCCTGTAGTGGGGATGTAAAGGGCTATAAAGCACTTTAAAGTGACAGATAAACCTACATCTATTTCATATACATGACGTTTTTGACAGTGACATGTATATAATATCTGACGGATAAATATCTGTAGAGTCCATTTCACGAAAGAAGTCCCCTAGCCGCGGCGCTGTATAGCATGTCAAAATTGACAATGTTGCCATTTATAAGTATAAATGTTACCTTTATTATTCATATTTCATTTGTAATTTTTAAAATAATACTAATTATTGCATACTACGTGTGTCCTAGTCATTCTATGAGTAGCTTGGTATACGTTTTGATAAAAATATCTATTTATTTACCTATATTTCTGTTGGTAAAAAGTATATTTTTATTTAGTAGTAGTAGTAGAAGGGAAAAGGTCAGAAAAAAGGGAAAATTGATCTGTCAAATTTAGTTCCAAAAATATCCGGGGGCTTCTTTCGTGAAAAGCACTCTAGATGCTAAACTGGCCCTTAAACTTACCAACTTTCAAATGATTCAACCTCTCCATAATTCGTCTTAACGTGCCATTATCTTGCACAGGATAACAATCCCTCGTAGCGAAACTGTCAGGTCTAGTTTCATCTCCCTCCCACTTGACGGAGACTGTATGCTTCTGTTTCTCTCTATCGCACACGTTTGGTACATTGTCTATGCTGTATGGAGGCTGGTAGTTGTAACATCGCCAGTAAGGTTTGTGTGCGTAGATTGAGTTTAGAATTGTTTCCCGGATTCTGATGAAAAAGGAACATATTCTTTTGTATTTATATTTATTCTTATATTTTCTATTCTAGTTTTAGTGTGCGGTCACATCTGCAAATACCGCGCGGAACGTTCGGTTCAATACGCTCGCAATGTATTTCAAGTCACCTATGACACATCAGCTGAAATTACTTCGCATACATTTACTCCAGCCGCTGAACGTTCAAAAAAAAAGAAAAAAGAAATTTCTTTTAGAAATATGCTGTACTTTTTGTATAACTTCTCTTTTTTTTCTGTCTCTATGTACTATCATCTTACAATAAACTGTTAAATAAATAATAAATAAACGTTCCGCGCGATACGTTACGCAGATGTGTCGCGACCCTTATATGCTTACATACAATATCTGTCACGCCTCTTTCCCATCACGGTAGGCGGAGACCACTTCCCTCCACTTGTTACTATCCAAACACACTTCCTTCGCTTCATACACATTCATCAGTCGCCTCATACATACACGTCGGTTTAGGGTACTCCTAACTTCGCCTTTCTTTTCTATAAAAAGTCCCCGATTTGATCAAGGTACGTTTTATTATCCTACTAATATTATAAATGTGAATGTTTGTGACGATGGATGTTTGTTACTCTTTCACGCAAAAACTACTGAACAGATTTTTATAAAACTTGGCAATATTATAGCGCACACACCAGAATAACACATTGGCTATATATTATTTACAAGATATGACGATAAATGTGTACGAAATCGCGGGCAGCCTCTAGTATGTTTAATAAAATTAACTTACGAATCACAAGGCTCAGTAACAGAATAAAGATAAGGCGGTGAATGTCCCAATAACGTCCTTAGAGTGAGAGCCGCTCCCTCCGCGAGCGACGACAAGCAGTACCCTCCCTCTAGCACCACACAAATCGAAGGGCACACAGCTTGAAGTAGACTTAGTAAGTGCGCGTAACATGCTGGGGTAAGTTCCATTTCACCCTGTGGGGGAAAAGAGAGGGTTATGAAGTAATTTTACTGATAAAAATCGGCCAAGTGCGAGTCGGACTCGCGCGCGGCTGGTTCCATACCATTTACTAGGTTAATAACAGCTTATAATAATGTCTACCAGTAGCTATTATTAATTTCGAGCAAAATAAGGCAATAAATCACGTTTGTTGTATGGGAACCCCCCTTAATTTTTATTATTCTATTTTTAGTATTTGTTGTTAACGGTAATACATAATTTGTGAAAATTTCAACGCTCTAGCTTAACGATTCATGAGATACAGCCTGGAGACAGACGGACGGACGAATGGACGAAAGGTGGAACGGACAGACAGACGGACATCCAAGTCACTGTGATAGGGTCCCGTTTTCACCCTTTGGGTACTACGGAACCCTAAAAACACTAAAAACGTGAGCCCGACTCGTACTTAGCCGGAATTTTCTTCTTTTCTTCATAAAAATATAAGTATATATTTTATAAATAAATAAATAAAATAATATATAAAACGCAACCTTCTCATCTCCCAAAGCGGCATCGAACCCGGCAGAGATGACTACCAACTCGGGTTGGAACTGCAAGCAAATATATACTTATATACAATAGATATAAGGTTTACCTCCGGACACCCCACCGCCGCGTCGTACCCCGCTGATACTATGATGAGCTCCGGTTGGTACTGAAGGCGGAAATATTTTAGATTTTAATTATTTTGTTGCTAATTTCTGTATAATTTTGATTTATTTATGCGAAAAAAAAGGTGGTAATAACTAACAATTGTATATCATTATGTCATTATTATAATTAAATATAATTATAATTCAAACAAGAACCTTCCTATTCCTATAAATTAAATAATAATAACAATAATAAACCATTAACACAAGTTAGGCCGTGGCCCCAGTAGGCAAACTGTTAGCGGCTGACTAGGTTGCGGCGTATTGATTTAGTACGCCCTTCCATATATTTGAAATGGAGTGTCCATAGTCAGCTAGTTTTCGCTCAATGTACGCAATTTGCAGCGTTACGCGCGCTGACTATCTCAGGCAGAGGCCGACTCCCACCAAAACCGGCGATTTCATTGATTTGAGTTTGTAGCTAACTCTTTCAGTTCGCCACAAATTTGCGGCTCACTCAGTCGGCCGCTAACAGTTTGCCTACTTGGGCCACGGCTTTAAATATAAATTAAATTAAATTCTCTTCTTTGTTAGACAGTGACATTATCTGATTCAAAAAAACTTAAAATCTTCCGTAAAAGAATTGTCAAGCCTCTTTAGACTAGACAGAGACATCCCTCCACTAGCTTCGAACCGCACTTCTTTCACTTCAACCACATTCATCACTCTTTTTTTGGCATAATGAAAACTTTCCCTATGCCAAAATTAAAAAAAAAAACGAGAAAACTCACCTCAAAAGCCATAGGCAACAACAGCTGATTCCAAATCGCCAAATAATCCCCATCCTTCATTCCGATCTCATTCAATGGTACATTAAAAGTGAACCCTTTGCCTCGTCCACAGCCGACGTAGTGGAAATCAGATTGGCGGAGGTTGGGCCAGAACGAGCCGTGTTCGTAGCGGTGGATTGAGAAGTATACCACTCTGGGGGTTGGAAATGGTAGTTATAGTCAAGGGGCATTGCTTCTCAAGGGGTGACAGTATTTCTCGAGTTGTACACGCTTTTACAGTACAAAAGAAATATGACTTATTGTCCTGGCATGTGTTTCCATATTATGTTCAGCCTCTTTAGAATACTCGTGACAAAACTCTGACACCTTTTTGTCGCGGCGACTATTCTTTAGTATTATATGTTAAGTTGGAAATTATAAATAGAAAACTTTTAATTTAATTTCAAGAGCATCAAAACCAAATTCGATAAATTTTTTTTTGCTGTGTTTGTTATGGTCAGGAGTAGGTTTTTATAAGAAAGAAAAATGCGCCAAATATTTCAGAATACTTATCAATACTTATCATTATCACTTACCGTGGATCGTCATAAAACATCTGTTGTGTTGCTTGTCCGTGATGCACGTCCCAATCAACGATTAATATCCTGTAATAATATTTTTTATAAACATAACTAAGACATATAACCATAGGGTTTTACACACACGTAAATAAAATATCGCATTAACACTTAGACGATACTAAAATTGCAGTCATTTATGAAATTGTGACTAAGTTACGAAATATTCATTATGAAACTTGTAGGAAAGAACTTTTTAATAGGCATGTCGAAAGATTTTGAAATCCTATTCCAAAATGCAGATACACATTTACTGTTTACAACAAAAACTTTATTTCGGTATTTAACTAATGTTTTAAGAAGATTAAAGCCATTTTTATAATTATTTTTAAATACTGCGTGAAAACAGCTCTCCGTGTCATGGCGTCGCGTGTGACGTCACACTTTTGTAAATGTCAAATGTGTTCCCGCCCGGCTAGACAACAAAGTAAACAAACGTTTCGTATTTCTTGTGATAAAAATGAATTCTAAAGTTTATAAGTGGTGTGCAGTACCTCTGTGCAAAAATACATCAATAAAGACACCCAACAAGGTGTTTGTTCATGTCCCATACATTAAAAAAATAAGAGATACATGGTTACAGCTTGCACGGCGAAACCCGAACGAAGTAAAATTAAATTCGTCACTTTATTTCTGTGAAGATCACTTTGATGTGAGTATGTTATCATGTATTGATAGATTTTTAACTTCATGTTTGACGTGAAATAGATGAAATGACAATAATAACAAATAACAATAATAACAAAAAAAATACAAGGCGGTTTTCACGTTTCTAAATTCGGAGGAGCAAAATTCTTTATTGGTTGCCAGGAACTCGCCCAACATTAGCAAATCGATCCTGGGCAAATTGGAACTGTTTGCCCTGATAAACCCTGGTTCCATTATAATAAATTTGTAGTTATTCACAAAAATAAACAAAAAGTAAATCCTAGCGTACAATCAGTCAAAACAACACAGTGATGTTTGTTTACATGAGTATGACGTCATGCGCTGTGATTGGCGTTTCAGTCAAAATGGCCGATTGCAGTATTTTACTCTTTTATTTTATAGAAAATCTTGTTAATCTCAATTTTTTAAATAAAACTAAAATAGTTTTTTGAATCCTTTAAATGTGTATTTTCCCCTGAAATCATTAAATCTTCGATTATTTCATAGTGTCGTCACGCCTATTGTAGATAAGCTTCAAAACTATATTTGACCCCTTTTTTAAATTGCAAAGCAGAAAAATACGACACAAAATCAACAACATTTACTTCAAATGTTTATGTAAAATCAACCAATAGACACCTTTACCATTTCTATTCTATTTAATAAATTTTGGATCGCTCATACTTACTCGATCAGCTGATTGGACATTTTGTATGGGGAGGCGATTTTTTTTCGAGTTACGATCCATGTTCCATGGGGAAAGCAAAAGGACTTTCGCTGTATTTCGGCTGTAAACCCCCTTTCTGTTACATCCTGTATGTATAACATGGTGAGCAATAAAGTATTTGATATTTATCACTTACCTATTAACCCCCTTATCCAACGCATGTCGAGCAGCCAACGCGACGTTATTATAGAAGCAGTATCCGCAGGGCTCCGCCCTCATGGCGTGGTGTCCCGGCGGCCGCACGAACGCGGCGCCGTTCTGTACGCTACCCGATATGATGCGGTCCACCATGTCTATTGTGGAACCCGCTGATAGGAGCGCTAGTTCGTGTGTACTCTGAAAGAGGTGATATAATAATTCGATTATGCAGTGTAATGACCGACGATGCAGTGTAATGACCGACGATGCAGTGTAATGACTATGCCTTTTTTTAATAGGCATAGTTGATCCCCAATTTCCTTACGAATTAAAGTAGTTAAGAGGTCATTTCATATCGTTTGGTAACAATAACCTCTTTATTATTTCTCTTTATACCTTCATATTTTTAAAAAATCCGACTGCGTTTGAAAAACGCAATTTTTTTTATTTTGATGTACCCAGTGTCACTCTCACTGTATGTGTATATACCTAAGTAAATACGAATCTAACGACAACTCTCCAGCTAAAATCCATCCAGCCGTTTAGGCTGTGGGGCATACCAAAGAATTATACATACATACAAACGCTCGAAAAACATAACCCTCCTTCTGACGCAGTCGGATAAAAAGTAAACTACTGCAGATATACTTAAGTTCTAGCTTCGCAAGTCCCTTTTTCGGGAACACAAGAGTAGATAATTTTTTCACCTGTATTTTTTGAAAAATTATTCGATATTAAAACTTTATTACAAAACATCTATACATACCGGATGTATATAAACAGCGTCGTACTTAGACGAGAGCTCCTCTAGATACCCTACATCTTGGTTCTGGTGGGTAGTCTCCAACATGTCATACACTGAGGGCGCATGTAACTTTAGTAGTTCGTCTTTAGTCGCCGCTCGGGGTGGGTACTCTTCGCATTGGGATATTAGGTTCAGTTTTTTACATCTGAAAGTGGGGAAAAAGTTCGATGGGTTAAAATTACTAATTGTTGTTGTAAAATAGTTTATTTATAGTTCTAGCATTTAGATTAAGCACAGAAAATATCAGTGTTAAATAATGGTTTACATAAGAGGATTGTGAACCGATCTTGTGCCGCACGATTCTTCGTACATTTGTGGTAAAAATATTGTTTTGGGCGGTAACGTTTCCCAACCCTTAAAAATCCGTAATAGGCATGATGACTAAAAAAATATTTTTAGTCCATCACATAGATTATTTTAAAATATTCGACACGTATTTTTTCTTTTTTCTCTTAAACTAAAAATTACAAAGATACACTGGATTAAAGTTGCTCGTGACGTCACACCTAGTTATCATTTTTACCTAGGAGTGACGTCAATGCCCTCCACTCCGTAACTTAGATGCTCTGTATCTTTGTATTTATTTATGTATTTGATCAGGTAAAAATGTGTTACAAATATTTTAATAGCCTAAAATACTATTTAGAGGGTGTTTAAAGTACTCTGTCTTACCGTTGAATAACACTGATCAATCTCTCGGGACACTCCGGATACTTGTCGTCCCATAGACACCTGTGTTCTGCCATCCGAGGCTCAGTCACGAATCCGGTCGGACCTTTTATCTTTGCTTTTGAATCCATTGCCTGTAAGTTACATTTTGAAAATAAATTAATATCTGAGATGATCGTTCAATTTAGTGTCGTATCAGGTGCTCAATCACACGGCAGAGAATAAAGCAGAGTGGCGAAGAATCCAACGACAATAACGAAGCCCTTAAATATGTTGATGATGAAATAGATAGATACATAGAAATTCTTTATTGCAGACCCTAAATAAAAATAAAAACAGTATAAAAAAGAAACTATAAGACCCAGAACACACGGTGAAACGCAAATGCAACGGAACTGAAACTGCTAGTTACTTTTGAGCTGCAGTCGTGTGTGGTTTTCTACGGAAGTCTATAGCAGAAACTGCGATGCAACTCAAAAGTAACAAGCAGTTTCAGTTGCGTTGCATTTGCGTTTCACCGTGTGTTTTGGCGCTAAGTGAATTAATAATAAATGATTTGAGTTTGTAATTAGGCTATTTGTTCCATAGTAAAAGTTGTTTGTTATGAGACTAATCTGTTTAACTTGTAATTAATTACGAAACATTCTGTTTATTAATTTTTTAGGGTTCCGTAACTACAAGGCAAAAAACGGGAGCTTATTTATAAGACTTTGCTGTCCGTCCACCAGTCTATTATTAAGCTGTATTTTATGAACCGTACCTACATAATATTATATTTTTTTATGTATTGAGCACCACTACACATTCCATTTCATAAAAGGTCCAAAAAATCAAAAATAATCCATATTACAAGACAAAAAAAACCTTTTTTCATTTACATAGCAATCTTCGATCTACTTTCTAGTAATTTAAAACCTATTACCACAGCTTAATGACTGTTATCCAATGTCACACACCAGAACAAATAGCTTTATGGTTTTAAAATGCTCTGAAGCATGAAGCTCTCAAATTATTATGTTTTACAACTTATTAACATGGTTGTTAAAATAGATTTTATGCTAGATGATGTTTTTAATCTGTTTCTTACTGTGGTAGGAATAAAAAGAAGATCTTGTAGCATTGATAAGTAAGGCCCAAAACACATAGGGTAATGCAACTGCAACGAAACTGCGACTGCTAATTACTTTTGAGTTGCATCTAAGTTTCTGCTATAGAAATAATTATAATTTACAATACAAATATTCTTTATTGCACACAAAGATATAAGGTACAGACACAAACAAGAATATATGAAGCAACAGGCGGCCTTATTGCTAGGTAGCAATATATTGCAGGCAACCTTAGGGTAAGAAATAGCGAGAAATAGGAATTTTTCATTTAAAGCTACGCATCTACTGGATCGGAATTAGAGCATACGGAGGGAATGGATTAGTTGCTTTGTATTGATTTCTATGGTACTGCATGCACTAGACTAGATCGACATATCTGCGGTATAGAAATCAATACAACGCAACTAATCCTTCAGCTCCAAATGCTACATTCCGGTCCAGTGGATGCATAGCTTAAATATCTATCCATCTACGATTCGAATCTTTTGCCCGTTTCTACCAACTGACTCCCAACTTAATACCTGTTTCACACGTGGGCAGAACACTGGGCAGCACAGTACTGCTACTGTTTAAACGCACATAATTTGTCAAGGCAGTTGAAGACAGTACTATTCTTTGCGTTTAAACAGTAGCAGTACTGTGCTGCCCCCTGTGTACTGCCGTCGTGTGAAACCGGTATAAGGGGCACCCCTAATGACCCCTTAGCTGTACAACTGATGTCTGTCAACGTCATTTGTATGGCTAATGTGAATGACAGTCTGGTATGGTGAATATTGTAGCAGAAAGAGGGAATAGGAGTTGTTTCGTATCAGGCACTCAAAAGGACGGTAGAAAACAGCAGAATGGCATATACTCCAACAAGAGCAATACTATTTTTAATGAATAAGAAAAGGTAAAAAAAAACTCACAGTTTGATAATGATCCCTCAACACCGTGTCAATGTTTTGTTTTTTCTTCTGCTGAGCCTTTTTCTTAGCGGCGACAACTGACGCCGATGGCTGTAACACAGATAGTAATATCAACTACAAATGAGTTATCACTGTAAATGTTTTTATGCCTTATGTAATGTTGTGTGTGTATGGAGTGTTTCATTTTATTGCCTGTTGTAGTATATTATGACTAAGGCTGCGGTGTCTAATTACGATCTATTGTTAAAATTCATATGATGTCTGATATTGTTGAAATTCAGATTATATAGAAGATAATTATCTTTGCAGATTGGCTTGCGACTGACGACTTAATTTATAGTAAGGATAGAAGATATTTGGCAAATAAATGTAGTAAAACATTTTTTTTTGTGTGACAGACACTGTATTAAACTGTTTAGGTTTTAATTAATAACAGTATTTAGATAAGTACATTTTAATTAAATACATCCTTTATAGTAAAGACAAGATAGCTGCAATGCAGATAACGAAGTTAGCAAAGTAATTAAGATAAAGAGCAATAATAAATTCTTCAGATGGATTTAAGTCTTTTACAGATGCTTTGTTTTGATATTTGTTATCAATGTACAAGAGGTGTGATGGATATGTATGTATGCATATCTTTATTAGAAATACTTATTTGTATGAGAGTAGGCTCGTACCCCTCGGTGGGGACATATATGGGCCAACAACAACATTTGTAATTGTATGTACCTACTTCATACCAAGATAATCTTACGATTTTCAAAACAGTTCATAAACCTTGAAAAAATTTAAGGCATGCTCATAAGCCATTTGTTTACCTATATGCATAAAATAGTCCATGCTTTATTTACGGACAAGGTACACTGGGCAAGGTAAATAAAAGTTTATCATTGATTTTTTGTTCTATAACATTAATTATGCATACAAAGTTGACAAATTACCTTGGCGCCAGCAGACATCGCTCGGGTTTGTATCTTGGCTTTACGAGCCCCATTCCTGGTGACAATGTTGGAGGCCGGCGGCGTGGTCTTCTTAGCATCACCTGCGGACCGGCGCGGCGGCTGCGGCGGTGGAGTCGACTAAAAAATCACAATATAAACAAGCTTCCACTACGCGCCTATTCGACAAACACATTTCAAACCACTTTACCACTCACCATTATGTAATTTACTATTGAAAGAGTGTCTGTATAGCAGGAATTTGGTTCATGAGAATTTTATGTCCACATTGTTTTTAAATAGTGCATGGAACGTCGGAAAAAGGCAAAAGGTGCACAGCAGTCTGCAATAACTTTTTTTGCAACGCAATTGACGTTTGGAGTGTTGCCAGTAACAGCTTTTG